>JAECXP010000080.1:7586560-8850987 GCA_018152965.1 Scaptomyza pallida | reverse complement strand
CAATGATGAGTAGTCCCGACCGACGCTCTAACATCCATCACCTTGCCAGTGTCGCCAATAACCTTGCCACCAGCGCCCAAAATCACAGCCAGCAAGGTCTAAAAATTGCTTTTTGGAATGCTTGCGGCATTGGTAATAAGATTGATGAGCTCGTGCACTTCATGCATCGAGAGTCGATACAGGTGATGCTAGTGATTGAGACTAGAGCCCCAGAAGACGATGAAATCTGGAACATAGATGGCTACAACGTTCATTCAGTATCACATCCACTTACGCACAGACGGGGAGGAGTTGCCACTTTGATTCGCAATGACGTTAAACACGTTAGGCTGCAGCCTATCAAAGAAGAATATATACAATGCGCGCCGATAGCAATCTTACCTGATGAAACCTCTAATGGGCACTCCAACACTCTGACTGTGGCACCAGTCTATTGTCCACCAGTTTTTAAATGGATCCCTGAGCACTTTGGTCGTCTGCTCAACCACTTCAACAGTTCCTGCAACGAAAAAACAGATTTTATATTGTGTGGAGACTGGAATGCTCGACATGCGTGGTGGGGAGCCAACCGCTCATGTCAACGTGGTCGTGCGCTTTTGGAAGCAGTCCACTCAAATAGACATTTCAATATCCTAGCAACAGGAGGTGCCACTCACTACCCGTATGATAGAAGGAAAACACCCTCGGCCATTGATTTTGCCATATATGGTGGCATGACCCATTCACGGCTGAGCATTACCTCATCAACTGACCTCGATTCGGACCACCTGCCTCTTATAGTGAACATATCTAAAGACAGACGCGAAAACCAAAATTGTCAATGCTTTAACCTAACAGATAGTGTCAGTACAAACGAAAGAAGCGTTGTCCACGGATGCATCCTTCCTCGTGGCGCCAACATCCAACGTTTTAAAGAAGCCTTGTCCATGCAAATCCATCCGGAGATTGAACTGAGCTCAGCACAGGATATCGAAGATGCCATTGATCTGCTGCTCTATAAAATTCGCGACGCCGCCAAGGTTGCAACTCACCACATGCGCAGACACAGAGCTAGCAGACACACGAGTGGTGCCAGATATACCAATCGAAGCCGACTGACGTATAGGCGCAGTATAGGAATGGATCCAAACACTCTCCAGCTACTATACACTAAAAAGTATTGGAAACGAAACCTAATGGCAAACCGCACAAACGAGGCGAGACGACAATATCGAGCGGCGCAAAACAGGTTAAACAAAGCGATCAAAAAATTAAAAAGCGACGCCATAAACCGCCTGTTTGAAGGTATTGATCCGCAAGACAGATACTCAATGAAAAAGCTCTGGCGCCTCACCAGCAAAATCAAGCGCCAGCCCCAGCCAAACTGGCCACTCAAAGTCCCTAATGCGAATCCTGGCACCAGCTATAAGTGGACCAGAACCAATGAGGAGAAGGCGGAACTTATAGCCTCGCACCTGGAGGAGCGCTTCCAACCTCACTTGAATCCTGGCCTTGAGGTTGAGCGTCTCAGTATAATCAGCACCTGGCAGCAGAACAAACAGCAGAAACTCCTGCAGCAACAACAACAGCCTCAACAGCAGCAGCCACCGGAAGTAAGACGAATAACGATTGTTGAGCTCAAAGCTGTTATTTCAGAACTACAAAACAAGAAGGCACCTGGGGAAGACAAGATTGACAATAAATTAATAAAAAATCTACCAGATTTGGCGCTTGTGTACCTACTGAACATATACAATGCCATGCTGGAGCATGGTCACTTCCCAAGCAAATGGAAACTGGCCGGAATCAGCATGATCCACAAGCCTGGCAAGCCAACATCAGAGATCACATCGTATCGGCCAATCAGCTTGCTCTCGGGACTGGCAAAACTGTTTGAAAAACTATTGCTCGCACGGCTATTCGATGTACCGGACTTTGCGAAGGCAGTGCCAAATCATCAATTTGGATTCCGTCGTGAACACGGCACAGAGCAGCAACTTGCACGCGTAACCCAGTTTATATTACGAGCATATGAGGAGCGGCAATACTGCTCTGCCGTGTTCGTGGACATTACTCAGGCCTTTGATCGAGTCTGGCATCAGGGCTTGCTAAGCAAATTGATTAAACTTCTGCCCATTAAGCTGTACAGCATTCTGGAAAGCTACCTACAGGAACGTACATTCGTTGTTAACAGCGATGGTGGTGTTAAATCGAGAGTTGGAAAAATTCTTGCTGGTGTACCTCAGGGCAGCGTTCTTGGTCCTATTCTGTATACCATCTATACATCAGACATGCCCATGCCAATACTGACACAAAGGTACGGTGGACTGAGCTCGTGTCGTATGATTTTAAGTACATATGCTGACGATACGGTGGTTATGAGCACCGCCAACTCACCGGATGCCGCTGTGCGAGGAAACCAACAATACCTGCAGCACTTCAATGACTGGGCAGAAAGGTGGGCAATTAAAGTCAATGCTTCCAAAACTGCACACGTGATGCACACGCTAAGAAACCTGAGCAGCCAGGAGAGGTTGCTAGCGCCCAACATAAACGGACTACCAGCCCAATGCAAGCCCTCACACACATACCTGGGAGTCATACTTGATCGCAAGCTAACACTGCAGGCACACGTTACTCGCCTACGCATCAGAATTCGGCAACGATCTAAGAAACTTGAATGGCTGCTGAGGCCACAGAGTCGACTGCTGAAGAAATGTAAGGCAACTATTATAAAACAGCTCGTCATGCCTCTATGGCAATATGCGCTACCGGTCTGGGGAGCACTGGTATCAGACACGCAAATCCTCTCGGTTCAACGGCTGCAAAACAGAATTATTAGGAAAGCAGTTAAGGCGACGAGATATACAACAAATGCGACAATACGAGCGACCTTCAATTTTAAAACAGTGGAGGAAGTATTCCAGGCCTCGAGTGAACGCCACATGCGACAACTGGAAACACATCCAAATCCTGAAGCGCGCAAGCTGCTGTCACAACCGTATGTACCCCAGAGACTTCAAAGGGCAAGGTACATGCAGCAGCTGATGCAGCACGTCCACCCGCTACAACAGCAAATGCAATCGCCTCCGCAACTAAACAGTCCGACGACTACAAGCAGAAGCTCTATTATGGAGCAACTTCCCACTTTGCTTGCGCACTACTTTGAAGAAGAAGAAGCGAGGCGCGAGGAAGATGAGCGAGAAAGAGCACTACGCCGTCAACAACAGCTGCAGCAGAGAAGGCTTCTGAATCCATCTCCACCTGAAAGGTTCGGTGAGATGGTAATCAACGAACTGAGGCGTCGGTACAGAGATGGAAGGATGACACAAGAAAGCGCACTGGAGATTGTCCGCGGACAGCCATTAGTAGTCCAAATAATTATAGTGCCGGACTGTCCGAACATTCTAAGGCAATGGCGGCAGTTGCAGGCAAGCAACAACAACCGCAACAATGGAAGCTCACTACAACCGTCAACGCTAAACCGGCGTAGGCTGGCCGATACAGCTGGGCGGACTACAGACGATCGCGTCATTGAAATCTTGGAAGATGACGACGACAGAGCGCTAAATTCTGGCCTTACACGTATCCGCCTGGAGCTGGAAGAGTTACTAGGTCAAAACCAGCCAACTACTCAAAATACCATAGACGCAGATGCTGATAATAGTCATACGAACGCGCTGCCAACACATAGCCCTCCATCGCCAACATCTTTGACGATGAGACGACGTAGAAACTGCGTACGCCCAAGACGATGCCTGCCGTTACAACAGAACGCGCTCTATCCACTTGCCATGTTGCTTAGCTTGGTGAGTATGCCCGTGCCACACAACATGTTGGCACTCTATAATTACAGATTTCCACGCCTGGGTAACACTGGAGATGCTGGCCTGAATTCCCCACACCGCAACGCAGGGTTGAGGCGCAGAAGATGCTTGCCGACAACACACTTTTCCAGGCGCTCATTGCGCGCCCCATCCATGTCTGATGAAGGCGATACTAACATCCGGCAATGGTGGTTGCAAAGACGACGACCACCTGACACACAGCATTCCGCCTCTCACACGGCTTGGCCACGCTGGCCAAGATGCATGGGCATACGCACAAGTATTGCCCGACGTCACTGCACGCGCATTGTACTGGTCCAATCCCCGGCACTGCTCCTATAACGTTTCCCTTTTGGGGAAATAAAAAGATGAACTTACCTGCTGGTGTCTTGCTGCAGAAATCATCCTCATTGGTCGGGCGCCTAGTCACGCGCTAATCCCCCAATACCACCATCTCCACGATGATGACAACGCTGGATGCCTCCAAGATGAGCTGCAATTATATTTAAATTAATTATAAATATTTAAAAAAATATCTCAAATTTGTCGACATTTACTATATTTTCTTCTGCGTCGAGCACATTTATAGGAATTGTGTGACCAGTTAGCAAGATAGGTGAAAACGACATAGCGTGGGCAGAGTAATGGAGGAGTGCCAACTTGGGCAACAACTTGAAGCCCTAGCAACATGCCATAATCCAAATGGCTTTAGCAACATTCGTTAGCAACATTGTCGCTGTTAACACAGTTTGACATGCGCGAATGTTGCGTGTTGCTAGGTTGGGCACATATAGATACATTGTTTACATTGTTATCTTTGTGCCTAACATTTAGCAGCAATGTTAAATGGCAGCGGCATTTAATTTGAAAAGTTGTTGCCCATGTTGGTGCAAATCTTTTATCTTTCTCACCCCACTGAAACACATAATTAGGAGATTCAAATGCACTTGACATGATTTCATTGTTATATGTTTATTTTTGTATAATAATTTGTTAAATTTTTGTCTAGTCCAAATATTTTTGTCCCCTCAGTTTTTTATGTTACCCAGTCTTCTTTTGATAGTCATTAATGTTATGTTAAGCGTTTATACAACCATATTATATGTCTTAGACGTTTAGGTATAATTATAGGATAGTTAATATCAGCCAAAATTCCCACCACGGTCACTACAAAAGAATATAAGAACCTTATTTGGTGTGCGGTTTAAACTAACTTAAAAGGTAAATTGCTTAATCAAGTAATGTTAAAGTTTAAGTTTTAATTGTACAACCAGATGGTATAGAATAATATCAGTGTTCTTAAAAATTAAGTTGTAAACTATGACTAAATGTTACACTCAAACATGAATAAAAATTATATATATGGAAAAAAAAAAAAAAAAAAAAGGATGAGATGTGCGACGTGCATATGACGTCGCCATTGATGCCCCTTTTCATGTTTTCCAGCGCTTCTTTACCTGCAATAGAATAAATAGAATTAATAATATAAATTTCAATAATTTCACACAATACTTACCTTATTTTATTGTAACATAATTTTACACATGTTAGATATGCCAACTCGCTCAAAAAGCTAACCAGAGCTGCCAGACTTGTTCAATGTTAAATGTATGTTAGTTTACACTGTTGAAAATGTTAAGTGCCCGCTCTTTTTAAAAATACTTTTGTTGTAATTTAAGTTTATGTAAATTGTCATGTTAGATAATAAGATAAACTAAATAAATCCTTACCGTCAGTCGCTTTGCTGGCGGGCAAGTGTTCGCATTGGATAGCTCCTTTGCAACTTAGAAAAAAAAACAAGTGGTTTTAATAAGTATATATAATAAAGTAGTGAACAAAAGAATATAAAAGTATTGGCCTAAGACGCAGCCAAAATAAAATCTTCATTTAATTTGACAACGCAAGTGGATAAGGATTTGCTATTGAATGGAGAAGATAACCGACGAGGCTGCTATAGGATGCATTAGCCATGGCGAAACTCGACTACAGGATGCACTTGCTCCGGACAACATGGCAATGGACGACAATACAACAAATAATGATGCAGTCGGTGAGTCAATATCATTGATATCCGAGACAGACTCCCAATTATCATTAAGGCAATATGGGTGGGACACATCCTTGGATAAATCGGTGTTTGAGTCAATGATGGGCTCAGAGGGGGATGAGGAAAGGGCGCAGTCGGACTCCTCAAATAGTCCGCTACAGCAAACAATAATTGAGTTTAATCGTCGTTTTGGGCGCATTGACCGCAGCCTTTATGTTAAAAAGTTAGCGCCAGGCACTATAGAAAGCGCAATAAATAGCGACATAAACGCTGAAAAATGCGTTACAAAGTTAAAAGACAGCGAAAATAGCGAAGCAAGCGCCCTAACAGAGGAGCATGTACGCGCTCACAACAACAGAACAGAACGTACAAAAAACTCAACACATACAAAAATAAAAAGTCACTCAATGCTTGTAGAGCGCTCTCTCTCAAGCATCGAACCGCCAAACATAGTAGAACCGCCAAACAAAAAAGAAAGCGCCAAAATAAAAAGCGCGCCCAAGCCAAATGAAATACAAAAGAAAGCAAAGCAAAGACTATCACCAATAACAGATATGAGGGACATAGACATACACACCAATACACTGACAAATGCCAAAGCGCTCTCTGGCATACAGCGTCTGAAACAGCAAGACACTTCACAACAGACGAAGCAGCAAATTAGTGAGCATAAGCAGCAGCAACAACAACTAACGACAGCAAAAACAATTGCTAGCAGAAAATGCCTGTTGCCTATGCTTACACAGACGACACATGAAGTAGAACCATTAGCATCTCCTACCAAATATAAATTGGTAGATAATTGGTTGACTAGTGTACCGCCCTTATTACCAAATGAATTATCACCCATGCTCCGAACGCCAGTAGCGAAATCATTAGCCGTTAACGAAACGGATGACTCAGTTCGCTCTCCATATAAAAGAAGATGTAAAGATATTGAGTCTGAGGATGACGATGAATTGGTCTTTTTAGACACGCCATTAAAAACTCCAATCTTTAAGAGTGGATTTGCCAATAGGGTGCACCAGGAGGCACGCCGTATGAAGCTAGAACAGGAGCAACAATCTCAGCAGTGTCAATCCCAACATTTACAGCAGCATGTTAATGCTATTAATGCAAAGCAACATGTTTCTAAAACTCTACCCAACAAAAATGTTGCCGAACATACTGAAGAGCGAGATGTTGCTACCGCGATCCCAAAGCAAAATGTTGCCAAAACTATTTCAGAGCAAAATGTTGCTAAACCAGGGATGGATCAACAACGAAAGCAGCAGTCTGAAATACATATACAAAGCAATAACAATCATCAACAACAACAGCAACAGCCAAAGCAACAAGGGAACCAACAGCAACAACAACAATCAAAACTGGAGCAGCAACAAGATGACGAACGGAAAAAACAGCAGCAGCAACAACAACAACAGCAGCAGCAACAAAAACAGCTACATCAACAAATGCAAAATGTATTAAATAAAGCTACAATTTCAAGCACCAAAGTTCCTACTCTTTTTCTGCCAATAGTACCAAAAATTATGCCCATTATAAACAAACTCACTAGTGACCCAAAAGTAGGTAAATTCCAAACCAAGACTACTGCCCACAACGGGCTGAGGGTCCAATGTGCGGACATGGGAACCCACAATGCGATTTTAAATGCCCTAGCCGGAGATAACATCCAACTTCATACGCATCAGGCACGTAACGCAAAGGGATACCGTGTTATAGTCCGACACCTTCATCACACTACTCCTACCAATTGGATTTCAGACCAGATAAAGGCTCTTGGATACACCACTAGATATATACGGCTAATGAAGCACAGATTCAATGGAAAGCCACTTAATCTTTTCGAAGTTGAGCTGGAACCTATGTTGGACGGTGGACATGAAGGTTTATTGAAAATCACACATCTTGGCAATCAAGCCATTCAGATTGAGCGTCAAGCAAAGCCACGTGATCCGGTCCAATGCCATCGTTGTCAGGCATTTGGACACACCAAAAATTATTGCAGACGGCCATTTATGTGCATGAAATGTGCAGGACAACACGCATCAACGACATGCCAAAAGCCAAGGAATGAAGACGCAAAATGCTGCAACTGCAACGGCAATCATGTAAGCTGCTATAAAGGGTGTGAGGCATTTAAGAAGGCTCGTAGCTTGCTACGATCAAACAGGCAATTTGGTGAGCTGAAAAGGCAACAGCAGCACCAGAAGCGCCATCAGAATCAACATCAACCTCAACAACAACAGCGCAACGAAAATCAACCACCACCCAACCACACACAACATTACCAACATCAACAAAAGCAACAGCAACATCAGTTAAAAGCAAATAACAACAACGCCAGGCCATCTTACAGTCAGATTGTACGCAATGGACACGTTACGCAACAACAACAGCAACATCGCAATCAACAGCAACAACAAGAGCAGCCGTCAAGCCGTGGCAAAGAAATTGAGAAGTCTACTCATTCCCAAAAGAAACGGCCACAACAACAACAACAGCATCAGAAGCAGCAGCTAACAAACAATGCACAAAAAGTCAAAACAGTATCAGCAGGAACAACAGCAACTCCAAAAACTCCTGTGTATAAGCATGTTGCACACGGCAATCCCGCTGAAAAGCACTTGGTTAAATTTCAGCAAAAATTGAGAGAAGAACAGCAGCAACAACAGCAGCAAGAACAACTGCCAATAAAACGTCCAGCCAATGCCCATGTCCAGGCTCATGCTCATGCCCATGCCCATGTCCTTGACCATGCTCATGCCCATGTCCAAACAAATGCCCATGCCCATGATGATAAAAATGTACACTTTTTTTCAAGGCTCGAGGCCAAGATCGACCATTTATTCACTGCCATAATTAAATTAATAAACATGAATACAAATAAATCAACAAAAACAATGAGTACGTCACCAGAATCCATTGAGATGATGCCGTCTTCCGCCACTGATGCTTACTATGTTTAAGCAAGCCCCAAAGAGACATGTCCGATCAAATGCCAATCCTGCCCTTAATCTAGCCATCCACAGCGTGAGCCAAAACGGCAACTCTTTTAAAATTGCCTTTTGGAACGCTTGTGGTGTGGCTAACAAGATGGATGAAGTTGAGGAGCATCTGAAAAGAGAAGAAATTAAAGTTATGATGATTATAGAAACGCGTACTAGAGCAATCTCTGTTGACGGTTATCAAACTTACACTGCACACAATCCGTTGAGCCTTCGAAGCGGTGGGGTAGCCATATTGGTCCGGGATGATATCCGTCACTCAGCTCTCCAGACAATTTCCAAACCGTTTCTCCAAAGCGCACCTGTCATCGTCTTTCCTGAAAATACAAATAAAAATGGATTAATTATTGCGCCGATGTATTGCCCGCCAGTGTTTAAGTGGTCGGCTGCCCACTTCACTGGACTTGTAGACCATTTTAGTAAGATCTGCGGCGATGAAGGCTCATCAAGTTTTCTGCTGTGCGGCGACTGGAATGCGAAACATTCGTGGTGGGGCAACATCCGCAATTGCATGAGAGGCAGAGCGTTGATGGAGGCCGTGCATGCCAGCAATGGGTGCAATGTTCTGGCCACTGGTAGCGCCACACACTTCCCCTACGATAAAAGGAAAAGACCGTCAGCAATAGATTTTTGTATATATAAAGGATTTAAAGATACTTCCCTCAATATCAATTCATCCACGGATCTGGACTCCGATCATCTGCCGCTTACAGTTGAGCTAATGATCGGTAACAGTTTGCGCGAGATAGATACGCACGTTGCCAGTAAACGCCTTATGCCTGAAAATGTAAACACTGGCCACTTTCAGCAGTCTCTAAATCGGTTGATTCATCTCAATACAGAGATACGATCCGCTGAAGATATCGATGTTGCTGTTGATATTTTCTTGCGGAACATTTATGAAGCTGCAGCCGCTGCTACATCGAACGGGCAAATGCATCAGGGAACAGGTAAAAGATATACCAGCAACCAACGGCTCCATCTCCAGCTGGACGAGGCGACAAAAACACTGCTTACACAAAAGAAACAGAGCAGAGAGTTTATGCTGGCGACACGAACGGCAGAGGCAAGGCGTCAATACAGGGCAATCCAAAATCGTCTCCAAAAAGCGCTGTCCAAGCTGAAAAAAAAACGCATTAATAAACTGTTTGAAGGCATTGATAGACACGATCGATATCAAATGCAAAAATTATGGAAACTCACCTCAAAAATTAAAAGGCAGCCTCAGCCGGATTGGCCACTGAGAATTCCAGTTTCTTCTCCAAATCTCATCCCTCATGGAAGCACGACAGAGTCAACGTGGACAAGGACACCTATGGAAAAAGCGGAGGCATTTGTAACTCACCTGGAAGAGAGGTTCGCTCCAAAGCTGGCCAACACAAGCGAAGAGAGAGCAGAAATCGTCGTTAAGCGCGAACTTCTTAAGCAACAAAAGCAGCAGCGTGAAGACCCCTCATCTTTTCGGCCAATAACTCTACCCGAGCTGGAGAAGACAATCGATGCTCTGGAGCTGGTCAAGTCACCTGGGGAAGATAAGATCGAAAATAAAATTATTAAAAAATTGCCAAAAAAAGCATTATTATATCTTATTCTTATTTTCAACTCAATACTAAGACTAGGTCACTTTCCTAAACAGTGGAAACATGCCAGCATTAAAATGATTCTTAAGCCGGGCAAGAACACAGCTGACATGTGTTCATACCGGCCAATAAGTCTGCTTCCAGGCTTCTCAAAAATCTTTGAAAAAATGCTGATGGCAAGGCTCTTTGATTTCGATGATTTTGCAAAAGCTATCCCAAACTATCAATTTGGATTTAGGCGAGAGCATGGCACCGAACAGCAACTTGCCCGTGTCACTCAATTCATATTGAAAGCCTATGAAAATAAGCAATACTGCTCGGCAATTTTCTTGGATATATCGGAGGCATTCGATCGCGTATGGCATGACGGACTCTTATACAAGCTTATTAAACTGCTGCCACTAAATTTGTATCGTATTCTTGAGAGTTACCTTAATGAGCGCACGTTCTGCGTTAAATGTAGCAATGGCAACCAGTCGAGAACTGGAAAGATTCTTGCTGGCGTTCCGCAAGGTAGTGTACTTGGGCCTGTTTTATACACTATCTTTGCATCGGACATGCCACTGCCACATCTTATCACTGATAATCCCGCACAATGCTCAACAACACAAAAAACAATGCTTCTCTCATCCTATGCTGACGACACAGTTGTTATGAGCGCATCGGCGATGATAAACACTGCTGTTAGCCATAATCAAAATTATCTTAATCACTTTTCAAATTGGGCCAAAAAGTGGTGCATAAATATTAATGCGAACAAAACAGGCCACGTTGTATTTACACTAAGGCAAATAAGAGAGACGGACATAATCCAATCACCAAGCGTAAACGGACAGACCATAGCACTTTTAAAATCACACACATACCTTGGCATCAAGCTGGATCAAAAACTCACCCTTAATTCACACATAACGCTGCTATGTGTAAAGTTGAAGGCACGAGCAGCAAAACTCGAATGGCTCATTGGTCCAAATAGCCGACTTGAAAATGGCTGCAAAGTGGTCATAATTAAGCAGCTAGTAATGCCCATTTGGCAATACGGCCTGCCTGTCTGGGGTGCACTCACATCCGATTCACAGCTGCTCCATATCCAAGGTCTGCAAAATAAAATAATTAGAAAAACACTCAAAGCGACAAGATACACACGAAACGATACACTTAGAGCCGCTCACAATATTGACACTGTTGACGAGGTGTTCCAGAGGGCTAGTGAGCGCTTTGCTAGTTCTCTGGCATGCCACATCAATCCAGAGGCTCGTCAGCTTGTACTGCATCCGTTTGAGCCGCAGCGCATCAAAAGGGCGAGATATTTAAAACAACTTACCCAGTATATCCGTCCACTGCAACCGCAAAATCATCAGCATCAGCAACAACAACAAGCAACAGATTCCAACACTCCTGCGATTAGAAGAAGAAGACCTGGAAATAGAAAGAAAAAAGAAATTAGTAGAGTATAATGAGCGACAAATGAAAATAATAAAACAGAGAAAGAGTGAAAATCCGACGCCTCAGAGGTATAATGAAGCCATTATAAATTGCCTGAGAAGGCGATACAATAGAGGTGAAATTGCCAGAGAAAGAGTTGTGGCACTCATCTTTGGCCAGCCGCCAGCCATTCAACGTATCATACTGCCCGATTACGAAGGTGATCCTGAGCTGCAACTGTCGCCTACAGAACAGACGCAAACACAAACATCAATTGCGTTACGCACAAACTGAAGAAGCACCGAAACTAGCCGAAATTCCGTCCGAGGCTCAACAGACGTCGCTACAACAATCTCAGCATCAAGAGATTCTGCTGGATCGTGGTCTGGAGCTGGTCCGACAGTGCCTTGAACGCGCAATAGATGACGACAATGGCGGCGATAATGATGACGCTGGACTTGTTGACAATGGCAATGTCAACGAAGCTGCTGCTCCTTCTGGGCACTTTAGTGCACATGGTCGACGCTTACTGGGATGCCGCAACCTGGTTGTAGCAAGTCCAATGCTGTTATGCTGGTCAATGATGGCATACCTGGTGAGAACAAATATGTTAATAAAATTTCCAAAGTTTTATATTTCACAGAGCAATATTAATAATGCAAAAACTTACCTGAGGCGCACGCAACGATACATGCGGCACCGGGCGTTAATCCCTTCATCATCTGTAATGCGTCTCCAGTGGCAACATCATGGCATCCGTCCACCTGAGCGGCATGAATTGCAAGCGTCGTCAAACTTGGCGGCCAGACCAGCAAGCAAAAATTGCAAATTTAAAAGTGCTTGCAATTCACACACCGCTCATCGAATCCCGTCCAGGCGTGGACTTTCTGTATGCTGCATCTGTCCACAATCGTCCCTCAATGTTCGAATCCAGGTCCAGAGTCATCCAGCGTGCATCCGTGCACCAACGCAACTGGCTGCAACTCCGCGTGGCATTGCATATGGCAAAAGTGCAATGCCCACACAAAAACTTCACCAATATGGCACGGGATGAGATGTGCGACGTGCATATGACGTCGCCATTGATGCCCCTTTTCATGTTTTCCAGCGCTTCTTTACCTGCAATAGAATAAATAGAATTAATAATATAAATTTCAATAATTTCACACAATACTTACCTTATTTTACTTTAAATAATTTTACACATGTTAGATATGCCAACTCGCTCAAAAAGCTAACCAGAGCTGCCAGACTTGTTCAATGTTAAATGTATGTTAGTTTACACTGTTGAAAATGTTAAGTGCCCGCTCTTTTTAAAAATACTTTTGTTGTAATTTAAGTTTATGTAAATTGTCATGTTAGATAATAAGATAAACTAAATAAATCCTTACCGTCAGTCGCTTTGCTGGCGGGCAAGTGTTCGCATTGGATAGCTCCTTTGCAACTTAGAAAAAAAAAACAAGTGGTTTTAATAAGTATATATAATAAAGTAGTGAACAAAAGAATATAAAAGTATTGGCCTAAGACGCAGCCAAAATAAAATCTTCATTTAATTTGACAACGCAAGTGGATAAGGATTTGCTATTGAATGGAGAAGATAACCGACGAGGCTGCTATAGGATGCATTAGCCATGGCGAAACTCGACAACAGGATGCACTTGCTCCGGACAACATGGCAATGGATGACAATACAACAAATAATGATGCAGTCGGTGAGTCAATATCATTGATATCCGAGACAGACTCCCAATTATCATTAAGGCAATATGGGTGGGACACATCCTTGGATAAATCGGTGTTTGAGTCAATGATGGGCTCAGAGGGGGATGAGGAAAGGGCGCAGTCGGACTCCTCAAATAGTCCGCTACAGCAAACAATAATTGAGTTTAATCGTCGTTTTGGGCGCATTGACCGCAGCCTTTATGTTAAAAAGTTAGCGCCAGGCACTATAGAAAGCGCAATAGATAGCGACATAAACGCTGAAAAATGCGTTACAAAGTTAAAAGACAGCGAAAATAGCGAAGCAAGCGCCCTCACAGAGGAGCATGTACGCGCTCACAACAACAGAACAGCACGTACAAAAAACTCAACACATCCAAAAGTAAAAAGTCACTCAATGCTCGCAGAGCTCTCTCTCTCAAGCATCGAACCGCCAAACACAGTAGAACCGCCAAACAGAAAAGAAAGCGCCAAAATAAAAAGCGCGCCCAAGCCAAATGAAATACAAAAGAAAGCAAAGCAAAGACTATCACCAATAACAGATATGAGGGACATAGACATTCACACCAATACACTGACAAATGCTAAAGCGCTCTCTGGCATACAGCGTCTGAAACAGCAAGACACTTCACAACAGACGAAGCAGCAAATTAGTGAGCATAAGCAGCAGCAACAACAACTAACGACAGCAAAAACAATTGCTAGCAGAAAATGCCTGTTGCCTATGCTTACACAGACGACACATGAAGTAGAACCATTAGCATCTCCTACCAAATATAAATTGGTAGATAATTGGTTGACTAGTGTGCCGCCCTTATTACCAAATGAATTATCACCCATGCTCCGAACGCCAGTAGCGAAATCATTAGCCGTTAACGAAACGGATGACTCAGTTCGCTCTCCATATAAAAGAAGATGTAAAGATATTGAGTCTGAGGATGACGATGAATTGGTCTTTTTAGACACGCCATTAAAAACTCCAATCTTTAAGAGTGGATTTGCCAATAGGGTGCACCAGGAGGCACGCCGTATGAAGCTAGAACAGGAGCAACAATCTCAGCAGTGTCAATCCCAACATTTACAGCAGCATGTTAATGCTATTAATGCAAAGCAACATGTTTCTAAAACTCTACCCAACAAAAATGTTGCCGAACATACTGAAGAGCGAGATGTTGCTACCGCGATCCCAAAGCAAAATGTTGCCAAAACTATTTCAGAGCAAAATGTTGCTAAACCAGGGATGGATCAACAACGAAAGCAGCAGTCTGAAATACATATACAAAGCAATAACAATCATCAACAACAACAGCAACAGCCAAAGCAACAAGGGAACCAACAGCAACAACAACAATCAAAACTGGAGCAGCAACAAGATGACGAACGGAAAAAACAGCAGCAGCAACAACAACAACAGCAGCAGCAACAAAAACAGCTACATCAACAAATGCAAAATGTATTAAATAAAGCTACAATTTCAAGCACCAAAGTTCCTACTCTTTTTCTGCCAATAGTACCAAAAATTATGCCCATTATAAACAAACTCACTAGTGACCCAAAAGTAGGTAAATTCCAAACCAAGACTACTGCCCACAACGGGCTGAGGGTCCAATGTGCGGACATGGGAACCCACAATGCGATTTTAAATGCCCTAGCCGGAGATAACATCCAACTTCATACGCATCAGGCACGTAACGCAAAGGGATACCGTGTTATAGTCCGACACCTTCATCACACTACTCCTACCAATTGGATTTCAGACCAGATAAAGGCTCTTGGATACACCACTAGATATATACGGCTAATGAAGCACAGATTCAATGGAAAGCCACTTAATCTTTTCGAAGTTGAGCTGGAACCTATGTTGGACGGTGGACATGAAGGTTTATTGAAAATCACACATCTTGGCAATCAAGCCATTCAGATTGAGCGTCAAGCAAAGCCACGTGATCCGGTCCAATGCCATCGTTGTCAGGCATTTGGACACACCAAAATTATTGCAGACGGCCATTTATGTGCATGAAATGTGCAGGACAACACGCATCAACGACATGCCAAAAGCCAAGGAATGAAGACGCAAAATGCTGCAACTGCAACGGCAATCATGTAAGCTGTTATAAAGGGTGTGAGGCATTTAAGAAGGCTCGTAGCTTGCTACGATCAAACAGGCAATTTGGTGAGCTGAAAAGGCAACAGCAGCACCAGAAGCGCCATCAGAATCAACATCAACCTCAACAACAACAGCGCAACGAAAATCAACCACCACCCAACCACACACAACATTACCAACATCAACAACAGCAACAGCAACATCAGTTAAAAGCAAATAACAACAACGCTAGGCCATCTTACAGTCAGATTGTACGTAATGGACACGTTACGCAACAACAACAGCAACATCGCAATCAACAGCAACAACAAGAGCAGCCGTCAAGCCGTGGCAAAGAAATTGAGAAGTCTACTCATTCCCAAAAGAAACGGCCACAACAACAACAACAGCATCAGAAGCAGCAGCTAACAAACAATGCACAAAAAGTCAAAACAGTATCAGCAGGAACAACAGCAACTCCAAAAACTCCTGTGTATAAGCATGTTGCACACGGCAATCCCGCTGAAAAGCACTTGGTTAAATTTCAGCAAAAATTGAGAGAAGAACAGCAGCAACAACAGCAGCAAGAACAACTGCCAATAAAACGTCCAGCCAATGCCCATGTCCAGGCTCATGCTCATGCCCATGCCCATGTCCTTGACCATGCTCATGCCCATGTCCAAACAAATGCCCATGCCCATGATGATAAAAATGTACACTTTTTTTCAAGGCTCGAGGCCAAGATCGACCATTTATTCACTGCCATAATTAAATTAATAAACATGAATACAAATAAATCAACAAAAACAATGAGTACGTCACCAGAATCCATTGAGATGATGCCGTCTTCCGCCACTGATGCTTACTATGTTTAAGCAAGCCCCAAAGAGACATGTCCGATCAAATGCCAATCCTGCCCTTAATCTAGCCATCCACAGCGTGAGCCAAAACGGCAACTCTTTTAAAATTGCCTTTTGGAACGCTTGTGGTGTGGCTAACAAGATGGATGAAGTTGAGGAGCATCTGAAAAGAGAAGAAATTAAAGTTATGATGATTATAGAAACGCGTACTAGAGCAATCTCTGTTGACGGTTATCAAACTTACACTGCACACAATCCGTTGAGCCTTCGAAGCGGTGGGGTAGCCATATTGGTCCGGGATGATATCCGTCACTCAGCTCTCCAGACAATTTCCAAACCGTTTCTCCAAAGCGCACCTGTCATCGTCTTTCCTGAAAATACAAATAAAAATGGATTAATTATTGCGCCGATGTATTGCCCGCCAGTGTTTAAGTGGTCGGCTGCCCACTTCACTGGACTTGTAGACCATTTTAGTAAGATCTGCGGCGATGAAGGCTCATCAAGTTTTCTGCTGTGCGGCGACTGGAATGCGAAACATTCGTGGTGGGGCAACATCCGCAATTGCATGAGAGGCAGAGCGTTGATGGAGGCCGTGCATGCCAGCAATGGGTGCAATGTTCTGGCCACTGGTAGCGCCACACACTTCCCCTACGATAAAAGGAAAAGACCGTCAGCAATAGATTTTTGTATATATAAAGGATTTAAAGATACTTCCCTCAATATCAATTCATCCACGGATCTGGACTCCGATCATCTGCCGCTTACAGTTGAGCTAATGATCGGTAACAGTTTGCGCGAGATAGATACGCACGTTGCCAGTAAACGCCTTATGCCTGAAAATGTAAACACTGGCCACTTTCAGCAGTCTCTAAATCGGTTGATTCATCTCAATACAGAGATACGATCCGCTGAAGATATCGATGTTGCTGTTGATATTTTCTTGCGGAACATTTATGAAGCTGCAGCCGCTGCTACATCGAACGGGCAAATGCATCAGGGAACAGGTAAAAGATATACCAGCAACCAACGGCTCCATCTCCAGCTGGACGAGGCGACAAAAACACTGCTTACACAAAAGAAACAGAGCAGAGAGTTTATGCTGGCGACACGAACGGCAGAGGCAAGGCGTCAATACAGGGCAATCCAAAATCGTCTCCAAAAAGCGCTGTCCAAGCTGAAAAAAAACGCATTAATAAACTGTTTGAAGGCATTGATAGACACGATCGATATCAAATGCAAAAATTATGGAAACTCACCTCAAAAATTAAAAGGCAGCCTCAGCCGGATTGGCCACTGAGAATTCCAGTTTCTTCTCCAAATCTCATCCCTCATGGAAGCACGACAGAGTCAACGTGGACAAGGACACCTATGGAAAAAGCGGAGGCATTTGTAACTCACCTGGAAGAGAGGTTCGCTCCAAAGCTGGCCAACACAAGCGAAGAGAGAGCAGAAATCGTCGTTAAGCGCGAACTTCTTAAGCAACAAAAGCAGCAGCGTGAAGACCCCTCATCTTTTCGGCCAATAACTCTACCCGAGCTGGAGAAGACAATCGATGCTCTGGAGCTGGTCAAGTCACCTGGGGAAGATAAGATCGAAAATAAAATTATTAAAAAATTGCCAAAAAAAGCATTATTATATCTTATTCTTATTTTCAACTCAATACTAAGACTAGGTCACTTTCCTAAACAGTGGAAACATGCCAGCATTAAAATGATTCTTAAGCCGGGCAAGAACACAGCTGACATGTGTTCATACCGGCCAATAAGTCTGCTTCCAGGCTTCTCAAAAATCTTTGAAAAAATGCTGATGGCAAGGCTCTTTGATTTCGATGATTTTGCAAAAGCTATCCCAAACTATCAATTTGGATTTAGGCGAGAGCATGGCACCGAACAGCAACTTGCCCGTGTCACTCAATTCATATTGAAAGCCTATGAAAATAAGCAATACTGCTCGGCAATTTTCTTGGATATATCGGAGGCATTCGATCGCGTATGGCATGACGGACTCTTATACAAGCTTATTAAACTGCTGCCACTAAATTTGTATCGTATTCTTGAGAGTTACCTTAATGAGCGCACGTTCTGCGTTAAATGTAGCAATGGCAACCAGTCGAGAACTGGAAAGATTCTTGCTGGCGTTCCGCAAGGTAGTGTACTTGGGCCTGTTTTATACACTATCTTTGCATCGGACATGCCACTGCCACATCTTATCACTGATAATCCCGCACAATGCTCAACAACACAAAAAACAATGCTTCTCTCATCCTATGCTGACGACACAGTTGTTATGAGCGCATCGGCGATGATAAACACTGCTGTTAGCCATAATCAAAATTATCTTAATCACTTTTCAAATTGGGCCAAAAAGTGGTGCATAAATATTAATGCGAACAAAACAGGCCACGTTGTATTTACACTAAGGCAAATAAGAGAGACGGACATAATCCAATCACCAAGCGTAAACGGACAGACCATAGCACTTTTAAAATCACACACATACCTTGGCATCAAGCTGGATCAAAAACTCACCCTTAATTCACACATAACGCTGCTATGTGTAAAGTTGAAGGCACGAGCAGCAAAACTCGAATGGCTCATTGGTCCAAATAGCCGACTTGAAAATGGCTGCAAAGTGGTCATAATTAAGCAGCTAGTAATGCCCATTTGGCAATACGGCCTGCCTGTCTGGGGTGCACTCACATCCGATTCACAGCTGCTCCATATCCAAGGTCTGCAAAATAAAATAATTAGAAAAACACTCAAAGCGACAAGATACACACGAAACGATACACTTAGAGCCGCTCACAATATTGACACTGTTGACGAGGTGTTCCAGAGGGCTAGTGAGCGCTTTGCTAGTTCTCTGGCATGCCACATCAATCCAGAGGCTCGTCAGCTTGTACTGCATCCGTTTGAGCCGCAGCGCATCAAAAGGGCGAGATATTTAAAACAACTTACCCAGTATATCCGTCCACTGCAACCGCAAAATCATCAGCATCAGCAACAACAACAACGCAACAGATTCCAACACTCCTGCGATTAGAAGAAGAAGACCTGGAAATAGAAAGAAAAAAGAAATTAGTAGAGTATAATGAGCGACAAATGAAAATAATAAAACAGAGAAAGAGTGAAAATCCGACGCCTCAGAGGTATAATGAAGCCATTATAAATTGCCTGAGAAGGCGATACAATAGAGGTGAAATTGCCAGAGAAAGAGTTGTGGCACTCATCTTTGGCCAGCCGCCAGCCATTCAACGTATCATACTGCCCGATTACGAAGGTGATCCTGAGCTGCAACTGTCGCCTACAGAACAGACGCAAACACAAACATCAATTGCGTTACGCACAAACTGCGAGCAGCAGTCGATAGCACAGACACTAGCCGAAATTCCGTCCGAGGCTCAACAGACGTCGCTACAACAATCTCAGCATCAAGAGATTCTGCTGGATCGTGGTCTGGAGCTGGTCCGACAGTGCCTTGAACGCGCAATAGATGACGACAATGGCGGCGATAATGATGACGCTGGACTTGTTGACAATGGCAATGTCAACGAAGCTGCTGCTCCTTCTGGGCACTTTAGTGCACATGGTCGACGCTTACTGGGATGCCGCAACCTGGTTGTAGCAAGTCCAATGCTGTTATGCTGGTCAATGATGGCATACCTGGTGAGAACAAATATGTTAATAAAATTTCCAAAGTTTTATATTTCACAGAGCAATATTAATAATGCAAAAACTTACCTGAGGCGCACGCAACGATACATGCGGCACCGGGCGTTAATCCCTTCATCATCTGTAATGCGTCTCCAGTGGCAACATCATGGCATCCGTCCACCTGAGCGGCATGAATTGCAAGCGTCGTCAAACTTGGCGGCCAGACCAGCAAGCAAAAATTGCAAATTTAAAAGTGCTTGCAATTCACACACCGCTCATCGAATCCCGTCCAGGCGTGGACTTTCTGTATGCTGCATCTGTCCACAATCGTCCCTCAATGTTCGAATCCAGGTCCAGAGTCATCCAGCGTGCATCCGTGCACCAACGCAACTGGCTGCAACTCCGCGTGGCATTGCATATGGCAAAAGTGCAATGCCCACACAAAAACTTCACCAATATGGCACGGGATGAGATGTGCGACGTGCATATGACGTCGCCATTGATGCCCCTTTTCATGTTTTCCAGCGCTTCTTTACCTGCAATAGAATAAATAGAATTAATAATATAAATTTCAATAATTTCACACAATACTTACCTTATTTTATTGTAACATAATTTTACACATGTTAGATATGCCAACTCGCTCAAAAGCTAACCAGAGCTGCCAGACTTGTTCAATGTTAAATGTATGTTAGTTTACACTGTTGAAAATGTTAAGTGCCCGCTCTTTTTAAAAATACTTTTGTTGTAATTTAAGTTTATGTAAATTGTCATGTTAGATAATAAGATAAACTAAATAAATCCTTACCGTCAGTCGCTTTGCTGGCGGGCAAGTGTTCGCATTGGATAGCTCCTTTGCAACTTAGAAAAAAAATTAATCAAGTAATGTTAAAGTTTAAGTTTTAATTGTACAACCAGATGGTATAGAATAATATCAGTGTTCTTAAAAATTAAGTTGTAAACTATGACTAAATGTTACACTCAAACATGAATAAAAATTATATATATAAAAAAAAAAAAATCGGACAATTATTAGCGTAGTTATTACCACTTTAGTGATAGAAATTATATAAATTCTGCCATACATACAAAGCTCATACACACTCAAATACTATCACTCCAAATTTGACCCTATAGGCAATATACATATTAGAAGATCTTTTCTACTCCAAAATACCATTCCAAAAAGTCCAAGATCGCCCAAATTGGGCAACTAGTTTCAGAGATATGCCCTCGGACGGTGAATTTTGCTATGCCAAACCAACAATTTTAGCTATAAATACGGCTATAAACGCCCGTTTTAGCGGGAATAATAGAAATATTGATTTTACAGACTTGATATGTTCTAGCGACTTTTAGTACTTGTTTCAAACCTTCAGAAAAGCCCTTGATCATCCGGATCGGATCATAATTAGAATAGTTCTTCTCCTGACAGTTTTGACAAACTACCAAATTGCCTTCATTTCAGTCACCAAATAGTCTACATTCAAACATAAAAATTTCTCAGCTTAGATATAACTATCTAAAACATTCTTAAATGCTGTGCTCTTGCTAATTAAATATCTGGCTTAAAGAGACCAAGCTCATCCAGTTCCGATAAATATTTTCCGAGTTATCGCCTGTTCAGTTTTGCAAAATTTCTGCACTTATACCCAAAACTGATAACACAACAGATTCCATATAACCAGTTTCTATAATATCAATTTCTCAATTTAGCCACCATATAAAGAATTACTCAGCTCATCAATACGAACTGATCTTGACCAAGAACGCCCGTATCGGATAAATTTTTATAATTTTCAAGTTTTTCGTGTTTCCAAGCTGCAACACACATTAGTATAAACAGACACCATACAGCTAAAATCCAAAATATTCTCTTCTCGCCTTAAATGTGAAAAGTGACTATTCTACCTGCCCTAACTCTCAGATAAGCTTCAGTTCATCCAAATCGGATAATAATTTTCAATAGTTAGCACCGTGAGTGTTTTTCATGTACTGCTGGATGGCCTAATTTACGCCGTCGGGTAGTCTATATCAAAACATACAAATTTTTTCAGCCTAGATATAATTTTTTAAAGAATTTCTGAATGTTTTGCTCTTACTAGTTAAATTTCTGGTTTAATAAAACCAACCTCATTTAATTTCGATAGTACTTTCAGATAAATCGCCGGTTTAGTGTTCGCACTTATGCGTTGCTGTGAAGACACAACAGATTCCATATAGCCAGTTTCCATAATATCAATTTCTCAACTTAGCCACAATATAAAGAATTACTCAGCTCATCAATACGAACTGATCTTGACCAAGAACGCCCGTATCGGATAAATTTTTATAATTTTCAAGTTTTTCGTGTTTCCAAACTGCAACACACATTAGTATAAACAGACACCATACAGCTAAAATCCAAAATATTCTCTTCTCGCCTTAAATGTGTAAAAGTGACTATTCTACCTGCCCCTAACTCTCAGATAAGCTTCAGTTCATCCAAATCGGATAATAATTTTCAATAGTTAGCACCGTGAGTGTTTTTCATGTACTGCTGGATGGCCTAATTTACGCCGTCGGGTAGTCTATATCAAAACATACAAATTTTTTCAGCCTAGATAGAATTTTTTAAAGAATTTCTGAATGTTTTGCTCTTACTAGTTAAATTTCTGGTTTAATAAAACCAACCTCATTTAATTTCGATAGTAACTTTCCGATAAATCGCCGGTTTAGTGTTCGCACTTATGCGTTGTTGTGAAGACACAACAGATTCCATATAGCCAGTTTCCATAATATCAATTTCTCAACTTAGCCACAATATAAAGAATTACTCAGCTCATCAATACGAACTGATCTTGACCAAGAACGCCCGTATCGGATAAATTTTTATAATTTTCAAGTTTTTGTGTTTCCAAGCTGCAACACACATTAGTATAAACAGACACCATACAGCTAAAATCCAAAATATTCTCTTCTCGCCTTAATTGTGTAATAGTGACTTTTCTACCTGCCCCTAACTCTCAGAAAAGCCTCAGTTCATCCAAATCGAATCATAATTTTGAATAGTTAGCACCGTGAGTGTTTTTCATGTACTGCTTAATGGCCTAATTTACGCCATCGAGTAGTCTATATCAAAACATACAAATTTTTTCAGCCTAGATATAATTTTTTAAAGAATTTCTGAATGTTTTGCTCTTACTAGTTAAATTTCTGGTTTAATAAAACCAACCTCATTTAATTTCGATAGTAACTTTCCGATAAATCGCCGGTTTAGTGTTCGCACTTATGCGTTGTTGTGAAGACACAACAGATTCCATATAGCCAGTTTCTATAATATCAATTTCTCAACTTAGCCACCATATAAAGAATTATTCAGCTCATCAATACGAACTGATCTAGACCAAGAACGCCCGTATCGGATAAATTTTTATAATTTTCAAGTTTTTGTGTTTCCAAGCTGCAACACACATTAGTATAAACAGACACCATACAGCTAAAATCCAAAATATTCTCTTCTCGCCTTTAGTGTGTAATAGTGACTATTCTACCTGCCCCTAACTCTCAGAAAGGCCTCAGTTCATCCAGGTCGGATCGTGGTTTTCAATGGTTAGCACCGTGAGTGTTTTTCATATACTGCTGGATGGCCTAATTTGCTCCATCGAGTAGTTTATATCAAAACATACAAATTTCACAGCCTGGATAAAATTTTCTAAAGAATTTCTGAATGTCTTGCTCTTACCTGTTAAATTTCTGGTTTAATTAAACCAACCTCATTTAATTTCGATAGTAACTTTCCGATAAATCGCCGGTTTAGTGTTCGCACTTATGCGTTGTTGTGAAGACACAACAGATTCCATATAGCCAGTTTCTATATTATCATTTTCTCAACTTAGCCACCATATAAAGAATTACTCAGCTCATCAATACGAACTGATCTAGACCAAGAACGCCCGTATCGGATAAATTTTTATAATTTTCAACTTTTTCGTGTTTCCAAGCTGCAACACACAGTAGTATAAACAGATACCATACAGCTAAAATCCAAAATATTCTCTTCTCGCCTTTATTGTGTAATAGTGACTATTCTACCTGCCCCTAACTCTCAGAAAGGCCTCAGTTCATCCAGGTCGGATCGTGGTTTTCAATGGTTAGCACCGTGAGTGTTTTTCATATACTGCTGGATGGCCTAATTTGCGCCATCGAGTAGTCTATATCAAAACATACAAATTTCTCAGCCTAGATACAATTTTCTAAAGAATTTCTGAATGTCTTGCTCTTACCTGTTAAATTTCTGGTTTAATTAAACCAACCTCATTTAATTTCGATAGTAACTTTCCGATAAATCGCCGGTTTAGTGTTCGCACTTATGCGTTGTTGTGAAGACACAACAGATTCCATATAGCCAGTTTCCATAATATCAATTTCTCAACTTAGCCACCATATAAAGAATTACTCAGCTCATCAATACGAACTGATCTTGACCAAGAACGCCCGTATCGGATAAATTTTTATAATTTTCAAGTTTTTCGTGTTTCCAAGCTGCAACACACATTAGTATAAACAGACACCATACAGCTAAAATCCAAAATATTCTCTTCTCGCCTTTAATGTGTAAAAGTGACTATTCTACCTGCCCCTAACTCTCAGATAAGCTTCAGTTCATCCAAATCGGATAATAATTTTCAATAGTTAGCACCGTGAGTGTTTTTCATGTACTGCTGGATGGCCTAATTTACGCCATCGAGTAGTCTATATCAAAACATACAAATTTTTTCAGCCTAGATAGAATTTTCTAAAGAATTTCTGAATGTTTTGCTCTTACCTGTTAAATTTCTGGTTTAATTAAACCAACCTCATTTAATTTCGATAGTAACTTTCCGATAAATCGCCGGTTTAGTGTTCGCACTTATGCGTTGTTGTGAAGACACAACAGATTCCATATAGTCAGTTTCTATAATATCATTTTCTCAACTTAGCCATCATATAAAGAATTATTCAGCTCATCAATACGAACTGATCTAGACTAAGAACGCCCGTATCGGATAAATTTTTATAATTTTCAACTTTTTCGTGTTTCCAAGCTGTAACACACATTAGTATAAACAGACACCATACAGCTAAAATCCAAAATATTCTCTTCTCGCCTTTATTGTGTAAAAGTGACTATTCTACCTGCCCCTAACTCTCAGATAAGCTTCAGTTCATCCAAATCGGATAATAATTTTCAATAGTTAGCACCGTGAGTGTTTTTCATGTACTGCTGGATGGCCTAATTTACGCCGTCGGGTAGTCTATATCAAAACATACAAATTTTTTCAGCCTAGATATAATTTTTTAAAGAATTTCTGAATGTTTTGCTCTTACTAGTTAAATTTCTGGTTTAATAAAACCAACCTCATTTAATTTCGATAGTAACTTTCCGATAAATCGCCGGTTTAGTGTTCGCACTTATGCGTTGCTGTGAAGACACAACAGATTCCATATAGCCAGTTTCCATAATATCAATTTCTCAACTTAGCCACCATATAAAGAATTACTCAGCTCATCAATACGAACTGATCTTGACCAAGAACGCCCGTATCGGATAAATTTTTATAATTTTCAAGTTTTTCGTGTTTCCAAGCTGCAACACACATTAGTATAAACAGACACCATACAGCTAAAATCCAAAATATTCTCTTCTCGCCTTAAATGTGTAAAAGTGACTATTCTACCTGCCCCTAACTCTCAGATAAGCTTCAGTTCATCCAAATCGGATAATCATTTTCAATAGTTAGCACCGTGAGTGTTTTTCATGTACTGCTGGATGGCCTAGTTTACGTCGTCGGGTAGTCTATATCAAAACATACAAATTTTTTTCAGCCTAGATATAATTTTTTTTTAAAAGAATTTCTGAATGTTTTGCTCTTACTAGTTAAATTTCTGGTTTAATAAAACCAACCTCATTTAATTTCGATAGTAACTTTCCGATAAATCGCCGGTTTAGTGTTCGCACTTATGCTTTGCTGTGAAGACACAACAGATTCCATATAGCCAGTTTCCATAATATCAATTTCTCAACTTAGCCACCATATAAAGAATTACTCAGCTCATCAATACGAACTGATCTTGACCAAGAACGCCCGTATCGGATAAATTTTTTATGATTTTCAAGTTTTTCGTGTTTCCAAGCTGCAACACACATTAGTATAAACAGACACCATACAGCTAAAATCCAAAATATTCTCTTCTCGCCTTAAATGTGTAAAAGTGACTATTCTACCTGCCCCTAACTCTCAGAAAAGCCTCAGTTCATCCAAATCGGATTATAATTTTGAATAGTTAGCACCGTGAATATTTATCATATACTGCTGAATGGCCTAGTTTACGCCATCGAGTGGTCTATATCAAAGCATACACATTTCCCAGCCTAGATAGAATTTTCTAAAGAATTTCTGAATTTCTGAATGTCTTGCTCTTACCTGGTTTGTTTAATAAACCAACCTTATTTAACTTCGATATTAACTTTCCGATAAATCACCTGTTTAGTATTCGCACCCATGCATGGATGTGAAAACACAACAGATTCCATATAGCCAGTTTCTATAATATCATTTTCTCAACTTAGCCACCATATATAGAATTACTCAGCTCATCAATACGAACTGATCTAGACCAAGAACGCCCGTATCGGATAAATTTTTATAATTTTCAACTTTTTCGTGTTTCCAAGCTGCAACACACAGTAGTATAAACAGATACCATACAGCTAAAATCAAAAATATTCTCTTCTTGCCTTAAAAGCGTAATAGCGTCTATTGTTCTTCCCCCTAACTCTCAGGAAAGCCTCAATTTATCCAAATCGGATCATAATTCGAATAGTTAGCACCTTGACAGTTTTTCATAAACTGCTAAATAGCCTTATTTTAGCCATAAAATAGTCAATATCAAAACATACAAATTTCTCAGCCTAGATAGAATTATCTAAATAATCTTTAAATGTTATGCTCTTGCCAGTTAAATAACTGGCTTATGAAACCAATCTCATTTAACTCCGATACTTATTTCTTAAGAATTTGCCACACTACTTTTGAGCGATACTACTAGTAGTCAAAGCTCTGGTTAATGCTGCGGAAACTTGCTACTCAAGTTAATCAATCTTAAGTATACCAAATCTAGAACATAAGCTTGTAAACCATCTTACCATAATTAATAACATAATTCTACACAATTGGATTGAATAAAACACGGCTTCTGGAATCAATACACGTACTGGAAGGACTGCCATGAATACGAATTGCTACTTAGGACATATATATACTGTTAAAGCATAATTATTCTCTCATTGCCTAAAAACCTTTGCAGGCATAATAACTTCATGATCACTGTACGTTGTGACCAATAAGTCCTCTTTTATATAACTTACCTGTTATCTTATCTCAAAACCAACTCAAGATAATCACCATATACTTACCTGTTTAAAATATCATAAGCTACTTAAAACTAGCTTATTTTACCAAATCAAACTTACCTATTTAAAACTTATTTTACCAAATCAAACTTACCTGTTAAAAACTTACCTGTCAACTTACCCGTTAACCACAAATTTACCAATATTCTCTTTTCCAATCATCACATCAATTTACAGTGACTGAAGCTAAAATAAAAATGTTCGGTAATAAGGAAAACGAGACTGCAGAGTCAATGCCCTGGGACATAACCGAGTTTTTTAAGAAACAAGCTAATTTGCCGGAACAACTAAAACAATGTAAAGAAATGCGCCAGGCTAAACAAAAATCAATGGGTAAATCAGTAGATGTGAACAAGGCAAGGGATTCTGACGATTTCTCTTCTCCGGAAGTAACTTATGACGAAATAACACCAGTGACTCCTCATCCAAAAGTTCAGCATACTACCCTGCGCATTATCATCGCCAACTCCAACAATGCCAATGAAGTCCTTGAAAAAGCAATTCAGCGCCTCGGCTCAAACTCTTTCTCAACCAGTATAACGACCAATAATGGACTATGCGTTTTGTGTCGTGACAGCCAGACACAGCGTGCCTTTATTTTACTCTTGGATGAGCTAGAAGTTGACTTTCAAACTCAAAATAAAACTGGGACAAGCTTCAAAATATTGATAAAAGGCCTCCACTTCTCTGTACCAAAAGAATGGATAACCAAGCAACTCGAGTCTCTAGGCCATACCACATCATATGTTTGTAACCTAATGGGCAATTATTCGCATACGCCAACCAGTACTTTTAGAGTTGACCTAATTCCTCGACCTAATAACGAAGAGGTTTTCAAAATCACTACCATGGGTACATACAGAGTTAAGATCGAATGTCCAAATGCTCACAAGCATATCTACCAATGCCGTAAATGCCAAAAATTTGATCATCTTCTCCGTAACTGCCCCAGCGAAAAATCTATTTGCTTTAAGTGTGCTGGTCCACACAGCTCGGAAGTCTGTACCAAATCTAGAGATGTTGATGGAAAATGTGCTAACTGCAACGGAAACCATGTCGCAACATATAGAGGATGCCCCAAATACAAGGAAGCTGTATTACAACAAGCAAGCCGACCACTCCGCAGTAACCCTCAATCTATGGACGCCCATGTAACCGTTTCGAGTCAAGAGCAATGGACATCAGACAAGCGTATGGAACCAGAAGAAACACGCTCACACCGCTATCATTCTGCTGCCACAGGCCTTGATTTTTCGCCAAGCTGCTCTCACCAATGCATCTCCTCTGTTACTCGGCCAAGATATGACCCGCCTAGAGTGAAAGAACCATCGCGTGGTACAGGAGTTCGTTCTTTTCCACCCTACAACATGGTTCCAGAGCCAACGCCATCTTTCGATGAACTTGCTGATGCCGCTAAAAAGATGAGCACTTACTTCAGTAAACACAAGCCACAATAAATCAATTCGCCTTCTGCACCAATTAGTTTATTTGAATATAGTTAGCACAACTCAACTCTTGGATTTACAGGCACACCTCTATCTACCCTTCCTCTTTACAACCCGATTGCAAGGGCCTTAATTAATGCTGCACGTAATTATGTATATAACCCGATTGCAAGGGCCTTCTCAAATGCTGCACGTAGCCATGTTTATGTAGTGAGCGCTCGCGAACTGGAGCGCCTGGGGTTTGGAGCTTCCGGAGGGCGTGGCCCGTTCCTACGTGAAAAATTTTAAAATTCACGTGGGAGCGGGCCCTGCTTCTGGGACTCTTGTCCTCGGGCTCTCTGGTTTGCGAGTACTCACTATACTCTAGTATGTTATAAATCCGATTGCAAGGACATTCTAAAATGCTACACGTATGAAAATTAATAATCTCAAAACCTTATTCTAAAACTATATAGTTTTCATTACTATATCTAATTAACTTAAGCGATTCATTAAATAGTAAATAAACACTTATGACCTTAAAATATTATTAGCCAGTAACGATTATATTATACTTATCAATAAATAAATCACAGACGCTACAAGAAGTGGCAATCGATTATCACGAAGACAATAATTTGAAGTCCTTATTTAAGTTACAAACTATTATACTTATCAATAAATAAATCACAGACGCTACAAGAAGTGGCTATCGTTTATCACTGTTCAATAATTTGAAGTCCTCTATTTAAGTTACAAACTACTTTCTATATTATACCTACTTTAATAAAACATTATACTACTGATAACAATTCTACTGCATTTTTGTCTTATTGACGTTATAAAGGCAATTTATTTATTATTTATTTGTGTTCTTTCGGTACACCGACAAGCTTCCTATTCTATTGCCCAGGTTTTTCTACGGGCTAAGAACTATTTACTCGCAATATCGGAAAACTGATATAACTTTAGCACAACCAGATTTCACCTGAACTGGAATGTAATGCACAATTTACTCCCAAACAACTAACCCAACAATGCTTATATCTAAGACATGTTAAGCCAAAATTCTCTCCTCAACTCACAAGATATAGGTGTGAAGACTTTAGTCTTAGACTAAATTTATAAAAATCGGATGGAAAAACAGAAGAATCTAAACCCTCTGCAGGACAATTCTTTATTAATTTCACACTCCCTCCCAACCAAAGGTACGGACGGTTTGCTCAGAGTAGAATGAGGTTACCTTCTTGGGAATTTTGTTACTTATAGGAAATTGCCCTGAATGGTTGTTATAAACTCTCTTCTGCTCTGGCTCCACAACCTACTAAGGAGAGTTATAACCAGACTAAAGTTATTTCAGTCTCTGCTCTCCTTATAACTAACCCATTCTAACAACTACTCAATCTTCAACAAACTAACCAACAAAATAATGTACGAGGATAATGCTTAGTTATAGCTTCCTCTACAAACTAATACACCTTTTACTAATCTATGGTTGTGAGAGTATGTAATGCATGACTGGTGTCTGCTGGCCTACTCACTCATCAACCAACATCTTGCTATCCTCCTTAAATTACTCAGTAAACTCAGCTTTATAACTCACTTACAGGGGAGTGGGTGTACTTAGGCAGTGTTAGGCTTCTTCATGTAAGTTGCTCCTGTTGTTAGCCAATAGCCCGCGTCTGTAGGAGAGTCGAGCATGATAGTATGTCCGACATTTCTTCTGTGTGCTAGCTCCCTTGTCTCCTATCTTCGCTTTCCAACAATCAACAAGTGCCAAAGGTACAACCTCTCACATGAGATTTGACATTATTACAGTACTTCACATTTGTTGACTGCTCATTCAATCTACTAACACAAACCTCAGAATAGTACAGTCCGGCCTTACTGGAAAGCCTTGTTACCTTTGGAGGCTGCCATGTTTGGTCTGTTAAAGGTCTGTATTCTCTCTGACTGCTCAACCGAAATAGAGCCTTCCCCATATGAAAACACAGCCCAATTCACATGAATTGCAAACTTGCCTTATATGGCTACAAAACTCCCTTCACCTCCTTCAGAAGTGCAAGAGGAAACCGGTTCCTCTCACTTAGTACACTGATCAATATAGTGTTACCCTAAGCCTGAGAGGACCAACCAGGCTAAAGTTATTTCAGCCTTAATACTTCTACATACTAAAACTACAAACTTCAATTAATATACTTACAAAACTAAAACAACAATAATCAATTTGGTGTTGCAACTAGTTATTGCTGCCTCACCATTTACTCTATATTTCTACATACTAAACTTGCACTACAGTGGGGAGAGTCTGCTTGGGAGATGCCTGACTTCCTTACAGTGCTCTCTGTAATTGTTGTTAGCCTAAGCCCGCGTCTGTAATTACAGAAAAGCCATAAGTGTATGACTTGTTTCTTCTGACTTTCTCACTCCTCTGCCTACCTCTTGCTATCCCATTTTTGATAACCAAGTAAAGTCATCTTTTAATAAACTCACAGGTAAGTGGGAGTATTGGAACAGTGCTGGGCTTCTTCATGTGCAAGTTTTCTTGTTGTCAGCCTAAGCCCGCGTCTGTAAGAGGACCCAAATATGAATGCATGACCAATACTCTACAATACACTAACTTAACTGTATCTATCCACTCATCTTCCCAACAACTTCAATAGTGACCAAGCTGTACCTCTCTCCTGAGACTTGGTAGAGGTAGATTCTGTTTACCTCATTCAAGCTAATCACATATTGACTGCTCAGCCATATAGTTAATTTATTAACTGATCGAGCCGATACTCCTTTTGGAAAATCCTGGCGCAATTCGCCTTCTACTTACCGTAACCGAAAAGGCAACAAGGTCCACGTGGTGCACCCCCAGTGTCGACAGTGGAGTCCGCTTCCAACGCCCTATAATTGCGCCTGGGTTTTAAACCCCATTATGCATAAGGAGCTGTTGGAGCAACCCGGTACGCCAGTTTTAGCAATAGGCCGCTGGTGGAGAGCAAAAAAAAAAAAAAAAAAAAAAAAAAAAAAATCAAACTACAAAAAAAACAACAATAATAAAACAAATTACAAAACAACAAATAATATTTAATATAAACAAAAATAAAAAATTTATCCTATAAATTATTTCAAAAATATTCCCCCCCTGCTTTTATTAATACTTATTATAAACCAATTTTAATATTAATATAATATACTCAAACTATATAATATATATTTATATATATGAATATTCAACGGTGGTTCTATCTTGCATTAAACAATCGCAAAGGGCATCATTCTATACTATAATATCGATAGCCAATAGTCCATCGCCAATTCTATCTTATACTTATTAACATATAAATGATCGCTGAACACAACTCGCAACAAAAATACGCGCTAAACCAAATTAAAATAAATAAATAAATTGAAAATTGGTTGGATCTTATACTGGTGCTGGATTGGATTTGTTTTGTGACTGGATTGATTTTACCTTTTGACTGTTTGGATTGGATTGGAATTTTTGCTACGCTACTTAACCTAAAGTGTCTGACGCCCAACGGAGTCTCATCTGCCATTACTGTGCTGAGACGTATTTTGTTTTTGCCTGCTATCTGTTCTTTGTTTATTGGTAACCAGGGTGAGTCTGCGCTTGCCAAAGTAGGGAATCACGTTCAATTTATCATAAATTTCTCGCTTTTATATACATATTATTCCGCCATTAGTATGAGCATGTATGTGTGGCATTAAAATTATCAAATATCCGTCTCTCTCTAGCATCAAGAAGCATTTTGCCCATGATTTTTAGTTAGCTCTCTACCATCTTGAATTGTCTGAATTTGATACCAAACACACCCTGTTTTCGTCGCATGAATGCACAAGTTTACAAATACTTAGGCAAAGTAAATATAATAAAATATTCGTCTCCATAATGGCTGACATTTAAATCTTCTTTTAAATATGATCTAATAAATGTAGCGCTAAACAAATATATTATTAATTTAGTTAAATAGAAATAGTGTTAAATGGTTACTGTGCAGGCTGGTTCATATATCAATAATATTTAAAACATATATGTAAAATTCTAAAATTCTTAGACAAATCAATCACAGTCCGATAAACGTCCGTAACTGGTTTTTTATACTCATGAGATGTTTATAAATCAACCAATATTTTCTGCTTATATATTTTAATGCATATATGCTATGCATACCCAAGCCCTTTGGGGCTAAAAACACATCAGTCTGAACATATTTAGTTATTTAGTTGAAATTATTTTTGCTTAAAAAAGCAACCTTATCCGTCCTCCCAATCGTAGGCTCGATAATTCGAGCTAAGTTTTGGGTGTCTGAACTCTATTACAAATGTAATACAATACATGCATACTCCACTCTATGCTGTTAGCAATAAGAAACTGAACCTCAACTCGAACAGCCAATGTTGTCTACCCAAATATTCTTTGTAGCCAAAATTTTCTATAGAATTATGCCTGCACACTTGACTATAAACAAATAACCTCTTAGACACAGAATTAAAGATCCAATAATTCTGTATTTATGTCCAATCTTCAAATATATATTCTTAAAAATCAATTTTTTTTCATATAAATACAATAAAAATGAAAATTCTCAAAATTTTCAATAGGCCCAAATTCCTGTAGGCAATCAGTTATGCTTGAATTTACAAAATTTTTAATACCATATTCAACCAGATCGGACAATTATTAGCGTAGTTATTACCACTTTAGTGATAGAAATTATATAAATTCTGCCATACATACAAAGCTCATACACACTGTAATACTATCACTCCAAATTTGACCCTATAGGCAATATACATATTAGAAGATCTTTTCTACTCCAAAATACCATTCCAAAAAGTCCAAGATCGCCCAAATTGGGCAACTAGTTTCAGAGATATGCCCTCGGACGGTGAATTTTGTTATGCCAAACCAACAATTTTAGCTATAAATACGGCTAAAAACGCCCGTTTTAGCGGGAATAATAGAAATATTGATTTTACAGACTTGATATGTTCTAGCGACTTTTAGTACTTGTTTCAAACCTTCAGAAAAGCCCTTGATCATCCGGATCGGATCATAATTAGAATAGTTCTTCTCCTGACAGTTTTGACAAACTACCAAATTGCCTTCATTTCAGTCACCAAATAGTCTACATTCAAACATAAAAATTTCTCAGCTTAGATATAACTATCTAAAACATTCTTAAATGCTGTGCTCTTGCTAATTAAATATCTGGCTTAAAGAGACCAAGCTCATCCAGTTCCGATAAATATTTTCCGAGTTATCGCCTGTTCAGTTTTGCAAAATTTCTGCACTTATACCCAAAACTGACAACACAACAGATTCCATATAGCCAGTTTCTATAATATCAATTTCTCAACTTAGCCACCATATAAAGAATTACTCAGCTCATCAATACGAACTGATCTTGACCAAGAACGCCCGTATTGGACAAATTTTAATATTTTTCAACTTTTTGTGCATTATGCCCTGCACAGGAAACAATAAAAATATGTATTTTATCCTATAAATTATTTCTAAAAATATTTCTCCGCCCCTGCTTTTATTAATTACTTATTATAAACCAATTTTAATATTAATATTAATATAATATCTCAAACTTATATATATATATATTTATATATATGAATATTCAACGGTTGGGTTGCTATCTTGCATGTAAACAATCGCATAAGGGCATTGCATTCTATACTATAATATCGATAGTCCAATAGTCCATCGCCAATTGCTATGCTTATACTTATTAACATATAAATTGATCGCTGAACACAACTCGCAACAAAAATACGCGCTAAACCAAATTAAAATAAATAAATAAATTGAAAATTGGTTGGATCTTATACTGGTGCTGGATTGGATTTGTTTTGTGACTGGATTGATTTTACCTTTTGACTGTTTGGATTGGATTGGAATTTTTGCTACGCTACTTAACCTAAAGTGTCTGACGCCCAACGGAGTCTCATCTGCCATTACTGTGCTGAGACGTATTTTGTTTTTGCCTGCTATCTGTTCTTTGTTTATTGGTAACCAGGGTGAGTCTGCGCTTGCCAAAGTAGGGAATCACGTTCAATTTATCATAAATTTCTCGCTTTTATATACATATTATTCCGCCATTAGTATGAGCATGTATGTGTGGCATTAAAATTATCAAATATCCGTCTCTCTCTAGCATCAAGAAGCATTTTGCCCATGATTTTTAGTTAGCTCTCTACCATCTTGAATTGTCTGAATTTGATACCAAACACACCCTGTTTTCGTCGCATGAATGCACAAGTTTACAAATACTTAGGCAAAGTAAATATAATAAAATATTCGTCTCCATAATGGCTGACATTTAAATCTTCTTTTAAATATGATCTAATAAATGTAGCGCTAAACAAATATATTTAGTTAAATAGAAATAGTGTTAAATGGTTACTGTGCAGGCTGGTTCATGTATCAATGGTGTTTGGAACATATATGTGGAATTCTGGAATTCTTAGACGGGTCAATCGCAGTCCGATGGACGTCCGTAACTGGTTTTTTTTGTACTCATGAGATGTTTATAAATCAACCAATATTTTCTGCTTATATATTTTAATGCATATATGCTATGCATACCCAAGCCCTTTGGGGCTAAAAACACATCAGTCTGAACATATTTAGTTATTTAGTTGAAATTATTTTTGCTTAAAAAAGCAACCTTATCCGTCCTCCCAATCGTAGGCTCGATAATTCGAGCTAAGTTTTGGGTGTCTGAACTCTATTACAAATGTAATACAATACATGCATACTCCACTCTATGCTGTTAGCAATAAGAAACTGAACCTCAACTCGAACAGCCAATGTTGTCTACCCAAATATTCTTTGTAGCCAAAATTTTCTATAGAATTATGCCTGCACACTTGACTATAAACAAATAACCTCTTAGACACAGAATTAAAGATCCAATAATTCTGTATTTATGTCCAATCTTCAAATATATATTCTTAAAAATCAATTTTTTTCATATAAATACAATAAAAATGAAAATTCTCAAAATTTTCAATAGGCCCAAATTCCTGTAGGCAATCAGTTATGCTTGAATTTACAAAATTTTTAATACCATATTCAACCAGATCGGACAATTATTAGCGTAGTTATTACCACTTTAGTGATAGAAATTATATAAATTCTGCCATACATACAAAGCTCATACACACTGTAATACTATCACTCCAAATTTGACCCTATAGGCAATATACATATTAGAAGATCTTTTCTACTCCAAAATACCATTCCAAAAAGTCCAAGATCGCCCAAATTGGGCAACTAGTTTCAGAGATATGCCCTCGGACGGTGAATTTTGTTATGCCAAACCAACAATTTTAGCTATAAATACGGCTAAAAACGCCCGTTTTAGCGGGAATAATAGAAATATTGATTTTACAGACTTGATATGTTCTAGCGACTTTTAGTACTTGTTTCAAACCTTCAGAAAAGCCCTTGATCATCCGGATCGGATCATAATTAGAATAGTTCTTCTCCTGACAGTTTTGACAAACTACCAAATTGCCTTCATTTCAGTCACCAAATAGTCTACATTCAAACATAAAAATTTCTCAGCTTAGATATAACTATCTAAAACATTCTTAAATGCTGTGCTCTTGCTAATTAAATATCTGGCTTAAAGAGACCAAGCTCATCCAGTTCCGATAAATATTTTCCGAGTTATCGCCTGTTCAGTTTTGCAAAATTTCTGCACTTATACCCAAAACTGACAACACAACAGATTCCATATAGCCAGTTTCTATAATATCAATTTCTCAACTTAGCCACCATATAAAGAATTACTCAGCTCATCAATACGAACTGATCTTGACCAAGAACGCCCGTATCGGATAAATTTTTATAATTTTCAACTTTTTCGTGTTTCCAAGCTGCAACACACAGTAGTATAAACAGATACCATACAGCTAAAATCAAAAATATTCTCTTCTTGCCTTTATTGTGTAATAGTGACTATTCTACCTGCCCCTAACTCTCAGAAAGGCCTCAGTTCATCCAGGTCGGATTGTGGTTTTCAATGGTTAGCACCGTGAGTGTTTTTCATATACTGCTGGATGGCCTAATTTGCGCCATCGAGTAGTCTATATCAAAACATACAAATTTCTCAGCCTAGATAAAATTTTCTAAAGAATTTCTGAATGTCTTGCTCTTACCTGTTAAATTTCTGGTTTAATAAAACCAACCTCATTTAATTTCGATATTAACTTTCCGATAAATCACCTGTTTAGTATTCGCACCCGTGCATGGATGTGAAAACACAACAGATTCCATATAGCCAGTTTCTATAATATCATTTTCTCAACTTAGCCACCATATAAAGAATTACTCAGCTCATCAATACGAACTGATCTAGACCAAGAACGCCCGTATCGGATAAATTTTTATAATTTTCAACACTTTCGTGTTTCCAAGCTGCAACACACAGTAGTATAAACAGATACCATACAGCTAAAATCAAAAATATTCTCTTCTTGCCTTAATTGTGTTATAGTGACTTTTCTACCTGCCCCTAACTCTCAGAAAAGCCTCAGTTCATCCAAATCGGATAATAATTTTCAATAGTTAGCACCGTGAGTGTTTTTCATATACTGCTGGATGGCCTAATTTACTCCATCGAGTTGTCTATATCAAAACATACAAATTTTTTCAGCCTAGATAGAATTTTTTAAAGAATTTCTGAATGTTTTGCTCTTACCAGTTAAATTTCTGGTTTAATAAAACCAACCTCATTTAATTTCGATAGTAACTTTCCGATAAATCGCCGGTTTAGTGTTCGCACTTATGCGTTGTTGTGAAGACACAACAGATTCCATATAGCCAGTTTCTTTAATATCAATTTCTCAACTTAGCCACCATATAAAGAATTACTCAGCTCATCAAAACGAACTGATCTTGACCAAGAACGCCCGTATCGGATAAATTTTTATAATTTTCAACTTTTTCGTGTTTCCGAGCTGCAACGCACATTAGTATAAACAGACACCATACAGCTTAAATCAAAAATATTCTCTTCTTGCCTTAATTGTGTTATAGTGACTTTTCTACCTGCCCCTAACTCTCAGAAAAGCCTCAGTTCATCCAAATCGGATTATAATTTTGAATAGTTAGCACCGTGAGTGTTTTTCATATACTGCTGAATGGCCTAGTTTACACCATCGAGTGGTCTATATCAAAGCATACACATTTCTCAGCCTAGATAGAATTTTCTAAAGAATTTCTGAATGTCTTGCTCTTACCTGTTAAATTTCTGGTTTAATAAAACCAACCTCATTTAATTTCGATAGTAACTTTCCGATAAATCGCCGGTTTAGTGTTCGCACCCGTGCATGGATGTGAAAACACAACAGATTCCATATAGCCAGTTTCTATAATATCATTTTCTCAACTTAGCCACCATATATAGAATTACTCAGCTCATCAATACGAACTGATCTAGACCAAGAACGCCCGTATCGGATAAATTTTTATAATTTTCAAGTTTTTCGTGTTTCCAAGCTGCAACACACAGTAGTATAAACAGATACCATACAGCTAAAATCAAAAATATTCTCTTCTCGCCTTTATTGTGTAATAGTGACTTTTCTACCTGCCCCTAACTCTCAGAAAGGCCTCAGTTCATCCAAATCGGATTATAATTTTCAATAGTTAGCACCGTGAGTGTTTTTCATATACTGCTGAATGGCCTAGTTTACGCCATCGAGTGGTCTATATCAAAGCATACACGTTTCTCAGCCTAGATAGAATTTTCTAAAGAATTTCTGAATGTCTTGCTCTTACCTGTTAAATTTCTGGTTTAATAAAACCAACCTTATTTAATCTCGATATTAACTTTCCGATAAATCACCTGTTTAGTATTCGCACCCGTGCATGGATGTGAAAACACAACAGATTCCATATAGCCAGTTTCTATAATATCATTTTCTCAACTTAGCCACCATATATAGAATTACTCAGCTCATCAATACGAACTGATCTAGACCAAGAACGCCCGTATCGGATAAATTTTTATAATTTTCAAGTTTTTCGTGTCTCCAAGCTGCAACACACAGTAGTATAAACAGATACCATACAGCTAAAATCAAAAATATTCTCTTCTCGCCTTTATTGTGTAACAGTGACTATTCTACCTGCCCCTAACTCTCAGAAAGGCCTCAGTTCATCCAGGTCGGATCGTGGTTTCCAATGGTTAGCACCGTGAGTGTTTTTCATATACTGCTAAATGACCTTATTTACGCCGTCGGATGGTCTATATCAAAAAATACAAATTTTTCAGCCTAGATAGAATTTTTTAAAGAATTTCTGAATGTTTTGCTCTTACTAGTTAAATTTCTGGTTTAATAAAACCAACCTCATTTAATTTCGATAGTAACTTTCCGATAAATCGCCGGTTTAGTGTTCGCACTTATGCGTTGTTGTAAAGACACAACAGATTCCATATAGCCAGTTTCTTTAATATCAATTGCTCAACTTAGCCACCATATAAAGAATTACTCAGCTCATCAAAACGAACTGATCTTGACCAAGAACGCCCGTATCGGATAAATTTTTATAATTTTCAACTTTTTCGTGTTTCCGAGCTGCAACGCACATTAGTTTAAACAGACACCATACAGCTAAAATCCAAAATATTCTCTTCTCGCCTTAAATGTGTAAAAGTGACTATTCTTCCTGCCCCTAACTCTCAGAAAAGCCTCAGTTCATCCAAATCGGATTATAATTTTGAACAGTTAGCACCGTGAGTGTTTTTCATATACTGCTGAATGGCCTAGTTTACACCATCGAGTGGTCTATATCAAAGCATACTCGTTTCTCAGCCTAGATAGAATTTTCTAAAGAATTTCTGAATGTCTTGCTCTTACCTGTTAAATTTCTGGTTTAATAAATCCAACCTTATTTAATTTCGATATTAATTTCCGATAAATCACCTGTTTAGTATTCGCACCCGTGCATGGGTGTGAAAACACAACAGATTCCATATAGCCAGTTTCTATAATATCATTTTCTCAACTTAGCCACCATATATAGAATTACTCAGCTCATCAATACGAACTGATCTTGACCAAGAACGCCCGTATCGGATAAATTTTTATAATTTTCAACTTTTTCGTGTTTCCGAGCTGCAACACACAGTAGTATAAACAGATACCGTACAGCTAAAATCAAAAATATTCTCTTTTCGCCTTTGTTGTGTAATAGTGACTATTCTACCTGCCCCTGACTCTCAGAAAGGTCTCAGTTCATCCAAATCGGATTATAATTTTGAATAGTTAGCATCGTGAGTGTTTTTCATGTACTGCTAAATGGCCTAATTTACGCCATCGAGTAGTCTATATCAAAACATACAATCTTCTTAGTCTAGATAGATTTTTTTTAAAGAATTTCTGAATGTCTTGCTCTCACCTGTTAAATTTCTGGTTTAATAAAACCAACCTTATTTAATCTCGATATTAACTTTCCGATAAATCACCTGTTTAGTATTCGCACCCGTGCATGGATGTGAAAACACAACAGATTCCATATAGCCAGTTTCTATAATATCATTTTCTCAACTTAGCCACCATATATAGAATTACTCAGCTCATCAATACGAACTGATCTTGACCAAGAACGCCCGTATCGGATAAATTTTTATAATTTTCAACTTTTTCGTGTTTCCGAGCTGCAACACACAGTAGTATAAACAGATACCATACAGCTAAAATCAAAAATATTCTCTTTTCGCCTTTATTGTGTAATAGTGACTTTTCTACCTGCCCCTAACTCTCAGAAAAGCCTCAGTTCATCCAAATCGGATTATAATTTTAAATAGTTAGCACCGTGAGTGTTTTTCATATACTGCTGAATGGCCTAGTTTACGCCATCGAGTGGTCTATATCAAAGCATACACGTTTCTCAGCCTAGATAAAATTTTCTAAGAATTTCTGAATGTTTTGCTCTTACCAGTTAAATTTCTGGTTTAATAAAACCAACCTCATTTATTTTCGATATTAACTTTCCGATAAATCACCTGTTAAGTATTCGCACCCGCGCATGGATGTGAAAATACAACAGATTCCATATAGCCAGTTTCTATAATATCATTTTCTCAACTTAGCCACCATATATAGAATTACTCAGCTCATCAATACAAACTGATCTAGACCAAGAACGCCCGTATCGGATAAATTTTATAATTTTCAACACTTTCGTGTTTTCATGATACAATACACAGTAGTATAAACAGATACCATACAGCTAAAATCAAAAATATTCTCTTCTCGCCTTTATTGTGTAATAGTGACTATTCTACCTGCCCCTAACTCTCAGAAAGGGGTCAGTTCATCCAGGTCGGATCGTGGTTTTCAATGGTTAGCACCGTGAGTGTTTTTCATATACTGCTAAAAGACCTTATTTACGCCAACTAGTGGTCTATATCAAAACATACAAGTTTCTCAGCCTAGATAGAATTTTCTAAGAATTTCTGAATGTTTTGCTCTTACCAGTTAAATTTCTGGTTTAATAAAACCAACCTCATTTAATTTCGATAGTAACTTTCCGATAAATCGCCTGTTTAGTGTTCGCACCTTTGTATGAATGTGAGGGCACAACAGATTCCATATAGCCAGTTTCTATAATATCATTTTCTCAACTTAGCCACCATATATAGAATTACTCAGCTCATCAATACGAACCGATCTAGACCAAGAACGCCCGTATCGGACAAATTTTATACTTTTCAACTTTTTCGTGTTTCTAAGCTGCAACACACAGTAGTATAAACAGACACCATACAGCTAAAATCCAAAATATTCTCTTCTCGCCTTAAAAGTGTAATAGCGTCTATTCTACCTGCCCCTAACTCTCAGAAATGCCTTAATTTATCCAGGTCGGATCATAATTTTGAATAGTTAGCACCATGAGTGTTTTTCATGTACTGCTAAATAGCCTTATATACGCCATCGAGTAGTCTATATCAAAACATACAAATTTCTCAGCCCAGATAGAAATTTCTAAATAATCTCTGAATGATATACTCTAACCAGTTAAACTTCTGGTTTAATAAAACCAAATTTCTGGTTTAATAAAACCAACCTCATTTAACTCCGATACTTATTTCTTAAGAATTCGCCACACTACTTTTGAGCGATACTACTAGTAGCCAAAGCTCTGGTTAATGCTGCGGAAACTTGCTACTCAAGTTAGTTAATCTTAAGTATACCAAATCTAGAACATACGCTTGTAAACCAGCTTACCATAATTAATAACATAATTCTACACAATTGGATTGATTAAAACACGGCTTCTGGAATCAATACACGTACTGGAAGGACTGCCATGAATACGAATTGCTACTTAGGACATATATATACTGTTAAGGCATAATTATTCTCTCATTGCCTAAAAACCTTTGCAGGCATAATAACTTCATGATCACTGTACGTTGTGACCAATAAGTCCTCTTTTATACAACTTACCTGTTATCTTATCTCAAAACCAACTCAAGATAATCACCATATACTTACCTGTTTAAAATATCATAAGCTACTTAAAACTAGCTTATTTTACCAAATCAAACTTACCTATTTAAAACTTAGTTTACCAAATCAAACTTACCTGTTAAAACTTACCTGTCAACTTACCCGTTAACCACAAATTTACCAATATTCTCTTTTTCCAATCATCACATCAATTTACAGTGACTGAAGCTAAAATAAAAATGTTCGGTAATAAGGAAAACGAGACTGCAGAGTCAATGCCCTGGGACATAACCGAGTTTTTTAAGAAACAAGCTAATTTGCCGGAACAGCTAAAACAATGTAAAGCAATGCGCCAGGCTAAACAAAAATCAGTGGGCAAATCAGTAGATGTGAACAAGGCAAGGGATTCTGACGATTTCTCTTCTCCGGAAGTAACTTATGACGAAATAACACCAGTGACTCCTCATCCAAAAGTTCAGCATACTACCCTGCGCATTATCATCGCCAACTCCAACAATGCCAATGAAGTCCTTGAAAAAGCAATTCAGCGCCTTGGCTCAAACTCTTTCTCAACCAGTATAACGACCAATAATGGACTATGCGTTTTGTGTCGTGACAGCCAGACACAGCGTGCCTTTATTTTACTCTTGGATGAGCTAGAAGTTGACTTTCAAACTCAAAATAAAACTGGGACAAGCTTCAAAATATTGATAAAAGGCCTCCACTTCTCTGTACCAAAAGAATGGATAACCAAGCAACTCGAGTCTCTAGGCCATACCACATCATATGTTTGTAACCTAATGGGCAATTATTCGCAGACGCCAACCAGTACTTTTAGAGTTGACCTAATTCCTCGACCTAATAACGAAGAGGTTTTCAAAATCACTACCATGGGTACATACAGAGTTAAGATCGAATGTCCAAATGCTCACAAGCATATCTACCAATGCCGTAAATGCCAAAAATTTGATCATCTTCTCCGTAACTGCCCCAGCGAAAAATCTATTTGCTTTAAGTGTGCTGGTCCACACAGCTCGGAAGTCTGTACCAAATCTAGAGATGTTGATGGAAAATGTGCTAACTGCAACGGAAACCATGTCGCAACATATAGAGGATGCCCCAAATACAAGGAAGCTGTATTACAACAAGCAAGCCGACCACTCCGCAGTAACCCTCAATCTATGGACGCCCATGTAACCGGTTCGAGTCAAGAGCAATGGACATCAGACAAGCGTATGGAACCAGAAGAAACACGCTCACACCGCTATCATTCTGCTGCCACAGGCCTTGATTTTTCGCCAAGCTGCTCTCACCAATGCATCTCCTCTGTTACTCGACCAAGATATGCCCCGCCTAGAGTGAAAGAACCATTGCGTGGTACTGGAGTTCGTTCTTTTCCACCCTACAACATGGTTCCAGAGCCAACGCCATCTTTCGATGAACTTGCTGATGCCGCTAAAAAGATGAGCACTTACTTCAGTAAACACAAGCCACAATAAATCAATTCGCCTTCTGCACCAATTAGTTTATTTGAATATAGTTAGCACAACTCAACTCTTGGATTTACAGGCACACCTCTATCTACCCTTCCTCTTTACAACCCGATTGCAAGGGCCTTAATTAATGCTGCACGTAACTATGTATATAACCCGATTGCAAGGGCCTTCTCAAATGCTGCACGTAGCCATGTTATGTAGTGAGCGCTCGCGAACTGGAGCGCCTGGGGATTGGAGCTTCCGGAGGGCGTGGCCCGTTCCTACGTGAAAAATTTTAAAATTCACGTGGGAGCGGGCCCTGCTTCTGGGACTCTTGTCCTCGGGCTCTCTGGTTTGCGAGTACTCACTATACTCTAGTATGTTATAAATCCGATTGCAAGGACATTCTAAAATGCTACACGTATGAAAATTAATAATCTCAAAACCTTATCCTAAAACTATATAGTTTTCATTACTATATCTAATTAACTTAAGCGATTCATTAAATAGTAAATAAACACTTATGACCTTAAAATATTATTAGCCAGTAACGATTATATTATACTTATCAATAAATAAATCACAGACGCTACAAGAAGTGGCTATCGATTATCATGAAGACAATAATTTGAAGTCCTTTATTTAAGTTACAAACTACTTTCTATATTATACCTACTTTAATAAAACATTATACTACTGATAACAATTCTACTGCATTTTTGTCTTATTGACGTTATAAAGGCAATTTATTTTTTATTTATTTGTGTTCTTTCGGTACACCGACAAGCTTCCTATTCTATTGCCCAGGTTTTTTTTTTTTTTTTTTTTTTTTTTTTCTACGGGCTAAGAACTATTTACCAGCAATATCGGAAAACCGATATAACTTTAGCACAACCAGATTTCACCTGAACTGGAATGTAATGCACAATTTACTCCCAAACAACTAACCTAACAATGCTTATATCTAAGACATGTTAAGCAAAAATTCTCTCCTCAACTCACAAGATATAGGTGTGAAGACTTTAGTCTTAGACTAAATTTATAAAAATCGGATGGAAAAACAGAAGAATATAAACCCTCTGCAGGACAATTCTTTATTAATTTCACACTCCCTCCCAACCAAAGGTACGGACGGTTTGCTCAGAGTAGAATGAGGTTACCTTCTTGGGAATTTTGTTACTTATAGGAAATTGCCCTGAATGGTTGTTATAAACTCTCTTCTGCTCTGGCTCTACAACCTTCTAAGGAGAGTTATAACCAGACTAAAGTTATTTCAGTCTCTGCTCTCCTTCAAACTAACCCGTTCTAACAACTAATAATGTACGAGGATAATGCTTAGTTATAGCTTCCTCTACAAACTAATACACCTACTACTAATCTATGGTTGTGAGAGTGCGTATTGCATGACTGGTGTCTGCTGGTCTACTCACTCATCAACCAACATCTTGCTATCCTCCTTAAACTACTCAGTAAACTCAGCTTTATAACTCACTTACAGGGGAGTGGGTGTACTTAGGCAGTGTTAGGCTTCTTCATGTAAGTTGCTCCTGTTGTTAGCCAATAGCCCGCGTCTGTAGGAGAGTCGAGCATGATAGTATGTCCGACATTTCTTCTGTGTGCTAGCTCCCTTGTCTCCTATCTTCGCTTTCCAACAATCAACAAGTGCCAAAGGTACAACCTCTCACATGAGATTTGACATTATTACAGTACTTCACATTTGTTGACTGCTCATTCAATCTACTAACACAAACCTCAGAATAGTACAGTCCGGCCTTACTGGAAAGCCTTGTTACCTTTGGAGGCTGCCATGTTTGGTCTGTTAAAGGTCTGTATTCTCTCTGACTGCTCAACCGAAATAGAGCCTTCCCCATATGAAAACACAGCCCAATTCACATGAATTGCAAACTTGCCTTATATGGCTACAAAACTCCCTTCACCTCCTTCAGAAGTGCAAGAGGAAACCGGTTCCTCTCACTTAGTACACTGATCAATATAGTGTTACCCTAAGCCTGAGAGGACCAACCAGGCTAAAGTTATTTCAGCCTTAATACTTCTACATACTAAAACTACAAACTTCAATTAATATACTTACAAAACTAAAACAACAATAATCAATTTGGTGTTGCAACTAGTTATTGCTGCCTCACCATTTACTCTATATTTCTACATACTAAACTTGCACTACAGTGGGGAGAGTCTGCTTGGGAGATGCCTGACTTCCTTACAGTGCTCTCTGTAATTGTTGTTAGCCTAAGCCCGCGTCTGTAATTACAGAAAAGCCATAAGTGTATGACTTGTTTCTTCTGACTTTCTCACTCCTCTGCCTACCTCTTGCTATCCCATTTTTGATAACCAAGTAAAGTCATCTTTTAATAAACTCACAGGTAAGTGGGAGTATTGGAACAGTGCTGGGCTTCTTCATGTGCAAGTTTTCTTGTTGTCAGCCTAAGCCCGCGTCTGTAAGAGGACCCAAATATGAATGCATGACCAATACTCTACAATACACTAACTTAACTGTATCTATCCACTCATCTTCCCAACAACTTCAATAGTGACCAAGCTGTACCTCTCTCCTGAGACTTGGTAGAGGTAGATTCTGTTTACCTCATTCAAGCTAATCACATATTGACTGCTCAGCCATATAGTTAATTTATTAACTGATCGAGCCGATACTCCTTTTGGAAAATCCTGGCGCAATTCGCCTTCTACTTACCGTAACCGAAAAGGCAACAAGGTCCACGTGGTGCACACCCCAGTGTCGACAGTGGAGTCCGCTTCCAACGCCCTATAATTGCGCCTGGGTTTTAAACCCCATTATGCATAAGGAGCTGTTGGAGCAACCCGGTACGCCAGTTTTTAAAAAAAAAAAAAAAAAATTTTTTCTTAAAATAATTACAATATGCATATAACCCGATGGTGCAAGGGCCTTCTCAAATGCTGCACGTAGCCATGTTATGTAGTGAGCGCTCGCGAACTGGAGCGCCTGGGGATTGGAGCTTCCGGAGGGCGTGGCCCGTTCCTACGAAAAAAAAAAAAATTTTTTTGGGGGGGGGGCCTTTTTTTGGGTTTTTTTTCCTGGGGCTTTTTGTTTGCGAGTACTCACTATACTAGTATGTTATAAATCCGATTGCAAGGACATTCTAAAATGCTACACGTATGAAAATTAATAATCTCAAAACCTTATCCTAAAACTATATAGTTTTCATTACTATATCTAATTAACTTAAGCGATTCATTAAATAGTAAATAAACACTTATGACCTTAAAATATTATTAGCCAGTAACGATTATATTATACTTATCAATAAATAAATCACAGACGCTACAAGAAGTGGCTATCGATTATCACGAAGACAATAATTTGAAGTCCTTTATTTAAGTTACAAACTATTATACTTATCAATAAATAAATCACAGACGCTACAAGAAGTGGCTATCGTTTATCACTGTTCAATAATTTGAAGTCCTTTATTTAAGTTACAAACTACTTTCTATATTATACCTACTTTAATAAAACATTATACTACTGATAACAATTCTACTGCATTTTTGTCTTATTGACGTTATAAAGGCAATTTATTTATTATTTATTTGTGTTCTTTCGGTACACCGACAAGCTTCCTATTCTATTGCCCAGGTTTTTTCTACGGGCTAAGAACTATTTACTAGCAATATCGGAAAACCGATATAACTTTAGCACAACCAGATTTCACCTGAACTGGAATGTAATGCACAATTTACTCCCAAACAACTAACCCAACAATGCTTATATCTAAGACATGTTAAGCCAAAATTCTCTCCTCAACTCACAAGATATAGGTGTGAAGACTTTAGTCTTAGACTAAATTTATAAAAATCGGATGGAAAAACAGAAGAATATAAACCCTCTGCAGGACAATTCTTTATTAATTTCACACTCCCTCCCAACCAAAGGTACGGACGGTTTGCTCAGAGTAGAATGAGGTTACCTTCTTGGGAATTTTGTTACTTATAGGAAATTGCCCTGAATGGTTGTTATAAACTCTCTTCTGCTCTGGCTCCACAACCTACTAAGGAGAGTTATAACCAGACTAAAGTTATTTCAGTCTCTGCTCTCCTTCTAACTAACCCATTCTAACAACTACTCAATCTTCAACAAACTAACCAACAAAATAATGTACGAGGATAATGCTTAGTTATAGCTTCCTCTACAAACTAATACACCTTTTACTAATCTATGGTTGTGAGAGTGCGTAATGCATGACTGGTGTCTGCTGGCCTACTCACTCATCAACCAACATCTTGCTATCCTCCTTAAATTACTCAGTAAACTCAGCTTTATAACTCACTTACAGGGGAGTGGGTGTACTTAGGCAGTGTTAGGCTTCTTCATGTAAGTTGCTCCTGTTGTTAGCCAATAGCCCGCGTCTGTAGGAGAGTCGAGCATGATAGTATGTCCGACATTTCTTCTGTGTGCTAGCTCCCTTGTCTCCTATCTTCGCTTTCCAACAATCAACAAGTGCCAAAGGTACAACCTCTCACATGAGATTTGACTTTATTACAGTACTTCACATTTGTTGACTGCTCATTCAATCTACTAACACAAACCTCAGAATAGTACAGTCCGGCCTTACTGGAAAGCCTTGTTACCTTTGGAGGCTGCCATGTTTGGTCTGTTAAAGGTCTGTATTCTCTCTGACTGCTCAACCGAAATAGAGCCTTCCCCATATGAAAACACAGCCCAATTCACATGAATTGCAAACTTGCCTTATATGGCTACAAAACTCCCTTCACCTCCTTCAGAAGTGCAAGAGGAAACCGGTTCCTCTCACTTAGTACACTGATCAATATAGTGTTACCCTAAGCCTGAGAGGACCAACCAGGCTAAAGTTATTTCAGCCTTAATACTTCTACATACTAAAACTACAAACTTCAATTAATATACTTACAAAACTAAAACAACAATAATCAATTTGGTGTTGCAACTAGTTATTGCTGCCTCACCATTTACTCTATATTTCTACATACTAAACTTGCACTACAGTGGGGAGAGTCTGCTTGGGAGATGCCTGACTTCCTTACAGTGCTCTCTGTAATTGTTGTTAGCCTAAGCCCGCGTCTGTAATTACAGAAAAGCCATAAGTGTATGACTTGTTTCTTCTGACTTTCTCACTCCTCTGCCTACCTCTTGCTATCCCATTTTTGATAACCAAGTAAAGTCATCTTTTAATAAACTCACAGGTAAGTGGGAGTATTGGAACAGTGCTGGGCTTCTTCATGTGCAAGTTTTCTTGTTGTCAGCCTAAGCCCGCGTCTGTAAGAGGACCCAAATATGAATGCATGACCAATACTCTACAATACACTAACTTAACTGTATCTATCCACTCATCTTCCCAACAACTTCAATAGTGACCAAGCTGTACCTCTCTCCTGAGACTTGGTAGAGGTAGATTCTGTTTACCTCATTCAAGCTAATCACATATTGACTGCTCAGCCATATAGTTAATTTATTAACTGATCGAGCCGATACTCCTTTTGGAAAATCCTGGCGCAATTCGCCTTCTACTTACCGTAACCGAAAAGGCAACAAGGTCCACGTGGTGCACCCCCAGTGTCGACAGTGGAGTCCGCTTCCAACGCCCTATAATTGCGCCTGGGATTTAAACCCCATTATGCATAAGGAGCTGTTGGAGCAACCCGGTACGCCAGTTTTAGCAACCGGAGGAGAAAAAAAAAAAAAAAAAAAAAAAAAAAAAAAACCCCCCCCCCTTGGGGGGGGGGGGGTGTTGTGTGGGTGTTTGTTTTTTTTTTTTTTTTTTTTTTTTTTTTTTTTTTTTTTTTTTTTTTTTTTTTTTAAATTTTTAATTAAATTTTAATTTTTTATTTTTTTTTTATTTTTTTTTTTTTTTTTTTTTTTTTTTTTTATATAATTTTAAATATTTTTTTTTTTTATTTTATTTTTTAAAATATATATTTTTTTTTTTTTTTTTTATTTATTATTTTTTTTATTTTTTATAATAAAAAATATTTTTTTTTTTTTTAAATTTTTTTTTTTATTTTAAAAAAATTTTTTAAAAATTTAGAAAAAAAAAAAAAAAATTAATATTTTTTCTGTTTTTTTATCTCTTTTTTTTTTCCCTCTTCTCTTTTAAATTTTATACACTTTAAATTTCACCACCACAGTATTTTTTAAACTATTATTAACTAGAATCACTAGCCTCTATAGTGGGCATACTTGAGTAGATGTTGGTCTTCTTCATATAAGATGCCCCTGTTGTCAGCCTACGCCCGCGTCTGTAGGAAATTGAAATATGAATGTATGACTGACATCTTTTCTGTATGCTAGCTATCTCTCTTTTTCTAACACTCAACAAATGCTATCTACTTTGAATTTCACTTTGAATTTCACCACTATACTACTTTTACTTTTTTACTAGATCACTAGCCTCGTTTAAAACTATATTACATATAACCTACTTTGTTCTATCAACTTAAAATCTCAACATCATGCTATTCTATACTAATTCTCACAAACTACACTAGCCTCTACTTCATCTATATTATCTACTTTACTTTAATCTATCTGCTTAGATTTCTCATTATACTCAAAAATGCATGCACTATTCTATTCTATTCAAAAACAATGTATATTTCAATGTAACATAAAACTTCTAAAGATTCCTACTTTGAAAATCCTTATCTTCTTCTTTAAACTCTCCTATTTTATCAGTCTCTCTAAACTTATAATACTATACTCTATACTATAACTCATAAAACTATACTATATCCCTTCTTATGCTTAAACTGTGTAACTACTTAATCTCTTATTATCGTAATGTTCTCTCCTATCTGCATGTCTGTGCCTAAGACCACACTATTTCTAATTCTTTACTTACTATCTAAATAATCTAAACTTTTTACAAAACTACAAAATACTCAATACTTAAATTCACACTTAAACTCTATATTATCCTTATCTCTGCTAATCACTCTAAAAATGTTAAGTCTACAACTTAAAATCTATATAAAACTAATACTAATTCTAACACAAACAACATATTTTCATGCAATCTTACCTTATACTCATAACAAAACTACTTGCAAGTCTATTACAGAATCAACCCAAACGTGCAACTTTCCAATGAAAAGGGGTGATGGATGACTTGAAAAATTTCAAGTGTTCCCCAGGCTGGCAGGCAGGATCTCGGGCAGGCTAAAAGTCACCGCCTGTCACTACTTAAAGAGGACAACAACAGCAACAGCGAGCGGAATTTACTAAAATAATTACTTTTCTTTACAGATCTTAAAGCGAAATAAGCTTAATAATATATATAACCTTATTTTCATCTTCCCTCCTAGCTATACTCATTAACCCTTTACTAATACTAACTTTAAATTGTTTCAGTGCCACCGCCTGCCTCTTCTCTCCAAGACATGGAGTATGACGACACTGGACCAAACCATCACTGGACAGGCAGCAGCTTAACGATGACCCTGAAGGATGCACGCACACCACAAGGACACTTCTCGGTGCCACCACCTGCCTCTTCTCTCCAAGATATGGAATATGACGACTCTGGACCAAACCATCACTGGACAGGCAGCAGCTTAACAATGACCCTGAAGGATGCATGCACACCACAAGGACACTTCTCGGGTATCTTAAATCTCTCTCTACCTATTTCTCACTCCTTCCTAACATCTTTCCTTCTCTTTAAACTTTAAATTTCATGTAAATTCTTTTCGTTCTCCTAAAATTAAAATTAAAACTATTCAATATATTGCTCTTTTATCTATCTATCCGTTGCTGGGTTCTCCCAAGTGGGTGCATAATTCAGTTTGTTTCATGCGCATGAAACTTGTGGATATCGCCTAGCAATTGCAACATCTTTATATTTCGTGAAATACGGTCAGGTTCTCCTTAGTGGGTACATAATTCAGTTTGTTTCATGTACATAAGCTAATGGATATCGCCTTTCAGCATTTCACACCTATTTTACATCTCTACTTTAAACAATTATACTATTTTTTACAAGCTATACTCATCTTTCTTACATCTATATATCTATCTATCTTAATCTATTTATTTCACAATACTCATAAATGCATGAACTCTATCCCACTTTTTGCCCTATATCTACTTATTTACTACATATCTAAACCTATTCTCAATCTTTTTTTTATCGATACTATGGTTGAGAAAGTGAGTAATGCATGACTGGTGTCTGCTTAATTACTTGCTTTTTCAACCAACATCTTTTCTTTTTACAAATCTAAACCTATTCTAAATCTAATTAAATCTATTTTTGTTAATTTTATGGTTAATAAAGTGTGTTAGGCATGACTGGTGTCTGCTAACCTACTCGTTATTCAACCAACATCTTTCTATCCTTCTAACAGGGAAGTGGGTATACGTGTGTAGTTGTTAGGCTTCTACATGTAAGATGCTCCTGTTGTCAGCCTAAGCCCGCGTCTGTAGGAATGTCAAACATGATAGTATGACTGACACTCCTCTGTATGCTAGCTCTCCTGTTTCCTATCTTAAAATTTCAAATTTAAACTATACTATAATACTAACACTAACAGCATATTTATATGCAACCACTTTCATACCGGTGCTTATAAACACCATTATTCAAATACCGCTTGAAAGGTACAAGTGGTGGCTAACCAATACTAGGGTTTACAAATGTAACCCTATTCATCTGCCCTGCTCTAACCAAGTAGGATAGCTATGTTGCCTGTATTGAATTGAGAACGGGCTCATAGCTATAGTCAGAAAACATGCAAACATACACTCTTTTATAGCATTAGAGTTGTTTCGCATACTTAGGCACATGCTTATCCAATCTCTTTTCGCAAACCCACTCTTATCATAACTGCAGACTTATGGAAACTAATAATTTCTGGTGTCGCAATCATAAAATCAGTTACTTATTCACAAAAATGCTAATCTTTATGTACAAATACCCAAACTAGCCACTTGGGTTTTGCACGCGTACATTTAGACAAAGTGAATTGTACAGTAACGAACCATTAAATAAATCTGTGTCTGTCGTGTTATACATTTCTCTATATATAAGGCTCAGGTTGAAAAGAGTTGCCACTGACTAAAACCTTAAAAGGTGGTCCAACTCCTACTAAACCAAATGCACCAAGCCTTGTAACAAGAGAAAATAATAGCCAAACAGTTCACAAAACACACAGAAAAAAAAAAAAAATACTCTAACCTTAACTATCTAATCTCTATCTCTGTCTACCTAACTTTATCTATCTTCTCTTTTTCGATGTGTGTCTGCTGGGTTCTCCCAGGTGGGCGCATAATTCAGTACGTTTCATGCGCATGAAACCTGCGGATATCGCCCTGCAGCACATGTCTTTAACTTTCTTTCACTTTCAAATTGTAATTGTGGGGCGCTATCTCTCTGGCCAAGTACATAATTCAGTACGTTTCATGTACAATGGTCAATTGATATCGCCGTGCAATTGCATACTCTTTTATATTTGCATCTACAAATCTCTTATAAAGTAATTGTAAACTCAAACTTTAATCTATCCTATATTGCACCTATCTATCTATCTATCTCTCTATCAACTTTCAACCTTTAAAACGAACATTATGTTCAACTATATGTCAATTCAATAATGCCTTCTGCAAAAAAGAAATTGTTTGCCTCATTCCAAAAACATTGTTAAAAATAAGTAACACACACAAATTGTCATACACTTAAGGATTAATTTCGAAAAGATTAACTTTTTTATCTTATCTAAATGATACTTTTTTATTCAAAAAGGTGCTCTTCCTTTTGTTAAAGACACCATAATTCAATCAATAATACTTGCAAAATGATGCAAGTACATAAATGGCTGAAATATTATAACTAGATATGCTAACATGTAGCATCATCTAAATTCAAATACCTGTTTTCGAACAGGATAGCAATGTGGAACGTAAACAAAAAATCTAAAGAGAGAACGAGCACATTGCTATATAAATTATTCAATAATTCTTTTGTAAAACCATCAGAAGCTCTTTGCTATGCATTTTTAAAACTTAAATTGTTTTGAGGCACTGAGGTAAAAAGAACTTTTACAAACCCAAATTCAAAATAATCTCTCTATTAGTACATATTTAAAACTATTCATACCTGCTGGCTATATGGCAATCTAAATTTGCTGAAGCCGCACTTCTTATTAGTTACAATAATTCACAATATAAACAATGTTAAAAATGCCAAAAAGTCTACTTTGACAAGCTAGCCACTTGCAAATAGCAATATTGTATAGAATACGTATGTATAAATATATAAAAATTAAGTGAATTTAAATTGTTAGACATAATATAGTTCTAATCAATTATGTAACTTTTCATTAAATAAATCTGTGTCTGTTGTTGTTTTTTATGTCAATTTCTTTTCCAGCTCCATTTCCTCTCTCTCTCGATCGAGGGTGCAAGTGGTGATTTTTACATTGCTCTGCCGGTAAGCCTGTGTTGTGTAAACAATTGTTTGTCGATGGTTGTGAGTAGAGTGAGCAGAAACGAGTCGAGTATAAAACTCACTTGTACAATTCTAGCTCACTTCTTCATTCGCTCATAACCACATACAAAAACAAACATAAACACACTCACTCGCAAACCTGGCAGTAGCATGAAAAACACCCAAGCCTTAGATTGAGACCAAAGAGAGGGAAATAGTGGAGCCCTGGAAAAATCGAAATAACACATAATTCCAACGACAGTTCACTACATGCACAGAAAAAAAAACGTGCCGTCGTCCATACTGTCTCTAGCTCTGTTTGCTTTTTTTTTATATACCCTGTTTTATATGCTCTCACGCATACTACTCTGTTTTTACTTCTTTTTGTATCTAGTTTTCGCCTTTGGTCAGCTCTCATGTTAGATTTGTCGTCGCCCACATCTCTACTAGCTTCGTTTGCTTCTTAATACCCTGTTTTCTAAGCACATGCATATTAATCGTTTTTCATCGATTTTTGGTTTTAGTTAGTTCACATTTTAGGCGTGTCGTCGCCTATACTGTTGCTAGCCCTGTTGCATCCCTTTAAATAACCTGTTTTCTATGCTCTCATGCATGCCTCGCGTTTTCTTCACCATTTTGTATCTTGTTTTCGCCATTTGTTAGCACCCATAAAAGGCGTTTTGTCGTTCACATCTCTACTAACTCTGTTTGCTTTCTAATACCCTGTTTTCTATGTTCATGCATACTTCGCGTTTTCCATGCCGCTTGTATTTAGTTTTCGCCTTAGCAATTGCAACATCTTTATATTTCGTGAAATACTATCAGGTTCTCCCTAGTTAGTATATAATTCAGTTTGTTTCATATACAGAAGCTAATGGATATCGCCTTTTAGCATTTCACACCTATTTTACATCTCTAATTTAAACAATTGTACTATTTTTTACAAGCTAAATACTTACCTCTCTTACATCTATATATATCTATCGATCTTAATCTATTTATTTCAAAATACTCATAAATGCATGAACTCTACTCTATTTTTTGACCTTATATCTACCGATTTAAAACTACAAATCTAAACCTATTTTTAATCTACCCTATCTAGTACTATGGTTGAGAAAGTGTGTAATGCATGACTGGTGTCTGCTTAATTACTTGCTTTTTCAACCAACATCTTTTTTACAAATCTAAACCTATTCTAAATCTATCCTTCTAATACTATGGTTAAGCGTGTAATGCATGACTGGTGTCTGCTGTCCTACTCGCCTCTCAACCAACACCTCTCTATCCTTCTAAATTACAATTTTTCAACTTTATGACAGAGAAGTGGGTATACGAGAGTGGGTGTTAGGCTTCTTTATGTAAGATGCTCCTGTTGTCAGCCAAAAACCGCGTCTGTAGGAAGCTGAAACATGAAAGTATGACTGACACTCCTCTGTATGCTAGCTCTCTTGTTTTTCAAATCTAAACTATACTAACACTAACAGCATATTTATATGCAACCAAATTCATACCGGTGCTTATAAACACCATTATTCAAATACCGCTTGAAAGGTACAAGTGGTGGCTAACCAATACTAGGGCTTACACATGTAGTAACCCTATTCATCTGCCCTGCTCTAACCAAGTGGGATAGCTATGTTGCCCGTATTGAATTGAGAACGGGCTCATATGCTATAGTCAGAAAACATGCAAACATACACTCTTTTATAGCATTAGAGTAGTTTCGCATACTTAGGCACATGCTTATCCAATCTCATTTCACAAACCCACTCTTATCATAACTGCAGACTTATGGAAACTAATAATTTCTGGTGTCGCAATCATAAAATCAGTTACTTATTCACAAAAATGCTAATCTTTATGTACAAATACCCAAACTAGCCACTTGGGTTTAGCACGCGTACATTTAGACAAAGTGAATTGTACAGTAACGAACCAATAAATAAATCTGTGTCTGTCGTGTTATATATTTCTCTATATATAAGGCTCAGGTTGAAAAGAGTTGCCATCATATAAAACCTTAAAAGGTGGTCCAACTCCTACTAAACCAAATGCACCAAGCCTTGTAACAAGAGAAAATAATAGCCAAACAGTTCACAAAACACACAGAAAAAAAAGTTGCGCCCACAACCGGAGTGCAACAACGGTAGCAGTAACATTTGCATCGCATTCTGCAAAGCTACCCACCCGTCTCCAATTACACCACTATTACTGCGATATAGTGGTATCGCTCCTGAATATCAACACTTTTGATGTACGCAACTGCTTGGCGTCACAACGTTGCTTGCGATGATGTCTCCAAAGGCAGTCACAGTCATTTGTTAAGTGGCTCAATCGTGAGATCATCATCCGCAATCGTTATCTACAATCGTCAGCATCGTCTTCATTAAGAACCAGCCAACGTCATCAATCAATCCTCGGCAGCAGTCGTAGCAGCAGCAGCAGCAACAACAACATGCCAGGAGAAACTCAACACGTCATCACGATCCGTCAACACCTGTCAACACACCGGGATCAGGATCATCACCAGCGTCCATCATGCAGTATTCTTTTTTTTTATGTTTACTTAGGTATTTATTAAGTTTACTGCAGCTCTCTATCAAGTAATCACTATCTGCGTAGATTAGTAGAATCTTGATTTGTCAAACAATCTGTATTGTTACGGGGACAACATTGAGCTTAGTACTCAATTAACCCCCCATTAGTACGTCTAGTATTCTTTTTCACATTGCTATCGGGGACAGCATTAGGAATTTTAATTCTTTAAAAACCCCCATATGTTCACTAAAACTATTTAGCTCACACAGCTGGCTTGAGTTTAGCTCAGCCATACTGTGATGCAGCACTGATTTTGGATGCCTATTTTTACAAAATGATATTTTTTAATATTTATCCAGCGTGAGAATGCAATAGGTAAAACAACATCTTATATCCGAGTCAGCACATTTTAAATAGTATCATTCACAACAAAATTGATTTCGAGTATGTCTCCAAGTGTGGCGTGCATGATTGTTCGCCCGTCTGTTTTTTCTTGTCTTGTGTTGTCATTTTGTTGCCATTATTGTGTGGCTTTGGTTGTTTGTTATTGTTCGTTGTATCTGTGGGTAGCGGATTTTATGTATGGCTTGTGTGTGTACGGTGTTGTTGTGTTTTTGTGTTGTTGTTGTTGTCGTCGCTGTCGATCGACGTTGTGTTGTGTTGATGTTGTGTGTTGCGACGCAACATGTTTGATGCATATGGCAGTCCATTGTTTACGCCATATCAAGCATGTTGTCGCAGCACACGGGCAGCACAAACACCCTCACGCGACCTGACACACGCACACACACACATAGACACACGCACTCGTGCATGCCTCCATACCCGCTCACCCAACCAAATACAGACGCTTCGAACACGACAAACGACTTTGAGTGCACTCGGGCAGCAATTCAGACGAACAGACTGGACGGACATGTCGGGCGAGCATATTTGCGCGCTCACACACGAACAAACATGCCGAATTAATAGAATGTTTAGACACACCCCATCTCACGCATCATTTACACTTCTCCATTTTTGCTGAGTTTAAGGCGGCCCTTTGTAGCCAGCTAGTATCGCACGTACTCTAAGTATGTTAGATGTTGTTTTTCTCTTAAACATTCTTTCGCATGTTACTCTTAAGAACGCAAGAGAAGAGCGCATTAATATTGACATACATCATTTATTTTCCATTTCGTAGCAATTTGTCATTATATTTAGCCGGTCGTGCGTTCGCTTAAGTTCTAGCGTTCGTTCGTCCATAACACAGCATGCATGTATTAAGTTCTCTCGCTCTCTCTCAATCTCTCTGGCCGAGCGTCTGAGGCGACGCGACGCAACCGGTTCGATCGAGCGTCATATTCAATCTCGGCTTTGTCAGTTGTTGGGCCGATGCAACTATTTTAGTTGAATTTTGAACGCACGCCAGATTGGTCATATTGGTCAATATCGTTCCGTTAAACGTCGCCGTCGCCGTCGCCTCAGACCCTCGACGCGAGAGTTAGTTAGTTAATTAATTACGTACGTCTGTATAATTATAATATTTTCCATTAAGAACACATATTCTGTTCATTATTGCCTACAATTGTTTTTTGCTTACGAATAATAAAAAGTGAAGTGTGAATGTGTTGCGTGTCGCGTGTTTGGTTCGTGTGTACGCATGTGTGGTTTTCGCTGTGACGGCAGAGAGAAAATTAGAATTTTCGCATACGCACATGTGCATGCACATGTACGTTTGTGTGTTTTTGTACATACATGTGCACGCATATGTGCATTATTATTATTGCGCATTTATTTCCCTCTGCCGCCACGCAGCGCACACCCACGCGTTCACACCCACACGCACACGCACGCGTTAACGCTTCTATTTTGCCTACGGGCTAAGGAAAAAAACGAATCACTAAATAAATCTGTGTCTGTCGTGTTATATATTTCTCTATATATAAGGCTCAGGTTGAAAAGAGTTGCCATCATATAAAACCTTAAAAGGTGGTCCAACTCCTACTAAACCAAATGCACCAAGCCTTGTAACAAGAGAAAATAATAGCCAAACAGTTCACAAAACACACAGAAAAAAAGACAACGCAGGGCTCCTGACCCTACAGTGCCGTTTGCATATCTACTAACCAATGAAGAGCTGAGGAACCCCAGTCTGGTCTCGGGCATCCTTGCAATCCTTGGTAACCCGGTACTAAACCCACCTCCAGGGAACCGGGAAGTCTCACCAGCAGTCCTCGAGAATCCGTTGTCAGGTAATGGTATGCAACCCCTACAAACTAATCACGTGCTGACTTTCCCAGCGTCCATGGCACCTCACCAAGCTGCGGTGGCAAATGCCTTACCTGCGTCTAATAGGCTCAGTCAAGACAACAGTGGAACCTTTGAAACTAGCCTGGTCTCTGGAATCCTGGCTATAATCAATCCACCCTCACCTGCGCCACCAAACCACGAATCGTCTGAGTCACAGACTGTCACAAATGACACGTCCAGCCATCCGTGACGATAAGCTATCCTCGCCACCTAAGCTATTACGTTCTTTAGAGCGAATGTACTTACCCGTGTTCCTCAAGCGCCAATTCACTACAATACTTACCACGATGTCCTCTGCAACCGCACTGGCAAATACTCCTGGGAAGAGCCAAGCTGTAAACCATCCACTGAAGATACCTGAAAAGAAACAAATTAAAACATCAATCCAACACAATACCATACTTACCTGACGTCTCCCGCTGAAATCCACTCCTGATTTCACATCATCTGAGAGAAGATTAAGTCAATACAATACATAACATACATACTTACCGGACCTCCTCTGCAAACATGCACTGGATCATGCTCCTGGTCAAGCTTGTACCACCTGTGAAATGCTATCCTCGGCACTTAAAAAAAACTTCCTTTCGTCCCACGCATCCGCGCGCTGGCCGGTGCTCCTGCATCTAATCCTGGAGCTGAAAAAGGAAAAACGTCAACAGCAAACACTACTACCTATTGTCAACAAATTACACATTTTACCAGTCTGAACCAGCACCATCGCTGGCCCCACTAAATTCAGAAAAAAATATTGTACAATATTGATTGAATAAATCTATTCAGTTTCTGTTGAGGTCCCAGTAGGCTGTGACTCAAATCCGGCTGTACTGGGGCTTCCAACATGAAACTGATTTCATTATTCGTTTCGGCATCGAAGCGAAAGCATCAAAAACAACTGCGTACTTATGGAATCTTTATGTATTCTGATGTCGCATTATAAGCCCAATTTATGCTACGGTCACAAAATTCCATCGATGCTCAAAAGCCCGTTCGCTCCAAATCTAGAGACTGGCAATCTTTAAACTCACATTAACCTAGTTAACGTAAAGATAATCCTATCCATATCCTCAATCCCCCCTTTTTTATCTATGTTGCAAATTACCCAATATAGCGAACGCAGGCGTGACAAGCCGAAAGGCGCATAAACGGCTCATTGAGTAAGAAAAATGCTCTCTCCCCGTGACCTTCGATGAAATGGTATGGTCGATAGAATCTCTCATTCTTCCCATTACTCACTGTGTGTGTGTGAAGTAAAATTGGGGGTGTGTGTGTGTCTTAAAATCATCGCTCACTGGATGGATGGATCCACTCTGCGACGACTCTTCACGGACACACACTTTTATAAATCTTGCACCTTAAAACAAATAACGAATTCGCACTGATACGCACGCGCGCACGCACTCGCGAACTTTAATTCACTTTGTTCTTTAACATAAATATTGCTCATTCATTCTAAGTCAATTATCTTTGCCAATTCACTTACCTAATCACTTACTTTATCTCTCTCTTCACGGCATATGCCGTAAATTCTTTACATATAGCACGCAACGACTCTGACAATGGCTTCTTCTCCTCATTCACTTACCTGCGCACGGGCACGTCAGCAGCTCCAAACCATAAAACATCAACTTAATTTATAAATCTCAGTAGAATCTCAGTAAAATCACACCCACAGAATCGATTGTAAACAGCAAATTGTTAAACTCTCTCACTCCATCTACATACACAGATGTATAAATGTATAAAATGTATAAACCTAATTGCAAAAATTAGAAATTACCCTTACCCTTACACTTAGATTGTATACTTACCCCTTTTACTTACCAGTAGACACACCATAAGACTTAGCTGAAATAAATATAAATAAAGGGCATTTTGGGAGGGCTTGTTAGCTTAGTGACATACTCACTAGCATACTTATTCAATAGCAGCTGACTCTCAACAAAATTCAAATAAAAATATAATAAAATAAATAAACAAAATGAAAATAATATAAACAACTATAAAATAAAATCCTTTACAAACAAATAAAACATAAACAATAAATAAATAAACAAAAAATTAACTGAAACCTTGACTTAGCATCTTTCCCATACGTTAGCAACATATATACCCTTACATTTAGCTTGTATACTTACCTTTTTACTTACCATTGGACACACCATTAGATTTAGCTGAAATAAATATAAATAAAGGGCATTTTGGGGGGGCTTGTTAGCTTAGTGACATACTCACTAGCATACTTATTCAAAAGCAGCTGACTCTCAACAAAATAGCGTCTGTCTCATACGTTAGCAACATATATACCCTTACATTTAGCTTGTATACTTACCTTTTTACTTACCATTTGATTCATCATTAGATTTAGCTGAAATAAATATATATAAAGGGCATTTCGGGGGGGCTTGTTAGCTTAGTGACATACTCACTAGCATACTTATTCAAAAGCAGCTGACTCTCAACAACATAGCGTCTGTCTCATACGTTAGCAACATACATACCCTTACATTTAGCTTGTATACTTACCTTTTTACTTACCATTTGATACATCATTAGATTTAGCTGAAATAAATATATATAAAGGGCATTTCGGGGGGGCTTGTAAGCTTAGTGACATACTCACTAGCATACTTATTCAAAAACAGCTGATTCTCAACAAAATAGCATTTGTCTCATACGTTAGCAACACACATACCCTTACATTTAGCTTGTATACTTACCTTTTTACTTACCATTTGATACATCATTAGATTTAGCTGAAATAAATATATATAAAGGGCATTTCGGGGGGGCTTGTAAGCTTAGTGACATACTCACTAACATACTTATTCAAAAACAGCTGATTCTCAACAAAATAGCATCTGTCTCATACGTTAGCAACATATATACCCTTACATTTAGCTTGTATACTTACCTTTTTACTTACCATTAGACACACCATTAGATTTAGCTGAAATAAATATATATAATGGGTTTTTTGGGGGGGCTTGTTAGCTTAGTGACATACTCACTAGCATACTTATTCAATAGCAGCTAACTCTCAACAAAATAGCGTCTGTCTCATACGTTAGCAACATACATACCCTTACATTTAGCTTGTATACTTACCTTTTTACTTACCATTTGATACATCATTAGATTTAGCTGAAATAAATATATATAAAGGGCATTTTGGGGGGGCTTGTTAGCTTAGTGACATACTCACTAGCATACTTATTCAAAAGCAGCTGACTCTCAACAAAATTCAAATAAAAACATAATAAAATATAATATAAATAAATAAATAAAATGAAAATAATATAAACAACTATAAAATAAAATCCTGTATAAACATATAAAATATAAATAATTAATAAACAAATAAAAAAATTAACTAAAACCTTGACTTAACGCCTGTCTCATACGCTAAAAACATACATACCCTTACATTTAGCTTGTATACTTACCTTTTTACTTACCATTTGATACATCATTAGATTTAGCTGAAATAAATATAAATAAAGGGCATTTTGGGGGGGCCTTGTTAGCTTAGTGACATACTCACTAGCATACTTATTCAATAGCAGCTGATTCTCAACAAAATAGCATCTGTCTCATACGTTAGCAACATATATACCCTTACATTTAGCTTGTATACTTACCTTTTTACTTACCATTAGATACATCATTAGATTTAGCTGAAATAAATATATATAAAGGGCATTTTCGGGGGGGCTTGTTAGCTTAGTGACATACTCACTAGCATACTTATTCAATAGCAGCTAACTCTCAACAAAATAGCGTCTGTCTCATACGTTAGCAACATATATACCCTTACATTTAGCTTGTATACTTACCTTTTTACTTACCATTAGACACATCATTAGATTTAGCTGAAATAAATATAAATAAAGGGCATTTCGGGGGGGCTTGTTAGCTTAGTGACATACTCACTAGCATACTTATTCAAAAGCAGCTGACTCTCAACAAAATTCAAATAAAACATAATAAAATATAATAAAATAAATAAATAAAATGAAAATAATATAAACAACTATAAAATAAAATCCTTTATAAACATATAAAATATAAATAATTAATAAACAAATAAAAAATTAACTAAAACCTTGACTTGGCATCTGTCTCATACGCTAAAAACATACATACCCTTACATTTAGCTTGTATACTTACCTTTTTACTTACCATTTGATACATCATTAGATTTAGCTGAAATAAATATAAATAAAGGGCATTTCGGGGGGGCTTGTAAGCTTAGTGACATACTCACTAGCATACTTATTCAAAAACAGCTGATTCTCAACAAAATAGCATCTGTCTCATACGTTAGCAACATATATACCCTTACATTTAGCTTGTATACTTACCTTTTTACTTACCATTGGACACACCATTAGATTTAGCTGAAATAAATATAAATAAAGGGCATTCTGGGGGGGCTTGTTAGCTTAGTGACATACTCACTAACATACTTACTCAAAAGCAGCTGATTCTCAACAAAATAGCATTTGTCTCATACGTTAGCAACACACATACCCTTACATTTAGCTTGTATACTTACCTTTTTACTTACCATTAGACACACCATTTGATTTAGCTGAAATAAATAAAAATAAAGGGCATTTTGGGGGTCTGCTTTTTCATAGTGACATACTTACCATAGAACACACTTACCTATTAAAAATAGCTGAAAAAGAAAAAAAATTAATAAAGAAAGGGCATTTTTTGGGGTCTGCTTTTTCATAGTGACATATTTACCATAGAACACACTTACCTATTAAAAATAGCTGAAAAAGAAAAATAATAAGGAAAGGGCATTTTAGGGAGTCTGTTTTTTCATAGTGACATACCTACCATAGAACATACATACTTACCTGTTGGAAACCAAAATAGCTGAAAAAGAAAAATAAATATACATTTATACATCTGTAACAAAAACAATATAATTCAGTTTTCAATATAATGCAACTAAAAACTGCAAATTACATTAAAATGTAAATGTAAATGCAAATGTAATTGTAAATGTTAATGCAAATGTTAATGTAAATGTAAATGTAAATGTAAAATCAAATTCTATACCCCCTCTTCGAAATGTTAACTCGCCAAGTGTATGTTAACATTCTCTCAACTCTTATACAAATGCCCCCTGCAAAGTTTTCTGTTAGCAGAATATTCAAAGTCAAACAGAGAGAGAGGAAGGACAAAGACACTCTCAACTATTGTTGTTGATCTCTGCCATTTATACCCATTCCACCATTTAGACGGTGCTTTTTCATGTTTCTCTGCTGGTGCAAGGAGCGTGACTATAACCAGCCAACATTTCGACTCTCTCTCTCTCTCTCACTGTCTTTGCTTTGGTGTGCGCCTTTTTCAGAGTCGTGTGGCGAGTAAATTCGATTTGCATTGTCGTACCGAACGGACGTATGTCAAGTGTCTCTGCGATTTTTGTGATTTTTGTGATCTTGGTGATTTTTGTGAATTATTGCGCTTCTTAATATTTCTCAACTTCCTCGTGATCAGAAAATATATAAAACTATAGACAATATAAACAATATAAATTCGATTTGCATTGAATAATTTCGTGTTCGTCGCGTTTTTGCCGCCGTCTTCGTGCCATCAACGTCGCCATCGGCGTCGTTGCAACCGCGTACTTTTCCTTTTCTTTTATATACCTTGCTGATGAATTTTCTTACCGCGCGCTTTGCAAAGTAAGTTTTATCACTATAAAATAATTAAAAATATAATATAATTTCGCGTTTGCCCCCCACCTTCGTGCGCTCTAAATTTCTTACCGCCATTTTGTGTTTGCCTCAACGTCGCCATCAGCGTCGTTGTTAAGTCTTTTCGCGCGTACATACATACGTGTGTGTGTGTGTATATTCTTCGCGTTTCTTGTGCTTTGTCGTGCGTTTTTCGATTTTTCGAACTTTCGAGTCTTACTCACGCGCTCTTTTCGTATTTTTCGTTGTTTCTCGCGCATTTTTTCGGGTCTCCTCGCGCCCACTTCTCGCATTGCTCGCGCGTTCTTTCGGTTTTTCGTCGTTTCTCGCGCCTTTTTTCGGTTTTTTCGTTGTTTCTCTCGCGTTTCTCGTGTCTCCTCGCGCCCACCTCTCGCATTTCTCGCGCGCTTTTCGGTTTTTCGTTTTTTCTCGCGCGCGTTTTCATCGTTTAAGTGTGTGTCTCCTGCCATTGCTGCTGCTGCTACTCCAACTCCATCGCCCAACAACAACAAGGAAAAAGGAAGGAACCACAACACCACATCCACACCCCCACACACACGCCCCCATCCATACAAACACACACAGAGAAGGTAGCCGGGCTCTTTTGTCCAATCTGAGAAGAAGAAGGATCTTCCTCTTCTTCTCAATTCACAGAGAGGGCAACTATAAAGAGCAAAGGAACCAACAGCAACAACAACAATCAAAACTGGAGCAGCAACAAGATGACGAACGGAAAAAACAGCAGCAGCAACAACAACAACAGCAGCAGCAACAAAAACAGCTACATCAACAAATGCAAAATGTATTAAATAAAGCTACAATTTCAAGCACCAAAGTTCCTACTCTTTTTCTGCCAATAGTACCAAAAATTATGCCCATTATAAACAAACTCACTAGTGACCCAAAAGTAGGTAAATTCCAAACCAAGACTACTGCCCACAACGGGCTGAGGGTCCAATGTGCGGACATGGGAACCCACAATGCGATTTTAAATGCCCTAGCCGGAGATAACATCCAACTTCATACGCATCAGGCACGTAACGCAAAGGGATACCGTGTTATAGTCCGACACCTTCATCACACTACTACCAATTGGATTTCAGACCAGATAAAGGCTCTTGGATACACCACTAGATATATACGGCTAATGAAGCACAGATTCAATGGAAAGCCACTTAATCTTTTCCAAGTTGAGCTGGAACCTATGTTGGACGGTGGACATGAAGGTTTATTGAAAATCACACATCTTGGCAATCAAGCCATTCAGATTGAGCGTCAAGCAAAGCCACGTGATCCGGTCCAATGCCATCGTTGTCAGGCATTTGGACACACCAAAAATTATTGCAGACGGCCATTTATGTGCATGAAATGTGCAGGACAACACGCATCAACGACATGCCAAAAGCCAAGGAATGAAGACGCAAAATGCTGCAACTGCAACGGCAATCATGTAAGCTGTTATAAAGGGTGTGAGGCATTTAAGAAGGCTCGTAGCTTGCTACGATCAAACAGGCAATTTGGTGAGCTGAAAAGGCAACAGCAGCACCAGAAGCGCCATCAGAATCAACATCAACCTCAACAACAACAGCGCAACGAAAATCAACCACCACCCAACCACACACAACATTACCAACATCAACAAAAGCAACAGCAACATCAGTTAAAAGCAAATAACAACAACGCCAGGCCATCTTACAGTCAGATTGTACGCAATGGACACGTTACGCAACAACAACAGCAACATCGCAATCAACAGCAACAACAAGAGCAGCCGTCAAGCCGTGGCAAAGAAATTGAGAAGTCTACTCATTCCCAAAAGAAACGGCCACAACAACAACAACAGCATCAGAAGCAGCAGCTAACAAACAATGCACAAAAAGTCAAAACAGTATCAGCAGGAACAACAGCAACTCCAAAAACTCCTGTGTATAAGCATGTTGCACACGGCAATCCCGCTGAAAAGCACTTGGTTAAATTTCAGCAAAAATTGAGAGAAGAACAGCAGCAACAACAGCAGCAAGAACAACTGCCAATAAAACGTCCAGCCAATGCCCATGTCCAGGCTCATGCTCATGCCCATGCCCATGTCCTTGACCATGCTCATGCCCATGTCCAAACAAATGCCCATGCCCATGATGATAAAAATGTACACTTTTTTTCAAGGCTCGAGGCCAAGATCGACCATTTATTCACTGCCATAATTAAATTAATAAACATGAATACAAATAAATCAACAAAAACAATGAGTACGTCACCAGAATCCATTGAGATGATGCCGTCTTCCGCCACTGATGCTTACTATGTTTAAGCAAGCCCCAAAGAGACATGTCCGATCAAATGCCAATCCTGCCCTTAATCTAGCCATCCACAGCGTGAGCCAAAACGGCAACTCTTTTAAAATTGCCTTTTGGAACGCTTGTGGTGTGGCTAACAAGATGGATGAAGTTGAGGAGCATCTGAAAAGAGAAGAAATTAAAGTTATGATGATTATAGAAACGCGTACTAGAGCAATCTCTGTTGACGGTTATCAAACTTACACTGCACACAATCCGTTGAGCCTTCGAAGCGGTGGGGTAGCCATATTGGTCCGGGATGATATCCGTCACTCAGCTCTCCAGACAATTTCCAAACCGTTTCTCCAAAGCGCACCTGTCATCGTCTTTCCTGAAAATACAAATAAAAATGGATTAATTATTGCGCCGATGTATTGCCCGCCAGTGTTTAAGTGGTCGGCTGCCCACTTCACTGGACTTGTAGACCATTTTAGTAAGATCTGCGGCGATGAAGGCTCATCAAGTTTTCTGCTGTGCGGCGACTGGAATGCGAAACATTCGTGGTGGGGCAACATCCGCAATTGCATGAGAGGCAGAGCGTTGATGGAGGCCGTGCATGCCAGCAATGGGTGCAATGTTCTGGCCACTGGTAGCGCCACACACTTCCCCTACGATAAAAGGAAAAGACCGTCAGCAATAGATTTTTGTATATATAAAGGATTTAAAGATACTTCCCTCAATATCAATTCATCCACGGATCTGGACTCCGATCATCTGCCGCTTACAGTTGAGCTAATGATCGGTAACAGTTTGCGCGAGATAGATACGCACGTTGCCAGTAAACGCCTTATGCCTGAAAATGTAAACACTGGCCACTTTCAGCAGTCTCTAAATCGGTTGATTCATCTCAATACAGAGATGCGATCCGCTGAAGATATCGATGTTGCTGTTGATATTTTCTTGCGGAACATTTATGAAGCTGCAGCCGCTGCTACATCGAACGGGCAAATGCATCAGGGAACAGGTAAAAGATATACCAGCAACCAACGGCTCCATCTCCAGCTGGACGAGGCGACAAAAACACTGCTTACACAAAAGAAACAGAGCAGAGAGTTTATGCTGGCGACACGAACGGCAGAGGCAAGGCGTCAATACAGGGCAATCCAAAATCGTCTCCAAAAAGCGCTGTCCAAGCTGAAAAAAAACGCATTAATAAACTGTTTGAAGGCATTGATAGACACGATCGATATCAAATGCAAAAATTATGGAAACTCACCTCAAAAATTAAAAGGCAGCCTCAGCCGGATTGGCCACTGAGAATTCCAGTTTCTTCTCCAAATCTCATCCCTCATGGAAGCACGACAGAGTCAACGTGGACAAGGACACCTATGGAAAAAGCGGAGGCATTTGTAACTCACCTGGAAGAGAGGTTCGCTCCAAAGCTGGCCAACACAAGCGAAGAGAGAGCAGAAATCGTCGTTAAGCGCGAACTTCTTAAGCAACAAAAGCAACAGCGTGAAGACCCCTCATCTTTTCGGCCAATAACTCTACCCGAGCTGGAGAAGACAATCGATGCTCTGGAGCTGGTCAAGTCACCTGGGGAAGATAAGATCGAAAATAAAATTATTAAAAAATTGCCAAAAAAAGCATTATTATATCTTATTCTTATTTTCAACTCAATACTAAGACTAGGTCACTTTCCTAAACAGTGGAAACATGCCAGCATTAAAATGATTCTTAAGCCGGGCAAGAACACAGCTGACATGTGTTCATACCGGCCAATAAGTCTGCTTCCAGGCTTCTCAAAAATCTTTGAAAAAATGCTGATGGCAAGGCTCTTTGATTTCGATGATTTTGCAAAAGCTATCCCAAACTATCAATTTGGATTTAGGCGAGAGCATGGCACCGAACAGCAACTTGCCCGTGTCACTCAATTCATATTGAAAGCCTATGAAAATAAGCAATACTGCTCGGCAATTTTCTTGGATATATCGGAGGCATTCGATCGCGTATGGCATGACGGACTCTTATACAAGCTTATTAAACTGCTGCCACTAAATTTGTATCGTATTCTTGAGAGTTACCTTAATGAGCGCACGTTCTGCGTTAAATGTAGCAATGGCAACCAGTCGAGAACTGGAAAGATTCTTGCTGGCGTTCCGCAAGGTAGTGTACTTGGGCCTGTTTTATACACTATCTTTGCATCGGACATGCCACTGCCACATCTTATCACTGATAATCCCGCACAATGCTCAACAACACAAAAAACAATGCTTCTCTCATCCTATGCTGACGACACAGTTGTTATGAGCGCATCGGCGATGATAAACACTGCTGTTAGCCATAATCAAAATTATCTTAATCACTTTTCAAATTGGGCCAAAAAGTGGTGCATAAATATTAATGCGAACAAAACAGGCCACGTTGTATTTACACTAAGGCAAATAAGAGAGACGGACATAATCCAATCACCAAGCGTAAACGGACAGACCATAGCACTTTTAAAATCACACACATACCTTGGCATCAAGCTGGATCAAAAACTCACCCTTAATTCACACATAACGCTGCTATGTGTAAAGTTGAAGGCACGAGCAGCAAAACTCGAATGGCTCATTGGTCCAAATAGCCGACTTGAAAATGGCTGCAAAGTGGTCATAATTAAGCAGCTAGTAATGCCCATTTGGCAATACGGCCTGCCTGTCTGGGGTGCACTCACATCCGATTCACAGCTGCTCCATATCCAAGGTCTGCAAAATAAAATAATTAGAAAAACACTCAAAGCGACAAGATACACACGAAACGATACACTTAGAGCCGCTCACAATATTGACACTGTTGACGAGGTGTTCCAGAGGGCTAGTGAGCGCTTTGCTAGTTCTCTGGCATGCCACATCAATCCAGAGGCTCGTCAGCTTGTACTGCATCCGTTTGAGCCGCAGCGCATCAAAAGGGCGAGATATTTAAAACAACTTACCCAGTATATCCGTCCACTGCAACCGCAAAATCATCAGCATCAGCAACAACAACAGCAACAGATTCCAACACTCCTGCGATTAGAAGAAGAAGACCTGGAAATAGAAAGAAAAAAGAAATTAGTAGAGTATAATGAGCGACAAATGAAAATAATAAAACAGAGAAAGAGTGAAAATCCGACGCCTCAGAGGTATAATGAAGCCATTATAAATTGCCTGAGAAGGCGATACAATAGAGGTGAAATTGCCAGAGAAAGAGTTGTGGCACTCATCTTTGGCCAGCCGCCAGCCATTCAACGTATCATACTGCCCGATTACGAAGGTGATCCTGAGCTGCAACTGTCGCCTACAGAACAGACGCAAACACAAACATCAATTGCGTTACGCACAAACTGCGAGCAGCAGTCGATAGCACAGACACTAGCCGAAATTCCGTCCGAGGCTCAACAGACGTCGCTACAACAATCTCAGCATCAAGAGATTCTGCTGGATCGTGGTCTGGAGCTGGTCCGACAGTGCCTTGAACGCGCAATAGATGACGACAATGGCGGCGATAATGATGACGCTGGACTTGTTGACAATGGCAATGTCAACGAAGCTGCTGCTCCTTCTGGGCACTTTAGTGCACATGGTCGACGCTTACTGGGATGCCGCAACCTGGTTGTAGCAAGTCCAATGCTGTTATGCTGGTCAATGATGGCATACCTGGTGAGAACAAATATGTTAATAAAATTTCCAAAGTTTTATATTTCACAGAGCAATATTAATAATGCAAAAACTTACCTGAGGCGCACGCAACGATACATGCGGCACCGGGCGTTAATCCCTTCATCATCTGTAATGCGTCTCCAGTGGCAACATCATGGCATCCGTCCACCTGAGCGGCATGAATTGCAAGCGTCGTCAAACTTGGCGGCCAGACCAGCAAGCAAAAATTGCAAATTTAAAAGTGCTTGCAATTCACACACCGCTCATCGAATCCCGTCCAGGCGTGGACTTTCTGTATGCTGCATCTGTCCACAATCGTCCCTCAATGTTCGAATCCAGGTCCAGAGTCATCCAGCGTGCATCCGTGCACCAACGCAACTGGCTGCAACTCCGCGTGGCATTGCATATGGCAAAAGTGCAATGCCCACACAAAAACTTCACCAATATGGCACGGGATGAGATGTGCGACGTGCATATGACGTCGCCATTGATGCCCCTTTTCATGTTTTCCAGCGCTTCTTTACCTGCAATAGAATAAATAGAATTAATAATATAAATTTCAATAATTTCACACAATACTTACCTTATTTTATTGTAACATAATTTTACACATGTTAGATATGCCAACTCGCTCAAAAAGCTAACCAGAGCTGCCAGACTTGTTCAATGTTAAATGTATGTTAGTTTACACTGTTGAAAATGTTAAGTGCCCGCTCTTTTTAAAAATACTTTTGTTGTAATTTAAGTTTATGTAAATTGTCATGTTAGATAATAAGATAAACTAAATAAATCCTTACCGTCAGTCGCTTTGCTGGCGGGCAAGTGTTCGCATTGGATAGCTCCTTTGCAACTTAGAAAAAAAAAAGGTACATCAGGAACCAAGCAATCCACGCAGATCTAAACGTTAGAACCGTTGAAGACTACTACAATGATGCTTGCAGTAAATATGTGCAGAGACTTCTCTCCCACGAGAACCCGGAGGCCCGCAAGGTGGCGACACATGTCTACCTGCCGAACCGACTTACCCGCCCACGCTACCTGAACATGGTGAATAAGTGCATTCCAGCAGGAGTGCGCCTCTCAACCCCCGAACCGCTCCCTCTATGGATGCAACACCGGGATGAACGACGCAAAGAGCGCCAAGACATTTTGAAAAGGCGTGAAGACAATAAGAAACATGAGCAAGAGCGAATGGCCAAGCTTCAAGAACGGAGGCGGCAAGAAGAGCAAGCTGAACTTGAGCGACAGCGCAGGGCACCAGACCCTACAGTGCCGTTCGCATACCTATTAACCAATGAAGAGCTGAGGAACCCCAGTCTGGTCTCGGGCATCCTTGCAATCCTTGCTAACCCGGTACTAAACCCACCTCCAGGAAGCCGGGAAACGCCATCAGAAGCCCTGGATAATCCGTTCGCAGGTAATAGTATGCAGCTCCCACTAACTAACCACGAGCCGACTCTCACAGCGCCTGCGGTACCCCATGAAGCACCTAGTCAACTTACGCTGGATCACTGCGACGCACCGGAAACTAGCCTAGTCTCTGGAATTCTGGCTATCATTAATCCACCCTCATCCACGTCATCAAATCTTAGACCGTCTGAGCCATTGACTGATGCGCATAGCACGTCCAGTCCTTCATGACGCTAAACCATCCCCACCACCTAAGGCTAGACGTCTTATAATGCAAATATACTTACCTGTGTTCCTCAAAAGCGCCAACTCACTACCATACTTACCCTGAAGTCCACTACAACCGCACCGGCTAGTGCTCCTGGGAAGAGCTAAGCTGAAAATACCTGAAAAGAAACATATTAACATACTTACCTGACGTCTTCCGCTGAAATCCACTCCTGATTTCACACCATCTGAAAGAAGATAAAGTCAATACAACACATAGCATAAATACATACTTACCGGACCTCCTCTGCAAGCATGCACTGGATCATGTTCCTGGATAAGCTTGTGCCTCCCGAGAAGTGCTATCCTCGGCACTAGACACCACGCTTCCTGTCGTGTCACGCATCCATATGTGGCCGGCGCTCCTGCATCTAATCCTGGAGCTGAAAAAGGAAAAACATTAACAATGAACACTTCTACCTACTGTCAACACAATACACACTTTTTACCAGTCTGAACCAGCACCATCGCTGGCCCCACTAAATTCAGAAAAAATCTATATATATAAAAATAAGTCTGAATTTTTTCTGACGATATAACTCCATTACGCAAGAACCGATTTACACGCTTTTGCATTCTTTGGAAAGGTCTAGGGCTCCGTGATGTTTGGAGCAAACAAAATTCAGGAAAATGTTCAACAGGAATGCAGGAAAACCGGGAAAGTTTTTTACATCCTTAACAAAAATCACTAATCATGTTACCTTTGGATTACATGTCGTTACATTGTTTGACAGCTTCTCATTGTAATATGTTCAGTTTTGACGATAAAGTTATTCGTTTGTTAACAGTTCAACTGGAAACACGTTTATTGTGCAAACTTTCATAATATTTCAACAGCAACTATTTGTCTTTAAGGTGGTAAGTTGATCTGTGTAAATTTAGTGTATTGTGCATTTGAGGTTTAATTCTCCAGTCTGTTCATAGTCTAAAATGCCTAGAGGACGACGTGCGAACATCGGCCGCCGCACAAGACATGCAAGCCAGCAACAAGTTTATCAACAAAGCCAAAATATAATAAGAGAAAATGCTCGATTGAGTACGCGAAGATCATTGGTATCATACAATCGCTTGGCATTCCAATATGATCCCACTGCGAACTACAGTGATGATGACAATTTAGATATTGGACCAATGACGACTGTATGTCGATATTGCAATGCGCTAAAGTTTAAAAGAGAAACGGCTGGATTGTGTTGCGCAAGTGGAAAAGTTAAACTGGATCCATTACTTACACCACAACACCCACTGAAAGCATTGTTCGATGGAACTGATCCCGATTCCAACCATTTTCTTCAACACATCCTTGAATACAATAATTGCTTTCGCATGACTTCATTTGGAGCTAATATCATACGAGAAGGCGGATTCATGCCGACTTGCAAAGTAAAATATAAAACGCATACAACCAATTACTCACGCCAATGAATAACACCAAGACAATCAATTGCAACACAAACCAACAACACATACACCACAATCTACACCATGATACGATCAGAAGTCACACAGTATTCTTCAACAAATAATTCATTGCAATTACAGATACAAGGACAAATATATCATTTGCATGGTTCAATGGTGCCAACGTTAAATGAACCGCATCAATTTTTGCAAATATATTTTATTTCGTCACCTTATGTGCGGTAATTTATTAATCAGGTTGGGAATGACAGCGTCATATTGTGTCTTGAAGGTGGTAAGTTGATCTGTGTAAACTATGTGGATTGTGCATTTGAGGTTAAATTCACCAGTTTGTCCATAGTCTGAAATGCCTAGAGGACAACGTGCGAACATCGGCCGCCGCACAAGACATGCAAGCCAGCAACAAGTGTACACAGATGATAATTGGTTGTATGCGTTTTATTTTATTTTTATTTTTAGCTCAAAATGAAGTCATGCGAATACAGTTATTGTATTCAAGGATGTGTTGAAGAAAATAGTTGGAATCGGGAACACTTCCATCGAACAATGCTTTCAGTGGGTGTTGTGGTGTAAGTAATGGATCCAGTTTGACTTTTCACTTGCGCAGCACAATCCAGCCTTTCTCTTTTAAACTTTAGCGCATTACAATATCGACATACAGTAATCATTGGTCTAATATCCAAATTGTCATCATCATCTTCATTCTTCATCTTTTAATCCCCAAACGAAATGTTTAAAAAAACGAAGTGGCGTAACGGAGTTCGCCGGGTTTTCTAGTATTGTATAATATTGATTGAATAAATCTATTCAGTTTCTGTTGAGGTCCCAGTAGGCTGTGACTCAAATCCGGCTGTATTGGGGCTTCCAACATGAAACTGATTTCATTATTCGTTTCGGCATCGAAGCGAAAGCATCATCATCTCACAACAAACAAAACATTGTCAAAACTATATTGCATCTTAGTCATTGCAAAACTACATCAATATATTTTTCTATGCAACTAACTTATGTTTCCTACATGATTCCCTATAGACTATGCAATGAATTGCGTTTGTAGAAATCTGCCAAAACTGTATATACACTTTCTTCGAGTAGATATGTTGCCGGGCTCTCTTGGGTGGATGCATAATTCAGTCTGTTTCATGCGCAAGAAGCCTATAGATATTCCCTGCAACATATGACCCGCCTCAAGTGGTTTATCAAATCATTTCCACCGAATCGCGGTAATCTACCAAAAAAAAAAAAAAAAAAAAAAAATTTCTACTTTAACGCACTGCCTCACAGCATCACTCTGTTGAATGGCACAATAAGTGTGCACTGACCAATTTGTACTTTGGTCTCCTCTGCATGACTGTCTATAATTGACCAATTGCTCATTGCCATGCACACTCAAGTCACACCATCACTTAAGTGATATAATATAATTAAAAAATACTCCTGCAAATCACTTGCAGCTAAATGGCCACATAATCAAATTCAGCAAATGGTAAAGTATCTGACTGAGAGAGGGCAGATACAATATTACCACCCTCAGCAAAAGTACATGCAAAATTGCCCCTTGCATTGAGGCAACTCTTGTACTCCTAACCTTCCCCGTGACTCTCTCTCAACTCATTCTAACCTCTCACAACTGCTGGCTAAAGGCGAAACCTATTTTTGCTGATGCTGTTTCTTCATATTTATTTATTCACGCCATTCAATGCCGCAAGCTTAGCCACTTGCATACCTCAATTAAGTGAATAAATAATCAATAGATAAATTCTGTATGCTCTTGTTGACCCCGCAGTGGATTTATAGAGTTTGCTGTATTCGTACACCCGCTTATCTGTGATGAGATTGGCAGGTCGATCGCAAGCCCTTATTCCACTGCAGTCTGCGGGTCTAACATACGCATGCTAACCCAGAAAAAAAAGTTCACTACATGCACAGAAAAAAAAAAAAAACAGAGAAGGTAGCCGGGCTCTTTTGTCCAATCTGAGAAGAAGGATCTTCCTCTTCTTCTCAATCACAGAGAGGGCAACTATAAAGAGCAAAAAAGGAGCTGTTGGAGCAACCCGGTACGCCAGTTTTAGCAATAGGCCGCTGGTGGAGAGCAAAAAAAAAAAAAAAAAAATAAAAAAAAATAAAAGGAAATTTTCAAGGGAGCCAATTGACCTCTTTGAGGTTGAATTTGAATCCACGGACAACATCGTGGATGTCCTAAAACTGTCCACTCTGGGAAACCAGCAGGTTACAGTAGAGAGACCCCTGAAGGCAGCCGATGCTGCACAATGCCATAGGTGCCAGCAATTTGGGCATACTAAAAACTACTGCCGTCGGAGCTACGTGTGCGTCAAATGCGCTGGCAACCACCAGACATCTCAATGTTCTAAACTGCGCGAAGAACCAGCAAAGTGTGCAAACTGCAACGGTCAGCATGCCGCAAGCTACCGTGGCTGCAAAGCCTATGCAGAGGCATGCAAACCTCGGGAGGCTTCAACCATTCAAAGGGCCAACAAGCTACTGGGTAAACTAAGCATTCCACAAATCCCAATCCCCAGAGCGCGAAATCACCAGCCAGCTCCTGTTCGCACCAATGCTCTGCCGCAACATATCCCAACTCATCAGCAACATAATATTGTACTGAATAAATCTAATCTGCTGGGTGTAGGAAACAGATATGGAAGTCATTAAAAAAAAAATGTCCTGCACCCAGTAGGCTGAATGAAAATTCAGTCTCTGCTGGGTGTAGGAAACAGAAGAAAAAAAAAACAATTCTAGCTCACTTCTTCATTCGCTCATAACCACATATGAAAAACAAACAAAAACACACTCACTTGCAAACTTGGCATTAGCATGGAAAACGCCCAAGCCCAAGATTGAGACCAAAGAGGGAGGAAATACTGGAGCCCTGGAAAAATCGAAATAACACATAATTCCAACTACAGTTCACTACATGCACAGAAAAAAAAAGGCCTCCGACATGGACGTCTCGGACATGGACCTCACCGAAATTGAGGATGAGGAGCCTGAACTAGTAACGCTGGATGATGCTGAAAAACCTTGTGACACCCCCCGGGCATGTGCCAAGGATGACAACGGCGCCACCTTCAGCAACCCAGACAAACCAAAGCCAATTATCATCACCAAAGTTGATAATATAATCGAGACAATCGGCACATTAACTAAAATCATTGGAGACAAATTTGTCACAAAACCGTCCGCCAACAATGGTCTTCGTATCTTGTGCAGTGACATTGAATCGTATAGGAAGCTCACGGCCTACTTTGTCAAGCACAATGTCGAAAACCACAATTACCAACTTGAGCGCAACAAAGGGTACCGAGTCATCATCCGGCACCTCCACAAAACCACTCCACCAGAATGGATTCGCGCCAGACTAACGGAGCTGGGGTACAAGGTGCGGTACCTCAACGTTATCAAGCGTAAGTTCTCGAGGGAACCAATCAACTTATTCGAAGTGGAGTTCGAAACCACGGACAGCATCTCCGATGTGCTAAAGCTGACTACGCTTGGGAAGCAGCAAGTTTCTGTAGAAAGACACCTTAAGGCAATCGATGCTGTGCAGTGCCACCGATGCCAGCAATACGGCCACACCAAGAACTATTGCCGACGCCAATTTATATGTGTCAAATGCGCTGGCAATCATCAAACCACGGTCTGCACCAAAACCAAAGAAGAGCCTGCTAAATGTGCCAACTGCAATGGGGTGCATACAGCAAGCTACAAAGGCTGCGAGGCTTATGTTGCAGCCTGCAAAGCCCGTACACCAACAAACATCGGGAGAGCGAATACTTTGCTGGGAAAGCTTGGCATCCCACAAATCCCTATTGCAGCCCGCCAAGGCGCGCGGACGTCAATCCAAGCTCCTGCTTTTGCTCCCAACAAAGCTCCCGCTCAGCGCTCACAGCAACAACCACAGCGTCCTCAGCAGCAAACGCAACGTGTAACGATGAAACCGGTGCAGCCACTGATTCCGGCTTCGCATGATCTGCACAACTCTTCTGTGCACACCTATGCCTCCGTGGCTAGAGGCAGCCTCTTAACCAAAGCACAGCTGCAGTCAAAGCAACCCAAGCAGCCTCTGACGAGTTCTTCGCCAGAGCACCAGATGCATCTGGCTTCCCAGCCAGCTGCAAGGCCTTCCGCGCGCAGTCGCAGTCGCCACAACCACCAGGGATCCCAATACCCCTCTAATGACTATGGATTGCTCATATGCCAGAAGCTTGATAAACTTGCTGACACTCTAATCCAGGACCGCTCCCACAAGCAATCTGATCTCTCCACCTTAGAGAAAAAGATGGATAAGCTGGTCGACTTAGGCCCAATTTCTCAATGTCCGGTTAAATTTTCGCTTAGCTAAACGCAAATTTAATTTAATGCTAGAGTTAAACGATTTGGTTTTCTCAAAGCCAAATTTACCCTTCATCGATAAGTAACTATCGCCTTAACAGCGTTGCCACATTGTGCCAAATATAGCGAGCGGATCAGCTTACTTTTGCTGTTTTCCGGCAACATTGAATGATTTCTGTTTAAAATCCCACTTATGATTAATTCGAGCGCAAAAGAACTTAATTGTTTACCTTTTATTTTGGCAAGCCAATTGATCTACAATCCTTGCAAGAATGATTTTGGACGTAGATTTTGTAAGCCTGAGCCGCTGTACAAATTTGGCATCTTCCAGTTCAGTGAAATGCATGGACATAAAACACTCTTTTATGTGAAGCCATTTTGATTTAATAACAAAATAAATAAACAATGCAAGGGACAGATGTTTGCCTTACGATAATTCTTAACGATATATCGTGACAAAAAATCAGCTTAAATTTTAAACGCGACCCAGCCATCCGGTTAGTTTGTTTTTCATTTACTCCTAACCGGACATTGAGAAACTCAAATTTGACTAAACGTCAGTTAGTTTGCCTAACCGGACATTGAGAAATTGGGCCTTAATGATCATGATGATGAGCGTTCTAAAAGCCAATGAACTTCACGATGTTTAAAGCAGACACGTACAACACAGCCCCAGCAGCATCTCCAGAAAGCAATACTCTTTTAAAAATTGCTTTCTAGAATGCTGCTGGACTCAAAAGCAAGTTGAATGAACTCAAAGTATTCGTAAGCCGGCACTGTATTGACGTCCTCCTGGTCTCCGAAACCCACCTTATTGACACAGACAACGTCAGCATCACTGGATATACATCGTATACTGCAAATCACCCTGCAAGTCGAAGACGCGGAGGAGCTGCGATATTCATCAAAAGCTCAATACGCCACTTAGCGTTGCAGCCTTCGGTACTCCCCCAGATACAGTGCTCTACAGTGGCAGTTGCTCTTAAGGATGGCACCTCTATCAACATTGCGTCAGCTTACCTACTACCATTAGTCCCCTGGACAACAGAGGATTTCAGCGCACTATTCAGCAACCTGGGAAGCAAATTTATAATCGCTGGAGACTGGAATGCAAAGAACAGCTGGTGGGGAAATTCCCGCTCTTGCAGGAGAGGTACTAACCTGCTGCATAGTGTGCAAACACACAATTTCAACGTTCTAGCCACTGGTTCGTCAACGCATTTTCCTTTCAACACGCGACAATCACCGTCAGCCATTCACTTTGCTGTGTACAGTGGCTTACAACATTCTCGGCTTTCTATCCAAGCACTGCATGAGCTTGCCTCTGACCACCTTCCGATTGTAATATCAATCCAAGAATCAGCGCCTATAAGGCACAGAAAAGCCCAGCTGCTACCACCCAGCTCAAGCATCAAAAAATTTCAAAAATGGCTAGATGACCACATACTTACCGAAACGGAAATCCGGTCAAGTAAAGACATCGACGATTGTGTCTTGATCCTAGAGCGGAATATTACCACGGCAGCAGCATATGCGGCAAAGCAACAGGGGTCTTGCAACCTAACAGTGAATCCGCGTAGTGCAAAAATAAGCCGCACAGTGATTGAATAAACTATTCAGTTTCTATTGAGATCCCAGTAGGCTGCGGCACATGTAAAACAAAAAGACTAGACAAAAACGAAAATGTTTAATATTATGTGTTTTACAATTACACACAAACTGTTGCAGCTTTGGAGTCACAGCTCCATGAAAAATGATTTTTATCTGTGATCCTATGTAGCGGAGTCAGGAAATTGTAAGGCACTTAATTAAAAAAAAATCGAAGAATGCACCAATGAAATGTGTTTTACAATTGCACAAAAACACTTATTTATTTTGAGAGTTGCAACTCTGAGCAGCACGATTTTATCTGACCACCAAGCCAAGCTATGGCTAAAAACAGTTGGGAATTATAAGGCATCCGTACAAAAAAAAAAAACCCAATGATATGTGTCTTACAATTACACATACACTGCAGCAATTCTTGAGTCAGAGCCCAATAGTTGGGAATTAGAAGGCACTTCATTTTAATCGAAAAAAGCTCAATGAAATGTGTTTTACAATAACAAATAAACACGTCTTCATTATGGAGTCACAGCTCAGGGCAAAACGATTTTATCTGTGCCCTTAGCCACGCAATGGCTAAAAACAGTTGAGAATTATATGGCACTCAACACAAAAAAATAAGGATATGTGTTTGACAATTACACATACACTGTTGCAGGTCTGGAGTCAGAGCCCAATACAAGCCGAATGATTCTGTGATTCTTACTAAGTGGCGGCTACAACCACTTGGGAATTGTAAGGCACTTAATGAAAAAAAATCGAAGAATGCCCAATGAAATGTGTTTTACATGTTATTAGGCACCCAATACAAAAATGTTTATTATTATGTGTTTTACAATTACACACAAACTGTTGCAGCTTTGGAGTCACAGCTCCATGAAAAATGATTTATATCTGTGATCCTATGTAGCGGCTATAGTTTTTGCATAAGATGGCGGAACTCACTCATCCACTTACTTACTCTCACACACAAACAAAGCCAACTCACAAACCAAGTCTAATAAACAAACAGTTCACTACATGCACAGAAAGACAAAAAGCAAAGGACTTGGAATTAAGAGCCAAGTAGAATAAACTACCGTAACAATAAATACCCTAACCAAAATAGGTGGTGACACTTGCTTAACACATCCAACACACAAATAACCGTTTCACACAAGTCCAAAGCTTTTGCAGTTCACTACATGCAGAGAACAAAGCAGCCAAATTTTCAACCAACTAACTACCTGAACATGAAAATATTATGATATACTAAAAACCTTTTAATTGTAGAAACAACAAAAATGTAATGTCAGCTTGATCATTTCGGAGGCGCATGTATATTTGTGGGAAATGTGTTCAGTGGAGTAGAGCAAACCACCACCAACAAATAGTACCTTAACGAAAGGTGGCGACACTCACTCACCCTATCCAAGACGCACAGCCCATTCACAAACCAGCCACATTTTTACCCAGTTAACTAGATGCACCGAAAAAAGTAATATGCCTAAGTAAATGGAATTGTCAGATCAATTGTCACCAATCATAAAGAAATTCTATATTTGCAGTATTTTTTTTTTTTCGGCGCGTGTATGTCTGATAGTAATGTGTTAAGTACAGTAAAGTTACCCTTCACCAACAGCAACAAGTACCTTAACAAAAGTTGGCGACACTCAATGCAGAAATGTTTCATACGTGCGCAAGTACTCTCAAATCACAACTAGATGCTTCGTCGCAACATTTTTATAGCCAAACCTAGGTAGCAATGTTGCTCGTATAAACTATAATTAAAGAAAGAATGGGCTGTTTGTAAGCAGTTTTGTTTGAGGTTCTAATGTAAAACAAAAAGACTAGTCAAAAACGAAAATGTTTAATATTATGTGTTTTACAATTACACACAAACTGTTGCAGCTTTGGAGTCACAGCTCCATGAAAAATGATTTTTATCTGTGATCCTATGTAGCGGAGTCAGAGCGCAATACAAGCCGAATAAGTCTGTGATTCTTACTAAGTGGCGGCTACAACCACATGGAAATTGTAAGGCACTTAATTAAAAAAAAATCGAAGAATGCACCAATGAAATGTGTTTTACAATTGCACAAAAACACTTATTTATTTTGAGAGTTGCAACTCTGAGCAGCACGATTTTATCTGACCACCAAGCCAAGCTATGGCTAAAAACAGTTGGGAATTATAAGGCATCCGTACAAAAAAAAAAAAACCCAATGATATGTGTCTTACAATTACACATACACTGCAGCAATTCTTGAGTCAGAGCCCAATAGTTGGGAATTAGAAGGCACTTCATTTTAATCGAAAAAAGCTCAATGAAATGTGTTTTACAATAACAAATAAACACGTCTTCATTATGGAGTCACAGCTCAGGGCAAAACGATTTTATCTGTGCCCTTAGCCACGCAATGGCTAAAAACAGTTGAGAATTATATGGCACTCAACACAAAAAAATAAGGATATGTGTTTGACAATTACACATACACTTTTGCAGGTCTGGAGTCAGAGCCCAATACAAGCCGAATGATTCTGTGATTCTTACTAAGTGGCGGCTACAACCACTTGGGAATTGTAAGGCACTTAATGAAAAAAAATCGAAGAATGCCCAATGAAATGTGTTTTACATGTTTTTAGGCACCCAATACAAAAATGTTTATTATTATGTGTTTTACAATTACACACAAACTGTTGCAGCTTTGGAGTCACAGCTCCATGAAAAATGATTTTTATCTGTGATCCTATGTAGCGGCTATAGTTTTTGCATAAGATGGCGGAACTCACTCATCCACTTACTTACTCTCACACACAAACAAAGCCAACTCACAAACCAAGTCTAATAAACAAACAGTTCACTACATGCACAGAAAGACAAAAAGCAAAGGACTTGGAATTAAGAGCCAAGTAGAATAAACTACCGTAACAATAAATACCCTAACCAAAATAGGTGGTGACACTTGCTTAACACATCCAACACACAAATAACCGTTTCACACAAGTCCAAAGCTTTTGCAGTTCACTACATGCAGAGAACAAAGCAGCCAAATTTTCAACCAACTAACTACCTGAACATGAAAATATTATGATATACTAAAAACCTTTTAATTGTAGAAACAACAAAAATGTAATGTCAGCTTGATCATTTCGGAGGCGCATGTATATTTGTGGGAAATGTGTTCAGTGGAGTAGAGCAAACCACCACCAACAAATAGTACCTTAACGAAAGGTGGCGACACTCACTCACCCTATCCAAGACGCACAGCCCATTCACAAACCAGCCACATTTTTACCCAGTTAACTAGATGCACCGAAAAAAGTAATATGCCTAAGTAAATGGAATTGTCAGATCAATTGTCACCAATCATAAAGAAATTCTATATTTGCAGAATTTTTTTTTTTTTTCGGCGCTTGTATGTCTGATAGTAATGTGTTAAGTAGAGTAAAGTTACCCACCACCAACAGCAACAAGTACCTTAACAAAAGTTGGCGACACTCAATGCAGAAATGTTTCATACGTGCGCAAGTACTCTCAAATCACAACTAGATGCTTCGTCGCAACATTTTTATAGCCAAACCTAGGTAGCAATGTTGCTCGTATAAACTATAATTAAAGAAAGAATGGGCTGTTTGTAAGCAGTTTTGTTTGAGGTTCTAATGTAAAACAAAAAGACTAGACAAAAACCATACAATCTCTCTTTAACAACCTCTACTCTAATCAGACCTGCTTGCTATACAGCGTTTAAATTTGCTGTCGCCGCACAAATAAGTTGCTAAAAACTAACGTAAAAAAGATATGTTGAAAATCTATGCAAAATACTCGAAGCTAGCCACGTAATGTGTAATATATAAGCCTAAGTAAAATAAATTACAAAAAAATTCTGGGCGTGAGGGCTATGGAATTTAAGGCGAGACAAGTACACCGCAACCAGCAGCATACACAATTTTCACAAACCTAATTACATACATACTCCCTTTTCTTAAACTTTATTAACCAAATTTACCATGCTCTGCTATGCCCGGACAACGGGAATGAAGAGAGAGTATTAAACTGACCCATTCAATAGTTTTCCTAAATTGAATGCACTTTGTCAAACATCAGCAGCATGAAATACACCCAATGTTGGGTAATTTCATTTTTATTAGTAATATTCTGTAAATTTGGAAATTTTAAAGCGTTCATTTAAAGAGTGTATATTTGTTATTAAATTAAGTTTATTAAATTATTCATAGAAATGTGCAAAGTATGTAAGCATTTTTATTTTATATTTGTTTTACGTAACTTTATTATTTATGTACGAGTTTTTTACTCTTAGGACATATAATGAGTACAATATTATATTTTGCGATACACTCAGGCTTTGAATAAAAAAAACACTTTTAGCTCGCACATTAATATGATTTAAAGTTTTTTGTGAACTGTTTTGTAAAAAGTTAGAGCAGGAGTCAGTGATAATTTTTACATATAATACTTTCTAAGATGTAATTAGGCGTGAAAAAGAGAGAATTATATATTTACAAACAAGTCGCTGACTTTTATAATTGCTATATGCAATGCAAGATAGATAATTGTAGTCAATAGCATTAGCACTTTTACTTAAAAGCTAAACAACATTTACTTTAAAATAATATAAAATAGTTTAATGATAACAGTGCCGAAAACTATAATTAATGATGTTGGCTATAATAACAGTTATTGTTTGGTACAATGTTAATTCAATGTTTATATATAATGTTTTGGGGTACAATTTACAAGATTTACATATATGAAGCACAATTTAAACAAAAAAAGCACAGCCTTAGCTTAAGTAAAAATATGAAAACAAGTTTTGCTAGATGTTGGAAGTTATCAAAAAACTAACGTTCTTGTTGCAATTAATATAATATTTTCCAGTGGATTTAAGAACTTAAAGCTGTGTCTCTTTTATTTAAATGGTGTGATACATATATAATGTGATACATATATAACATACTTATGTTTGTAAAGATAATTTATATTTTAAACAAAGTCAGTCCATAGTTTGGGTTTATCAGATAGGCAATTTAGTTTACTTAGATTTTCATAAAAAATCGTTCTCACAATATGCCATTGGTGTAATATTGATAACCATCGTAAAGTTTTGTTGAAAGACTTTTCAGGGAGTCCTGCACAAGTTGGTCAACCTTGCGTTCCATTTCTTGTTCAGTTAAATTCATATGAAATCGTTTTCTGAGATTCTGTACTGTACCGGAACAGCCATTTTTAAAGCAGGGCAAATGTGCATCTGGGAGAATATTAATGGCAATGGCTATTAGACAATATTTATGTTAATTACAATGTACTTACTACTACGCATTATTTCCACAAAGTTAATTATGCGGTCCATATGCTTACGCGCGGACATCATTCCTACAAGCAAGAGGCGATTGAATTCCCGCCAATGCGTGGACTCGGTGCCACCCATAACCTCTACGAATTCGTGTGTAAGTTTAAAAGGCGACTGCTCAAAACCTTGAATAGAGAAATTGATTTTAAATGTTTTAAACTTAATAATAATCTACATTAATTTTTATTCTTGATTTGAACTTACCCAAGTTTTTGGGGGATATGCTTAGAATGAAGCCAAAGTCTATGTGTATAATATGGCCATCCGAATGAAAGAGTATGTTTCCATTGTGTCTAGGAGTTAAAAAAAGATAGTGTAAATTTCGTTCACAGTTTTTAAACAAACCAAAGACATACCTATCCTTAACCTGTAGAAGATAGGATATCAAGCAGTATGCCGCACAGCTCTGAACAAAATTTTTTTGTGCTTGACAAAAACTTTGTCCTGTCGGTTCTCCATATTCATCAATAAAATACTCTCGTAAAGATTTGTTTGAGTTCTTTTTGATTTGATGCAACGAAACAGTGTTAAGTATAGGCTCAATCAAACCACTGTCATTTGAGAGGCATATTATTTTATACGGGCGTACCCACAAATCGACATGCTCTTCCAGCCAAATAATCTTAAACATCTGTACAAAAAAAGTATTGCTACAAATGGTTCTTAGCTCCTTTTTAAGTAAGTTATTTTACCTGCAATAGCTGAGTGGCCATTAATTCTTGCCTCAAATCATCGCCACATTTAACAATTGCCGATAATAGGCGCCAGTTTGATAAATGACCGTAGGGCGATGACTCACGAATAAGTTTTTCCTTCTCATGCCATGGTTCCTGTAGAGTAATAAAATATAAGTATAGGTTGTATGTTTTTATAATCATAGCCATAACATTGAAATGAAATAGTATAAATAAGATATATATAAGATTTGGAACTTTAGTTTCCAAATACTCCTCGCATAAGCAGTTTGTAACAAATACCGATTACTTTTCAAATTTCCATATTTACTAATTATAATATTAGTAATCTTTGGTAATAAAATTTTTATTGAGATCAGTGGATATCTAAGATTGATTCCAGTATTACAGTTATTAACTGTGGACACACACATATCTGTATATGTGGGTATTTCCTAATCGGGCTTTCTCTACTATCTAAGTGCTCTTTTTAACCTTACCTTTAAAGCCGCAGCTGATGGATCCTCTGGATCATTGCAAAAGGACTTGGTGTTTTCACAGCTTAAATTATTACAATGTCTAGTACGCACATCGCCAATGTTGAAAACAATCGGTTGACCTGTAAAAAAAAAAGTTTTAATTATAATACATTTGTGGCTCATGTTGCGCATGTACCTTGATCTCTTGAATCACACGAGTCTATCGACATCTGTGAAATTGCATCTCGTTCGCTGATCTTGCGCATATTTAAATACTGCGCAGTAATCTCGTCATCTTCTTGTGACCAGACATCATCTTCATGAAGCTGCAGGCCACCCATTGACAACAGATTGCTACTGTTACCAGTGCAACAACTGAATGTATGTGGATCGCCACTTCCAATCTCCACAAACGATTCATTAGCTCTTTTCCGGCGGTAACTAGACCCATAATGACTGCTGATACAATTTGTTGTGCGACCGCAGCTCTGATGCGTATTCAAACAGACGCCCTCTAAATGTTCTTCGCTTTTGGTGTGCCGCAGCGAAGGCATCATTTTAGGTATAAGCGGCGACGTGTAAATGTCAGGCACTTCAACCACCTCAACGTATATGATGTACGGCGTTTTATCCTTAGAGTTAAGCACTGCTGTCTTCTCTTCTGTTATACGGACCACATGATGTGGAATATCGGAATAAAGAGGCAGCCAGACACGAGCGGGTAAATTTTTATTTATCAAATTAAGAAACATTCGTAGTGCCGAAGTTTTTTCCGCTTTTGAAGGCAAAGATGTTAAATTTTTTCCTACATTCATAAGCGATTTCATGAATTCCTTTTGTGGCGCCGTCTTTGGCGCTCCACAATTACAAAGCGTTCGATGCCCAAGCAGACCATTAACCTGCCCCCGTACCGTTTCGAAGCAACTGCAGCCATTGTCAAAGGCACGGCCCGAAGTCAGATCGCCAAGACACAGCTTGGCCGGTGTTGTTGGCAACGTTTGAGTGGTGTAAGGTGACTGGTTAAACATTCGATGCGTTATGCTAAGCATGTGGGGGCTGCGTGATTCGGCGAGAAGCACAGTTGCATCTGACTGAGACCGATGATGCGTTTTCTTAATTAGATTAAGCGCTGGCCCTTTGCTTAAATCAGATTTTGATTTCTCTTTTCTTGAGAATATTTCCTTCATAAGCGCCAGCTTCGATTTGCGGCTGTTACTACTGTTGCCTAACGAGTCTACTTGATAGTTGTACGCTTCCAGTAACCAAAGACACTTGAGCGAAAAATCTACTGACTTTCGGCAACGTATGGTAAGATAGGGGTCCAGCACTTCAGCCAATTCCTCCATTTGAATATACATTACAATTAACTGCGGAATATAAAGATCCACTTCATGGTCTGGAAAACTAAAAATCTTATTACCAATAAAACTCAGCACTCCCGGTTCCTTTGAGTAAAACAAATAATGCACAGCAAAGTGAATGTTAAAAACGGGTGATTCAAAAAACCTTAAGAGACCACTAGGACCTCGCTCATAGTTTTGCTCTGAGCCTACTTTGGGCACACGATCGCTTATAAAATATTTCACCACGCCTGGTACTGGCATTTTTAGCTGATGCAACGATCCTGCGGATGAGCTTTTCGGCAGCGCCACATCATGGCCGACTTCATTTTCTGTGCCCGGCAACCGAAGGCTTAAAGTGCGCTCTTTAACGTTTACATTCGAGCAAGAACCGAGTGTGGTTGGACTTTTGATTGTATCTACTAGCATATCAGCAGTAAAAGTAGCGCTTGATATTGTTGTACTTGGAACTGCTGCAACAGCTGCGGCTTTTTTACTGGAACTAGACGTAAGTAGGCTAAAAAACTCCTTCTTTTTAGAAATGTCAGTGGGTGACTTGACCAAATCCACAGAAACTTGTGATGCACTGCTTAATGTGGTACTAGACAGAGCTGTCGCAATTGGACCCTCTTGGGGATCGGAGGACTTGAGTTTGGCCGCATTTTTCTTTTCATGGTTCTCTATAATACTTTGGGCCGTGCGAAAAATTGCATTTTTAGTTGCACCGAAAAAGTTTTTAAAGAGCACTTGATCGTTTTTGATGTTTTCAGTTGGCGTTGCTATAGGTGTGGGTGTAGCAGCTGGCGTCATTGTGGGTGTTGTTACAGCTGATGCCCTATTGCTATTTGCGTTTGCCTGTAGTGTGGAAACCGTTTCAAGGATCTCCGTGTTCTCTTGCAATACGGGTTCAGTTTCTTGTTGAGTTGTGCTCAGCTCCAAATTAAGGGCAGCCTGAGACATGTTCATCACGCGGTAACGAATCCTATCACTTTCATCGAGCTCTTCTTTTAGATTTTGATTTGCTGTCAGTTTGACCTGTTCCCGCTTTTGCTGCTTTTGCTTGCGCGAAGGTCTCAGCGTGCGACAGTCAAGTTCATTTACGGCTTGCGAATGAAAAAAGCACAGTTCAGAGTCCATTAAATTGTAGTCTTCGTCCATGGACGTCGTTTCTATCAAGTCAATGCAATTCTTTTCGTCTTCTGCATCAACATCCATTTCACCGGAATCTAGCGATTCATATGAATGGCAAATGCGATTTAAAGATATTTGGTCCGACTCTGAGCCACATATTATTCCTGATGTTATGGGTAAAAAAGTTATCGTAAAAATTTGTGTTGTATGTAAAAAAAAATTAATAACAATAATTTAGTAATTTAAGCTTCATCAACATATTTAATGTACCTGAATCGTCCGATCCAAGGCTAGTCAGATCCTCGCGTTTTTTGCTGCTGCCTGCGCAGCTTAAGCTATTACTGCTACATTCACCATTGCCTGTATTAACGGCAACCTGTGCACATGTTGAATCTGGCTTGGTAGATTTGGGACGTATTTGCAATGGATAGGAGTCTACTGGAAAAATAAGAAAAGGATCTTAGCGGATATCTGATGTCAACACCTGCACCTACTCACCAACTTCAACAGAAAGAGACTGAATCGGTTGCACGTGTACTGTGACTGGATTTGCTGCCAGATTCGTTGCTAAACTAACGGTGGAGACTATTTCAGCTCCACAGTTTGTAGCAGGAGTAAAAGTAGCCTCCGTCATTGGTGGAGAGCCAGACAGTGCGGCTGTTACATTCGCCGCAGTATATACCATTTTTGAGCACATATTGGTGTTTAGTATTGATGATGGTGAGCAAAATGTAGTTTCAATCTCTGCATTCGGTGATGAAATTTCAACCTGCAAATTGTTTAAAAAAATTATAAATAATTTCTTATGCACGTTCAAGTTTCTTTGATTCCATTTCTGTTAACAAATTTTGGGAAAAAAATGTAAGATAAACCAATATACAATTTTTCCTTTAGCAGCAAAGTACATACTATTTGCTAACATATTGCGCCGCGAGAGAAATGGCTACTTAAGGTTTCTGTCTCTATCTTATATGTACATTGTAGTTGTTGTTTGTGTAAGCTGTATATGCTTTATAGTATTGGTGCTGCTGCTGTCTTTTTTGATAACCAAAAACGTACACAAATAGCAAAATTGCAAAAATGTAAACAACAATGCGAACTAAGATAACGAATATAACATACAAGATTATACTAAGTTACTTTGTACGCGTATACTCATGAATGCACATGTCGTAAAAACATATGTTATTCATAAGTGCTATGGGTTAAAAAACTGATATTTCCAAAAGTTCTTACCTCAGGTATGCGTTGCAAAGCACTGTCCAGACTTCGATTGCGATGATGTTGCGTGTGATTGATACGAGTGTTAGTCACCTGCGACACAGGTGGGAGCATTATTCCCATGGATCTATAAAGGTGTACAAAAAGAAAAGGTTTAAAAAGACGAGTGTTTTAAAATCAAACAACCTTAAAACATACAAGCCCTTAGTTTGTAAACGTGACTACCCCGAACGACTATTCTCGCTTAAATACACACGTCAATTCAATTATCAACATTTAAGTTTTAAAAATTTAATCGTAGCACAATCAAAGAATAAAAAAAGGCAGGGAAAATTAAAACACGCAACCTACACAATACAGTAGTATAGAGCAAAGTTAGCGAGAGGAACATATGAGTTCTCTCATATTACACGATTAAGGGCGAATCTAACAAACTATCGCTGTTAACATACCTCTCTTAATGTTAATCTGACAGTCATGTTATCAACAGGTTATATTGTTACTCAAAATGGCACGTTCACAGTAGACAACAGCTTTTGACAATATGCAAGAGAAACTCAATTTCTCTAACACCATCTGATTGGTATTGAGATTGCTATTTGCGCCCCTAGGGTCTATTAGATATACTTCAGACACTAAGGGGCTTACTGCAACCTTCTCTTCTAAAGTGCAAGTGTTTCGAAGTACCGGCTCACTGGATTTATATTCCTTGCCAATTGAGCAAATAAAATGAATTTTTTATCTATGCCATGCATAATGTGCGCAGCAAAATATCTGTTTTGATTACAAAAACAATGATATTGACAAAAATATACTATAACTTATACATAATCTTAGTCTTGAAACTTGAATCAAATTCCTTGCTATTCTTAATACTTTGCACTTTTGTATGTGCAACCGCAATTGAAATGTTTTTGTTATATTACAAAGACTTGCGCGCACAAACAGATAAATACACACAATCATTTTGATTTGAAAACAGCTAAAAATATTTATATTTTTGAAGACCTCATGAAAATTGTTTGGAAAAGAAGTTTAATATATAAATAATTCATGTGATCGCATCGATCTTGGAGACTAAAAGACTTACAATTTTAAAAAGGTTTCTTTATACTTAGGACGGATACAATTAATTTATACAATTGATAGCTTTTTGCTTTGCCAATATAGAAAATATGCAAGAAAACATGCTTGCAACATAAATGCGGAATTCACATTGAGATATATCATACATTGTGAAAGCTTGCTATGTATCAAAAGAATATTATTTCTTGAAAAAAGCTAAAGTAGGAAATATTAACGATTAATTTAAAGAAAAAAGATTTGAAGAACTACATCTTAATATTAATTTAATAAATCTAATTTAAGTATTTCTTTACGTGACTTGTTAAAGTAAACCAACTTTACAGCTTAACTTACCTAAAATCTAAGCTTAAATTCCTTTGGTGAGTTGAAATGCGTTTTGGTGGATTTACGACCATCTGAGAGCCAGTTCCAGGCACTAAACTTAGATTGGGCCGCCCATGCACAGACGGCATGGATTGATTAAATCCGCGGCTTAAGCTCAATCGCGGCTTTGAGTACCGAACATGCTTGGGGGTGCTGGCTGCAGAACTGATGGTTGGCGTTGAAGTGGAGGAATGGTTCCACCTGTTGCTTGGGGAGCTCAGGGGCAAAGTTACGGGCGATGTTTTTAGATATTTAGGTAAATAATTATCTTGCCCTAATTTTGTAGCATTTGGAGGGCACTCAATAAGTGGATCCTCTAAGTTAAGAGAAGAAAGCGTGGTGTTTGATGTCGAGGGCGTTTCGCCGTCTTCTGACAATAACTGCGAGCTTGGCGAAGAAGCGTTGCTTACTAAGATTGAATCATTTTCTAGATTATTGCAACTGGAAGTGGGCAGTGGATTGGCGTTTATCACTGTTGGACTGTGTACTACGGTGTTATTGCTATGTTCACTGGAGCTACTGGTGCTTGTGCAAGCGGCTGTTGAATGATCCGAACTTTCATCGTCATCCAACGGCACTGGACTATGCCTGCTGCAAGGAATCGCGTCTATATCCGTGTTCCCATTATCGGTTCCTGGAACACTGGCTCTGCTGGTCATGTTGTTTAGCTTGCCGTTCATATTGTAATCTGAGTGAGAGTTTGCGCCCGACAGACGCACCATAGCAGGAGAGCCGTGATCCACCACGTCACTGTTAGTTTCAGATGCATCAACTGTTGTGCGGAAGTGCAACACGTCTCCGCTATGCACGTGCAAATCGTCGGCGGCAACCACCGGTAAAAGCAGTTTATTGGCAGTCTCAATTTCTCGTATTTGCCTTAAGTATTGATACCCATTGTCGTGGGCCACTGGCTTTTTTTTGATAACGCCACTAACACTAGATATGCTCAAGCTTACATGAGCACCATTTTGCTTGCCATCAGGTGGCATTGACATTGCTGCAACTGATGTTGGGTTGGGCGCGTTGTTTCTTTTGGTTTTGAATGCTGAGATGACAGAGTTCATTTTTAAATTTTGATTTAAGATTGTTGTTTTATTATTCTTTTGAGCTGCAATTATCAAAATTGGCTTAGCTTGGATGATTCCATTGTCTGTGATGTATATGAGTAAAATATCTTTGCGAAAAACATTTTATTTTATACCGACATCATAATGTTTTCATTGTTTTCAAGTATACGATAGTTGAGCCGCGTGCTCAGCATTTTTATATTTTGAATGGTAATTAATATTTGAAACATCCAGGTTTACTGTAAAAAAAATGTTTAAGTTTAAGTTGTATATAAGACTAAGCAATAACATGTGTATATCATGAACGGTGAAAAATTTTACATTGATAAAACGATTCATCCTTTAATTATCAAGTATTAACCACTAACAACTAATTATTATTTTTTGTTTTTCCTGGCAACAAATTTTAGATCTCAAATTGTTAGTTTAATAAACAAAAAATATTAGAAACTTGATAGGACAGACAAGCATGACCTTATCAATAATAATGTATGGGTATACTAATTTTTAATCAAATTGGTTGAGAAACATTCTGCATACATGCATAATGACTGCTCGGGAAGTATATGTGGTCCTGGGTATCTCAAAGCCGACCTATATCGACAGATTCTTTTTACAAGTTTTTTCTCTAAATATGTTAGACAAATTTAATTTAAAGTAACGCAAGTAAGCATGCACTCTCAATTTTTTCTATTATTAAAAAGCAAGTTAAACGGTAATGATATTGAGGAGATGCACCTTTACCGACTTATATTAAACTATCTTCAGTTTTAAATTGTTTTCTTAAATAATTTTATAGTAGTACAATATTATGTAATTTTTGGTAATTAAATTAAATTGTTCAGTTTGCACAAAAATCTTGTCAAGGCTGACGCTTTTAAGATTACATTAAAATTTTAAGAATTATTGTACGCATTGCTTGTATAACAATTTATATGAAAGTCTATGCAGTCCTTTAATAAATAATTTCTCTCTCACATTCACTGAGACATAAACTTGGCAGCGATAAACCACAAGTTTTGTTTTTTGCGCAATTTACTTCAAGAAATTACAATTAATATTTAAACAATGTTATTGATCATATTGTTCTTGTTGCGCTTGAAAGAGTTAAACTACATTAGTGACTACAAACATACATATAAACATTTATGTAAATTTATTACCTCGTTAATGAGCACAGCAATATTCCATCAGTATCCGAAATTAAATAAATGGATACTACTATAACAAATAGTAATAGTGTGTGTAGTCTTCGCTTGTTAAAACACCAGATTATGTTTGTTTGACCTTTTAAAATTCCACTAGTTTTAAGGAATTGTTTCTAGAAATCACAAAAACGTAGGGGAGAAAATATTTTTATTTGTTGTTTTTCTCTCTTTTTCACACCAACACGTACACACATATGTAGATGCAAATACAAATTGAAGACAGTTTGTTGACGAATATTATGCGGTCACACTAAATTTTTTATACTGTCAATGACGTTTAAATAATGCTCACTGAAAATTTGCTTGGTATTTCTGTTTTTGTTGCAAAACAAGTACAATCAACAATACGAGAGACAACACACAACACATACTAAGACACAAACTGCGGGTCGCAAAATCTCGCTACAGGCTTTGTTGGGTGTAGCAGCGCGGTCAATTTAACACAAGTATACATGTTTCTACATGTATGTATATGTAAGCATTGCATAGCTCGCTTACATGTGTTTGTGTTTGTTTCTTAAACAAATTTAATATGGCGACCGTAGGCAACACTTGTTTTAATAATATATGTTGTTTTCTTGATTTTAATAACTTCTTATTTTGATTGCTTTTAAAAGTTTCATTTCAATATTTTAAAGAGTATCGCGTATTTTTTGCTTTAACTTGCAGACGGCACACCTAAATACACTTGAGCATATTTCTGTATAACAAACACATACACATAGTCATACACAAAAATTGAGACTCACACGTACACTTCTTTATATACGTGTTTGTTATAACAACATTGCATTCCTTGAATATATGACTAATATTTGAAAGCAGATATTATTCTAATAAAAATAAATTTCTGTTTCTTTGGCTTTCCACTGCACGAGCTAATTACGTTAATATGCCAACCACAGGCACACACACCCGATCCATTGAACTAAAATGTTGCTACTGTACGATAGGGGCAATACTATCGACACCACGCGATATTTTAAATGGTGGTGTGCCACTATCGCTATTGCCATACATTCGATAATATATGCAATAGCGCATAAAAGTCTAGTAGAACCGTTTTTAAATAAAAGGTGGCCTGCGAGGATTGGGTAAGCACGAAAACCTTGTATATTGCTGTTCAACAGCACTTTTATGCTTCGATTTAATACGGTAAAATATGCATATATGTACTGTAACTTATACATAAACTATAAATATAAATTATATATATAACATATATTCAGTCTGTTACTTACATTTGGACCATTACACCCTTTTTTTTACTCATGATATGAGCTATAAAATTTAAACAAAATCTGTAAAGAAACTGGTTGGATACACACAAATGACTGTTCACGTTACGTAATGGTTAAAGGGTATGTCGGGATTCCTCGAATCGAGACTTTTTATTTTTGTTTTATTTTTTCTTTGTTATTAATTTCTTCAAACATTTCATAACCTTTATTAGGTTGAAAATGTTTTTCATTTATTACGATATTCCATTTGGCACTTCGGCTTAAAATTAACTTTTAAATATTTATCTGGAAATACAGTCGAACTTCCATATATTGAATCTGAAGGGTACAAGAAAAAACTTCGTTACAAAGAAATTTCGTTATTTAGAAAACGCATGAGCGTAGGAGCTACGTCCTAAAAATAAATTCGTAATAAAGAAATATTCGCTATGGGGAAGTATGTTTTGTGGAGACCTAACTAAGCACATTGAAAGTTGAACCAAAAAGCAGTAAAAATTGTATGCTGTTGATTGGAGAAAGAAATTCACTCGCAATATAATTTTAAAAGATTAAGTGCAGAATTTGTGCAAAAAGTATCGTTAAAAATCTGATCTCAGAAAAAGGCATAATGTCCACTTCCTCTAATTTGCCTATTTATTAAGCTATTCGGTTCTTTAAACGACAGATTAGACTGATTTAACTTAAAAAAAGATGGCATGGCTGTCGATCGAGCTCCAGACCAAGAACATATAATTTTTGTGGGGTTGGACATACTTCCTTCTATGCTTAAACATTACATTAAACATTTATATTTACGTACTGAGAAGATATACTTAGATACATACTAAGAAAATTATTGCAAGACAGTACGTACTTGTTTATTAGCTTGTATCTCAGTTAACTCTATAAATTGAATAATTTTCTTTTAAGTTAAGCCTAGAAACATTCTTCGGTGAATTGTTCAATTGTTAAATTAGCAGCAACAAAGCAACAATGTGGGAAAGAGACAGCCAAAATTAGAGTAAGACTTTAAGTATGTATGTCAGAGGCATTGCAAACACTGACAGTTATTGACATACAAAAGACTTGAGGGCAAAATGCTGCGCAGATACGACTCGTCAACTGGACAACGTTTTATTACAAAAGTTAAACAATCTTTTTCAAGCACCGGATGCATTTCTTCTAATAAGTGTGCAATGCTATACAAGCACTTTTAACAGAAAAGATCATATATTGAATATCTATAGACGGTATCCATTTTCCTCACTTAAGTAAAAATGTAATTATTTTAAAAGAGCCAATAAAGCCGATCCGGTTGTCATACACGCAGTCAATGGCCATCAAAGTCAGATACTCAACCGGCCAAAGTTATTAAACCCTTTTTCCATCTAAGATTTTCCTGTTTTTGATGACATATGTATACTAACGAAGAACCAAATTCATAAGGATTGAGTGATTTGAGAATAATAGATCAAAAGGCGAAATTATTCAGTTTCTGATATATTAATAAAAAATAGTTTTAATAGTTATCATAGTTGGCACAAGTACATTTATTACATTGATGCCTATTTTTTAACGTAGGCAAAAGTATTTAAACAACATTTAAAGTTAAATCTACTCATTATTTAAACATACTTCATTAAAAATTTGGTATCAATGGATAGGTCATTTTAATTTCGTTTTTATGAAACATTGTTTATTTATTTTATAAATTGCAATAAATTCCTGTTTTGTATTAAAGTGGGTTGAATATAAACTTTAAGCTATTTTAAATGACCTATCCATTGATACCAAAGTTTTCATGAAGTTAGTGTACATTATGTGCCTATTTACACGCTGAAGTTTTTTGGTGAATTTTCTCTGGTTTGTAGGCAAGGGGAGTAAACCCCCTTACTACAAACCTAGAAACAAGGAAAAATGCACTAAAAAACTTCAGCGTGTAAATGTTGTTCAAAATACTTGTGCCCATAGTTCTTTTGAATTAAGGCCAATTGACCTCATTAACGTTTCTTCGTTCCTCCAGATTTTCTTTGAAAGGATGATTTTGATCTTTGATTTTTACGCATACTTCGCTGGCGATTTTCAGCCTTTTTTGTGATATTTTCTTCCTGGCGCTTCTTTATAAACTCAAGACGCATCCTCGACTTAACAATTTGCTCTGGCTTTCGAAGCTCTTTATCATTTCCGCTAATGCGTCTCTTCAGTTCCAACTTTGCGTTATGCCGGGTGTGGCGACCAGCTGGATAACGTTGCGTGTGGGACAATGGCTTAAAGTTATCGTCATCGCTGCCAGCATTTTCGCGCTGTAACTGTTCTTCAATTTTGGACTTCTCCTTCCACACATTATAGCGACCCGTTTTAAACGAAGCCGGTATCCAAGCGCCGGACTCTGTACGTATTTTGTTTGCACGTGGGTCTTGAACAGAAACCATTTTTTTCTTTATGCGATCCCATTTTTTAAGTCCGGGCTTGTGTTTCATTTCCTGGGTTCTATTGCGATCGGTCACAGAGAACTCAGCATTCTGTGCTTGACGTTCAAATGAGTTAATAGCAAGGCCGTCTTCGGTGTGTTTATCTGCAGACTGGTAAGGCACATAGTTCTCTTCATCTCTCGCTTGAAGCTTTCGTTTCTTTTTTTTTGTCTTATCCTTGTATAGTGCATCCATATTTTGCCGTTTTTTCGGTGCAACCACCTTTTTAAAGGTATTGCTAATAGAATCATCATCGGCGCATGACATAGATGTTTTTGACTTCATGGCGTCCACTCCTTTCTGATCCTCAACTACTTCCTCCTTGGCGCGTTGATGCCGAAACTTTTCTATAACTTCAGTATGTTGAGAACGCTTTTCCTTCATAACAACAAAGGGTACCGATTTTTGTGTGGTATTCAGTTCAAAAATGGTCTGAAACATAATTCACGATTTAAAACGATTCTCTGAATTAGTAATTTAGCTTACTTACACCACTCGGTCTAAAGTTGCGCATTTTCACTAATATGTCATGTTTTTCGTTTTCCAATTTGCGCTCAGATTCTGCTACGCCTGCCTTTGAATGAGCATTGTATTCTTGACCAGAAATTTGGGCGGCCTGCTGGAGCACGGGCGCAGCATTAAAAAAATCCTCCAGCGCCTTTAAAGCAAAAAACTTTATTTTCTTGGCGCGCGCATTAGCATCCGTAGATGCTGTGGGGCGTGAGCTTAAATACTTTTTGTAAGCATTTTCGCTGGTGCGCAGCACTCCTGCCTATTAATAGAAAATTCAGTTATTTGGTCGCCCTTTTGTATTATAATAAGATGCAATGACTTACGATATGATGGCTTTTTTTAATCTCAGTGACGCTTAGGTATTCTTCTTCTAGCAAGTCTTGCGGTATGGTTCCGATAGATAAGCTGTCATTGATATTAAACGGACGATTTAAAAACAAGTGCAAGTCCAGCAAATGAGCCGTGTCATCTGTTGAGAAAATAGAATAGGCAGTTCCGGTGCGTCCTGCACGAGCACAACGTCCCACGCGATGCACAAATAGTTTTGGTATGCCCGGAAAGTGAAAGTTGACGACATAATCCAAGCTGGGTATATCGATACCGCGTGCAGCTACATCAGTGACAATTAGAACAGAAACCTTCTTGCTTGCGAATTTGGCAGTATTGATTTTACGTGCAGCTGCATCTAAGCTGGAATACACGGATGTGTTTGAAATGCCCGCCTGGCTCAAAATCTAAAACAATGTATTATTAATTATTGTATTTAATATAAAACGTAAATATACTGCACCCACATATGATATAAGTTCGACGTGATGTTGTGTACCCGCGAAGACAACTGTCTGTGCATGCTGTGGTATCACATATTTTAACAACACCACTAGAGCTGTACAGCGATCATCTGGTCTACAGTGTACAAATTTGAGGGCCAGTGCTTCTGGCAGCTTAGACTCTACATCCAATCGTAAAAGCACCGGATCACTGAGTCCAGCCCTTGCAAATTCAACTAGAAGTTTTGGCAGAGTTGCAGAGAACATGACCATTTGACGTGACGAAGGCAAGCGATGCAATGTTTCATTCAATTGCTCTCCAAATCCCATTTCAAAGAGCCTATCGGCCTCGTCAAAAACCACATATTCTATAATATAAATATATCAATTAGCACCAACAGGAAAACAAAAAATTAATTATATTTTGTGACGCACCTATTGAATTTAGTTTTAGGTCCATTTCTACACACAAATGCAGAAAACGGCCTGGCGTAGCAACAATAACGTCGGGACATGTGTGTATGGCTGAGAACTGCGAATCCATGGAATCACCGCCTAGCACTAGGATCGTTTTTAGTTCCATAAAACGACCTAACTCTTTAATAAACTTATAAGTTTGCACTGCAAGCTCACGTGTTGGCGAAAGAATAAGGGCACGCGCACCTTTTGTGGGTTCGCGGCGCTGCAATTTTTCAAACAAAGGTATTAGAAAACAGGCGGTCTTTCCGGAACCCGTTTTGGCCATGGCAACAACGTCGCGTCCCTCCAAAATTAATGGAATGGTTTTTCGCTGAATGGGTGTGGGCACTTTATAGCCACGCTTGGTAATGCCCTTCAGTAGCTCAAATCCGAGACCCATTGATTGAAATCCACCGCTTTTTTTCGATTTTGGTTTGCTTTTAAGAATGTCATCGTTTCCACCACCAGTTGTACTTTGCTCCAACGATGGGAAACCTGGCAGGTCGTCATGCTGATTTTTAGGCTACATGCAAGCAACAAATATTAGTAAACGCGTTATACTACCACATATTTGCTCACCATTTTAAAAAAACCAAGCAAATTTATGAACAGCCTAGTTACACGTGCATGTGTATGCGCAAGTGTGGCCGTTTTAAGTAAAATATCGATAGCCCATTGGTACATCGAATAAAAAGGTATCGCATAGCAACGATACATCTGCGATAGCCTGACGACGCATATGATATATTTATTTTAAGTATAAAATTGTATTAACGTGGATATTATAAAACCATTTGCAGTAAGGCGCCTATATCTGCAATTACCTCATTATATTAACAGTTATTATTTATATGTATACAACTATTTTCTTTTTTATTGAATACATTTTATGTAAATATGCATGTATGTTATAGTTAACTTTCAATAATCCCTATGATTTTAATGGGACTGTTGGCAGTAGACCGACCAAAGAGCAGCGTGTTATAAAACTTTTAAAATTTTAATTAAAAATTACGTAAACACTAGGTAGTTAGTCAAATTCTTATCGTCGTATTGTTAAGCATATTTACAAAGTATATAATAAAATTAAGCTTCACTAAACGTCTACATAACTTATTTCTGCATCAGGTTGTCGGCTTAACACAAGTTGCTCTAATCGCTCGATACGAAGCAACATATCTTCCTTTTCCTTTTCCACAACATCTACACGGCGGCGCAGCTCATCGTTATGTCGACGTAGCTCATGCAGTTGTCGACATATTTCAGACGACGATAACAATGGCATAACGTTTGGATTTTTGGCTGAAATATACTCATTACCGCCGCGTAAGCTGGAACGCATGGTTGCAGTTGCTAAAGATTTATTGGCAGTTCCATTGTTGCTGACACCGACAGAAGTTGCAGCGGATGGCGAGGGACGTAGCTGGATGGTTTGCACAGTGCCCACTTGCCCTCGCATTGAGCTTGATATCGCAGAATGTGTAGTTGTAGTTGTGTTAGTAGCTTCGTTCACCACCTGCTGCTGCTCATCAATATCACTTGTTTCAGGAGCTCTGGGTATTTTAAGCTGGAGAAAAGCGGTTGTTAATACAGAATTCATACAAATGGTACCACTTTTTTAAACCTGGCGAGAATGTAACTGTCGCATGTTTACCAGTTTGGTACCATCGGCAAGTTGCCGTACCACTCCAGAGCTAAACAGGATATAATCTCAATAAATGCAAAGTTATAAAATAAATTACAAAAAGCTCTTGCCTTGCTAGGGTTGCGGGTATTTTTTGCAAAGATTTCGGCTGGTCGCAAAGTTTCTTAAAATCAGTCAACGAGATAATTCTTATATTCTGTCCAAGAAAATAAATCAAAGTTTTCAGGAGCTTTATTTGTTTTAATTCTTACCTTATTTTTTGTAACACCACCTGATTGACTTTGTAAAGGTGTCTCCTTTTGCTTAATGACGTTCATGCGTATTTTTTGAGGGGATGAGTTATGAATTGTTTGGTTTGATGTAGGGGGGTTCAAACTAATTGCGTTGTTTTTTAAATGACTGTTCATAGATCCATTTGTACCTTGTTTGATATTTAAATCACGATTTGTTTCGTGCAATAACATACGGCCACCTTCTGAGAGCACCAGCTGTCGACCATTTCGTAAAGCAGTGTTTAGCATCTTTGTGGACGCTTCATCATCTGCACATCGATCAAATTATAAATAACCTTTTTATTAAATTTTTTACAGGAATTTAATGTACTTGCCTATTTGATTATCTTGTATCATGTCTGCAATACCGTGTGTCTTTAACATATTTAAAGCAGAATTTCCGAGCATGTTTTTGTCTATAAGAAAATGCGTTAACTTGGGAAGCTACAAAGAAAAAAAATTCACATACGGCCACGTAAGGTCTCTAAGACATCCATTTTATCCTCTACCGACATATCGCCATCGTCGTGTTGTTGTGTTAAATGAGACTCATCCATAATTGAATTAACTGCTTCACTTGTTTCCTTCTGAAAAAATGAATACAATAGTTTAATAGTTTCACTTTCCGAAGTAGTACAGTTATTTGTTTGCTCTTATAAGGTTTAAAAAAAGCGAAGTGTGTCATATATATATATATTGTAAGGATTTTAAGATTGTCATTGTTTTAAATCGACGATTTTAATTGTGCTTTGCAGAATGAACCGATGCCGACCCAAATAGAAATTTTAATAACTAAAGTTTTTGGCATCTGATTTCACTTACTTCTGTCTCTTCGTTGAATTTGCGATTGGCCTGCGTTTGACGAGCGACCTCCAGCTCCGCTAAAATATCTGCCTGTTCCGTTAACACGGCGAGGGCGATTGGGGTTTTACCAAACTTTGAGACTAATGTAACGTCTGCGTGTTTTTTAAGTAGCATGCGTACAATTCCCTTGCGTCTCTTCTCCACAGCCCAGTGCAATGGTGTCATACGAAGCTTTTCAACAAGATTTACAAACTTTATAAATCACAGTTTACACATTTGAAATATTGTGCTCACCATATCACGTGCGTTTACAGCACACTTCAACGCCAACAGTAAGCTTACAATTCTTTCGTGTCCATAATAGCAAGCTAAATGCAATGGTGTTCGATCAACTTTGGTTTTGGCTTCCATATTAATGCCGCCGTGCAATAGAATTTCGCAGATTTCTATTTGATTGTTCATGGCTGCAAAGTGCAGTGCTGACATTCCAAGCTAAAACAAAATAAATGCTATTAATGTTACGTGTAAATATGTTATCAACTCACCCAGTCCGAGGCAAATGGAGCACCATGTGCCAGCGCATTTTTGACACCGGTCACATCACTGTCTCTGGCACATTGTAAAAGTTGCTTACCTAAGTCAACAACTGTTGTCGGACCAGGCGCATTGCCCTTTTTTAACAGAAGCTCACCCTCAGTGCGCTACAGTTTCCACAAGAAATAGTTTATATTATTAATAATCTTATAAGTTTTTTAGAATGCTTACAATTTCATAATTTAGTAAATTGGATAGCTGCTGGTTAAGGCATTGAGTCTCCATTGCCACACTGCCATCAGCTCGCAAAGTGGCCACAACTTTGCTGTTTCCCGTAGCACCAACAATGCTGTGCATTTTGGCAAGCAAACAATTTTAGCAGCAAATACTTGTTTTAAAAAACATCACTGTGTTTAATTATTAATGGAGCACAACAAATGCCAGTAAATTTACAATGATCATCCTGTATATTGCGCGAGAGTGGGACAATGCGATCATCCATTTGTTGATATTATATCGATATCAATATCGGTGTTTCTTACATTTTTTCTATTAACAGCATTCTGTTATATTACAGTCCAATTGTATGTATTTCATTTACGTCAATGTTTATGTAAATACGTAAGGCGGCAATTACAAAAATAAATAATTTTTACTTTAACTCTGTTAAGTTCAAATTAAGTACAGACAAATACTTTTTTTAAAATTTATTTATCTAAAAACAGATCTGTTATTTTATCGTTTTGCAAGAAGCGACAATTTGAAAATAAACAAATGGTTAAAAGTGTCCCAACCTTTAAAGTTTAAACAACGATAATCGCAACTTGTCTTTTAATTTCCATTGCAAAAAATTCGACTTTTTTTACATGAAAGAAATACCAAATCAGCCCAAGTAGACTTTAATTAAATAAACCAGCTGCTGTTTGCTTCCCAAGGCTTTTTCTGTTAACCACTACGATTCGTTCGTTTGTCATTCCGCAAGAGCAAATGAGAAAAACTGAACTTTAAACATTTCATTAATTATGCTATTGAAAAAAAGTTTCCCCTTATAAAATCCGGACCCAGTAGGAGTGCCACTCCTCCATTTCTTTCCACCAGGACTGATCATATCCATTTATAACGTATTTAATGCCTTACAAATTTGATTTATTTTTATTACGATTTTAATTTTTATTAAAGGCTTGTGACTAGATTTTTATAAGCTGCATACCAACTATGTAAGAGAACGGCTCTATAGCTTTCGAGTTATTTGGCTAACGCCTATATGAACTACAAATTTTACGGACTTATTAGCAGCAAGTTATTCATGCAAAATAAGCAAAGCATAAAATATACAATTTCAAAGCAACAAGTGGAGTAGAGTTTAAAAAAATAAGTATAGACGTCATATGCTTAAAATGGTTTGAATGAATAAATTCGTTAGGTATAAACATAAATAAAGTCTTCAAATATATAAAATCTCATTCTAAAATATATAAAAAACCATTTGTATATAACGTTTGAATAAATATATTTTTATTTTACATGTATTTAAATATTTGGCATTATTGGTACACGTATGACTAACTTTTTTTTAACAGTTTTTATAATGTTCATGTGAGCTTTAATTTTTTGTTGGTCTTCATAGATTCTCGCAAGACAACACTGCAAAAATTTTCCGCAATCCACTCTGATATCATTTGATAAAGATAATTTTTAAATATTTATAACGTAATGCTATATACTTTCAAGTGCTTGTCAATACTTCATCTTTAAAACTTTTCATTTTTCAAACTAAATTCGAATATTTTTTTCTAAGTCCAAATGCTCATGGCAAATAATATGGTGTTCAAACACTTTTGATAGGTTGGCCCTTAAATAGCATTTGAAAAATGTATATAGTCATAACTTAGAGACTTATAAAATCTATTAAATAGTAAATTGCTTTCAGAATTTTTGGCTCATTAAAACTATTATTTTCTCCTTATGGAAAATTAAATTCGCTCAATTATTTTGAATTTTTGTTTTGCAATTACATTTTATGTTTTGTTTTGACAACTTTTTTGAAACAAAACAAGTTACAAGTAACAATTTTATTGAATCAGTGTGATTACAATTGTGTTATGAAATCTTAAATTTTTAGTTATTTAACATACTTGTTTTTTTTTTTTTAATGGGCTTTAGCACGAACCTCTATATATATTCAGATTGTTTTTTTTTTTAACTTTTGTTGCTAATAAAAACAAACTTCGTTTAACAAAAAAGGAAATGATTGCTAACAAACACATTTATTACAAAATGTATACTGAGCATAAAGGTCAAGGGCAGCAAAAGTTTAAAAGTATACGCTTATATATATTAGGTGTTCTAAAACATTTTTTTTGCAATGATATTTACTCGTATTTGCTGCAAAATAGGTATGTACGCATATATTTTCATATCGTAAGAAATTTTGTGTAATATGGATGGATGACTAAGCGATCGAACTTTCCGTCTCCTGTTCTGCAGCAGCTGCCTTTACCATTTCAATGGCTGCTACACGTGCGGCTGTTAACGTCAAATCTGCATCAAATTCCGGCTTATGAGTTGGCGACTGACTCGGCGTACAGTTGGAACTCTTTGGCTTGCGAAACCAGTTGCCAAGCCGCCGACGTCCAAGCGAACCAGTTGACGTTGTAGTTAACATTTGTCCCGACCCATTACTAGCAATGCCATCACGTGACTGGGATTTCTTAGGTAGAGTATCGCAAGAGCGATAGGGTGACTTGGACGGCGATTCAGGTACTGAACTGTCGCCACTTGCCGATGTGGCGCCCGGACCTTGCTCACAATCGTAGTCCGATTGGTCAGAAAAATCACCTGGCCGATCCTCAAAGTTATACTCAAATCCAGTCATCTCTGACACATACAGCGCTTTGCCTCCAAATTGTCGTTCCAACGCGAGCGTATTGAGAAAACGGTGCTTTCGGTTTGCCGAACGAAAGCTGAAGTCGTACCATTTGTCCCGAGACTCGCAATAGATTCGTAGAGAGTTCTTGATTGTATGTCCAAACATTTTTCCGTCTCGCATATTTACGATTCGACAGCGATCTAAAAATATTCTTCCTTTGTAGATAAAATGACTGCGCTTAATGATGTCACGTTTGCAGTATATTAATTGGTTATCAAATAGGAATAAAGTACAGCTGCTATTCCATAGGTTTTGCTTTTGACGTGTGGCATCCACTTGAAGAAAAAATCGAGTGCTGTGAAGGTGCAATGGTGTTCCTTTAAAGTTTTGAAAACTAGCTTGGTGTCGCGCAATTGTCTCACTGTGGCGTTTTCCTTCATTTACAGCTTCTGTGATACCCCGCATTTTTTCAAGTGCCATATTAATATTGTCATGTGTGTCGGGAACATTACACTGAGTTCTCTCATCTATCTGTTCATTGTTAAAAGTATTTGATTGCGCGTCATTCTCATCAGAATTGTTAGAGCTTTTAAAATTAACAACAGTTTTAATTAGCTCGTTAAGGTGCAGGGGGTAACGACAAATGCGTTGCACTGGCGCTAGCAGATGCGCAGATAGTGGAAGTTCTGGTAAGTTTTCAGATTCGCGGCAACTATGCGGGATAATTAAACCATTGTTAGTTGTTGTGCTCTAAACCACGAAATTATAAACTTACTTTTCCAGAATGATGCGTGCATCTTTTAAACGTTCGTAGGATTCTAGTTCAATTAGTGCACGTGGATAAGCGTTACAGTACGTAGAGTAACAGAGAAATCCTTTATGCTAGGTGCGAAAAGTCAAGTCAGCAATAAAATTTAAGGACTATTTAGGCAATACCAACCAGTTTTAAAAAGACCTTTGCTATTTGGTTTTGTTCAATGCCTTGTCGCAGCTCCTCCAAAAACATTTGCTGAAACTTATATATAGCGGAAATATTCGAAAAAATAAGTCGTATGCTGTTGGGCGAGAATATATCAATGCGTTTGCTCATCGCAGGCAAATATCTAGAAATAAAGGTATTTAATTTTAGCTTCAGTTAAATTTTTCGGGCATTAAGTAAATCACCCCTCGCAAATAGCTGCCAAGAGCTTTACGTAATTGACTTCAGTTTCAAGCAGTTCACGAACGGCGCCGTTTTGTAGGACATCGCATCTGTTCTGCATCATATTTATGGTGGCTGTTGGTTTATACACATCAGATTGCGGCGATTCAATCACTATGGTAGTGATGTTGCTCTGATCCATAGTCATGGTGGCATTGGAGCTTTCGTTAAAAGTCTCCAACTCTCTAACGGGCACTGGTATTTGAAATTCTTTAGCGACAGACTCTGGCTCCTTCCGCAGCATCGATCTTTGTGAATTGACAAATACATTAATTTCGCGGCAATAAATAAGGCGCACAAAATCCTTAGGAAACCAGCCCAGCTCCGGATCAAGAATTTCGTCTACAAGACTGGCATCCTCTTTTTTGATGCGCCCAAGCCACCAGGGCCCTACTTCTCTACGCAATATTTCGATAATTGTGCCCCGCTCCAAGCCCAGCTCTTGCGGGCCAGCCGCAGTAAAGTTGTAAAGCACTTCGGCATATATGGGGTTGTAGTTGTTCGCTGCAGGGTAAACAAGATAATTTGCATTAGTAATATATGTCTAAACACACGATTGAGCATAATTCAAGCATTTTCGAGCATTTCATATTGACGTTCTGAGCTACGAAATATGTTCGTTTGTGTATGCTTATAAATGAAAACTTACTTTCCCCATGTGATTCGATGCTTTCGCTATCACTATCCTCAATATCAATGCGGTGGACTCCATAAATATCAAGGCCGTTAGGCTGACTTAGAGAACGCGTAGGCAAGGATTCGGGTGCTTCACGTTCATGGTTGCCAATATTTAATTGTGTTTTTAAAAATGGCTTTTCCAACATTTTGCTTGCCTTAGCGGAGTGAGCACGGCGTATGGAGCATGCTTTTGTTTCTGTGGTTTGTGATGTGTTGCTTGGGACAGTGATGGCATTTTGATGGCGCCCAGTCAGTGCACGCATATATTGTTCATCCTGTTCAATCTCAACTTGTATTCCAGAGTCTCCAGAGTTGCATTTGTCACGCCGGTTAAATTTGGTCTTTCGGCGATCCTTTGACGAGCGCCAAATAAGTGGTCCAAAGCGATATTTGGCGGAGCTGGTGTCACCAATAACATTGTCCGTCTGGGGTGGGTCCATGTCTGTAGCTGGTGCTGGTACTGTAATAGAGACCATCGGTTTAACGGCGGAGGACACGGCGTTCGCTTCTTTGGATAGCTGGATAACTTGCAATTGGTTTCTGTTGTTCAAGTTATGCAAAGTTCTTTTAAACTTATGTAGGACACCTCTACTACCTCCTACTACTGTAACTACATCGCTGGCTCCCCCGGCTTCCCGTAAGGCATCTGCCTTGTTTGTGGGCTTCGTCTCTAACGTGCTGTTATTGGGTGCATCATTTTGTTCTGTAAATAAGCCAGATATGGTTGGACTCGAGACAGCGCGCATCTGTTGCGACTAAAAGAAGAAAGATATTGTTTATTTAAAATCAACTTATTTTTCGATATTGGTTAGAAATATCGCTGTTCACTTAAAACCACAAGTCTCTAAAATATGAATTGTTAAAACATTTGATACCTATCTACAGTAAACTACGAATGTGGTGTCCGATGCTCTGAATAATATTTGGCACGCCAAATACATAAGAAATGTTGATACATGTGTTATCAGAGCTGACTCACAGTTTGTATTTTGTGTATTTGCATTGAAAGTAAATTTGCAATCAGTAAATTCTTATCTAGTTTATGTTGTTTTTCTAATGTTTTACGTTTAAAAAATTTAAAAATTGAAGAGAACGTAAGAATACTCGCTCATGTTATGAGCTTCAAGTTAAATAATGAAAAAAATTTGATTAAGAAAACCGACAAAAGCCGATAATATTTGGAAGTTACTCATCAAGTTATGCCGATAAGCAAAAGCCTTTGGAGCAACAGTTACCTGAAACAGACGCTCTCGCCATTTGTCGGTTCTCTCGCAAGACATTGAATCGATTGGCAAAAGGTTTAAAATATGTGGCTTTTTGCTGCTGGCGGCTTCCGTGTGGCCGCCGTCTGGCATACCAACATCAAAGTCCCAAAATTTTATTTGCCCGTAGTTATCCATAAGCGTCGGAATTATCATCTTCTTCATGGTGCTCGCTAGGAGTTTGGCGAAATACTACGGCACAAGCTTAATTAAGTTGCCGCCCGATAGCAGGTGTCAACGTTAGACGTGATAAAAAATAACTGAATGCGAATTACACATGCGGCACAGCGATGGATACCACAATATCGATGTCAACGTCAACTGACTGAGGGTGCATTGTATGTGTGCTCTTTTGTTGTGGGTAGTCTGATGGTATCGCTATGATAAGCGACCGCCTGGTATTAACAAGGGGTTAGGGTAAGCGGCAAGTACTATGTATTGTGTTGCTCTATTAGTTTTTGTCTGCTTCAAGCATTGAGAGTCCGAGCCAATGTTGCTGAAGAGTGGCTGCAGCCAGAGTCTTGATTAGTTTTGCAAGAATTTGATTAATGACACGAGCCGGCATGCACAATGCAATCAACGACACTTGCATTCTTTTGAATGTTTAACTGTGGGTCATGACATTGTGCGTTGATTTTCCTGCTATTGTTTCTTTAGCTTTGCTTCTGTCGATTCATTTGAGCCTCATTCAATAGCTTTGTTGTTTTCACTTTTGTTATTTAACTAAACAACAATCAATATGATCACTAAGGCATTAAGATTTCCTGTTTACCCCATATCCTATCCTGCTAAAGGACATTCGTACATTTAAAGAAAAAAAACTGGGAAGGCTGTCGATGTGGATCTTAAATGAAATATAATTGATAAAACGACAGGCAGCTTTTCTCATTTCAGGTTCATTCACTGTATAACATTTCTTGAGGGGCTTCCGAATAACCACATATGTGGAGAAATGGAAAGGGAAAACAAATAAATGCATATGGGCATTTCCATGGTGTCGAATGCGACATTCGTACGCATTCATAGTGAAAAAAATCCCTTTTATCGACAAAATTTTAATTTTGACAACAGGCAAAACTTATAGCTTATGATTAGACCTTTAATTTTTGTATAAATAGATTTTTGGGCGAGGGTTCGTTTTCGAGATATTTACAAAAAACCATGAGGTTCGCACGCGACAAAAATATAAGTCTTTCTGTGGAAATGCCCATATAATACATCTCTTCATTGCAGCAAGGTCAGTTGACTCGTGTAGTTATTTTTTTAAAGTTGTTTCCATCAAAAGTTATAAATGTTTTTTTTTTTTTTTTTTTTTTTTGTATATCGATTTAGATCGATGGAATAAAATATAGCTCGTAGATCAAGGAGCTTTGGTCAGTACATATAAAAACAAGTAAGAAAGCTCTAGTCGAGAAATCCCGACTAGGACATACCCTTAACCCGATACTTAACCATTACAGTTACTTATGTATATTAAATCAGTGACCAATATGACCAAACTTCAAACTACGATATCTCCGGTATTTCTGAACCGATTTTGATCAAATTATCAAAATGTTCATTATTTTATCCGTAGTTTAAAACCTCATTTTCACAATTTTGAAATTCAAGATTTTTTTCTTATCGATCACATGTGTATATCGGAAATTTAAAGCAAAATTGATCTTCTCATGGTATAGGAGAACTTAAGTTTCAAGTTTGAAGTCTCTATCTCTTATAGTCTCTGAGATCGGCGCGTTCATACGGGCAGACAGACGGACAGACGGACATGGCTAGATCGACTCGGCTGTTGATGCTGATCAAGAATATGTATACTTTATAGGGTCGGAGATGCTTCCTTCTGTCTGTTACATACATTTGCACAAAACCATTATACCCTTATTTACCCATTTTATGGGTTAAGGGTATAAAAAATATGTCGAGCCCATAATCTGGCATTGTAGTACTAAAGACATATATGTAGATAAGCTCATAAGTCCTAACTAATAAATATTCAAAGCTTTATAATTGATGGTAATGGATAAGCCACAATTACTTGTTTGTAAATACTCACCAAACATTCGACATATCCGTTACACCTTACGCTTGCGTCATCATATTTACTTTTCGGGAATCTAAAAATGAAAAGATAATGGACTGCTCAGTAAAATTTACTACCAATGTTAGTTACTGATCATTTTATATAACAAATAGTAAGTGACCCGCTTGCTTCGCTGCGCCGATAGTTTTTACAAAATTTTAGCAATAAATATAAATTAAATACAGTCGTGTCTGGATAAAGTGAACTTATTTTTGCAAGGCCTGTTCCATATAGCCAGGTTGTTCACTCTTTTGGGACACACAATTTCCTTTCTTAGTGTTCATTTTCAACCTGATTGGAATATTTGGTTAAAAATTTAACCTTTAAATCTTTTTTTTTTTGGCTGTGGGTTTCTCAACAACAACAAACCTTTTATTTAGATGAAAAATTTCAAAAGAACTTCCGATTGTCATAACTTCCTTAAAATACGCTCGATTTTCAAAGCAAAACACCAAAAGTCTTGTTTAACGGCTGTAGATAAGACTCCATTAAATAAATACAAAATAAAACTTAATTTTTAGTCGATTTTCATATCAACAATCAGTCAGTTAGGACAAACGATCTTTATATATTTATATGGTTCAAGGGGTTTTTTTTTTGGATCCAAATTTTTCATACATTATCTAAAACCCCCCATGTCCGACTAAACAGATTAATTACTTTGAAAGCCTAGCTCTAGTTCAAAGTTGGGAAAAAGACTTAGGTTTTCACCAGAAGGAGTGTCAAAATAAAATAGTCCACTTCAACCGAATGAATTTTGGTGAAAATTTCAGCCTTCAGCTTTTCGTTTAGGCTGTGGGTCTCTCAACAATCAGAACAAACTCTTTTTTTTTTTTTAAATAAAAACCTCCGCACATTTTTTAAAATAAAAATAAAATTTACAAAATGTCGTCGCATAAACTACAAACGCTATTCCATTTAAAGAAACGCTGGTTACAACATTTCGTGTCCGTTTGGTGTGCAAATATGTACATGAAAAAGTGTTGATATTTCAGGTAGATTGCATTTGAAATGCAATTTCATGAGCAGAGCAAGTTTGTTTCAAATAAACAATAACACTTCTGGTTTCTGATATACACATGTGGTCGATAACAAAAAACTTAAAATTCAACTAGTAGAATTACTATGGATAAATAATGAACATTTGAAAAATTTGGATCGAAATCGGTTAGGTAACTCCGGAGATATCGCTGATTGAAGTTCGATAATTTTCTGAATACACACAAATGACTTTTTGCGTTAAGAGTATGTCCTAGTCGAGATTTCTCGATCAAAACCTTCTCACTTGTTTCGGTTTCATAAAAACCCATATTAGTCTTTAACTAAATTTAAAACTATTTGTTGACTTTTCTGTAAATTATTCTAATGTCGGTTTTGTGTACATTGTTTACATTTTGATTTAACAAATCTTCAAGCAAACTCATAAGTCTTACCTAGCATTAGTGCATAAAGTAAAACTTCTGCATTTTCCTCTTACAACTGGGCGATTTTTGTTTGCAGTTTTTAAGGAATCAGAAAAACAGTTAGGAATTTCCGGTTTAACGTTTGATTTACATGCACTTTGTTGATTTTTCATACTTAATATGTCAACACTATTTTGTATATAAAAGTAGTTAATTTATATATTTAAAAATTAAATATTGTAGCTAGCCATTTGTAACATAAAATTCTTTAACACTACAAAACGAACGTCAAGAACCGTGTCCGATGTTGTACACAGCCAGACTGACAGGGGTTTAGAGCAGCTGCATCGACAACTGAAAACAACCCTCATGTTAATAAAACTCTTTAGTTGAGCCCTAAGTCGCGCAGTCTTAAGGCAGAACCTGCTCATCTCATACTGCAATATTTGAATTTGATTTATGTGAGGTTATGTGAGATCGTCGATTTTAAGTTGGTAACGTAAGGATAAGCCGTACAATATAAAAACGACTCACCTTAAATCGTGGTTAAATGCACAAGCTCTTTTGGACATTTTACTTTTATTCTAAAACTATTTTAGCTGCTCCAGTATCTCTGCGTGAGCTGGCAGATTTATTTGTGTAAAAAAAAAAATACGACGCGAGTCTTCTCAGAGAAAATAAAACAAACTGTTGTCACTTAAATTTAACTTCAACAAAAATGCGGCTTGAAAGGACTCAACAAGGATAACAGTGCCAAAAAAAGGAAACTACTTACAATTTGTAGGCAACGAAACATCTGCCGTCGTTAGCATGTCTCAAACCAGTTTCTTGTACTTGTTGGTGGTGGTGCCAGTTGATACCTACATATGTACGTGTGTACTTTTCACTAGCTACATTTTTACATTCATATACATTTTTAAATTCATACTGTTACTCAAACTGGCGGTCCCAATTTATTCTGCTGTGCATTCTTTGACTGGTTGTTTTAAGAAAGACGTGCCGATCGTTTGTAAATTGTTTTCGTTTTTATTTTTTTTGTTATATAACAAAGGATATTTACTTTAGACAAAATATGGGTCAATAAAGATGTGAAAATAGTTCAGGGTTTTCCCAAATGAAACAAATTTAAATAAATAATTCTTGTTACATGTTTTATGTATGTATGTATATGTAATATACATCAATTTAAAGAAAGCCATTCATTTTTTGGTTCATTGTATGAAAAACTTTTGGGTGCAGCTTATTATGATTTAAATAGTTTGAATAACCGACAGACTCACACACATATTGTTGGTCTGCTTGCTCTAAGATTTATTAAGCTTACTTACGTTTGGGAATATAGCGCTGCAGCAGATGCTTCTGTTGAAGGTGGAATTTTCTCAGCTGAGTTCAAATAACATATTTTGCCTGAATTGATTAATTTAGTATTTCTATGAACTGTAGTAAGTCTGCGCGCTTTTGAGTGTTTTATTTTAAATTTAACTTCACTACTCTTTATTTTCGTGATTGTGGCACTTTCTAACTCTTTTATCGAAGCAGGAGTATTAAAAATAGCATCATTGCCACAACATGAAAAATATTCATCGCATGCATCACAGCTGCACTCGTGAAATTCTTTGGATGCCGTTGGTTGTGAAATATTTATTGTTGTAGACATTGCAAATGCTTAAGCGGCATGTTCTTTTCTAAAAATGTGTACCTTTAGTTTTATTAATTGTTGTATGCACTTTAAATACATTTTCCTACACTGCTTCGTTACAAAGCAATTATTAATTTGCCAAAATGACAAAAACCAAGCATAACTATAAACTCACACGCATTTGCAAATCATATACATACATATATAAAACGAAACAGCAAACAATTTTTTATACACCGGACGGACTCTACTTGCATTATAGAAAATGTATTCACACAGATTGCGTTTTGCAACAAATTCGTTTACACTTAGTAAACACATCAATGTGTACCTTAATTAAAGAACTATTTTGAACATTAGATAAAAGTCCATTATTTGTTAAAGTATTTACATATTTAAGAACTTTTTACGAGACACTACCGACGCGTCTCTCTGTCATTGACAACAAAATAGCAACAAAAATGTATAAATAATCAATTATCGAAATGCATTAGTAGTGTGTCCTAAATATAACTCGAAAGGGTACTGCAAAACTCAAAATGTACTGCCAACGAATGTTATATATTACATTCTCTTTGGGTACCGGCCGATTAACTCAAAATGGCACTGCTAAATTTGAAATGTTAGTTAACATTTCATAAACGCTTTACAGCGACGAGAATGTAAAAAGACCATTTAGCAATGTTAAACATAACGTAAGAAAATAAAACTATTACAATTCAAGAAGTTTCTTTGGCTACATAGAAATTACATATGTATTTTTCATCAGCAAACCCCACAAGCTTCGTTATAACAAAAACATCCTTTGTTGTGTGCATTCATCTTAAGAGTAGCAATTGTGCAGTTGCGTAAACTACCGCTTCCGAAGTTCAAACTTAGACGAATATAGCCTTCTTTACGTAAGCTATATTTTAAATTAAAATGCATTATACCAATCGCGTTTAGTGTATTAATGTATTTTTTTTTTTAAAAGCTACTGTATTTTTTGTGCATATTTTGGTTTTTTATTTTTAAATATTTCGTTGCGTGAGTGTACTCTTTCAAACTTTATTGTTGAAATTATCGGTAAATGTACAGATTTAAAATAAACCGTTTCTAAGGTATGAATATATCTTTGTGCACTTACCCCGCAACCGCTACTGCTATTCTTCCCGGCATTGAGTTACAACGCTGTCGTTTCCGTAAGTCTTCTTGGCGTGGCTTTATCAATTCAGAGTTGTAGTCGACTTCATTGAAAGTTTTCGTCCTTTGATGTTTTGATAGCATGCTTTGGCTTCCCATCTTAAAATTATTTTCCCTGTTGCTAAATAAAAATAAAACATTTTGAATTAGTGTGTATTATAGAAATAAAACATGAAAATATGTGACCACTTAGCATTCAACTCACCTAAGTCGAGCCTGCGATTTCTCAAGATCGGAAATTTTTTGCTCCTTAACATAAGTGAATGTCGGTTTTCGAATATAGTCACAGTCTCCCAAAATCACAAGAGAGCTAGCGGCTAATGGTATGACACGTGGTCGAATAACCGCTGTTGGATTTGGAAGATCCATGCAGTGCCTGGACAGTTTAGGTTCTTTGCTTTCTTTAATATGTGGTGGTGCTTTGACACCACCGCTGCAAAGGAAAGTCCATTGGGGTGACTTCCTTAGTGTATGTTGTTGAATTATTGCTGTCGCTTCGTTTATCACACTGGGAAACTCTTTTAAAGCAACTTTCGACATATGTGGATGCTGCAAATCCTTAATAGCTGCTGGCGAAGAATTTTGTTTCCTGACTATGCCTACTATTGGTTTATTTAATGCCAAAGTCGTTACATTTTGCAAATTTCTGGGTCCGGAGCTGCTGCAAGCCAGTGGCCAATTATCACAAGATGATAGACTTTTTCTACTTTTCTTCTTATCCAGAATACTGCAAATAATTCGAGAAACTTAGAACTGTCTCGGGACGGGTATGGAGCACCACCACAGCGCGATTTGGATTGTTGCGTATTATTTTTCGTTGCTAAGCACCTTTAGGTTTGTGAGAATAATCGCTTAGAGTTAAGTTGAGGCTACATATTTGCTTTGTATTTCTAGCTATTCAATATGTATTTGTTTTAAATTTATGTAATTGTCACTACTTTATCCGTTAGCCATTTGTATTAGACAATAATATAAGCGAATAAAGGTATCTTTAAATTAGTTGTCACCGGTTTAGTGTACAGAGGCAGTCTTTTTACAACACATTAAAGCATACCTAGGGAGTGTGCTTTGGTCAAGTTAGTCGTTTTAGCTTAGCTTTAGAATTTGGCTTTAAAAGGGGACACATTCAGTTGACACCTTGGTGCGTTTCAAATATGGGTTACATTAAAAGAGTAATTAGTGTTATTATCATTACTTTTGGAAAATTTGTTGACATTTAGAAGAATTGGTTCAGTACCTGCTACTTCGCGGCAGCGCTGCCGTCGATCTGTACGAATGATCGTCGCGTGAGACGGAACGCTGTGTCTTCAGTACAGTTGTTGGGTGTTCGTAAATGTGGGTTTCATTGCTCATAAAGTTAAGTTCACTGTTTCCCCCGGAGTTGATGGTTTCACGGTTCCGCACCTGCAGTGGCAGCTCATAATCGCTGTCACCACGTCTAAAGCTCATGATTGGTGATTTTCGTAACATATCGTAGGTCAGCTCATGATCACACAGACGCGTACCGTAATTCTGGCTTTGCGGGCTACTTGTACGGTGCGAAGTGTGGTTAACGTTGTTAGAAGATGAGCCTGAGGACTGTGGCGACCGGGTTGTGATACGGTCATAAGCAGTTGAGCCCACTGGTGAGTTACATTGACGCAAGCGGCTGGAAGATTCATTGCCCGGTTGTAAAAACCGTATGCCAGTGCCATTGCTGCTATTGTTGTTAATCAATGCTTCGCGGTAATCTTCTTCAAACGAACGGCTTTTATCACAGTCCATGCGCAGATTTTGATTGCTGGCACTGTCAACATTACTACTACTTGTGTTGGTAGTACGAACAGCGTTGCCACTACGATTATAATTGCTGTAGTCAAAGTCAAAGGAGCATGCCTTGTCCACATCGCTTTGACGCAATTTCGATGCTTCGCTTGGGTTGTGTAACGCTTTGTTGGAGGTTACTGTAGATCGTTTTAGATTTGGAAACATGCTACTATTCACTGGCTGGTAATGAGCTGCTGCGAGATGCTTTTGCATCGAAGACGCAGCAGTCACACATCCTATAGATTTTTTGGTTCGATTTGGTGACCGCTCGCTAAGTTGGAGGGATCTAATGTGACATACATTTATTTATTTGGTAAGCATAAAATCAGTCCACACACTTACCTTGAGCGACGAATTAAGTTTTCCTGCGCTTTATTAGAAGAACTGCGACTTGTAGAACGGCGAGAATTGGTTGCAGCAGTTACGCCTCCTGCATCAACACATGTGCTTGGACTACCATTTAATCGCTCGTGAGACTCGCCACCGCTGTAGCTAGAACTAGATGAGCTGCGAGAAATAATGAGCGGTGCTTTTTCGTCGTGTCGCTGACGTCGCTCCAACGTATTGCTGCGCGAGCTGGAACTCTGTCGGGAACCAATCAATGATATCTGCGAACCCTTTCTGCGCCTCTCCTCCGGTGTCAGGGAGCGGGACTCAGGCGTAAGAGAACGTTGTTTCCGCAAGCTGGTTGAAGAGCTGTGTGATTCGTTTCGGTCCGGTGTAAGGGAACGTTGACGTTGGGTCTTAAAAGGCGAGCTGGCACCTCCTGAAGCCATAATTGGGTACTGGTAGTTAGTCGCTGATAAGAATTCCGTCGAACTGCCATCCTCATTGTCGATCTCGTCGTTTGATAGATCTATTTATTTATTTATTTTTTTTCAAAATAAAATTAGTATAAGATAGTAAAAAAAATAAATTAGAAATACCCCACTAAGTTTGACCGAAAATAATTGCTGTCTGGATATTACATGAACGATCATTGTTTTAAAGTACGTGTGTACACACAACTTAACAATTATATACGTCACGTCATACACGAATTACTTAATTCAATATTTCAAGCAAATTTAAAGCTAAAAGAATTTATAATGTATCGATAATTGAAAGAAAAGCCTTGTACAAGGAGCCAAAAATTAAAATACTCATATAGCTAGTACCATCAATCTCAGAATGTATGAAGAACTTATATGTCACATTAGCCTCTTTGACATGACTTTTACCACCGACAATCCTGAAATCTTTATCTTAGCAGGCAGATTTCTCAACAATACAAAAAAAAAAAAACCAAAAAAAAAATTAATGAACATCTTAAAAATTTGCTCAAATTTGGTTTAGAAACACTAGAGTTATCGCACATTAAAGTTTTCTTGCTATATATGCGTGAGCACATGCAAATGACTGTATGCTTTTCTAGTCGGGATCTCTCGACTAGATCCTCTAACTTAATTTCTTTTAATTGTGACTTACCAGAACGTGCTCCGCTATCACAGGAGTTAAGGCGGTTGTTAATAGTCGTATCAAGACTGCGGAATCGGGAAATACCCAGAGCTGCTGGAGGTGGGGCTTCTGGGCTACTGCTGCCCAAGTAGCTTAATTGTGACTTTCGAGAGCGTCCAATTATATTTTGACTCTTGGATCGCTCAAAGTTGCGATCGTTGCGCAACCTTGACGAACTTTTTGCCAGATTGCTATTAGCCACGCTGTACCCAGGTGGTGCCTCTTTCACCGAAGTATTCAAATAGGCTGTTGTTTGCGGATGCAAATATTTTGGAGAGTTATCCCTGCTACGGATTGATCGACTGACGCTGCTGCTGCATCCACCGGTGACCTCACGCTTTGTCAGGTAATTGGGAGAGTTACCGGTCAACGTGCTAAAGTTGAGAGAGCGCTCTCGCTGCACAGCCAAAGAGGGCTTAACAGATTTACGTTCCGAAAGATTATCATCAAAGCTGCGTGAAAACGTCTCCATATAGCTATTGGTAGGTCGACGCGTGTCGTACTCAAAGCTGCGTGAGAAGACCATGCCTTTCGCACTGGTTGTGCCGCTGGCAGCGGCCAGTTGCTGTTGCTGTGCATTTAATTGAAGCGGAGGGTTAGTTGATCGCGCCTGCTGTATAGGCGTAATTGATTGCCGGGTTACCTTTCGTCGGTCTTGATGTCGCGCGGTGCGACCAATGTTGCTACTGTTATCCTGAAAGGCAGGTGGTGGCGAAAGGATGGGTGTTATAGGTGGTGGTGATTCAATATCGTTAACTGGCAAAAAGCCAGGTCGCTCATTAAGTTTGCTTGCCAGTTGAGGATCAATAATTCGATAGCCCGGACGAAGTCCCGAATCTTTAGAGGAGACCCCACTTAGTCGCGCTTCATTGCGCTGAATCAACTCTTCAACCTTAGAGCCGACAAATTTTCTCTCAGGCTCACACCTGCTTGACGGTTGGCGCACAATTGATTGACGACATAGCTCTGGACGACTACTCTGATCTCTATGTATTATAGCATGCATAGCATTACGCCCATGAGGCTTATCGAGCAGAGCAGAATCACCATTTTGGCGATTAAGACGTTGACTTTTATTCTCGCCCTTCAGTCTCGTGCTTACTTGCACCCAGCCAGACTTGTTCAAAAAGATTTCTTCCGTTTTACCTAATGGGGACCTCGACTTAGGCGTTACATCAGGAACACCATAGAACTGCTCTCCAAACAGATACGTGGGTACACCATCTGTTACAGACGAGCCGGTTGCAGCGCCATTACTATCCATGTGGCAAAGCATTCTCCGAGCCTCCAGCTTCTCGTTGAAGTTACGAGTGGATGCTTCCAGACTGTCGCGTCGCTTGGCAACGTATTGCTGAAATTTGGACAACTGCCGTTGATGTTCTACGTTGTCAGGTACGCCTAGGGAGTCAGCTTTACTTGAATCTTGTAATGAGTCCCTTTCCTGGTTTTGGTTTCGGTATGCCTGTGAGGAAATTGTTGCTGATTTTTCTGCAGCTTCTGCATATTCGTTGCTTTCAATACGAGACTGATGGTGGTGGTGATGTTTTGAAGGACTGGCACGAGAGCGGGTGCGTCTCCGCTTGGGTGGAAGTGCGGGTAGGGGTAGTGTGCTTAGATCAAGCTTGTCAAGCGTTGATGTTGAAAGCTCGTCGTTTTGGGACTCACGAGTAACAGACTCACGCGTCAGATGACTATCGTCTGAAAATGCCTCACTGGAGTCGAGGCAGGTAAAGTCCTGGCACGTAACGACTGACTGGGTCAACGTTGGCGGATCACTAAAAATTAAGCACAAAAAACAATTATTGTAATATTCAATCAATTCCCATTTTTATTATGAAGAGGGGAAATTTAAGCTGATCTCTTGTTATTGAGTCCGAGTAATGAAAGTTGTAACATTTTGTTTGTTAATTAGAAATGATAAGCTTCTAGCCTGTTTCAATAAACAAAAGTGAACCATGTGAACCATTCTTATGTACACAGCACCTACGCATTTTTTACTTTATTTGGAATTACCCAAATTCTGTGCTCAAAATATCATCTTAATAATAATGTGGAACGGTGGGCGATATAGAGTTGAAGTAGATTTGTATGCCTAATTCGGAAGTCGGGTTCGTCATGTAGTACGGCCATGTTCGAATTTATCTCTAGATATGGCAAAAGATGTAAGCATCAAGTTTCCATTTAAGGGCATGCTAACATAGTCTGTCCTATACTTAACTTCCATTCAAAAACACATTTATACCTTTAGATACAAAGAGCATAGTTAACAAATTATACATACTTACATGCATATACAAATGCTTTATATGCATACTATGTTTTGTAAGATTTATTTCTCCGAAAAATATATAAAAGAAATATTTTTTGTTTTATATATTGTTGTATCCAAAAATCTATTATCAAATCTAATTTTACAAAAGTGAAGTGCGATTATGAAGAACGTACATATGTTTGTACATGTGTAACCGTCTGACTGATGACTACAGATGGGCATCATAACAAGCAGAAAAGCATAGACACAATCATATGCAAAAATCGATCAATCAAACTTGTACATACGCTACACTCGTCGACCGTTGTACATAAACTGTATTTGAGTATACTAGTAGAACCCGACTACGCGTGTAGTGGTGTAGTGTTGCTGAATGCTACATTTCTAATTTAAGAACACATAATTATATGTTAAATTACTTTTTGTCATACGGACTGATTGATAAGTGACCACAAATTGATAGCGTCTTCAGTTACAACATATTTGTAGTGAAAAAATAAAATTATAAAATTTTTTATTATCCCTATGGATCACATTAATCACTGAGGAGGGAAAAAAATATTAAACGACATATTTAAAGACTACCAAATATACCGTATCCGAGTACCGAGTACGGTAACACATTGGCATGTTATTCTGTGTCACTAGAATTGTATATATTAAATAAAGATACATATATACAATACGTATAATTGGTAGCTTCAAATGCTAATCGACGGTAATATTTTTTCTTAGCAGTTTTAAATAATAGAACGTATGCATATGTGTACTTATGTACACATTTCTGTGCTTGTGTATGTATCACATATTGTCAAGCCTTTTAATAAACACAGGCCATTGCTCCTAGCCTAACGTCAATGGCATGTAAGTTATCATTTAATCAGGAAAACGCATTATTTAAAGAAATTACAAAAATTGTTGTATTGTAGATGACCGTTCGTTAAAAATTTGCTTCATACGAAGAAAATATCTTTGCGTATATTTAGTATTGCGCAACTGTGCGAAAGCATAGATTGATTATATTAAACAGGAAATTCATGCCACCACTTCCGAACGCGCTGTGAGACTTGTTTTAGTTTTTCATATCAATGTTAGGTTATACAATATATCATCAATACTTTTACTTGTACAAGTGTGAGTAAGATCCAGTATGATATATGCACATACATACTGTATTTATATGAGTTTGTGTGAGGCATACATATGTATGTATGCATAGGACTACTTGTGTGCACAGTCTCAATGTTTTCCCTAATAAATTGTCATGAAATGTAAAAATAACTAAATACAATGAGCAGAAGATCGGTTAATATGTAAAATACTACATTAAAATGCATTTTACTTTCCACTAAAAGTACATCCCACATAGCAAAATAGACATTCCTAATTTCCTACCACTTCGAAAAAAATTCCCCTTAAATATGCAGAAGCCCACATATGTTGTATGCACAAGAGCAACGTGCAACAATGCAATCTTTGAAACTGGTTTCACTTGTCGTCTTGAGACTTGTAGCTGTTGTGAATATGAGCAAATCAATTGAGCTTGCTGGCAAATTTTAACTTGCACTTTCGAGCTGCTCCGTCACATTACTAGCTAATATGCTGTTGTCCCCGGCACTTCCATATGCAGCGTTGTGGTAAGTTTGCTGCTGCGGCAACTGGCTTAACCACAATGAATAAAGGCTTCGCAACATGCCGCTAATGCTTAAAAGCCAACGACCAAGACCAATTTAAGTGGCGGTCATAGAAAACATGTTTTACCGCTTACCTAATATAAATGCTTTACCTTCATATAAAATATCCGAAGCACTTAGACTTTGGCCACTTTTTATTTTACATTTTACTTTGTACAAACGCTACTAGTTCACTGAGGAGAGGCCTTTTTCTAGCTCATCCAACTCAATAAGTTATTGATTTTTATCGAAATTTGGGTTCGCCAGGTGGCAATACGTCCTAGCAGTACAAATCTGTTAATCTAGCCCCCATCAAGACTAAGACATTTGCAAAGTTTTAAACCTCTTGCTTAATTGATGTCAAAGAAACGAGCGTGCATGCAGACAGACGGTCAGAGATTATTGAAATTGCAAACCCAAAATGAAGACATGATTTGTAAAAATCCAATACAAATTGCATATAAAAATTGCTATAAACTTTACACTGACATTATTAAATAAAATTTAACAGTATTTTAGATATTATTTTTTTTTACATAGATATATTCGCATTTCCTTTAGCCAAATACTTGGTGTCTGTCCATAAATCTTCTTACGTTATCACGCGTTTTTAAAACACCCTTTAAGTAAGAGACTTAAAAGATTATCAATGTATTGGTTCAAGTCACATCAGACGCACAACACTCTTAATTTGGAGCCCACAAGGGGCTGGGAAATCGATAAAAAGCATAGTTGGATACCTATCTCGTTACAAATCACTATTTCTATATATCCCGCTTTATTTTAGGATTTTTTTTTTAAATTTTTTTTTTTAAATTTTGCATACGGAGTATAACATTAGACCAAGCAAGCTCAAAGAAATTTATTTTGAGTAACTCCTTTTGTTCCTTTGATTATATGTGCATAGTTAAGGTTTAGGTTAAGTTTATGCTATGTACACTTTTATTTATTGCAAAAATTAAATTTTTAGCTTTGTGTTAGTTAACGACGGGAGCGCAATAAAGTTATCTACTGAATGGTCATTTAAGTTCTACGTTAATTTTTAAACGTCTTTTACTCACATATTAAAAAGTAATTATTTGTTTTTCGACCATGTACAGTCATATAACTACTGACAGGATTAAAACTAAAACATTTCATTCATTAAACTTGCTGCACAAAGAAAAAAGAAACAAACAAACACAATATTTGCGACGCATACTCTGAAGCACATGAAACAAAAATTTCTTTAAATTGTATATAAAACTCGTAGTTAGTAATATCCATTCGCTGTGGTTGACCGATAATAAAATAAATTTTTGCGTCTAAAATATTTCGATTTTTGGTCGGTTAACTAAACAACAAGTGTTTAAAATTATGGATTATGCGTAAAACACATACATATGTATGAAGTTATGTGTATCTATCTTTATTGTAACAGATTAGCGACAGTATAAAGCAGCTGACAAAAACGCGTACCTGTTTGTCAGCGTTGCGTTGTCCGTGTGTGCCGAATTGCAACTGAACTCGAGCTCCAATGTTGCTTCGATGGTTGTTGAATCGTTGTCGTTGTTACTGTCTTTGTATTTGTTGGCAACATTTGTTGCCGTCAAACTGGTCTCTTGCCCCTTAACACATGATGCTTCAACATTTCTGGCTGTTACATTTAATGTGGTTGTATTATTACTGCGTTTTGTTGTGCTCGCTATTTCGATGTTTGTTTTGACTGTAGCTTCGTTTTGCTGAATGCTTTCGGGGGCTTCACTTTGGCAACATTTGTTCCAACTTTTTTTGTTGCCAAGTTTTAATGTTGATATTGAATGTTTGAGTTCGTCATCTTGGTCATCAATTGGTGACTGTTGACTCGCTGTGGTCGATACTGTAGCGCTTGTTGACTGCACTTCACTTTTAACTTTGGCCTTGGACAGCTGCTGCTGCTCTTTGTTTTCCGTTGTAAGGGTCGAAATAGCCGATGGTGCATTTTGGTTGGGCTTATGAACCTCTGGCAGTAAAATGCCAACATCCTGGTAAAAAAAAATTATACAGAAATAAATAATATTGTTTGGGCCATATCAAATTCGAAAAACTTCATGGGTAATAATGTTTAAAATGCTTTATACATTTTAAACAAAAAACATATTTAATATAATATATCAACATAGCTCTTAATGCATTTGAAAACAATTACTTTGTTTTCGCTTTCTTCATTTAAATAATGGCAAAAACACTTTCAGTGTGCTTACCTCAACATTCGAAAAAAATATTTTAAAAAAAACAAGTCAAATCCCTACTCAAACATACCATTAACCCGTTATGTAACGCGTACAGTCATTTGTGTGTGTTCACTTTGAAATAACGACTAAACTAATTAGCAATATCTCATGTGTTTCTTAACCGATTTAGATCACTTATGTATCCATAGTTTTAAATTTTTTATTTTTAAATCGCGTTCATATCATTTTGATCAAGAATATACGTAAATTCTAAATGGGGTTTTGCACGAGGCCATGATAATATTTTTCCCATTCTATGGGTTGAGGGTGTATAAATTGACATACAATCACATAACTTCCTTCTTTTTGAAGGTCGGTTGAAAATAAATCTTGTTGCTTGAGTTATATTATTGGAGTTGCTTGCTTACCTTACACATCTTACCAGGAGTACTTGCAGCGTGCACAGCTCTATCCGCGGTGGGTATAATACTTAAACTTCCAGTAGAATTTTCGCTGTGTGCATCGTAAAACACATCATCATCCTCCCCTTCCAGAGCTTTGCTCACAGTTGTGGGCTTTGCAGTCGACTCCGATATTTCTGCTAAAGATGTCAGTTTAGTTTCGTGTTTGGCTGTATGCACATCAGGGATAGCGACTTTATGAACTGATTCGTGTTTTTTTTCTTTTGCCGGCGCTGTAGCTAAAACTGTTTCGCTAGTTTCACTTTCTACTGATCGAGACTTAGTGTCATCCTGGTGGCCCTCCATATTAGCCTTTAACTCTTGTAGATCTGAATAAGTAGCTGGTGATGGTGGAGGTGGAGCTGGTATATCCTTACGTCTTATAATAGGTACAGGGTTGCCAACGCTTGCATGAGCTTTGCTGTTATTCGAGCGGTGGTGTCTCTTACTTACGGCAATTGTAGATAAATCTGCCACACCGGAATCTGCAGGTCCGCTTTGATAACGGCGCTCACGTGGCTCTGTCCCTTTGTTCTTTAACAAAAGTTTACTGCTTGAAGGTTCTTCTTGACCAGGTGTATGGCCTTGCCATTTTGATATGGCACCCGTTGTTGAAGCTACAAGACGATCTAGCGAAGGATACTGACGACGCTCGGTTGGTTCTGGCTTACTATTAGCCGAATTCAGCTTAATTTTCTCTGGCGACTTTTGCTGGGCTGCATTTTGTAGAATTGTTCTTGGTGCAGGAGTTGGTTTTGTTGCAGATGAGTTACGACCTTTGCTGAGTGGTAGTGTGGTCACACTGAGTGGAGGCTGTGAAGCTGAACGTTTGGGACTTTGTCTTACGTTGCCGCTGTTTTTATGTTCCCGTCGTTTTGATTCTAGACTGTTGTTTCTTTGCATTTCTGATTGATATATGCTGCGCTTGACGTCATTGACATGCTTAAAGAAGTCCATAGCGTATTTGTTTTGTTTAAGGTCAAGCTGCGGTGATTGTTTCGACATGTCTTCAGGAATGTGCTTAAAGTTACTAGGATCCGCCGACCCGCTAGATGGCAAAGTACCTGCAGCTGTTTTACGTGGAATACCACTGCTGCCACCACGTGCCATTGAACCATAAATGTCATCGAAGTCGGAGCTAAAGTAACTTGATGAGCAATCACAATTTCGGCACTCCAACCGACAATTGTCAGTGTTGCTGCATTTGTCTGGTGTCGTCATTCCAATTACCCCTGTGCCCATGAATCCATCCAAGCTGCAGCGTCTGCAGTCATAGCCAACACGACAACTTTCTGTGCTTCCAAAATACCGGCGTTGCTGTGTGTTGGAGTTTGAGGAGACGAGACTGGCACGGTGGGGATAGCGTGTATAGCGCTGAGAATTGTCGCTGCTTCTAAGAGAGAACTCACTTAGGATGGATGCTCTGGAGTCGCTTTTGTACATCTGCGATTCAAATTGATCGACCAAAATCTGCGAGCCTCCTAATGGCCTGCTGGCCGCATACATTAGAGGATGCATGGCCGGTCCACCTACCCCACCAACGGCATAGTAAATGTCACCCGTGGCAGGTGCGGCAAACACATTTGCCTCTAGCCTCGCCATTGTGTTGTATTTATGATAGGGCAGAGAGTCACTTGATGAGGAGGACTTAGTATTTATACGCTGTACGGACGTAGTTGCTGCTCCAAGACCACTATTTTGAAAACCAACAACATATCCTTGTTGTATATTTGGCCGTCTTGGGGTCACCTGTGCCAGCAACAGGCTGCTGCCCGCTGTATAGTGATTAGGAATCGGTTGGCATATTGTATTATGTTGAGCAACCTTGTGATTTTGGGTAAAACCACAATACGTGTGTTGTTGTTGTTGCTGCTGCTGTTTCTGTTGTTGCTGATTCTTTTGCTGGTGGGAACGAAAGTTCTGCAATTGTTGTTTGCAAGGCGATATTGTGGCAGTGGTGGAAGTTGTCTCAGACGATTGCTGAAATTGCAAAATCGGATTGTATTCGCCCGTGATGGCCACAGGCGTCGTTTCAATTTTGTATACCCCCGGATTGTTTGGATTGTAGGACTGAAACTCAAGTATGTGCGCTGCAGGTAAGCCGCTTGCTGAAGCTGCCTGTTTCTTGCTGCAATCATCATCTTGGAGCTGGGAGCTAGCTGTTGGGCCACCTTCGCCTAAACAGTACTTGCAATTTTCGTTGCTGCATTGCTGCATGCACAGTTCACAGTCCGTAAACACGCTTGTGTCGGGAAGACATTTTTGCTGTTCTTCGGATTGTACATCCGCCGGAGGTATTGTCTCGCTACTATTAACCTTAGGGGATGAACTTGGTATATCCTTAAAAAAGATTTCCTCGTAAATATTTTCTTCGCTGCGTGTGTGTAATTTTATGTCACTGTTGTCTGCAACATTACTTATATTCCGTTGCTTATCATTTTTTTTAGAGCTCTTTAAGCCCTCTTTAAGAAGATAATAATTGAAGCTTTTTATACCAATTTCGCCCTTTAGAAGTCGCCTACCAATAGGCAACTTAACTGTCGAATCCACAGGCAAGGTGGCTGCTGAGTTCTGGACGGAGCTGCGGAGAGAGTAGACTTCATCATGATCGCTAGCACCCCGGGTAAGTTGAGTTTCTGATTCCAGGTATTGTTTACGATTGTGCTCCTTTCGACTTCGGTTTTCAAGCGATTGCCTTCCCTTACTTGACGTCTGCTGTGAATTTGACTGCGTCACTTTTCTACTGTTATCTAAACTCAGATTTCGCTTTTGTTTCGAGGTGCGCTTTTGGGTGGTTGGTTTTTTTTCATTCTTTTCTGTCAAAGACGATGCTAAGCTTCTCTCTAAGCTAAGCACACGCCGAGGTATGCTGGCGTTTTGAAACAGATTTGCTTGTTCGTTGTCTGAGCTGCTAGATTCAAAATCGTAGTCTAAGCTAATGGCTCCGCTGTTACCAGATTTCGCTGGTTTGCTAGAAGCATACTTTAAAAAGTCCTTGGTCAACTGACTGCGTTTTCCCAAAGAGCTGCTAGTTGCTACGGTTTGAAGTGTACCTTCAGAGGAAAGCTTATATTCTCCCAAAGACTTGCCAGATATGCTGCTCCGGCGTAGGGGGTTTGCCAAGTGACTTATGTCCTCGGTGTAAGCCGGATCATCATGTATGCGATCACGTACGTTTGTTGAGCGATCCTTTGACTGCAGGTCAAATAAATTATGGGGTTAAGTGTGTTTAAAATTTAATTTTTTTTTATAAGTGTTTTTGTTGCACTCACTTTGACTTTTGTTTTTTTCCGACTACGGTGTGGCACGGTAACATCCGTAAGTTTCAAAAGCTTTGGTCGTAAGGGCCGCTTTGAAGATTTAACCCTGTCATATGCCAGATCAAGAAAAGTCTCCGTCGTCATTGTGTTGAAGATGCTTCAATTTGATAATTGTAAAGTATATCTTAATCCAGAAAAATTTCTTCTAGATTATTTTATTACACTCATAAATTTTTCATTATGTGCACTACACCATTTTTGTAAACAAACTGATATACAAACTTACTAATGGCTTTTTGCGTTAAAAAGAACGCTGAGGTTAATGTAAAAGATATTTAAATTATAATACCAAAAATTCACTTGTCACTTATTCACTAATTGGTTTTTAACACATGTTTAAACATGTCCGATCATATAAAGAATTTATATTCTTGATTTGCATCGCGAGCTGAGTCTGTAAAGATATGTCCGTCTGTTGCTTTGCAAACTAGTCCCAAAGTTTTGAACTATCGAGTTGTCCATTGTCCTGTTTTTTTTGTAGTTAGATCACAATTCGGCAATTTGGACCAGCATAACATGCAAAAATCTTTAAAAAAAATTAAACTATTCAAATTTACAAAGTCTTTTTATCTATATATGAACACAATACTTGGCATGAATTCTTCATTAACAAACTAGTTATTAAGTAACTACATTTTCAACAATTTATCAAACCACACTAACTTTAACAAAACCATTTTTTAACAAAATAGTTTGGCCAGCTTAAGTCCTTTTCCATTTATTCTATGCCGATTCATGTTTTGTCTAACGTTTGAACATATTTGAGCGAGTGCTTGTGCAAAATTCTGCGCGCACATTGGTCCTTGTAAATCGAATATGTTTAGGGTGTGGCTAAGTAGAACTGCGATGTTTGTTTTTGCTGTTTGTGTATTTAACTGACTGAATTTTGTATTTCTTTATTATTGTAAGAGTTAACTTTATTTTAACAGCTTACATTTGTCTCCTGATATGTACGAAATCTGTATGTACTAATCTAATATAGTGGTAGTCTTTAAATTCACAAATTTGCGGCATTTTCGCAGCTGTAAAACGAAATTATATATTTTATATTCGTGATACATATGCAGAAAAAGTTATTGTGATGTATTTACTTTTCACTGTTTAAGACGTGAGAACAGAAAAGCTTTAATTTGGGGATACTACTGAGTTTTTTGATTGTTGTAGTTTCTTGTGACATACACACTCACTTTCTTTACACTTTACACAAAAAATATCCACTTTGTGTCTCTCAATGGCATTGCTTTTCGAGAAACAAATAAGGTTTACTAAAAATTTCTCGGCGTCAAACAAACGCGTCAACCGTTCTGTCAAAACTGAATAACATTTGCTTTGCGGCGGTGCCAAAAGCTTTTTTCTTAATACAGAGTTCCAAAAAGCAGAGAGTAAATTCGAAAGCAATTCATTGTGATTGCTTCGTTTTACATCCCGATGCGAAGCTTTTTTGCTTATTATCTCCAATATGTCGACAAGGAGGCTGGCATTTTCCATGTACTGTGTCAGATTCCCAGTCTCTTTTTTACCGTTAGCCTAGTGAAAGTAAAACAATTATTCGGCTACTCGGCACCTCGAATACTCATCTGCCAGTCTTATTTACGCACAACGCATGCGCTAAATTTCATTCGCATATGAGGATGCATCTACCGCTTCGAACTAAGCTGCATTGAGTATACGCAACGTTGACAGCATCTTTATTGTACGTTTTGTTATGAGAATTATATGTGAATGATTTTCTAAATTCTAAAATTGTTGGTCTTCTTAACAAATATTTTTTTATATTCTTCAGCATTGTTGCGAATGCCTCAAAGATTTCCCCTATTCCAAGTTGCGCATGGCAAGCAGAAACAATTGTTGACTGTTGAAAATTCGCTTAATTTGTTTTGGCACGTGTTAATGCTACACAAAATTACAACACACAGGAAAAAAGTTGTAGCCGGCAACATGTTGCTGAGTTTGCGTGGGCGAACTAAGGTGAGCACGTGTGTATTTGTGCTTTGTTTGCCATATACATATATACATGTGTATATACACACATATATGTTAAAATTTACATGTATCAACATACCCATCAGCATTTTATACAGACTACAGAAAAAAGTATAGTTTTCACATTATTGGTACATTTTGCATAGCTGCTACCGTTTGCGATGTTCTAAGAAAAGCTGAGTTTTAGTTGATTCAGAACAGCACTATGCAGTAAAAAAATGCAAAATAGCAAAAAAGGCCTAGAAAGTTGACTTAACTGTGCTCAAATAAACAGTATGATAGTTTTGAAGATTAATAATTCAATCAAGCCTGTATGACAGTTGCTATATGTAGTTGCCATACTTTAGAGTTGCTTAGTTGAACTAAATAAATAAATAAATGCTAAAAACTAAAATAAAAGAAATCCAGCAGCGACCAATGATATAAAAACTTTGTCTAAAATTGCGAAACTGGCTCCAGCTGAGATCTACTAAAAGGATCGATAAATGACAAAAACTTCACACTCATTATTAATTTTTCATCGATTTTCGTGTCATTTTACAATTTTAGGACTAGAAATACTTTTTTGGAGTAAAGCATTGGATCTAATTATATGCAGTATCCACTTTTTTAAGTGTAGCAATGGAATTTTTTGGGGAAAAAAATGCAAGTCGCTTTAGTTGCATTCCAGACATCGTTCGACGAGTTTCTTTAATCACTGAAAGCTATTACTTTGTCGTAGTGCTTATATTCTGGCTGTTACTCTTATTTTGTACATGCAAGTTTCAGCTCAAATGCCATCAGCGAAGACAGCAAATTGTACACATAAAGACCTTGCAGTTGAAAATAAGGAAAAACCTTAAAAGGGAGCAACTGTTAATGGATTTGGTGAAGGGTATACTTCGAGAGGGTATGGTGCAAATTGAGCCAAGCGGAACTTATAAAATAGCTGAGCTAACGGATCTATGTAGCTTGCTGAAGGATATCAACAAGCAGCTGGGAAGTTTAGAAAGTTTGATTTAAACATATTGCATTAAAGCGAAGCAGCAATATCAATTGTTTTTGAGCTGAACAGTAAATAAATTCTTAACATTTTGGGACAATTTTTTTTGAAATACCAACAATGCAAAATAAAATATAAAGTTAATAATTAAATCCTCATCTCATGAAGCCCCGTGACCAGTTCTTTACCATCGGTTTGGGCTTACTCAACTTCTCTATCTCGTCTGCTTGCATCTGTTCACAAAGCTTTCGCTGATTTTCGCGAAACTGGGAAATAGGGTCCTCGAACTGATTGTAGTATTGAAGAACTTCTCGCACATCATCCACCTCACTACTTCCTAGAACGCTTAAAAACGAGATCAGGTCAAACAAGGTTGTGTCATCGTCGTTTCCGGACCAGCGGGGTATTGAAAATGTGTTTCCCGGGTGCATTTTTGTCGAGTTCTTATCCCAATCTACAACAACCACGCGTTTAAGGTCACGGTTCAAATTATTTAGATTCTTAACATGGTGGCCGCCCACAAAATGAGTTGAGTCACGGACAAGTCGATACATAATGTAACCACTGGGATCAAGAGCATCAAGCAATGGAAAAACCGTCATTCCTTGCTCGGCAGTATATACGACGATCTCAAAGTATTTAGAGCACTCCCTTAAAAAAACATCCACTCCGGGACGTTTTTTAAAGCGCCATCCTGTTTGATATGTCCAGTCAGGATGTATTAGAAGGTCCTTTACTTCAAGAACAAGTGTGTATGATGGTTGAACGTAAGGTGCCTGTAGCGGATCAGGTAACAGTTTCTGACTTGATGGTTCCTGAATAAACCGTTGAAAATGATTTAGCGACTTAAAAGTGCGAGCTATGTGTTGCTGAACTAGTGGAAACTCGCTGTACTCATCTTTAACTTCATTTCCAAGTTCGTCCAGGGCCGGTTTGCCAAAAAAATAAATTGCCCAAAACGAAAAAACCACACCTCCTAAACCAAAGACGGCGAAGCCTATTTTCATACGCTGCCATGCGCGCTCCATTTCCTTTAGTTCTTCCTCTTCCTCCCGCTTTCGTCGATCACGGCTCTCATCGTCATCAAGCTCTATTGACGTCTGCGGAAACAGTTTGGATAATATCTGTGTCGATGTTTTCTCGCATGTTAAGTTACGACGATGTATCAAATACACCCCTTGTGGTCGCTCTAAGGAGCAGGAGTATAGTTTGCAGTAAGGTTGGCTTGTCCGAATGCTTCTATACCTTATGCGCGCTTGGGTCTGGACACGACGGACCATAGTGTGTAATACGCCTGAAGCAAAAGTACGGGATGTGTGTAAAAGCTGTCGACGGACACGTGAGCCCCAAAACAGCATTCTGCCAAATGCGATTGGAGACATTTTCAACTTCCTTCTTCCGTGTTAGATAAATGAGTTTTTTTTGTTTTGTTTTTCACTTTACGAAATGGCCACTGAAATATTCGACATTTTTGTTTAAATCAAGCGAGAATTTTTTCTTTTTGATTTTTTTTTTTTTGGAGTGTAAGGCAACAGATGACAACACAAGTTGGATTGCTGTGAGTTTTAGAATCATACAGTTTGTGTATTTTATTGATCTGGTTTGTCAAAAGAATTTGTTTATCAGACTTGTCAAGAAACAGCAATAAACCAGCTTTTATAATATTAAAAAATTCAAATTCTAAAAAAGCTTGGTAATTGAACGAACGCTATTACGTCCCTATCTTTTAATCTTTAAAGGGCGATCTGGAGCAGGTGAATATGTGAGTGGCACAGGCACTGGCACTTATGTATGTGTTGATTTTATATGTTTTCAATAATAAAATAACTATGTTCTAGACGCGTCAAAAGCCGGTCATGACGAAGTTATTTCGATTTCCACTGTCATAACATGATTTACGCGAGCCTTATAAAATGTTTATTCAAAACTGGTACCGGACGAAAGAGTTTGTTCGAATTTATTTTCGCACTGGTTATTGACTTCTTTTAAAAATGACCAAATCCCATAATTTTCGTAGAAAGAAAAGAATTTAAAATCTAGCTCAAATAGAAAACTTGAAGACTGTTTTTATTTTTAATATGCATACTTATGTTTACTACTTTTATGCTTTGCGAAAACCAGCCTTATTAATTAACAATTTTAAAAAAATAATGCTTTTTGCTCTTGCTAAATACTTTGCAGATTTGAATATTCGCAAATTTGTTAACCCTTTTAAGCTTGGGGAGATGCACGACGTTGACCTGCAAGTAAAAGTGCTATTATATAATGTCATAAATATTCCATCAGCTTTTTATAACCTTTCTCCTTATGCTTTCGCATTTTGGGGGAACGAACACCCCCCGCGATCGGTTTATCTGCAGTGCCGAGGCTGCACTTTTTGTTAACAACGCGCACAAGGTTGCAGTTTTTGTGACTACCGTCTTCTGATTCCTTTAATTTATCCTCGCGTGCCATCTGTCCAGCGTTACATTCTGACCAGGGGCCTTTTTCGTATCGGCAAGCTTAAAGGAAAGAAGATGTTTGGTCAGTCAATTGAGGTAAGCTTAACGCTGGTTATGTTTCTCAAAATAACGCAACTTGGTATTTCACTATTAATTTCAATTTACGGAACAGCCGCTTTCTCAAACCACTTATTCCTAGGGAATGTACTATCGAATTGAGCTTTTACAAGCAGAATAAAAATAACTAAGTTACATGTACATACTTACATTTCTTGCACTTCTTTTGTATTGTCCGAGTTGGTTGACAGTGGGAATCGCCCTTTTTTAAAGATAGAGTGCGGGTGCGCATATTGGACTTCGAATCACAGTCGGTCCATGAGCTCTTAGCATAACGACATGTTGTTGCTATTTTATATTAAAAATTTGTTTTATTGATTGTCTCTGTTTTTTAAATTTTTTACCTTTTGCTGACGATTTAGACTTAGTTCCAGATCTTTTACCAGCAGCATGCTGAAGGCCTTGCTTCTGAAGTTTTGGCAATTGTTGCTGGTGCTTAATACTGCTGCGTTGACCTTGGTGAAGTTGCACATCACTATATAATTTTAAACTGTGTTTGCGACCATCCACATTTTGTACCTTGCTATGAGACTTGTTTGATTTCCTGTTGTTGTTTTTAGCACGTGTATTTCCACCACCGCTAACGGGTGCTGTCGCGGTTACTGTAGCCATCTCTCCTGAAACAGCTTCGCGTACTGGACGTAATAGCATATTACCGGAGTATGTTTTCATTACCAATTGTGCACCATTTACGAGCTCTGTCAAAGCCATGGTTTTGGATTTGTCACTGCGATGATACCCATGTCCAAGAATCAAGGTTGGCATCAGAGATAATGTGAAGACTATCATGAGCATCGTCCATGTGTGTTTGAGCTTATAAGTTATCATTTCTGGTTAACCGCAAGGTGTTAGCTTTCTGCAATAGTAGTACATATTTTAAATTAAGTAGGGCGGCTTTAGTCGAATAATCCGGACTAGGAGATATTCCAAGCCCTATACTAAACGCGTAGAGTCAGTGCTTGCATGTGTCTACTTGACTTAAATTCAATGTTATATATTATGTCGTCCGTCATTTGAAAAATGTAACCAAAACCAGCAAAATAACATTATTTTTATATATACTACTAGTATCACAAAGTTTAGAGTTTTTCATTCACCATCATCATTTTCATAATAATCGGTCCAGTCGTTTTTGTGTTAATCGATGACATACAAACAAACATTTATTTTTATATATACAGAAGAAGATAACATGTTTAAATTGAAGCAATTAATATTTTGAAGGAAAAAAGAGTGTGAGCTCCAACTCTGAAGTCACTCAAATCGACACTTTAATACCATCAGACAGACACTGAGCGCGTCTTTATCGCCTTGGCTGTTGATGGTGATCAAGTACATATTCATATTCCTAATAGGGTCAAAGATTTTTCCTTCTGTCTGTTACATACTTTAACAAAAATCTATTATAAACGTTAAGTGCCACAATTCGTATATTTTGTATTATTTATGAACAAAAAATAATTTAATAAACTTGCAGAGGGCCTATGTACATGTTGCCCCCCTGAAAAATCTATAAAATGACAATACAGTGTGGAATGCTGCACATCTGGTGAACATATTGTGAGTCCACCTTTTATTTTTTACTTGTTTTTTACGTGAATTTATGTGAATTTAACATTTTACGCATTATTCTTTCAAGAGAACGATAATTTATTAATTCTTCGCGTTTTAAACATGTTAAGATTTCGAGAAAAATTGTTCACGAATGACATAGTATCGACTGAGTCAATATATTTTTTCTTTTTTATCCTCAGCCTTACTTTGAACAAGTATAACTGATAAAGCCAGCTTTACTCGTTTATACGATGATATGATTATATGATTTTAATTCAAGACTGCGTCTTTATTTCCTTATAATTGAATAAGCAAAGAGATGCTCAAATTGCGCTGCGCATTAATTGCATTAACTAGTGTTAATTCAGTAATGTAGAAGCAATTTTCCCACGCGTGCACTTACATTATTTTATTTACCTTGTTTCGGTATAATTTTAAGGAAACGTTACGAAATTTGGGCTTTAGTTGAGTTAAGATGGGCTGTTTTTGCTTTCTGTTGATTCTTTTATAATTATAGAGGCTTCGTTTGTTTTATTTGTTGGTTTTTTGCAACATATGTATATGCTGTCTACTTGAGAAACGCCAGGCGACAAAAGAAAAAATTATTTTCACTTGAATTTCACTTCGCGTTGCCGCTGCCGATCGACACTGTCCAGAGCTCTGCGGGAACTGAGAGAAGCCAGCATACACTGTGGCTAGTGACGCAGCAAGCAGCAACACTTGAAACACGAGAGGCAACGAAATAACTCAGCTTGTTGCACACCCAATACACTAAGCGAAAAAATTGTAGCTTTGAGTTATTCGTACTCATTTCCACTCTTTGATATCTTTATGAGTGAAATGGATTTTATGTTTACAAATACATATGTACATATGTGTATTTTTTCCTATCAATTTTGTTGTTGTGGTGCAACGTCCCATCAGCAACAGTGGCAGCCTCGTTGTTTTTGCTTTATGTATGATTATTGCGAAGTGCATTTTTTCTCAGATAAGAACAAGCAACAATTACATATAGTACATTTTATTTTCTTAAAATATATTGTGTAAAGCTGCTTATATTTTAAAATTTTTAAACCAATGCTACTTATCAAAACTTTACTTTGTTGTAATTAATGTACAACATAATGGGTGTTTCTATTATAAGAAAGATAAAGCCGATAATTGGAATTGGCTAAAAAAGAGAAGGAGTACGAAGTTGTGTAACAGCAGTCTCAATACTGTTAAACACATACATTTTCATACATTGTAGATTTTTGTATGCATTTGGTACTCTCTGCCTTAAGATAGGAAACAAGTTTTGAGTGAGATTGTGACTTGAGTGTGCAAGAACCAAGTCAACTTTAGCATTGCCTCCGGAGTCCACAATGAACATTGCTTTGGTGAGTTATAAGAAAGGAGAGAAATTTTAGGTGGGCAGTCAAAAAAACGATGCCACGCAAGGCGAGTAAAATGAAAAAATATTGATATTGATATTGCTACTAAGCATTTTCACGCATACTCGTACATACATACATACATACAGATGTAAATTCATTCATTCTGTGTATTTGTTCTCTAATGCAAGCGATGCATATGTGTATGTGCACATATGTCTCATAAAAATACGGCGTTACTTGGAAATTCACCTAAGTTTGGTGCTTTTCATTTTTTGTGCCTCTTTGTTTATTTTTCAGTTTGTTCTTATTATGTTTGTTTGTTTATTTCACACAATCATGTTTATGTAAAACCCGATATAGAGATATGCATGTGAGTATGTACATGTGTATGTACATAAGCACATTTGTGCTGACCAGTCGCTTAAACGGCCACAAGGCTGCAGCCGACAATATTTATTTGCTCTTTTTTGCAGAGTCCGCGTTTGTCCAGCAAATACAGTAAACAACTTGGATTTGGCTTTAAAAACGATTTTTGAGTAGTCTGGATTTGCTGCGCATGAGCATTCGCATGGCACTTTTTAACGCATACCACCTAAACCACTCTTTTGATATGAACTGCTCCGCTCTCGTATCTGTACTCTCTACGCTTGCGTTCTCTCAATGTGATTCGTTCTCTTCTTCGCAGCGGTTATACTTATCGTCGTCTTGCTCATCTGCCGGGAAATCCTATCTCAAATTTTATTTTTATGTTGCTATGTGCCTTTGTTTTCTTTCCTTACCCCCAATACAATCCTCGATGATTTTCACGGATATTCTAATATTGTTGCTTCATTCTGATTAAATGGTTCTACAAAATAATATTAATTTAAAATAAATATTTTTAATTTTACTTTACTTATTGTGCCTACTGTTTATCAACTTGAAAGTACACATATTGCATTTGTGATTATTTAATTACATAACAATTAGGAAATCAAAGCAATCATTAATAAAAAAAAAGCAATAATTTTAAAATGCTCTATCGCTAGCTTTAATGCTGATGGCAGAGCCCTTACGCCTAACGGCAAAAGAAGTGGCACAAACATTTTCACAGACTTACAACAACATCCATTGCAACCCGATACGCAACGCGGAGTGAGTTGAGTTTATATGTATGTAAGGGCGGGTCCATTTGTTGTGGAACGAAAAAAATTGTCATATGCATTAACTATTCTCTAGATCCATTCTGAACATATTTGCTAAGGAAACTAAGGGAACGCTTGGTATTTATTTCTATTTCTATTGAAAGATTATTCGAAAAAAAACAACTGATTAGGTAATTGTTTTATTTAAATTTTTCATGTCAATTTTTTATTCATAATATTTGTATGTAAGTTTAGTTTCTTTTTTTTTGTGTTTTTTATTTATTTTTCTTTTATGTTTTTCTTATTGTACGTATGTAAATATGTATGTATGCAAGGGAATTATATCGTCATTATGTATATAATTTGTTTTTCTTCTTATTATGTTGTTGGTTCTATTGGTTTTACGAAAAAATTTAATGTTTTAATTTTTTAACGTTTTTGACATCAATATTGTTGTCCATCGATTGCATATTTATGTATACAGATACTTATCCGTATACGTATCTATTTACATACATATGTATGTAACCACACTTGTTAAACTATTAAATCCAAGGGACCGTTAAGTTGTTTTTTATAATAACTTTAATTCTTGATTATTTGTTAAAAACATTATAAACATGTCTCAAGACATTCAGTTTGGGGATATTAAAAGTTGAACTGAAGTTAATTTAATGTAACTGTTAATATTATAGCTATCAGCTACAGCTGGATAAGTGTTTGCTGAAAAATGTATTTTTAACACTTTGTTATGTTTTGATGTATATATGAATTTTTGGTTGTTTGTATGTAGTTAAGAAATATGCGCTATAATATTCGTTATGTATATTAAGTTAGGTTAATTGGGAATTATGAATGTTTAAAAAATGCCAATAGTTTTCGGCGTTATGCCGCTGCAGCTACGATCAACTATTGACCATCGTATATTATTACGTCGCAATACTTGTGTATCACTTTTTACAATATTTACACTAAGTGTTTTATTTAAATGTTTGTATGTACTGTATCTCTTAATTGTGTTTATTCTTTACTTAGATCAATCTTTTATTATACCGCTTGTTCGTCTGTTCTCAGCTTTTATTGAGATCAAATACAGAAGCTGATATTTTTAGACGAACATTTTACATTATTCTGAGTAACTTTATTTAAATAATTGGGATGAATTGCGATTCACGTGTATTTGATGTTACTTTAATGTTCACTGGGCTTATGAATAATGAGAAGAGAGTTTTCTAGAATACTGAGGTTAATTTTGCCGGATCAGTCAAACTAGTTCATTGACATTGAAAAATCTCTTTATACCATATATATTTCGAGTAATAAACTATGTTCTTGGTATGGCTCTACATAAGTATTATTGAGAAAAACTCTGCATACAATTTGTTTAGTTATAGATTTTAATTTACTCTGTTGTTTTAAAACAAACGTACAATTTGTATTAAATGTTTTATTGGAATTTTCGGTTATACTATATTTGGGTTTATCTGTTACGTTGTTGTTTGGTTTTTTATACTTTTGAAATGGAGTATAAGGATTAAAAACTGACATATGAATTTAAAAAATCAGTTAATTTCAACCAGATTACTTAAACACGTCCTTTGCGAGCAGCTGCATGTAAGATAGGATACGAAAAATATATATATAGTTTTTTATACTTATATTCATTGGCCAAAAAGCTTTGAATATAACTAATAAACATTGTAAGTGACTACACAAAAACTTACATTTGTCCTTATTTTTGCGTTGGTCTTTAGCACTCTTATCCTTGGACTTGCCGGGCTTGCAGTTTTTCTTAATTATACGTGTAGCTTCGCATGAAGGATCGCTGGTGGCCTTTAATTTGTCAGCCCGACTCATTTGCCCAGTTGTGCATTCCGACCAAGAACCCTTCTCATATCGACAGGCTGAAAAAAATATAGTAAATATTTTATTTTATCTTGTGCGTATAAGTTATGTTATATAAAATCATCTATTTTGTTACCTTTTTTGCATTTCTTTTGAATAGTGCGGGTTTGATCACAAGCCGGATCACCCTTTTTTAAAGTCAATGTTCGGGAACGTGTATTAGTCTTAGTATCGCATTCAGTCCATGGATTTTTGCCATAACGACATGAAAGACCTTCAATACAGGTTAAAGTAAAGGAAATTGCCAAATTTAATTTGATTTTTAAACTGAGAATAATTAAACCCACCATCGCTCTTTGTACCGCGCTCATTGCGTATTAAGACCTCGTGATCATCTTCCTCCCAAACCTCACCTTGAATAGCTGTTGTGGGTTGGGTCAACTCGGCTAAGGGCAGGGCTAGTGGAGTTTCCTGTCCCTCTGTAGTACCACAAGCTAAGTTGGGCACTAAAGCCGACCATGTTAAGATCGTGGCGACGAAAATCCTATTGCAATTATTTCTCATTGTACCTAAAATTGTACATTCAATTTTAAGTGTTTATTATTAATGATAAAATGCTGTTTCATGTTTGTTTAACGTCCTTTCGGGCGAAGTTTAGAATTTTCATTGTTTTATTATTATTAGTTTTTGTTCAACTAAGTTTTCGGTATCGTTGAAAGCATTTTTACAACCCTTATTCGACCTAAATTTATCTCTTGATTTTTGTTTCAAACACATCTACCGACAGTTATTTTTTTTAACATTATATGTATATATTTTACAGCTAGCGAGTCATAGCTATGGATAGCTTTACCCCGCTTAAATCAAATTTTCATTTATTTAAAATTTAAAAAACTTTCACTCGCCCCTCCAAATCAAGTCGATAAAGCGTTCCTGTGTGTCGTAAACTTAGTATACAGTGACGCAATATGCTGCTCTATTTGTATTATTTCAAACACTAGCACAATTATTACAGGCCGCAAGGAAAAGTGAAAAAATTAAATTTGAAAATATTTTCACCGAAAATTTAATATTGTTGCTTGATTTTATTTTCTTTTTTAGAATTTTCAGAGAACTAATGCGTACACAAATCTTCAACAAACCGTTATACACACAAAAATTGCTCGTTCACGACTCACACCAAGCAAGTCAATTGGCTAGGGCTCTGACTTTAACTGAGGCTGAGCACAGTATAAGAAATTCGACTGCAAATTTTCTGAACTGCTACCGTTGCGCGTCTCTTTAAAACTGAATAGCAAAAATATGCAAAATCTGCAAATAGCCCCAAATAGTATCCTGTAGGATATTATGCTCTCGTCGAATATCCACTATCTTTCTCGACCTTCTTCAACTTCTCTTTTCCTTTCGTTGTATCTTTATTTCTTATGGCTCTCTCTCGCCCTATCCCTCTCTTAACATTATTTTGGCCATGTGTACTCAGAGAAAGCGCTGCCAGGGGTTTTATTCAAAAGCTGCGCATGTTCAAAAAATAAACTTAAATAAAAGTTACCGCTTCTTTTTGAGCTGCAGATATTTTTGCGACTACCTTTTGTACTTAACAATATAAACATTAATATAGCGGCTCTTAAATTTACTTGTTCTCTATTGTTTTAAGTCCCACTTTATTGTTCTAATACTCTTATTGAGTAAAAATAATTTTTTTAATCCCTTTATTATCTTAAAACAATCGTAGCTCATTTTTAACGCATAAATGTATTTGCTTTGTTATTTTTTTAAGTATTTTTATTTAAAAAGCTTATTAATTTCAGATTAATTAAACAATTTCATAACTTGTGGGTTAATGGCCTCCTCTTTGGGTCCAAATTTCTTCATAATTTTATCTGTGTATTCCCCACACTGTTTATTACTGCTGATAGTGGGGGCAGCTGAAGTTGTTGTAAATAACAGCTGTCATAAAATTTAATAATGCAAATGCAATTAAGTCACATGGTCACTGCAAAACCAGCTCTTAACTCACATCGAACACTTTGAGAGGTCATGAGCGGCGTTGCCTAATGCTCATTACGCATTCTAGGTACCTTTGCAGAAATACTGCGTAGAATATCTTGACGAATACCATAATTTAAGCGGATCTCTCAGAACGTAAGTGACATTCTTACAATAAAATTGCGAAGTTATTTGTTTTTTCAGTAAACACGAAATGATGTGCATAAACAAAGAACAAACCAAAATACTATCACATTCAACTATTTAAATAACTTTACTATTAAACGTTACACCCACTAGAGAAGCAGATTTCAGAATTGAGTTGCATATGCAACCGCAAAGCGAAGGAAAATATTGCAATCCATTGGCCAGTGCTGCATTTGGCGGTGACTAACGGATGCAGTCAAGCAAAAGATCACGTGCCTGGAATTCATTTGTAATTTAATGCCTACGAGGACAGAATGAGCGCTTCTCCTAATTGTACAGCAAGTACAGCAGTACACATCACTGCACATTTGGGGCAATAGACCAAAAATGACTTTAATACTCATTTCTAGCAATTCAAGTGTGTCAGTTTTCGAAAATGTTATAGCCTTAATTAGTTAAACAGCCTTAATTAAAATGGAAAGTATATTTAACAAAAAAAATAAGAATAAGTTGGCAACTAATATGTATTCTACACCCTTAGATAGAAGAAAAGTTCTTTGGTGCAATTTTAAAAGGTATTCATTATTTGGCTTGTTCAAAAACGAAAAATCTGTCGATAATTAAACACAATCTTATTTCGACCAGAGCTCAAAGGAACTAATATACAGTGTCAAGGTTAAGTTTTGATTGTGGTCGACGCTTTACTAAGAGACAACCAGACGGACAGACATATGGACTTAGTTGACGATAATTAAGAATACATATATACATGTATGTACTTAGTGGGATCGGAGATGCTTTCTTCTGTCTGTGTCATACTTTTGTACAAAGCCATTATACTTTTGCTCATTTGGGCACAGGGTATAAAAAAGCTTCTCTTTGCGTTTTATACTGGTTATACACGTGCACGCAACACTTCCGTTAAACCCCACTTCCGATTCGGCTGAAAACAGTGTTCCAGTTAGATGAGCAACGACATCGGCATTCATTGAGTACGCCGGCAGTAGAGAGGCATAAACAATAGCGATCTGCTCACAACGTGGAATGCGGTGGAGTTATTGTTTATCATTGCCCGTGTGACCAAAAACAACAATGCACTACAATCGAACGTTGTCATGACAATCGGAAAGACCGACGAGATGGGGGATTGCGCTTGTAAAATAGCGAATGAGAGTGCACAGTTGCGCTCAAGCTCTCAAGTGGTTATCAGTCGTTCGTTCGACGATTTAAAGTGCCTGTCACAAAGCACATGAGTAATACCATAGATCCGCAAAAATTGTATTTCTTGTGATTTTTTACTGTACAGCTTAATACATAATTTAAATAACTTGAACAGACTTTGCTTATCTCCCACCACTGTAAGCTGAGCTCGACTAAGAAAGTGTTAATTTAATAATGCCTTCGTTTGGAATCACATCAAAAATTTCGTTACTTCTACTCATACTATTCGTGGCATCGTTGCTCTGTGTGATATCGCTGCCCGTATTTGAGAATTCAGATCGGTGCACGAGCATAGATGACTGCGATGCTTTTCTACCTATATGCGCCACCTACACAAATGAGCACCAGTTTTTCTACAGTCATTGTGATATGCTGCGTGAAATCTGCCTTACCGGCAAAGGTATTTATATAATTAATTACACACCAACTCAATATAAAAACTACTTTAAATTTTTTTTTAGACTGGAAATCCGACTATTTTAGCCATTGTAATATCAGCAAGCTTTAAAATCACCACAAAAACTTGCTGCAAGAATATAGTTGAAGAGATTGGGCATATGCAATAACCAAACCTTCATATTTCACAAGACTGATATACTTACATACATATGTAAACTAGTAAGTGACCCGCTTGCTTCGCCGCGCCGATAGTTTTTACAAAAGTTTAACAATAGATATAAAATAAATACAGTTGTGTCTAGATACAGTGAACTAATTTTTGCAAGGCCTGTTCCCTATACCACAATACAAAATAAAGAAACTTAACTTTTAGTCGATTTTCAAGTCAATTTTTTATGACCAATAACCAACTTGGACGTGAAACGGAACTTCCGATTGCCATAACTTTCTCAATATAAGCTCGATTTTCAAATGCAATACATGAAAAGTCTTGTTTTACGCTCTAGATTAATACTGCATTTAAATAAATACAAAATAAAGAAACTTAATTTTTAGTCGATTTTCATGTCAATTTTGTATGACCGATAACCAACTTGGGCATTGGACGGAACTTCCGATTGCCATAACTTCCTCAAAATAAGCTCGATTTTCATATGCAGTACACCAAAAGTTTTGTTTTACGCTCTACATTAATACTACATTTAAATAAATACATAATAAAGAAAGTAAATTTTTAGTCGATTTTCATGTCAATCAGTCAGGCAATCAGTTAGGACAATACCTGTTAAGTAGTGATTACTAATTGTAGTCATTAGTAGTTAAACTATTTTAGTTGAAAAGTTGAACTAGTCATTACATTACGATTATTTTTGGTATTACACAACTATATAATGATTACGATTAGAAAAAATCAAAAATAATCTACAACTATCACAAATTATCAAAATAATCAAAAATAATCAAAAATAATCAGAAATAATCAAATTGATTTTTTTTTGATTATTTTCGATTATTTTTATTATTTTGATTGTTTTTGATTTTTTGACTATTTGCGACTATTTTTGACCAATTGTGACTATGTTTCACTAAAAAAATGTACAAATTATTCCAACATAGTTTAATACTTAAACAACAACACCTAATAGTCTGAAACTATCAAAAATTATCAAAATAATCAAAAATAATCTAAAATAATCAAAATAATAAAAATAATTGAAAATAATTAAAAATAATCAATTTGATTATTTCTGATTATTTTTGATTATTTTGATAATTTGTGATAGTTTTAGACTATTTTTGATTTTTTGTAATCGTAATCATTATATAATCATAAATTTCTACCAGCGAACTATATAGTCACTACGACTACTTTTCAAAAGTAATTTAATTGATTAGTAATTGTAATCGCAATTTAACAGGTATGGTTAGGACAAACTCTTTTATATATATTGATAAGCTTGGTTCCCCAAGGAGCTGTCAGATCGGGTCAAAATTTCGCATCCATAATCTTTTAACACGCCCCCATGTCCTGACTAAGTTTCGTTCAGATTGATTAATTTTAAGGCATAGCTCTAGTTCAAAAGTTGGGAAAAAATGACTTAGGTGTTCAGCAGGTGCTCGAAGGAGATGTCCACAATAAAATTCCTTTCTTGGTGCTCACTTTCAACCTGAATGGAATATTTTGTGAAAATTTCATCCTTCTAGCTCTTTTCGTTTAGGCTGAGGGACCTCTAAACAATCAGGACAAACTCTTTTATATAAGGGGAAAAAATGAGTTTATGTTTGAAATTGATTTGTCGTATAAAAAATATATCACACAAGCAAATGTATTCGTAGGATAGGTAATTTAAATTCCGTTTTAATACAATACTCTTCTAACCCATTAAGTACCCATGAAAGTTTCAACTCTTGTAAAGATTTTTCACTTTTCGGGCTGAACAAAAAATGTTTTGATCAAATAGATGAGTAAACAATCTAATAGTGTGAAAAAAATTTTAAAATCCTGCATGTATTTTATGATTTTTGAAAATGCAAAAATGACCATTTTAACCCTTTTTCATGAAAATGGTCATTTTGCCATTTTCAAAAATCATAAAAATACATGCGAAGAGATTTTAAAATTTTTTCAGACACTATTAGAATTGTTTACTTCATCTATTCATCAAAACATTTTTGTTCAAGCCCGAAAAAAGTAAAAATAGACTACAAGAGTGAAAACTTCAATGGACTTAATGGGTTAAGAAAGCATTGTATCATAAAAACTGGATTTAAATTACCTATCCTACGAATACATTTGCTTGTGTGATATATTTTGTATTAGCGACGAAAATCAATTTCGAAAACATAAACTCATTTTTGCTCGCCACTGTAGATATAGATATATATTAAGAGTTGGGATTTACCGACCAAGTACACATTTATAAATCATACAGCTGGTTCACAAATTCAATATCTTTAACAAGAATTACAATGAAATAAACAAGTTGACTTTCTTAGTGTATATAATATTCGGCATGCCGAATACAGCGTACAGTTAATGCTTTAATTTATTTCGATGTATTAAATAAACTATTTTTAAATGTATATTTTTTTAATGATTTAAAAAAAAAAAAATCAACTACAGTGCCTTAGTGTTCTTGTCATCCGCTGTCTGCTTTCCTTCTTCAATTTTTTGTGTCGGTAATACTGGCGCTGCTGCATTAGTCTCTGCCGCAAGCTTGTCAGCCAAATTGGCAAGTTGCTCACGTCTAAATTCCTTGCGCGCCTCATCAAGTAACACATTGTGCAATAGATTACGGTTTTGACTGTTGTCTGGCATAAGTGCTGGGAAGGGATTCCCACGGAGCTCTAATACAGACTTTTGATAATATATGCCGGGATAGTCTCGCGGTGCTTTGAACATGCGTGTATAGGAAACGTTGGAATTGTCATATCGCGGCACCAACACCTTAAACAGCTTATGAACAAGCTGCTTCTCCAACAACCAATAGTCTGCCAACTCCATAGTCGCTTTGTGTCGGTCGCCATACCGTATTGCATTTGATATTAACTGTTTCGAATACATATTTTATAAGATCTTTTTATAATTCCATTTACTCACTAGTTCTGCATAACCTCGTGCCTCATCCGCTCTGTTGTAAAACAATTCAATACGCTCATGCTTAACTAGCGCTGTGACAGTTTTACGTAGTTTAAGTAAGCGTCCTTCTGGGCCATCAACATTCTTTAAATTACGTTTGTTTGGCCGCACTGTGATGCGCAGCTGTGACATAAGCTTGCTCACTTCAGCTTGATTCATTTTTAATTCGTAAATAAAATTTAAGTTCACGTAATTGCGGCCTGCCTTAATCAGCTGTGCGCTGCTTGAAATCTTAACATTTGCTAACATGTAAATAACAGCGCCTTTTTATGCTGTTTCCGAAATTTCTCAAATTACGTATTAATTACATTTGGTAGGGCTAGTAAGACCAAAACAACCAACTAATAAAATCCTGAATAAAGGGACGCAAAAAAGGAATAAAATTTACAACATACCCGACGGCTTTCTCTTTAATTAAATATTAAACTATCGCAAATATGTATCCTCTGTTAATAACAGAGACCAAACAGACCAGATTTGTCTGAACATATTTATCGACTTCGATTAGGTGATGAGCTAAAACCCAAACAATTAAATAGTCTTAAGACTTTCCTAGCAAGTGGGGCAAAAAATGTTTAAATAATACGTACATATGTTTAAATAGTTTTTATTTTATTTTTACAATTGGTTACCTTAAGATATGTGCTGCAGTATACCTTGACGCACCAATGGTTCCACTTGTGCGCGTGGCAAGTAATGCTGACTATTTTTCTTTAAATGTATTACCTCTCCATCATCAAGCTCAAACTTGCCATAATTTTCTATGCAGCGCACTTCGATATAAAGAGATTTGGGCGGTAGTAGGTTGCCAGTCAAGTCAATGCCTTGACCGTCGCCTACGGATCTCATATAAGCAGCCAGTGATTTGGAATAGTTGTTAAAGAATTGCACTTCTGGTTCACATAAGGCCTGTTTAATATCACTTGGTATAATAGGACCAAACTCCCACCGCATGGATTTAATGCGCTTTATGCGTTCATACAAATAGGCTAAAAGGCAGCGTTTATTTCGCTGAAGGGCAGCGTGTCTGTAGTTAAGTAGCGGCCACAAGCTGCGATCGCCCGAGCTGTTGTAGCTTGATGCCTGCGCGACATTTTCCTCGAAAATGGCTTTTATCTCTTCCAAAACTTGACGCACACCGTCATCGTCAAACGCGGGTATTGTTTGAGCCGAACGGTTAAGATCCTTAAGTAAATCAAAGGCCTTATCTCCAAACATTTTATTTGAACGGCTCATTTTCGCTTGAGATAATAACAAAATATTTCCCGCTTAATTTTCTTACAATCGACTAGTCCAAAATATATCGATAGCTTTTATTTTTAACATTGACCGTTTTTAAAATCAATTGTAAGCATAGCAACATGTTAAAAACTCCTCTATATTTATATTTATTTGAACAAGCTTAATTATAAGATTTTTTTGTCAAGTTGAATTTTTTGTGAATTTGGTATTTTGGTCTTGGTATTTATAATTGTCAGCGTATTACGTATTTTGTGCCATAACGTAGTTGGTCACACAGTGTACTGTGCAGTGAAAATTCTGAGGTGATTGTATTGTGTGGTGTGTTCATACTCAATTAACTTAATTAAGTTTACAAAAAAAACAACAGTGTTTAACGCACTTTAAACTAACGTGAGGAATTCTACCCGCTTACTTAAAAAAAGCCACGTATAACGGTACGCCGGTAAAAACCGCACCCGTACAAAAAAATGGCAACAGCAGCTAACACGACAGCTGGAGCAGCAAAAGATGGTGCGCCTGCAACAACGGCAGCAACGCCCGCAAAGACTTTATCCGGTATTGTAAAACAAGTAAGTCAGTTTACTGAATAATAGGCTTAAATCGTGACCGTTGTTTCAGTTCAGAAAACTTAACTCAGTAATAGTATAATATCTGTGCGGTTATCATCAGCGTGGCAAATACGGCAAACATGCCACTAAAGCAAGTGTGAAAGAGATGCACATATACGCGCGTTGCTAGAGTGTGACACGTCAAACACGCTTACACACTTATGCAGCGGCTGAAGCAAGCATAGCGTAAAGAAACGAAAGTTATCGAAGGTGCCAACCTGGCAGATTTTCTTCCTCAGTAGTGCTTACAAAATGTATTGAGCATATTCGTTTACATTCTCATGTAAGTATGTGCTCAATATATGTATGCAAGTGTTTGTTTGGAATACCCTCGATTCTCTTTGGCTACGTCATCATTCACCGACACCTTGCCGGCTTTTTGATACATGCGTTTTTATCTGATAAATACACATACATATGTACATATATGAATTTTCTTTCCGTGCGCTGCGATTAATACAAGACTTTTCGTGTCTAACCTCGAAAATGGCTTGCACAGGCGCATAGCGTACGTCTTGAATACGTATTTTTTAAATATATTTGAATAAATAAATGCATAGGTCGGCATAAAATTAACGCCATTATCAATTGCGGCAAACTTAACTCTAAAGTTGCTTAAACTCTCTTCGAAAGTAATTTAAAATATTATCGGGACTAGCGAAGATAAATAAATAAAAATTGACAATATCCACAAACCGTCTACATTGATAGAGATGATGTTACGTTGCGTTTTACAACTTAAAATAAACGCACTGATTTAGTCCAATCAATGCCGCGTCAGCAATTCAAGCAGCAATTTTCATGTAAAAGACCTGTTGATATAGAAAGAGCGAGAACAGGGAACACACCTGTTTTTCCACAAATTTTTTAAAGCTATTAGAAATGGAAGCTTTATTTATGTGTTAAATTGAAAAGAAAGCGGAAATTTACATACATACATAAAACACAAATTAAATTATAAAAGCAACAAAATGTTTAGATCTGTGCTTTCTGTATACGTGGGCCCATATACCTTACCCAGCTCGTCGAAAGGAGGGTGAAAAGGGTGGTATTTTCATCGGGTTAAGAGTTTCTAGCGGGGACCGTATTTTAATCCAATATCATTGTTATCAATTTACAAAAGTATATTTACCAGTTAATTTATGCTTGCCGCATGACGCACGAGAGGATAATGTGTGCGTTTAGAAATAGTATGACAACCTTAAAAAAGAAAACACCTGCTAGTTTGTTTGTTTACCAAGTCCACTTGTACCGATTTCCTAATTCTTAATGATGGAAATAACAAAACCAAAAAAAAAGACATGTATTAAAATAATATTTTAATTGCACAAATTTGATCAAATTGAACTTCGACTGTTGCGATAATCAATCGCTTAACATAAACAGGGCAGCGTGTGAGGCATGACACTATCAATTAATCAACGGTCACACTTATATGCTATGTATTGGCGCCACCTATTGTACAATTTCTTATGTGAAACTCACGTGGCTGTGTGGTTATCATTTCATTTTAACCTCACTGTTTACTTGACGTGCTTGCATTTCAGGTTCTCTCCGGCGACACGGTTGTTATTCGCGCTACGAAAGGTGCTCCACCACCGGAAAAACAAATAACTTTTTCGCATGTACTCGCACCGAAATTGGCTCGCCGGCCTGGTGCTGGTGGAGACGAGACCAAGGATGAGCCTTGGGCTTGGGAATCACGCGAGTATTTGCGCAAGAAGCTGATCGGTGTTGAAGTGACCTTCACTTTTGACAAACCTGCTAACTCCAATCGTGAATATGGGTTTGTGTGGGTTGGCAAGGACAAGGAAACTGGTGAAAATATTGTCGAGTCCATTGTTCGTGAAGGTCTCGTGACAGTGCGTCGCGAGGGCCGTCCAACGCCTGAGCAGCAGACGCTTATCGAGCTGGAGGATCAGGCCCGAGCTGAAAATCGTGGCAAATGGGCTCACAACGTCAACCCCGCAGAGAAGGTGCGCAACATCAAGTGGGCACACGAAAATCCAGCGCATATTGTTGATGTTTATGGCGGCAAGCCAGTTAAGGCAATCATCGAGCATGTGCGCGACGGTTCAACTGTGCGCGCATTCTTGCTTCCTGACTTTCATTACATTACGCTGATGATATCGGGTATTCGCTGCCCAGGTGTTAAACTTGATGCGGATGGCAAACCGGATCTAAGCGTAAAGGTTCCATTTGCTGATGAGGCTCGTTACTACGTTGAGACGCGTCTGCTACAACGTGATGTCGAGATCAGGCTTGAGTCGGTTAATAATTCAAACTTTATTGGCACGATTCTGTACCCTAAGGGAAACATTGCCGAATCTCTTCTTCGCGAAGGTTTAGCAAAGTGCGTTGATTGGTCAATGGCAGTTATGAAGACAGGTAAGTGGATGTTGTAACTACTCATCAAATTCCAAATGGCAATCGACTTGAACTGCGTAGCGCCTCTTTTGCTAAAGCTTTGTGTTGCGGTGCGCTGTAAACAGTCTGTTGCCAGATAAACTGACGGATACCAAGAATGTAGTGTCTTTCTGTTTGACATTGCGTTCATTTCACCCCGTCCACAAAAATTTCCTAAAGAACAAAATACAAATTTGTTTACGTTACCCCCATTAGTTTACAATAATTTATATCTTTAATTGCAGGAGCCGACAAGTTGCGTGCAGCAGAGCGCGTTGCCAAAGAGAAACGGCTACGCCAGTGGCAGGACTATCAAGCAAAAACACCAACATTCAACTCGAAGGAGAAGGATTTCACCGGCACCGTAATTGAGGTCTTTAATGGCGATGCCATTAACGTCCGTTTGCCAAATGGACAGGTAAAGAAAGTGTTCTTTTCTTCCATTCGCCCACCACGTGACCAGCGCGCAGTGGTCGGAACCGATGGCGAGGAAATCGTAAAGGCTCCGCCGCGTGGCAAAAACTATCGTCCGCTGTATGAAATACCGCACATGTTTGATGCGCGTGAGTTTTTGCGAAAGAAGCTTGTTAACAAGAAGGTCCAGTGCAATTTGGACTACATTTCTCCACTGCGGGACAATTTCCCGGAGAAACACTGTTACACGGTTCTTATTGGTGGACAGAACGTGGCTGAGGCAATGGTAGCCAAGGGTCTTGCAACGTGTGTGCGCTATCGACAGGATGATGACCAGAGGTCATCAGCATATGATCAACTGATTGCTGCCGAACAACAAGCTATTAAGGGTCTTAAAGGGCTTCACGCCAAGAAAGATAACGCCACGTTGCGCGTAAACGATCTTACTGTCGAACACTCTCGCATTAAGGTGCAGTACCTGCCTTCCTGGCAACGTGCATTGCGCACGGAAGCCATCGTTGAGTTTGTAGCTAGCGGATCACGCCTTCGTCTGTACGTGCCTAAAGACAGTTGTCTTGTTACCTTCCTACTCGCTGGCATATCTTGCCCACGCTCTTCGCGCCCTGCACTGAATGGCGTTCCAGCGCAGGAGGGCGAACCCTTTGGAGATGAGGCTCTGACGTTTACACGCGAGCGTGTGCTGCAGCGTGATGTTTCAGTGCACATTGACACCACTGACAAGGCTGGATCATCGGTTATTGGCTGGCTGTGGACTGACCAAAATGTCAATCTTTCTGTTGCCCTAGTCGAAGAAGGTCTTGCGGAGGTGCACTTTAGCGCCGAAAAATCTGAGTACTATCGACTCCTCAAGAGTGCCGAAGATCGTGCAAAGGCTGCCAAGAAAAACATATGGGCCAACTATGTAGAACAAGCACCTGAAGAAAAGGTTGTCATTGAAGAGGAGAAGGATGAGAAGACCCCAGTCGAGCGTAAAGTAAACTACGAGAACGTTATCGTCACTGAGATCACTGATACGTTGACCTTCTTTGCCCAATCCGTCGACAATGGCCCCAAATTAGAGACACTCATGAGCAAGCTGCATGCTGATTTCCAAGCTAATCCACCAATCGCCGGTGCGTACACACCCAAGCGAGGAGACTTAGTTGCTGCCCAATTTACCTTTGATAATCAATGGTATCGTGCTAAGGTTGAACGAATTCAAGGAAACAACGCCAGCGTTTTGTACATTGACTATGGCAATAAGGAAGTAAGTAGACAATTACTTTAGTCAGCCCGCATCGCAAGTTCCTTAGATCCGTTTCCGTCTTAAAGCGAAACGCATGAGTCATAAGCTTGCTATATGAACAATGCTCACGAGTTTGACGTTTGCTGCAGCCATGAGAGGTATATACCAAACTCTACAACAACACCATTGTGTGTGTTTATTTTGTGTAGGCGTTGGTTTGCTTTCTCAAACGCTCTGCGCGGATGTTCCATATTTTTTGGATCGACCGTTGAGCAATGTGATCGCAACATGACGCCATGACTCGAATAAAACACGCACGTTGTTGGAGATACCCAGTACGTGGCTCAGCGGCAGTCAACTCTGTGCGACACACACATTTTCTTAACATTAACCATTTTGGCATTCTCTCAATAATTTGTATTATTTATTTTTTTTCTTTGAATAACGCAGACTCTACCCATTAGTCGGTTGGCTGCATTACCACCCTCCTTTAGTAGCGAGAAACCGCATGCCACCGAATATGCACTTGCCTTAGTCGCACTTCCAGCTGACAATGAGGATAAGGAGGAAGCACTGCGCACCTTCTCTGAAGATGTGCTCAACCATAAGGTCCAGCTTAATGTTGAATTAAAGGTTGGTGGTGGTCCACATCTAGCCAGCCTTCACGATCCAACAACAAAGACGGACTTTGGCAAGCAACTAGTGGCTGATGGGCTTGTGTTGGTTGAGAAGCGACGTGAACGTCGACTCAAGGAGCTTCTGGAGCAATACAGGGCTGCGCAAGATGCTGCATTGGCTGCACATCTGGCCATCTGGAAGTATGGTGACATCACGCAGGACGATGCGCCTGAGTTCCGCTAGACGACAATTAAAAGCGTGCAGTAGGCAGGTAGCGTGTGGAGCGCGCGCTGCTGGCTGAAATGTTTGTCTGCCACATACCCGCCCTTTATATATAACAACATCAAAATTCAACTAAATAATTATGAAATTACTAATTCTTTAAACACACCAATTTGTATACTTATATAAATGGTTGATGCGAGTAACCACACTGGAATCATTTAAGCATGCAGCCTTGAGTAAATATTAAAACATGGGACATTTGTATGCTTTAAGCAACTGCCAAACCGTAAAAATTCGGTTTTACAGTTTTTTTTAACAATAATAGTTTTTTAAACAAATATACAACAAATAACGTAAACAAGAACTAGCAGCAATTGACCATTTTGTAAACGGAAAACTTCCAATAAAATAGAAACAATATAAAAGCAACAATTTTATTTTTTAGCATGCGTTAAAGTCTTCTACATACTTTTATATCTAAATAATTAGGAACATGATTCTTTTTAATTCGCAGGTTATATTTTATCAATATTTTTCAATTTACCGATTAAATAAAAAATATATAATAAATTCATTTTTATACAACAATTTTAACTCGCTTTGTTTGTCTCTAGCAGATCGATCTTTTCTATTAATGACTCAATGTTAAGGTCATCAGGCACCTTAAAGGCACTTTGTCTGCATAGAAGAGACTTGGTTTTTCCGTCTATAAGTTGAATATTGTTCTGCAGAGTGGCGGCCGAGATCAGTCGCTTATTGACTGAGCTCTTAAAGCTGGAAAGCATGTTTAAATTAAAAAAATATTTGGGTACTGAAGAAAATATTACCGTTTTAAAGAGGCTAAATCCTTTTCCGATTCCTGTATCGCATTTTTTAGATTTTTTAACTTTTCCGACTGCTGGGCAATTGTTAGCTTGTTTTCAATGTATTTGCGTTTCTTGTAGTAGTAAAATTCGCGAATGTAGTTAATGTTAAGTTCGTTTATGTTTCCATGTGCCTGTATTTCCACGCATTTGTCTAACAAAACCAAAAGATCGTCTGGCAAATCTGAGAGCTCAAAGCCGACTAGTTTAAGTTTGTTCTCCATGTGTACTCCTGTGACGTTAAAGAATTTTGATATATTTCATTTAAATGGTATTTATCTACATACCTAAGCTCTCCAAAGCTTTTAAGTCTTCCTGCTGCATTAAATGGTCTATTAACAAAAAAAAAAGGAAGTTATTTCAAATAATTAAATATTTTTAGTGAACCAAGCGCGCACCCATTATAAACAAGCACAAAAACATAAGCGGGGCTGCCAACCTACTTTTATTTATACGAGAGCATACTATTTGTACAATTTTAAAATTTTTTTCTTAACGTTGCAAGGAATAAGCTCTACGGCAATGTAAATAACTATTGTTGTAAAATTGACTGAAAAATAGCTACAATTATTATTTTTAGTTAAATAAAATTTGATCGAATTTAAACTATCGATAAACATATGCTCACGAACATTTAACCAGGTAATCTACTGAAACAAATTCGCATAGTCGACGTCAAATGTTAATTAAAAGTTTGTTTTATCTCGGTTTTGTGGACATTGACCAAAACTATCGATTTGAATATAAGATGTCGCAACATGACCATCTCTTTCACGGCTGCTTTTTACAGATTGTTTGATACAAAATAAAAGGTTGATTATAGAGGAGGCCACCTATTCGCCGGTGAACATGATACTTTGACGTCACAAAATTAAAAATGTCTGCGCGCTAAGTTTATACATTATTGGAAACAGCAAATTCAGTACAACTGCAATGACTTAAATATTTTCAAATATTGTACCTATTGATGTTTTATTTTTATACTGTTCACAAAACGCGCACACATGGTTATTTAAATGTGACATCATGCGCAGTGAGAGCCAAATGTTACACATAGTTTTGCATACCTCTGTTACTCTTAATCAACGCTTACACTTTTTCTTTGTTTATATATACGCGTTTGTCGGTGCGGTTTTTGTTGGGTGGATTTGAAGGATCACGATGTATAAGTTTGTGAAATCGTATTGCAAAAATTGAATTAAAGGACAAAACACCGTGTTTAAAACAAACAACAGTTTCGTTAAATGTCTTAAACATATTAATAATCGATCGATACTTGGAAACCAAGTTGCAAAGTGGCGTTGTGTGTGTGTATATGTAGAGTGAAAAACATTTGTATGTACATGCTTTTGTACTAATAGAAAACTTCAGCCAATTAAAAAACAACAATACCCGACCACAGCAAAAATGTCTACGGCGGCAGCCAATTTTTTGGGGATGGACCATGTCTCATCGCTGCCCTCTGATATTCGCGAGAAACTGGCCGAATTGGAATTAGAACTATCTGAAGGTATCTCTCCGACTTTAATGCATGAAATAAACCTATGCTTTGAAGCGCAGTTGGCGTTTATTATTTCTATCCGTTTGCTTTCAATTCTGTGCACCGCACCCCTTTTTTTAAAAAAAAAAAAAAAAAAAACCAATTGTATCCCATTGTGCTGTCGGAACATTATGTTTGCACTAGAAGCTGTATGTCTGCAGACATAGAGAGTTAACCAGAATTGAAATTGTGATAGGTGGTCTTTTGACACCGACAACCTTCTTACTATTAATTATATGTTTTGTGGGACAATCGGCATATGTCCGTCCAAGTACATATCAATATGTATGTACATATGTATCCAACCTCGATAAACACTTATGTATATGTATATTTATGCACCCTTCGGCTCTCATACATATGAATCGTCTGCATGATTTTTTTTTATGATTTTTATAGACCGAATATTACTGTTAATTTATTATAACATTGATATGTTGAAAACATAAAATTGTCTACTTATGTTGCTGTACTGAGGTACCAAAATTTGTTTTTATATAAATTATTTTGATTATATCTTATCAAACACATTGAACTTAACTCTCTTTTAAGGTGACATTACCCAAAAAGGGTATGAGAAAAAACGGTCAAAACTTTTGCACCCCTTTGTGAAAAAGGAATGTGAGTAAAGAAAAATTCTGTATACAACAGACTTCCTTGAAAATTAATTATATACACAAATAATTTCACAAACTTTATGCAATCTTTAACAGCAAATGATGTAGAAAAGGTTAAAAACTTGCCTCCCCCGCCATACTACAACATAAAGGATTCAAACAATAGCAATAGCAACATTAACAGCGATGGCGTCATCATCTCCAGCGAAGGGTATAGCTATGTTACTGAAGTCCCTTCACTACCCTCATCACAACAAAGACATTCCAAAAAGTCTGACTTTCACCAACCCGTTTCTGTCGTATCATCGACACCTCAGAGTGGAGCCGCTGGCGCGCCTGGGTATGAAAATATGCGACCGCAGGGTGGAGCTGTTGGAGATCCCGGCTATCAGAATACACGTGAGCCAAACACTTTTCAAAACCACGCTCCACATCCACCAACAAATAGTAGCCAGCACCGACAGCGGCGAACACAACGCAAAGTTACGCACAATGAGAAGAGATATCATTCCGGTAATTCTACTAATAATAATAAAAATACTTAAAAATAATCGTATTATGTAAATCATTATTTGACAGAGGTTCGCCAGGAAGCTGTGCAGCAGGCACTTGCTGCTCTTAAGGGCCGGCCAAAGCCCAGTCTGCCAATGCCATCGAAACGTAGCTCTGTGCTTAATCGCAGCCCAGGATGCAATGATGAATTGGATTCATCAACTGATGATGAATCAATACCTGAGGAACTTATATCACCCGATAAGGAATATAATTATCCGCGGGATCATATAAGCAATAGCATGCTGCCAGCAGAACCAACAATAAAGCCACCAGTACGTGAATCATCAATGGGAGCGCAGCATCAGCATCATCGACATGATGTTAAGCAATCTCAAGCAGCAGTTCAAAAATATCCATCTGATCGACGGCCACCGCAAAATTTGCCGCCTCTGGTGAGTTCAAAAAAGCACCTTGGCAAATCAACCCGAAGCCTAGGCTGTAAAGCTTATAAAAGCACGGCATATAGGGGCATCGACATTAAAAGCCTTTCGTAGTCACAAAAAATTGAGATGTGTAATATCCGAGGCCTTTTGACTAAACTTAAAACTTGACCATAATATATTTGGATAAAAACAATAGTATAATATTAAAATAATCACACTTTTATTTTTATTCATTTTGTTCCAATTTCATTTGAATGACTAGCCCATTTCGGATACTTCGAGCACTGATTCTCCGCCAATCGCATATAAAAGAGACAATGACTTGACTGATAAGGCTTACAAGCAAAAGCATTGTAAGTATAATATTCAGTCGATTTTTGTTTTACTTACAACCGATTTTTTTTTAAATAAATTCTATATGTAACAATCTTTGACGTTATTTTTTGAACAGTCAACGCCCCCGACATAACCCAGTTTAACAATGCGCATCGCATCGCAGACCGTGTCACACGTTACGTGAACCTATCTCAAACAGAGTTAAGTGAAACAGATGCAAATGGCAAATGGAAAGTTTCCGCCAAAATTCAACAGTTACTTAACACTCTTAAAAGACCAAAGCGACGACCACTACCCGAATTTTATGAGGACAACGATATCGAACTTGAAATTGCTGCCAATCCTAAGGACCCAAATGCACCAAAGCCCGAGGGCAGCACAATGACGCCAGTGCAAGGCGAACAACTTTCAATACCGGCTGGACTGCCACGTACATTAGAGTGTGCGCTTCAGCGCTATGGAATGAACTCATTTAAAAGTTCAATGGCAACGGTGTTGGATCCTAACGGTAAAATAACCACAACTCTTACCTATGGGAAGCTGCTTTCGCGTGCACAAAAGATCGCGTACGCCCTGTCAACGAAGATATTCAGCAAAGGACCCGAGCAGGTTACGCTAAAACCAGGGGATCGTGTCGCCTTGGTGTACCCAAATAATGATCCACTAAGGTAATATTTAATATATATATAATAGTTGCGGCTATAATAGTGTAAAAATGTTTTTCTTAGCTTTATAACGGCTTGGTATGGTTGCATGTTTCGCGGATTGGTGCCTCTACCAATCGAGCTACCACTCTCCAGCTCGGACACTCCGCCACAACAAGTAGGATTCTTGCTTAGTTCATGTGGCATAACTGTAGCACTAACTTCTGAAGCCTGTTTAAAAGGACTGCCGAAGTCAGCTACTGGTGAAATTGCAAAGTTGAAAGGCTGGCCACGATTACAATGGTTTGTTACGGAGCATTTGCCCAAACCACCCAAAGACTTTAATGTGGGCAATTTGCGAATCGAAGAGACGGCAGCTGCGTATATCGAGTATACAACTGATAAGGAGGGCAGTGTAATGGGTAAGCAAAATATATACTCACAACTAATAGCAGGATTTTTAACAATAAATAATAATTAATTATATTTAAAGGTATAACTGTTACCCGCGCCGCTATGATAAATCATTGTCGTGCTTTAACAATGGCTTGCCATTACACGGAAGGTGAAACAATTGTTTGTGTATTGGACTTTAAGCGTGAGGTCGGCTTGTGGCATGCCGTTTTAACATCTATACTAAATGGAATGCATGTAGTGTTTATACCATACGCTTTGATGAAGCTGCGACCTTCGTCTTGGATGCAGTTGATAACAAAGCATCGTGCATCGTGCTGCCTTGTAAAGAGCAGAGATCTACATTGGGGTCTACTAGCTACAAAGGACCATAAGGACATTTCGTTAGCTTCGTTGCGCATGCTACTCGTTGCTGATGGCGCCAATCCTTGGTCATTATCATCATGCGATCAGTTTTTAAGTGTTTTTCAGGCTAAAGGACTGCGCTCGGACGCCATTTGTCCCTGTGCTAGCAGCTCAGAAGTTTTTACTGTCTCCCTGCGGCGGCCAGGCCGCTCGTCAACTACCGGGTTCAGTCAATCGGCTACTGGACGCGGAGTACTTTCCATGGCCGCACTTTCACATGGCGTTGTGCGTGTTGATAGCGAAGACTCTTTGACTTCACTTACTTTGCAGGACTGCGGGCAAGTAATGCCAGCTGCCCAAATGGTGGTTGTACGCTCGGACGGCGCGCCAGTGCTCTGTAAAACAGATCAGGTGGGCGAGATATGTGTAACGAGTGGGTCAACGGGTACCAGTTACTTTGGTCTCGATGGCATGACAAATTCTACATTTAAAGTCCAACCACTGCTCGAAGATCCAGAGCTTCCCAAAGACGGTGGCGCCACAATTATGGGCACGCCCAAAACTATCAGCGAGGAAAACTATGTGCGTTCGGGTCTCTTAGGATTTTTGGGCCCCGGAGGCTTGGTTTTTGTATGCGGCTCTCGTGATGGCCTTATGACGGTCACCGGAAGGAAACACAATGCAGATGACATCATTGCCACGGTGCTAGCTGTCGAGCCAATGCGATTTATCTATAGAGGACGCATTGCCGTTTTTAGTATAAAAGTGTTGCGCGATGAGCGAGTCTGTGTCATAGCCGAACAGCGACCCGACTGCTCGGAGGAAGAAAGTTTTCAGTGGATGTCACGTGTTCTACAAGCTGTTGATTCAATTCACCAAGTTGGCATTTATTGTCTAGCACTTGTACCGCCCAATCATTTGCCAAAAACACCACTTGGAGGAATTCATTTGTGCGAAGCGAGACGTCGATTTTTGGAGGGTTCGCTTCATCCGGCAAATGTTCTAATGTGTCCGCACACATGCGTCACTAATCTGCCAAAGCCACGTGAAATGCATCAAGGTAAGAGCATGTTTGTTTGGGTAAGTGAACAGTGTATAACCTATTGTTAATCCATTGGCTTTGTTGGTTCCTTTCTATGCTTTTTTATACATTCGAATCTGATAAAAATACAAATATTGTTTTCCTCTTTTTTATTAATCACCAACTACAACAAACAACTACAACTTCAACAACAATGAAATGCTGCGGTTGCTTCCCACTATGCCCACTACAATAAATACGCACCACTAATAAACAAAAACAACACCCACCTCAACTACAACCACAATAACACTGTATTATAACAACGACAAATGACTACAACTCAACATATGTCAATTAAACTAATTGCATTGCATTGCTTTAAATTAACCATTTTACAAAATATTATGAACTATTTGTCATATCCATTTACACAATACTTTTAAAAACTGTTCATATACATATGCATCGTAAATAACAAATATGTATATTGATATTTCAATTCAATACCATGTAAAAAAAAAAACAAAAAAAACATTCTACTACTAACCAAAACACAAAAAAAGGTGTGCAAAATACTGCAAAACTAAGCTCATCATCTGGCTGTGGTATTACAGACACGGGTGTAGGACCCGCCTCCGTCATGGTTGGAAATTTAGTGCAGGGCAATCGTTTAGCTGTTGCACATGGACGCGATGTGGGAATGGCTGAAGACGGTGAACGTAAGGTAGGTCAAAATATTGATCTCACTTAAAATTAATTCAAAACTATCTTTAACAAAAAATGTAAAAATACAAATAATAATCAATACATTTAACAGCCCCAATTAATAACTGGCGTTTTGCGTTGGCGAGCCAACACCTCGCCAGATCACATAATATTTACGTTGCTGAATGCAAAGGGTAAGTAATGTTGTTCAGAATTAAATGTTACTCATCAATTCACACTAAATTTATTGTTCAGGAGCCATAGCAAAAACGCTAACATGTTCAGAACTGCATAAAAGAGCTGAAAAGATTGCTGCCTTGCTGCAGGAACGTGGAAAAATAGAGCCAGGTGATCATGTTGGTAAGTTTTTACAAAGTTCTAAGTTTGTACTCGTTAAGGGCTATTATTTAATGTAATTATGTTCTAGCTCTTATATTTCCACCTGGATTGGACTTGCTGTGTGCATTTTACGGCTGTCTTTATATTGGAGCAATACCTATAACAATAAGACCACCACACCCACAAAATTTAATCACAACGCTACCCACTGTTCGTATGATTGTCGATGTTTCTAAAAGCGTAATTGTATTGTCTATACAGCCAATTATAAAGCTGTTAAAGTCAAGAGAGGCAGCATCGTCAATCGACCCAAAAACTTGGCCACCTGTTTTGGACATCGATGACAATCCCAAACGGAAATTGACCGCATTAGCCACAGTGTCTTTAGACTCTAGTGCGTATTTAGATTTTAGTGTGTCCACGTGTGGTCGTTTAAGTGGTGTCAACATAACGCATCGGTAACTAACTTCCTAATAGCTTATCTTTTGAATCATCTAAAAATTAATGTTGTTTTTCTTCAACAGATCTCTATCTAGTCTGTGCGCCAGTTTAAAACTGGCCTGTGAATTGTATCCTTCCCGTCATGTTGCCCTATGTCTGGATCCTTATTGTGGCCTTGGCTTTGTTATGTGGACGCTAATTGGTGTATACAGCGGGCATCATTCCATTCTCATTGCCCCTTACGAAGTTGAGGCCAATCCAAGTCTGTGGCTCTCAACGCTCTCTCAGCACCGCGTTCGCGATACATTCTGCTCTTATGGAGTCATTGAGTTGTGTACTAAGGCGTTAAGTAACTCCGTGCCTTTGCTGAAGCAACGCAATGTAGATTTAAGATGCGTGCGCACATGCGTTGTGGTTGGGGAGGAGCGGCCACGCGTAACACTGACACAACAGTTCTGCAAATTATTCCAGGGTCTCGGACTTAACACGCGTTGTGTATCCACTTCTTTTGGATGTCGTGTTAATCCAGCCATATGTGTCCAGGGTGCCAGCTCGGCTGAAAGCGCACAGGTTTATGTTGATTTAAGAGCATTGCGAAATAACCGCGTTGCCCTGGTTGAGCGAGGAGCACCCAACTCATTGTGTTTGATTGAGTCTGGCAAGCTGCTGCCAGGAGTTAAAGTGATCATAGCTAATCCTGAAACCAAGGGACACTGCGGCGATTCTCACTTGGGAGAAATTTGGGTAAACAATCAATATTTATTATAGTCCTTTGCCAATGATTTATTTGTATTGCATAGGTGCAAGCCCCACACAATGCTAATGGTTACTTTACAATATATGGAGATGAGACAGACTACAATGATCATTTTAACGCCAAGTTGGTCACTGGTGCAACCTCTGAGATGTACGCCCGTACCGGCTATTTGGGTTTCTTGCGACGCACGGAGTGCTCGCAAGCAGCTTCCATACTGGATGAGACAACACCAAGTGTTGCAAGTCGCGACAGTGATACAGAGTCCCTCAACTCCATGAATCAACTGCAATTAAATTTCTCGAATGCATCACTTGGTGGTAATTCGGAACACAGCCTTGTGAGTGGTGCCGTTAATTCCAATGATCAGGAGCTTCACGATGCTGTTTATGTTGTTGGTGCCTTGGACGAAGTTATTTCACTGCGAGGCATGAACTATCATCCAATAGATATTGAAAATTCTGTGCTGCGTTGTCATAAAAAAATTGCCGAGTGGTAAGTTAATCGAAGTTTACTTTCTTAAAACTAATTTTAAAATTGACAACTAAACGAATCTTTTAATTTTTTAGCGCTGTGTTCACATGGACAAATTTATTGGTTGTAGTTGTAGAACTGGACGGTAATGAATCCGAAGCCCTCGACTTGGTCCCATTGGTCACAAATACTGTTTTAGAAGAGCATCAGCTTATTGTGGGTGTCGTTGTGGTTGTTGATCCAGGTAAATTTATTTTTATGACAATTTGTGAGTTTCTTTAACGATTTAAATTATTTTTCAGGTGTAGTACCCATAAACAGTCGCGGAGAAAAGCAACGTATGCATTTGCGGGATGGTTTTCTAGCCGATCAGTTAGATCCCATTTACGTTGCATACAATATGTAAATAGTATTACAGCGTCTAATGATGCAGCATTCAAACAATACATATGACAAACAATTATTTATTCATCATTATACAAATATTTATCTTTTTTAATCACGAAGTAATTAGATTTGCATGATTTATACCTATCGGCATTGACAAAAGTAACCAAACTAAATTATTTGCTGATTTACTCTGAAAACCTTTTACATACAACATAGCTGATACAATTAACTGTCTCCATTCGTCCCCAAAAATATATTAAAACTCAATGACACTTTATATAAAAAAAGTAACAAAAAAAATATTCATTACGACTTTCAATGTAAAAGGCAATAAAACATTTATATTGACATATTTATCTTAAATGACTTAACTCTCATGTAGGATTCTCTGTTTTGTTAACTGGTTGCAATTCTGTTCCCTCAGATATAGTATGCGAGCCACGATCGTACCACCACCTTAGTATTATAGTACGACGTCTACGGACAACAAGAAATATCAGCATAATCCAAAGGCCTTGAAGACCATTAATCATATCACAGAGTAATAAATAAACTGCAAATAAAAGTAATTGATTTCTCTATAATTTGACTGAAATCTATATGAACATTTTGCCAATGCATTACCTTCATTTCCTGGTGAGTAGAACGTTACTATTTCAAATAGCCAAGCAAGAATTATAATAATCCCAAGTAATGCTACACATTTTGCGCTGTTGAAAATTTGTTGAGAATTTTTATCAGTGTAGTTCATAATTATATCTGTTACTTTTTACTCACTCCTTTTTAACATCCTCATATTTCTGCTGATCAAACTGTCGCGTTGAACTACAAGCATTCTTTTCATCATCGTTGGCAATTAAGTAGCCAACAGTTTTAATGCGTTGAAAGCCAAAGAATGATATAACCATCACCTAAACGACTAATATCAATTAGTAGATTTTAAAAGAAACTTTGTGTATTGATTTTAGAGCGTTAACTTACAAGAAAGCAAAGACCTAATATGGTCGAAACTGGTGGTATAAAGTATCGCTGTGAATCTCGAATGGATTCGGTAAGTCCCTGCAGAAAGTATGAAGGCATGCCTTGCAAACCTTTTTGCACGGTTAATGAGACTAGAATCGCGGGTCCAGTAATAGCAAATACACAGTATGCGCCAAAATTCAATATTGTATGGATCTTATTAAATTGGATATAATAGGGTAGCTTGTACCAAATATTTAAAAGTACATTAAAGCATATGCAAAGGTACCAAAAGAAAAAACTTAATATGAAGAATTGTATAACATATCCAATGAAGCCAACGGAAGGAATTTCATAGATGTGCACCACTGAGTACACAAAATACCCACAGGCTAGGCACAGTGACATAAGCGCTAAAGACCATCCATGCAAATTGCGTAATAATCGCAAGGTCAGGTGCAAATAACTAACCAAGAGAAGGCAAGGCATGCTTACAAGCATTAGCACAGCCACAATAATAATTTTAGCCTTAGAAACCTCATCAACTTGTGTTATACATATAAAAGCAAACATATGGCCGGATTTATCTTGGTCCAAACAATAATTTTTCTCTACTGTGTAAGACTCATTTCCGTTTTTGTCAATAATCAACAGCGATCCATCTTGCAATACAAAAAGAAGGTCTTCAGTATCATCGTATTGAAAGGAGCTGTAAGAGTAACAAATTAATACGTAAGATTGCAGAGCTCTTAATATATTATACATATTTTTTAATCATTCATTAGAAGTTAAACAATGCAAGCAGTTGTTAAACTTACCTATTACATGGATTGCCAACCTCATACGGCAATGTTGTGGATATTTCCAAATCCTCAATACAGTTATCAAATAGTACTGCACTGATAATAGTCGGCTCAAAGTTTATAACGGCGCTATCACACATTGAATCACTTTGGTTTTCTCGATAAATGTCCAGATTCTCACCAAGTGGACAGCATTTCCGTAATCTTGATGTCGATGATGATATTGGCTGACTTCTTGATTTTTCACGCTGTGAGCAATCCGATGGCTGATTTTGTTTTTGTACTACTGCACTATCAGGATTGTGGGTGCTTTCGGTTTTCTCATTGGCAATCGATGCTATTGTTGATGCGTTGAAATCGCTTGCCTCCGTTAAGGTTGTGCTTACATCTTTAAAAGTTTGGTCATTCAATTTATTTTGGACATCATCAGCTTGTGTCATTAATATAAGTACGCATATGTATATGGTAAGATATATTTTGAAATTAATTTTGGGGATGTTTTTCAAAAAATATGATCCCATGTTAATATAATTGTACTGAAAAAAGTCAAACATCATTAAGTCAGAAAGCACATATTAAAAATAGTTCGATATTGTTATGTTATAATTGTGTAACGACTATACAACAACAACTTTAATTGGGTGCTATCCAAGCATATAAATAATAACAATTTTGCAGACTGCCGAACTTGTTTACACAGCCAACAAAAATATGACGTCATTACAATGAGTGAGTGTACTTAAAATTCTTTCTCTTAACTGTAAGATACGCGCGTAAATTATTTAATGTTCATTACCTTCATGTATACATATGTATGTACATGTGTGTGTATGTTTCGGTTTAAAATTGGTGACAAACCATTAAAGAAAAATTGACATGATAAGAACAACACCTTTATAAGAGAAAGGTGTGTTGTAATTAAATACTACAACGCACAGCTATTGGAGGAATACAAGCATATTACAACCATGATAACATACACACATAAATATTTTACTCACATGCTAATAAAAGAACCAAAACAATATTGCAAAGCATTTATACAAATGCTTATGTTTTTAATTTATAAAAATATATATGTATGCAAGCCAAATATAAAGAACCAATTAGTCGACAACATTAGTGAACATAGCTATACGAAAACTTATTTTGTGCTATATTAAAAACTTATTAACAAAATGCATCCGACCACCGCGCACAATGAATTAATACTAACTGTATTAACGTCTGTATATGATGCATGTACGCATGGCCTACTGATAAGATAACAAAAATTGTAGATGCAGGGCTACATCATATAAATATTAATCTTTCTCAATTGACACATTGTTCGAAAAAAGACACAAATCATATTTGAAGAATCGAAACAAACAAATTTAAAGTGAAAGAAAACAGTGCCTGCAAAGTTAATTTGATAAGAAATTTGAAATTTAATTCATTCGTTGGTTAAATATCGATAGCAAAACCCAAAGCAACAATGGGCATGACGCACATGCAACCATGTATGCTTTAGTGCCCAAAACGACTACTAGGTGTCGCTTGCGGCACTAGCAAATGAAAGACGCGCTGTGATTGGTGGACTGTACGCTATTCGGGCTATAAGTGCAGAAGTAAAATGTAAGGTAAATGTCGCTCCAACTGTTTGGTTAAAAATAGTTAAATAATATTGAATAAAAGATAACATTGCGTTAATAATGTGATGTCAAGTGCGAAAGGTAAATGACAGTACAAATAATTGTGAATCGTGTTAAACCATCAATTCTATAAAAGTTTCTACAAATTTTTTCGGTTTTATAAATGGCGGACAATGTGCGTTGGCTTCAGCCATAGACACAAACACACTTTCAATAACACACACAGTTACGAAAATTTGTGCGTGCGAGTACTAAGCAGTGGGTTTAAAATTGAGAATGTATAATTTGCCAAACCTAGCCCAGAGCAAATCATCCTTACCTGCAGTTATTGTGTGTGTGTGTTTGTGTTAATTTTGGCGCCATATAGCAATTAGCAAAGTTTTTCTGCATGCAATTTGTAAACAAAGTGGCATTTCTGAAAGATTTTGTGAATTCTATCGATTTTTACTCGCTCACGTACATTTATAAATGCACACACAGATACGCCAATACCGTATGCGCAAATGAACGCGAGCGAGCGCTAGTTGCAGTTTTTGTTTAAAGCAATCTTTATTTTGTTTTAGATAATGTGCAAATCAACACAAAAAAGCATATAAAAAAGTGTATTTTAAGGTAAAACAGTTTGTACACACGCACGCCAGCTTATTACATTACGTCCATACGAAGGATTTAGGCAAAAAGTGGGTGGCTGAGGCGACAGAAAAATTGATCAAAGTAAAATGAGTGGTCGTGGAAGCCGGAAACGTGGACGTCCTCCAAAGACGCCAAATGAGCGCTCATCGGGCCGCTTTAATTATCATCTGCTCAAGAAACCAAAATATCTAAGTGAAGGCAAATCCCAGCCAAGCACTCCCTCTGCATCACGCTGTATTTCTCCACAAAGCGATGAGTGCAGTCGTAGCAGTCACAACAATCGCAGCAGCCGAGGCAACGGCGCCAAAAGGGGACGCGGACGCAAATCGAATGTCCACGGAAACACCAGCACTAACAGTTACTCAGGCAGAAAAGGTAAATCATCTCTGAAAATACCAATAAGCTAGGTAGTTTTTTAAAAATACCAAGAAATGGATCTTAAACCATAAATCAATATCACTACGAATATCGATAAAATTTTTATATTATTGAACATTTACCAAAAACGAGTTAATATTCACCACAATCAAATTGTCTTAGCAGCCGTTTGACAACTGTCAATAAATAAATGGCTAATTTGTTGACAATTAAAGTTATGTTCTATTGTTCTGAATATTTTAGAATAATTAATTTGTATTTAAAAGGAAACCTTTGAGTCAGACAAAAAATCGAAAAGAAGAACGTTTTTGCATTAAAATTAATCAATTTAATCATAGCAAAAGAATCTAGCATCAAAAAAAAAAAATATTAAAATAAAAATAATAACCATTAATATCATTATGATAGATCATCGTTTTAAAGGTATATGTTTCAAAAATTAAGACAGAGATAATATTAAACATTCAAACCATACGATATTAATTGCTTGTCTTTTGAATTACTACAGGTTTCGAGTCTGAATATCATTACGGCTCTGATTTTGGAGATTCTGATGAGGAAAAGTCCGATAATGAAGATGATATGCTACTAACGCCTAGCGATGAAGAGAGCTTAGATGCAGCCAACGAGAGTGAGTCGGAGTTTTCAGTTTGCAGCTTTACACAAAACGGTGTTGGTCGACCTCCGAGACCACCCAGCCCGGATCCCGTTTGGCTGCAAGACGGTCGAGAATTTGAGGCTCTTGAGTTGCCGGAGTCTTCCGAAGACCTCTTTGTGGGTAATGCGCATGTTTTGCGCGCTTTAAGTATTTACGAAGTATTAAGACGCTTTCGCCACCTGGTGCGACTTTCGCCCTTTCGCTTTGAAGATTTTTGTGCAGCTCTCGTTTGCGAAGAGCAAAGTGCACTACTCACTGATATACACATTATGCTGCTGAAGGCAATACTACGTGAGGAGGATGTACAGGGAACACATTTTGGACCGCTCGACCAAAAAGACACAGTCAATATCAGTTTATATCTAATAGATGCAATTACATGGCCAGAAGTCTTACGCAGCTATGTGGAAAGTGACAAGCAATTCGATCGTAATGTTTATAAAATACTTAACACTGGAGAGTATCCCTATACGGGCGTCGAACATCGTCTTGTGGTGCTCCAATTCTTAGGTGATCAATTTCTCACTGCCAACTCGGTGCGTGACGTGATGGTGCAGGAGGGTCCCATACACTATGATGATCATTGTCGTGTCTGTCACCGCCTCGGCGATTTGCTATGCTGCGAAACATGTCCTGCTGTCTATCACTTGGAGTGTGTTGATCCTCCTATGAATGATGTACCCACCGAGGACTGGCAGTGTAGTCTGTGCCGGTCACACAAAGTAGCTGGTGTTATGGATTGCATCTTGCCACAGGAGAAACAAGGCGTTCTCATTCGTCATGACTGTTTGGGTGTTGATCGGCATGGACGCAAGTACTGGTTTATTGCAAGGCGTCTATTTGTTGAGGATCAAATAGATGGTAGCTGTTGGTACTACAGTACAACAGCAAAATTGGGACTTCTACTTAAAAGAATGGATCCTGCAGAGCTCGAGACCCGGCTTTTTTCACAGTTAATTGATCGTCAGGAAGAAATAGAACGCCAAATGAAGCTAACTGAGTCGCTCACCAACGACCATAAACATAACAAGCGCACCGTATTAGACTTAGAGCAAGAGGCTACTCAAGAACTTCTTGAAAAAGAAACGGTTGATACCCAAGCCGAGGAAAGCGATGATCCTACAGTTGAGAGCATAAAAAAAGAAGACGATAATAACAAAATGGTAACACGTCAAAAGACTAATCAATTAAATAATGGTACACTCTACTTTAAACTGGGCATGGAGCAAGGCTTTAAGAACTATGTTAACCAGTATGCTACTAACCCAATTGCACTCAACAAGCCGCAACGCAACGAGGAGCGCGATAAACGACGTCATCTCTCCCACAAGTTTTCATTGACCACAGCCTCTGATTTCAAGTGGGTTGGCATAACAATGGGTACATGCGATAATACTATAACAACTCTCCGTCAGACTCTGCTTAATTTTGAGTCGAACATAGCGGCACCGTTTATGAATGTCAACTGGTTAAGCAACAAGAAAATGTGGAATAGCGCTGTAATGAATGCAAAACGGGCTACTGACTTTGCTGCCGTTATGTTGCTGTTTCAAGCATCTCTTAAAAGCGTCGTCTTCGCTAACGTGTGGCATGAGCAGCTTGGACACACGCATTTACAGCGCATTACCAGCGCGGAGCGCGAGGATCGCAAAAAACAAGAAAAACGCGAAAAGCGCGAGCGCGATGATGAAGAAGAACGCAACCGCCTTGCATTTAATTACATCAAATATTCGTTGGGCTTAAAGCACCAGGTATGGAAGCAAAAAGGTGAGGAATATCGTGTTCATGGACAATGGGGCTGGCTTTGGTTATCTAGCAGTCGACGTTGTGGAGTTCGTGTAAGAAGGACCCGTGCTCAGCCGCTGACACACAGTCGTATCTTTGTGCACTACACTATGGGCGCGGAACAAACTGTGAACGAATGCATTTTAGTTGACCCGAGAACGGAGCGCTTTATACAGCAATGCTCGTCAATCCATGCGTCCGGTCAGGTGTGTCATTATTTACCCGAACAGTACACGCAAGTTAAAGTAGTCGAGGACGTCGCTGAGCGTGTTAACGGCCAAATTGATATCAGCAAAGCTTTAACTTCACCGGGTCGCATTTATTTTCCAAAGGTTGCACGTAAGTGTCGTCTAGATGATCTGCTAGAGCAACGCACTAAACTGGCCGAGGTCGAACAGCAAATTGCAATCAAGTCGGATGCAGAAGGAGATGTTAAACCTAATATCATAACATCGAGTAGTGCACATGGCAGTAGCAAGCAAACGTATCTGGAAAAGCGTTTGCTTCGTCTTACTGAAGCCTCTGGCAAAACTGTTACATCCAGTGTTAATTTGGATCTCGTCAACTCTTTGGCTAAACAAATACAGTCAGTGCGAACGCAGTTTAGTCAACTTAATCGCTACGCTAAAACATTCCGCTGCTACACCAAGGAATGTAATACGAATTCAAACGCAGTGTCACAGATTACGCAGAATACTTGTTATTCCCCTCTTTGCCTGCAAAAGGCACGAGCAAAAAAGGAACTGCTTTTGCTTTTACGCAAAGCGCACACTGCCGGGAATGGCTCAAAGGAAACTGTAGCTGCCATATTGGGCGCTGTGAAAAAGCCGTCCATTCTGGAGCAAAAGTTAACAGAGGGCAAAAAAGAGTGTTCGCAACTGCCAATAGATGAGTGTGAAGACCACAAGTTAACAGAAATAGAAGCGCCACTCGATTTACTGTACGACTGGGAGCAGTCACGAGCTCATGCTGTGCTCTTTAGCGAGAATTTGCTAACAGATTGTTTGCAAATTGGATCCGACAACGACAAAGTTACAGTTAAGCTGGAAGAAGAAAATAGTGCAAGCAACCTAAACCTTGATACACATACACAGGACTCAGACAAAATGGACTACATTGAGAGCATGGACGTGTGCAGCAATGTTGAAATTGAAAGTACTGAAGATTCATTGAATGCGGCAGCAAGCGCTGCAGGCACAACAGTTAATGTCGATGATGTTGATATGTTTGCTGGTGCGAAACGAAAGCGTATTATTAAGCCCAAAAAAGCATACATTGGAACAAAAGATGTATTAGATCAAACTCTGGATAAGGATATTCCTCTCAACAAACAAAATCGTCGTTTTCCTATCACTCAGCGACCAGTAAAGCGTGAGGATGTTACTAAATATGAACGGGAGTATTTCGAAAATGGCAGCGAACGAGTCTACTCAGCTTCTTCAACACGAGGGCGTGTGTATCTGTTGCGTGATGTTGCCAAGTTGTACGATCAAGCGGTCAAACCTGAAGATAAGACAAAAATTATAAAGAAAACTGTTTATGCACGCTATCCGCTTATTTCAAATTTTTTAACGCATAAACAAAAACGCTGTTTGTTGGTCTTGCCACGGTACGAGCTCCTTAAGCTTGCCCGCTTAGGTGGAAAGTTTCCAGCAAGCGGCTTTCACCACGGAGCCAAAACGAACTCAATTTGGCAATATCAGTGCTCTCGGCCGCTGTTTCGTACCTGCTGGTCATATCGTACATCAAATGCGACAACTTTGGCAAGCATAGCCCTGCAGCTAAGAATTTTATGGTCTTGCTTACGGTGGGACGATATGATTGCAAAGCCACCATCCACTGATGGCAAGCATCAGGTTACCACAGAAAATGAAATAGTGACATTGGAATTGCTGAAATTACGCCACGCCGGTCGATATGGCGAAAAGACAAGCTACCTTCGTCGCAGGGTTGTTATACCATTAGAAATGCCAAAGACCATAAGAGGTAAGAAAAGATTACAAAAAAAAATTGTGGCCTTATAAGTTTCATTATACTTTTTTTTTGCAGAAGTAACATCAATTCGTTCGGGTCTACGAAAACGAAAGCGTGCTGAATCCCCACAACCAACAGAGCCTCAGATAAGTGAAGAATGGGTGGATGAAGATAAGCTTGAACTGTGGGAAATTAAATTCATTGGAGAGAAACAGGAAAAGGCACGCCTTGCCACTGTGACACGCTCTGTGACATCGCGGCAGCTTGAATCGAACAATGGCTCCGGCTCTAACGTGTCCGCTATTGGAAGTCCAGTAGGTGCACGTGTTTTGTTGGCGCCAAAACCTGGAGAAGACTGCAAGGACAAAGTAGAACAACAGTTAAAACTGCAGCGATCGGCACATCAACAGCGTAAAGTACTTGGCGCAAGCGAAGTAACGCGTTCATCGACGCCTGGTAAGTTATTAAAAATAAATATATATTTATTTGCAAAGTAATAAGAGTTATTGCTATAAACTACTTTTACAGTTAAGGGACACGTAATTGGAAGTAGGCGAGTCATTGTCAAAAATCCGGATGGTACAACGCGCATTATACAGCAAGCCGTTACACAAGTGGCTCGCACATCAACATCATCAACAGCAGGTTCATCCCCGTCTACAAATGCATCACAAGTTAATACAACATCAACGGCACCCGCACCAACGCCGCATAAAGTACAAATTATACGTGGACCGGATGGAAAAGTTAGCGTCCGTGGACTTAATCCAGGACAACAACTGGTGCAAATGCCAGATGGCAAGCTTCACGTGTTAACAACAACAACAACGTCGTCAAATGCATCATCAAGTGAGTATTTTAAACAAATATTTAAATTAAGCATTTTATATAATTGTTTTTGTTTTTGTAATTTAGACATGAAAGGAAAATTGCCGATTAAAACATTGGCAGCACCTTCAGCACCACATGCCGTCGCATCAACGACGGCATCTACAAATTCATCTCCAGTGATAAAACAAATTGCAGTTAAACATGTTAACATCGCCAAGTCATCCGGTGCTCAAACCATCGGGTCGGCCTCGCGCGTTACTTTGCCTCTAGCTCAAGTTAAAAATAAAATGTTACTTGCACAGCAGCAACAAACTAGCCAAACAAACAGCGCGTCACCTACTGTGCAAAAACTTGTGCCAAAAGTAATATCAGCCGCCTCGCCAAACCAGCAAATGTTTGTACAGCCCGGCTCAAAACTGTTGGTGACACAAGGAGCTCAGGGTCAGAAAGTTATCATATCTGCATCACCAAGCCTACAACAGCAGCAGCAACAACAAGGCAATGCAACAGTGCAGCAACAGCAGCTTGTTCATTCACAAACAATTCAACAACACATTCAACAGCAGGCGCCACAGCAACAGCTTGTTGTCAATCAACAAGTAAGCAGTCAGCCGACACAAAAGGTAATACAACAAATTGTTAACACAAGTAACGTGCAGCAGCAAATTGTTGTTGGCGGGCAGCGTATTATTTTAAGTCCTGGTCAAACAATTGTTACGCAACGCAACGTGCCGCAAAGTCAAGCCCTGCAAATGGTACAGCAACAAATTCAAACGCAGCAACAACAGCAGCAACAACAGCAACAGCAGCAGCATACCGTACAGCCTCAGCAACAATATGTGGTGCAAACCAATCAAACTGTGCAATCGACACCCACGGTTCAGACTAAGGTAGTGAAGCAAATGGTGGTTCAACAACAGCATCAGCAAACAATTGAGGAGAAACCACAAAGCAGCACGACGGAAAACAATGATGCAACCACACAGCAAGTACTTGTGCCTAACTCTACGTTGGCTCAGCAGCTAGCGCAAGGCAAGCTACAAGTGGCGACAATTAATGGACAGCAAGTGATTGTCAAACCGTTGGGCAACAATCAGGCTCAAATAGTCGCTCATATAAAGCATCAAGGCGATGGCAACGCACATATTGTAACAAATAATGCGACGCCTGCAGCATCTCAAATCAGTCCACAAAGCTCACCTTCTAAGCAACCGCAACAGCAAAGTATTGTGCAACAAAGTCCACAACAAGTAGTTATGCAACAACAGCAAGTGCAATCCCCGCAACAGCAGCACATTGTGCAGCAGGTGGTTCAAACACAAGTACAGCAACCCCTAAGCGTTGAAGAGAGCTTACTCCAAAATCAGCCCCCTGGCACAGTGATCAAGTGTGTTACAGCACAAGTGTTGCAAACTGAGCATGGACCACGAATCGTGCTGCAAGGTCTCGTTGGCAACGACTTTACAGCGCAACAACTCCAGCTGGTGCAGACTCAAGTCAAGCAACAGCTAATGAAAGGTAATAAAAATTAAACGAGAAAACAAAATAAATAAGCTAAATGTATTTATCTTTTTGCTGATCACTAGCTCAAGAATCCAATGGCAAACTAGGCGTTTTGGGCCCTACAAAAATATATCTGGCTGTGCAGCCAGAAACTTCAGCACAATCTTCCCAGCCTCCGCCCCTAACGCCAGTGCACCAGACGGCGACACACCAACAAGTGAGTAGTTTTTAATGCAAATCATACAAAGGTGAAAGCGCTCGGAGTTCTTAATCTATTTATGACAGTAGGCTGCGCTTTTATACCAACCGACACATTTCCCAAATAATGTTGTTGCAATTAATGATTTAAAACATATTTTTAAGCTAATTTTAACCACAAGAGAACAAAAGCATTAAGCAATGATTAAAGCTAGCATTCATTTATTTATTATACACGTTTTGTTTGGTACTTATAATTTCTTTGTTTAATTTTACAAAAAGCAAGTTGCTTATGATTGTGTCTCATTCGATGTGCGCCTTATGCATTCCTCTGTGGTATGTATTAGTGAGTTCCAGTAAACGTTCAAAAATATAGAATTCATACAAGTTTACAAATTGCTCACAAAAGGCTTTATTTTGCAATATAATTGTTTGTCAACTATTTCTTAAACACACACACAAACAAAACACACATCCGTATTCTGTAAAAAGTGCAAAACCTATTCTTATCAAGTAATTTTAAGTATTTATTTAGTTACTTCAAACTCGTAATTTTATTATGTTTATAATAATATACTTTAAATTAAATGACTTTTTAATACTTGTCGTTATAATTAAGAGAACGAAAGAAAAAACAAAAAACCATTTAATGATAATTCAGCACATTTAACCTAATTAAATATTTAGCGAGCAATTAAACAGACTGTGACGTTATTTTTAAAGACCAGGGCAAAAGTATTAGACATGACGCTTAATGCGTTTAGAATTTTCTTGCCTAGCTTCATTTGGCTTTTATTTCTTATTTTTACTATCTATGTTACTTTTAATCAATGTAAAGCGCTTTTTGCAATAAAAATACGTATGAAATTATACAAAATAACGATGACCAATACTGTTTCTTTTCATACAAAAAACTTCAAAGCAAAACATATTCAGTAAAACATACAGATAAATGTTTATTGACCTTCAGTTTTTATTTTGATAAAATGTTTCTACAAAGAAAAAAAATAAAATTTTATTTGTACAAACTGATACATTTAAAAACTTAAAACGAATTATATGTAAAATATATTTATTCAAACATATATTTATGTATTTATACCTAGATATATAATTTTGATAGTAACAGAATCTTAAAAAGTTACATTTGCCAAAAAAAAAAAAAGCAAAGTAGAAAAATTTATTACACAATAAAAAAAATGGCAGCATAATTGTTAATTGAAGGGGTTTAATACATAACCTCACAGTACTTTTACACTTCCTCTTCCCAAACACTTTGATAAATTATCTACGTTTCTACAAAAAAGAGAAGAGTGTTTCTTTCACCATCAGTAAGATTAAAATAAAAATAGCTTTAATAGTGCTACGTATCCATTCTCCAAACCACACGTTTTCTTCCCTACTTTTTTAAATTCATCATAGAACATAGGCACATTGTGTTGAAACTTGTGTATAAATTTTTGTTTTCGAGTTAGTTGGATGATTATTTGCAAATTGGCCTTTGTGTTGACAAAAAGCGCTTGCTTTCCTTATATGATGTATGCACATACGTTTACATCATTTCAGAAAAGCACATCTATGTATGCGATCATAAACATTGTTATAAGCAAGAAATAAAAAAAAGAAATGTTCAAACTATATGACTTTAATCAGATATCAGTTGAATTTGAGTACCAAACAAGTAGACCAAACGAAATTTTTTGATTTTACCACGGCCTAATTAAAATTTGCATACTTAAAGATAAAATTAATAATTAAAATAACAACAGAAATCAATGACAATAAAGAGATATATGTACATATATATAAATATATATTTATATGTATATATATATATATGTATATTGCTGAAGAGATTAACCCACACAAAGAGTTTAAGTTGGAGACACTCCTGGTCTTCTTATACCAAATGGCAATGTAAGCGACAAATTGCTTCGTTTTAACTAGCCCCTCCGTTCCTTGTAAGCGCATGTAAGCTAGTTTTGTATAACAGAAAAACTGTTAAATATAACACAAAGGCTTAACCATATTTGTAATCATCTCATCTAAATCGAAATAAATTTTAACACTAAAAAATATTAAGAAAATACTAAATACAAGAATACAGAAGTTTCATACATTATACACACACCAATGCCATTTTTCAATCCCATCAATCACAACTCCATACTCAAAGTACAGAACGCGATGTTAAAACATGTTGCCGCAATTTTCATTTTAAATGTTTTACAATCGAATTGTTTAAAGAACTAACTTTGTACCATTAAAAATAATTTCGAATACCCTTAAAATAAAATCCATGCTGCCACTACTTACAAAAAATCAAACGTAATAAACGCATTGCCTAAATCCGTGTCAACAACTACAACTCCAAAAAAAACCACGTGTTAATCTCTTCGCCAAACAACAACTACAACATCTCAACCACAAACTACAAACCATACAAAAATCGTAAAAGGTTGCCTGGAATAAATACTACAACTGATCTCTGATTAAAGCCAGGTAGGTGTCCACCAAGTCAATTAACAATATGGTATACATACAAATGCTTAGTTAAAATTGTCTAATTCATTTAATAATTTAAAATATAATGTGTAATGGTAACTTCCTAAAAACAACTAGGTTGGTGGAATTTCAATCGTTTATGTTGTAAGTACAAATAACGTTGTACAGGGCATTGGCGGCAATGAAACCCAACCTGAAAAAGATGATGACGAAATTATTGTTGTGTGCAGTCCACCCTGCAACAAGAAAAAGGCAATGAATTCTCCTCAAGCAACATCACCTTTTAATAATACAAATTCCGAGAACTGTGCCCAGGAAAGCGATCCTTCAAATAATATTGCCCACAACGATGTATTTAATTCTAAGTACGAACAAGAAGAGCGGAACGTGCAAATTCAAAAGTTTCAAAAACTTGTATTTAAAGATAAAGCCAATTATGAGTTTGAATCTTCTAAAGCCCGTAATCAATGTATATTACAGACCAACGACAACACCACCAACATTAATTACGAACACAACACCACCGCGCCTACAGCTAATAATGAAGAGTGTCCCCAAAATAGCAGTTGTCCCTCGACAAACAGCACAAACGCCAAGGGGGGCTGCAGAGGCATCGGCTCTGACATCGAGCCAAATAGTCTTGCCAAAGCTGATAAGCATAATAGCACCCCAAAGAACAACAACTACACCCCAACTGGAGCGGCTGCATCGGTGGAAAACGTAGAGTACGCTGTAGTAGCAACAACAGATCTCTGTGCCACATCGTTGGTACAAGGCGTCCAAAATGAACAAACAGACAATTTTGTGGTAACGAGCGGCTATATACAAGAAAGTAGGCATAACCTTTTATCGACTCTATCTCGCTTTTCCTAACATATTTACATTTATTTTTACAGCTATTACAAATGCATTAAAACAAGGGAACTTGAGTCCTGAGCTTGAAGAAAAATTGGTGAACATGCGTACAAGACAGGAGCAGGAGAATTCTAAAAACTTGGGCGAGTGGATGCCCACGAACAGATCGAATTCCGGTTCTGAGGGGGCTGGCACGTCATATCGCCGCAGCCCTGCTTCACGCAGTTACAACAATAATGCCGATGATGATGAATGGAAAACTCGTTCTCCATCAAAGCGTCATCAAAGCATATCCACTCTTAGCCACAACAATAGCGCAAGCGTTAAAAGCAACCGTAAGTCTCTGCCTCTTGAAGATGCAGTAAATCTAACAGAACAAAAGCAAACGATATTAGAACGCCATAAAGATTTGCTTAAGAAAAGCATCCTACGCAAGCGCTCGTTACTCGAGCGCAACTTACAAAACGAAATTCGTGAGGAAGTAGAGGTCAAAGTGAAGCGACATGTGCGTGCCATTAGCGTTACCGCGCCAGAGAATTTAACTGAAAATGAGAGCACGACAGCATTTGCTGACCAGCCGTCAGACCAAATTTCTGGGCCCAAACGGTAAGTAAATACAAATTTTTAATAAACAATGTGAATAACATACAGCAAACTGTCAATAGTCAATCAAAACCCGCAATTGCTAGGAGCGCTGGAGCAAAAACAACATCGCTGCATGGCAGGAAAAGCGTTGGTCGTCCAAAAAAGATGGCTAGATCAAATGATAAGGTTTATTGCATTTGTCGAAAGCCATATGATGAAACAAAGTAAGAAAAAAATGCATTTAATTCACAAGTCTTTATTAACCACGCAATCCACTTTAAGGTTCTATGTAGGCTGTGACATGTGTAGCAATTGGTTCCACGGTGATTGCATTAACATTACCGAAGAGGCATCTAAGAAACTAACTGAGTTCATTTGCACCGATTGTCAAAAAGCTCGCGAAACTCAACAGCTTTACTGCAGCTGTCGTCAGCCCTACGATGAGTCGCAATTTTATATTTGTTGTGATAAGTGCCAGGACTGGTTTCATGGTCGTTGCGTTGGTATCGTTCAGAGTGAAGCTGAGTATATTGATGAGTACGTTTGCCCAGAGTGCCAGCGTAATTCGGACGCAAATACCGCTAACATGAAAGATCTATCTCAAAATGAAGTAGTCGAGCTGAAAAGTTTAATTAAGCAAATACAGGTAGACAAATGATTTTGATTTTAATTTTCTTCTAACCTTAAAGAAATCATTTATTTCAGTCTCACAAGAGTGCGTGGCCATTTATGGAACCGGTTGATCCGGAAGAGGCCCCCGACTATTACAAAGTGATTAAAGAGCCCATGGGTATGTAAGATATAAGGTCATTGGGTCATTTAATTCTTATGAAAATGCTTCCTGTCCACAGATCTCAAGCAAATCGAAGGCAAACTCGAATTAAACTCGTACACTAAGCTCGCTGAATTCATTGGTGATATGACAAAAATTTTTGATAACTGCCGTTACTATAACCCAAAGGAGTCCTCATTTTACAAGTGTGCGGAAGCACTTGAGTCATTCTTTGTGCAAAAGATAAAAAGCTTTCGAGAAAATATCGTTGGTCAAGGCAATTGAAAGACACATGATGTGACTTTTGATGGTTTAAATTGGAATGGATAAATTTGATTAGGCTGGCTGGGTGAAACAAACATAGAAACTTTAGATATAAACTTTGACATAGATCAAATAGGCTAAATACAATATCATAATATTCGTACATGCTTACAGTATAGCAGCCCTAATAATTTACTTTCTTTATAAACTTTTATGATATGTATAAATTTGCATAACTCTAAACGTACATACATAAATACATTGAAAATACCTTATGTAAACAACTAATCATATAAGTAGCTATGTTCTTTTTATCACATTTAAAGAAACATGAATTTAATATTCGATTTCAAGCAGTTGTAAGCCAAGTTTTATATAGCATCTGTAAATTACTTAAGTAGTAGCCGTAGCCCATGTACAGCCAGAAAAAAATATGTAAATAAACACGCATTAAGTTGTTTTGATACATATACTATATGTACAAGTATGTCAAGCATATTTAAAAGAATTTTTAAAATTTATGTAAATATATTTGCTTAAGAAACCTATAATTTTTGTATGTTTTTTCCGAGAGCACGGAGGAGTGACGGACGGTACATTGCATTAAAAAATGGAATTAGTAGAAAGTTGTTGAGCAGTGTTTTAGTTTTGTCACACTTAAGGCATTGCAAGTCATTAAAAGTTAAATTAGTCATAAGTTATTGTATGGCGCAGTAATAATGCAATAACGGTTCGCATCTTTTAAGTTCACTAACATGAAAGCTATGCGTCTGGTTTCTCATGCAGCCATGGGCGAAATATTGGCAATGTCGATGGATAGTGTGTATCCGGCTTCAGTACTGATTCGGGCCATGTGTTTGACACATCATTGGCATTATTCCGAAATGGGTATGTAGCCAAAACAATTGGAAGCTGCAACTTAATCTCCTTTTCCATTGACTTCGGTTCGATGACAAAGAAAACATCGTATGTAATTTTAATCAAATGACAGCCTTGTAGATTGGTCGGTGGCAATGGTGGCACGTATAGGCTGTCATTGTGCCACTCATCCTTGCCACCAGGACGTATCTTGCCACGTACCAGGACAGCCAAAGCACGCTTTTCCGTTTGTACTATCTTTCCGCGGGCTAGGTACTCAATGGTCTATAAAAACATTAAGATGCATTTGTTATTGTATATTACACACATAAAGTTGTAAGACAAAAATTACCTCGGTAAGTGAGGCCTTGGTGCGTTTGATCGATACGTTGCTGGCATTGGATATGAATGCTGTTACAAGTATGCTTTCACCGGGCACATAGCCGCCACGATCCAAAATAACTCTACATTTGATTTGACCTCCTCCTACACAAGCAACCACACCCAGTTTGTGCTCAACCTCGCAGGTAAAGGGTTGCTGTTGTGAAATCATATGAATATTTAACATGTTGCACTTAAGCTTAAGCTTCAAAGTATAACTACCGATAAAATTGGCTTCTCCAGATTTAAATCGATTGGGTTCATAACAATAAAGACCTGATGATTTTTATGTGTTAAGCCTTTGGGTTCGCGCAATGCTGCTGTACAAAAATATTGTATCCAACCAAAGCTGCCAAGAAATGTGGACGGCAGACCAACAGGAAGACCCAATTTAAAGGGAAAGCTATGTATACCGGGCGACAATATGGCTGGACCTTGATCCACATCTCCTAGCAACCGCATACGAAAATCAATGTAGTTCTCTTTGTCGTATGTACGCTCTTGTCTACCTCCAGCGCGCACAACACCCTCTCCAACTACATGAAAATGTAAGCCCAGAGCGGGAGTTTCATCCTGAAGCTCGATTAGCACGCGGCCGGAAAGAAATTGTCCCGGGAAATACAAAAGTGAAGTGTTGTCAAAGATAATGAGGAATTTAAGTAGTTTTCGCGGCATATTTTCCTGGCTTCAACGCTGAGTTCGTTTTGTCGTTGACCTTGAAATACCTTATAAACAATTTAAATAAATGTATGTATTCATTAAAATTTTTGTGAATGAAAAAAAAAAAAAATACCACAGGTAGGTAACTTATTCGTCCCACATACTGTGTATACACATATTATTCGCTTATTTTTGTGCACATAAGCGATTCAGACATACATATGTATGTACATATATGCTCTCAGCTGTAAATAGTAAAGTTTTCTTGACTCCTTTGTTTAGTTCAACGAGTTTAGTTAATCACAAAAAAAAAGTTTCGTGTAGAGTAATGCTGTAATTTCTATGAAATGATGCCAACATCACGTTATTTGAGTTTTTCGCTTTTATTAAATGGCGCTGCAAATATTACTCTATCATATAGACCCTACACAATAAGTTTGACAAATCCGTTCAATGTTCATCAAACGTGGGTGCAATAGCAACAAGTACATACATATGTACGTACTTATGTACACTTGTATGTATTTAAATACATAAACGAATAAACACATATTGAAGTTTTGTTTGAATTCGATGCTTCATACTTTTTTGGTCTGTTTTCTGGTTTTTCTTCTATTTATTTTTTTTCCATTAAAATATTTCAGTGACTCCAGCGCTTGTACTCACATCGACGACCGAACAGAGCGCGATGGCGTTTGTTTAACAACTAAAGTTGTTGCGTTTCTCAGCCAAGCTTATACCATTTTGAAAAAGTTACTAGAGGTGTGCTAGAAACGTGCTTTTATATGGCAGGCAAAAATAAGTCAAATTCAATTTGAGAGAAACTTGTAATTGTCGCTTTATAAACTCTTTTTAAATAGTACTGGCAGAAAAAAATTAAGCAACTAAAGTTAATCAAATTTAATTGAAAACACAAATTCAAACTATTAATATCACAAAGATGCTTTTCCAATTACTTAAGTCGTGCTTAAGTCGTGCCTGCAGTATCTTTTACCTCTACTATTGTGCATTTTGGGCTTATGTTTGTGAACAAGTTGTACCAACATACATACATACCTAGACTGATATATACTATCTTTGCAGCTGAGACCAAATACAGGTTTGTTGCGCGATTGGATAATTGAGAGAGAGAGACAGCGAAAGAGAGAGCGCTGAACAAATTGTTCCACAGCAAGACGAAGCTAAGTAAACCCGGTGTGGTGAATATTTAAATTGGTAATTTTGAATGTTTAGTAATGCTACAACATACATTAAAAAGCACTTAAAATTGTTACTTTTGAAGTGAAATCACATATTGAACCCTCTTTAAATAGTTAAATTAATATTAACAAATAATCTAATTGCAACGAAGAGAAAACATTGATCAAAGTCACAGTTACTCGAAAGCTCAAAAACTGTGCGAATTTGTTGAATGATCATGAATTGATTTAGAAATATTATTTAAAAACACTTATGGAGGGAATGAATAAAACAGTCAAAAATAATTGTTAAACTTTCCTCAAGTTTGATGATTATTAATCAAGGACAAAATATGTAACTTATTATTCCCATGGCCCGCCAGGATTATTGAAAGGGAGGATAAATCACCGTCTTTACCTACTACTTCAGACACTATTATGTGGTAAAATAATATTTGTTTTTGCAATTGCACGTTGCATCCCAGCGAGATTTCATAATATATTAATTGGGTAGTAATGTAGCCCAGAACTTGTTTGCAAAACAACACACACACACACACACATTGGGCAGCTTAAACAGTGCAAAATAGATTGGGGGCCTGTTACGTCAACCATAAGTAAAAATTACTAAACAGATAGATCGAACAGAGAGAGAGAGAGAGTCGAGCATTGTTTTGAATGGATAAGTGGATAAGCTTGGCCTACTCTCTGTTTATCGAGACATACTTCTTTTAACAACAAACATTTAGTGCGAGAAACGCTTTGTCGACTAGTTGCTTGTACGACGGACGGTATGTTTTCAACCTCTTCGGCGGGAGCGCGGTCTCTCTTTAATTTCAACTTTACAGTTTAAAGCTTTTATTCTTTTATTTTGTTGTTTCTTGGCTGCTTCAGTTGTTGTAAAGACGCCACAAGAGTTGGTTGGTTTGGCGGCGTGCTAGTAACAGGTGTAAATACATGAAAGATTAAACGCACAGGTCGAAGTATGTGGTAATACCCTTGATATGTATACGTACACAATAACATGCAACAAGTGTTTTTGCTTCAAAAGTGTTACAAACTGAATTTTAATATAAAAAACAACACAACATTTATCGAAAATTGAAAATTTTGGTTGAATAATGTATACGCGCCCAAACTCTACTAGATAACTAAACAATTTAAATGCGATATTGTGAAAACTTAAACTCCTAATATCATATTAATAATAATAACAATTTAGTTTGTTAGTGAAAATTTTCTTTTTTAACTTTTATTGTAAGAATTTCGTTTAAACAATATTAAAGCTAGCTACGTTTTAAAGATGTTTGGACCAAGCACCACGTACGTAAATTTTTATGATGAAGTGTAACTTTCTAATGGTGTCCACCTTAACAAAAACAAAATTCCCAGCAATTTAACATAATAACCCATGATTATTGTGGCTCAAATTCTTTTACTACGCTCTACAAAATTTGAAAGGTTTTTGCTTTAAAGTCTATTGTATATGTACATAAGTGAGCGTAAGTAAAAGACAGTTTTGAGATTTGAACGATGTGTATTTGAAAACGGTTCGGTCATTTAGTGCAACCAATTTAAATGTCAGACAAACTTTAATCTGGGTGTGGTAAACCTGCTAGTTTCTTGCAAACAAGCCCAAATGCCATGGTGTCTAGGAATTGTAATTCTGTTCAGGTTTAACGTACATACTACATATGTATACTGATTACCTGTTTGTTTATAATTTAACAGCCTGAATCCATGAAAATCTAAATACAATGTGCTCAGAGCTTAAGTCCAAAAATCCAATTTTGTCATCTGATATCGAATTTGTTGTACATTTATTCTACTTGCACAATGAGTAAACAACAAAACCAGCACTCAGGATGTACTTTGTTTGTTTGTGTATTTCATGTTTAGCATTGGATGTCAGCATTTGCGATATACGCAAGAAGCCAAACGATTTTACCCTTTTGAACTTTACTTCGTTGGTTTTGGCTTAAATATCCTACATGTCGGTGATTTAAGCCTCAGAGACAAGCTGATGTCATTTGGCAAACCGTTAACCGATTAAAATTGGTAACCGAAATCGTTACCGTAGCCGGATTAATCAATTTGCAAGGCGCGATCCATCACCTCAAGTAGAAGTTCCTTAAAGACACAAAAGAAGTGTAATAACATAATTAATTATTTTTTCTTTTTCTCAGCGCAATACCGACGAAATGCTGGAGCAAGATACCATAAAAGCTTCCTCTTTTATATCTGCAGGTCGTGTAGGACAAAATGGTGTTTCCTACACTATGATGGATACCCCATTCGATACTGTATCAATAATGATAGACGGGGAGAACCATTGGGTCTCTGGCGTTGATTTGCACACAACATGTACAGATTTGATCTGTGCCCTTCTTCAATACCATGATGTCGAAAAAAGCACATCAATAAATTCAAACTGGCCCTTAAATACATCCAGCCAAATGAGCAAACAAAGTTCATTAACAAATACCAAAAAAAGGGAACAAGCTACATATACACAATGTATGCTAAAATCACATCAGTATGTGATTGTAAAGCAATTGCCGGACTGTCGCTTTGAGGAATATTTGGATGGTAGCACTCGATTATTAGATGTTATAACGGCAAACAAAAAGGTCTGTTTTTTAATCATTTGCGCTTGTTTAGCTAAACGTGTTGTATCTACAATATTTCTGGCTTTTATCATAGTGTGAGCTGCAGCTAAGAAATCTTGGTAAGACGACTTCCAACGAAGCATCCCCAAGACTAATGGATAATCAGGAGCATATGTTTTCGATGATGTCAATGTCAACAGATAACGATAGTGGCATGGGCAGCCCAGTGGGTAGTTCTCGAAGTGAACGATACCGAAACAGAAGACGAGGCAAACAAAGATCTGGACTTGCAGCAGTTCCAGCTACGACAGTTTTCCGCGGTATTTCATTAATACCAAATCAAAACATAAAACAAAAGCTAAAGCTTTCCAGTCCGAGTTCTAATGAACGGCTTATGCACCTGATTTTGGCCCAAGATGAAACCATTAATAGACAAATTTATTTATTAAAGTAAGTAGAGCCTTCAAGTTGTTGTCTTAATACTCTTAATAATACACCATTAAATTTTGGAAAACTTCAGCGAAAAGGAACAACAAATCTTATTGATTGAAGATGAAAAACATCGAGTTCGTCAACGTAAACTAGGTAAGAATTATATGCTCGATTCATACATGAATTCACGGGATAAGCCAATTGAACAAAAGCTCAATACGCAAGACTTGAATGTTTATGAGGATTTGTCTAATGATACAAATATAAGAGAGCTGTGTCAGTCCAATGAAAGAAATGGAATGGAAATCTTTTGGCTTGAAAAGGTTTACGCCATAAATAAAGAGCTACATCGCGAAGAGGAGCAGCTTCTGCGCCTGCATGCGAAGATACGAAAGCACCAGATGAGATTTGCTTATCACACAAAGGATGAGGTGTTACAGCAAATAGATCGATTGGATACAGAGTTGGGAAACCAGGTGGAAGACATCTATAGGGCAGAACGTCAACTGCTCACAGCCAATGAGCAGTTAAAAGCCAAGCTGTGCGTCCTCGAGTATCTGGGGTATGAGCTTGAAGTACTTCCGACCGCAAACCAGCATATTTATCCAACCGAAATGTGTCCAACGCCTCCCAACGCAGAGTTAAGGTCGCATTCTTATGAAGATATGCCTAAGTCATTTATGCAAAGTGTACAAGAAGCCGAAGAAGATACTCTGCATGCAGGTCACCAACATTATGCCAAGAGTTTTTTATCGCAAAATCTAATTGAAAAAAACTTCAAAGTTCATAATCAGAAAGATGACAAGACCATAAAGAAGAAAATGTTTACTTGTGGTAACAATGTGTGCCCGTCGGTTACTGATGATACATGCACGATGACCAAATTAGACTGGTGCTGTTTAAACCGTAAAGCAGGTAACCAATGCAACTGTGTTTCTGACATAGAGCACTTTGGTACCCTTGTTTAACTTACATACATATGTATTATAGACGTACCTTTAAAAAAGATTCTCAATATTGTTTACCAAAATGTTGTTAAAACAAATAAAATATTATTATTTTTGTATATGTATTTGTATTAATAAAATGTGTTTATGTTATATGGTACACTGAAGATTATCACATCCGAAAGAATTCGAAAAATATTTATAAAACAGCTATATTGTAATCTCAGTTTAGTTTTGATTTAAGAACTGTTTCATCATCGCTTGATGAGTCCATATTTTGCGAATGTACCAGCAGCTTAGAAATTTTCTCAGCCCTGGCATCTACAACAGCTGGGGGCTCCGTGCGCGTCGACAGCACTGCAGCTGCAATGATACTCGATGTGGATGGCGTATCCAGTTCTGGCTCATGCTCATTAAGCAGGCCGTGATTGGCCTCACGGCGTTTGGTTAGCAAAAATGCTGCACTGTAGAAGAGAAGAATAGGCAGCACAGCAACGACTGCGACGCTTGAGAGGAATATCGTCATTTTAACCTCCCGTTGGCAGCACTTAAGATCCTTAGACCACAGTACACGCGTGCGATTCATCTGATTTTGGAGATAGGGAATGAAACAGTTGTGTTAAATGAATAAATAATACTTCTAAGGCAAACATACCATGTCCTGCATATCAAAACACATATGCCCGTTATTCTTCTGATCCAAATTCTTATAAAAGTCATTCATGGTAATATATTCGCCAACACAGCTGGTGCACTCGCTGCCTTTGTGCCTGTCCAAGCAGCTTGACAGATCGTCGTACAGTTCAGTAAAGTTGTTGGAGTTGTTGTCTTTGAAGCATTCTTTTCAAATATATATATGGAATTTAGTGCATTTAATCTAAGTTAATGTAAATCACATCCGCATTAGTCACTGACTCACCCTCGCAATAAGCTCGATCCCAGAGACCCTTAAGTGCGTTTTGCGTGGTAGAAACAATGTTAATGCGATCTGAATCCATATACAGTTTTGAACAGTTTTCTACTTGCATCAGGTTATTGTACTTTATAGTCATTTCGGTATAAAAGTCATTGCAGCCACCGCATAACCGAACGTTTTGAGGAGGAATGGGGATTGCATGCTTAGTGTTGCAGTAAACGAACAAACTTTGTTTGTCCGCCAGCTCGCGCAACAAAGTATCACAGTTTATGGAAAAAGCCGAATGCGTTGTGCTGCTTAAGATAGTTAAGAATGCCAAGAACCTCATTTTAGATGGCTGCTTGTTTAAATAATGTCTAATTTGTGTTTTACGGCCACGAAATCCAATTGCTAATCCAATGGCAAACCGCAAACAAAACAAAACTGACGAAATTGAACTGGTTCAATTTTTGTGAACTGGTTAGTAAAACGCTACTCAAAAAGAACTGTCTAGCAGTTAAAGTCACGTACCAAATGTTAACATTTATGTTAACAGGTCGTGCCTTATCTACTCTTTTTTTGATATTTGTACTCGTTGATTTTTATGTTGTATGAACTCGCATAGATACAGTTAGTTGAGAACAAATCGTCGGTGCGTGCTCATTGTGGAGATCTCGTAATAATGCAAAATATGTTTTTGTTAATAACAAAATTTTAACTTTGCCGCGACTGATGTGAATTATGCATTCGCGTAAGCAAAATAGTTTATATTGTAAGCTAAATCGAAGAATAAAATTTTGTTGGCTTGAAAGTGCTTACGTACAAATGTACAAACATCGGCCTGGTGGCATATCTAGTTTGCAAAAATATTCGACCAGACGACGCACCTACATACATACATAGCATACATACGCGTTATTGCGGATACAAAATTGGCAAAATAGTGAATAGAAAGCGAATAAATTTTAAACAGTTGTCTATAAGAATAACCTTTTTACATTTTAACTCAATAAATGCATGTAAATTGCAAGTTGTTCTTTTAAAGCATTATGTGCATACATATTTTATATGTACGTGTGTATACATACATATATGTTTTCATGTAACTGTTTTTGCCTGTTTGTCATTTCTGAACATTCAGCGGCAAACGAAATAAGCGAAATCGGGTGGAATATTTGCAGAGGAACTAAAAGAAAAGAAAAGTGCCGCAAAAAAGTAATGCAATGTGAATGTGTGTGTGAGTGCAAAACATGCAAAAGCTAAAGACCTTACGCGAACGTAAACGCCACTCCTTTTGCGCAGAAAAAACAATAAAATTATATGTAAATATGAAGGTATCTGCGTCTGTGTAAGAATAGTGGAGTGTGAGCGAGTGCTGCTGCGCTGGAGTTCAACTTCCCGATTTCATATATGTACATAGTATATATGTACACATTTGTTATGTACATAGATAAACAAGAACGTGTTTGTTTCGGCGAGCATCCGCAGAGCTGCCAGTTATCATAAAATATAATTGTTTAATCTATAAAAAAATAAATAATATGAATTAAAGCGAATTAAATAGAACCGAGTGCAAGAAAACAGCGGCATTGAAGACGCCTGCTTTGTCTTTGTGTGCAGTCTGGCCACACTGCGCATAAGTGTTCCCGTCAAAGGAGAGAAGTACACGTATAAACTAGCAAGCAAAATAGCAACAACCAATGTAATTTTCTGATCGAACAGCTGCTTGACGCTGGCTCGGGACACCTGGTCAAAAGCTTAAAAATGATTTTTAAAGTAACCAGGTCCGAGAGCACCGTTCCTTTTTTTGTTGTTGTTGTGTCGCTCCGGTTTAAAGTCTTACCATAAAAAATCTGGTTTTTATTTTGACCTGCGCAGAATTTGGTCAACAAAAACAGCAAAAGGCTTGTGTACGAAAACCCGTTGATCGGTACGCAGAGAGCGGATGCATAGACAGAAAGAGACAGAAAGAAAAGGAGAAAAAGAAATAGAAATAGCTGTCAATGATAATGCAAAAAAAAAAAACAATAACAAACAATCTCTTCAGCTTTCGCTTTTGCTTTTACGCTCTGTTGTCTTAGGTTCTCGCCAGTATTTTTTTATATTATGTATTATTATTTTTAACCTCTATAATGTTGCTGATTATTAAAATTTTTTTTATTATTTTTGTTTGCAAAATGGACGCGTATGCAAGTGTAAAAGAAATTTTTTTTATTTTTTCGCAACAAAACAAAGACATTTAATTTATTTGTGTGTATGTAAGTATGTTTTTGTTTGAGTGGGCTAAGTTGTATATGTACGTACATCCACATGTCGTAGTATCACTTGAAGTTATTTTTAGATTGGGAATTCTAGTTAAAAATCATATCTTATTTCAATGCTTCCTTTTACAAAGTCTCAGTCTAAATATTTGCGGTTGCTTTTTCTTGTCTTCTTTGTTCTGCAGAAAAAGTTGTGTCTTCAAAGTCATCATTGTCTGTTGTTTCCATTATCAACCCAGCCTTAGTGCATTCGTTAAGTTCTGTTTGAAACATGAAGTTAATTTTGTGATAGATAGAGAGTTTGTAAAAACGTTATTTCGCGAATGCAGACTTTTATTGAATGATATTAATTGTTTACGTTTAATAGTTTTTGTTTAATAAAAGGAATTTTATGAATTTAATGAAACAAAATATGTGGCTCAGCTATATTAGCTTAATAGGCCACTGTATGGGGTCATGTATGTGTGCTAACCCTCTACCCAATCACCCCGCTGTCATTACCTAATTTGCCACAAGTTTATAAAACGACGTCGGCAGATCTGAGAATATTTAGGTTTTTGTTTTTTAGCTTTTTATTTTTGCTAAGTAGACGTATTACACTGAAAAAAATAATCTTAACTCGAGCTTATTAACTCTACTTTAAACATGACCATAGGATACGCTTTATGTATACATATTTTGTACCCAAACTTGAATCTGGCATTCGGCAGCATCCAGCTGTGTTGGACAAAGGTATTAGTATTAGAAGACAGAGGCTTACATAGTGCGAAATGGGTGTTTTGATAATGTAATCGGTATTTATCTTTGGAATTAAGTGGTCATTTTTCTTTGTTGCTGTGTTATGCAATTTCCCTGTATTTTCCGACTTTCTTAATGCGCTTTTCTTTACGTTGTGAATCCTAGCGTCCGGTGTCTTAACTGCTTGTATGCATTTCTAAGGGTTGTTCCTGTGCTTCTTTTTGCATCGCCTTGCGCACTGCTTGTCACTTCTTGAATTCTCAAATGTTCATACATACATATGTACACGTCTGCACAAGTTTAATGCAGCTTCTAAAAAGTACAGTAGAATACATAGGACAAAAAGCGTTAAGTGTGCTTGGGGTTGACTCAACTTTGCACTCTATGCTCCCGCTCCCGCTTGCATTGTTTTTTATTTTTAACTTAGCTGCAGTTTTCTGTAATCTTGCCAAGAAGATGTTTGACAGTGAATCCAATGACGTTGCAAATGCCAAAATGATTTAACGAGGCAAACTTGAAAACATCAGATCAGAAGCGTTAAGAAAACCTTTCGTATATCAAACTATATATAAAAATATAAGCTTCTTTTATAAATAAAAAAAAATAGAAAAAGAATATTCATTAACATTTGAGATAAGACCTGAGTTCATTCAAATTATTCTGAAATTGATTAGATGCTTGTAAATCGACATTTGCCCCTTGATAAGCAATTTAACAAGGCAAAATCTGTGAATTAATTATTGTACGCTTAGCTATATAAACATGAACATATAATGTATGTACGTACCCCTTGATAAGAATGGCGTGCGACATCTCAGTTCGAGCAATGAAACTTTGAGAACCTATTTATTTAATGTTCAATTGTTTCATATCGCGCAAGGTGAGTAATACGCCTTATAGCCTATATGAAAGCTTTGAAAATTTGCTTTAGATACGCAAAAGTAACAAATATGTTATGAAAATTCCTAAAAATAGCAATTTGATTTAATGCCCATATGAATGTAAATAAAAATAAAATATTTTTGCAACAAGTCCCTTATAATTCCCAACTGGTTCTAGCCTAAAGGAAGCTACCCTAAGCCCTTCCACTGCCCATTTCTGTCCGTCTCGCTATTAGTGTTAGTGTTTAGTCTTACTCAATATCTCACTCACTCAAAACTTCTTTCTCAAAATCTGTCTCTCAGTTTTAGAATCTTTTAATCACAATCTCTCTCTCACTCAGAATCTCTCTCTCTCACTCAGAATCTCTCTCTCTCACTCAGAATCCCTCTCCTCTTTCTTTCTCTCACTCAGAATCTCTCTCCTCTCTCTCTCTCACTCAGAATCTCTCTCCCTCTCTCTCACTCAGAATCTCTCTCCTCTTTCTCTCTCACTCAGAATCTCTCTCACTCAGAATCTCTCTCCTCTTTCTCTCTCACTCAGAATCTTTCTTTCCCCCTTACTCAGAATATCTGTCTCTCTCTCTCTTTCTCTCTCACTCAGAATCTGTCTCTTAAGTTTTAGTTAAGTTTATGATCAGTTAGATCTTTTTTTGAGTGTGTAATAGTGTTTTGTTGTTGTTAAGTAAGCTTCGATTATATTGTCACGCTCTCACCTAAAATTGCGCAGAGAGTATGGCGGCGAACACTCTTCGATACTATCATATTTTATCGGAATGTGTCTCTTTAAGCTCCGCTTTCGCTTTTCGACATACAAAAGTATAGCATATCCGTAAATTCTTTCTTGGGCTCTTGGCAGTTGCCTTCGCTTTAAAAACGGAAAAGACAGATCGAATAAAGAAGTCGTATGAATGCCAAGTTCGTTGCCACAACAATACCCTATGTTGCAGCTAGCCAAGTGAATCTGTCGAACGAACAAATACCAATAGAAAACAGCAACATGGGAAAAACACCTTAAGCATTTTGCACTATCGATTTGTTGTGTTTTTTTTTATTATTATCAATTAACGGCTTACACTAAACAATAAGCTTTTAAAAGCTCCTATAAAAACCGTACCATTAATTAAAGTGAGGATTTAATTCTTACTGGTTCTGGATTTGTTTATTTTATGCGGATCCAAAACTAGAATACATTAAAGTCATGCTGGCAATTTAGTCAAGATTTTACATGGTACAATGCTTAAGCGATTTATTATACGAGTGGTTTCATAATCTCACCGATGCGATAAATGGGTATATTCGTGAGTTTGCTGAGCTGTAACACGTAATGTGGGAAAAATGAGTGTCATGGTAATAGGAGAAAGAATTTTTTTTATTCTTGAAGTCAAGCTACTTCGACTTCTGATTTCCCTGAGTTTTTCAAATAAGAATGTTTTTTTTTGTGTTTCTTACATTTACAACAATTCCTTTTTGCTTAAATACTACGTTCAACAAAAAGTTTAAGTTAAATTATACATTTTACTTACATATAAACTAATTCAAAACAAATAAGTCAGTCAGTCCTTTTGTGTGATGTTCAATCATTAGGCTATGCGCAATACTAACAACTTGTTTCAAGCCGTGTTTGGTGATTTCTGTCTGCAGCAAGTCAGACTAAAATGGAAAATTTAGCTAAACCGTGGAATTTATGTCGTTCGCTTGAAATGTGCTATGTTCCATAACCATATTAAGAGCAATGAAGATGGTTCTTTGGAACCCTTCCCAATTTGATTGTTACTACCAACAAAATACGCAGAGTATCTTAAACTCAGGATGGCTAAATTCAGCACTAATGTTGTGACGGTCACCGAAATTGATAATTGCGGGTTTTGGTATTAAAACTTGCAGCACTTTCTCTTATTTCTATGGTATTTAGCAACGCCTTGAGCTTCCCAACTGAGGTCGTTGTACTTCAATGCTTACCTAAATGTAACTTATCGCTTTCGTTGCAATCTTTTCACCTTCTGTTTTAACCTAACTCAATTCGAGTAAAGTTAAAATTCAAGCTGAAAAATACAAAAACGTATGGCACATACTACATGCCCTTTCTGGCGCACAACATGTAAGACAGTTAGACATGGCTGTGCGGTTTTATAATCCTCAAACACAGCGTCATTCGACAGTAAATAAAAATAACTTTTTTTTATCATTCTGTTTTGCAGGAAATAGCATTTTCATCTTGCCCATAATAAAAATAATAGTAAATTAACAACACACGAAATGCTGCGGCCGGCTGTGGCTTGAGAAGTGACCATTACCATCTGGATCAACTGGAAACAACTTAAAAACCACAGCAATGTTAAAAATTACAAATCTTGGCACCTTTTAGATGCTGGGCGTATCCACTACACAAAAACTGAAAAATACACCGAAAAACTAACACAGCATCCGACTAACTAAAGGTGAGCAACTACTACATTGTTAATATGTAGATCGACCGACTTATATTTTCTATATTTCTAATGTTGTAGGATGTTTTTTATGTATTTTATGTGGAAACATCAAATGCTGCGATAAGTTTAGCAATGTAGAAGACACATTTACACATTTTATTTGGTTTCATCAATCGAATTGCAAAGGTGTCTCATCATAATATTGCCAAGTGCAAGAGATTAATGACATCAACTGGCATGTTGGCCAGTGGTCTCATACCATTGCCGCGTTTTATCCAAGACATAATGTTATCCAGTTCCCGCGTTCTCTGCGTATCCACAAACTAAAACCCACTCGCAAAAGCGACAAGCGCGCAGACTTGCTAACTTGTTTTCCCACCGTTTAATTGGCATAATTTGTCTAACAAGAACAACCAACGACGACAACTTGTTTTGCGTTCATTTACTGTTGTTGGTCGTCTTGTATTTATACATCTCGAGTACTAGGTTCTTTGGACTGTTGCTGCTTTATTATTATCCAGTTGGAGCATGCAAAGTTTTCTTGCTTAGATGTTTGTAAAGTGTAGTCAGGTCGAAATATACCTACTAGACAAAAAACATACCGCATGGAAATAAATGAGACTAATAGAAATCCAAGGCTTTCTGTTGTCTTTCGTCGCCTACAGCTTAGTTCAAAGGTGACGTTAGGAGCTTAATGCCAATACCGCAGCCGCATTGCAGTTGCAGAATTTTTTTCTTCCTAGTGTTGATCACAATTATAAATATTTACTTAGCTTTTTACAATAAGTAAAGAGCTGTTTTCTGCTTTAAAGCAAAATTAACTCTTTCCAATCAATTTAGTAACCATTATCAAGAACAACGGGTCGTTTTGAATTTAACTACCAACGCCCTCGGTCTTTGTTTTTCGTCGCAACCTATTGTATGCGACCCATCATTTTATTGTTGTTGTACTCAGGTATTTTTCACACACCGCAGCGTTGACGCAATAACAATATGTTTCTTAGTTAGATGTTATTGTTGTTGTTGTTATTTTGTCTGCATCCCTGAATATCAACTGCTCGTATTGCATAATTTATATAACGAAAGTAAATTTAAACCTTGAGTGCAATACAAAGCACAACACGTCACAAAAGTGGAAGAACTAGGCACACACATTCATGCATGCCATCTTCAAGATTTAATAGAAACGGCAAGTGAACAATATACTCTTTTGAAAGTTACAAAGCAATGCATTTGGTACCCTTAAATGTATGAGAGTTTACTCTTATAAAACCGAATAAAAACTTATAAAACGGAATCATCACGTTCATCACTTTACTGATGGTTTATCTTGTGCGCTTCTGAAATAGTCGACATAGCAGATCATTGACTAGTTATTATTAGTGGAAATTAAGCTTATCTAATTCATGGTCTCCCATTATCACAGTATCATTTTTGATAAGATTAGATACACTGTTAGTGTGTCAGCACTTAAAAATATAGCCCAACCTGCACTTATGAACCTTCTTTAAAATAATCTTTAACTTCACTTGGCATCTTTTTATTATTCATTTTGTTAGGGCAAATACGCAGTCGGCTTTGTCAGTTACCGAATCTTACTTTGTTAAAGTTTTGTGTCTCTACAGAATACTTAGTTTAGTGTATCGCTTGTTATCAGTGCCATTTGTTTACTTCTCCGCCATTTATTATTGTTTAGTTGTTGGAGCTGTGTATTGACTAAATGATAAGCAAAATAACCAACTCATACACCGATTTTCAACAGTCCGCAACCTTATTTTCGTACGTGTTAGTGTATGTACGTCCAAAAAAAAAAATCGGAGTATATACAAATTATTGTTTGACCTCTAGATTACTAAGTCTCGTCTTCTCATTTACATAACTCTGACAAAAGTTAACTGAAATGTATGCATAATTATTATAGAAATTCAAATTGTATTTGGTTCATGGTGAATGTGAGTAATCGCTGCAGTGCTATAAATTCGCACACTAAGGGTACCGATAAAAATTCCCATTTTCTTATCAGTGAAAACTGCTATCACTCTATCTTTAACAGCAGTAAAAAAGTGGGCCCTTAACTGGCACTAACTTCAAAGTTAACCAGTTTTAAAATTTAAGTGTTTATTTTCACAATTGGTCGTAGGATGTATTTGCCAAACCGTTTTGCTAACCAGTTGAGACAATAATAATCATAATCCAAACCATTTTATTGTAAATAGTGACGTCACAAATGGCACTGTTAATAATATCGAGTTGGTCATCGGTTTGCGTGATACTAATCAGCTAGTCATAACTCATATTCCAATTAAACTAAACTAACTTTTTTTTTTTTTATTTTTCAGCCAAAATATGGAAAAGCCAATGCAGCACGCGCCTGCACCGGTTGGGAAAGTTTCCCAAATTGCAAACATTTTCCAGCGCAAACCGATCGAAATCCAGCCAGTGGAGCAGCTGAGCGCTGTGGCCGCAGCCCATGCTGCCGCTGCCGCCGCTGCTGCAGTTAATCCATCTGTGCGCACAGAATCACATTCGGCCAGGTTTAACAATGCACGAGCACTTTTTGAGAAACTTGGTGTAGAGTCGAACACAAATGTAGGCGGGCGTCTTTTGCGAAGCAGTTCTCGTGAGGATAATTTATGCGATGGCTCAGATCGTTCGTCATCGCGCTCCTCGGATCGGTCGCAGTCACCGCCTAAGAGGCGCATGCCCTTTCCGTCAGGCGTGTCACTTAATCAGGGAAACAACGTATTGGCAATGACACAAAACGGCGGCGATCGTCTCAATAACACCAAATATATTATGGATCCAACACCAGTTGCTAAATATCCGCAGCACAATTTATCGCGTTTGAAGTCAGAGGAGGTGACTTCAGTTGTAACGACGCCACCTTCAGGCGGCTCAGTAAGTGCACTTTTTACAAGTGCTGACAAGCCGGAGAAGCCCGAGCGCAAATTCAATTCAAGGGAGCTCATTGAAAAACAAAAGAAGTGGACTTCTCACTTTACCAAGACAAAAACATCACGGACACACAGCGATCTCAATCGTTGCGATATAATACGTACTGTCCCTGGCACTGGCCTCATTATGGATGGTGAGAAAGCGCCAAAGGTTATTTCCATAACATCCAACCAGGATCAGCCGAGTGCGCAGTTGCGTCAACAATCTAATGTATCTGTTACGACTTCTGCTGCAACTCCCCCGCTCTCAGCCATTCCGCCCGAGATTAAGCCCCGAAGCGGAAAAATTGGCAGTCCAGTAAAGTCTCCTCCTTTGCCACCCATTCCAGCCGCTAAGCCAAAGAATATCAGTCCCGTCAAGTATAATCCGGTGCGATCTCCTAATCAATGCTCTGAGACGACCCCACCGCCACCACCAGCCAAATCTGCAGCAGTGACGGCCGCGTTGCAACGTTCAGCACAATTGCAACAGGAGCAGCTAACAAATGCACCCGTTCCGCCAGAAAAGCCACGCAAAAAGTCGATTGAGCTTATTGAGGATGCAGCGCCTACCAACAGCTCTACTCCCTCATCTTGCGCTTCGCCCACCAGCTCAATAAGCCCACATAGCGCATACATTATGGCAGCCAAGCAAGGATCTTTGGATGCAGCTGTCCAAGTCCTCGGCCAATCATACACAGGCAACAATAGTGGTCTCAGTGGCAGTACTAATTCGGCAACGTCGGGATCGCCAGTAGCCAGCGCTTCCTCGGGTCCATCATCGCCCGTTCACACTGAGGATGAAAAGCAGGAAAATGAGTCTACAGAGAAATCCAATATGCACAATCATAACACCAACTACCAAAGTGCGCCACTTCGGCTTAGTACTGAGATTGAAGGTAAGTAGTTTGCAAAAAGTTTAATCAAGTATAATAATAGATATAAAGCTGAATTAATATCTAAAAAATGTTGATAGGTAGAGTTCATTTCTTAGGGCCTTCTAATTTTTGTTTGCCATCTATTGTGTGCTTTACAATAACATTCCATTTTCAACTGCACACGATTCGTAACAAAGCGCTTCATTCACATTTCTGAAATTTGCTTTGCTTCACTCTCAGAGGTGAATTCTAATATGGGTCAAACACAGCAAGCATATATGTATGTAAGTTTGTAAGATGCAGCCCCCATGATTTAAGTACCCGCAAAACAGAATTTCAAACTTGGACCCAACATCCCCATCGTCTGTCGCAATCCGCTTGCAGCTCATCTCCTCAAATTCAATGAAGATGACAACGCGTCGCGTCGTTGTCGATTTTGTTGGTATTCTCTTTATTATCACCTACAAACCGCTACATAGACTTGGCTGTTCACGTTTGGAATACCACCGACGGCATTTAAATCTAGAAACTTGTTTAAGTCTTTTAATCCTTAAAATCTATGACTAACAAGTAAGAATGGTCTATTCGAGAAAGCCCGACAAAAACATACCCTTAACCCCATACGTAACGCGTACAGTCGTTTGTGTATATTTACCCAGTGACCAATATGACCAAAGTTCAAGATTTTTTTTGTTATCGATCACATGTGTATATCGGAAACAAGGAGAGTTATCGATAATTTGAAACAAACTTGTTCTGCTTATGGCATAGGAGAGTTTAATATTCAAGTCTCTAGCTCTTATAGTCTCTGAGATCGACTCGTTTATACAAACAGACAGACGAACATTTGCACAAAACCATTATACCCTTCCGATTGTCATAGCTTCGTCAAAATAAGACCGATTTTCAAATAGTTTACATCAAAAGTCTTGTTTTACGCCCTTAATTTATACTGCATTTAAATCTAAAAACTTAATTTTTATCAGATTTTCATGTCATTTTTTTTGTAACCAATAACCAACCGACTTGGGAGTTTTTTAAAACTTCCGATTGCCATAACTTTGTCAAAACTCAACTGATTGTTCAAATGTTATGCATCAAAAGTCTTGTTTTGCGCTCTAGATTAATACATTAAATAAATACAAAGTAAAGAAAATAAATTTTTAGTCGATTTTCATGTAAATTTTTTATGACCGATAAACGACTTGGGTGTTGACCGAAACTTCCTCGAAATAAGCCCGATTTTCATATGCAATACACCAAAAGTCTTGTTTTACTCTCAAGATTAATACTGCATTTAAATAAATACAAAGTAAAGAAACTAAATTTTTAGTCGATTTTCATGTAAATTTTTTATGACCAATAAACGACTTGGGCGTGAAACGGAACTTCCGATTGCCATAACTTCCTAAAAATAAGCCCGATTTTCATATGCAATACACCAAAAGTCTTGTTTTACTCTCAAGATTAATACTGCATTTAAATAAATACAAAGTAAAGAAACTAAATTTTAAGTCGATTTTCATGTAAATTTTTTATGACCGATAAACGACTTGGGCGTGAAACGGAACTTCCGATTGCCATAACTTCCTCGAAATAAGCCCGATTTTCATATGCAATACACCAAAAGTCTTGTTTTACTCTCAAGATTAATACTGCATTTAAATAAATACAAAGTAAAGAAACTAAATTTTTAGTCGATTTTCATGTAAATTTTTTATGACCGATAAACGACTTGGGCGTGAAACGGAACTTCCGATTGCCATAACTTCCTAAAAATAAGCCCGATTTTCATATGCAATACACCAAAAGTCTTGTTTTACTCTCAAGATTAATACTGCATTTAAATAAATACAAAGTAAAGAAACTAAATTTTAAGTCGATTTTCATGTAAATTTTTTATGACCGATAAACGACTTGGGTGTTGACCGAAACTTCCGATTGCCATAACTTCCTCAAAATAAGCTTGATTTTCATATGCAGTACACCAAAAGTCTTGTTTTACTCTCAAGATTAATACTGCATTTAAATAAATACAAAGTAAAGAAACTAAATTTTTAGTCGATTTTTATGTAAATTTTTTATGACCGATAAACGACTTGGGTGTGAAACGGAACTTCCGATTGCCATAACTTCCTCGAAATAAGCCCGATTTTCATATGCAATACACCAAAAGTCTTGTTTTACTCTCAAGATTAATACTGCATTTAAATAAATACAAAGTAAAGAAACTAAATTTTTAGTCGATTTTCATGTAAATTTTTTATGACCGATAAACGACTTGGGCGTGAAACGGAACTTCCGATTGCCATAACTTCCTAAAAATAAGCCCGATTTTCATATGCAATACACCAAAAGTCTTGTTTTACTCTCAAGATTAATACTGCATTTAAATAAATACAAAGTAAAGAAACTAAATTTTAAGTCGATCTTCATGTAAATTTTTTATGACCGATAAACGACTTGGGTGTTGACCGAAACTTCCGATTGCCATAACTTCCTGGAAATAAGCCCTATTTTCATATTCAATACACCAAAAGTCTTGTTTTACGCTTTAAATTAATGCTGCATTTAAATCTAGAAACTTAATTTTTAGCAGATTTTCTTGTTAAATTTTTGTGACCAGGAATCGACTTGGGAGTAGAACAGAACATCATGAAGTTATCAAGGACAAATGTGCTTCATGTTTTTGGGTAGTTCATGTAAATTTATTTTGACTTTATTTAAGTGAATGTCTATAAATACGTGTTATGTCCTTCTACTAGGCGAATAATCTGAAATACAACGCTAACACACTAAATTCACATTAATGTATATTACTCAAAAGGTGAAACCACTTAGCAATTCTCTGTGGTGGAATTTGGTTAACCAAAGCTTTTAGTTTGCAACACAGCTAAAGCTTTTTGAGTTTTGTCGCAAACCAAGAGTTGCAACTGATAAAGAACTTTCATCACATACCCTTAACTCATAAATGGTTTGAAAGGCGTACAATAGTTTTGCAAAAATTTATGTAACCGGAATAAGAAAACTTAACCACTGACCACATAAACTATACGTACATTAATTGGCGGTAATGGTCAAGTCTATTAAGCGATGTCCGTCTAAATAAGATTATTTTCAATTAGCATATCTAAAGTTCATTGCCCTGCATTTTAAGCGCTTTGCTGTGATGTCACAGCTACGTTTGTCTATATTGTTGCTGTCAGTCCTTCCATAAATTGTAATACAAGTTTTACATGATTGCCCATATCGATCAGTACCATGATATGTGAGTCATGTGATACAAATCAACATCAATCATGATACTCTCAAAAAGTCAAAATGAAATAGCGTTTTGAATAATTATAATTATTTTTTTGTAGTTACTTCTTAAAAATCGCTGAGAATTTCTTATACAAGTACGAGTGTTTATTTTAAGAACCAGACTACAAATAGAAGATGGCTATCCCCTACCCTCTAGTTAATTTCATTCTCTTCACAACGCACGCTGCTTGTGCAATCTGGCAGCTTGACAAGTGACGGCCCTTGGTTCTCGAATTCATAGTTCGGTCTAAATACAGAGAGAGAGAGAATAGATATAAAATACATAGTTTTTTGCATGTATACCACCCTGTGAAACGGAACTTGGCGCTTGGTAGCTGGCCTTTTGCCAAAAAGTGCGAATAGAGAAAAGAGAGAGAAAACAAAGTGGGAGAGTATGCGTGGATCTCGCTCTTTTATTAGCGGCTGCTGATCGAAACTTTCATCCAATCCCAAGATGTTTGCGCCTGATCTGTTAGTTAATGTCGCGTTTCGGTGGCGGTTCCATTGATTGAGCGTATTAAAATAATTTCATTCGCAGACATCTTTTTGATGCTAAACGTGAATTTTAGTTGCCAAAACACATCATAAACTAAGACAAAACAAACTAAAGAGATTTTAAAAAGAGATTCATTGATGTGGGCATGTTTTAGAATTTTATAAAGGAACGGTGTGAAATGGAAATAATGCGTTGCACGTTATCAAAAGCTTTGCCGTTATAAAAAAAGTAAAGCACAAGATCGTCGCGTAGTTTAATAGGAACCTCATTGTTTTGCAGTTAACAATATTGTTATAGCATTGTCTATGGATCGTCTTGAGGTTTGATCTATAAGCCTTGCATTGCACTCTTGAAATGATAAAGAAATTTAACGTTACGTTGGTCAAAAGAAATCTAGTTTACGATTTCTTGTGGCATTAAAACTTTAAATGCATTTTATTCCTTGGGAGAGGTGTCTCGCTGGCATCCTACTTAGTGTTTGATATTCGTTCAAGTTTACTGAGACAAACAAACAATGAAAAGAGGGCAACGAAAACGTTCTGTTTTTTTAGATTAAAAATCGTCTATATAATTTGATTTTCTTTTGACCTTCCCTGTTGCATTAAAATGTTAGTAAACGTTTGAAATACATTTTTTGTTGCGCACGCACGTACATTCTAATTTAACCTTACTCTGCTTGCTTACATACCCCTTAGCTGACAATTTCTCTCCCCTTCTGCGGCGTAATGTATTTATGCTTGCTTTAATCAAGGAGCGACTAACTTTTAATTGGCTTTAAATATACCCAAGGGCATTCTTTTTCAAACATTGGTTGAGCTGATATGCCTGTGGGTTTGGTCAGTCGACAGTCGCAAAATGTGGAAACTACTTGGCTTATTACTTGGCCTCTCCAACACCACCATAGAATTTCAAACTGCCTCGCAGGTGGCTGAAAAAAGCTGCCATTTAGCCGTTTCTCAATCCACTCAAATAACCTACATCTATCGCTGTGTAAGCTGTCCAGCTTTAAAATCTGTGCAACACGACGCCTTGGAGGAATCGCTGTATCGTTGTGTTGCCTCACGTCTGCCTAGTTGCATACGCAGCCTTGAGGCTCACGAGCTTGAGCCACATCGTCATACGGATAGCATGAATATTTTTTACATACCGACTGGACACGCAGGGCTGCCTGTAGTGCGTCGTATTCTGGATATGCTTAATCCTAAGCAGCCACGCCGCCACTTTCATAAATATCTGTTCGTCTGGCCTGAAGCTGGACAGAAGGAAATAAGACATTTATTTGAAGGTTGTTGGCAAAAGCAGTTGCTGTTTGCACTTGTAATAACTCGACCAGAAGATATTTACGACTATCAGCCGTTTGGCTCCGATGGACTACAGCTGACAAAGGTGTCCACTGGCGTCTACTATATTGACAAATTAAATAATTTGCGGGGGTTCGAGCTTCGTTATTCAATGTTTAGTCACCCGTTGCGGGCTTTTCCACTGAATCCTGTGGAGATCGCAGGATATGATGCAATTGATGGATCAGTAGCACGATTGTTGGCACAGAAGCTTAATGCTACTGCCCGCTATGTGGCACCTCCTGACGGTGAGGCGTATGGGCGCTGCCTTCCAAATGGAAGTTTTACTGGCGTCGTACATAACTTAATGAATGGAAACACACACATTGCGCTTAACATGCGTTTTGTTTTAGATTGCATTCTCCCGAATGTAGAGCCTCTGTATCCTTACAGCCAATTTCTTATCTATTTGGTTGTTCCTGCGGCGGAAACGCAACCTGAATATCTCATATTTGTTTCTGCCCTTAATCGATCCGTTTGGAATTTTCTACTGGCTAACTTTTTGATTGTGCTTGTGTTATACGCTGTACTAAAATGGCTTCTATGGAAAATAGTTGACTAAACTGGTTGCCATTGGTATGATATTTTTGGGATACTCTATAAAACGCTGTTGGGGCAACCCGTGGATCAATTTTCGGCGAATAGTTCTTTACGTGCATTTCTCATGGGTTGGATCTTGTTCAGCTATGTGCTTAAAACCATATACTTTGGAAAATTGGAAAGCAGCTTTGTACAGCCAAGCTATGAGGCCCAAGTGGACACGTTAGATGAGCTAACTCCACTTGGACTTAATGTGCACGTAATGAACACTCTGTTTGAAGCCGTGAATTCTACCCTGTCAAGACGGCATTTTAAAACGCTGACGACTAGTCGGCGAGAGCATCCATTAAGAGACAGCGATCAATTCTTTCAGCTTACAATCAGCCGTCGAAATAAGAAAGCTGCCTTTATCATGCGCCACGATATGGCCAGAGAGTTTCTGAAACTTACATACAATTTTGAGATGGGACGTCCTGCATATCACATTGTCAAAGAGTATTTGAGATCAATGCCTAGCACATATATTTTACCGCTGGGCTCCCCGTTCATTAATAAGTTTCAGGTGATGCTAAGCGCGTTTAACGAGCACGGCCTTTTCGAGTACTGGTTTCGCATGGACTTGTTGCAACGTAGTCAAACCAACTTGCAAACCGATGAGGTATTTGACGATGTTGGTGAACAGGCAGATCCAATGGCAGAGGATGTTAATTCCGAAGAATGGGGCAAAAAGCGTGTGGCTCTAACATTAAACATCTTACAGGGCGCATTTTTATTATTAGTCGTTGGTCTTCTATTAAGCTTTTTAGCTTTTTTAGGAGAACACGCTTATTTTCACTGGCGGCTTTCACAGCGTGCACGTTATATTTTCATTTCATTCAAGTAAATATATAAATATTCAAATCTAAGTGTGAAAAGGAAATGTAAAAGGCATTATTGGCTGACTTTGAATATCTTTGTGCTTAAACTCTTTTGTTAGTGTAAGGCATAATGTGTCTTAGTTTGCGAAAACTTTACCAAGAATGTCGAGGTTAGTAAAAAATAAACTTTTTAATTTAAGCTTAACTGAACAAATCATGTATTAACACTACAAATATTAAATCACCCTTAGTTATTGTTGTCTTGACCTAAGATAATTTATTTTACTAAAGAATAATCATAGCGAACAGTAAGGGGATTTTGGATCCCTTACTATTTTGTACCACTTCCCCTTTTCGATCAACCACCATAGCCACCATATCGTTTTTGTTGTGTGTATTCCCTTTGGCTCTTATGTGTATATTTCTTTATATTAACTAATATCACGCATGTCTATTTGCCGCTTAGCTATCGCCCTAGCTTAAAACGTAGAATTATTGCTGACTCGGTCCTTAAAACGTATAGTCCATCATTATTACAAAATGTGGGCATTACTTGGAATTCTGATAGGATTGTCACACAGCACAACAACAGTCAGTGTTAAAACTGCCTTGAAGATGTCAGAAAAAAGCTGCCAAATAGCCTTATCACAATCCGCTCAAATAACCTACATCTATCGCTGTGTAAGCTGTCCAGCTTCAATATCTGTGCAACACGACGCCTTGGAGGAATCGCTGTATCGTTGTGTTGCCTCACGTCTGCCTAGTTGCATACGCAGCCTTGAGGCTCACGAGCTTGAGCCACATCGTCATACGGATAGCATGAATATTTTTTACATACCGACTGGACACGCAGGGCTGCCTGTAGTGCGTCGTATTCTGGATATGCTTAATCCTAAGCAGCCACGCCGCCACTTTCATAAATATCTGTTCGTCTGGCCTGAAGCTGGACAGAAGGAAATAAGACATTTATTTGAAGGTTGTTGGCAAAAGCAGTTGCTGTTTGCACTTGTAATAACTCGACCAGAAGATATTTACGACTATCAGCCGTTTGGCTCCGATGGACTACAGCTGACAAAGGTGTCCACTGGCGTCTACTATATTGACAAATTAAATAATTTGCGGGGGTTCGAGCTTCGTTATTCAATGTTTAGTCACCCGTTGCGGGCTTTTCCACTGAATCCTGTGGAGATCGCAGGATATGATGCAATTGATGGATCAGTAGCACGATTGTTGGCACAGAAGCTTAATGCTACTGCCCGCTATGTGGCACCTCCTGACGGTGAGGCGTATGGGCGCTGCCTTCCAAATGGAAGTTTTACTGGCGTCGTACATAACTTAATGAATGGAAACACACACATTGCGCTTAACATGCGTTTTGTTTTAGATTGCATTCTCCCGAATGTAGAGCCTCTGTATCCTTACAGCCAATTTCTTATCTATTTGGTTGTTCCTGCGGCGGAAACGCAACCTGAATATCTCATATTTGTTTCTGCCCTTAATCGATCCGTTTGGAATTTTCTACTGGCTAACTTTTTGATTGTGCTTGTGTTATACGCTGTACTAAAATGGCTTCTATGGAAAATAGTTGACTAAACTGGTTGCCATTGGTATGATATTTTTGGGATACTCTATAAAACGCTGTTGGGGCAACCCGTGGATCAATTTTCGGCGAATAGTTCTTTACGTGCATTTCTCATGGGTTGGATCTTGTTCAGCTATGTGCTTAAAACCATATACTTTGGAAAATTGGAAAGCAGCTTTGTACAGCCAAGCTATGAGGCCCAAGTGGACACGTTAGATGAGCTAACTCCACTTGGACTTAATGTGCACGTAATGAACACTCTGTTTGAAGCCGTGAATTCTACCCTGTCAAGACGGCATTTTAAAACGCTGACGACTAGTCGGCGAGAGCATCCATTAAGAGACAGCGATCAATTCTTTCAGCTTACAATCAGCCGTCGAAATAAGAAAGCTGCCTTTATCATGCGCCACGATATGGCCAGAGAGTTTCTGAAACTTACATACAATTTTGAGATGGGACGTCCTGCATATCACATTGTCAAAGAGTATTTGAGATCAATGCCTAGCACATATATTTTACCGCTGGGCTCCCCGTTCATTAATAAGTTTCAGGTGATGCTAAGCGCGTTTAACGAGCACGGCCTTTTCGAGTACTGGTTTCGCATGGACTTGTTGCAACGTAGTCAAACCAACTTGCAAACCGATGAGGTATTTGACGATGTTGGTGAACAGGCAGATCCAATGGCAGAGGATGTTAATTCCGAAGAATGGGGCAAAAAGCGTGTGGCTCTAACATTAAACATCTTACAGGGCGCATTTTTATTATTAGTCGTTGGTCTTCTATTAAGCTTTTTAGCTTTTTTAGGAGAACACGCTTATTTTCACTGGCGGCTTTCACAGCGTGCACGTTATATTTTCATTTCATTCAAGTAAATATATAAATATTCAAATCTAAGTGTGAAAAGGAAATGTAAAAGGCATTATTGGCTGACTTTGAATATCTTTGTGCTTAAACTCTTTTGTTAGTGTAAGGCATAATGTGTCTTAGTTTGCGAAAACTTTACCAAGAATGTCGAGGTTAGTAAAAAATAAACTTTTTAATTTAAGCTTAACTGAACAAATCATGTATTAACACTACAAATATTAAATCACCCTTAGTTATTGTTGTCTTGACCTAAGATAATTTATTTTACTAAAGAATAATCATAGCGAACAGTAAGGGGATTTTGGATCCCTTACTATTTTGTACCACTTCCCCTTTTCGATCAACCACCATAGCCACCATATCGTTTTTGTTGTGTGTATTCCCTTTGGCTCTTATGTGTATATTTCTTTATATTAACTAATATCACGCATGTCTATTTGCCGCTTAGCTATCGCCCTAGCTTAAAACGTAGAATTATTGCTGACTCGGTCCTTAAAACGTATAGTCCATCATTATTACAAAATGTGGGCATTACTTGGAATTCTGATAGGATTGTCACACAGCACAACAACAGTCAGTGTTAAAACTGCCTTGAAGATGTCAGAAAAAAGCTGCCAAATAGCCTTATCACAATCCGCTCAAATAACCTACATCTATCGCTGTGTAAGCTGTCCAGCTTCAATATCTGTGCAACACGACGCCTTGGAGGAATCGCTGTATCGTTGTGTTGCCTCACGTCTGCCTAGTTGCATACGCAGCCTTGAGGCTCACGAGCTTGAGCCACATCGTCATACGGATAGCATGAATATTTTTTACATACCGACTGGACACGCAGGGCTGCCTGTAGTGCGTCGTATTCTGGATATGCTTAATCCTAAGCAGCCACGCCGCCACTTTCATAAATATCTGTTCGTCTGGCCTGAAGCTGGACAGAAGGAAATAAGACATTTATTTGAAGGTTGTTGGCAAAAGCAGTTGCTGTTTGCACTTGTGATAACCCGACCAGAAGATATTTACGACTATCAGCCGTTTGGCTCCGATGGACTACAGCTGACAAAGGTGTCCACTGGCGTCTACTATATTGACAAATTAAATAATTTGCGGGGGTTCGAGCTTCGTTATTCAATGTTTAGTCACCCGTTGCGGGCTTTGCCACTGAATCCTGTGGAGATCGCAGGATATGATGCAATTGATGGATCAGTAGCACGATTGTTGGCACAGAAGCTTAATGCTACTGCCCGCTATGTGGCACCTCCTGACGGTGAGGCGTATGGGCGCTGCCTTCCAAATGGAAGTTTTACTGGCGTCGTACATGACTTAATGAATGGAAACACACACATTGCGCTTAACATGCGTTTTGTTTTAGATTGCATGTTGCCGTTTGTAGAGTTTCTATATCCTTATAGTCGAAACCTTATCTGCTTAGTTGTGCCTGCTGCGGGAATGAAACCGGAATATCGTATATTTATTTCTGCCTTTCAACATTCTGTTTGGAACTTGTTACTAACTAACTTTTTGATTGTTTTTGTGTTATTCGCTGTGCTAAAATGGCTTCTATGGAAAATAATTGGCCAAACTGGTTGCCATTGGTATGATATTTTTGAGATGTTCTATAAAACGCTGTTGGGGCAACCCGTGGATCAATTTTCGGGGAATAGTTCTTTACGTGCATTTCTCATGGGTTGGATCCTGTTCAGCTATGTGCTAACAACCATATACTTTGGCAAATTGGAAAGCAACTTTGTACAGCCAAGTTACCAAGCCCAGGTGGATACGTTGGATGAATTCAAACAACTTGGACTTCGTGTGCACGGAATAAATACGTTGTTTGAAGCTGTAAAGCTGTCTCTCTCAGAAAGGCACTTTAATCTGCTTATAGTTAATCGGCAGGAGCATCCTCTCAAAGATAGCGAACAATTTTATGAGCTGTCAGTAATTCGACGAAACAGAAGATCCGCTTTTATTATGCGGGATGATAAAGCGAAGGAGTTTTTGACACTTACGTTCAACTCGGAGGCCGGACGACCTATCTATCATATTGTAAAACAGTATCTGAGGTCGTTGCCCAGCACCTATATACTGCCTTTGGGATCACCGTTTCTTTATAAGTTTCAGGCGATGCTTAGTGCCTTGTATGAACATGGTTTTTTCGAATACTGGTGGCGCATTGACGTACTGCAGCGCAGTCGTTCCTCTACCCAATCCGATGAGTTTTTTGAGGATCTTGAAGAGCAGTCTGATGCTCAGTCGGAAAGTGCAGATATCGAAGAGTGGCGAAAGAAGCGTGTAGTGCTTACACTTGACATTCTACAGGGCGCATTCTATTTGTGGATCATTGGTATTGTTATTAGTATTCTTACTTTTGTACTTGAGCAGGGCTATTTTTATTGGAAACACTCCCAACGTGCAAGGTATAGTGAAAATATGTGCATTCCCTCGGCTAATTGATTCAAATAATAACAAAACGCGCTCTCTTGAAATCAGAATCACTTAAGTTTGTGCCTGTCAGATTTATGTCAATCTCTATAAATTCGTTTATCCAATATCTCTTTATGTTTATCAAAGAAAATTTCGTACATTTTCTCAAAATTTTAAAACAAAATTAAATTACTGTGTTCAACAAAAAACGTGCAATGGTTTTTATTTCAAAACTATCAAAATTTTACAACAAAATTGAACTTCAGTGTGCATTTTAAAACGTGCAATGGATTTTATTTCAAAACTGTCAAAGGCTCCCGCCCATGAGGAAGCTGCACAAACTAGAACGACCATTGACAATAATACAGTCAGGCAGTCTCAAGACGATGAAAAAGTCAAAAGTAGACAAGGGAGCGTAAACAAGAACAGGAAACAGGATTCTCAATCGCAGCCTGGTCGCTTAAGCGAAAACAAATCTGAAAACAATGAAAGGAGCGAAGACGTGTTGAACGGTGATTTTGAGGTAATTTTGAACGTGTCGCCAAAGCCAGAGGAAGCCTTCTCTCCAACGTCATCAGATTACCAACTGGCCGCACAATGGTACAACAAAATATGCACATGGCAGTGTGAGACACTAGATGAGCTTCGCTTGCGAAATGAGTACATTAGTTACCTTATCGTCTGTTTCAATCAGAAGACTCTTCGCGGCATTTTTAGAAAAATCCCTCCGGAAAATCTTTCTTGGGTGGACTTCACCGATATAGCTGACCCAAACTCTGTAGACAGCTCTGCAATGTCTAAGATCAGCACGTGGCAAACTATGAACAATCTTATGCTCAAACAGTCTTCTAAACTAGTTGGCAACCATCAGCGGGCTACAAGAGACCATGCCTTAGATATGTCAGCTGAGTGCTCCCGCTTTGCTGGTGGAAGCAACAGGCGAAGGCTTTTAACTAAAAGCATCAGCAAAATCAAGTATAGGGCAAGCCCTAAAATTGTGCCCAAACATTTTGACAAGGTACACACATCTTCGGTCCCACCAAGCATTAAGTCAAAAGTTATGTTGTGTAGCAGCAACACCTGCGAAGACGATGTAGTGCCATCGCAATTGCGCGCAAAATCCCAACCTCATCCCCAACCGATTGATGAGCGTACCCGCAGGGATATGAACTACCTGCTTGAATCAATCAAGGCTGAGCTGTGTGGCGAGATGCAACAGGATACAGACGAAAACCTAGAATTAGAGTTAAATCGGTATCGGGCTTTTTGTACACGGCATAGGCAAAATGATCCCGAGATGAAAAACCAAATGGCTGCGGGTTCCGATAAAGAACGCATATATATGCTCCTGAATTTGCAAAAAGATTTGGTCAAATTATTGTCAAAATAAAATCGTTTCGTTTTATTGTGGCAGTACACTATGTCTAATGTCTAATGACTAATGAATTAAAACATAAAGAGGGATGGTTTAGTTTCTTACATAGATTTAAAATTGTTGCTGTGTTATTTATGTCTTGTCATTTAGTGTTGATTATAATGAAATTATTTACCGTTGCAGGTCAAAAATCGCCAGATGAACCAGCGACGCAGCCAGAGCAATGTTATAGCCCTACCACCATAAACGGCTCTCCCCAGCGTGTGCTAAACAAGCGAAGTAGCATCACTGTTAATATGCCTGCGGCAGGTCTAGGTCAGCGTCCACCCAGTATTATTTCGACTACAAGTCTGGACGAGGAGGGATGCATTGAAAGCTTGATTGAGCTAAAGACGAACCTGCAGCAAGCGTACGACGCTAGCCAGGAGCAGGCGCACAGTCTCAACTATGTCGATGTTGGCTATCGGCTTAATCCTGACGGAAGCGAATCGCGCGAGGTGTACAGCTCCGAAGCGGATCTCTACGCACCAGCTAAAATGAGTGACATGCAGCGCAAGTTTCACGGGTCAAACGGCCTTGCGCAGCAATCAAGCACAGTGTATGCGACTATTGTGCCAGAGCAGCCAGAACCGCAGATGGGTACACCGACACGTTGTCTGCTGCAATCTCCCACATCGAGTGTAGATGGATCGCCGCTGCATCGTGGCGTCTATAGTTCACCGCCAGTGGGCGTAGTTTCTCCCATAAGGCGCCGCAATAGCAGTCATCAAAGTGATCAAAACGGCGGATTGAGCGAATTATGCAGCAATAAATCCACTCCCCCGATGTCACCAGCTCGTGCCGTGCTGGTCAAAGGTAATGCGCCTATAGCATCCATAGATACGCATGAGGAGGACGAAGAAGAGGAGTTGGAACTTTATGAGAACAAGGACGAACAGTTGAATGTAGAATACGTAGAAGTTTTAAATGAGGTGGCGCCCATTTTGCCTGAACGGCGAGCGCCTACTCTTGAGCTTCAGGATATGGAATACGCGGATACCAGTGCTGGCGAGGATGAGGAGGATATCGTTCTGCACACCAATAAGGCTAGCGATGTCCATACAGCTCCAGCTGTCATCTCCCCGGCTCCTGCACCTGCTGTCGCACCAAGTGCCGCCATGCCACGTGTTGATAGCTTGCCTGATGCCATGACAGCTGCTGAGGCCGAGCGATTGTTGAGTTCGAGGTAAGTCTTATTGCGGCCATGGATCAATTAGAACTATTGCATGTTGTAAATCATTTGTGTGTATTTGTGCTTAGCATTTTCACTGCTTAATCTATGATACTTATATAAACATTAACCCTTAAGAACATTCTTAAATTAACATTGCTAACTTCAAATGCTTGCGTATAAATATTTTGATAAATCTGTAACATTAACTGCTCTACAGTTTATAGAACTTTTATAACTTATCTCGTTTGATTTGCTTTAAACTATTTACAACTTTTTGGCTGATTTTCTTGTCTTTGTTACATAAGGAAACTTTTAGTTTTTCTAGCCCCTTCGTGACCGAAATCTCATCATCACCCCACCAATCACGTGTGTTTTGTATCATATTCCTTATTGTTCTGGTCATGCATTAATATGTTTAACGAATATAGTTCATAAATAAACCAACAAGGATATAAGGAAATTTGCTGTAAAACTAACTCAGCAAAAGCCACTCAAGAGCGCAAACAATTTGAGAATAAAAAAGAGAAACAAAAAGAGACGACCGACTGACACATCGAGTTGACTGCTGTATTGTTGAGTGTTTTTCTCTCCAACATGTTCGTCTTCCAGTTGACTCTCTCGGAACTTGTTGGCTCGTGTCGCCTTTGGCCTGCAGTTTTTGAGTGCTGCTCGTGCAGTTTGCAGCATGAATCGCTGCCGTTGTTGCTTCGGAGCCAAATCACATGGCCACCATTCGTTCTTCTTTTGCATTAGTCTTGCGTTCCTGCAGTTGTACAAATTTGCACACGCAATTGAATTTATTTTTGTGCGCGTCCCAAAAATAAAGAAAGTTCGAATTAGAAAATAACAAAGCTTATAATAATCGATTGTGGATTCATGTTTCGTATATAACACGTGTGTGAACAATTACGAAAAAATATCAAAAGCCTAAGCTTTCTAGGGTAGGTGGAAATAACATGGAAATAATTGCAATGCCTAGACAATTTCTTATTTTGATTGCTGAACATTAAATATTTGCAGTTAGTTTATTTAATTGAGTAAATAATAAAAACAAATGCAACCCATCTACAAGTGTTGAATCGCCAACTCTGAAATTAAAACAAACAGTCAAAATGCATTCGGGAAGTGTTTAAATTGCTATTAATGTTCTGTTACAGATATCCAAACCAAGCACTAGGTGTTGATGTTGCCTTTGCCCGAAGTAACCTTGAAAAAACATCAATATTACTCCTTGACAAATTTTAAACCCAGTCAAAAAGTTGTTGGCCTCCATTTATATTTTATGCATTTCGATTAAATATTCTGTCCAATTCCAATGCCAGAAAGCAAATAAGTTCACAAAGAAGTCAATCGCAGTTTTGAGTAAAAACAAGAAGATATTTAAATTTAATTTTGGGTCATCCACAGTGCGTCAGCATTCACCTTGACACTGCCATGCCTTTTTGGGGGAGACTTAAATTTAAAACCAGGCCAGTGCTTTCTAATAGTAAAATAATCCGACCCAGTATAAGCCCTCTTCACAATGCTTTAAATCTCACGAACGACTAAACATTCATTTGTATGTTGTATGACGTCATTGTGTGTACGGGTCTAAAGATTGAACTTTGCAAACGCTCGCAACAACTAAAGTAACTAAAATTCACTCAAGATTTTCAAAATGAGTGCGACTCATCGACTCTCTGGGCTGCTCTTTTATGGTGAATTTCTCTTTAGCTTATTTTTGCTGCTACAACTTTTGTTCTTGCTTGAGTTTTGTTGTTCTTTTAGTTTATTAAAACCGTGTGATAACACAATAAGAGAAGACCTTGTTTTCCAAACGTACACACACACTTACAGCTCAAACATATGTGCGTATAACTGTGTTTGTTTTATTTAATGTCATGCCATCATTGCGTTTTTGTGTCGTTTCCTAATGAGCATTGCCCCAATAAGTGCGCAACATAAATGTGTTTACCATCAACTTTGCCTTGCGTATGTTTGCACAACAACAGTTCTCGGAGCAAATGTTAATTGCCAGTAAACGTTACATACATAAAGCTCAGCTCGCTTTGTGACTAAATTCTAGTTGAATTAATATGGTGTTGTTATGACAAACAAAAAATGTATAAACTTTTGCACAAGATATATTATGCGAAAATTCATACACAATTAAAGTTAATTTAACTATGTTTTAAAACTCATATAAATGCACGAATGGCCCGGATAGTGATAATGCCAATTAAAACGTATATACAGTGCGCTCCCGGCTACGAAATAATTTAAAACAAGTGTCACCATAAAACTACTGCCGGCTGTGTTTCGCGCGTTGTTTTCCTGCAATGACTTTTATCATTATACCCCCAACATAATCAAGCACTTAAAACAAGCAACAACGGCAACTTGCATATGTATATACCTAAGTACCAAGTACATACATATGTACATATATATGTGTGTGTATTTTTAACTGATTAGTAACAAAAGCCGACACCAGCAAAGTTTGCCAATTGTAAGCTGTAATTGCGGAGCATACAACACCTACACATAGGAACGCACAAAGGCAGGCAAACACGCATTCAGAATGACAGTTAGTTAAGGCGTTCTAGCATGTGACGTCACGCTGAAGTGAGAGTGACGAAACACTTGCCCGCTAAATGCACCCAACATCCCAACACTTTCATTCGTCGCTGTTGCAAGCTGGTCTCGTTATCCTAAGAACTGCTGCTGAGGTGTCGTTGTGTATTTATCGCGGCGTATACAATATAATTTCTTTAAGTCCTACATCCTCATTCCAATCTCTCATATTCCTCTAAGTGCTTAACGTGCTCGTGTAAGCGTGCATGTTTAATTTGGCATTGCATACTTCTCTGCATTTAAGTTGCTGAAACGAAGTGTGTGTGTGTTGTTTTCATTTATCCAAAGTATTTACAAACATATTGTATTTTTAATAACATGCATCTAGCCTTTCACTTAATTAGTTTTTTATTTTTAAGTTACTTAAGCACGTTAATTTTTTCTTTATATATATTAAAGGTAACCTTAATTTTATTTGTGATAAAACATAATTTTGCATTGTTTTTTTCATTTATTTTTTCTTTATGATTTACTCTCGCATTTTTATTCGTATTTGAAATTTGTCTATTGTCCTACAATGTTATCATTTGCCTTGTGAATGTGTCTGTATGCTAATGTCGCATGCTGTAGCATTTTGGAAAACAAAATCAGGTTCGTAGTGCGCGCAGATGAATTTCCTTCGCTCTGCCCAGCAACTTGAAATGTACGTTAGTCGTGTTAATGTTTGATATTTATTTTAATTGACAGGCAACAGTCGCTACTATCCGATGAGCAGGCCAAGGAGGTTGAGCAAATTCTAAACGCATCGCCAAACGTGAGCGTGGCTGTTGCCGCCGTTGTTGCCACTGCAACATCGCCCACCAGCGTCAAGAACCACTTCGAGGCGTCAGAAGCTAAAGTCAGTCCAGTTCAGCAGGACACACAAACTTCTGCTGTCGCTGTGGTCTCCGACTTAAATGATGAGCCGCCAGAAGAAGAGCACGAACAGCTGCTGGAAGAGGACTTTGACTCGGATGATGTTGAAGCTGTAGATATTGTTGGCATCGGGCATGCACCAGCCACAGCATCGACGTTGAATGCAACTTTCGTTAAGGCTGATAGTACAGAGACAGAGACAACCACAACAACGACAACACCATCAACTGCAACAGCAACAACAACTACGCGTCACGACGATGACGAACCAGAGTGGCTGCGCGATGTTCTGGAGGCACCCAAGCGTAGCCTAGAAAATCTGCTAATAAGCTCAACAACACACAAAAGTGAATTTGCAAACGGCTACGAGGCTGCGCCAGTAGAAGGCAAACATTCCGACTTGAATCAGACCTATGTGACGGGCGAGTCCCTTCACGAGTCAATTCTGTCTGTAGAGTCCACACAATCTGATGCAACGTTCAACCAGACGACCACCATCGATGACAGCATCATATCTAGCAAGCAAAACTCCACATGTTCATTAGCGGATGTTGAGCAGGCCACCAGTTCGACTTTTGTAAGCACTGGAATCACAGAGTTAGACGATAGCCAGTACTATATACCGGAGTACCCCCCAGTAAGAAGCAAGGAAGTGCTTGTAGAGGCTGGGGTGCATTATTTTGAGGATGGCAATTTTTGGATGGAAGTGCCAGGTAGGTCGAGGTGGCTTGGTCTAATTGTTTTTAGTCGTTGCTCTAAGCTCGCCAATTTCAAATTTTTAAAAGGCCTGCTAGACTTTGACGACGACGACTGCTCCTATCCACCGATCACAGTGCGCAAAAATCCAAAGGTCCGATTCAGTTCCGGCCCCATACACGTATATTCAACATTCTCAGTGACCGATTACGACCGCCGCAATGAAGATGTCGATCCAGTTGCTGCTTCAGCTGAATATGAACTGGAGAAGCGTGTCGAAAAGATGCACGTATTTCCTGTTGAATTAATGAAGGGTCCAGAGGGTTTAGGTCTCAGCATTATTGGTATGGGCGTTGGCGCTGATGCTGGATTAGAAAAACTAGGCATATTCGTTAAAACGATCACAGACAACGGAGCAGCAGCGCGTGACGGTCGCATTCAAGTGAGTAATGTCGACAACTCTTTATAGTATCTCTATAACATTTATGTAAACATTTTACTGCAGGTCAACGATCAAATAATTGAAGTGGACGGTAAAAGTTTAGTGGGAGTAACTCAAGCATATGCAGCTTCAGTTCTACGCAATACTTCCGGTCTAGTTAAATTCCAAATCGGACGCGAACGTGATCCCGAAAACTCTGAGGTAGCCCAGCTCATACGGCTTAGTCTTCAGGCAGATCGCGAGAAAGAGGAGCGTATAAAGCGGTAAGCAAATACCTTAAACATTGATTAGTGTCAATAATATTGTTACTTTTGCTTGCAATAGCCAACAAGAGGAATACCTGCGTCGCACTCTTGACTACTCTGAGGATTCTACACAACCAGTTTCGGCAAATTCAAGTGTGTGCGAGGGACCTTCTAGTCCCGTCCAGATTGAGCATCCAATGGAGGTCGAGGCAACCCATTCACAAGAAGTGGAGTCGCTTAAGCGGCTCCTTCAGGAGGTATGTTTTCAAAGCAAGTCTGAAGTGGAAAATGTTTGAAACGTTGCTAAAATCGTGTCTCTTTTTTCTCATTTTGATGAATTTCAAAATTTGTTTGTTCTACGCGGATATTGAAATGCAGCATAAAGCGGTAATTGGTCGTAAAAATATATAGATTTTTTAGAAGAAACAAAAGTAATATTTTGAGCACCTATCGCCATTTGTTGAGTTATTATCAATCCTTATTTAACTTAAAGGGAAATAAATTAAACGTTCGGTTGTGTCGCTAATTCTTTGCGGAAAATTTAATTTATTTTTGTATATATATTTGCGGAAGACGTATATTGTAAACTTAATTATTTTTACTCCGAATTTTACTGATATTTTTAATTTGATTGGTTTTGTTTTATATTTTGTGTTTTTAATTTTATCCAGAGCGAAATGGGTTGCATGGTTAAGGAGGAAATTATACAAAATCTAAAGCGAAAGGTTGGTTTCCTTATTTTATGTATTATTTGTTTTATTTTATTCAGATTATTTTGTTATCCAATATCATCACATATATTGCACAATGCCAAGTAATCAATCTTAAACTAATCGGCTGGTAAATTAACTCCTCTTGATGTAGTTGGTAAAGCTTGAGACGACGGGGAATGAAAATGAACTGTTGAGCGAACGACTGCGTCAGAGCGAGCGTGAACTTGGCAACATAAGGAAGGAGGCAGCTAATCTGCAGAACATGCTACAGCAGTCGCAGGCTCAGTATATGGCCCTGGACAAAAAGTACAATAAAGCCAAGCGATTGGTGCGAGAGTATCAACAGCGGGAACTGGACATGTGCCATCGTGAGGAGTTCTACCAGCAGTTGCTGCAGGAAAAGGATACTGAGTACAATGCGCTTGTCAAAAAACTCAAGGATCGCGTAATTAATCTGGAGCATGAGCTTCAGGAAACACAACGCAAGGCCGGATTCCCTGTAGGTTTGCCCTACGATAGCGCCACCTTGAAGCTAACACCACAAATGATGCGCAAGACACCACCAAAGCCCCTTTTTCACAAGTTGGAAACAGAGCTATCCGATACGGAAATCTCCGACTTATCTCCCGATGGTGATGGCGTGAAAACAGCTACCGTGGAACGCAAAGTGCCCGTTAAGGATGAACTCGATGCAGCCGTGCCGCAGCACGAACTCCTTGACAATTCCGTGAACAAGACGAAGATCGAGCTAGGTGAGTTTTGTCGGCCTTATATTTGCAATTAAGATTTTCGCACTTCATCTATTTTTGTTTGCGTTGTGTGTGAACATATTTAAATGAGTGTTGTTTGGTGTGTATTAATGTTTTTTTTTTTAAATATGGTATGTCCTTGTGCTTAATGTTCTTTCATTCTTATTTTCATTCTCTTTCCTTTTAATTTGTGTCTGTGTTTTGCGCGCATTGTGGCTGCTGCTCAATTTAATTTGTGTTTTGCTCCTCTGCTCTGCGTGCGTGCTTGTGTGCGTTGCATTTGTTCATTCATTTAATTTGTATTTGCCACGCCCACATTGCTGCGCCTCCTCATAACTACACCTTGACAAAACAAATGTATAAATATATGAAAAACCCAATCAAATACAAATGACGACAACAAAACGGATCGTTAAACGAACAAATAAAAAAAATATAAATATAAATAAATAAAAAAATATTAATAATTACTATAATAATAAAAGCCTCCCGTGGTGGTCTAGCTAATCGCCAACTGCCTTCATCAAACCTGACCAACGGTGGCAACAACAGTAACAGCAACGTCAATGGAGCCAGTGAACTGTTGTCAAACGGCAATAGTTGCAAGCGTAGCAGAAGCAATAGTCGCAGCTCCGAATGTACACTGGATGATAGTGATGAGGATGTGGAATTAGAGCAATCCGCGCCAATTTTGGGAACAAGTGCTCCAGTTGGCTATGAAAGCATTAGTCTTTCCAACGGCAACTCGCACCTGCTGGCTAATGTCAACAATCTGCTTCAACATCATCCACCCGCTTCAAATGCGATCATTGGAAGTGGCATCGTGCCATCAACCAACGTACATCTGGGCACCACAACGGCTATACTGCTTAATTCGACTTCATCGGCATCGTCCAGCTCATCAAATCAGTCAACGGCACGTGAAGCTCAAATTAATCAGCTTTACGCGCAGGTTCACAAGGATCCCAGCAAGCAGCAGCAACAACAACAGCAGCAGCAACAACAGGCGTCTGGTTTATTTAAGACTGCGCTAGGCTCGCCAGCCGATAACGGAGGTGGATTAAATGACTTTCATCGCGGAAGCATGACAACCTTTGGTACTTCCGGCGCTGGCAGTGCTAGCAATCGTGATCTCAATAGCTCATACGACTCAATAGTGGGCTCTAATGATAAGTTATCAGAGAACGACCAGGGCGAAAACTGGATGTATCCGAGTCGGAGACGCGTGGCACCCAATGGCAGCAAGTTACCCGGCTCCAGTTTTACTGAGCAGCTTAATCAGGCACTGTCCGATCGTGAGAGGTGGGTGAAACACACACACACACACTGCACACTGTTATACAATCTGTTATACGTTCGCAATTTTGCAGGCGTCTTGGGGACGGCTCCTCGCGCCACTCTAGCGACGATTACACGGAGATCAACAAAAGTCAAAGTGCTGCTGCGATCAATTGCAAGACACTGATCAATGAGATTCGTCAGGCAGTCAATGAAGCGCAGCCAAAAGGTGAACTATTCAAACAAATATTCCTTCAACCGGTTTGCAGCAACGGGTCGTAGAAAACACTAACCCCCCCTACTCAAACACTTCCCAACACCCATCCCCATCCCCCAAACTTTAAGAAATACTTTTTATCACTTGCGATATCGTTACATGCAATCTTTAATATATATACATATAACATCTACAAAACTTACTGTTCTTCTAGTCAAGCATTGTTATAGTCAACTGTTTTACTGTTATATTGAACGTAACTACGTGTGTCACCTCATCATATATATCAAAAACCATCAAATGTATCAAAAATTGTACTAAAATGTTCCTATACGTGCTACTCTTAAACTCATACTCTCTTTCTGTCACACCGTTTATTTGATTTGTACAAAGTTACGCGAATTGTATGATATGAATCCAAAACTTGACTCCTTTTCTCTTCTTCTCTTTCGCATTTCCTCACGCTTCCTTGACTAACAACTTACTAACACATTGTTCATCAACTGAAGTTAAACAAGTTGTTCCGCAATCGCTCTCCCCGCCTGGCACAGTGCCCTGGCAACAGCAGCATCAACAGCACCAGCCGCAAGTAACGCAATCGGCTCATGCGACTGGCCCGCCATCACCCACTAGCATGTCGTCGGGTTGCTCTTCGCCCGGCTACTCGCCCAGTCGAACCCTGGATCTTTCCGGTTCCAGTTCTAGTTTTTCAGATCGAAAAGTGGCCGCTGCTTGTTATAATTATAAGGGCGGTCCCGTGCACGAATGGACAAAGGAGCAGGTAAACTTAAGACCACAAACAAATACACAAGTTCAACTTAATAAACACAAAATAAATAAAATAAAATACTCGCAACTATAAAGGTTGGCCACTGGTTGATGGGCATCGAGCTAGAGCGGTACATACCTGTCTTCAAGGAGCATAACGTAGAGGGCGGCGCATTGCTCACCCTCGATTCGAAGGACTTCAAAACACTCGGTGTAAGCGGCGATGACAAAAATCGGTTAAAAAAACGCTTAAAGGACTTAAAAGCAAGCATTGAAAAAGAGCGCAAGGACATGGAGCGAGAGCGTCGTGAACGCGAAAAGGCCATACGCAAAGCCGAAAAGAAGGCGGCCAAGAAGAAGTAGTAGAATTCTAGTTTCTAAGAAACAATGTAGCCAAAAACCAAAACCATATTTGCATATATAGCACTTATAAGATCTATGCATACCACAAAAAATGCGTTTAATTTAATATATATATTTATAGAAATATATCTTTAATAAGAATGTAAAACAGTTATACTTATTTAGTAACTTATAAGACGAACCTAATTTATTTGTATAACACAAACATACATACATACATACATACATTATATCGTACGAACTTCATTTTAGCTTATTAAAATTAATGGAACTTAGACATATTTATGAAATATTCAAACTGAAAAAATAATATATTAAAAACAATTATTTTCAAAAAACAACTTGCAAAATAAATGCAATCAAGTCAGGTTGATTAAATGCGTAGAAAGTCGCTTTATCTGACCAAGACATATATTTAAAATAAACTCAAAACTTTATCTTACAAATCACAAAAATTAAAGCAACACCAAAATAACAACTTACAAACATAAATATAAAGCCAATCAAGACAATGCGTTGGACCGACTGATTTTTAACAATAATTTATAGGACAATGTAAGGAATTCTTCTTGAAAACAGAAAGAACAATGTTCAAGCCAAAATCCAACAGACATTTGATTCGAAAATTAAGAATACTACAAAATTGTAGGAGTAGCACACTTCAAGAACCCGCTGGACAGACTTTTAAACAGATCCAGAAAGTGGCTTTAACCTATTATACACAATACGCACGTTTACCAATAAAATTACTTATCTAAATATACTTTAACATCTTTTAAGACAATTGCAACACGTACCCCTAAGCATGGTAAATGTCATGTATTTTATTTTATTGTTTTGTATCTATTACTCTGTGCAATTCTAAGATAAGCGTATATTATTAAACTACATCTAGCATATATGCAACTATATTGCATTGTATTTGCCGAGACATTGTGTATAACCAGCATTAAAGTTAGCTAAAGTATTGCTAAATGATATGTTATGCAAGACATCTCATTACTTAAGTTACAAGCTGAAATCAAAAAGATCACCAGATAAGATAAAAGGGACATGCAACAATCCAGAAAGCAAATATGTGAAATCGCAGATCAGAGCTTAGCCACCTAATCCGTACATTTGTTTGATGTTAGGGTGTGTTTATCTGTCTATGTTTTATTTGTATCGTATTTTGTATGTAATTTGTGTATAAGTACATCCAGTTGGTAATTCCTCAATATTTGTAGTGCGTATAGTTTTTGTTTGTCCTTTATTTAAAATGTGTTGAACGAACTACTGTATACTTTTATTTTATGTGTCCTGAGTCCGAAAAACAAGTCAAATACACCACCTTTACGACCCTTATGGCGCTACACGCCTCACATTGTCAGTGCAAATTCACCGCATGTGCATTACCCAATCGACTCGTTGCCATTGCTAAAAGAAGCTTTTAAATAGCTCGCCTCTACGTAAAGTCAAGCAAATATTTAAATATGAAAACAATTTTCAACAAATTCTCTCCTACGTCCGAATGTGACTCAAGCCCAATTGCAAAAGGTTTAGTGTTAAAGGTTAAGGTTCAAGCCTTAAACACACATTCGTGCCTTTTTTATTACAAAAAACCGTCCCATAAAAAAAAAAACATAACACAAAAAAGGTATGCCATATGAAACAGATGTTTGACCAAGTTGCGCACACTTTTTTAAAAAAAATATGCCTGAGTTTGTCAACTTATTAAGAGTTTTTGATAAAAATTTCTAACAATTCACGTCCAATCATTTTGCAAAACATTTTGTTTATATTCTGAATCTAAGATTTCCTAAAACCAACAAACTTTCGATTGTCTGATGAAATGTTGTGTTCGAACAGGGCTCTTTCAACTCTGAGAGCACATTAAAAAATAAAGAACGTAGCTGTCCCCATTGAGTTTGAAGATTTAAACGCATATTAAACATAAACAATACAAGCTATTGAGACAACAAAACGAAAATCACCACAATGACAATTTAGTAAACTTGTCTAGAATTATAAATAACAATATTCACATTAAATAAAAGTCATTAAAAAAAAAAGCAAAAACACAAAATAATATATGTGTGTCTTGCTTTGGAGCAAACAGCTTATACTCAAATCTAAAAACAAAATAAACTTACACTTAAAACTAAAAACAAAACAAATGTACATCTTATCAGCTGATGTTTGCTCTAAGCGAAACCCTCTTGCCACTATCTTCGTACCTATCTGTCTCTCCCTATACGACCGTGCACGTGGAAAAAGATTTCGAGATGCATCTCTGAAACAAAAATAACAAAATGATTCTTTAATGAGTTTGTTACAAGAAACTGCGCAACAGTTTCTTATCGTTTTATCACACATTCAGCCGGCAGATACCGAATACATTTCTCTGAACTATTCCAAATGTGCTTGGTCTGTTTTCTTATCAATGGAAAATTTTCCACATTTCCTTGACCACTACTACCTGCTTGTGTTTGGGGTCTGGTTTAAATTAGCTATGGAAAATCTAAGCTTAGCCGCACAAAATGTTTTTTGCGTTATTAAAGTGAGAGAAAATGAAACGCGTTCACCGACATTTTCTTGTTTGTATGTAATCTACATTGAATTTTACAAGGAATGCACAAAGACCAATAAAGTTGTTTACTCAAATGCAAATTGCATCAGGCGTAAAAATATAAAGTCACATTGACGTATACCCCCTACAAACTGGGCCTGATAAGCCCGATGTTATAACCAGCAAGGAAGTTTAATCTAAGAGTATGGCATCGTTGTTTTTTGTGTTTTTTTGATTGTGTTTTTTTTTTCAATTGAGTTGTATTTGAATATGACAGATACTTGGCTCGTCGGAAATAAATACGTAACATACGTAAAAGTAATTTATTTCTTTTGCTTGTTGCCAGGTGATATAAATTGCATTCGCGATTACAACTTGCGCTTTTACCGTTTAGCGTTATCAACGAATCAAATGATTTGAGAATTAATTTAAAAAACTGTTGCCTTGTTTTGAAGCACAGCTTGTGTGATAAGCGCAAAAATAATAACAACAGCTAGAAAATACTTAATGTGCGGCATGTTTAAAAACACACACAAAAAAAAACAAAAAACGTAAAACACGCAATTTGTATTTGGATTTGGACGAAGTTTTGGCATAAGTTCGTGCCCACTTGGGGCATACCGGGGAGCTTATGAAATATAGCCCTAGTTTACAATATATTTTATATACGCGCTTAGATTCACATATTTTACTTATAGAATCAATCGTTTTATTTCTTATGGGTAATGCAGTTTAATCTTATCATTGGGTGGTACAATCTTTCACTTGTGGTACTCACTCAGACTAATAATGGGCATACATGGGGGGAACATTTAATTGGTGCTATTAGAAGCAATGCTATGGAACTAATTAAGTTTAATAATGTTTCTTATCAAATTGGAGGCCTGTTTCTATTTTATTATTTTTGTTTTTTGTTTAGTTTTTATTCTATTTTTTCTGGAAATTTGGTAAATTTTGTTCAATTGAATCAGTTAGGAGCATCAATTCCGGTTTATGCCTCTGACGCTGATAGAACAATCACAACAACATTACTAGCTCAGATCCTAAATTGAATATTGAACAACAAATGCGAACTGAGAGGCAGCGAAGTCGCCGTCAACGTCAACGTGAACGATGTCGCCAGCTGAGGTTTAAAAGCGAGCACGCCGCTGACAACGCGGCTCAATTATCAAAGTGCGCTCGAGCAGGCTAGTGGAAATTAAGAAATTGAAACGTGAACCGTGAAACGAGTAATAAAAATAAAAGAGAACTCAGTAGTGAAGCACGGCAACAACGAGATAACAAAAGACATTCTAGTTGCTTGACTTTAAATTACTTTTGATTTGTTTGTTATAAAATTTGCCAACTGATTAATAACCTGCGCATTGTAAAGCCTAAATAATACATTTACATACGCAATTTGTGTAAAAGTTATATAATAGTTTCCAAAAACTCAAGGAAGTGCTCTTCAATATGACTGGCTACAATTTAAAGGGTGACGTGGCTACCGGCAATGGCAATCACAACAACAATGCTACAGGTCACGGCAACGGACATTCGACCACAGAATACTCGGATCGGGAACACGACACGTAAGTAGTCAATAAGAAATTATATATAAGGCGTATTACAAAATACAGGCGCACGCCATCAACTCCTTAGTTTTGTGTATTGCTTTCTTTGGACAGCAATTAAATATGCTTAATTGCTTTATTTTTTTTTTTAAGAGTAGACTATAACTGTGTCAGTAAGGATACTCCCTTGTTACTTACCCGCAATTAATTGAAATATCTGAACTTTAGTTAGCTGCCACCTCTAAATCGATATGGATGGGTTTAGTTGTCGGCATTAAGAAAGTTAGTAGGCTTTTTATTTTCCTTTTAGTATGCTTATTGTACAAAATTATTTTTCATGGCATAAACATTTTGGTCCTGGTATTAAAACACTTAAATTCTATGACATTCTGACCGTGTCACGCGCAATCTTGCTTCAGTGCAGTTACAAGCATACAGAAAAGAGAATGTGTTCTCGCGATTGCTGTTCAGGCAAGGGCAGCTCCCAAAAGTCGGGAAATGCGTGCAGCGACAAGAAAAATGCCAAAGGTGGTGATAACACGATTGTTGTACCCACGCCTCAGAGTTTGCTGTAAGTGCCAAAATTTAAGTTCGTGCTTTTTGTTGTAGATACTCGTGCTTAAAACTATTTTCCAGAATCATATTGTCGCCAAATTAGTATCAGCATATAAATACAAAGAGCTACTGAACTGTCCTTGATCTTGCCGACTGAGACTCGAAAACTTTTGCTAAACAGTCGTTAAAGCTTCTAATAGGGCTATTAATTGCGTGGCGCTCATTTATAGAAACTAAATCTCATTAAAAAAACCTTCGAAACATTTTTAATCTGCATACCAGATTACGAAAGCAACTTGATAATACGAATGCTAATGCCCCCAAGTGATCCGTTGGGATTCAGCTTCAACATAATGATAATGTGACAGCTGATACACATGATGGTGAAGTGTGCGTTTTCCAATTGTTAAATGTAACATTTTAACCCAGTTACTCAAGTTTATTGACTAGTCGTTGTTGATTGGCTAACAGAAATGGGCGTGTGCCGTGATCTTGAAATATGGTTTATCTCAAATACTTGTACTTATGTTCTTGAGTACGCCACTCAAAAGCTAAATGGCATTTTCATACCCGTAATTACAAATTGGCCAATACTGATTAAGTGACATATTTGTGTTATTCATAGCAGATTGTGGATTACTTTTTAAACTGGTTGTTGCAAAGTTTAGCCCCTACCATATTAAACAATAAGCTTGGCATTTTAAAATAAACTCTGGATGTTTCATAAAAATTCGACGATTTTAGCATAGCCGGTTTTACAAAATGGCAAATTAGTTATTATAATTCCCTTTCCCATTATCAGTTAATTAGCTCGCTGATTTTTAAGACTTGTTTACGTTGAATATTCAGATAAGGGATTATGTTTTCACGATGCGAATGTGCGGTGAAAATAACGCCTGACAGTAAAATAATGATGAAAATTTAAAAAAAAAAATCCAATCCTAAGCTAGAATGTTTAATACCCTGTACCACATAAAACAAACAATATAATATAAAAAATACTCTTAGGTTCTTGAATTAACGACCATTAAAAAGGAAACATACTTTGTTTATTATCAAGCAACAATTTATTTAAAAATATGTTTTTAACAATTACAGCAGCAGAAATAACCTTATCCAATGCTCTTTAACACCCGATGAGTTTCGGGCAGTACGCGTGATGAATGAAGACACGTTTGTAGAAATATTTTCTTTTTGATGTGATTGTCCCAAGTTCTCTGTATATATGTATATGTATTCATGCATAGTATCGTTCATCAACCTACCATGCTCGAAACTTCATAACTTGTTCCATTATAAACTTGTGCGCCATGAAACTAATTGTAATATGCATTTTAATCGAAATCATTTTTGTGACTTGTCTTTTCCACATTTTCTAGTCTTTTGTTTTAATGTGAAGAGACGGTCGTTATAATTTGTAATTACCTGCATTATTCTGTATTATTAATCGATAATTAATTTGATTTTTGCAGCTATCCTTACGAGGTCATACAGGAAATTGCTGACTTCATCGTAAAGGGTTCGGGCATGCGTCCAAAGATTGGAATAATTTGCGGCTCTGGGCTTGGATCCCTGGCCGATCTCATTCAAGATGCAAAGGTCTTTGAGTACGCGAAAATACCCAACTTTCCTGTATCTACAGTGGAGGGACATGCTGGAAAACTGGTTGTAGGCACTCTGGAGGGCGCCAATGTTATGGCTATGCAAGGACGTTTTCATTTCTACGAAGGGTACCCACTTGCCAAGTGCTCAATGCCGGTCCGCGTAATGAAACTATGTGGCGTTGAGTATCTGTTTGCTACAAATGCGGCTGGCGGAATCAATCCTAAGTTTGCCGCTGGCGACATAATGCTAATGCACGATCACGTGAACATGCTTGGCTTTGCTGGCAACAGTCCGCTGCAAGGACCAAATGATCCACGCTTTGGACCACGTTTTCCAGCTTTAGTTAATTCATATAACAGGGACCTGATTAACAAAGCGATTGAGATTGGTAAAACTATGGGAATTGAGTCCAACATGCATGTTGGCGTTTACTCTTGTCTTGGCGGCCCAACCTATGAGACCATTGCCGAGTTAAAAGCACTGCGTATGATGGGTGTTGATGCAGTGGGAATGTCCACGGTGCATGAGGTTATTACAGCTCGCCACTGCGATATGAAAGTATTCGCATTCAGCTTGATCACCAACAAATGCTCCACTGAGTACAGCGATAAGAAAGATGAAGAGGCCAACCATGAGGAAGTGATGGCCGTTGCCAAAAGCAGGCAGAAAGCGTGTTGCGAGCTGGTTTCCCGACTAATCGCCGAAATACAAAAGAGCTTGTAATCCTACACTCAACAGACGAGACACTGGATGTTCTTGTGTGGGCGATTTTAAAAAGATTTTAGCTCCTAAATTACAGTATAACCTAAATTAATAATATAAAAATATAAACATCTGCAGAATTAGAAAATGTGCAAATATAAGAGATTACCTTAGCTAACGTTAAGTAAATTAAGTCTGCAAACATGTATACTGGCAGAACTCATAGTGTAAGAGATTCTATAGGTAAATGTAATTTACGCCATTAGTTTGCAAAACTAACACATGACGTGACGTCAGATTTTTGTCCACAATATAATCACTTTTTGACAATCTAAAACAAAATTCAATTAAAAATGCGGCTTGTGCGATGAAATCTGCGTAACTTCACAGCAACTAAAGTAATCATAGCTTATGAAACAACTTTGATATAAAAACCAAGTTAAATAAAGCAAATTAAATAAATAAATAAATTTAAAACTACTGTAGACGCACAAGTATGCAGTTTTTAATACTACTGACGAAAGTATGCCTTTGATATTTTTATTCGATTCGGAGTAAAAGTAGGCAGTGAATTTTTTTTAAGCATTCTAGGTTACTGGCTGATAATTCTGTTCGCCTGGTATTTTGAGTGAAATCGGATAAAACTTGGGACTCAATGAAAAAAAAAAAAAAAGCTCAAAGGCAGAAATTATGGAAATATCAAAGGCAATGTTCGCAATGAGCAAAATAATAATGTGTCAATTAAAATGTTAAATGAAAAGTGAACATTTTGAAATGATTATTGTTTTTTGTTTATAGTATCGGCGTAAATAAATTGCTAAAGAAAATATTAAATATACACAAATCTAATCTAGTATGCAAAGTCGTTTGGCTCCAACAGCGCTAGTCGCATTTTTGGCTTTGCTTTTAACGAAAATTGAGCCCCATGTACCAGGCGAACATAAATCAGCAGCAAGCAAGAATGATAGAACGCGACAAAAGTTGTCATCCACTGCGCAGATCACCTCTGACGTCAAAGCGTGCTGCTATTGGTTGAAAGTAAAGAGAAAAGAAAAAAGTGAGCAAAGCTTGTGACAATGGGACCAATTTTATAAATTTGCTTTTATTTTTTAATAGCACTTAGCTTGTGAATTATATTCATAGAAATTTGTATTTAATTCAAATATAGCAACAAATTACTTAATAAAATGAACAAAAGCTTTTGACTGCTTATAACATTTTAAAGATATTGTTTTTAAAATTTTTGTTTGTTGTTTTGCCTGCAGCCGACCACTGTGCACCTCATTTGTACTAACTGCGTTTTTTTTATAGGGTTGTCGAAACTCACAATTATCACACGTTTTGTATGGCCTTTATTTATATTAATAAATCGTGATATGGTGGCAACTCTTCGAAAAGCACCAATGGCGTATTATAACGGGACAACATGCGCATGTGTGCAGTCAAAGTTCTAGCATTCTTGCTGCAGCGAAGAAATTGAGACTACCAGCTGCTAATTCTGTTCGCCTGGTACTTTGAGCGAAAATCAGGCAAAACTCGGCACTCAATGAAAAAAAAGAAGCTGCAATGAAAATGCAATGTGCGCAGCGATTTACGGTGATTATCCCGTTAAATAAAAACTTTTAGATTATAGTTTATTTGTTCATGTAAAATACATGTATGTTTAATAAAAGCTATATAGTTTAAAATAAAATTGAAACATAATAAAATACAAATACTAAAATGGACCAATACAAATATAATTAATTCGAATATTAAGTACAGGTGATTTTTGTTATCAAGAGAGCTCAATGCGATTATTCTTATTGCTTTCTATGTTGGTGCTTTAAGAAAATCAACATTACAATTCTAATGTTGATAAATGAATCAATGTATGTACAGCTAATTAAATTTAATGTTTATTGCAAAGCTCAGTGCACTTTAAGTGATCACCTTTATATGTCAATTGTCTACATATAAAATGTATACGTTTAAACATACGTATGTATATGTATATGTATCCTCCTGATAAATATATATATATAAAGATTTAAGTATGTGTATATGTGTGTACATGCGACAAGTGTGTAAAATACAAGAGTATATAAAGATATGCAAAAGTGCGTGTCGTACAATACGAAAATATTACGTTTTTAGAAGTATCATATAATATTTGGTTACAAAAGTTAGTGATTTGTGATTGTGTTCAAGTCTATATTGTCACATTTGAGTGGTTGTCTAGAAGAGACCGCGCTCTTTCTTAAGCTTTGTCTGCTTCCACACAGGCAACTGTTCGAACTCGGAACGGCTTACTCCTAGAGCGTTCTCGAAGTCATTGCTGCTTAAATAAAGCTCCAGACGAGTGGGCTCAACGCCTTCCGGCAGAGGACGCGCCTTAAGCACCTCCAAAGGATACTCGGTTTGGGTCATTTGAGCTAGCGCTTCGCTAATTGACATGCTGACATCTGTGCGACCATCCTGCAAATTCAAAAAAATTTGTTAATTCGTAAATAAGTATAAATAGGTAAAGCCACTTGCCTCGAGGTTGATGTCACGAATATCATCGCGTTCGGACCACGATGGGAAGAATGCTTTAAAAGCCACGGGTTCCAGTCCTGCCCAGACAACATTTCCCTTGATTCCATGAAATGCAACCGCCTCGTTGTCGCCGTGCTTTGCTCGCCAATAGTCGACGGCAGTTTCGAGAGCGGCACGTCGCTCAGAGATCCAACGGTTGACACCAGCGCGATTGTCATTGGTGGGGCTATTCCGATCCTCTGTGTTGACTATAAAAGAATTGAGTTTTAGTATTGATCAAAATTATGATTGGGATCGATCTTGGCAAGCTTACTTTTTACATCCTCCAGAGGCCACCAGCCCATCCACAGCCACAGCTCATCACCGTCGTCAAGCAGAAAGATGGTCGGTTGGCGAGCATTGTACAACTGTGCCTGCGAAAATGGATAAGGGCTCGGAAGGTCTTGACAGCGCAATGGATCCATTAGTTCGTGCGCCTTAAAGACGCCTTGTGTGCTCGAAAAGTTAAACATTCTGAGTGTGTATTCAAAGCATTTGGTTGCCTTCAGGAGACTGCCATAGTTGCGCTCCTCACCGAGCCTGAGTGCTGTTTTGCAGGCATCGCTTTCGTCGCCTTCCTCCTGCTCCTCGAGTATGGCACTTGTGCAGCTAAACAAGTCCACCGGCATCTTCTCTGTCAAATGCTGTGCAGACGCCAAAGCGACAGCGCGTGTGTGTGCAGCACTTTTGCAACCATGCCAAACGACAACACGTCCCTCAACGCCGTGGACAAGAATCATCGAGTTGCGTGAACGTAGCTGACTTGCATCGCACAAAACTTCCTTGAGAAGCGACTCTTCAGGCATATTGCCTTGCAGCTGGTAGAGACGCCATTCGGCTCGCCTGGCAAGGCAATGCTCCTTGCGACCACGATGCTGCCACATATGTCGAAAGAGCCGAACAAATGCGGTACTTTCATCACCTTGTGCAACACGAACTTGTGCGCCCTTCTCCTTATCCAGCTCCACAGTTAGCAAAGCTGCAGCGCCCTTCTCATTAGCACTAGAGTCCTCACCCTGCCAGGTAAAGTACACGCACCGATCGCGTCCAACTGTGCTGCGATTTGACACCTTGCCACTCAGTTCGCGAACTGTTACAGATATTTGGTAAATCCAGCGCACAATGTAGCTCTCCGCTGAGTAGAAGTGACCGTAACATTCGCGTGCTTCAGCAGCATCAAAGTTAAATTCGTGTATTTGCCATTTATCTGTCGACTTGCTAATGATGTCAAAGTGTCGCATTGTATCAGTGTCATAATAAAAATTGCCGCGACCCAAGTTTGCCTGCTCTAGCATCAAATTGGGTTCCTGGTAGGGCTCGCCTTTGTGTAGACTGGCACCGTTGAGTGCATGCACCACATGAACACCATTCGCCAAATAGTCCTTCTCGAGGTCCTCTCGCTCCAGCTCCGGCCAGTCGCTGAACTTTTCTTTAAACAGAACTGTCTCCATGTTTTGCGTTATCTTTCCCAGAACGCACCACTCTGGCCGTTGGTCGCAACGCTTGGCGTACTTGGTGTTCTCACGCCTGCCCACAATAGCCGAATAGTTCAATGGATTAAGATAGCATTGGGAGTAGTCTGCACCATCTGTGGAATTGAAATGTTCTTGAGCGAGGCGCATGGCTGCCCGCTTATCATCAGAGGGAGCATTTTTGCCGTTCCATACGTACATCTCGCTGCCAAAGTCAAAGACGAGCACCTTGCGTGTGTCCAGCATTTCAACCTTGGGTATGCATCCCCAGTACTTGTCAAGCGGAAGTAGGGCATCGTCCTGAAACTCGTAGATCTTATTCGTCTCAATTAGGCTGGACTCGAACACGTCGTCTTCATCCGCATGGCCGCAGTCGGTAATCTCCGGTTGCTTTTGCTGGTCCTCCGGTTCACCGAGCAGTGACCAGAACTGACGCCACTGTCGCTCGTTGACGTATTTACCATCCGTTAGTATAAGCTCTTGTGCAGCAGTGCAACCCAGATCCTTGTTCTCTACTATGGTGGCGCAAATCTTTTTGCTGCGCGAAATCTCAATGACATTAGCAAAGGAGCCTACGTATCGGAACAGTTGGGCTCCAGCGACTAAAATGAAGCAGTCTCCACGATTGAGGGACGCCTGCACAGGAGCCACAAGACGCGTTTGGACATGAGTGCGTCCCTTGACATGCAGCAACATCACTGACTTGTGGGGCACCCACATTTGATTCAAAGGCAGTGACGATGATCTAAGTGCCACAGACTTAAAGTCTTCAACAGAGGCCAAACCAGCTATGGCTTCCGCAGCCAGGTTGCTCCGTTGACCAACTATCAATAAACAAAACGTGAGTATTTTACGCTATCAAGGTGATTCAAAGTCATTAAACCTACATGATTCCAGCTTTAGGCGTCGAAGCTCTCGCTCAGCGACACCCGTCTTAAGTTCCGTGTATTCGGAGCATATGTCACTGCGTGCAGCCAATGTCTTGAGGGGATTGCGTGCAGCTCGGCGGCCCTTGGGGCCTTGAATATTGCGCTTGTTGACCAGTCTGAAAGGGATTAGAGAAATTGGCAATTTAGATGTCTTTTTCTTTAGGGGTAATTGTAAGACCTACCGTTCTGTGGGCTTTATATCATCAAAAGAGCTTATATTAAGCTCTGATTCATTGACGACAGCTTTGGGCTGGCCTTTAGGTTTTGTACCAAAAAACTTCTCAAAGGTCTCCTCATCGTCCAGACGTGGCACTTGTATACGGGCGCCAACATTTGAGGCTGCAGCGGCACTCTTGGTGTTGGCCATTTCTTTGTTTTGCTTGGCATTTTGAGGTGAGCTGCGTTCGCTATCTGACTCAGAGCTTGTGCTGTTGCTGCGGCTCAACGCTTGATTCTCCTCAGCATTGACACTTAAGCTGCGTACTGGTGCTGTTTTGGAACAGTTCGTGACCATCATGGAGGGGCTCTTGGCCAGACCCAGCTGCGGCTGGTTGGCACTGCGCACCTCAACCAAAGGACATTTCCTGGGTGCATCGTTGGGCTGACGCTCGAACTGAAGCTCGACAGGTGATTGAACCTTCTTTTGCAATCGTCCAGCGACTGTAAACTTCTTGGCGTCATTTTGCTCTGCAAATATTCGATAATTTAATGTCTGATATATGGTTACTAAAAGTTGTAAGGTTTTTTTTTACCAATACGCTGCTTCCAGTTCTCTGAGTTCGACTTGAGTTTTCCCAAACGTTCCGAAACTTTTCCACCCTCAAGGCTGGTGACAATCAGAGGCGATGGCGGCAACGGCTTGTCGGAAATCGATTGAGCCAAAGAAAGTGATTCCTGTGTGTGCGATAAGATAAAGTGTTGTAAATGATTTAGTGAACACTGTATGTTTGGCTTTAACAATCTTATTCAATGGCCAACAAATTTGCCTTATAATAAAACCGATTCTAATATTAACTAACTACACAAAGCGTCATTAAAAATGGTCATTAATCAAGCCATGTTTATATTTTTAACGTTTCGGCTGATTATTTTAGCTGCTGTTGGGTTGAAGGCCATTAAGCTGGCTATTCCCAGCTGATGTCATGACTCATGACCGCCTCTTTTAAATTAGTTAAGCTTGTCAGATGTTTTTTTGCGTTTGTCAACAACTGTGTATTAGTTAAAAGCCTTTTACCAGTTTCACTTTTTGCATTTTGTGCGCATTTTATACAACAGCTACATCAACTACACACAAATGCACAAACAATGCGAAGCACACACTAGAGTCAACTGCGCACTTTGCTAACTTTTGTCGCTGATGAATGCCAAAACAAGCCGCACTCTGGATCACAGATCTGGATAATTAAACATCCAAAGACAGTAACAAATCAATGCGCAAAATGAATCTCTGATGTTGTTTTCAGAGCGTCGCGAAAACGTTTAATGAGGTTCTCTACATGGCATTGCTTTGGAAACAACAAAGTTAATTCGCTGCGAGACTTAACTACAATAGATACAACAACAATTCTAGAGCGGAAGAGCACACCGTACAATTCGAGATAAGATAAAAGGTACTCTGAGAGGGCGTTCAAACAAGAGAGTAATATATATAGAAGTGAGGAACTGAGCACTGTTTACATTCGTTTAGTGTGAGTCGCATGTTACGTGAGCACTTGTGAACATTAAGAATATTAGAAAAACTAAATTTACACCTTTTCAGGTAATAAAACTATAAGCCTATTACTTTTGCCGGTTAATTGATTAAACAAACAAAATAATTAATGGAATTGTCAGGTACGAGGAAGAGAGAGAAAGAGCGTTCGACTCAAACTGTTGCCGTGATATCAAAATACTGGAATTCTCTTGGAATCGGTAGCATGTGTCATCCCAAACACAGACACAGTTAACGATGAATCATCGGCATTAAATTTGATAAAACACATAAACACGAGCAAAAGAAAAAAAAATATAAAAATAGAGGAGAATATTTAGTTTTGGAATATAAAAGATAGTATTAGCATCGTCGTCATATGCGAGATGCGACATACAAAAAGAATTTCCTTCTTTTCGAACTTGTATTTGGACTTGATTTAAATTTGCGTTTTGGCAACATTTAACAACTGGGACAAGTTCAAGTTCCACTTTGCGTGGGTTATTTTTACCAAAGTATAATATGGTCGGCTACAATAAAGCAACCATATTGATAAGTGTGTTGCCCAAATGCACATTTAAGCAACATTTTGCAACCGGACTAAGTAATCAATTTTACCAAGACAGAAAAGCTTCACATATTTATATGATAGGTACCTAAAAGTCAACATGATTTCATGGGCAATACGATCCGATCCAGTTGTTCAAATTCAAAAGGGTATAAACATTCTATTTGTAGGGCATTGCGCACTGTTTATAAGCAGCAAATATTGTTGAATTAACATTGATAAACAGCTGCAACCGAAATATTGCATTGGGGCACCTGAAATTAAAATTGTACTTATGCTGATGCATTTTCTGACAGAAAAAATAAATTATCTCAGTTTTATAGTTGTTTTAGTGGTATACAATTTATTTATAAAAATAAAATACTTTTTTTTTGCTGTTTACGGCTTATAAAGGTAAGGGTAAAGCATAGGGAATACTATAAAATCATAATAAAATTTTTAATATAATCGTATACAGTTTTGGTTGATTTAACCTTAGTTAATGGTCGTATTTTATATGATTTTCTATAAAAGTATAAGTACATAAATATATAAAAGTAAATTAAACTCTGTTATCCTTGGCAAAGCTAAGAGATTAAGGATCCGGTACGTTAAGAATGTTGAAACTATTGTGACATGTTTTCTTTAACTAAGATTATATAATCCATTATAATAATAGTAATCATTAAAGTTATAACACCTTTACACTCTGTTTTTCAATGTGTTTTCAATTTGCTCAAGTTTTCATTAATTAAACAAACAAAACGTCAGTGCAAAATGCTGATAAGCAACAGCAGAAGAGAGAGTGAGATTGAGAGAGGAGGTTGTTGTGCTTAATATAGCATGGCAGAGGCGTGGCATAGCGCAAGCAATGACTTTTAATGATTAACTGTATTGTATTGAGTCGCATTCACATTCGCACTGCAAGTGCTTTGTGTGAGTCACAGACAAAAGCCAAAAACAAAGGCAAGTGACGACTGTTCAAACATAGGAAACTAAGGTAGCGTACGGCCGGACACCTTTCTGAAAGCTGATAAATTTGTAAATGGCACGACTAACTGACCAAGTGAAACAAGACTCGGGTAATCGGAGATTTAAATACTCTTAGCTGCCGCTCAACTGGTTGCTAGCGGCTGTAGAGTTGTCTCATTTAGGAAGACCGCCTCGTGCTCCTCCTTGAGCAGATCCGTAATGGAATAGGCAGACAGCGGCCTCGAGAACCTACGCTCCGAAAGAATATCATCGATGCAGGTAACTGGCGAAAGGCTATTGCAGTCGGCGGGCTCCTCAGCGCTGCGCGCAATGGCCTGAAAGATGTCTTCCATGCTCGACTTGAGACACAGGGCTAACGGCTGTCGCAACAGAACCGGCGATGTGGGCTCCGGAGAGCTGGACAGCGGTGATGCTGTGGAAGGTGTTGCAGAGGTGCCGCATGTGCGTCGCCTAGCAGGCATGGGCACAGGCACTGATATCGGCTCCCAGTCGCTAGCCGTAGGGGGCTTTGTTTGCTGCTGCTCCTCCTCCAGTTCCTGCCACAGTTGCATTGCCTGTTCAATGTGCTGCAGCTGCGCCGTAAGCTGAGTTGCAATGCTGCTCTTGCGTGAGGCACATGGTGTCGAATCGTTAGATTCCTCGCTTGCTCCAAACATGCGAATCTCGGGCAGTGTCACAGGCGTCACACGGCTAACCTGCCGCGTCGCATTGCCCGACTCAAACATACGCGCAATCTTAGTCACATTGTTGTGCTTAATAGATGGCGCCACTATGGGCTCTGCCTTTGATTGCGGCTGGTGTCGCTTGGGGTAGACTCTCGTCACTGGTTTGCGTTGCTTTTGTTTGACGGGCGCCTCCTGCTCGTGAATGTGGCAGCAAAGTTCTGGTCCATAACAGCGATGGAATTTGCGACGATTTGCCTCAAAGTCAGCATCCGCGAAACGTTTTATGCGCATTAGTGACTTGGGCAGCAGTGTGAGTAGGACGTAGGCTACCAGCAAGAAGGGTGTGTAGCTCAGCCATTCCCAAGCAGCGTCCATATAGAACTGGTAGTTTGCCATCGTTATCACAATTTGGGACTTGTTTTCGATATTGTTAGTTTTTTATTAACCTTTTTCAATCGCTTAAATATTATTGTTTTTTATCTTTCAGTTGGCACAGTCTTTAGGTATTAGATTACTGGCTCGGTTATAATGACATCACGCGACACTATACAAAGGAGAAAAATATAATTACGAAACAGGAAAATATTGCAAGATCTTCGAACTGTTAAGTTAACTGCATCTTTGTAATATTTTCGTGTCCTTTCTCATTCGCACACTCACACACCTTCAGTTAGTGGTCGGTCTGATTTCTGCTCTGTAATTAGCAGGCAGCACAGTTGTTTCTGATATTTATGTATGTATATTAAGACACATATGACGTTTGGCAAGGTATTTTTATCTTAGACTGTCTGTCATCTGATATTCCCAGAAGGCTGCCTTTTATTTATTTTGCAATTTTATTTGTATGCTTTTATTTTATGTTTATTTTGGTTTTTAGGCGCGTTTCGCATTCCGACGCACCCAACGGTCGAACTCGTCGGCTTCTCGTCTTAAACTAAACTAACAACAGACGAGCACAATTTTGTATCAAGCTGCGCCGCTCTTTATGGGCTGTTCACTGGCTTTCTGTTCTCTTCGCGATTGTGCTCTCTTGTTTGAGCTTTATGAAGTCCGCGTTCGGTTAGTTTTGTTGACTTTGTCGTCGGCTGCACTTGCGCACTTAAAGTCTGAGTATATTCATTCTTTTCGTACAAGTAGATGGGTAACAATTACTTGACTTTATTAGTATCAACATACTATATCACATTAGGAAGCACGCAAAACAAAACAGATGCATCATTTTCCGACTGTCGGCATCTTTCGTTCGAAACATTTTTCGTACAGAATATTTTGCAGTGAATTTATTTTTAGAAATTTATATTATTGAATTTAGATTTTTGGTGACGGTACGCTAATTGCAGTCAGGCGTGAGTTCGCCATGCAAGAAAGTTTTTAAACGGTGAGTGTTTTTGAAAATATATACGAGTACGTGCGCAAAAGTATAATGGCCAGCCTTGAAACACATAAGTTTTTTCGTTTTGAATGCATATTACATAGTATGACTGTGTGGGTGGGTCTATAATATTTTCATAAATTGTCACAACAATTTAGTGGCAAATAAACAAAATACATAGGCCAAAAGTATACAAAAAAATGTATAGCTTTGGGTGTGTAATCTATTCGCTTCCTGCTGCTCCGCATTTGATAGTTAGTGCAACATTTGCAGCCAGGAAACAACTTCACATTTTATATACGACCAAAGTGTACATTGAGTGTGCGAAAGACGCCGAGTAAGAGGAAAGATAGGAAGACATCGCGTTAAACACATACGTCAATTTTGATTTGACGCTATTATATTGAATTGATAGCAAAAACATATGCATCATAACAATAATAATAATAATAATAACGAAACGAGAAAAAAAAAACAAACTATAAAAATAAAGTCAATAAATGCGATTGGCGAAGCGGTCGACTCGGTGTCGCGACTTGTACTGCTACGACAGGCACATCGCCAAACCATAAATTCCAATTGGAGACTATGAAAGCCGGCTTCGAAAGAGAGCGGGAGAGAAGGAGAGAGCAACGAACACGATGAGCAAGTGTAGTTGCTGCTTTGCTGTTGCTGGCGAGCAGTTGTAGGCTGAAAGCAACAACAACTCGCAATTTAAATTATACTGGGCGCAAGGCAAAAGATCGCTATGGAGAGACAGAGTGTGATCGAAGATGGTCAAAGAGAAAAACGTGCAAATTCAGATGCAAGGGCTTGATGCATTACAAAAAAAAGAAGAAAAGAGAAAAATTGTACGAAAAAAAAATACAATTCATTGGCGATGATGCAACTGACGAAATATGTTAAAAATACAAGAAGAAAAACCCAAGGAAGAGAGATACAAAAACAGACCACCACCTTATCTGCAACCCTGCACAGACAGGCACAAAAAACTCTTATAAAAGAAAATAATGATTCACACAAAAGCAATACATATACAAATAATCAGCAATAAACAGCAGTCATGGCAACCGCTGGCATATTTGCAGCATGTAAAGATACAAATAAAAGCGACAATTGAAGCAAAGAGGACCTAAAGACAGACAAGAGGGCTGCTATATGCACATATAGAGTTCGTCAGATAGCCAGTTAGAAGATTTTTATTATTATTATTTGTTCTATAAAGAAGAGCAACAACTGGTGGATCTGGCTACTGTCATATTGTGATTCTTCATTGCGACGAGGCACGGACTAATGAACAAGTACAGCAGGGCGGCAAAAATAAACAACAACATAATCGCAACCAGCAAGCGAACAATGAGCTGAGCCATAATAAACTATACAGAAGTCTAGCGACAGCCTAGGAGTGTGGGGGTGGGTGGGGTGTACGAGGGATACATGCAGGGCAAGAAAAGCAGCAAGTATATCAAATTCACAAAACAATTTACAATAGCCCGTGGACGGCAAGAAGGCGAGGCCAAACAAACTTGGGTTGTGGATGGGGCTTAGCTAGATGTGATGGCGGGGCGGGGCGGGGGTCATGTAACTGCGCTCGGCAGATGAGCACGTTCAAGATCAAGCCACAGATCAAATGCAGCCACAGAACCACAAATGGACCCAGCGGAAGAAGGGACATCAACAACAACAACAACAAGCTACAGCATACAACATAGAATCAGCTTCTACAGAGGTAGATACATAAGCAGCCCGAAGAGAAGGCACACAGAGTAAATTGAGTGGAGTGCAGTGCAGTGGAGTGAGTAGCTGCAGCTATAGCCCAACCCAAACGCAGCCCAAGCTGCCTTGGGTTCCATCCTTTTTCATTTGGTAATTGTTGTTTTGGCTGCTGCTGCCTTAACCGCCTCAGCTGCCCCAGCTGCCTTCGCTGCCCACAAGACAAGTTCAGAGAACGAAAATTATGGGCAAATGCGAGTTGGCAGACCACTGCAGCAATGGGGGGCTCCCTGACACAGAGCGTCCCTATACATACATACATATACATATATCAACAGTAACAAGTTAACAGCTTGACTTTAAAATAGATGATTACGAGTGCAATGCATGTAATTTTTCAAGACAATTTCTTGGCGAGCAGTACCTGACGAATTGCGCTAGATTATTAAGATTTGTATGAAACGAACAGAGTGGTGATGATGACGATTATGTAACCTAAAGAGAGTAGCCAAAAGGCGCATCAAATACTTGTACACTGAAAGTCTGCAGGCCTTGTGACACGGTGGGAGCTGCGACGCAGGCGTAAAGTACTTTACACTTAAGACACTTTTATGTTTCATTCCATAAATGGAGGCACTCCACATTTTTATAAGCGTGAGCAACAAAAGTAACAGCTACTCACAGCTTATTTGCCCACTAGTTATGTAGATTGTTAGATCTGTTTGACATAATTTCATCAAAAATTTCTCCCAATTGCTGCCAGCATACCATATGAGTCAACAGAAGCAGCGACGGCATCTGATGATGATTATGATGATGCCCAAAAAGGCGTGGCCTTTGTAATTAAATGTGATTACTTGAACATTAAGCAAGCAGAATGGGGGGACGTCGTGATCTTGTACTATTTTGAATACGTATCGTACCCGCATTAATAAAGGTTCCAGAGCATGGTGAAATAACATAAGGTGGTCCCGTCGGCAAAAGACATCCACTTATTGTATGCTTGCAATAAGTGCGAGTGAAAGGAACATAGTTAATAGTGTCGTATTGAGTGTGAGTGAGGCGGCAATGTGTTTGTTGATTAACCCTTCGCATACGTGCACTGAAATAAGTGGATACTTCGTAAAACTTCGGCTGCCGACGGGACCACCTTATGTAATTTCACCATGTTCCAGAGTAAGCGATCTTAATAAGGCAGACAGAGAAAGGAAAACATAAGAAAAAGTTGACTAAACTTGTCAGGTTTGAATGCGAAGTTCAATATATGTAGCTTTTGCAAGTGTTTGAACAAATTGTCACTTGACCATAAGCTATAAACAAGCTCATTGAAATTTTGCACATGATCTGATGGCCAACAGTAAATCGAAAGTAAAACGATATACTGCATTAAAATGGTGTTGGCTTGCTTCGGCAGAATTCTTTATATAGAAAAGCTGCGTACAACAACAGCGCTATTACATATAAGAAAGCTTAAATAAATAAAGTATATATTTTTTAAGAAGTGCAACGCAGCGGCATATTTGCCATACCATTTTCCAAAGACAGAATCGGACGGAATTTAGACGGACATACAACAACCACATAGGAAGGAGAAAGAAGAAGAAGGGTAAAATTACAACAATTTTATTTTCAGAATCGAATATTTGGAAACATCATAAAAGGTAGCATACTTTTAGGCTGAAAGGTAGCAACGCCACCTATTGTCAGGTTTCTTAAATGCACCTCAATTCCACTAAACAATAGGCGGCAAGCACAGATTCGCTGACAGCCGGCGCTAGATGGCGCTAGCAAAAAAAAAAAAAACTCCACCAAAAAAGTGAAAAAAGTGAAAAAGTTGAGATTTGAATGCAGTATTTTTCTAGAAGTAAATACAAGACTTTTGAGGTATAACATTCCAAAATCGAAGTCAATTTTGACAAAGTTATTGCAAAAACTCCTTCATTAGTTAAGGGAGTTTTTTACCATTTTTGTTCGATTTTTTATTGAGCTTTATTTAATATTGATAATATTGATAATAATACTCATGGCTTTGATGAGTTTTAGGGAGTTGCTAATAACTTTCCATATTGTAATGTTATTGTATCTGTATCTGTAAGACGATTGAATTTAATGACATTTTTAGTTGTTATTTATTCACCTTAGGTGTTCGCCATTTGGATCTTTCCCTGCGTAAACTGCATTTAAAATATGTACATTCTCAGCCAAATCTTTTTTTGATCAACTTTACAATCTATACAAACATAAGCAAAACGCAGCAATGTTACAGTCATTGCAAAATGATTTCGGCTGACAATAAGGAAACGGTTTGCACGCAATTCCAAGAGCTGATAAGATCGGAGTCGGAAAAGGAAACGAAAAAAAGTGATACATGCCATTGGCGCACCAACTTGTGGAACCATGCGCATGTATATTACTGGGCTTTGTGCGTAGCAAGTTGTACAAGAGACTAAAGGCGATTTACTTACGTTGACAAAGTTTTCGCGGCGAATATCGTCGACCTCATCGCGCTTGCTGACACGTTTCTTCCAGTCATCCTCGCCGCTCTTTTGCAGTGCTGCCAGTCGGTCGGCAATGGAGCCAGTTTTGGCAATATTACGTTTATCGGGACCCATAACCTGTCGTTGATCCAAAATCGAAGTAAATAAATGTTGAGCGTGCAATGTATTTTATTTTTAGCTTACCTCACTGGGTTGCTCTTCAGTAGCGTCTTCGTCGAGGCCTGTTACCTTTTGGCTATCTTGGACCGATTGGACTGATTCCTTGCTCGATGTGCTTGGCTTATCGTAATCTACATGACGCAACTTGACAAAGCCGCATACATCAACTGGAGGAAGTTGGGGGCCGGCGGCGACGGGTGCTGCTATGCCCGAGTAACTTTTGCTTTTCGCAATAAGATTGCTGGAAAGACAACGAAACAGATAAAATGTTAAAGTGTGCAAAAAGTGTGGTATACCTCATGCAGACGTGCAACCAGAAACCAGCTTATTTTGTTTACTAATATAGGCGGCTCAAAACGCATTTTGTGTTTTCTTATCAATGACTTTACTTTATATCTTGCATGAATTAATGATAAACGCAAGCGAAAAGTGCACTGTATGTTTGAAGAATTAACGATCGGGAAGCGAACTTCAATGTTGGATATAAAGCACAGCAGAATTCATCACTTGACACTTGCGTTAACAAAGTTGAACGGTTACCTATTAAGTATCTTGCGCACAAATAATAAAAATAACGTTTACCAAACCAGAGAGACTGCGAACTAAACGTGGCAAATGTCGACACACGAATGAGCACTGCATGCAACATACAGCGGCTCTAAAATCTGCAAAACAAAGTTAAGCCCAACAGCCGGCTGGGCGCTGAAATAGTTACAGGTAAACAAAAAGCAAAAACGCTCACAGTTAAGTTCCATATTAATTTGGAAAATTTAACGGTTTGCTGACAGGCGGCAATCACAGGTCAGCATAAACAGGCAGGAGACGGTTGCAAGTTGGCCAGGTGCAAAAAGAAAGCGAAAACTACCTGAAAACCAATGCCTAGCTGAATAATCTCACGTTCGCAGAACTTTCCGTTTCATAGGTTTTCAATTTTTAAAAATAAGCTCCTTGCGTTGAGTATATGTTGTAAATTTTTTGTGCAGTGTAAATCGCAGATAGTATTTATATTGCACGAATCCCTAAATATACACTTGGAAAGATTGTATGCTAGTGGAGTCATAGGTCATAGTTCAGCACACGCAAAGGTTTGGACAAGCTTCCCTAAGCGATGCGGCCACCGGACCGTCCTTTGTTGATACACTTAATGCACTAATTGCTATTGAAACAGTTTAGCGTTCAATTAGTTAGAGTGGTTGTTAAAGGTGTGGCTGTGGCTGGCCTTTCATAGCCACAGCTAGACCACATACGAGTTTTCAATAACCTTTATTCGACTTGTCGATGAAGCTGTGAAATAACTATTTAAACTGACAGCAAAAGCTAATCGTTATAAACTGCATTATTTCCGACATGCCCAGCGACCAGCTCGTAACGTAACGCTAGAGAATTCCCGTCTCTGGTATTTTGTAATACAATTATATGCATTTTGCGATTCACTTGCCATTAAAGTTGTTGTTTAACACGCGATCAACTTGCAAAAATGGCTTGCAATGATATAACAAACTGGATTGTTTTACGATCTGTTTAGCGCAGCATAAGTTATTAATTGGGCACGTAATCGGTCTAAGTTTTAATATTAACACTTAATACTGTGCGTACGAAGAGCCAAAATACCAAAAAGCAGTCACTGCGCACTTGAACCTGTACGAGCGGTTGCTGAGCGACAGGCAGCAAGGTGAAACCAAAGTGCAGCAGCGTAAGGTTGCAGCATTAGCCACGAGTATGTAATTAGAAGCTGTAGCTCGCACCTAATGGAAATAATTATTTGTTATATTGCATATAAAACCGCACAACTAGACACCAAACCGGCCTGATCTAATTGCATTGCACCTCAGTTTTGCTGACGGAATTCCAAATAATAATAATAACATTTGCGAGCTTCTCGAGTGCCATCACAAAATTGTTTGACTGGTCCACACTCGAATCTGAGGTAAAGTGACAATTACCCACGAAGCGCCTAAGAGAAAAGACCTAGTGAAGAGTGATGAAGTCTTTGAACAATGGCAGGCAATAACCAAGATAAACTCTCCAACATTCATGTTGAAGATCTTTCTCACACTGCAATTCATTCGTGGAAGTGTAGTCCTCCACCTTTAACTCTGACAAAGCCATTAGCTAGACAATTCTTTGTTCGCAATCATGCAAAATTACTACGTCAAAGCAATTTTTATAACGTTTTATCCCAGCCCGGAACACTCTGTTAGCAGGTTTTGTTGTTAGAGTTAGAGATTTGTATTAATGTGACCTTGGTAAACGATTCAACAAAGCTGTCAGCAGCATGTTGCTATGATTGCTAGCAACATTTATTCTTGTTTAGCAACATTTTAACAGCTGTTATGCATTTTTGCGGACAGGCGCAGTGCTGCAAGCACGTGCTACCATTCAATGGCAACAACCCTCGCACGAACGTACGCCAAAGCAGGCCCACTCACTCTTACGAAAATCGAACCCAGACGTGCCCTTATGTATAGCATTTGCCGGTTGTCGGGGCAACTAAAAACAAAAACAACAAAGCGTCAAAACAAACTTCACATTGTTTGTTGTCGATGGCGAGGAAAAGAGAAGGAAATATGGGAAGCAAAAAGCTAAAGAAATACGAAATATGAATTTTTGGCAGACGACACCCAAACTCAGCATCCGATTTAATCAAAGAGAAAAGTGTCCGAGTCCAAATAAAGAAGAGTTGGTCTGAGGTTCTTTGTTAGGATCATTGATTAACATACATACAGTACATATAATATATACTTTTTGGTTTTGGTATGATGTTATTTTTCTGTCTAGAACATTTTGACATTGTGATAACTTGCTTGATTCGCTGGCCCAGCCCACGCAGTTTACATATCCGGTGTGGTATGTTGTTGACGTTGTCTTTGCAGCAACTTAATTGACCGCCAAGTGTACTGGACTGTGTGCCCTCAACTAACTTCCCCTTTTCCAGCCCCCAACATGACAACTCTTATTCGCATGAACTCTGCACCAAGTTCAACAAGGTAATAACAACGGCAAGCGCAAAAGCAACAACAATATATGTATAAACTTAAAGCGACTGTCTCAGTCTCTGTCACAGTCCATTCAACTGTGCTGGATTCATTTGCAAATGTTTGTGTTTCGCCCTTGTCAACTCTAAAACTCCATTTAAATGCCTATGTTTAAGCTTTAACTTCAAAGCTACGCCCTTGTTTCTCTACACAAATACGAACATCTTAATAAAGTAGAGTTATTTAAAATTGCAAACTTTATCTATTTTTATATGCATATATGCAATTCAATTTGAGTTTTATTTCAACTGATTTATTTAGAATCTATTTGGTTGCGCGCAACGTTAATTCAAATAAAATAAACTCAAAAAGTCGTTTATACTTTTAAGTGTATACATGTGTGTAGTACATATATACGTTTAATGTTGAAACGTACATTTACGCTCAATGCACATAGTATTTGCTATTGAAATGTTCAAAGTATACTGGAATATAAATACTTTTACTCAGCACGCGGCACTAGACAAAATAGCTTTATAACACTAATTGTAGATTATATTCAGGCTTATCGGCTGCTAATAGCTCGCATGCTTGTTCTAAATATATAAAAAATATGGAAAAACTACAACACTCATTATTAAAACTCAAAATAACAAAGATCGCAATGTGGAGAGCAACATCGTCTAAAAACAAGTTTGAGGTAAGCGAATATTATTCTGAAATCAAAACTGAAACTGCGCTTCGCTGACCAGAGCCAGGGCTGCTCCCATTAACCCCCATATAGCACAGTTGAGCACCGGACGTAGCTGCGACAACATCGTGATACTTCCAACACAATATTAGTTCGCAATTTCGAGCACGACAAACTATTTTCAAGCGTTATTGGCAAAATGTTGCTAAGCTTGCTAGTTGCTAGTATTATTTTATTGCTTGTCTGGGACTATTTACTCAAGCACCATGGTTATGCCATCTTAAAAAGATCGGGCATTACAGGACCTCGTTCGCTGCCAGTGCTAGGCTGTGGCCTTGATGCCCTGCATTTGGGTGCTGATAGTAAGCCTAGGCATTGATCACATTGAATGCTTTCTATTGACTTTAATCCCCTTTCTTCTTCCAGATATCGTTGGCTATGTGGGAGAGTGTTTTGAGAAGTATGGCGATACCTTTCGCATGTGGATACTCAACGAGTCATTGGTGTACACCAAGGATCTTAGCCACTTTGGGGAAATATTGACTAGCACCACCCTATTGGAGAAGGGTCAGCTTTATCAGTTCTTGCGCCCCTTCCTCAACGATGGACTGCTGTTAAGCGTGGGCAAGAAGTGGCATTCCAGGCGGAAGGTGTTCTCCAATGCCTTTCACTTTAAGGTACTCGAACACTATGTTAGTATAATGGATAACCAGAGTGCCATATTGGCGGAGAAGCTTAGACCCTTTGCCAATGGTGAGCATATAGTGGACACACTTAAATTTGTCTCCCTAGCAGCACTGGACATTATAACGGGTAAGAAAACTAATATTTGTAATGTATAAAACAATAATAATATGCACAACTTTGGACAGAAACGGCAATGGGCGTGCAGGTGAATTCGCAAAGCGATCCCGACTTTCCGTACATAAAGGCATTAAAAAGGTAAGCAATGATTCATTGTATGCGAAGGTAATCGCATAAAAAGTGTAGAGGTTAACTGGTTGCAGCAGCGTTATAAGATTATTGCGTAGTTAAATTTACTATTTTTCAGTGTCGTCAACATCCAACCGGATCGCATGCTTAAGTTCTCTCAGCGGTACGACTGGCTCTTTAGACTCACAGCCCCATTGTTGCACAAGAAGCTAGTGAGTGATATTCGCATTATGCATGACTTCACCGACAAGGTCATTCGCGAGCGACGAGGGGCAGTGGAGCGGGCCAAGGCTGATGGTACCTACCAGCCGTTGTGTAAGCTTAATACACTTGGGTTTAAAACTAAATAATTATTTCTGTTATCTAATGCAGGTCTGGGTGATGATGGTATTGGACGCAAGCCGCAGATGGCGCTCCTAGACATTCTGCTGCAATCCTCGATTCAGGGCGCTCCGCTCAGCGATGCGGACATACGCGAGGAGGTGGATACCTTCATGTTCGAGGGCGACGATACCACCAGCAGCGGAGTCTCGCATGCTCTCTACTCCATTGCCAGACATCCCACCGTGCAAGCCAAACTATACAACGAGCTTGTGAATGTGCTGGGCACGAATCCAAAGGCACCTGTCAGCCAAGCTCAGCTTAATCAGCTCAAGTACATGGAGTGCGTGATAAAAGAGACCATGCGTTTATATCCACCAGTACCAGCAGTTGGCAGATTTACCCACAAAGATCTGCACATAGGCAAACACGTTATTCCGGCAAATACTAGCATATACTTGGTTTTGTACTTTGCGCATCGCGATGCCAAATTCTTTCCTGATCCGTTGAGCTTTAAGCCAGAGCGCTTTGAGGATGACATCGAGGAAGAGGACGTAAAGCGAAAGACTTTCGCCTATGTGCCATTCAGTGCTGGGCCCAAGAATTGTATTGGTCAAAAGTTTGCCATGCTTGAAATGAAAACATTGATAAGCAAGGTGCTTAGGTATTATGAACTGCTGCCTAAGGGTCCCGAGGTTAAGCCAATGATGAACTTCATACTGCGCTCAACGACAGGCATGCATGTTGCTCTTAAGCCCAGAATAACTCCACAATAGACAGAGTATGGGAAATTCCTTACTTAAAAGTATATATAGTACGTTTATGGTCGAGGGTGTTTTAAGAGGTTTTGTGATATTTGTATAGTTAACATAATTAAGGCCCAATTTATAATACATATTAAATGCTGACTCTACTGTATTAACGATGCATATAATGTTCAAGATAAATGCGTAAGCCACATGCATCACAATTTTTTTTTTTATAGTAAGTATATATCATTTGAGTCAGAATACCAATATTTGCAAAGATTATAAAACTAGGCGTCACTGGCAACGCAAAGACAAACGGAAAGTGAGAGAGAGCGAGAGAGAGAGAGAGACCTACTTAGATATTTGTGTAGCAAATCAGCGCAGCAGTCATAAATAAAAGTTTATCTTTGAATAAAAAAAATAAATAGAAAATACCGTGCAAAGTAATTTATACAGGTATACTTAAGTGTTGCATCTTTACAACTTAGAAGCGACAGCTGAAGGGGCTTAGTTTTTAATTATGAGTGCAATAAACGAAAACAAAAGTGCAATGTGAAATTTGTTGCAAATCTTAAAACAAATCATGTTGTGTCAGTCTACCCAAGTCTTCGTTTCCATACCATTTATATTGCTCTCTGTGGAATGACGCGATCCAAACTTGTGAGTAAATAAACAATCTAACGGATGGAGAGCTATTTATCTAACTTCACTTCAAAATTCGCATAATGATAAGCAAGGAAATCACATAACACGCTTATCAGCTGCACAACCGCAGCCATCTGAGTCTTTCTATAAAAGCTGACCAAAACAGACGCACTGCGCCAAAAGCAGCTCAGCCGCTGAGCTAACGAAACCAATCAAATTCGAAGACATGTCACCTACATCCGTGTGTTTGCTGCTATTCCTTGCAGTGATCCTGACTGCCTCGGCACAGAGCATCGTCAGACCACTGCCACCTTATGTGGGACTGCCCACTCAGGATGGTTTAACCCGATTGTTTTTTAACTCTCGGGTGACGCGCCGCGATCCCAAGACTTCTGTGTCTTGTTTTGCCGGCTATATAGGCGAATCCAACCAGATTGCCCAGCATTACAGTGCTGCATACACTGGCTGTCTGCACGAGGCACAGCAATCTCGCCGAGGAATCGACAAGGACTTTCTACCCACGCGCAGGAGAATCGAGCAGTCAGCACAATCCGTCTGTGGATCACTTCGCATTTGCAGTCAGGTCAATAGCACCTTGGACTCCTTCAACTGCCATGCTGCAGCGGTAAGTACAGATTTGTAACAGTTCAAATGTAAACTTTAAACAATTGATTTTTGTGCAGGGCTCCAACAACACTGTTTCCACGTACAGCATATCGGGAAATGCTTCAGAGTCGGCCACACTGCTGCAGGAACGCTACCGCCTGATTGATCTGCACCATGACCAGTGCATGCACAAGGCGGAGCGCAGTTACGTAGAGTCAACGGCCAGCAACTACAACTACTTGCAGACCTGCCTGGATGGACGCATCAAACCGAAACCAATACCTAGCACCACCAGCAGCACTACATCGACGACAACAACAAGCACAACAACCACTACGACGGAGGCACCAACCACAACTTCGACCACACCGGAGCCAACAACAACGGAAAGTGCATCTAATCTAGAGGATCAGTTTAAGCAGCTTTTAAACTTGTTAAACTAATGTCACAGCGCCTGAAAAACTTCTATGGCAATGTGCTTAAATACTAATGTCCGGTACGAGTCATCCATTAAACATTTGATTACAGGATTACTCACATTTTGAGACTCCTTGACTCACATACTCGCAAATTGCAATGAAACCTTTACTTACATTACCCACGTCAAAGTTATTTTACACAGATTAATCTATTTGATCTAGGACTGCATAAGGTCTTTTCATTCCTATGAACGCTTGAAGAGTAACAAGATATGGGAAGAGATCGTTTATGCCACATTTGGTGAACACAATGGGAAGCAACAAGGCAGCCTCTTGTCACTATCTGGCTGCTGCCAAGCACGACCCAGCATTCTCCTTTTATGGAGTTAGTTTGCTTTTTGTATTCGATTACAAGAATAGCCTTTGATCTAAGATGTTGCATATAGTTGAGCTGTGTAGGGCGATAGGGAGGCATCGACAACGATGGAGGCATCTAAGGCAAAGACAAAGAAGGTAAAAAACACACCTGTTGCCCCAAAGCAAGCAATTTATTTATTAGCACACTTGGCCTGGCATTCGACGCAGCTAGTTTTATGGCCCGACGAGATCTATAAAAGCAATAGCAAACAGTTTTATGTTGATGTGAGTGTAAAGGTGATTCTTACTATACAAGCCGAGTATGTATTTGGCAAGCAGGTTTCTGAGCCGGTTAATGAAAACATAAAAAATGCATAAGTTAAAAAAAAGCTGTTGAAAAGTCTTATTACATTTCTCAAAAAGCAATAAGCTGATTATGTGTTGAATGCTGTAGAGGTGAGAGCTAATTACCTGCTTTAATCAAAATAAATTCAAGTTACAGATATACATCAGCATACGTCAGATAAGTAGAAAAGAAATTGAATTTGTATCCACTTTCAGTTTTCAACAGGTTTAATATTTTTTGCATCTAAAGCAATTATCAACAAATAAGTGAACTTCAGCTACAACATAAATGTTGCATTTTTCTAGCACTAGTGCAGCTACAACATTTGCAAAAATGAACACTAATAATTTTAAGGAAAGTGAGGAATGTAGTAAGAAATAAAGTAATAAAACAAGCTTTAACAAAATTTCAGTCACTTGGCTGCCCTGAATAAATGAAGTCAAATATACATATGTGCATACCTATTCGTATGTATGTGGGCAACTGGCCAACTGCAAGTGCAGCTACGTAGACGTCGATGTCCCCAAAAGTATATAAAATAACCCACAAAACTGTACGCAAAACTAGTTTTGCTGCAGCAACAACAACGCCGTAATACCAACAAAACAGAAAACCAAACCGAAAAGGAAATCGCCGCCGTTGCTGCCTTTTAAGGCTTGCTGTGTGTGTTGCGCATGCGCTCAGTTTCAGTTTGTTTGTATTAGTGTGTGTGACGTCTGTAGATTCAGGTCATTCGCATTTTCACATTTTAAGGCGTGTCTTCTTTGCATGCTGATTTTCTTTTCTTTTGGTATTTTTTAATACATTGGCCGACTAAGCACTTGCAACTGCAGTTAAAACTTTTACTTGCGTTGCCTCCTGGACATGTTCATGCAACCCGATGTACTGAAATCAGGGTTTCCGACCCACCCAAGTCATTAATAATCGATTAGCCATATGTATAAAATGGGCGTGTACCGAGGAAGTTCATCTACGGAAGTGGAGTTAAGCAAGGCGATGGAGATTTTATAATGATTACAGATCCAATGCAAGTCATTTGATCACAAAAAACATTCATTGTTGTCACTCAACTTGTGAGGACCCACAATAGGCGCGCATCTCTGATGATGATGATAATAAGCAATTGCAGAAATTGCTTTAAGAGGAAGCAAAAAAGGATGCAGCGCTTGATTATATACATGTATAAGGGGCTCGAGTGACAGACAACACAAAGGAAATTCAATAGCACAACACATATGCAGAAAATGAAGGAACGCAAAGAGCGACAATGCTAAAATAATATATACTCGATGATGATAACAGCAGAGCCAAGACAAAGACAAACCAAACCCAGCACAAAGAGCTTGCTTTCAGCTGACAGCTTGAGTGCAACACAGAATGGCGGGGAGGAGGTTGGACACATACTATGCTCTGCACTCGCTTCGAGGGATTGGGGCAGTTGATTTGCCTCCACTCGGCTAGCTGCAGATTTATGAGCAGTTGTCAGACAACGTGTAGCGCAATGAAGTAGCCGAGACTCGACTCTTGGCCAGGCTCAGACAGGGCAACAATCTTTCTAGCAAAGTTCATTGTACCAAACAATGGATGCTGACTGCATTTTCTTTTTTCGTTGTCATCCTGCTAGTAGACTGGCATTTGCCAGGAAAGAAAGCACATCAGTTTTGCAGACAAAGAAACTAAATTTCAATTAAACAATTTGGAAGACTCTTGTCAAGAAATCCCGACAAGGAGATACCCTTAGCCCATTCATAAAACATTTAATAAGAAAATCGACTATCAAATCGAAATCCAAATGGATAATTTTGCATTTATGTTCAGAAACGCGAGATAGAATAAAACTTCCGATTGCCAAAACTTGGTCAATATAGCCCCTTTTTCAAATGAAATATATTTTAAGTCTTGTTTTACGCTCTTAATTTTTAGTCGATTTTCATGTCAATTTTTTATGACCGATAACCGACTTTGGCGTGAAACGGAACTTCCGATTGCCATAACTTCCTCAAAATAATTCCGATTTTCATATGTAATACACCAAAAGTCTTGTTTTAACCATTATATTAATACTGCATTTAAATAAATACAAAATAAAGAAACTAAATTTTTAGTCGATTTTCATATCAATTTTTATGACCGATAACCGACTTTGGCGTGAAACGGAACTTCCGATTTCCATAACTTCCTCAAAATAATCCCGATTTTCATATGTAACACACCAAAAGTCTTGTTTTACTCTCTATATTAAAACTGCATTTAAATAAATACAAAATAAAGAAACTAATTTTTTAGTCGATTTTCATGTCAATTTTTATGACAGATAACCGACTTTGGCGTGAAACGGAACTTCCGATTTCCATAACTTCCTCAAAATAATCCCGATTTTCATATGTAACACACCAAAAGTCTTGTTTTACTCTCTATATTAATACTGCATTTAAATAAACACAAAATAAAGAAACTTTATTTTTAGTCGATTTTCATGTCAATTTTTTATGACCGATAACCGACTTGGGCGTGAAACGGAACTTCCGATTGCCATAACTTTCTCAATTTTGTCCCAATTTTCATATGCAATACATATAAAGTCTTGCTTTACGCTCTAGATTAATACTGCATTTAAATCTAGAAACAAACTTTTATTTGTAACCAAAATTTGACTTTGGAGATGTACAAAACTTTTGAATGCCGTAGTTATTGAGATCTTTCGCTTATATGTATTTATACTTTTTAGTAGGAAATTCGAGAAAGTTTTATATGAAAACAGTCAACAAAAGCGGCAAAACAGCTGCACCAACCGTGCGCAGGTAAACAGACCAGAAACATAGGCACACATTTGTATTTATATATGCTACATATAACAAAAGAGTCAACGTACTGTGCTACGAATTGTGTAATATTTCATCAAATAGGTAAACAACACTTCCTGCCAGCAGACTTTCAAACGAACTTTTATTATGAAAGAACATCAAGAACTTCATTTTTCGATTGTCTAGCGCCAGATTCTCAAAAATGTATTTACAGCTGACCCACGAACAAAATGCATTAGTCATATAATCATGTAAGATTTTGTTTTTGGAGAATGCATTATTTATGGCCAGGCTGCCATCCAAATGTTCACGTTTTCCAGTTTGCCAGTGTAATCGGACCGTGCCACGATTTAAAGCTAATGCATTTGGTCGTGCCTCACAGAGAATTCTTTTAATGGAATTGATTATATCCAAGATCACAAGTCTCCACCAAAATGAGAGAGACGCAACAAGCGTCAATAATTCATCATCGTACAGCTCATCGATCAGGCGTCCGGGCGTCTCCCGTCGTCTGCCGGTCGAGTCAATTCAATTACAAGACGAGCGAGGTCATCGAGGGCAATCCATTGGAGCAGTAAGAAGGAAATGTAATGTCGACACAACGTACTGCAGTTGCAGTTGCATAATAACAGATGCTACTAGCTTTTGTGCAGCGTTCGTATTAGGTGATTAACCCGAAAAGCATTTTACAATATTTTATTGCGTTTGTTTATGTATTTGTTGCCTTAGCTCATTAGTGTTCGAGCTCACGTTCTATTCTCAGACGTTGTTTGTAAATGTGTTGCCGCCTTATATATGTACATATGCATATGCATTATGATGCATTTCAATATACACATAAAAGTAGAATGTGTGGCGTTAGTATACGCGATTACTACTTATCGAGTGGCACTCGAAACGGCTGACGGTTATCAGGGAGTACCCAGATAAGTGCCTTTACATGTCTATTTATGGCCGATCGATTTGCTTTCAAATCAATGCACTTTCGATCACTTGAAGACCGTGCTTATCTAACATTGTAAGCAGCTGGGCCATTTATCAAAATAAATCAAAAAGCCGGCATGACCAAATAAGAAACCACAGATATTTTTTCTCTCCTCTTTGGGGTAAAAAACACATTCGCTTTTAAACATCAACAACAAAATATGTTAATTCATTGAAAGCGAAATGCCTTTCTGGTAGCATTATTATTATTTTTTTTCGTTTTGTTTATTAACGAAGTTTTGGAATGAGTTTGAGCCCAAGCAAAAAATATATTACGAAATCGTACATACACAGCTAATAATAAGAGATAAAGTACATACATACATATGTATGTATATGCATGTTTGTGCTGTGTATATAAAAATGATTGAACTTTTTAAAATATATATCACAAAAGCATTAATTGATAAATTGTTAACAAATCTGGCGTAAAATAGAGATGAATGCCTATGCAAATACTGGCCTTGTTTCAAGTCGGCTTCGGAGACCTTGAGCCAATTTAGACACAATTAACTCACAGCTGGAGGCATACAAACTTATAAAGGTAAATACACAAAATGAACGTTGCTGTTTAACAAGAAATATTTTAAACATATGTTGGCAAAGTTTCATAACATGAAGAACATAATATCTTTAAAGTTCCAAATGACAAGGCTACTTATCAACGGTTCCCACCAATTTAATATATATTTATTTACTCCCGTTACAGGGTGAGTCAGTACGAAGTTAATGTTATAGCAAGATTCAAAGAAAATACAAATACCCACAACAACAATATTGAAAAGTGAGAATCAATAGACCACAAATATCAAAGTGCAAAAAAACAACAACAACAGCAACAGAAACTACCAAAAGAGCAACTACAACAAAGTAAAACGAGAATATTAAAACAACAAAAATCTTTGCGTCGCAGCTGTTGCTGAATCAGCAAATTTTTCAATGGAAGCCAACAGCAGCAAGGCGATTTACAGTTTTGATTTTTTCTTGTTTTTTGTCATCTTTGCTGTTGTTGTTGCTTGTACAGCCCGTTGCAGCAGGTAACTAACACAAGGGCACAAGGGAATGAAGACACAAAATGTCTGTGAAAAAACTGGTCAGCTTCAAAATGTAGCTCTTCTCCCTCTCTTCCACTCTTTTTCTTCATTTTTGTTTAAGCAAAATGTACCAAAACTATAGTTTCTGCGGTGTCTGGTCTTACAAACCTTTGGTAATTGTGATGCAGTTCGCGAATTCCACACACAGCACTTTTTTTCTAAGCCGCCGACTGTCGTGTTGTTGCCATTTTTCACTCGCGCTTTCAATTGAAGCCAATTATTGGATGCAATTGAATTGAAAACCGATCTTGGTTGCAGCTGTTGTTATTGAGTGCAATGTTTTGTTTCCACACATCACAAAGAAGATACACAGATATCACAGACACACGTTGATGCGTAACATTTGTGCGAGGAATATTAGATTTGCATATTTTAATTGCGATTTGTGGCCGGCACAAAATGCAAAATGCGCGCGAATTAAAAACAAACAAAAATAGCCAGCGTCGTCGTCCGCGACGCGTCCGCTCTTGTTAAATGTTAAAACCAAAATAATCTCAGAGACTATGTAATGTTATACTAACATTTTGCAACTTTTCTGTTATGCTTAGTATTCGCCGCGGCGAATTCAAGTGGAATCCATGTAAATAAACGTACAAATGCCTCTCACATATTGTAGTTAGTTTTTTTTTATAGTCAGTTACGGAAAATATAATTGTTTAATATAAATATTATTAATATTTAATATTAATTTATTCCCAAACTGTAGCCTTTCATAGCACAATGCTACTAAAACTGTAGGTATCTTGCTTCGTGGTGAATATCTTGCATGCCAACTTTCGTTATGTGAGGAGCACAGTTCTGTTAAACGAAGACACAAACCTACAGCCGATATACATGTCATACCGAGTGCTGCCACCTAATTTTATTTACTATTTTACAGCACTTACAGTGCTACCAGCTGCGGCCAATGGCGCGCGCATTCAACATTTAAATTTAGATTTTAGCAAGCATGCATGCACCGAACTTTGTTAGTAGCGAACAAAACAACAGTTAAAAATGGGAGTTCTTCAAGTTTATTTTAAATATTTTTTTCTTCAGTGTGTCACGCAAAAATATGTGGCATATACATATATATATTTATATTCTTTTTAACAAAGTGTCAGTAAAATAGGTTTAAAGATAATTCAATATGCATCTGTATATTAATTAGTAAGCAATGCAAATCAAACTTATGGACTTATTGACAATATATCAGTTTCTCATTTATACAAACTATATATATTTTTGTTTTTGCATTAGTTTTTTTGCTGAACAAATTTTGGTAAGATTTGCTGTTGTTGTTGCAGCACATTCAGCTGTCGCATATGTTGCAATTGTTGTTGTAGTTGAACTTTTTGTGTCGGCTGCGGCGGCTTCACTGAACGCCAGTAAGAGCATCTGGTAATTGGTTTTACTCTGACTAAGAAACTTTGAGCGTTTCTGCTTTTTATTTTGCAGGGGGTGGGGTGGGGCGGTATTGAAATATTTGAATCAATAAAGAAGTAGAAAAAGAACTTGTATTCGATATTAATTATTAACACAGACATTGAAGTAATGTACATACTACGCTGAAGTCGAATGAAACATAAACAAAGTTCTTTAACTTTTTGCATATATTACCCTTAAAACAGTGATAATATGTGTAAGTATTGTATAATTGCTAGTGCTGCTTACTATTTTAAAAACACTTTCTAAAAGTATTGTGTGTAGATTATGAAATACATATTCATGGAACCAGTCTTAAGAAGCACACACACACATAGATGCATATGTGTACGATTTTACATAAGTATATGTATGTATTTAGTATTGTGCATACACTAGATTAAGCGTTAAGGCAACACTCACGATCAGGGATCGGGGATCAGGGAGATCAGAAGTTAGTAGCTTACGGTTAATAAACACATAAACAGCGCACAGCACATGGAACAGGTGGAATTGAGCTTTAGCTTTGTCTGCGACTTGAACGTTGACTCACCCATCGGGCTGTTGCTGTTGCAGCTGATTCTGCTGGCGACGGCGCCGTGCAACAGCGCTGTTCTTAATAATGGCCTCAATTTCTCGGCCCCCAGAGCTTTCGCCTTCAGAAGCGGAGGCACAGTTGTTACCGGCAGCTGCAGCTGCTTCATCGACAACGCGTGGCGTTCCTATACTGGATAGATTGCGCACCAGACTCACAGCATCGTCATGCTGCGTCCTAGTTGCTGACACTGGCGTCGCATTTTCCTTGGACACATTGCGCAGAATCTGCGCCAAGTTGCGTTGAGGGTTCATGGAGATGTTGTCAGTCTCGTCAGCGTCAGCGTTACGCGTTGCATTCGCAGTGGTCGCCGACTTGCGCAAATTGGAGACGGTCGCGTGGGTGGAGCGTTGCAAGCGGTTCTTAAGCTCTGCATTGAGATCGATGGGCATGAGGCCGCGACCCATGCCAGGCACGCCAGGCTTACCACATTTAAGTATACTCTTTGGAGTCTCGGCGTGTTTACCTGTATATGTACATAAGTGTGAATAAAAATGAAAATATTTTCAAAACTGAAGATGATATGGGAAATTGTTATCATTGTGGTATTGAACAGACAGCATAAGCATAACAACTTATAAAAACGCATGCTAAATCAATAAATAAAAAGCGAAACATGTTGTACTTACTTCAAGTTTAGGATAACATTTGCAAGTTAGTTGATACATTTTAGATAGCACAACTGTCGATTTATTTAGTGTTTAACAAACTGCATACTTAAATATTACAATAATATATATTTAATAAGTAATTATAATGTAATAATAATAATGCCGTTTAAGGTACAATTCGTTTGGATCTAAATAATTAATAAAAGGCATAAATAAGCACTCAAGTATGTTTTGCACACAATCTATGTATTGTATAAATTATAATAATCATTAATAACTCTTTCAAGGGAGAAGTTTGTCCACCCAATCTCGCAATTGATGTTAAGCTGAAAAAAAATATATTTTTTTCTTTTTTTTCGTATAAAAGGTTTGAGTCTGAATTCGATTCGTTATGACGAGGGGGACAGCGTCATAGAGAAGGCAAGGGATCTATCTATCACACAAATCACATTGAGCGCAATCCAAAAGAGCACAAAAACAACTAACAAATTACTTTTAGTCTGTATTTTTTTGAAGTGTCGTTTGATGTTGTTTAAAAGGAATCCGAAAAATTTGTGAAATTTTAAAAAGTATGCCAAAAATTTACAATTTTCCATTTGATTTAACATTTTTTTTTCACGTGCCCAAAATCTCACCACACAGTCGCTTGAACTCTTGACTAGCCGCATGCAGCTCATCTGGCGTGATCACAATATCCTCGAAGCTGCATACACTTGACACCCTTACCGCCCCGAGTGCCCCCAGTGACCCCATTGACCTTGTCGCCGGCGAGTGTGCTCGTTTTGGACTGGGCATTGCCGTTGGACTGACGCAGCCATCAGTGCCCGATACCTCCAGAGACATGGCGCGAGTGCGCTTGAGCAGTTCCCGACGTCTTTGCACTATGCTAATGCCGATGCCAAGGCTGGCGCCCAAATGGTTGCTCTGTGAGGTGGCAGGCAAACGCACATGCTCGTTGTGCGCCTCCTGCGGCTGGATACTGTTTGTTGGCATTGATTGTGTCTTGTGCACTGTTGTCGTTGTCGAAGTGAAGCTCTCATTGGGGCCAAAGTATTTGGCTATGCGCTCGTCCACATTAGAGCGAGGCCCAGCACGACTGGCCGCTGTTGCTACAGCTGTTGAACCCATTTCTGTGGTGTGTCGGCGATTAACAGTTTGTGGCGCCTTGTGCTGCTGCACAGTGATCTGTGTCAGGAGGGACAGCTTGCGACGCAGTTCTGGCAGAGGTGACTGTTGCTCTTGTTGCAACTGCTGCTGCTGCTGCTGCTGCTGCTCCTGCTGATTGGCAGCACAGTTCTCCTTGCCGGAATCGGAGCCATGTGCATCATCGCCGCTATCACTGGCATTCATTTGCGAATGCGGCGTCAATTTAAATTCCAATTTAGCCGACTTGCTCTGGCAATTGTTGTCCGTGGGAGTGGACTGTAGTTGCATATGGTGGTGATGCTGCTGCTGCTGCTGCTCGATAAATGGTGACTTGATCTTGCCAATCGTACGCACCCCCATTGATATGTGGATGTCCTCCACGGTTTGCATTCGTCCTAAGCAGCTATTTCGATGGCCATTGCTAAGGGTGATGTTGCTTCCGTTGTTGTTGTTGTTTCGATTGTTATTATTGCGATCACTAAGGAAGGTATCGGGCAGCACCAACTTGCCCACGGTGCGCAATCTCACGCGTCTGGGTGTCGTGGGTGTGACATCAAGCAGCGCCTCTGTTTGTGCTGTTGCCGTTGTTGGCACTGTAGCCGAACGGCACAGCTCATGAAATCCATTGTGCTGCTGCTGATCTAGACTGTGTAGACTGTGCTGTTGCTCCGTTTCCTGCTCCTGCTGTTCCTGGTGATGCGACTCGGTTTGAAAGTGTAGCTCGTGTATGATGGGTGTGCATTCCATTGGTGTTGGCGTTATGCTTGTGCTACTGCTGCTGCCTGCAATGCTGCTGCGTGGCGTGCGTTCCATGGAGGCGAAGGGTGGGCTGCGTGAGGCACAGCTGCTGTTGCCTCGACTGAATAGACGTGCGCCGCCTGCTGCTGCCGTTGCGCCTCCACTGCCGCACGATGCACTCTCGCAGAGGCTGCTGAAGAAGGCGAGGCGTTCGGCCAGTGACAACGATGATGGCTCTGTTTTTGTTTCGTGTGATGTGGGAGGGGGAGGATGGAGAAGATGGTTATAGTTTGTATGGATAGTAGTAGTAGTATGTTACCACTTACGCATCCTTTGTCTCTCTCTCTTTAAATCTACACTGTGCACTTAATGATGTTGCTTTGCTGTTGCATTGGTGTTGCTCTGTTGCTGCTTCGACAAGTGTCAGCTAGCGACAAAAGTTGTGCCCCAACTGTTTGCCCAGTTTTTATCGAAGTAACAACTTTGTATTGTGACTGTGGCTGACGGCGCTGTGGCTGTTGCTGTTGTTGATTTTATTGTTTTGCCGATAAGTATTTGTCATGATGCTATTCCACTCATACACTCATAGTTATTCATCACCCAGACCCAGTGAACACTACTCTGACCAAAACTCATTTCTGTTTCACCCAGATGGTTGGTTCCCCAATAGAAAGTTAACGACAAATCAAACTTTTATACTTAATTTGTATACACTTCTTTGTATACACTATATATAGTCGTTTTGGCTCGCTCATTGTTCTCTTTTTATGCTTGATGCTAATATTCGTTTTCATTTTCATCAAAGCTTTCGATTTCCTCTTATTTTTTTGTAAGCCAATCGATCTTTGAATCGGCGGACTCTCTCTCTACAGAAGCGCGAGTTGAGTGGAAAACCACAATGAATCAAAATGAAATAATAAACTAATTATGTTGACGTTGGGCCAGAGAGTGTGTACAAAGTTCTTATCTTATGTATTTCTTTATGCTTAGTATATTTGCAGTTTAGTTTGTCAACATGAACATATATTGTTATTGTTGCGCAAAACTTATCGCTAGGCTTGGTTTGATGGAGCTTGGACCATAGCCATTATTTGTTCAATCAAGAACACAAAGAACCGGTTTTCGATTTCATCGTCATTGATAACGAACTACTCACAGTACATCACTAAACAATAGGTATTTCGTCATTGGCAAAACTCAAGGCCTCCAATAATGTATGAATTTGGATTGAATTATGTATTGCATTACAATTATGAACGGTTAATTAAGTTTTGCTAAGAGAATGCAACCAAAAAATAAATTAAATCAAGGCAAGGAAAATGAGCCCAATGCAGAAATATATATTTTATAAATAATAATCATAAATGAAAAATGCTCACATGGCTTGTAAGTTACATAAAAAACATGTGTAAAAAATGAACTTGTTATTTGTTGCTCATGCGGCACAACAAAAACAATAACAACAACAACAGCAAACAGCCATAACAAAGTGTTAATTAGTTTGTTAGAAAACTCAAAAAAATAAAATTCATATGCATGCCAACAAAATGATTAGAAATATGCCTTAATATAATTATAAATTTTTGCACATTGTTTCTTTCTGATTTTTTTATAAGTTTTATTTGCGTTGCGCAACTTTTTTTTATTATTAATTTTTTCGCTAATGTGTTTTATTTTAATATTTATTAAGCGTAATCAAAATCAAGAAACATAACAACATGGTTGAAAAATTAACTTCCAACCAAGACAGTCGTCACAACAACAAGAACAACATTCAATATGCATTCGTATTTGTATTATGTATTATTTTGTAATACGTGCAACGTGCAATTCACTCACGCGAAACAAAAGAGAGCACAAATGAAACGTAAAAGTTAACAAATTGGAAAAAAAAAAACAGCTTCAGCCAAGATAAAAAGAGCTCTCTTGGCTTTGCAATCTTTGGCGTACTTACCAAAATCGGCATCAGTTGCATCCTGTGTAGTATTTGGCGTCCTCGGTTCATCATTCGACGGTGAGCTTAGCGGAGCAGCAGTTTCGGATGCTGACGAAGGAGGCGGAGGCGATTGGCGAGAAGTTGTTGCTGTGTCGGAAAAGGTATATAATTAGAATAGTTTTTACTTAAAAGAATGAAGCACATTTAATAGATGTTAGTGTATTCTAATGCTGCACTCACGCTTATCTAAAACTATTTCCATGTGTATTACAATTTTCAACTTTAAATTTTCTTCTTCGTTGCCCAACTGTGCACCTGGCAATGACTCCATTTTGGTTAAGCCCCTTTTTTTGTGTAAATTATGTACTTGTAATTTTATTCAAAAGTTAAGACCTTACTTTGATAGCTGTTATGTTTGAAATAATTTTGATTATAACATTAAGATATCTAAACCTTTTTTTTTGACATTTACACAGTAGCTTACTAAATACATTTACACTCCACTCCACACTCTACAGTGTATGTTAGCAAACGTCAATTAGTTGCTGTGCAATCGAGGGGTGTATGGGGAAATTGTTGGGCAAGTGACACACATTTTACAGCTTATTAACTTGGACAACAACCATGCCGGTCACAATGCAACCCACACTGCCACAGACATCACAACAAAGCTTGCTAAATAGAATCTTAATTGGCGAAGCCTTAGTGATTTCAATAAGGAATGCTTCCAGACATCATTTTTATTAGTTAACCGTGAGTTTAACCAACTTTCAAGGCACCTAGTAATTGAAACTAGTTTGCGCACCTGTCTTTATTTACAGTTTTTTTTTTTTAATTTTACGCATCGCTAACCCCCCTGGTGAATAAATTTTTGCAATTTGCCATACGAACCCCAACGCGGTCTTTCACTTCATGGCCTAATGCTACTTTGGGTGATTTGTGGTTTTCGTTGTGTAAATTCAGTAAGAACTTTGGGCCTAACTCACACTTACCTTGACTGCTGACCATAGAGCGCGACTGCGCCTGCGACTGCGGCAACTGATCTCTTCCAGCCGTCTCACGCCTACTGCGCGACTGTTCCTGCAACTGCTGAAACATGTTGGCACGAGCGCGCACACTGCTGCTGCGTGCCACACCTACCCCGCTTGGCTGGGTGGCGGCTGTGGAGGCATCCTCGCCCAGCGATTGTATGGCAGAGTCGTTATCCAAGCCGGACATCTCAAAGATGTGTTCAGAGTCGTTGCCCACGGAGAGTGTTAGCTGTTCGCCCAGACTGACGCTATCACTGGTCGACTGTTGGCGTGCAAGCGCTTGGGAGGAGTTTGTTGAGTGTCCCTGGCCCACTAGGTGCGCGACGCGCGGCGACTGTAGCGGCTGCGTTGAACTGCGTGCCAAACGAAACGAACTACCGGCACCCGAATGCGTCGACGAGGAAAGTAACAATGGGGCTGGCACGTGGCTAAGCGGTTGTCCAGTGATTGGTGAGATTAACGGCTGTTGTTGAAGCTGTGCACCGACGCGAATATCCAGCGGCTTGGTAGGCTTAAAAGCCGATGTTGCCGAGATGTCAAATGGCGTAGAGTTTGCTTTAAAGCTGCATACAAACGAAGTGAGTAAAACGATTATATTTTTACGTAAGCTTTTAAATGGTGTTTAACAAATCTTCTTCTCTTTCTCTCTCTCTCTCTCTCGCTATAATTCTCCAAGTCAGTTTGAGGCAATCATAATTAGAGGCAAACACTTTTTCCCTACCATAATTATGAGCTTTTTTCCGTGAATAGTGAAATTTTGAACGATGCGTTTGTTTGATTGACAACCCCCCAAGGTAAAAGTTAAGCTAGACAATCAAGTCTGCAAATTAGCTGCGAATTTGTTTTTTTTTTTTTGCAGTATTTTTTTAACACTTGCAAATGGTATTTTAATAATGGCACATAATTGTAATCGACTTTATGGGTAACAATTAATTTTATAATGGAAATCAATATATCTTGTGGGGTTTGGCAGATAAACTGCAGCTTGTTGATGTGCCTTATCTTGTTGCTTTGTTTATCAACAAAAAATTAACCGAATTTTTATTCAGTGTACAGAAAGACGAACTAAAAATAAACAAACAGAAAAAACTATGCTAATTGGATTTTAAATGTCGGGGCAGAGCGAGAACTAAAATCAAAAAAAGAACTGCGCAAAGAGCGGTAAAACAGAAACAGCTAATACAAAAATTTGCGATTAAACGCAATCAGTACTAGGGCCAAAATAACAGAACGATAAAAGTAGAACACATTCACATTCATATATATATTCACATGGTATATATAGTTCAATATATGTATTTTTTTGACAAGAAACTATTGTTTAGTTGTTGGAAAGTGGACACAAAGCACTAGGAAACACTTATTAGTATTTGTAACATGTATTTTGCTTTAATTTCACAAAATTTTGGCATATTATTATTCAAATGACACTTGAAAATAATTGTGTGTGTATTTCCATTTGACTGCACATTTCCATGAATGTATATTTTTAGAAGCATTACGAAATCCTAGCGGCACCATTATGATCACAAGCTTTTCCATTGGCTATACATATATACATATGTAGAAAATTTGTACCGATTGCAAGATTTACACGCACTTTCAGGTCCTCTGCCTTATAATAAGAGAAACTTTTCTCTTTTTCTACTGCCCGACAACCGGTGCAAAAAGCCACTGGCAACACTATCGCGCAACCGGTGCTGGAAACGTGGTGGTGGGTATCTTGAACTTTTTTATTACCTATTTACTTCTTATGGTTGCGCTGATAAGAACGGGCAACGATAGATTTGATACGTTTCTTTTTATCAGTTTTTATGTTTTAAGATTTACTATTTATTCTCTTTGATTGGTGAGTTTCACACTTGACACACAAAAACAAACACGTTTTCAATTAGATTTTTCCGAAATCAAAAACAAATTATTTGCAGAACGGCTGGCGGCGGTTGTTGCTGCTGCGTACGTGAAAATTGAAAAAGCGATCGCGAGCAACTGAGCGCAAAATTTGTACAAACAAACCGGGCAAAGCGGAGCCGACGATCAACGGCGCCGACATCGCAGTCGCAGTCGACTGCTCTGCCGTTGCGGCCACAGCAAAATTTAAATAATTTTCAGCTTTGTTTTCTTTTTATTGCCCATGGTCCTAATACACACACATACATAAATACCACCATTTCTATATAAGCCCATACAAATGTACAAATACATATATGTACATATATATTTATTTTTGTACGAATTTTTCCCTCTGTTTATCCACAATTTCAAAATGTCGTTGGTGTAAACTTTTCATGCGGCTCTTGGCACTCGGCTTTTCTCTTGCGCCAGCGAAAGAGAAGTGCTTTCAAAGAGCGCAACGTATTACGCAGATTTTACTCATTCATTTACCGCAACACAAAATGGGGGTAAAAATCGAAGGCAATATATACATTTGGTTTAATTTAAAGCATTTCTATGAAATTCAGGCTCTGTAATTTCTAATTGAAAACATGATCATGGAATGTTTACACATGTTGAAAGTGTAAGCAAAAGCACGGGCGTGTATCTAATCTTTGAATTCCACTCCTTCTCTTAAACCAGGTTGCTTTGATTGACTGTGGATTTTCAGTCAACTCAGTTATATGAACATGTGTATTTATGTATAAGCAGCTCTTGACTTTGTTATCGTTATCTGCCCAATTTGATTTAAGTATTGGCCATAAGAACCCGTCTCATAGTCACACCTTTGTGTGATCGGTTCAATGGCGAGCTTATCGCATTCGCGACATTTTATGGCTAGCATTTAACACATCTATTTCGATTTTCATTTACCGTTTTTTAAAATACGCCTCAAACATTCTCTCGCTATGTCTGTGCTGGAACAACATGGAATCTTCTGGTAGTCAGCAAAATAAAACTGACTGAACGAACTCACGAATGAACTATCTCTGGACGCGTTCGAATGCGGCAGCCAACTGAATGCAACGTTGGCTTCGACTAGTCCATAGTTCAAAACCCAAAGGCCTTCGGGAAGAGCCTCAAATGTGGATAGCATAAATGCCAGTCGGCGGCAAATGTGAAAAGCTATTGACAATACATCGAATCGGCGCATGCAAATGTGGGAGAGTGCGCAAAACAAAGATACAAACTATGATGCCGAAGCTTAGATACCCTAGACGTTCTAGCATATATACATTTTTAAATATGTCCGATGCTTTGGCACGTCTATACAACTTTTGAAAACCATCTTTAAGTTTGATGTGTATTGAAATGAAAGAAAAAGAAATGCTCGCTTTTGTTGCCTTTTGTCAGAACTTGAGTTTACCCAGGGGTGTGGCGACGGAACAAACGCAGCCAAAAAGATATAAAAGCTCAAGCATATAAAACGCTGACATAAAAACCCCGTTAACGAATGTTTCTGCCACTCACTGGTAGGTGCCGAGTCTTCGCTAAAGCCCACGTAGTCTAAAATAGTCAGAAATACTATATTTAACTGAGAACTGGGTTTACGACCCTTGGCATTGGCGTCAACATGTCAAAATTCGCAGAAATGATCGAGCTACACAAAATGGGAGTGGCCAGAACTCTTGGGCGTGTACAGACTAATTGCCAAAATGATATTATTACCAAGGTCAAGTTAATTGTGCTGATGAACCTGTTTTCACCGAAAAAATAGTCAAAAATTTGCGGGAAAATAACGGTATCGAGAACTTTAAAAAAATAGAACGTATTATTTTGCTGACAGTGTACTAGCATTTGCTGCACCATTGATTTCCTCCATGTTAGGTCAGGTAATTAGGCAAGCCATAAGCAGCTTAAAGCGAAAACAAGAACAACCGATGGAAAAAGCAATACATTGTTGGTAGAAAAACAATAAAATCTGAATCTAAAAACCAAGGGTCACTAGAAAACTAACTAAAGTGGTTGAATATAGCGAGATAAAAGGAATTGGAAGATTTAAGAAAAAAGTTTAAGCTCATCTTAAGTACAAACAACTTACAAGCTCTTTTCCTCGCTGGTTACGGGCTGTGTCTTGTAGCGATCCTTGTAGAGATCCCGTCGCAGAACGCTGGGCTTGAGCAGTTTTGGAGCAGCACCAGAATCATGAAGTTGTGGCGCTTGCTGCAGTGGCGATTCCCAACTGCTATTAATGCCACCGGAGCTAGCCGAATGTGAAGATGTTGTTGATAGCATTTCCATATGCTTAATGCGCTCCGCGACTGATATATTTGAGGGATCTGGTATAAAGTCCACAGGTGTCACAGAAACAGCAGCTACCTGTGAGTTGCTGATAGCATCCAAGGCGGCAGCTAAATCAATAACAGGAGGTGCATCCTGCCGCTCTAGTGAGCGTGTTCGTCGCTTAAGCAGACTATCAGAACATTCCTCTTCTGTGGGATGCATCGAGCCAACGGAGCGTCGTTTAGAGGGTGAATCAGTTTTTAATATGGGACGCATGCCGGTCGCTTCATTGGCAGCCGTATCGGTGTTGGAGTCCTTACCCAGTTCACAAAGATCAAACTCTTCGCGACTGCTCTTGCGACTGCTCTTGAGTATGGGCCGAATCTCATGCTCGTCCGCTTCTCCAAACGACTTCTTTTTTAGTATAGGCTTGGGCGGGCGCGCTGCCTCCTCACTAGATGTACTTTCCTGCTTAAGTATGGGCCTGGGTATATCATGCTCGTCGCCGTCCTCGATGCAAACGATGTCATCGTGGGCGGCCAACTCGGCGGCAGCCAGAGTAACCGCTTGGGAGATGGAAACATGCTTGTGAATGCCGCCATCTGAAGGCGTTGACAGCGAATCCTTTTTCTTAAGTATGCTGTGGGGCTGGCTCTCATTTGCCGAGGGGCAGCCGTCACTTTTGCCGCTATCGTAGCTGCTCTGCTTTAGGATACCGTGCGCCTGGCCTGAGCTGACAGAGCTGCCCGCCTCCTCTAAGGAATTGCGACGAGCTGATTTTATGAAAATACTACGCTCGTCCGGCGAGTGGGAGCGTGAATAGTAGCGAGACTCGTCCAGGCTGGAACGCTTCTTAAGTATGCCCTGACGCTTGCTTCGGTTGCTGGGCAACGGGGTGTCCAACACAGTGACAGAGAAGGTTACCGGGGAGGCATTGCTGGATGCGCTTGAATTGCATTCCCCAAACGCGTGGTCCTTCTTCTTAAGAATAGACACTATCTGATTGGGTGCAGGCGGTGAATTCTGTGTGGCAGTTAAGGCTGTAGCAGACGCATTGGCAGCCAGCTCGTCCGTACTCTTGCGCCGTAGTATTGGCGACATTTTAAGCTCCGGCGGCTGCTCATTGCTGCCTGCCACCTGAGCCTGTTCAGCAATCTTCTTAATCTCGGCCAGCTCTGACTTGGTCAGGTCGTTGATTTTCTGGCTAACACCGCGTGCTTGACGCAGCGACTCAGATTTTGAGGTGGACTCGCTGCAGGAGCTTCTAAGTGGTGAATGCAAAAGCTCATGTAGCGACTCATCATCGCCTGGTATCAGTGGACGTGCCAGGCCCAGCTCACGACGACGGCGTCTACGCGTGGACGCTGCTTCATCTGTAAAGAAGAAGTGAGACATGGATTTAACAACACATTACAAAAGCCAAAGTTTAACATAAGTTGGAGAAGGACGTGCATGACAGTGGCAGGACAGGAAGAACAGTCTCCAGCTTAACGTATTTTAAACAACAGGTTTGGATGCGCTTTGATGCTAGGATGTTTTCGTGTAAAACAAACTGATGCAAATGCAAGTATTGAAAGTGTGTGCTAGTGGTCCACATGATCACAACCATCTCAAACGGCTCCAGATGCGGCACTGATCACCAAACACCGAACGATTTGCATCTTTACAGCTCCACAGTTGCATGGGTAATCAAGCTTGACAGCAGTCAATGCCCAAAATAATATGGGTTGGGCACTCCTCAGCCTATATGCCTTCTCTGCCTGCAGTTGCCGATTTCGGTGCTAGTTGTGGCCCACTTACCGCTATCCTTGGTGGCTTCCTCGTTATATGATCGGTTCAGATTAGATTTACGTTTGGCTGACTTGTCGCGATCGCCTCCGCGACGTGGCAAGGGTGAGGCTTCCGGCTAAAAAAAAAAACGCTCACGTTATTCAAAATGTAGAATTTTACATTTATTTACTTAGATACTCACCGTTTGCTTGTGCTTCTGAACGGGACTTAGCTGCAAGTTGGTAAGATTATCACGTAGTTTGCCCGCCGCTCCACATTCCACTGCGTTTTCTGCCTCTGCGCACATTGTGGAACTTCTTGGGCGCATGCGCAACGTGCATTCGGCTCTGGGTGGACTGATTACTCCGCCCGTAAAGTGTAGCTCGCTTAGATTCTGCTTCATCGATACGTTATTCACGGTGGCTATCAGTGGTCGTCGCTCAATGGGATCAGCTGGCTGCGAAGCGGATCGTCCTGTAGGCAAACGGGCAGCTGCAGTACCACAGGGTTCGGAATTGAAGCCGCTGTTGTTGCTGCTGCTACACTTTGGCGAAAGCTCGGAACTACTTAGCCGTCGGCCTGGAGACGTTAAGGCGGTTCGCAGGGAACTAGGTGAACTATAACGCTGACGCTGGTGCTGCTGCAGATGATCCTCCTCCTTTTTGCGGTCTGTGGTTTGATCGCGTGTGTTTATGGCACAATGATTGGGAAGACAGCATGAAATGGCAGTTAGTTGGAATCTTTAGCTTTGGGTTAACAAAACTACAACACAAAAATTACATAAAGGAAACCATCACCAATATTGGAAAATAGCTGGCGGTAGTAATGAGTAAGGAGTTGATGTGATATGATTTAAGTCAATTGTGGAAGCGTGAAGATTATTGGACGCTAATGTGACTTGTGGATGACTCACCGAGCGCTGCGGCACGCAGTCGACTTGCTTTGGTGGTGCGCACCGCTGGCGAGGATTGGGGCGAGGATGAGGAGCTGCTCAAAAGTGGGCTGGCCTGCGGAGGCGTTATTTGCTGAGGAGTGTGATTGCTGCTGCCACCAAGCCGCAAGGGCGACAGCAAGTTTTTGCGGCGCTTTAAAGGCGACGATGTCGCTGCTGACGTCGCTGCAGTGGCAACTGAGACTTGTACTGATCCCGTTTTGTGCACTTTGTTGTTGGGAGTAGCAGTGGCAAGGGGCGGCATGGGCGCGGCGTGACTGTTATTATTACTGCGACTCAAGCGGCTGCGATTGAAGCTGTTATTGGTGTTGCTGGTGCTGCTGCTGCTGATGTTACTGCTGTTGCTGTTGCTGTTGTTGTTATTGTTGTTGTTGTTGCAAGTGAAATGAATGCTGCGTTTGTTGGCGCTTCCAAAGGAAACTGTCGATTGTTGATATTTTTTGTTGTTGTGGGGGGATATGCGTGAGTTTGTTTAGAAGAAACAGTAAAAAGCATGATTTGAGTTCTTGTTGTTGCTGTTTGCAGTGTGTGAAATTTGTGTGGTTAATATTGCAGCTAAGTTGGCACTGAGGCACTTCTTCACAGACCCTTTATTTTAACGTTAGTTATCTTGCAATACTAATCTCTTCTCGTCCAGTTTAGCAAATCTCTAAAGGCGTATGATTTATTACATGCGAACTAAAAACTTTGCCATGTGTCTTAGGTAATCTTCAAAAGTCTTACACAAAACGAGAACTTTGCCACATCAAAAAATGACAAACAGATTGCGTCCATTGCCACTTTTTGCTGTCCGTCAGTCAGAGATCAGTAAACTTTTTGGCTCGAGCATTGCCCTAGACACGAATCACGAAAAAAAAAAAAAAACACTGACAAACTGAGGCAATAGCGGCAACAAAGAAAACGGGCAACAAAACTAAATGAATATCTGAAAGTCTCATGTTGCAAAATGTTTTAAATAAAATCAATTCAAAACACATTTGTATGATGTTTTATATTTCGATAAAAATTTGTTTTAAGTGATATCAGTTTCAGTTGATTTTTCAAGAACTTTTGACCTATATAGACACAAATATTAAATAACTATTCAAATGTGGCAATCAGTCAAGTTTTAAGGTACTTTCCCAAAAGCTGTTCCGTTATGAGGGGCTGTCAAAATGTTTTATGAAACTCTTTTACGAATTGATAATAAAAAGCAGAAGATGGCAAAACGTTCAATCAATGAATGTTGTTTGTTTGAATTAATAAATAAATTAAATTGGTCGCAGCTAGTCGAATATTCATTTGTTACTCTTTTTTTTGTGTGTGACTATTAGCAATTTTATGATGGTTTTACATTTGCCTTAGTTGCGTGAAGTTGTGTTTTGTGGAGTAGAGATGTATTCATTATAAAAAGGACGCCCCTTACCTCTTTGGGAGGCAGCGTGTGACTTCACGCAAAACAAAAGAGCAAAATCAATTCAATAAGACAAATATATCGCGCTGACAGCAGCGGCTCTTGAGCAAAATTGCTTTAATCATAATATTTGAAATTGTTTTGAAATATTGCAAACTGTTTTATATAATAAAGTCGATTTTCAAACTCTGCAGGTGTGTGGACAGATCTACAAATTGAGAGTTCTTTGCAGTATTCTGAAGGTCTTTTCGAGTTTGTCTGGCAAACATTCAAGTTTGATTGGCAAGCTGTACAATATCTAATTTAGTTTAAATTACTTTTAAGTGCTTAATAGAAACGTGGTAAACTTTTCATGTGCTTAACTGCGAATCTCAATAGTTCAACTAATTTGCAGGGTGAAATGTTGACAGCCTCCCTTCGGGGCTGACGGGGGGGCTACAGAGCTGTGAGCTAATTATGGTGTTTATGGTTTTGTGGGAAAGCTTTTGTTGAAAGAGCTAATGAATGAATTAAGACGAATAAGACACTGGCAAGAGCCGAGGTAGACATTAACCAAGCTTTAATAGACTTTTTAATATAGGAAAGACAGCTAAGATAGCCAGGAAAAGAGATGACGGTATGCAAGGAAAAGTTGTACGAAATTGTACAAATCGTGTGATTTATAGAGAACAAGACATTTGAAAAAGGTAAAAGTTAAGCAGACAAAACACAGGATATACATATGCAGCATAGACAGACAAAGCAATCAACAAGACAGACACAAAGACGCACACAAAGCAACCAAATATACACGTATGCTGAGGTTAGACACTCACCTGTATTCCCGGATACGTAGCGCGGGACAACGGTCAACGGTGTGTTAGTCTGAGTCGATGGCGATGTGATCTTAGGAACTTCAACGTGCTGTGGATACGATTGCTCTGGTGCAGGTTTTGCATGTGTCATCACAGTTGTGGCGGCAGTCTCATAAGCGGAGCTGTTGCCATTCGCGGAAGATTGTGGATCTGCACCAATGCTACTTCCGCTTGCAATTTCGGTTGATGTTGTTGTGGCAGCCACTTCTTTGCGGTGTGCACGTGTGGGTGATGGTGAACTGCAGGATGAGTCGCTGTGGTAGCCGGCTGGGGGTGGCGGTGATGAATGGCCAGCGCTCTGACGACTGCTGGAGCGCGGTGTGCGAGTTATGAATCTACAAGAAAGATTGAAATTATTTTTAAAATAGCTACAAAGCAGACGCATTTAGCTTATTTACATGGTACTAGAGTACACGCGCCGATTGTATTAATTATATAAAAAATAAAGTTTTAATTTTTCGTTTTTGGGTTTTAGTTTTTGCTGGATGCGGCACAGCTAGACGCCTTCAAACACGCTCAACAACTGTCGACGGTCAGACCGAAAGTAACTCTGGCAACCCAAGAGCTCGAGTGATCGGACCGAACAAAAACAACAACAACAACTACTACTACACCAACAATAACCAGCAAGCGGAGCTAATAACAAGAGGTTTTTTTTTGGCTGTCGGCTGTTTGGGTTTTTGCCGCCGCTTGTTTTGTGTGTTTGTTTCTTGCAGATACACACATTAACAGACCAGAAACAGCAACAAATTAACTCAACAAAAACCACTCAAAGTGCAAAGAGCGAAAATTCGCACATATTCGTTTCTCGCCAGGTAGTGAAGTTACTCTACTCGTACAGCGTATCTTTAACAGCAACAAAAACAATTCGGTTTGGTGTTGTAGTTCTTGTTTTTCTTGCTGCCTCTTTCATTTGTACTTCTATGTTGAAGCAACACATTAAGAACAAAGCACAAGTTATTGTTAGTTATGTTTGCGCATGCACAGGTAGCCAGCCAGAGAGAAAAAAATGTATCTCAATGTCATGTTTACGTTATGCATTGGACAAAAACTACTCCATAACTGGTCAGCGTGCAGTTAACTTCCTAAACGCGTTTCATCTCGCAGCTGCATTAGCTGCTCATTCAGCCAGTGTGTCGGTCAGTAAGTTGATGGTTTAAATGTCGCGACGCCTCAATGTCACAATGATGCCAGAGAGAAGCGACAGAGAGTCCCTTATAAATGGGACACGACTTTGTGATTACAAGTGAGTAGGTTACGAAGCGCAGCAGATGTCAAGACCTGATGTTATTTGAGGTGACGGCATTTTAAATGCCAACAATATGATGCAAACTTATGAATTGCGACAAAACTATAAATACTTTACAAAATTCTCTAAAGGATCTCGACATACGACACATGTCCGATAGTCTAAACTAGTTGCAAGATTTGTTAGCCAGCTGTTTGGTGTTTTTGGAAAAGAACTTTCTAACTTGTTAACTCAGTCAAGGAAAAGCTTTTTGAATAAAAGGAAAAGTGGTGCCCAGACAGCAACCGGTTAGCCAGTTTTTTGGTTGAGAGCAGCTGCACTCTCGAAAAGCGAAATCAGGACTTTAATAAAACCGCCAGACGACGCGACGCAATAGCTGGGCCGGCCGACCAGGCAGTCTCGACTTGGCCATAAATTTAATAGCCTGGTAAATCGTTAGAGCCAATGCTTGAAAACAGCAGGTGATTTTAAATGAATGAATTTTGAATAGACGGCAGCCTGGCAGCCCGTTTACGCGGCGTTGACATCGAAAACGGGATCGTCGTACAACTTAATAAATTCCACACTTAATTCAATGCATTTGCATTTTCGATGATTTTCTAAACAAATTCTGTGTTCGTCGATTGTTTCTTCTCTTCTATTTTGATTTTTTTGTTTTTTTGTCAATTTTCTACTCTTTTTTCTTTTGCTTTTCCTGAGTTTGAATCTTGTCTTTTTAGTTTTTGTCTGTTATCGCTTTTATGAGGCATTTTTGTAGCGAAAGCCGATGGACAGCCTATGAAAAACTTGTCGCCCGGTTTTCGGGTTGTCAATTTCTGTCATGGGTGTTCAGCAGGTGCTTTCTAAAGCCAAGTTCCGGGGTTGGGGCTTTTTGGGGGTCGGGGTCAGCAGCGGCTGACAACGTCAATGTGCCATTCGATTTGATTTATCTCATTATAATTGATGGACAAAAACGAATCGCAGTCACAACCACAACCACAACCCACTAATGCGCGCGATGATGTCTCGCCCGAAAATTCGATATCTAACTTCCAACATTCAACACTAAAACAACTTAACAAAACAATGGAAAACATAACATAACATAACATAAATATATACCAACAAATTTAACAATACACAGATTTTGTTTGTTAACAAGATACAGCTTGATTTTGTTGTTGCTGTGTTATTTGGCAATTTGCTTCGGGGGCCCGGCCTAACCTAACCAGGCAGCCGCCTTGGTATTGTATAACATACGCCGTTAAAACACAAATTGCTGCGACGTAAGGGATTAGGAAAGGTCTAAAGGCCTGCTGTAAACGTACCACGCATGTTATAAATATAAGGATACGGATGTTTAAAAGAAGAGGGGATGGAGACTAAAACTTACCTGCGTGCATTTGTTGCCTGGTGATGGTGATTGGATTTAGATTGAGGCTGGGTCTGATAATGATCTTCTACTGCCACTGGATGCACTGGATGATCAGATGTGGGCGATGCAGAGATTTCATGATCATGATGGGGATTATGATGATGGCCATTAGCACTGTTTATAAGCTGATCGGATTTGTCAGTGGTTGTGGAGCACAGCTCCTCTTGCCAGCGTGCAAGCGTCTGAAGCACCTCTCCCTGCTCATACTCTGTCGATTTCAATTCCTGCACCTGCGGCTGCTGCTGCTGCGGCTGGTGTTCGGTGTCTGCCTTCAGCTGCGTCTTGTAGTTGATTCGGGAGTTTAGCTCTGAGAGCGTCAACTTCGGTGGCTCCACAAACAGACGCTCCACACTAATTGGTTGACCTTCGCTATAGCTTGACACCGGCTGCGAGGGCGCACAGTGGCGTGCCACCGGCTCCATCTCTACATGCTGTGTGGGTTTCGTTGCCGACTGGGCTGGAGGCTGCGTCTCTTGGAGGTAGCTCGTCGTTGGGGGGACTGTGGGCGGCAACGAGTTGGCCTTGCCCATACTCAAGTTGGTTGCGTTTTGACTAGAGTGCAGCGCATAGGGGGATTCATCGGCATTATCGTCCTCACTGGAGGCGCCATCGGGCAGAAGCCGGATGCGTTTCTGTTTAGTCGGCTGTTGACGCTTATCCAACTGCCCCGGTTGCTGGTTTGCGCTGCTCATCGAAGGTACGTGGTATTGGTGATGCAAAGGCCAAAAGGTCGCCAGCGTGTCGCTTTTGTTTAACTTCTTGGACGCTTTCTGATGTGCCTTCTCCTCGTTGCTGTTGCTCCTGCTTCTGCTGCTGCTGCTGCTGCTCGTGGTGGAATCGCCTACGTCGAGGCCCTTCTCCTTGCATATTATGTCGTACAATGCGCTTATGGGACGCGACTCGCTGCGCACGCGCACAGCCCGCTTGGAGCGCTGTTGAAAGCGCTGCGTATGACGGCTGCTGCGTCCGTTGGTGTTGGGGCCGACAATGGTGGCTGCTGGGGCAACTAGTATGCTAGCCTGGACTACGGGTGAATTACAACTACTATGGCTAGCAATAGGGATTTTGGGGCTTTGAGTGTGGTTACGTTGCGTTGCGGGTTCACCTTTTATGGGGCTTACGGAGGGCGGCAATGATTTGGCGCAGCGTTCCTTGCTGCTCTGTGTTGTTAGTCTTGTGCTGCTGCTGCTGCTGTTGTTGTTGTCTGTGGACACAGAGTCGCCAATTCGAAAAAACGATGCACGCTGTTTCGATTGGGAGTGGCCAGCAATGGGCGGTGGTGCAACAGTTGCTGTACTGCTTTTGGGAAAGCAACGCTGCTCAACCAGCTGTGTGCTGGGCGTGCTATAGACGCTCTGATAGTTCTCGTTCAAAGCACCAACATCCGACGCATTTGGCGTATGGATGCGCAGTTGTAGATCCGTGTAATAGGCGGGAGTTGTATGATGATGAAAGTGCGGATGTTGTCCCCGATACGAGACTCGAGATACCGAGCCAACTGATTCGTCTGATAGTTGTTGCTGTTGTTGTTGTCTATGTGCTTGTTGCTGGCAGCTAGTTTTGGCAGTGGCGGATGCTGTGGATAAGTCACTTGAGGCCGTTAAAGTTTCTGTGTGGGCAAAAAGTAAAAAAAGAGAAGAAGAAAATCTTGTCAGAATTGAGCGAGGACCACAAAGTAAATGTAATTAAATCTTAATTAAGTTAAATGCATTTCTTCAAATGATAAATGATTATACCGTGGAGACCGTGAAGACTACAAACACACATACACATGTATTTCTTTTCCTGTGTGTATCTTCTAGCATCTTCACCCCTTTTTTTTCACGTTCAGCAAATCTTGGCAGCAATTTAATTGCACCTGGGCACTCGTATTAGTATCGCGACGTCTTCGACAACCGTGTCAAGGTGAGGTGAGGGTTACCCACGTTTTATATTCCGTACTCTCCCACCCACTAACTAATACAAGTGCCAAAGCTTAAAGACACACAAATGCAACTCTTAGAACTCTGTTTAATCTAATTAAATCGAAAATTGTTACACTTTTCATACACTGTGTGTCATGAACTTATATTTGACACATGCGACGCATTTGAATTGCGATTCTTGTACCATATATATGCGCAGTCAGCAATAAACATCTGTTGCCAATCTTTTGTCAATTCGTTGTGCTCTTTACAGTCACAGACAATATATACATACATCATGTATGCAGTTGTATGGGTTAACTTAACTAACACAGCAGGATTATGGATATTTCCCCAATTAAACATAAGACCAAGAAATAAATGAGTTTCAGGCTGACCCTGGGCAACTGCCGTTTAGTATTTTAATTGATTAATAAGGGGTTCCGGTCTTGTCAGCGCTGAGCTTGACAATGTGTGGGTTGTGTTATTAGAGTTGCGATCGACTGACTTGGGGATGACGGTTCCGTAGTGAGGGCGTTCACAGTACGGATGTTGCTCGCCTACTCATTGCTGTTCTGTCCACATCGTTTACAGAGTATTTGAAGGCACAGCAAATAATTGTGGTTAACTGAACGATATGTATAAGATTAATGAATGCATTTACGCCATTGCTAAATTTGTAATAATTTGTTTAGTCCGATCAGGACAGGCAAATGGCAAATGGGCAAAGCGGAATTCTCCACACCAAACTGTTTGCCAAAAATCTAAAAGCAGCAAAAAGATATATAAATATATATATATATAGTACATATTGCAAAGAATAAATAAACCCACATGAAATGCATGTGCTGCATGCCTTGGCAGCTTGCCGTTATTTCTTTTTCTTTATTAAACAAACTATTTTGTTTGGTTACATGTTAACGATTGGTTTTTTGCGGAAAAGTCGGCCAAACGGAGTTGATTTCGCGTAACTAAACTGCTTAGACACAAAAACAAAAACAGAAAAAAAAAGTCCAATAACAACAGAGTAACAACAACAATCGGCTGTGCAACATTTTTGTGGCTTCGAGTGCTTATTACCAAACGCTTCTGCCGCTTGTTGCTGCTGTATGTGGCAAGCTGATTGATCGATTGCCTTGCTTCGCTTCGCTTTGTTTTGTTTTGTTTTGGTTTTTTTCTCTTTGTTTTTTTGATGTGGGTTGCATAATTAAACATGGAAAGTGAGAAGAAACAGACAGAGGCAAACCCAGAAGCTCAGACTTGAGGAAACCGCTTAAACTTGCCACATGTGGCTGCCTTGCACTCATATCAAATTGTCAAGGCGCTGCTGTTGCACAGAGAGAAAACTTGCCTCGTCGCACATTTTGCGCCAGTTGAATCAATACTGAATCAACAACAACAAAAAACAGCAAAGTGAATTTTTAGCCGCAGTAGCCAGTTTTTGTTGCCATCGACATTGCCCTCTTGTCGTCTTGTCTTATTGTCGCGTTGTCGTCTTGACGCTGTTTACAGTTGCAGTCTTATTTATATACGCAAGGGCAAGCTGCCCACATTGCCGGCGGCGTCAAGTGGCAGACAAAATGTGCCTACAACAGCCTCCTCTTTGACTATCTCCCCTTCTATGCCGTTTGGCTCTAAAGCTCTAAAAATAACATTCGAGTTTTTTACGCCGCCTGCCAATGCAATGATCAAACTTAATTATCAACAACATCGCACAGAGTGGGCCATCATCTCATATCCACACATCGATATCGTCTTGTTCACTTCGATTGCCCATAAAATGCCAACCTCTTAGGGCGTGGGTTATCTTTCAAATTTCTAGCACTTGCGAGTTGTATTTGAATTGTGAAATTCGTTGTGCAGTGGCAATAAACCTTTTTATGAGCTATCATGGGATTGAGTTTTAGTTAAGTTCGTTTGCATTATATGATCTTAAGGGAGTTGAGTTGTAAATAATAATAAAAAGCTTAAATGAAACACAGTTAACTTTGAGTTCTGCTGCTACATTGCTAAGAATATAATATCACAACGATTAATGCCAGCTTTAGGCGTTTTCTTTTGCTGAGAAACTAGAAATTTCACGCATTGATTGTTCAACAGATGTGTCTTCAGCTGGGTGATCAGTTATGTATATAAAGAACTTTGCCAATGGACTTGTGATTGGTATATTGTTTGACCGATTGGCATCCAAGCCCATTTCAATAGCATAAAAGCATTCGTAGATCAAGGCTTACACACTTTACAACAGAAAAGACGTGAAATATCTAAAAACAATTAAAATTAAATAAAAGCTGACAGAACACAAAACCAACAGAATTACGTACGTAAGCCACAATATAAACAGCAGACAAATGACACAAACTCTGATCGGTTGTTTAGGGCTTTTACAAAAGCCAAGAGCCAACTTGATTTAAACTTTTGAACCCTAAGAAACAACGCTGTTGCAGACACAATAAAGCGAAGAGAGAAACAATAACAACAACAATTTATAGGTAAACAAAAGCAAGACAAATTATTAACAGTTATTAAACAATAGCATGTCAAAGAGTTTATATAGGAAATGGCTGAGATAGCTGGTCGGCGATGGACGACGACGCCAGAATCTAAAAATAACAAGTGATACGTTCTACAGAAACCATTGTAATTAAATACGACTTCAAAATACCCTTTGCACCCATGAGAACTATGAGTAACAATTTGCAAATGGTTTAGTACAATAGTAGTATCTAACCAATACCGCAACAATCAAACTAACAGCGACATTGAGCCCACAATTATCTGCATACATACATATAGTCATAGATCTGTATGTATGTACATATGTGTATGAAGTATATTACTAACTGCGATAGCGTGGCATATCCATATTGCCGCTACTTTTGCTCGACTGCAGCTGAAAGTGTCGTTGGCCGGATCCATGAACGGGACTATCCAGATTAAGTACACCTTCGCGAATCAGGCACTCCTTTATGGCCAACATGATGGTGTCCTCTGCCCCGCAAAGCTCACAGCTCACGCACTAGCACACAAGAACACTGCACTACAAAAGCCGACTAAATTTGGCCTCGTCGAGGCGGCACGTATTATTTTATTTTAGAAAGTAAGACACACGCGGCAAGTGCTTTTTTTTTATACACTTGATTTTATTTTACATATGTATATATGTGTTAAGATGCTTATTTCTTTCGGATTTCTGCGTCGTGTTCTTTAATAAAAATTTGTTTCTTTTCAACTGGCTCTACTGAGACTACTGCTGAGACTCTGTGGCTGCACTTGAGGCGAAAATAGAAAAGCGCTTTGCATTCGCGTCTGCTGTGCAATACACTCGACAGCTCGACGACTCGACGGCTCAACGGCAACGGCAAAGACGACGTCGACGACGACACCTCTCCTCTTTCCTAGTTCTTGTTTCTGTAATTTTCCAACCAACAGTTTTGTTGTCGCTCTTGTTGTCGTCCGTCTCGGCGCTAAACGTTTTTGCGACTGAGCAATCGAGCGACTGAACGCTAACCGAAAGTATCTAGAACTGGCAACGGCGCCACCATTTGTTCAGTTCAGTTCAGTTGAGTTGCCGTTGCCGTTGTATACAACACGATTTGTATTCTTTATCTTTGGGCTCTACGAAGCAAAAGAATTAAAACAAAAACGAACAAGCGGCAGCCGTTTTATTGTTACACTCTCTGAGTATCTATGTGAGATAGCGCTGAGTGCTTGAGCATGTGTGCGAGAGATTGCGAGAGTTTGTGTACAGCTATGTGAGAGCGTTTGGTTTTGTGTGTGTGTGGGTAGAAGCAGCAAAATCAAAACAAAACGAAAAACGTGCAACGGGAACAGCAAAGAGCGAGAGACAATACAACGCCATGAGACACGGCAGCCAGATATAGATGATGCTCAGCTGTTAGCTCAGTGGAAAAGATACAATAAATCTATGTTATAAAGCAAATTCTAGTAATGGTAAATCAAATGAAATGAATCAAAGTGTTCAACAGTGTGATGCAGCTGCCCCACCATCTTCTTCAAATGGTGAAACGTGTCACCATCATGGCCACAGCTCTTCATCAACTTGACCATCACTAGTATTATAATCATCTGTGCCTCGCATGCTGTGCGCATACAACAGCAACCAGTAGCTAAACTCATTCAATGCCACAACTGAAAGTCCGAGGCGCCAAAGCCAGACAGAGGCGTCGGACGGACATTACATTGCTTGCTTTTGAGGTTGGTCAACGGTAAACGATGCTGTAGGAGGAATCTCAGCTACGCACATTTAATGAGTGCGCGCCATAATTGACTTGGCTAACACGAGGATGCTTCATCTCTTTGGGTACATACATCTGTAGGATGCTGTTGCTGTACGTAAATAGTATACATAATTTGGTAATCAACATAAACTTAGCCTTGGTGGTATGCATATTTTATTAAGATGTATGTGTGCTTGTGAATGTGAAATAATTATAAGGCTTGTGCCAACTGTCTGACAAATGCCTTTTGGTTCATACGTCAAAAGTCAAACGTGAACTTTGCCAGCAGAATTTTTACATGCGCTTGGCCAAAAGGGTGTGTGTGTGTGTGTGTTTCTCGTTTAAGTGCTTATGTGAACTGCTAATGCTTGCGATGTCAGTGCGGAACTGAAGGTCGAAACTAATGTGCATATTCCTCGTATACAACAGTGTCCAAACTAATTGGTTTTCATTCTTTAATTGAGTTGTTGTCCGATCATTTCCTTTGTGGGCGTCAATTTGAGTGTGGCGATAGGCCAGACGGTTTCTCAAAGCCTCAGTTGTAACTACACAGCACCACCTAGCGCCGGTTTTGACTGCTGTTTTAAAGAAATTTGTGTTGGAACATCTTATCGAATAATGTGCTAGTTGACGATTTAAGCAGTAACTTATAGTGCTTTGTACACTTAACTCAAAAAGTTGTATTGTTTCGATTGCAGTTGGTTTCGACTCCATTATGGCTATGTTTATTAATTATGTATGCCAAGATTCCGATGGCTGTATTGAATGATTTGTGCTATAATTACTTTTATTAATACGCAGGATATGCGTCGTATGATTGATGGGTTTGCCTGTCCATCTCGTATTGCGCATACGCCAGGTATGAATTATAAATGCACACACACACACAATCCAATAAAAACAAAAATAACCACAAGGAGCAACTACATATTCCTGCCTATAGAAAGTATTTTTGTTGTACGTTAACACAACCAGACACAAAAAGTACAAGCCATAAAAGTGTTTTTGACTTTAATAAGGTGGCCTTCATCGATTGTTGCCTGGCTTTTAGTGTTTTTTTTTGTCAGGCAGAATGTTGAGGCCGGACTCATAATACGATCAATGAAAGTGGATTAAGCTCATGCACATGCTCATACCACTTGCACCATACAACATACAACACACAGGCAACCACCTGCAATACACAAATGCAACCTACTTTCGTTGCAGTAACAAGAAAAGCGACAACAACAACTACACGGTTACCAGATGACACGCTTGGAACTATGTCAATATTAGTCACGCCCATTTACATACAGAGTCCCAAAAGGCGTGGCAAACACTAGAGCAGAAGCTCAATAAAGCGCTAAGCTTTCTTTTTAGGGGAGTTCAGTAAAAACTTAATAATTTTTAGTGCATAAATGCATATTGTTGTACATACCAGTTGCTGCAACATTTAGTCAACAGCTACTTAAATGGACTCTGGACTACTGATTGACGGTGCTGTTATTGCTGTTGCATTGTCAACACCACGCGTCGCAATTAGCACTGACAATTAAAGCAGAAGAAGAATGAGCAATGAGATTAAGTTGCATGCTTAGTATGTGGCCGGTAGGAGGACTGAGGAGACTGCGCGTTAACCGACACAAAAAGGCAACGGCAACGAGACGACGATGAAGTTGACGCATGCCATGACAGGCAACTAGAAAAGTAAATTAGGGACAGGCATGCAGACAGACATATAGAAAAGGCGACGCGAGGCGAAGCTAGACGAGCCGTAGACCTCGACTTGAGTCAAGTAAATAAATAGCTTGATCAGCGTTACTGCAGGCATAATTGCACAGCGCCATTAAATCACAATTTAGTTACATTTAATTAGTGGCGCATGGCCAACTTGCAACACTGCAGCATTTGAGTGCATTATAAAACAGTACAAAACGTCACTCTAAAAGGATTATTTATTAAAAACTTGTGTTTCATTCTGTCAACATTTCTTATCACACGTGAAACACAGAGAATCTTCAGTATTCCAGCATTCCAGACAAGAGGCATGAGATAAGAATACTTCTAGACGATAATGTCGTCGACCGTAGACATTGTTGAGGTCACTCGTTTGACGCCGTCATTAAGACACAAAACACAGACAACAAAATTCACTTAACAAGCCGAAAGATTTCTTATGATTTTTTTTCAAAATAATTGAGCCATATACTAATGCGAAATTATTCGATTTGTGGGCGTCAAATGCGAACTGTGTGGCGGAAGCCAATTGCTAGATTATACACTGATATTCCGTAGAAACAAAGCAGCATTTATTGTAGGCAGTAAGTATTTTGCATAATCCTAAGTGTTAAGTATTTACGCACTTGACTCAAGCCAAAGCTGACTATATATGAAAAAATTTATCCGAAAACACGGAAATTAATTGAAATGCAAAAACAAATCAAAATCAACCAGATGTAGTATGGGTTGTTTCTGCCACCTCACTCCCGCAATCATTATACGCACTTTTTATCTGTTCGTGCAATGTATATCAACAATGCACAAGCATTGGCATCGTATTAGGGTCAAGTTGACCATTCAATACATTAGATATTAAAAGTATATTCAATGAAACGTATTCATATTCCATTTAGGGCATCGACTAGTCGAATACTTGTTGGCTTTTCTATAATACTTTACTCATGTTGTTGCTTGCTGCTTTCAATTTAAATTTTAGCGTCAATGCACGTTGCAAATTACGTGGCCCTTGAAGGTGACAGCGTCAAGAGAATTGCATTTTATGATGACTCGACATCATTGTGCGAAACGGCGTCGCCTCGTTAGGTGGCGCATGCTGTCAGCTGTGTACTATCGTATGAGTAAGTGTGAGTATTTACTTGGGAGTTGGCTATATGCTTTTGACCATGGAAAGTCAAGCAATTGGAAAAGTTTTATAGAATTCACTTTGTGACTTAAGCTATTATGAATTATTGTGATGGCGAAAAATTTTATTCTTTATTTGCAATCAAACGAAAATTGCCATAATTTATTAATCAATAACCATTATGTTTAACATGTAAATCGTACGAATAACTAAGCATATAAATACAAAAAATAAACAAAAAATCAAATTATTCAATTTAAAATCGTTTTTTTCCCCATTTTGTTATGCAAGATGCAAGGATGATGTGAAAAACAAAGCATGTAAATTTTCCGATGCCAAGCTGTGATGCAAACTCGAATGAAATGCATAATGCAATGTTATAAACAAAAAAAGAAAACAAAAAAGCTGCAACACAAACAAAAGATAAGACAATTGATGATGGGAATGGGCGACAGCACCTTTAAAAATTAATTAAGAAGGCGTGATATAATAATCAGGCACGTATTATTTGCATAATTAGCTGCAAGCACACCATTTCCAACAACAAAGTGGCATACAAACAAATGCAAGCGGGTCAATAGAGAAGAGAGAAATGCAGGAGAGTAAAACGAGAGCGAAAAAAAAGAGTAGAGAAAAGCACATTAGCCTGAGAGTTACAATAATGTTGATTGCAATTAAGCTGATGGCCAGCTATTTGCCACCTGAATTTATGTTACTTATGTTGAAAAAAAAAAACTTGGTAAAACTCGGCCATTCGTTTAATTGCTGTGCGCGTGTAGTAAATGCGTTTACTAGCAAGAAACTAGGCATCTGGCTTAAACATAAAACTCAACTCGATTTGCAATCACCCTAAGAATTTGACGGATTTTTTTGTTGTTACCACTAATGTGGCAACTGGCGACAGTTCGGTTGTAGGACACTGTTTACGTGGGTTGAAACTTTGCCAATGGACAAAAGGGCCAAAAAGCAAGTTTTGTTAGCAAACCACTCAGCAAATGGGATCGGGGAAAAGGTACAAAATGGGTCAAATATAAATGTGCAGCTGGGTCAGAAAAAAGTGCAGGTATTGAATTAAATTATCGAGATGGAAGCCGCCCACATGAGTTTTATGCAATTGGCACAACGATGCAAACTGGAACCTTCTGGCTAGTAACATTGTAATTGACCCAGTTCTTTACTGTATTATTTTTAGTTGCTAGCTTTTATCAAATTATTGTTTTTAATTCCATTAACAATCGTCTGATCCTGCTACTTTTAAAGTAACAGTTACTGCGTTTTTCCTTTACTATGCAATTCCATAATTCATGATGCCGCTTACAAAGCTGTCAAAATAGGATGTCCTCCACAATGGAGACGAGGCCACAGAAACGAAACCATGCAGAAAAGTATCTCAATACAATGTAATGGCACAACTAACAAAGCTGCAACTGCAACAGTAACAGTAACAGCAACAGCAACAGCAACATCACCATGCCTGACTGCACCCGCATCAATGGGGTAAATCCTTCAAATCCCCCCGCCACTGCTATCGGCCCACATCGGCTTGGTTAACAACAATGTGGCAAAAGCAGAGCGCGAAGCCAAAGAGGCTCAGTTCGACAGCTGTCACTGGGATTTTGATTGTTTTTGTGTCTAGTTGTTGTTGTTGCTTGTCGTGTTTTGTGATTATATATTTTTTGCGTTTTTTTGTGTGTTGTTTTTTGCTTTTCAGCTTTCTTTGCAATCATTGCGAGTGGTGCTTACTACCTGACGGGTTCTCCATCTGCTCCATCAATTTGCAATGTGGCTCAATGGTCTTAAAGTGCTTATGGCACAGTTTTAGGGTACCCATAGACACTTTGCTTTGTTTGTTTGTGGCTTTAATGCAGCCCTATGGTACTTGTAAATGTTGTCATTGGCTTTCAAGAATCAGTATAACAACCTAAACTGGGGCCCTTGATACAGGTCTGACACTTTTTGACAAACATGTCAGTTGTGCCCATCTCCTTGAAATGGCAGCTTTTGTCACCCGATTGACACACGCATATTCACGCAAGAGGCAAGGGCACTGGGGAAAACGGCAAAGCTTGGGCTGCAAATTGACGTATGACAATAGGACGTCGAAAAGTCGCACGTTCCGTAAATGCTATTTTAAGATTTATCGATTGAATTCATACAAAAAAAAAAAGAAGGGGCTAAGAAAAATGCCTAAGCTAAGGGGTGGCTCAAGCATAAATTACAGATAAGTTCGCCTGAATGAATTAATGATTGAGCTCTAAAGCCGATACATAGTATACAAATTAAAGGCACAGATCAATTTCAGTGTCCATTATTTCTGTGCAAACCCATTCCACAGCGTTGTCAACGTGCAAAGACATAAAGCAAAATCCTTAAAAAGATTGAGTGCCAGATGGAAAGTAAAAGCAAAAAAGGTAAAATACCAGAAGCACTTTAAGCATTGATGAGATTTTTCAAACGAGTGCAGATAGATAAAGTAAATCATAAATTTCGTTTCCAAGGGTGGTGGAAATTGAACTTTGCCTTCATAGAGGGCTAGTTGCAAGTTGCCTTGGCAATCGTGTTGCAAGCAAGATAAATTTTTCAGGCATCGTTTCAATATGAAGGTTCGTCGCTGCAAACTGCAAAAACGTTTCATGTTTGGAATGTCAAAACGGAAATTGACTTAAGAAGTCGACTGACCTTTTAAAACAATCAACTCTTTTGGCCATGGATGCAATGGGGAGAGAGCATAAATCTAAGTGAAAAGTCACGTGTTGCCAAACAAGCTGATGAAAAGTGATATGATATTTAATTTTCTTTTCTATTTTTGTGTGAGCACTGATCTGTGAATGTCTTTAACTTTGTTTTCAAAACGTAAGAAACGCCTACAACGACAATTAAAATATATTAGTTGTAATTAGGGATCCGTCTGCGATTGGCATAATTAAGTAGAGCAGCGCTGCGTTTCCAGATGAGAGGGGTAGGTTTTTATGAATTATTTTGTTAAACTAGATTTTTTTGAAAGTAAATTGCAAAGCTTACATAAAACGCCGTATGTAGTTTGTTAATTCTACATTGTCATAGCAACATCAACAATAACAGTTACAATCATAGTTAGAATAATAATAACAATAATACATAGCAGAATAAAAGCAAGGGCATACAAACAAAACGCTCGACTGACTGACCCAACAACAATAGTAACATGATTGAAGAACCAGACACAACACACAAAAGCAAGTGACTGTTCCTCTCTTTGACATTCGTCCCTTTCATTTATTCTCTCTCTCTCGAAAAGCTTTAATGTAATAATGTGTGGAGGGAGTGCGACGTTGCCTGGTTGAGCCATTGAATTAAATTAAGTAAGTAAGTGAAAAACAAACATACACATAGAACTTGCAAAAGTGTGATAAACATGAAAATATTTTAAGCCGCTAAATGAGCTAAAAATAAACATGTGATAAGCCGCTCAAGACGCATCGGTGCTTCGTGTCGCAGCGGCGCCGACGCAGTTAGCTAAAAATAACAGCAGGTCTGCGATCGTGAGAGTAAATACGGGCGTCCGTAAAAGAGTGCGAAAGCAGCGGGGTTGCTGTAGCACTCAATGGGCAGCACTTGTACTTGTTCGCGTCCCAAAAATGAGTGTTAAGTACAATGAGTGTTGTACATAGATTAAAAGTAGAGCGCGACAGCGTTTACCGTTTTAGTGGAAAGCTAAAAGCGGCTGACATGACATGCTGAAAAAATAAAACTACACTTTTTGACTTTAGCGTCATTTGCCTCTATGAGCTTTTCACACAAAAATTAACACCGACTAGACATCAGAAGAGAGAGAGAAGGAACGAGAAAAACAGACTTGGTCTGGATCAACTTGCACTCATTTGAACAGAAATTGATCAGTTGATTTAATTGTTCGTCATTTGGTAAATGTAAAATGTGATTTATTTTTCTGATTAATGTACTTACAAATGCGGCTGAAATTGTTTTGCAACGATTTATAAACTTTTGTCAATTATTTGATATCACTGTACCGTCACTTTGGTGATTCAATCGACCGAAACAAAATATGAACAGCCGAAACGGCAGATTTGAAACGCATTGCTGAACTTGTTTCAAACACACTAACGCACACAAAAACAAACACACATACACACACGTAGGTAGCATTAATAACAAAACCCAGCGGAAACGCAATGCAGGTCGAAAACAAAAGCTCAGCTTAACACTACCGACTGTGACGCGACGCAGCAGCCAGAACTTTCGTTCCTCACGTGAACATAAACATGAACATGAACCGACGTCGAGCAGAGCAGACAAAAGACTGAGCTGAAGTTGCTCAACTCGCCAATGCCAAAGCCGAAGCTGCAAAAGACAAATGTAACGACCGAGTATGAGTACTCGTGCTTTTGTCCGACCAGTGAGTACATGTGTGTGGGCGGGTGTTGTTGTACTAACTGCAGTTATAAGAGCTGTAAGGAGAAGCGAATACCAATGGGGAAAGGATCGCTCATAATTCAATTGAAATTGTGTACACAAAGCGGTACAAAAACTCTTTCTTGAGTCAAATATACTTGATGAAGTCAGTGTTTTATAAACAAAACTAATATTACACTTACACTCAAGTTAATGGGTTTAAATTACATGGATTCATATTGAAGACCGGCTCCCAGTGCTAATTATGTAGGTAGTTGGCAATGCAGGTGCCGTTATGAGCAATTCAGTACATCAATGGATGGATTGGATAGATACAGAGAAAATAAAAAGCGCGCAAATGTGAGTTAGTATAGAAATTAGCTTGCATTTCACGTTTGCTCCAGATGACAGTGGTTCTGACAACCCGTCCATAGATCGAACGAGCAAGTTCAATGCCATTTAGCATTCTATTAACAATACCATGCCTACTACGGCAGCAGATAATTAGCTCACAATACTTAATATCTTATGTTTTTTTTTTCCGCTTTCATGCATTACGTTGTTTTGCCAGCTCTTAAGTTAAATTGATCGTTAACTCACCCCAAATCAATCAGATTTTGTTTAGATAGTGTAGGAATCACTCACCTGCAAATATACATAAGAGAAAGAAAAAGCAAATTAGAATCAAACTGTGTGTCAACACATTAATTTTCAACACATAAAGTCACTTAAAAACGTTACGGCAAATAAAACGAATCAAATTCAAGCCGTTAATGAAGTCATCGGTGTGTGTTAACGCTGCCACGTGCTCTCAGAGGAACGAAGACAAACAAATTTAGCTAATTAATTAGAGCAGCAGCAGCGATAAGAAAAGTGTTTTTAAGAAGCAACCCACTACAAGAAAAACTTTGCAAAAAATAACTTAAAAGCTCTGCACATCACTCAAAAGTTGTCACAATGTTGGAGATAGGGAAGCCGCTTGTAGGCGGAGTTATTTCAGTGTCTCTCTCTCTCCATCTCTTTTTGTGCTGTTTTGAGTTATGGGACCGTCAAAGCCATAACGTTGGTCAGCATGGTTTCTCTAATTTATTTATTGCTGGCGCCAACATCTAACACACATATACAATTTCCGGCATTCTGTTAGTTTTCTATGTTGACATAAAAGCTATTTCTGCTCGGCTCTGCCATTGTCATAACTGTGTTAAGCTTCCCTACTATATGTACCTGTTTGCTTGATTGATTTTACTTGCGAAATCTTGCTGGACATTTATATAATTCAAAGCTTTTATAATTTTATTTAGAAACGACTACATATGTACTTGGATCCTTTTTGTTAAAGCCAACAAAAAGAGCTGTCGAGTGTAAAGCTAACCACATATAAACGTTCCAGTTCGGGTTTCATGTCACTTGTCCAACTAAAAAATGCAAATTACAAAGAAACGTTGCCAACTTTTCCTGCTAGTACCATTTAAGCACGCACCAAAAAGTTTTCAAGGGTAAAAGCAAATTGAATTATGCAGATTTCTAGCAAGTGAAAAAAGCTCCCTACATTGGACAACGGGCAGCGCGTAGGTGCTTACCTCAGTTAATATTCGCCACACACAAAAAGTGCTTGGAAAATTGCTTCGCCTTCGGTTGACAACTTGCGCTTGGGCATTTAATATTTAAAATTTGGTTAAAACTGGACAAAGATCCAAAGGAGTGGTTTAATGCTATTCTTGTAAGTGTTTAATCTGTGTTTTGTTTTTGGTTTTCTAATGTTTTTACCTTAATAAGGAACGTTTAACAATTATCCGGCTAGGCATATTTTCGAAAAGCAATTTTGAAAGCTTAAATCGATGGCCTACCCGATCAGAATAATTTTTCCATTTGCCATTTGCCAGGTCTCTATACATAGATCGGTCAGCTGTCTAACCAATGCAGCACCAATCAAGCCAATCTTTAGCTTGGTTTCTTATTCTGCAAACGGAACAAAGTTTGGATTAACAGGGCCCACGAACGAAAACGCCTGCGCCTGCGACGGAAATGTTGTTTGCGGCCTACGTGTTGCAAAACGAAGAATAAAAGCAAAGTGAGCAATCACGAATGGCAAACTGCATAAACTGATCGAATTGCATATACCACGCACACGTTTATGGCGTTTGAGAATGAGTTTTGTTGCCAATACGCCTTATTCACTATGCTACAGGGTAACAAATTGTAGCTGTTGTTGTTGCTGTCAGTTGACTCTTGCCAACATGCAGTTAGTCAGTCAGTCAGTCAGTCAGACGACTCTGTGTCCCTCTTTATGCCACTTGTCAGTTTAATGGTGCAGGCGGGCAAAACCAAAACACAAACCACCAAACAATCAGTTGGCAATTTTCCTCTTTTTTTTCTTGCTTTTTGTTGTATCTTACCAAATGAATGTTGAAATACTTTAACTGTTATTTCGTGTATACGTGCATACAGCCGTTATAATACGGTTAACTGTCAAGAAGCAGGAAGAACGATAGAGAAGCTCGCATGCAGCCAATGCGGCTGAAACATAATTATGCTAAAACATTCACGTATTGCAAGGATATGAAAACAAACAATGTTTTGTACACAAGATTTTATTCTTGAAATATTTTGAACGTTTCATATGCATGCGTAATCAGACTGACTTTATATTTGCATTGAGTGCATTTATTTCAAGGAACTACTCATCTTATTCTGCACTCAAAGCATCTACTTTACATGCAATCACCAGACGAACATTTACCCGTTGAACTTGCACAGAAGACGCATTAAACTTTGGAGAGCGAGCACACAAAGCCCCACTGGCAAGACAAACTCTATGCCACACAATGACTTGAAACTAACCAAAAAAAAAAAAAAAAAAAAAAAACCTCTGGAAATTCGAGTTAAGGTAAATACTCAAACTGCTCAAACTGAATGAAACACAATGCTTATGCTTACTGCAGCTGTACAGTAAGAGGATGCCTGCAAACAACAACAACAGATGAAGGACAAGAACAAGAAGCTGAAAACTGCTGCTGCTGTTTTGGTGCGTTGAACTTGGCCAACAATGGCAGAATTTGCCAGACGACAAACATTGACAATGAGTGGGGGTTGCCGTGGGCATGGGGCATTAGACCACAACAACAACATCAGTACCACACTAAATGCCACTTAAGTGAAATGAATTGCAAAAATGTTCAAGCATCATACGATTCCGTTTGCCACCCAAGATATGTATACGCATTGAGAACGCATATGGAAAGCCAGATCTTTGCCACCAAGGAGTGGGGCTAAACTGTCTGAGCTGGGCCCCTTAAAATATTGTTTGCTTTGACATTCGGGAAAATGTTTTTTAATTGTTGCTACTCAAAGTGTTTCGCAAATAACACACACGCACACACACATTTGAACGCACCTTTTCTGCACTTGCTTAACTATTTCCGATTATAATTTAATTTTGCGGCGATTTCGATTGTGTTGTACTTTTACGTTATTTGAATTATTCATATGTTTTTTCGTTTGACTGATAGACTGCGAGAAGTTTTCCCCGAATTGCAACAATGCGAACACGTACAGCGAACCGTTGCAAACCTCAGTGTGTACTGAGCGCCAGTGACTGCCGAGATGTAACTTGATGTGGCCAGAATCGGAGTGCAGACCAAAACAAATACAACATTAAGCACTGAGCGACGACAACGACAACGACAACTTGGGCAGGTTTTTCGCCACCAGCAGCAGCCGATTTACAAGTGTGGAGCATTGAAACAGCTGATGTTGTAGCCGGTTTTTCTGTTTGTCATAAATATTTAACTCAAAACTCAACGGCGAATATGCGGCTCTCTCTCTCTCTTTCTCTCTGTGTGAATCTCTCTTAGAGCAGCATACACTGTAGTAAAAAGTAGATGACAAACCTCGGAAGCGTTCTCTTAATTAAAGATGAAGCTAATCGATTCAAATGAAGATTTACGAAAGTTACACTTAAACATTTGAATAATCCATACCCTGTGTATAGTCCTTAGTGGAAAACGAGCTGTAACACATATTTAAGTGCCTTTGTGTAAAGGATATCTTTTGTTATACTGGCAATGCTGCTTGAAGAGAATTCTTCTCTATTCGATTCGCTCTCTGTTTTTGCGAATTCGCCGTGACCACTAAAACTCACAATGATAGCAACCCTCAAAATTGGGGATAGTGGCATTTTGTTTGTACCTGCGCAGTAATTATCCATATTCAATTTTAAGCTTCACCGAAACCTATTTGTCCATAGCAGTATGCGCTAATGTCAAGACGGGGAGGGACAAGAGTAACGTCAACTGCAACAGTTAATCTCATTGTTCTAGATGCATTTGAAGCCACAACTCGCAGTTTTTACATTTACGAATATGTTACTTAAGTGTAGGAGGAACACGCGGCGGATGGGCAATTTTTAAATCACCAAAAGTGAACGACAAACAAGACACATTGTGTCTGGGTTTATGTTTCGGCTATGATAATAGCTATCAACTGTTTTGACAAGCACTACAAGGAACTTGCAACGCATAATTAGATACGAGTTGTGGCACGGATACAATCGCCCACTTGGACACGCCCACAATGTGTGACAAAAGCAGTAAATGAAACTTGTGCGAGGAAAGTTTCGTAAAAAGTTGGAAAATATGCTAAAATTGAGTTTTTTTGAGAGACCTCTAGCATGGCAATCCTAGACAAGATATGTAAACTAAATACTCCAAATGATTTCCATTACTTTCTTTTTCAAAGAGTTTTACTAAAATTTCAGTTGTTTTAGTATTGATCCAATATAGAAAGTCAATCTACATATTTGCATAAACATAAGACATCACTTTGGGACTAGCCCTCGCTAACAGAACATTGGGTTTGGCGTCTTTCAAATTGGGTTAGGTGTGTTCTTATTATTTCAGGGGTGGACGTGTTTTCAAACTGTAAGGGACAAAGAGCCTATGTGCTCAACACGACGACATAAAACATGTTATCTTTGGATATCCGAAAATGATATACTCTTGCAAACATAAAGGTCAGTCGAGTAACGTTATACAGTTTAAAGTTATTTATCCATGCATATTTTTACAAGTTAGCGATTTTATTCTCATACACGATATAACTTTCGGTGGCTGATGTCCACTTTAATTTTGTAACTTGTGACTGCAAATTTTGTTAGACAAACATAATACCCCCTGTAATGCTATAAATAGCTTTGTCTGTCCTTTCCGGTTGTTGTAGGCTCAAAGGAGCCTTGTTTATGACAGCAAGGGAAATGTGGCTCTTGCCTAGTTTAGCCATAGCTGAAGTTGCTTTTGGGGGTTGTTGCGGGTAGTATGTGACAGAGTGGCGAAAACAAATTAGATCTGTGACATTTTTATTGCTTTTTAGTTGTACTTTTTTTTCCAGCTGTGTGCCAGTTTTGAGGTTATGTGCCCCAGAGAAGGTTAATGAACCTTTTGTTTGGTCTAAAACGTAAAAGGCGTATTTACTCAAATCATGACTTTAGTATGTTTTGATTTTAATTGGATATAACCGTTGAAAATCTATGCTCGCCTTGTGCTCATAAACAAGATAATTCTGCTTTTGTTGCCTTCAATGTCCATTGAAATTTGATGCCTCATTAGCAACAGACGCGCAGTAATGTTCCCCCGAAAAGGTCGAGCGACCTGCAGTTGAATGTCCTTTTAAGGCCAAAGCAACAGACGTCGAGCACAGCAACAATCAACAGTTGGAGGAGAGCTATACCACCGTATTGAGTGCTAGGACTTTCGATTATTTCGTTCTGTTTTGTATTTTTCTTGTTGCCGTAAGAGAGGAAAAGTTTAGAGCCAAATATTGTAAGCAACTATGTGTGTTTACACTATATAACTGTCTAAACAATTTGATTGCATATATTGAGTTAAACATGTTTAAATGGTAAGTAAATAATGTTTTGGAAAGTTTTTGAGTTCAGCCAGCAAGTTAAGCTCAGTTTTATTTATCAATAGTTTGAAACGAGTTTTATATTTTTACTTTTTTACACAGAAATCATTTGAATTGCTTTGTCCAAGTTCTGAACCAAACATACCCAAGCAATTTAACCGTTTCGAAAAAAGCTTTAAGTGCGCACAGATAAGTGTTAGTCAAGACACAAACCTTTGGTATTTAGAGCATGTTTAGCTTTTAGCACATTTCTCTTTCAATAAAACGTACACAAAAACATTTAAAATGAAAAAATATAGTATTATGTTAAAGTTTTATAACTAAAAGCAGCTTAAGCTTTTCGGTTTAAGGTAGCGACATATTAGCAACGAACAAAATGTATTAAAATCGCGATTATAGCTGTATTACAATGTGTTAATTGGTTTAGCAGGGTCAGGTCTGTAAAGGAAATTAATTAGAATATCATATGAAAGATTAATACAAACTCTACAAAACAAAAGCAAAAGCAGCAGATTCCGAGACAGCAAAACTACAAAAAACAAATAAAACAAAACATTGACAATAATATTGCGCATAACATGTTTTTTTTTAAATAACATTTTATTACTAATTATTTAGATTTTTTTGTATATGCGTCGCCTGTTTATTTTGTTTAATGATAACATTTATAGAAAAATCATAGAAAACATGTTTCTACTTAAGTAAATGTAAGGAAAATCGTTATTTGTATTATATTTATGATAACTTAAACTAGAAAATTTTGAGCTGAAAATATACAAACAGATTTTAGAAATGTTTTATGATTAGTCAATATAAGAATATATACGTATATATGTTTTCAATGTTTCTGTTGCGATTTTGTAGTCGATCGTGTGCTTATATGGTATAATATAATACATATAAAATGATTTAAATAAATTATTGAATTGAACATAATTAGAACGTAGGTAGACATAAAAAATCATTGGCACAAGTTGCAGTCAAATTAATAATAAAATTATTCGGTAAGCAAAATTATTAAAACTAAATCGATGCGTTAAAGAAATTGCCACGGTTAGTTTTCAAATATAGCATATGAACGATTGAAATTTGTTTTTGTTTTTGTACGGTGCTTAAAATATATGTACAATAAACATAATTATACAAAATTGCTTCGAAATTGATAAAAAAAAAAATAACATATTAGAATACTTTTTGGTCGTACATAAATAATACCTTAATGCACATTAATAATACGCAGTACATGTTGTTGCAGTTTGTAGTTTGCGTGAACAAATTAAATGAAAACAATCCTTGTTGAAGGCATAACATTATGGCAAACAATGTCGCCCATAAGTGCAACGATAACAAGAACAACAACAACATTAAGTAGTGCTGTGGCGGCTATAACAACCGGATCGCTCAGGTGAGCGCAATTGCAACAATGATAATCACGCCAATTACGATCAAACACACTGTGAGCAAATCGTTGGGAGTAATCAGGCCCACGGTGCAGGCGACAAGTACGTGCTCAAGTGTTGTCAAACCACCTTGTGGCGTTGCGCCTCCAACCCCCATCTCCGCCCCCGCCCCTGCTGGTGCTTGCAGAGTGCGCAGCTCGCCGAATACGGAAAGCGCTTTCGAGCTTGTTGTTGGCTGTTCGTCTGTCAACGCCGGAAGTCCTGTGCGCCGACGTCGCGACGTCTCAATTTCATCGCTACTGTGCTGCCGATCATTACGTTCCGAATTATCCTTAATTGGCATATCATCTTGGCCGGCTTCTTTGTCTTCGATGTTCAATTTAATGGCTTCAGCCAGCGCCTCTTGCTCAAACGCTGCTTGGGTTTCGTAATTAAGTTTCAGTTCTGAAATACTCAAATTGATTTGTGGTGTCTCGTAAACGATGCTCGGTTTGCGCGCATTCAGTTCAACTGGGTCACATTCATCGAGCTCGTCAATTGGGTCGCATTTATCGAGTTCGTCAAGTAGAGCTTCGTCGAGCGCAATTGCAACTAGATCACTGTCGTCAAGTTCGCATTCGTCAACTTCATTAAGTGAGGCATCACTTGTTATATCATATACGGCATCGCTAAGCGTAAGTTTTTCGTCTGTTTTTAAGGCACTCTCGTCTTCGTTAAGTTTGGCCTCCTCACGCAAGCTTTCAAGCAGCTCTTCCTCTGTGGGTAAGCGTGGAAAATCTTGTTCGCAAGGCTTTTCACTTGGCCTGGCACTCTTGGTGCTCGTATCGGTGTCAGATTCCCCATTGTCTGTGGAGTCTGATGCACTTATTGAAACCTCTGAGACGTAATGCTCCTTTATCTCAAAGCGACTATTGTAAGTCGTTTGCAGTTGAATGGAGGCGTTGGCATTGGAAGCAAGCGGATAGTCAGCAAGGCTGACATTTCCCGAGTCCGGATTGGACGATGTCTCCTCTAGCGAGCTTAACGAATCAAATTGGGTCATGCTAGAGGGGGCAGGTGCTTCGGTTACTTCTATGGAATCTACTTCGGATCTATCCATTACAATGTTAATTTTACTGGCATAGATGCGATTAAAATTGGGCGAAAGCTTCGTTTGAGTCTCAGTTTCCAGCTGCATTTCCTGCTCGACTTCGAGCTCTAACTCTGGTATGGTGGCTAACTTACAACTAAGACTACTACAATTACTAGCGCTATTGGCTGCACAATCATTAGTAGATGTGGATGGGGTGTCTTGTGAGCAGCTGCTGTTGCCAGTAGTAGTAGTAGTAGTAGTAGTAACATCAATTTCAGGGTCAAGTTTACATTCAACATTCAAAACTGGATTAGTAGCAGTAGCTTGAACGAGCGTAGCGAGAGCACAGCGGGGATTAGTAGCGGCATCTGGGGAGCTCGTCTCATTGCATTGAGATTGGGCTTGCCGGGTTTGGACTTGGCGGACTTGGGCGGGGGCAACGCCATTACCTGTTGGTTTTACCGCAAACTGCTTGCGCTGCAGCTGCAGCTGCTTCGACTTTGGTTTCTCCTCAATGCCAAATATGGCGGCGAGCTCCTCACTTGAATTGTACTGCGAAGGCGATGAGGAGCGGGCCCTGCGTTCACCCACCGGTGTTAGCTGCAGTGGCGGCGACGCAGACGGAGACGGAGACGGAGAAGGTGAGGCTGTACTGGCGGTAGTTTGATTTTCACTCGTATTGCTCTGTGTGTTGTTGCTGTTGGTGCTTAAGGTGTTGGTGCTGTTGGGCGTCGATTGCACATCATAGGATGTGGTGCTGAATGTCTTGATGGGATCGGTGCTGGGTGCATGATAGTCGCTGCTCTGTGACTTAACGTAATCGCTTGAGGAGTACGGATTAAATGATGTTATGCTCGAAGACAATGCTCGGCCGGCATTCGATGGACTTGATGACTTTGCCAAACAATCACTGCTCGAGCTAAATGAAGAGGCAGTGGTGCTCACAGTGGTTGCATGTCCGCTAACGCTTCCGCTGCTTATACTTGGCGCTGTGGTGCGCTGCTCATCATTGCTGGATGTGGTTGTGACGGTTGTCATGCTGCTGCTGTTGTTGTTGCTGTTGCCACCAGTTTGACGCGCCTGTCGCTCGCACTCCTGCATGATGCGATCGATGTCATCGTTGAGCGTCGCACGGTTTCCTGTCTTCGCCTCTGCAATGGGACAAATGAGAGTGGCGTCAGCGTGGACTTGTTGGCTACCCGCTGCAGCTCCAGCTGTGCTCAATGTATTACAGGCAGACAGATTGTCATAGTCCGGCGGATTCGGCGGATCGGCAAGTTCGCTTAGCTGTCGCATGCAACGTTTTGCAATCGCTTCGATCTTGTCCGATTGTATGGGATCCAGTTTCTTGATCAAATGCGGCATCACTAGTTGTAGTTCCGATGCACGCTGTTTCACCTGGAGCGCCTCATGGACCACGACTGGTGGCTCTGTCGTCACAATATCCTTGAGAATTTTTTCACAAACGGCATTCGCCGCCTCGGATACTTCATCGATGGCGCGTATCAGTTTTCCTTCCTTGTGCAACTTTCGTACATTCTGCTGATGTTTCTGCTGCTGCTGCTGCTGCTGAGGCTGATTAACAGGCTCATCGTTGTCAGGCAGAGTGTCCAAAAGCAGCTGACCACAGCGCTTGGCCGCCTCAGAGACGGCCTCAATCTGTTGCAACTCCTGCTCCAGCTTCTGTTGCTCGGCGTTCAGTTTGGGCCTGGCAGCCGTAATCAATGCCTCCTTGCGCAGTTCATCAAGCTCTTGTGTCAGCTTTATGCTGCTTGCCTGCGCATCCTGTGCAATCTTGTTTAAAGCATCCTCAAGCATTGGCTCGGGAGTAAGAGTCTTTCGAGGCGCTGGTACTGGTGCCACCTTTGCTGCCTCTTCGTGCCCCAACCGCTCCGGCAGTTGGGCTATGGCACCACCTAGACTAGGGTGCCTAAACGGTATCTGTGGCCTCTTGGCAAGCTCTTCATCTTGCGCCTTCAGTTTGCGCAGCAGATCTAATGTGCCAGGAGTATCGCTCGTCTCGTCACCACCAAGATTTGACAAAGAGCCGGCCCGCTCAATGCTGCGTGATAGCTCCATGTAGCTTCCTAGATCACCGCCCGAGGGCTTGGCTGCATCTCGCTGGATAAGGCTATATATATTTGCAGACTGGGTACGTGTCGCACGTTGTTTCTTCGGCATTGGATATACAAAACTGGACTTGGGCCCGGGAGCATCTTTGCGCAAGGCGCGCACAGCCAAATCATCCTGAATAATATCCGGTGAGCCCGTTTTCTTCTTCTTGGCAGCCACAAGCACCGGCTCTACGTGCAAATAGTCGCTTTGCGGAGCGGGAACAATCGGGCCCACTGGTATACCAAAGGGTGGCTGTCTATCAGCAGCCCGATACTGCAGATTGGCCAACTGCAGATTACGATAGGCGACATCATCGAGCACCGGATCGGGTTCACCGGTTGGCGAGTCCTCATCCTCGTACTCATCAGCATGAGCCAAGGCGAATTTATCAAAATCACTTGGCGTCGGCATGCGCGGCTTAGGCTCTTTCTTTGCTTCTGGCTTGACTTCAGCTTGTTCTGGCTCAGTTGGTTCGGTGAGGCCCAAAGACTTATAGATGGCCTCCAGCTCGTTAATAGCCTCTTCCAGATTAGCTGGCTTTTTGCGTGGAAAATAAATAGGCCCATTAGTAGTTGGCAAACTATTTTTACGCTCGGTAAAAATTGGGGCCGGTGCCTGTTGATGTTGTTCGCGTTTCTCAGCAACATACTCCTCGTACTTGTTTGGCAAATCCTCGCCGGAACGACGCTGATATTGAAATGGCATAGAGTTGGTCTTGTGCAGATCACGATGCCGGATTTCCACATGATCCTGGCTACCATGCTCGCCCGGCTTGATTCGCAAGCTGCCGCAGACAACATTATCCTGTTCTGTTGGAGCTGTCGATCCTGGAGCTTGTGCGGAAACTCGAGCGGATGCTAATCGCTTGGGTTTCTGTACCTCAGAGTACATGGGCATGGGATAGCTGCGCAGCTCACTAATTCTAGAGCTTGAAAAGGAACGCGGCTTGGCCATGGGCTGATGCTGTTGCGATCGTTGCGGTTGGACATAGTCATTGGATGTAGGCAACCCACTCTTGGTTGTCCGCAGGACGCCACTGGACGCAGGCGCGCCCGACTGCAAGCCTCCACTTGCATCCAACATGTGTATGGGCTTCCTGGAGCGCGGTGTGGCATCGGCCACGTAGTGAAAGTCAATGCCGTTGGGCAACGATTTCTTGCCAGGCAGCGCATTGCGCTCCGATCGTGTTATAAAACGACGATGATGAGCCTGTGACGCCTGTGATGCCTGCGATGCCTGCTCCGAAATGGTGCTGCTGGGCTGTGAATTAAGCGAATGCACGGACTGATAATGTGGTGGCTGCCACATCCGATCGTCAGAGACACAACGGCCACTCTGATCAAAGGCATAGGAGACGGGTCGCATGTCTCCGGAGCTGCCCATCATGCTTGCCGAGCCTACATGCACGCGTCGCATCGGATCCCGAGGAGGTGGCGGTGGTGGCAGTGGTTTGCTCGTCATGCGCCCATTTGCATTTTGCAAATGTATTTGGCTATCATAGCTTATGCTGCGTTTCGCATCGTTTTGCATGGTGTTCTGAAGCGGACGCGTTTGCGGTTGCCATTGCACATACGCTGAGGAGGCGGGCACTGCGGCGGGTGCTGCCTGGTAAATGGAGAGAGGTAGTGGCTGTGTCTTGTAGCGCTGTGCGGGTGCCGGCACTGGATGAAATTGCAGCTGCTGTTGCTGCTGCTGATGCTGATGCTGGACAGGGACTCCGCCATGACTAACTTCGCCGTCGCGGGACAAGCGTTTGTAGTAGCGTTCGTTGCGAGCGGCTCGACTTCTACGACTAGATGGGCCTCCCAGCAGAGCTTGGCCGCCACTGTGTATGCTCTCATCGCTTCGATACTTTGAGAAGGTGGATGAATTGAGCGAGATGAGCTCTTCCTCACTGGAGTGACCTGGCTGCTTGTTGCCACGCTGCGTGGACCGCGATTTCTGTGCCTGCATCGTTGGAGGTGGCTGCTGCTGCTGCTGCTGGTGCTGGTGGGAGAGATAGAGCCTGCGATCGAGAGAGTTACTAGAACGATTGTAGTAGCCAGGCTGGTTTTGATAGTATGGCTCTGAGGGCACCATCTCCACAGGTAGAAAGAACTCGTTGTCTATATGAGGGTGTGGTGGATGAACTTTTGCTGATGCTGATGCTGGCATTACAATGTGATCAAAGCCTAGTGCTTTGCTGCTGCTACCGCTGTTGCGAGCTGATTTTGCCTGGGGCTTGGCTTTTGGCTTTGGAATAAATCCCGCTTTGCGATCCTCCTCGCTGGAGCTGGCGCTGCCCTCGGCTTCCTTCTTCTTGCGAAAAAGACGGCCAAAAGACCATTTCTGCTTATTTGACATATGCTGTGAGGATCCTCCATTGGGGTGTTGATTGTTGCGCAGGCGATCCATATCCAGTTCGTTAATATTGTCTGTGTCTATATTATTGTGTTTCGTTTCGTCGTCCACGCTGTTGCGTTCATCGGTTAACTGAGGCTCTTTGGGCAGTGGCAACTGGGGACGCCAAGTTGTTTGAACAGTCTACAGAGCAAAAAAAAAGAGAGAGAAGAAGAGAGATAAATTTAATTAGTTTGGACAGCTAAAGACTCAATAGGCGGCAAAATCAAGATAAGTTTTTATTTAAACACTTGTTTTATTTGCACTTAATGGGCCTCCACTCTTGCTTTTGTATTTTGTTGTTTGTTGTTCAGGGAAACGATAAGAATTCATTGTATTAACTTGGACCAAAGACCCTGAGATAAGCAAAACACACATAAATCAAGCCCGCCAAACTAAATATATTTCTGTAAACGGCTTTGGCTCTAAAAAATAAACGTAGCTTGATGACCTTATGTCGTTTACATGACATCTACAATACATAGATAAAGTGTACCTGGAAAAAATCGTTCCTGTTGTTTAACTCATATGACATTTGCTTTGCACTTTATGTAGTTTGTTACAGCTTGTTTCAGATCGATCAAGACAAATTTACATACAGCTCCCACGCAAAAACCAAAAAAATTGCATATTTGCTTACTTTAAAAAGTATGCAAGCCGGAAACATCTCATTATCATACAATTAAGGTTCTTGGCATAATACTAATTGCTTCGCACAAGATAGACTGACTACAATAGAAATCTTATCAATCAAAAAGATAAAGGAAAATAAAACTGTTATATAAAAATATTCATGACATCTTGTGTATCTATACGTAAGTCACAAGCTTTGCAATCTTATCTCAATGAAATTTTTACTATTTACAAAAAGACTAGAATTTTTGCCGAGTATTTTACTCATACATACGCGTTTTGTACAAAAATAAACAAATGTCTGTGTGAAATTCAATTTCTTTTCGATGTCTTTCAATATTTGTTTTATTTGGATTTTTGTTTATAGAAAAAAAGCTCTAAAAATGGGCGTGGGATCCAAATGGACGATGATGATACATCATTTCCGCTGCTGACGCAAAAACTTGCTAACGATCTTAAAGCATGTATGAACCACACGATGCACAAGGGTAACACTTGTCCTAGTCATAAGCCTTGTGACCGAAGGGCTTTATTATATAAACAACCGTCAAAGTAAACATGATATGGAGTTGTTTGAACTCAAGATCTTACTGAGGATATACCATGCTTATTTTAATAAAGATGTTTTGGCAAAATGACCAAAAGATTTTGACAGAACAACGATTAGTTTTCATTAATTGTTTTGTTAACCTCATTTTATGGGAAATATTTCAACACATTTTCAACGCTTGCAATTTTTTTAATTTTTGTAACATTTACAAGAGCTAGTCACAATGATTTATAGACTGGTTCACAAGGCAACTTGATTCTAAAAAGTGGCACTATAAAAGACATAACAGCAACAGCAAAGTACGTGACTCAGTTTAAAGACATATTAAATGTGTAATTCTGTAAAATAAAAGGGAAATTCAAACAGCTGCGTTATGTCGGGCAATCTGCCAAGGCACAAATCACTCATACGCACTGTGTAACGCGTGTCTATGGCGCAAATAAAGAAAACACAATAGAAACACGCACACGGCAAGAGAAAGAGACAGAGACAGAGCGAGAGTACGATTTGAGATTACTAAAAATATTCACAAAACACTTCAGCCGCAAAGATCTATAAGGAAACCTTTTTTTATCAGCCGAAAAAAACAAAACGTTTTTAGCCTCGAAATGGCAAATCTACATTGAAGCTCAACACACCAAACGCACAAAAATTGTATGTGAGCAAATATAAAAATAAATATGCTTTTACTGAAAAGTTGTAATTTACGCGATATACAAACTACATATATACAAGATTTTGGGCTTCGATCCGAAAGTGTTCTATGCCAAACACACCCAACAACTCGACTGGTTGGAAAGGAATTTTGTGAACGATCGCTGCGGAATATTGCGTCAAAAGCTTTTTTCTGAAGCTTATTCCCCCTTCAAAGAGCAAAGCACAATATCTTAAGAGAGAACATAAACATTCATGTGGATGTCTCTTGGGAATACACAAACCATGACAGCGGCAATTAAGTAAATACTTCAAGTAACGTAATCAAACTGATTTTCCATTTAGTTTTATAGATTTGTTGCTGATCATTTAAATTGTTCTAGTCGAACAGTCAACGAACTCATTTGAAAGTGATTGCTTGAAAACATTCCTAAATTAAAGATGAAGCTCACAATTTGAGTCAGTTGAATAATACGAAGAATGTTCTTATGGAAAAGTTCTTCGCCCGCCCACTCATATAAGAAAATCAGTGTCGATCAAATAACACAAATCAGAAGTTGAATAATATGAAAATGTTTATACAACTTAAGAATAGGAGAGTGAAGTGTGTTAAGATACAGATACGGAAAAAACTTCAAATCTTGAGAATTTGATCCAGATGTGTCGGAAAGCATTCACAAAAGACAAAATGTTTTGTCAAGCTTGGAATATTGGAACCGAATTCGAAACAAACAGAAGATTTGGCTGTTATGCGGAAGTTATTCGCGCTGACAGAAAGTAAAAGCAATTTACTATAAAATTGGTGCTTGCTTCGTGTGTGTTGACGCTTATCTAAATATACACAAGTATTTTCTATATTTAGTATGTTTGTGTAGAAGAAAGCTACTAGAATATGGGTCAGTGGGCAATTCGGCAAACTCACTTAGATGCCTATTTCAACAATCTAAAAACTTGATGTTCGCTTCTTTGAAGCTAAAAAAACAAGACTTTTATTTAAAAAATTACTTAAATTATAACGATTTGCAGCTGTGCGAAAAGAAAAGTAAATGAACTGAAACACAAAACGCATTCGTCCATGATAATGTATTTCCGAATTAAAATTGCAAGGAAATAATTTTGTATTTTTGTATATCAAAGCATTGCTCATACAAGTTTAATGACTTTTACCTCATTTTTAACAGCCTGAGAATGTGTGTTAATTAATTTCTACAAGTATTGCATTTTTGTCAAAAATGCGAGGCACTTTAAAAAGTTCACTGACTGCAATTTATTAAAATAATATTGTCTCATTAATGGCTTTGCAACACATCTGATGGAAGCAAATTAACCTGTTTGTAGCGCTTTATTCTTACCACTATCGTTACTGATTTCGACCAAGAATACTGTTGTATTTTTAAAAACAAACAAACTAATTGAAAACTTGGGCATTCGAAAAGACAGCAAGTGGCAAGATGTAGGCGGGCCATGTTGGTATTGTCTTAATATTTTTTCTCACTTTGCTAGAGACAGAGGCGACAAGAACGACACGCTAACGTCTAATGAATTGGGGATGCTACAAGTTGCATAACAGCACCGACAAAAACAAAATGCACTTCTGTTCCATGCATAATCCATACTAATTTGATACAGCTCAAGCGACGCGACTCGACGCGACGCGACTGAACGGTCGTAGGGTCAATGACAGGCCCTAAACGGAGCACAACAAAAACTGACCGCTATCCACAAAATTAGTCAACGAGAAAAAAGGAGTGAAATGGAAAAACTACAACGGGAAATGCTGAAAATTGTTTATTTATGCCCAGCACGTGTTTCATTCGTACAGGGGAGTATAGACCAAGAACAACAACTTGTGGCAAGAGCTAATGATCATTGCATGATATTGTTGTTGTTGTGTTTATTGTTGCTGCAATGCGTGAGCTAGCAGCGTGATCCGACAACGATAGAGCAACTGATGGTTCCAGGAATTATATATTGTTCTATAGTTCTTTTTTTCTGGTAGAATTAAAAAAGTAATTTTTTGTTGACCTAAACCTTTCTTTACTTAAATAGGACTTAAGTATAACTTTCGATTGCCATTACTTCGTTGAAATTAACTCGATTTTCAAATGCAATAGTACATCAAAAGTCTTGTTTTATGTTTAAAATAATACTGCATTTAAATCTAGAAACTTAATTTTTATCCGATTTTCATGCCATATTTTTATGACCGATAACCAACTTGGGCGTGAAACGGATCTTCCTATTGCCATAACTTCCTCAAAATAAGTTAGATTTTCATATGCAATACACCAAAAGTCTTGTTTTACTCTCTAGATTAATACTGCATTTAAATAAAAACAAAATTAAAAAACCTTTTTTTTATTCGGTTTTCATGTCGAATTTTTGTAACCACAGATTGACTTGGGAGTGGAACGGAACTTCCGATTGCCATAACTTTGTCAATATTAGCCCGATTTTCATATGCAATACATCAAAAGCCTTGTTTTACGCACTAGATTAATACTGCATTTAAATAAATATAAAATAAAGAAGCTTAATTTTTAGTAGATTTTCATGTCAATTTTTTATGACCGATAACCGAATTGGAAGTGGAACGGAACTTCCGATTGCCATAACTACGTTAAAATTAGCTCAATGTTCATATACAATACACCAAAAGTCTTGTTTTACGCTCTAGTTCAATCATTTAAATAGATAAAAACTTAGATACAAACTTAGTTTTTACCCGATTTTCATGTCATATTTTTGCGACCAATAATCGACCTGGCAACAGTTTCATTGACATTTTAGCAATAACCTAACAGCTCAAGCAATTGAAAATATGAATCAAAATTAAACACCAAAATTGTGTCGAGAGCTCGGATAAACTTAGTTTTTTCTTGACTTTCTTCACATGGCTATATCGACTTGTCTGTTAAAGCTGATCACATACATACGATTCTGACAAACTTTACTTTTCTGCATAAACATATTTTCCATAACACGAACACACAACACACAATTTGAAATCAGAAACTCGTCGCTTTCATTTTCAAATGTTCGGCCAATGAACTTGGCAGTAAAGCCGCCAAAAACTGACCGAAAAAAGTCAGCTAAACATGTTAAATACTACAAAGATATTTGACACGCATCTGTAGAGTACGGAGATGGGGCAGGGCCTGAGTTGGCCTATTGGTTTACCATAATGTGCGTCTGGCTAAACACGTATATTTCAACTTTCACTGGATGTCATTAATTTTCACCCGATAGAGACGCTAGAGGGCGCTGCTGCTATAGAAATAATCAACATACTCAACTCATAATATTATACACAGCTCATATAAATCGATTTTTAATTGCCTTCAAATGTTTGTTGCTTTTGTTGTAGCTTTTGTTGTTTGCATAAGCTCTTAAAAGTCGCACAAGCAGGTGGCAAGCTGCATTATTTAAATATGATACACAAATTAGTTAAAGGGCCCAACTAATTTGTAGCATTTACTTATTTCTCTATATATATATGATAGCTCAAAATTTGCATAATTGCGTAAATGTGTTAAAAAGCTTTAGTACAGTCCCATGACATGTGAAACGCGAACGGCAGCCAACAATTGTGGGAACTTTTTGGAGCTCATCAGCGAACTAGAGCGACAGGTTATTTCATTTCGATTAGGTATAATTATCACCCAAACATATATCGCACATTCTAATATCTACTGGACTGTTTTGGTCTGAGATTTAAATTCAATTAAGTTCTCTTAACAACTACTCAGTGTAGTTTTACTGTTTGCTAGTCATATAAACATTTTACCTGACCTTGGCCAATCATTCAACGCGCTCCAATCTCAAAAAACACAAATGGTCATTTACCAGATTTACTAAGTTGTGTTTTATTTAATTGTTTAAAAATTATACACAAGCAAAAAAAAACTGTTCGAAACGTGCGTTGTTGTTCAAAGTTTCATAATTTCCGTAAATTTTTAGTATGTATTTGCCCTGACCCAAAAAATCTCATGCACTTGCTTATATAAAAGAAAAAGTATAAATATAACTTAAATTCGTACTACGAAGAAACTTTATTTTGCATGCTGCGGAGATGTTGCAACAATCCATATTATATTGTTATGTTTAAGAAGCAGCTTATAAAACCTGTTTAAGGCTACTCTTTATTGTTATTTTGGGTCAATATCTATACCAATTCATCTTTTGAGTTCTTTGCCAATGCAATCCCTGAATATATGTATTCGCGGAAACGTGTTAGATAAGTTTGTTTTATTTTGTGTTTGTGTTTATTCACAACTTTGCGGCTTTTGTTGTCTTTCTTTTGTGTGTATTTAAATTTTATGAATTTTTCGTTTTAAATTTGCTTTACTCTCTCTCTGACAGCAGTCTGAAAAATTGTTGGCAAGCAGACAAAACTTAAGATGAACAAATTTTAAATGCACGAACCATACATTTACTTATGTTTATTTGTGTGTATGTAAATACATCTAGTTAATGCCGGTCCATTTACAGATACATACATCTACGCTATACCTGCAAATATTTGGCAATCAGAAAAAAAAATCCAAATTCAAATGTTTATAGAACAAATGATTCATAAAACACATGCATACATATGTGCAAACAGTCATCAGCCGAATAGTTTTATTATTCGACATATCACTAAAAAGATTACTAACTTACGGTCATACGCTTTGAAAGGTAATCTCATGGAGACAGTAAAAACAGATGAACTGACATCCTTTTGGAGCGAATGTAAGTTTGCCGGAAGTAAACGTTTTGCATTTCCGGCAATTGCTTGGCAATCTTCAGGAATAATTATGACGGGTAATTGAATGGCTAGCGAGAGCACAAGTTTATAATGCTTGTAATCGAGGCTTATAATGGATGAACGAATGAAAAATAGAAACGATAGCAGACTTTTAATCTTTACAGTTCGATAGGCTGCGGGCCAACAAACTGTGAAAATAAATTGAATACGTATGGAAATTGTGCCGGCTCCTCAGATTTAGATCTCCCCCACTCAGCATGTCTGGCGCACGATTGACAGGTGTTCTACATTTTCGGTTGTGCTTTTAGAACTTTTAAACGTGTGTTTGTAATGTGTTGTGGTAAGTGTGGTAAGGCAGGGACTATGATTATAGCCCAAGGTTCGACCCTGGTGTCGCATTAGTTGCAATTATTGTGGCCTCTTGACATTCTTCTTTTTATAGTATGTACAAATAAATGTATAAAGCAAGCACACAGCCCTAACGCATTATCGATCGCAGCATTAGGCCAGAACTGACAGCCACTTGACCAGACGACCTACGACAAAATAAGTATCATCGGCAGTAAATCGGTTATAAAATTCGCTTAAGCCAAAACACAATCAAATTGATGAAGAACTTGCCTTTAAGAGGCTTCAATTAAAGCGCGATAGACAGAAACTAATTAAAAGACAAGCTAAATTGTTAATGAAACAAATTGGATTACAATTTTCCATTACGCTTATTGGCGGCAATGGAACTGCAGCAACAAACAAAGATTAATTTAAAACTGAAAAAATGGTTTGGTCAATGCAATTGCGTATCTGTAAGATATAAAGCTAACACTATGAGGCATTGTATATGGCCCTGGACTATCTTCAGTTTCTTTTCCATTGAAATTGTAATTTTATTTATCGTATATCTTTATCGCTTACTTTTGCGCGGTGTGTGGCGTGAAATGTGCAGTAAAATCAAAATCATCTCATTGGATACGTAGTACTCTGACAAAAGAAAAATTGAAATTAAAAATGCTGTAAAAACATTTCATTGCACACGCAAGCTGCAACAGTGATCACCGGCTATATGAGCACAATGCAGAGTAAAAAGATACATTAAAGAAGTCAATGTTATGTCTACTCTTCATACTGTTTACTATAGTTGATCAACACTGTCTTGATCAAACCGCACAGAAATTCCACAGCTGTTTTCAGTGTATTTTTTTTCATTATACACATTGCTTGTTTTTCCATCTACTTTTTATGAGACTTTTGCTTTAGTTGCGCACCAGCATCACGTAATAAATTTCATTATGACCACAAAAATTGGATCGAGTCTACGTGCAGATGTTATAAGGTCTTACAACATTTCAAAGAGCTCTAATTGCTCAGTGCATCAAGTTTTTAGCTAATTTAATATACTTTACATAGTGCAAGCAAATCCTGACTTATTGTTCATTTATCCACGGTCAGTGTTGGGCCTAAAAGGCAACAATTACACAATACTCTCTACACGATCTACCTCAAAACAAATCATAAGGTTCGTGTATGCCAATAAAAAGCCCGTTTCATCAATGTCATGTTGCAGACTCGTAAATGGGAACCCACATCACATACCTTTTTGCTTTTTTCGAAACACGTGCGGCAATTATGGTGGGTTCCAATAATTTTGCTTAATAATGCATCAATCGAAAAAAAAACAACCCAATAGTCACAATGATTGAAAGACGTAAATGGACATGTTGAGGTTCAACACAAAACGATTATAGTCATAAGGCAAATGAAAAACAAGAAAAAAGCTATTTTCTCTTAGGGTACCGAATAATAAATACCCTTGTTAATACAGAGTAAATCAATTGGCCAAAAACCCATGTATGTACATAAAAACATTCATATGTTACATGTTGTGTGTTTGTACATACTCAATATGCTTTTAAAAAAGGCCTTGCCTTGCCTGATTTCATGTCTAACCTCAGCCCAGCCTTAGTCATTCCAAGTTAAGTGTAAAACAAGTTTCCGAATCCATGCTATCGAATTACATTTGCTACTACGTGCGTTATTGAGTTCCGCTAACGAATCGCTTTTAAGTTGCATTAAGAACTATAGAAAATGAAATTAATGGTGGCGGCTTTTAACTAATTTAAATTTGTCTAACCGATGGCCAATGCACCCAAACCATAAAAGGGGCAACCTTCGAAAACAAGAGCTCCAGTCGTTGCATTGGACACGCCCTAACGACAATGAACTTGGGTTTCTTAATATATTATAATCGGACCGTTAAAAAAGGCTTACCAGCATCGCCACGTTACTGATAAGGCATGAAATGCGACTGTCGAAGATAAATCATACAAGAAGCACCCACAAAAGAAATTCATTTCAGCCATTTAATGGGATTTTATATGCCATTAGTGTTGGGGAACTGGATGGAAAATTTTTGAGAAAAAGGAAAACAAAAGACGGCGAGCAGCCAGCTCCAAAACGATCTTGAACAGAATAACAACGCTGAATACAATCTATGTATACATATATTTCAAAAGAATTAGAAATCCTTTATCCAGTCAACAGTCAGGTAGCCAATTGTATTAAGGGGTGTGTATGTTATGTGCTTCTCTTGTTGGCAGCCCATATAATGCTCAAGAGTTCAAAGGCATTTGATTCTTCGTGTTTTATAGTCACATTGCGTGTGTGTCTCAGCAGTGATTCACATAAAGGACTTAAAGGTTATTAAAACGATACATTTTGTGTGGAGAACAGAGAGAGAGAGACAGGAATTTAAGGCCTCACCCAGACAACATGAAATTCCATTCCTTTGACTTATCACACCACAGATTATTACTTGGGATCGGTCAGCTGTGGGTATATCGCGTTGCAATGAATCGTTACGTGGTAACTACGTTATAAATATTGATTTGATGTGCAAACCAAACTGTGATCCAATCCACTGCGATACGAAACGAACCCAACCCAACCCAAAAACCAAACCACAGACAAAACTTGAGATCAGTGAAATGCAAAAGATCGAACGAGTCGAATCGACTCGAATCAAGTTGAGAATCGCTGAAGTGTAAATGTGGAGCACATCAGTATCAATAACACATTAGAAGGCTTGTCTCATATTTCATATGGGAAGTTGTTGACCCAGTGTATAACGGATAAGATCAAGGCTCAATAACAATTGCAAACTTTGCATTAAATATGAAATAATTTCGAAAAAAAAATATGCTGCTAAGTAAACATAAAAATAGAGATTGTGTCGCATTTCTATGCCGCACCTTCCAATGCGACGAACTGTCAACAGATCCCATTTGATGTTCTACCCCCTAACTCGCTGGACCTTATCGCCAGCGCTGAAGTCAGAGATCATTTGTCAATGTGTCATAGCATTTGCTTGTGGTTGTTTTTGTTTCGGTTTCGTATTTGTATTTATAGTGCAGTGTTTTTAGTTTGGTGTGGCATCTTCGTATTATTATTTCTTATTTTTTTTGCTGTCGCATCGCCGAAATCTGAGAGTTATGTTATTGTCTGAATATTGAGCAATATTCTCGGGTTTGGTATGCGGGCGAGATGGGTTAGCTGAGATTAGCATTCTAGCAGCTCAAATGATGCGGCACTTAGTTATGTGTGTGTGGAATATGATGATGAAGTTTCAAATAAAGCAGACAGTTTTCGATGCTACGCAATAGCCGGTAGCCAAAGTTAATGGAATATCGAAATTGATCAAGAAACTTTGATATAAAAAAAAATAATAATACTATTACTATAATAATTGAGCAATACTCACAGTGGTTAATGGTTGGTTTTTAAACAAAATTTGCATTACAAAAAGATTCGAGTACTTGACACATTAAGTGAGATGTCAACTGAGTTGTCTGTAAACAATTTGTAACGGCAACTAACAATTAACTAATAGCTGTCCATTCCGTTTTGTGAGTTAACAAAACTGTCATAACTTTTGCCATTGAACATCATAGAGCAAATCGAAGTTGTTTACCTGCCCACATCTAATTGCAGATGGCCCACAAAATGTTGTCAAGCGTTGGCGTTTTGCCAAAGAGCCGAAAGAAATTGTTATCGTATTGATTTGATTTATGCTCAAATTATATTTTGACAGCAAGAGTTCCAAGACTTTCAAATGCCAGTTGAGCGAGCTCATACAATTTTGCCAACTCACAATTGAAATTGGGTTAATTGGATTGGCCTAACCGTTAAAGGGCCTACACAACATTAAAAAGAGTTTATTGCGTAGGTTTTGCAACAATAGATATGAACCACCAAAAAGGTTTTTCTTTAAAATAGTAACCAAAGATTCCTGTAACTTATACTAAAACCTAATGCCTAATACGAACTTTATAAAGAGGAAAAGTTCTTAACTTCATTTTTATAGTATTAGCAGTTCTTTCAATTTATACCATTGATAGAATTTTAAAGTCCCAACTGAACTCTGCACGTTTTCACTTAATTATGTGTGCATTGTAAGAATTTACAGAGCTACTACCGTTAAATTGTTTTTGGCATTCTTTTCTATTGGTATTTTGTTTTTTAGTTTGATTAAATGCATTGATCATTAAGAATCTAACGAACGAAAAAATAAGAAAAATAAAAACTAGTTTAGACAAAGGCAGCTAAGATAGCGGCAGCTTCCTGCCATTCGATAGCGTACCGTTGCGGCTCCACAGATGAATGCGGCTGCTGAAGGTAAGCCACATTTTCGACACCGAAACCTTACAAACCAACACAAACACAAAGACACCTGCTGCTGGCCAGCAAGCCAACTAAGCTAAGCCAAGCCGTAGCCGTTAGCCAAGCAACAAACAAACTGTTGCTGAAGCAAGTCCAAACAAACAATGAACCAACTGAGAGCAGCCGGCACCCGTTTGCTCTCCTCTCCGTTTCTCAGCAAACGACGTTGGTTCCGAGCTTTGCGGCAGCTTTGGTATGCGCTTTTTAGTAATTGTATAGAGGTGCATGCAGCGGACTGCTTCTGCGAAAAGTGACCCACTTTGGGGCAATACCACGCCAAGACCAAGTCGCATGGTGGCTTACAACCAACTTTTTGGTAACAAAACATTAAGTCGCACTAATAGCGCCCGTTGTTATTGCTACAGTAGCTCAGTCCTCAAATAACTAAGAAGCCCCAAAAAGCTGTGGGCGCTCTCACACAAATGTCATTTAGAAGCCCGCATCGGCAGGGCATGAAATGAATTGAAGGGAGAGATTTGCTGGATGGGAGAAGCTAGTAGATAATACCTCATAATTTATGTTTCGTTACAAAATTAATGCGACGCGTTCACAAGTCTTTAAAGCGTTTTGAAAGTTCTTTTGTGAAATGCAACTGAAAAGATCCAATAGAACTTTGGTTCAATAATCAGATAATCCCAAAACCACCTTGATTTGAATTTTAAATCATTTCTATACAGACAAGTTGTTTTTTTTTTTTTTTTTTTGGGATAAGAGTTTTCGAGAAACAGTAATACAAATTGAACTGTCACCAGCTAATATGGAAACACTGCGCACAATTGTTGGAGGCTTTTTTTATGAAGACAAGGCCCCAGCAGGAAATAACAATGGTGCTGCACGCGCTGAGCCCAACACAATGGATGTTGTGGATCTAATGCAGCAGCGTCAGGAGCTACAACATCTTCAGGAACAACAGGAGCAAAAAAAAAGGCCAAGATTATTTGAGCTGACAACAGCTGATCAGCCAGTAGAATCCAATACAGCTGAAGTGCAGCCGAGTTATGTGAAAAAACACATCGCAAAAGTCGATTATCAAATGGAATTTATCGACTTTATCAATCACAATGCGCCGCAGGGTTTCGCACCGAAGTTTCAAAACATGTTGCCATACTTGGAAGTAAGTTTTTTAGCTTGGCCAAGCTATTGGTTGTGGCGTGGCTTCCATTGGCAATCAAAACGACGCACCGAACGGCTTGGCCTCTATATAAACAGGGTGAGTGCGAAACATTAATCTATAACATTATTGCTGAATCATTTCATTATTTAACGGATTACTATCTGGGATAGACCTTTCAACATGCCAAGCTAATGCAGGTGGCCATATTGGGATTCGGTTTGCTCATGGCTAACTCGGCAGTTGCCTCCTCGCAGCCCCTCGACGTACACGACGTGTCCTACAGGTCGAATCAAAAAGCCAACAACAAAGAGCAGGCTGTGCCACAAGCGTTTCACTCTAAATAACTATTTTTTTGGACAGCATTTAAATTAAGCAACAAAAAAACGTTAAAATCCAAAAACATGGGCTTCTTTGAAAGTATGAAGAGTTGGGCGAAATCGCGCTTGTCTAGCGCGTCAGAGACGCCCGAACAGGACGAGGAAAAAAGTGAGGAAAAAAGTGAAGTAAAACGTTTTCCCAACTTGGGCGAGAACATTCAACAGGTGATGCAAGCACCAGAGTTCGAGCGTGTTATGAATGCCGCATCGCCGTTTTTGCTGGCCAGTTTGGGAGCTTGGCCGGGTTACTGGCTATATCGAGGCTTTGATTATCACTCGCATAGAGCGCATGTGCCGTTGAAATCCTACATTCGACAGGCAAGTCAAAGTATGATATGATATAGCTCTAAACTCTAACCATATGAATCACTAGACCTTCTACCAGGCTAAGGTGCTGCAGTTTGTTATCATCCTGACTGGCATTATAAGCATTGTCAATAGACATCACAACAACGTGCATGAATTTCCAGTGGACACGGAGAATGGTTCCTAAAGCCAAACACAAAAAGCTACTGCCAGGTGTAGCCCACTTCATTACAATGAAAGAGCTCTGCACACTAATGTAACTTGGAAACTAGTTTCGATAAAATTTTAACTTATGATTGTTTAATAAATAAGCATCTGCGGAGTAAACATTTACTGTTTGCGTTTTTGCTGATAATTTGCTTCAATTTGGCACTTTTTGATTTTTTCAGCAAGGATCTGGGGACTTAGGCCGGCTTGCAATAGTTCAATGCTGACATTAGTTGCTTCTTGAGTGAGTCCAGCATTGACCAACTCAGTCATACTGTGGATAACTTTCTTCAAATTCTCGGCGTCCTTGGCTTTGTCTTCGAAATTGGCAGCTTCTTGGTTGGACATGTTTGAAAATTGCGCAACAGAAAACTGTCGAATAGTTGGAACACTAAGAAAACTTGTTACAGAAACGCCCGACAGCTTATCAAGTACGAAAAATTTGAATCAAGTGTAGTTAGACGAAAGTTGCTTTGATTTTAGAAGACTTGAAGGTAAACACAAAGCCAAGTAAATTTTACACAGTTTCAAGTTCAAAGTTCATTAAAATCATTTAAGAGCCTCCTCATACCAGTTAGCCCTTATATATCAACTACAACCAAAAACCAAAACCTTCAACTTGCACACTACTACAAATTATCTTAATTAAACGGATAACTTGTGTATGAGAGTTTAATTGTTGAACAATAAACATGAAAACACCTCAACATGCATACCATGCGGCTTAGGAAAGGAATCATAATTCTAACAAATGGAGAGAATAGTATCACTTACATCTATTAAAGTATATCATGAATGAAAGAATACAAATCTAGTATTTCATCTACAAGCTAACGAGCTTGTTGGCAGAATACGCCATATCTTAATAAATTTCAGTCGCTTTTATAAACATAGAATTATTTATCATGACGTTGCTTTCTGAAGCATATGATAAGTAAAAGCGTTTCTGTGCTCTACTGTGTACAAGTAGTTTTATTGTACATACAATGCATACATCTATGTATCTGTAATCACTTCTGTAGCGGTTGTCTCACCTGTATAAGATACATTCTTATGACGTTGTTATTGTTGTTGTTGTTGCTGCTCCGAGCGATTTACGTAGAAACACACAAAAAAGAAAAAAAACCAGAGCTGAATATAATTATGCAGCGGTGCCTTAAACTGCATTTACGACGGCTCTTGGGAGAGGGTTGGGCCAGAGACAGGTATCTCGGTATCTGAGTATCTTTGTATCTATTTCTGCGGTTGTTCTTTTAGTTATTGCTTTGCTCTATTTGGAATGCAGCTTGCGTTCTTTACGATGCCGATGTTGTTGCTGAAGCTGTTGCTGCTGTCAGTCTATTTGCTTTTGAGTTTAGAGCAATTGTTTCAATTAAAAGAAAATTTGTTACTTTCTCACTTAATGAAAAAATAAATTGAACACAATACAAAAGAGTTTGTGGCATGGCAAATGATCAACTTCGATACAAATACGAAGCGATTTCCAGCGCGGAATAAAAAAAAAATCACTTTTTTTTGAGGTGATGGGTCGACTGTGTCTTATTATACAATTCTATATAGTCTGGCTATATAGAAGTAAATCGTTAACAGCGTAACAAATAAAAACGTTGAAAACACTAGGTTGTTATTACTTTTTTTTTTTTGCTTATTTAATTATGTTTGTGTTATTGAATGGGTCATATTTAAGGGGTTGGTAAGTCGACTAAATTTCATATAGTGCCTTTCGGTGGTGGCAGCTGTTTCTCGATTATGCTTTGACACTTTGTGGAACATTTATTTTTGAACTACGGCTCAGTTTGTTTGTTTTTATTTTTTTTTGTGGTTTTTTTCCTGTTGCAACCTGCGTCATTCGGTTATTGATTGTCGCTGGCTTCACTATGGCAATGTTGTTCGAAATGCCTTTACAAGTTGTTCAGTTAAATCGATCAAACAAATTTCAAACGCGAACACGAGCTCAATGTATTGGAACTTGAGCAATGAAGAATAAGTTACTTGCTATGTTCGTGGTTTTGTGTGTATTCGTTCTAATTTTGAATTTTAAAAATTATTGTGTGTTATTTACAATTCGTTTTGTAGTTGATTTGGTTACGAGTTTAGTGCATTTTTATTCAAATTCGGTTTATTTTGATTGTTGCGCGACGCAACGCATCTCTAGTGTACCCTCTGTGAGAGTTGAGCGCGAACTGAACACAACAGATCCAAAAGTTGAGCTGCAGACCGAATAACATAAATATTGTACATGTTATACTCAAAACGGCACTGTTAAACTGTTAAAATGGCTCTGTTGCTGGTACGCGTCGTGTGGATGGTATGAAATACAACCACATCATTATGATGTTGGAATGAACCAGCAGCGTTGCTGTTGTTGTTGAACAAACGACTGAGTGCCGTGTTATGTTCGACTAGAAGCTACGTTCCATATAGTTGCGTTGCGCTCGAAATGGCGTCTTCCAACCAAACAGTTGAAAGTAAACAGCGAAAATCGCAAATTCTCATTCAAATTCCATTAAAAAAAACTGACTGCATGCACACAAGTGGTTGTTTGATATTCAATTAGATTTTAGTTGGATCGATTATATACTTTCCTATTTACTATATGCAACTACAGGCCTCCTCTTTTTATAATTGAAACTGGCCCCAAACAACTTGAATTCGCATTGCAACAGGTTCGTTGCCTTGCAGGCATAATATTTAATACTGGCCGAGAGACCAACCGACCTGCCTTACTTAAAGTGCGTAACCGCAATAAAAATAAAGAGAAACAGGAAATTATTGTTCAAAAACTTGTAAAACATTTCATAACCTGACATAAATTGCAAATATGACGAACGTTGTAGCAAAAAGGAGATACAAATATTTATGGTATACAAGATTTATCACTTCAAAATCGCAAAGAGATATTGCGGCGTGGCAAACAGCTGACTGATGGAAATTTGTAGACTTCAACTGGACATTATCAGTCTGACAGCATTACTGTCTCTTTGTTCCTGTGTCTGGTCAAACACCCTTTGCCATCTAGAGACTGGTCTATACTCTAAAAAGCGGGCGCCTCTCACACCCAACAACAGCAATTAAGTGAAAACGAAACTTGCATTTGCTGTTGTTGTTGCTGCTGTGGCAGCATCTTATGGCTCGAATGTGTGGCAGCGTGATAAATGCGGTTATAAAAACCTGCAATCAAGCAGCTCACAAACGAAAGTGAAACAAAAGCGCCGACAAGGCAACGAGGCAACGAGGCAACAAGCCAGCCAGCCAACAGACCAAACAACGATCCGAACTGAATCGAACGTCAAGCGAAAAACTTGCAATTTCCATTTTAATACGCAACAACTTTCGGCTAGAGGCAGGCGCAGGCGCAAAGCAAACCAAGGAGTCACACAATCACAGCCCAAGTGCAACATGAAGTGGTCGCCCGCCATATTGCTGCCACAGCCTCTGCAGCTGCCACGCTCAATGGAATACCTAAGCTCTGAGAGACGCCCATAAGCAACAAAGCCAGACACACAACAGACACACGTTTCACGTTCCTGTTCCCTACTCAGGGGTCCGCATCTTTGTTGTTGTTGTTGTTGTTGTTGTCGTCTGATGCTTGATTGGCGCTTTCAAGGAGTTTGAATTGGCTGGAGAAATAGCAGCGGCGGCCTTAGCTCAGGGTATGTCATCAGCATAAATTTTACTTCGCATTCATCATAATTTTCCATGCATTTAATTTGTGCTATAAATTGCCCAGCCTTTACTATGTGTCTCGTACCAAAAGGGCGGCCACAAATTAACTGAGAGATTCGGCATTTTTTATACCCTCTAAACCAATCAGTGGCAAAACAAGGTTGCTAACCTTCAGGCCATTATTATGCTACATTTGCTTAAGCAGCTCTCTCTCTTTGCAGAACAGTAGCAACACTATCCTATAGACTCTCTTGCTTATCGTTTAAAAGTGAGCCAAAAAAAGATACCATAACGATGCTCTGTCGTTGTTTGTTGTACTGCAATCAATAATAACAACAACAGCAAAAAGTATATAATCAGGCAGCAGACATGGTCATATGGCTGGCCGAGGTTAAAGATCGTTAGGCGCGACAGCGGGTCAGGCAGGTAGGAGTTAACAATGCGGCGAGTATCTCACAGATACACAAGTGCTTCTTTCATATATATTCGCAATCAACACAGCCGCCTCTGCAAATGAGGCTCTCTCTCCCCGCGCAATGTATTGCAATAAATGTTATAATTTATGACTGGAACTAAGTGCAGGCGGACGAGCAAGCGGGCAAACTAATTAGGCTCTAATAGTCGCGCGCTGTTAGGGCAGCGAAGCTAATGGATTTCCAGATACAAAATAACACGATTAATCCCGGACAGGAACTGACTGACGAGTCCTAAGCAAATACGCAACTGATTTTTTATTGACTTACGCAACGATTTCCGTTTATAGTTCCCCTTGTTCACAAGAAACTTACCTGGAAAGAAAAAGGCATCTTATTAGTCATGGGATAGAAAAAGGAAAAGCGCATGAATATTGAGCATATGGCATATGGCGAAAATACGCGTGGAAATGATTAAGCAATTTCCGTTGACATATGGACAACATTTCCCCCCTCTATTCGCAGATAAACATGAGTCAAAATCAAGTTTTCCTGACGACCGCCATAGGCAATAGATGATTTAAAGGGGCTTTATCTAATAAAAAACCAAATGAGACTCGATTTGGCGCTAATGAGATGAAAGTTATTGTTGACCGTATCTTAAATGTAAATTTACTTAGTTTTAGGTTATTTTTGTTTCGTTCGATGCATAAACCAAACCTTATAACTCATCAGCTCAACCGTCCACCCATTCAGTAATCAAGATGTTCGACACCTGCTTGACTTGTCTGCACATTTGATGGATGGGATGGGATGGGATGGGTACTGTCTCTAGTCCGTCAATGCAATTGCCAGCATATTGGTGTGAAATTATTTGTTTGGCGAACTCAATGATCTCTCTTTGAGTTGAGTTCGACCTGGAGTTCAATGGACGTGGCACACACACACACACACACACAGACAAAGAAGGGTCTTTTATTTCATCATTTTTCTGGGCAGTTAAACAATTATATTTGGCATTTACAACCAGTTGACTGGGCAGGCAGCGAAATATGAGCTCTGATGAACACGTTGAGAGATGTAAAGATGATGCAATGTGATGCAGCTGACAAGGGGGAAGGCAGTGCAAACTGCAATGCCAGGAGCCAATGCGCTGGACCTCGAACAGACAGACAGACAGACAAACAAACAGAGAGACAAACACTTGCCACTTTCGTTTTTACGTTTTGGGCTTTCGCAACTTTCCAAATATGAAATATGCTTTAAAGTAGCTTGCAAGCGCATGTTGGTCAGTCACGTAACTGAGCAACAAATTGACCATTAAAAAATTCTTGGGGCTGCACCCACACCTAACAAATTCATTTATGAGGCATGCATGTTGCAGTCGGCATAAATCACAAGCAAAAATACCAACTTGCAACTCCCCAAAGAAGTTAATCAGGCGTTTAATATCTGCCAATGGCCATTTCCACACTCTGCACTCAGTTCAGCTCCTAAATATAGCTTACAATTGACGTCAACTGTAGCACCCTATTCGCTGTTCTACGCCTTAGCCAGATGCAATCTAAGCCACGTCAAGAAATCTCCACGTCATGTTACGTTTTATATACGTTGAGAAGAACTCATAAATCGGATTACATCTGTTGCTTTTTGTGGAATGTTTTGCTCGTATCTTATGGAGTTAACTATTGTAGAGTATCCTAAAGTCATGTGAAGGTGCTGATATTTTTTTTGCTGCTGTCAGGTTTCGAAGAATGTCGAAAAATGCAGCGATAAAATATAAAAGATAGCGACACATAATTGGAAAAGTACGCCTGAATATTTATTTTGAAATTTTGCGCCTGTTAAGTTGGTTTTTTTTTTTTAGCTTTTGGTATTTTTCTTTTTTATAGTTTCTACTTTAAATGTATATTTATGAAATTTACCGCGTATATTCAACTATAGGCGCGTTGTTGTGGTATTTGCCTCATTTGTAAAATGCTCACGCGTCAACATTGTCACAGGCATAGAAAACCAGAGAAAACTAGAAAAAAAACTAAATGCCTCAAGAGGCACGTTTCGAATTGTTGTTGTGGGATTTAGAAATGTTTTCATACGGGCATTTATGCATGTTGATTTGATTGTGCGTTTGTTGCCACTTGAAGGTTCACATTTTGTATCCACATATCAAAGTTAACTACTATCGTAATGCCAAACTAACTAAGTAAAACCCAGTGAAGAAAGACAAACATCGTTCGTCCCAGGTGCGGCCAATCCTTGACAGCGACAACTTCTTGACAAATGCATACAAACATAAATAAGGTGTGTCATGTTATTGTTATTGTTATTGTTATTGTTTGCAGTTGTTGTTGCACACATTAATTGCCAACTTATATGCAAATTGTATAATAACTACATTTTTTTTGCCTGATATGCCTTGAGAACAATGTTTGTCTGTCTGTCTGTCCCTCAAGACCCAGGCTCTTGAGATACAAAATGTAAATGTAAATCACAAAAGGCGCGAAACAATTTTCCAACCATAGAGCAACAACCCACGCATTTCAGCAAAACCAGCCAAACTGCGACTAAATTGCTTTTGCATGTGAACTTGAATGAAATGCCAAACTCGAAATTGGGTTACAGACAATCCTAAGCTGCAATTACATCAAAAGAGAAACATGTGGTATGCCAACAGACTGATGGCTTATGTAGCACCATACTGACAGTCAAAGCGGCATCTGTATTGAAAAAGCAATGCCATACACACTGCATGATATCAAAAGATATTTTTATAAGATGCAGTCAGCGGCCAATACAACAAGCATAAAAACCGATTTCGAATAAAAATGTAGTTCAAAATAATTAGCTTAAATTGAATATAGATCCTAGATCTATTAAAAGAAACTTATCTATGAATCAATTAGATAAGCTGAGATCGTCCGAGCTTCAAACCATCAATCTTAATTATTCTTTTCTTTTTCAAAACAAGCGACGCATCTGTGAACAGTTTATTTTCTTGACAGCCTTTGAAGAAACAGCAACAAAGTGCTTGAAAGCGTGCTCAAAGAAATTTTGTGGTGGAGAATACATCGAAGTTAATTATCAAAAACTGTGTAAAATATGTTTTTAAACTTGATTTATTTTATGCAAAGCAATTCGCAAGCTAAAAACTGATTGCTGACCACAACAACAACCAACAATATTTAAAGATATATGTACAACAAAACGATGGCCAACAATGTGCAAATGGCAAAAAGATTAATGAGCATAGATCGAACCATATGCGAAAAATGACTTTCACTCATGCCACCACATGAAAATCCACATGTCATTAGATAACACCGACCCTAAACTACAGTTTTTTATCAAAACAAAGTATCTTCGAGTTAGAAAGCCTAAAGGCACACGCAATGCGAATTGTATTGAATGGCACACTGCGGGTGGGTAGACTCGTCGTCACAGTTTGTCCCTGGGCAATTGTTTTAATTGGATTGTTTATTGTTTGAACGGTAGCAGGAGGCATGGGGTTGTCATGCCAGCGGCCTATCTTTTATTGACCTGAATGGCTGCCAAGTTAACTAAACGCACATGCCCCTTTTTATTGACCCAGTTCAACGTATCCACGAACAGCGAACTGATGGAATACAGGCACACTACAAGTATATAGATCAATATACAATAACAAAGTAAAGTTAGGATTGCATTAGCTCAATGGTTTCACGGTCGTCGGTGAATATTGCTGAAAATTCTTAATGTTTTTGCAAAACTATCTCAAGGTTATTTATTTTTAAAATATAATAAATTGTATGTTGTCTGAGGCATGGTTAAAAAGAAATAATATGGTGAACAACAAATGGAAGAATAGAAAAGAATAATCAAATTTTGGCCAGCCAAAACGTGAGAATATCAATTCCCACTATTCCTCTGTATTACAAATACACGAGCAAAGCTAAGAACGCAAAACTGTTCATAGGACGCGTAAGTCGACCCTGATATTTAAAAAGACAGTACAGACCTTAACAATATGTCAATTTAGTATTTTGACAAATGCCTCCGCCTATGTTGTCGTACTGTTGTGAAAATATTTTGAAAATAATTTCACAGATTTTCTACAAAAATATGTATTTTGGTGACGGAAACGCGCGCGTGTCGTTTGTGCAACAATCCATCAAATATATATACTTAAAAAAAAACTCTAGGTTGTCGTTTAACACAAAAAATTTAGAGCCCAATTGATATTTTAGCTGCGCTTTTGCAAATGCTTCGATATTGATGCCAATTGCTGAGCTGCATACAAATGATGAGCACATTTAATTTCCTTATCTGCTAATAATACGTAAATGCCACAAAGTATATAGCTACCTATACATATGTACATATGGCCAGACGCTAATGCCCTGCGCTGCATACACAATTTGACGTCAATTGAGTTTCAGTTAGAATGTGATTGTATTAGATGCTAGCTATGAAGGCTAGTCAAAGCTATTGGCGCTAATGTTTCTATTTTGGCATATGAAAATCCAAAGTCTTAAATAAATCAAAAGCAAAATGACAGACAAACAAAAATTATATGCTACTTGGGAAGAGTAAATTCAGAGAAAACTCTATATACATATGTGAATTAGCCTTTATATAGTGGAAACAGCAGGATTTTGGCTAAGGCAGATGTGAGTAAATTTATGACGTCCATACTACGCATTAAGATTAAAAAGATATATGCGAAATGCACTCAAAGCATTGCTACCCCTAAACCAAATGGCATGACAAGTTGACCAAGGGAAAAACACAACTAACAAAGGGCGTAAAAGGGCGGCTTTTTGGCCAGTAAAAAGCAAAGCAGCAACAGCAAAATGTTGGCAAACAAAACGCATAAAACTGTCTGAATGCTTAAATACAAAAAAAATGTATAGAACGCATAGAGAAATATTTAGCTGTTGACCCTTAAAAAGCAATATTTGACATTTGTGCTCAAAAGATACATATTACGAGAACAAGGCAACAACTGTTCGCTGTCGACAGATCGATAGACAAATGCAAAATCGTACAATAATACTTGTGGCAAGAATTTTACCAAAAACAAAAAAAAAAACATTATTACTTAAAAGATTTAAATTGAAATAAGGCATACGAGTTGTTCTAATATATATCTCAGTGGGGCTAAATTGCCGATATACGTATCCAAATTTAGACTGCTGAAAACTGAATGGGTAATGCTGAAAGCTAAATGCTAGCGGCCGAATAGATTTGGGAATACATACAAGGTATGTATGTATGTTCCAACTGATTCATAATAGATACACATACATATGTGCTCTAGCTGTTGTAAAAGATACAAATCTGTATCGGATATGCTAACAGCTAAAAAAGTGTTTATAAACAGAAAACAAAAGCGGAAAATGGGCCGCCAAGTAATCGAAAGATACTATTTGGCCGCTTCCAGGTGAAGCGCAGTTGTATATAAAACAGATACTCACACTTATGGCGCGTACTGTACGGCATTCGTATGTGGCTAATCCCAATGTAGCCGCAAGTAAGCGAAAACTATGTTACAAATATGCCGTCAATATAGTCGAGGTTTGCTGCTGCTGCTTTGTTGATGTGGTTTGGTTTGTTGCTTTCTTGCCTTTGCTTTGTATCGGATTTGTTGTGGTTATTGCCGTCACTGTTAACTGTGTGTACGTTGTCACAGAGACCCAGGCGCATGGTGTGGGTTCGGTTGGGTGTTCCTAATGCACGACATAGAAGTGTTAAGTACATTACATACTTATAAAAGTAAACGGCAAACGTGCGAAAGCAAAACAAAACAAAAGAAACTATTGATTACTATGACACGCGGAGAAGGAAGCGAAGTTATGCGGAGTCGTCTATATATTGTTGACAATCCAATTAGCGTTCCGTTATCCAAAGAAGCCGCCAATTGACTTAACCGATTTTATGTACATATTTATTTAAATTGTGGCTAACACTTTTCACACACACACTTTTCTTTTTTGATTGTTGAATAAAACTTAAAATTTATAACCAATCTCGTATTGCGAAAAGTTCGTTTGGCAGGCAGCAGCAATGGCAGAGACAACGACGAAAAACGTTACGGAAAATATCAAGAGCACGACGCGCACGAGAACACAACTAACATAGAACTAAACAAACGAACGGGGAGACCACAATAATTACGTTCAAGCAGCCGGCAGCCTATCTACTAATGCTTATGCGAGTGCTCTCTGCTCTTGGAACGCTGCTCCCCACTCGGAAAATTATTGTAAATTGACAAAGAGGAAATCGCTACAAAATGACTCAGTTTGAGCAAAAGAAATGTTGTTTATAAAAAGCACCAAATGAGAGAGAAGAGAGCATCTATGGGTGGGAGTGGATCTCAAATGAAAGTGAAATGATAATGATTTCCTTTATTTATTTCATTGCAGCATTGGGGCTGAATCAGATGTGTCGTGTGTGTGTGTGTGAGTGTATGTGTGAAAGGGGTGAAAAAATGCTACAAACACGTGGTTAAATTGCACTCACCTTGACAATGCAGCAAATAAATTTCCAGCTGAGGCGACGATGTAAACAAGCTGCAGTCTGTCCTCCATTATGCGATAATATCCTTGCACTGCTCTCCTCGCGTCCTTGCTTACGTTAGTATGCATTTTTTTATTTTTTCGATGCACTCGATTTATTGAACACTACGTTTTACTCGCGCACTTTAAAACTATGCAATTTTTGGCGCCAGTTTACGCCCACGCCTTGTTGTTGCTAATAAGCCGCTTGCCAGCCATGACAAAACAATATTTATGGAATAAACACACTTACCTGATTAGTAGATTTACTGGCTAGCTATGCGATTCACTAAATTACAAAATTGCATTTTTCATTTTAGCACTTTTCTAACACAATTTCATTGCAATGTTTGTGTGAAAATGCGCGCCGCAGGGAAAAAAAAACAGCTGACAGCTGCAATTTGCAGTGGAAAGAGGAATTGATTAGGTACCGCGCACCCTGTGGGATTTCAGCGGCGCCGGTGGCGCGTAGTTATTTAAAGAGTTTAGTTTAATTAAATATGTTCCCGACAATGTTAATTTGCGATTTAAATATTCTTAAAGTTATAAACAAACAAAACTCAACACATCTTTTACACCCGATTTCCAGCAAGTTGGCAGCAACACAATGGAATCACCAAATGTGTGTTGAGTAATACGCAGATACAACAGAGTTGCTTTTAAGAGTTTTACTAGTTTCTCGACAGATGTCGCCACGTACGCTTGTCAACTTAACGAAATTACTTTTCCTTAAAAATATGTGCAACACTTGTTGCTCACTTAACGATACAATTAAATGCCTTTAATTTCCAATTAGAATTACAAAAAAAAACAAAAACAGCCGGTTCTTGTCAAGTGCTGTTATAGTTTTTAAAACGATTTGTTCGTTTGATCCATTATGGCCAAAGCTGCCAGAATCTCCAAGGCAAAAATTGCTGGTTTTGGTTAAAAAAAAGTTGCTAAAAATTTCGAAAAAAAAATTGCAAAAAAAAATTGCGCTGTGTGTGTAAAAATACTGGCAATAATTTTTAAAATATTTGAAAGCGTGGAAAATTTGCTTTAGATATGCAAAAGTTACAAATATGTTAATAAAAAGTCATTAAAAATGGCAATTTTATTCAATGTCCATATGAAAATATAAAATAAAAAAATATTTTTTTGGAACAAGCCTCTTATAATTCCCAACTGGTTCTTGCTAGATGGAAGGTACCTTAAGCCTTCCCATTGCCCATTTGTCTCAGTCTCGCTATTAGTGTTAGTGTTTAATTTCACTCAAAACTTCTTTCTCAGAATCTCTCTCTCTCTCTCTTTCTCTCTCTCTTTCTCTCTCTCACTCAGAATCTCTCTCTCTCTCTCTCTCACTCAGAATCTCTCTCACTCAGAATCTCTCTCTCTCTCTTTCTCACACTCAGAATCTGTCTAACAACTAAATTGCGAAACTGGCAGCAGTGATTATGGCTCATTATATTTTATTTATTGAGTTAATAGAGCTGTGACACAATGGGCATGTACGGTGGCGGGTTATTTCCATGGGCGAGGCACAGTGGTGACAAGTGGAGCAGATCCAAATATTGCTTGGTTGAGTAATGGGCTTTCCAGAGGATACACATCCTGGAAAACGGGCACCACACTCCATGCACGAGGGTAAACTATAAACAAAAGTATAAATCAACTATATACGTTTACAAATATTATGTGTTGCAGAATCACTCACTGGTCGGGCACTTGGACGGAGCAGCCATAGCAGGCGACTTTATCTACTGTGTGATCCTTAGGCTCATTCTTAGAGAATATGCTAACCGCCAACTCCTCATACTCCTGCAAAGTCTTCTCGGGCAAAGTGTCCAATGACTCCAGCTTCATGAAAGCCCTTGAGCACGTGTCAAAGGATCTATCGGCGCAGCTGGCAAGCGCCAACAAGCCATAAATATCCTCGACGGGCAGCACGTCATCGTAGTCACGCAGACGCAGCGAAGTGATGACGGCACTATGCATTATTCCAAAACGCAGCTGCCTTTGGGCCAGGAGCATATAATGATAGGCCTCTGCACAATGCCAGAGGCGCTCGACGAAGGCAGCGTCTTCCAAGCCAATGGAGTCCAACAAGGTGTTACGATCGACTGTGTATTCCATCTGTGGAGTTGCAACCGACTTCAGATGATCCTCAGCAAGCAAGGCGGCCAGAATATAAATCTTTTTGATGCGCAGCATTGGCGCTTGTTTGTCCACCTCCTGCTCGGCAAGCTTGCAGAGTAGACGCGCTGCATCCAGGTGCCTGCCAGCTTTACGCTGCAATTCAATGGATTCCGGCAGACGTCCTTCGTTAAGAAGCTGGGCCGCATGCTTGCCAAGCAGCACATTTACTTCGGGCATCTCATACTTTTGGGCCAGGTCGACCGCTTGGCCCCATTGTCGAAGATTAACGCACGCATTGACGGCGGCCTTCTGATCGCCAAACTTTAAATACGCCTGCACCGCCTCGGAGCACATGCCTATAAGAGTCAACAACTGTTAACATAACATGATTGAATGAGAATTGGGAGTCAACTTACCCACAGAGACCAGCATTTCGGCCAGTTTAGATAGAAGTGGACTCTTCTCGGGCAGTTTATCCACGCACTTTTCCAACTCATCGAACTGTTCCAAATGGTATAGCGCGTCGATGAAGCCTTCAAAGTAGTGCGACTTCTCATAGTACTCCTTAGCGCTCTCCCACGACTTAAGATTGGCGAAATGGTGACCGATTTCACGCCAGGCGGTTTCCATCTGCTGATCCGAGACGCCAGCGCCGCCCATTCGATAAAGCTGCACAACACGAAACCAGTCGCATAGAGTCATCCTTAAATCAATTGCCAAATCCCTGCAAACAATCAAATTAAGCTTTAAACTTTTATGAATTATTATAATGAAGAATTGTAGCAACCTGCGATCAGCATCCATATAAAGCTTTTCGGCTTCATCGAACTCGCCATAGAAGGCAGCAATTTCCGCCCGCTGCAGGATCTCTGTGTTAATGGTACGCAGCCGCTTTATCAGCTTAATGCCCGGATAGTTGGCACAACGTACAAAGGCATTTTCAGCTGTCTCAAGCTCCAGCTTCTTGAGTGCCGACTCGGCCAGCAGGCGCCACAAGCGCGGATGAGGATTGTCCTCGATAAACTGTTTGGCATCCTCCAGTCCCACATGCTCCAGCAGATCATCCGTGTCCCGTAAAGACTTCACACGCAGCTGTATGAGATGCGACGTGTTTTGCAGTTCTCCAATGCTAATAATATCGTCCAGCAGCACGCTAGTAATTTCTAGGTCTTCAAACGTGCATATGTAGCCGGAGCAAGAAATGGGCTCCTCGGGATCGTTGCCGCGAAATATGTACATGCGTGTCTTCTCCATCAGAGCCAGCAGCAGTGGATTGTCCTTGGCCCAACTGACAGCCCAAACATCTTTGCGCTCCACACGACTAAAGTTAAGCTGCGTCTCTCGATTGTCATCTAGCTCCAGCAGCGTCATTATACCCACATGATCAATGATGGCAGCGCGACTAAAAGTAAAGAAGAAATCAATGGGAAATAAAGAAATTGATGCATTCATAAACTCATACGTGGAATTGCAGTTGATAGCAATCTTATGGATCTTGGCGTGCTGCGTGTGGCGGTTCCTCAATGAGACACTGCCAACACTGTATTCATTGATGACGCCCGACTCCCGTGCGACCAGCAATAGCTTCTCCGAGAGTGCAAGTGCACAAATTGGATCCTTGACAGAACGCTGTTCGACCTGTGATAGATCCTTGGCCAATTCCACGCCAGTTGGCGTCTCGTCAATATGAAATCGCTTTTCCTTGCGTGCCTTAATGCCATGCAGATTCGAAGAGCTCTACATAACAAAAACAAAATCAAATTATATAACAAATACTCTGTTACATTTTTCTTACCTTTGGCGTATGATAATGCCAGATAAGTATTTCCTCGTACGAGGCAATCGCCACATAGCTAGAGTTAATGCCCACAAATCGCGGTTTTATGTCAGTATACTTGGCTGTTATAAAGCAAAGAAAATAAAGATTATAATAAGGTTTCTTAAAATTTATAAATTCACGTTCAACCTACAGTCTACAGTAGTGCCAATAGAGTTGCAGAGCAACAGTTGATATACTCTTGCGTCTGGATCGGATGTGCTGCGTCCTTCTAGCGTGCTCAGGGCAATCTCTTTGATATTGCTGCTGACACATTCTACGCCCAAAACGCAGTGCTCGTTGCTGGCCGCTAGGCAAATAGTCGGTTCGACCTCCTTGAGAAAGCTCTGATTCGACACCGTGTTCCAGAAGGTGATTACGTTCATGGCAGTGCCGCTGTTGCTGCTGTGGCTACTGCTGCTGTTGAGAAACACAACAGTTTTTTCAAAATAGCACCAGATGTACTCGGGCCTTATGTTGGCAAAGTATATAAAGGAGTCCACGGCCATGGCAATGCGTAGCGATTTGCCCTCCCAGCTGACCGAGGTTATGTCGTTGCCGGGCACTTTAAGAGTGCGATGAAGTCTTCCCAGGGGCGAATAAAAGCAAACCTGATTGGTATCGCGCTGTGGCGATGCTACCTCCAGCGTTGTGCCACAAATGGCCAAAACGCTGCCATCGTGGTTCCACTTGGCGTCCACATTACGCATTCCCGTGTCAAAGATGGCCGGGACTAGAATGATATTTTCTGTTAGCCTCAATGCAATTAGTTACATCTCAAAATGGCAACTTACCATCATCGTTTTCGTTGCGCATAATCTGCACTTTGCCGTTTTCATAACAAATGGCCAGCACAGGCCGATTTCGGATTCCAGGAGAGGAGACGCTGCTAAACCAGCTAATGCTCGCAATGCGCTGCACACGACCAGAGGACGAGGAGGAGGAGCTGGTTGATCCCACATTTAAGCACTTAATATTAAGCTTCATCTGTAAAATGATAAATTAATCTATTTCTTCTTTTGTTGGCCACATAAGTTAAACATACCGCAAAGTTGCCTTGGTTGTCATATAAATGGCACTCGCCGTTGGCCAGGGCAAAGAGTATGAGACGATTGTCTGGACTCCACTGAACACCGGATAGATGTGTATTCTTAAGCTCTTTGCCAAATATGCGATTACCATCAACGGAGCCAACAATAATGGCTCCATCCTCATAGACAATGCAGATTTTGGTACCATCTGAGGTCCAATTCATGCCAGCTACCGTTGATTTCTTGCGGTCATTGGTCATTTCCTCATACCAGGCGCCTTTGTACAGCATCCAAACCATAATGACGCCGTCCATGTCCGAGGATGTCAGCTTATGTTGTACATCGTTCCACGTAACTACCTTAACAGACTCCTTGTGGCCATCCAATGTCTGATTCATGGAAAGGTTTGAGACAGCGGCGAGTCCGCCTTTGTTTTGGCCATTGTTGGCAGCTTAAATTGATAAAATTAGTTAAAAGACAATGTGTTTGCTTATATGGCTGCTTTACCTTGATCCAGCTTGAGCACCTTGAGTAGTCCCTCAGTTCCTGCCACTGCAATGTAACCTTCCTCTTTGTTCCAGGCAATGCAGTTAAGTTTAACATTGTTTGGAATCGCAATCTGTCAACAAATATTAATGTTTTAATATATTTATCGTTTTATTGTTATTGAAACTTACCTTTTTACTTAGATAGACAAACATTTTGGCTCATGTGTGTTATTTTTCATGCCAGTTTTCTTTCTTTGCTTTTGTTGTGCACCTGTTTATTAACCCGCAATATGAAACTCGTTGCCATAGCAATCAATTTGTATACAATATGCACATAGTACAACTTGTATATGTTTAAGAGTTTGGTCTTCCAGCTGCGCGTGCGCTGTACAACTTCTGTCCTTTGCTTCGCATTTTATTTAAAAACAATTAAATAAAGCAATTATTTAGCAAAATATTGGGAAAGTTTTCACATGAAAATCTTCAACTTGGCGAAAAGAGCGACTCCATAAGAAAACACAAAAAGAACCACTTGTTCGCTGTGAACCTGTTTTTGTCGTTTGTAATTCCAGAAGAATGAACTAAATTTATAAGTCGTTTGATTTCAAATTTATTTATTCTTATCAATTATTTCAGGGTTGATAATGTATAAAAAAAAACGTCACATTTACTATCATTTGAAGCTAAAGCTATTAGTATTGCGTTATCTAAATAATAAAAGCAAACAAATTACTTGCCCACTTCTGTAAACCTATTGATAAGCATTAAGTCCTAAGGACACTTACGCACATGCGCGCACATTACATACGTATCTAATAAATAAGTTTTTAATTCAATAGTTTTTATCACAGAAGAGACAACTTAGGGAATTAAGCAATGCGAATGCGCCTCTTATATAGCTGAACGACCGTAAATGATACCAAAAACATATAGACAATAAGTATAAAGATTGATTCACAACTAGATCGATTTTGTGGTTTTAAAAAGATGTTCACACCCCCCGTCAACACATTGGCAAGTAGAAAGAATATTAGTCCGTTCATATTCAAGGACTCGCAGATAACATACAGACCTCCTTTATCACGACTCGTATCACCCGCATCCGCAGTCTTTATTAAGGAGCCTTTTTCGAGTTTGTCAGATTCAACGATGTTCGAATCGTGAGAGATGATGAGATCAAACACGAAAATGGCAAGGCCCACCATTGTTATGGTTATGCCAAACATCCAGAACACGTAACCCATATTGCAGGTAACACGGGAGATGCCGACTACCAAGGTACAACCCACAGTCACTAACCATGAGAGTAGCGCCAAGCCTAGAACACCGCGCAGCTTTCCAATAATTTCATCGTAGCTAAGTATTGTCTTGGAAACCAGCCATCTGCTAAAGCATATGGACAGCAGGTAAATGGCCACAAAGCCTGGCAACGAAAGAAGTCCTTCACGGTTGGCGCTCAGAACTGTGGAACGAGCTAAATCATCATCCATCACATACTCAGAGATTCCGCCAAAGGTTAAGCCCAACTGATGGCACACAACGATATCTACAAAAGAAATTTGCTATCAAATAAAATTGATTCAATATTCAGAAACATACTTAAAGCCAGTGGAAGTAACTGGAGATCAGTGCGGGCAAACAAACTTATAACGCTTCCCAAGAGCTTGGTGAGACCCAGCGTAAAGAAGGCGTTCAGATGCCTTCCATATTCATGCTCGTCCTGACCGTATCCAATTGAAATAATGGCCACAGTGCGTCCAATGCCAAGCAGAATAAGTGGCAGTGCTGAGCGCAAGATGCTACGACGCAAATCCTTGCAGTTGCGAGTCCGTCGCGACACTAAGCCCATTATAACCACAAAAAGGCCTATACCTGTATCCATTAGCTGGCCTCCATAGCGTCGACTCTTCCGATACGGTCGATGAAAGCTGTTGAAATCAATGGCTAGTATACAAACAGCGGTAATCAGGTGAGTCAGCGCCCGCACAATAGTTAAGGCAAAAGGCCGGCTGCCTAGATCGAACTGGGTGCGGGACTTTGCCCTCGATAGCGCTTGCGTACGCAGAATATACCAGACAGAGAGGACAATCATCAGACTGACAAAATGGACAACAAAACTCTCGGCCACTGTAACAAAGAGCACACTGGGCAGCACGATCAATGGAAACTCCACCAGGTATCTGGTGATCGGACTGCGCTCTGTGCATAGTCGCTGTGTTGCAATTCGTGCCAATATAATACCAGAAAATGTTGTTAGAATAACAAGCAATGATGTAAAGCTTTGGCCAATTGTCTCTACAGAACGCTTATCAACTTGCAGTTCTTGTTCTTCGGTAAACACTGCTGGTGTGGTGACCATGACGATTGCCAAACTACTGTTGGCGTTAACGTACATGGCAAACTAATTTTTCTATTATTATTTTTTTTTATTAATATTGATAGCGAAATGCCCAGTCAACTTCGTTCAATAAAATTGATAAATGCCTACTACATTAAAAACATACAAGCGACTGTACACATACATAAAGTGATAAGCTATATCAAAACCAAACTCAGTAACAAATGGATGAAGACTTAATCTCCATAAGTTAGTACAATGCGATAGTACTACTTGCTTTGATAAGCGAATTGGGTACTTTGGGGTAACATTTCAAAATATGCCAAAATGGCGCCCAAAACTATCTGTTGTATCCGCTGTTCAACTGTTGATTAATCGGAACGACAGCGCTTGTGTAAAAAATGAATGCATCCCTGGTATTGCAAATACTCAACCATAACAAAAGGGCTTGCCAGCCAAGCGAATTTTACAAATTGCTACATACGAAAAAAACTAATTCGAAGTGGAATCTTTCATGGATCCCGGGGCTTCCAAAAGTCGGCTGTGGTCACCAAAGTAATCACAAATTGTCGAAGATGCTTTGAAAATATATAGTGGCAACCGCATGGATTAGCAGGTATGAGAGTGAGTGTTCTGTGCACGTGCACGTGCTGATGTCTGAATGTAATCGACTGTGTTCATAATAAAAATGTTCTGATCATTTATTTGGGAAACACTCTGACTAACACAGCTAGACAAATGCGAATTTGTTAGGCAAAACAGTGTTAAGCGTTTCAGTCATAAACATTCAATTAAGATAAATATTAAGTTGCTTTGCAGCTCGCTATTTATTGTGACGTCACCAGTGCAAACAACATCCGACCAATCGGCATTCAGCTTTGAGGGGCTTGTCCGCAGACATGTGTGTGTGTGTGTGTGTGTGTCAGTGTCTCTGTGTTTACGCTCGTCTCATTGATTTTATTTTCCGCAATGGGCTTGTGCGCAACTGAGCATCACGTGCTGCAAGCCCACCCACACCTCACTCACAGCTCTTCTCGCCCCCAGCTCATGCTCTCACATTTGTATGTTGATCATTAATCGCTCAATACATTTCAGCACAGTTCAGTTCGTCGCCAAACGCCCGAGCGGTAACAACACACAACGCGAAAATATATTTTTAATTTACCTACATATACAAACTGTTGTTTAGAGGCCGGCTAAAATTGTGTTGTAAATTACAATTTGTTGCGTAACATACACTACTGCGCATTTGCGTCCTTACCCAGGGTGTGTACTCGTGTAATTATAATCTAAGTTGTGAGCGAATATTAACCTTTGAGCTTCATTTATGATTTCTTGACAACTTGAAACACAATAAAGTTCCCCCTGCTTGTGTCTGTGATCATTACTTCGCCTGTGTTTGTTTCGCTTATCATCTAATCAGCATGTGTTTAGGTCAACACAAACAACAATAATCAGTTTGATACGATACGATGACTAACAACGGAACCCCATTAAATTGCTAGGGATAAAGGTTTTGTCAACTTATGTACATTCGAGAGTTTGTTGACCCAACGCTTATTTATACATACTTACATAATCATACAACGGTCTTGTTTATAAAATACCTGACGTTGGCGAAACAAGGTTTCTGTTTACTTTGTTGTGCATACAATTACCCCATAATGCAAATGCTATTATTTCGATTGACTTTCAGGTGCGATATTCGTAAGCAAAATAATATTGATCATTACTGATACTCAATCTCCAGTTAAATTTTGCAATCAATGCATATTTTCTTGTATTAAGCATATTTCAACATTTGAATGATGTCAAAGCTTTTGCATAAAGCGAAACAGTATATTTTTTTGTTATCAAGTCTAAAAAAATTATGGAAATTTCCATTTTATATTTCTTTGTTGCTTGAATATTTTATATAATTTTTTATATTTATAGAGCACGGCGGCAAAGTTTTTTAATAACCGTATATACCCATTATTTTACATATAAAAATATTGTGCGAAAATACATATAAAAAACAATAGCGAATCGTTGCCAAGTTTAAGAGTACATGCATACATATATTTATTTTCGTATTTATTTATATCAAAAGTCATTAATGCTATCAAAAGTTATCTTTGATATTTGCATTGTTATTATTCATGTAGCTGTAAATGTAAACATTCGTAAATCGATTTGCTTATCGCATAGGTTCGCAGTATTTATTGCAATCATTAGAGAAATAGTAGGAATGTGGATGCAAAAGCAATCAGCAAATCATGCAAATGTGCTTATTCAAATGTCAGGGCTATTAAAAATGAAGAGAGAGCAAGACTATTAATGCACCCCTGTCCACCCACTTGGCGCGACAGTACTCCTCCCGTCGCTTTTCTTAAATATAAACTGTTGTTGCTTAACCCACCAACCGGCTTGTCTTATCAGCTGTTTCCTTACTTAGTTTCTTCGGTATCGCATTTGAATTGTGTGTGTGTGTTCAATAGTCGTCGTCGTCGGTTGTGTTTGTTTTCAATGCAATACATATACAATCGTACATATGAATTGTGTTGCGAGCGAGCTGACGCGCCTTCGTTTTGATGACTAGCAGTTCATGCAGCTGTCATTTGCTCCCTGACGTTCAGATACTTTTTGGCGCTCGCCTTGGACGGTTGTCGTGTGTGTGGCCTTCCCATATTAAACCAACAAATATCGAATTGTAAACAACATACACACGCGATCGTCGCTTTTTCACTCTTTTGAGTATTGGCACAAGTGTGTTAACATTTTGGCTGTCTGTTATCGGTGTTATCAATAAATAGTACAACAATAAAATGTATGTTTACCCTTCAAGTACACTTCATACAATTTTATAATAGCTAATGTTCAAACGGTATTCGGCAGCTTTGTGATATGAAATGGTGATAAGTAATTCTTCGAATTTGTCGACTACCCAGTGAAACGGGTTAAATACTATTTTAAAAAAAGCATGTCTGCATCGGAAACAGGTCTTTATGGCACACAGCTATTGGGGCATTCCTCTCAACTACACACTTCATTGATCAGACTTGACTTTTAAGGCATACTGATCCGCTTTGAGTGTGACTTTGACTCGAACTTGGACTCTGTAGCTATTGTTTAAACGATATCAGAAAACAAAAAATATTAAAATTTAATAATGCTTAGTAGACTTGACTGTGCTCGTGTAATTAATTGACATCACTCGATCATTTGGGTCTTATCTGCATACTCTGGACTGTGCCACAATATTAACAAAAAGCTTTTGAAAATGCTCGCGATAACAAGTGTTTTAAACACTTGTCTATGTGTATGTGTGTAATGTAGAGGGCTCGACCGTTAGACCAACAAAGCTTCGAGTTTCGGAATTTGGCATCAACGCAAAGAGTTCAAAGTCGAAAAACACAATACTGAAAACTTGCTTTGGCGATAAAGATTTAAATTATATATATAAACTTGATCTTTATCAAATATACTGTGGAACTAAGCTACTTAAATAAAAAAAGAGTATACAAAACACCGACTATATGGTGTGAACGGAAAATTAATTAGCGCAACGCTTAGATCGTATCGAAAACTAAATAAAAAGAAACTTTAGAAGTGGGAAACTGGTTATATGGCCTTGTACTTAGTTTGATAGCAACGCATGGACGCGTCATATCTCCATATCGATAAGAATCCTCTCATATTATAAATTGACTTTTTTCTGTTTTGCAGACAGCATGACGGAGGGCAAGAACGTACCCAATTCGAGCGCTGATGTGCCGTTTCGAAGCAAGGAGCAGCGCAAGCAGTCCCTAATCCAGTACACAGGCCTTGTGGGAGTCATCGATGAGGGCACCAAGACAATTGGCTTCTCGATATACACAACGCCTGATTTCAAAGAAATCGCTGCCCATCGTGTCGAACTGAGTGTCATCACACCACAGGATGGCTGGTACGAGCAGGACCCCATGGAAATGATGGCATCGATAAATAAGTGCGCCGAAGAGGCCATCAAACAGCTGCCCCAGCTGGGCTTCAGTGCTAGGGACATTGCTACCATAGGCATAACCAATCAACGCGAAACTACTATCGTTTGGGATGCGGTAACGGGTAAACCGCTGTACAATGCCATCGTGTGGAAGGATATACGGACAAGTAGCACCGTGGAGCAGATTGTGGCCAAGGTGCATGATGCCAATCACTTTAAACAGAGCACGGGACTGCCCATATCTACGTATTTCTCGGCCCTAAAAATTCGCTGGCTCAAGGACAATGTGCCGGAGGTGCGGCAGGCGTGTCGAGAGAAACGCTGCAAGGCCGGCACAGTTGACAGCTGGATTGTGTGGAACTTGACCAATGGTGAGTAGATTGACAACTTATACTTTATTTGCTAAGTTTACGACTCTTCGGCAGGTGCTCTTCATATAACGGACGTGACGAATGCTTCGCGCACGCTTCTCATGAACCTGGAGACACTCAACTGGGACCCCGTGCTATTGAAAACCTTTGCCATCAAGGAGGACATGCTGCCCACAATACGCAGCTGCTCAGAGGTCTTTGGCAAGATCACGTCCGATCGCAGCGCATTGCGCGGAATGACGCTAAGTGGCATTTTGGGCAATCAGCAGGCATCGCTGCTGGGCCAGATGTGCGTTAAGCCCGGCCAGACAAAGAACACATACCGTTCCGGCTGCTTTTTGCTATGCAATACGGGCGACAAGCCCGTCTTCTCGCGCCACGGCTTGCTCACAACAATTGCCTACAAGCTGGGCCCTCAGGCGCCCACGACATATGCTCTGGAGGGTTCCGTTTCGGTTGCGGGGCATGCGCTGTCCTGGCTACAGCAGAAGGTGCGCCTGCTCCCAGACTCGCGAGATGCCGAGAAATATGCTGAGGCTGTGCCCACATCCGGCGATGTGTATTTTGTGCCCGCCTTTACGGGTCTCTATGCACCTTACTGGCGACAGAATGCCCGCGGCATCATCATCGGTCTAACACAGTTCACACGCAAGAATCACATAGTGCGTGCAGCACTGGAGAGCATTTGTTTTCAAACGCGTGACATTCTGGAGTGCATGCATCAGGAGTGCGGCTATGAGATCAATAAGCTGCATGCCGACGGCAAGCTGACCACAAACAATCTGCTAATGCAGCTGCAGGCGGACACGGCGGGACTGCCACTATTCCGCTCACAGTTAATGGACTCCACAGCCTTCGGTGCGGCCATGTGTGCCGCCCAGGCCGAAGGCATTAATCTGTGCAAATTTGAGCCGGAGAAGCGTTACTATGAGAACGTACACTACGACACATTTCTGCCCACGACAACGGAGCTGGAGCGCGAGGAGCGCTATGGCAAATGGAAGCGCGCTGTGGAGCGCAGTCTGGGCTGGGTCATTAAGCAAAAGAAGACACGTGCACACACCGAGGAGAACTATCGCATTATATCATCGCTGCCAGCAAGCATCTTCCTAATCAGCAGCTTTGCCATGTTGGTGCATTCCCTTTCGGCGACCGTCTCGTCGTCGTAAATGTTTAAATAATATTCTATTCTATTCTATGTTATTTAAGCCAACAACTCGCATTGCGCGATTGCATGTGTTTCGTGGTTGTGATAATGTTTTTTATATGGCGGAATTTACGACATAGTATATATACTAACTCTATGAATAGTTAACCCGAGTTCTGCAAATGGGTTTCAATTGGTTGAATTGGCTTTAAAGTATATGTATGTGTAAATAATAGTTAATGACACCCTTTCAAAACATGACAAAGACGACGGGAATTACTCTCTGCATCCTTTCCTTTGAAGGTACTTAATACATTTTTATTAATGTACTTATCTTATCTATATGAGTGTGTTGTATATTTTAGTGCTAGTTCTATTAGTAATAATACATTCAAAGTTTAATCGATTCCTGCACACAGACAAACTATATATATTTATATTAACTATTGTATATAGCGCAAAAATGTATATAAATAAATTCCGTTAGTGTATAGTCAATATACATAGGCAACAAATATACGAATATGAAAAAAAGGAAGCAAATTCATTACTATTAATATTTTGAAGGGATCATGTGAGTTTGTATTAATCTACCAATCAATTAAACAAGCTATATCTATCGGAATGTGTCTGTACGCAACAGTTTTTATGAATGTACTTCAGTGTTGAACATTATCAGCAGCGGGGCAATGTCAGTAATGTTATAAAAATAACGTATGTAATCTACTGATAAATACGGGCGTGTGACCCAATCTGTGACCAGACCTTTGAATGAAATCAGTGACTCCAAGTTGAACTCATTTCAAATCCTTAGAAGATACTCATTTGAATGAAGTCTACAGGTTGTCGTTAGTACACCAACAACAATAGCAAGTTCTTTGGGTTCAGGTAAGAAGAGCGAAGAGATGCAACAAACCCAAACAAAGAAATTGATTTTCACTGCTCTGCTCTGGAATACACCTTTAGAATTTCTTAGTGTATTCAGTACAACAGCAACAACATGGACAAGAACCGGAATTCGTTTGAAGTTTGAAGCGCGCACCTTTTTTCCATTTTCTCTTCACCTCAAGTAGTATGAGTGTGTGTGTGAGGTTGCAACTTAGAGAATACTCTCTCATTTGTGTGAGTTGTTTCACATGAAGCGATCCTCGAAACGAGCAGAGACAGAGAGACAAGCCACAGTTGCCGCTCAACTTTAGTCGAGTTTGCTTCGTTGTTGTGGGAGCTGTGTTCGGTTGCTTTTGTCTTTTTTGTTGCCTTTTGTTTATGTTAATTCGATTGTGTTAGCTATTTATTTGGATTGGCAAGCAAGCAAGCGCAATGACAAATATTGCCATACTAGCAATAAATTCGTTCAATTTATCGTGCATGAAATTGGAAGCGTGAGAAGGCAAAGTTCCTTCTCTCAACTACTCGACATGTTTGTCTGTGCTTGTGTGTGTGCGTGTGAGTGAAGCATTAATAAGCGTTTGAAGTTAAAGGGTCAAACCGGTTTAGTCAGCGCCAGTTGCGCCAGCTACTCAGTTATGGAGGCCGCATTGTCAGAGCCAGCAGTCTCGGCAGTATCCGCATCCCTGCAACGTGTTGCCTCACAGTCAAGTCTTGCTCAACAAACAACAACTCCGCCACATCACTATCATTATATACAATATCCGGCGCACTACCAGCAGCACCAGCAACAGCAACAGTTAACTCCAACTAGTAGTATTCCACAGCAATGCCAGTGTCCCTGCTCCTGTGGACGCGCCAGTGCGACGCAACAACAACAGCAGCAGCAGAATGCACCCATGGCTGTAGCTGTGCTGGTGCATCAGCAAACATCGACTCCTGCCCAACAGCAGACAGCAGCTAAGACTCAGTCAGCGCAATCACTGCTCAATCATTCCTACCAAGCGCTACCAGATGAGGAGCAGCGGGAGCGCCAGCATTTACCATACGACACCTCGTCAACATCGCCCAGATGTGACTGTGATTTGGAGTGCAATTGTGCTGCGAACAGTATTGTGTCTCAGCAACACAAGCGCAGTCTTCTGGCAGATGCCATGCTGGGTGCTGATGAGATAACGGTCAGCGAATCCGACAACAATAGCACAATGATTAAGAAGAAGAAATCGCGATCCAGTTCAGCCAGTGTAGCAGGTCAATTGCCAAGCAAAACAACGGACAGCTGTAATGATATTTACCATGATACAGAACTGGAAATTGCTGCGGCTGCAACAGCATCTGTAGGATCGAACAGAGCCAAGTCGCAAGGTTTGGATGACAATCGGCCACCTTTACCACCACGTCCACCGCCCAGGCCACGCAGTACCGTCAACGGCTCCATAGGTAAGAGATTATATCTTTCCAAATATCACAGTTTTATCTTGAATCTGAATCAGAATGTAATAACACTTCCTTTTCCGTCCGTTTAACGCCTGCGCCTTCGTCACTTCACTCTCTTTTGTGCTGTCTCTCTCTTTGCCTTTGGGGGAGTATTTCGTTATTGCAAAATAGTTCTTTGTGAGGGGGTTGGGCAACTGTGTAAATGTCAGTGAGGATTTTTAAAATGACATCCTTTTGGCTATTGCAATGCACTCTCTCAGCTTCCGCATCTCCAATTTACCCCATCCCAGTTACCAAGTCCCATTCCGCGCAGCTGCCAGTTTAGGCATCCTCATCGACTTGTGTGTAGATATTTTTCCGTGAAGTGAAAAGAATAAAAATAAAATTCATAAACACGACCAAAACTCGATATCCAATATTTGTTTACTTTTGCTTTTAAAGCGAGTTTAAAATGTTTGCACCAAAGCCAGTCTAGACAAATTTTTCGTTTACGTATTTTTCCCGCGTGAGCCGCAATCCCAAATCATCAACTTGAGATATCCAGAACATTTGTTTTTTCGGAATCTGGCAACATGCATGGTTATCCCGTGATGCAATTTGTGCAGTACAGCATGCCACCACCCTGCTCCTGGGTGCCCGGACCTCCTCCAACATCCTCGGCTGAAGCACACCATCGCGGTTCGCTAAGTTAGCAGCTCGTACCGCCCATAGCGACTTGACTATATAATAATGCATTTTCTATTTGTTTGCAGCTCATCGCCATGGAGCTGGAATTAAGAAATATGTGGTCTGGTGCCTCATCTGTGGTGGCTTCAGCTGTCTGCTTGGCGTTCTGTTCCTTGGCGTTTACTTTCTGCTTCATTCCTATACCATTACCGTGGGTAACTTTGAGACGGTGCCCACCTTTGTGCCTGCCACACTGGTAAGTTCCTTTGAACCCTCTTATTTATATATGTATTGTAAATCCTCCCTTACAGCTCATCCTGACGGGCGTTTGCATAATGAGTTTGGCGCGTCGTCGGAATCGCTATAGTTATCTGGTAAGTTGCGTTTTCTCGTCTCATCGATTGCATTTAATATGTTTTAATATTCTGTAGATCAAGCTTTCTGGTGCTTGTGGCCTTGTCTCAGCGTTAACCTGCGCCTTGGTCACGGTCACTACCACAGTGTTGCACATGAGTCGGCTGCAGGCGTTACGGGAATGTGAGTATGCCCAAAAGACACGCACCTGCACTTGCTACTCCGATCTCATCGAATCACAGGTGGATCGCGTAGATAAAGGTAAGTCCACTTTAACAAATATGTTGCAACAACTAATTATATGCATTTTTAGAGGGTGTGCGTCTGGTCTTTGACTCCCTGTCCGATTGCGGCGTCGTCCATGGCTCCCTCTACTCGTGTCTACGTGCGATTTTTGGTCTGTCCGTTGCCGGCGTGCTCATCGCCGTGTTCAGCTGCATGCTGGTGTACCAGCTGCTAAGCCATGAGCGCAAGAAGATGTACTGGGAGCAGCTGGAGCTACGCTGCCGTTCCCTCTATGCCAGTCAGGCACCGCCGCCACATAGCGCACTGAGTGCGCTTAGTGCTCCTGGCCGGATGCTTAACTGCCGTTGCTGTGAACAGTGCCACGCTCATCGTCAGCTGACGTTGCCCTTGCAGGCAACCGCATATCCTTGGGACGAGGCGAGTGCAGCGGCTGCAGCTGCCGTGGCTGCTGGAGGCGCCGGAGCAGAGCAACGTTTTTGGGCGGCACAGCCTCCCGGCAACTTTTACTCACCCAATCCTGGTGGCGAGGAGGCTGTCAATGATCGCGATCGTTCTGTGCGTAGCACTGGTGGCTGGAGTTGGCCGAGAATGCCTTGGCAGCGTACCACGCCAGATGCAACCCGAAGATTTCGTCAAGCAGCTGCTAGCCCAGACTCGCAGTATGGCTTCAGCTCCGCCGCAGCTGCAGCCGTTGCTGTCGCCGATGGAAACCAGGTGCTCATCGAGGAGCAGACTGTAAGTCTACAAGGCGTCTACAATACGATGCCACCGCCAAATGCATTGCCCTATGGCGTCTGGGGCCCACCACCGCCATATAGTGATCCCAATAGTCCAGCGCGACGTGGCTACTACCAGTATCTGCAGGCTGGAACGTGCCTCATGCCAGCTAATGCTCAAGCCACGATGGCAATGATGGCGCCACAACAACAGCAGGAACAGCAACTTGCTCAGCAGATGGCGCAGCAGGTGCGTGTTTGTGGCCAGCATCAAGGTCAGTCCGCCACGCTGGAGCGCATGGATGGCTTAAGCGGAGGTACAGCATCAGTGGCCGCCGTGCGAAGCGCTGCCTACAAGGCCAAAGCAGTGGCTACAACAAGCGAGTACGAAAACACACACTCTGATAGTGATGGCTGCAACGAAGGCTGGGAACGCGATCGCTGCTCCAACACGTTGCCCACACGCAAGCTTAAGAAACGCATCGAGGCAGGCGCCAAAAGTATTGGACCGCAGAACAATGCCAGTCAGCAGAGGCCAAATGTGCAGCAACTATTTGCCTGTGAAATGGCCGCCAAGCAGCAGCAGCAGCTTCAGCAACAACAACAACAACAACAATTGGAGCAGCAGCAGGCGCAGCCTCAAACTGTCAATGGAGTAGAGAATAGTGGTTATCAGGATTCAAATAGTGCTATTACCAAGGGACAACAAGGAACAACGGCAGCAGTGGGCGCTGGTGAAGGCTTGGAAGCTTCCGAATCTGAGGTGTACTTTGCGGATGTGAGCAGTTGCTGCAACATGTCCGTAAAAAATGATAACTACTATGACAATGCGCAACGTCATCAGCAGGTGCATCATCAGCATCAGCACAGCAATTGCAGTCACAGCAGCAGCAGCAATCAGAGCGGCAGCAATAACAATAATGAGGATTACCTGGCACAGCGTTTTGGACGGCGAGAGCACTCAATACGCAGTCGATTGCCAATTCCGCAGGCACGTCAGGAGGATGAATACGAGAGCTCCAATCTGAACATACCGACGCTGAAGAGTGCTGCCCTGGAGCAGCAACAACAGCAACTACAAAAGGACATCTCGCGTCAGAGCATGTGCTCGGTTGAATCGGAGGCCAAGACCGAATTCACCGATCTGTCACCATCCACGCCATGTGATGGTGTTCCGCTGTCCCTGTTGCCACCGCCACCCGCTAACTTTGCCAGCGATCCGCCCGTGTCGCAATCGAATTCGGCTGTCAACTTTGTGGCCTCGTTTCCGTATTCGTCAGAATCGCAGTGCCTGGAAGCGCATCGACGCTCTACAAAGAACATACATGAACTTTTGCTCGCCGGTAGTGGCAGCAGCCCAGGGGTTGTGGAGCCACCACACTCCCCTCACTCTCCTCATAACCAGACACACTACGAGATTATCAATGACCGATACCAGTTGCATCGCTCAGTAGCCGGGAGCAGCAGCAGCAGCAGCAAACACAAGTCCAAGTCAAAGAGCCGTTCTCGAGAGCAGCTGGACATTTATGATATCAACAGCTGTCCAGGCGAGCGCTCGGATTGGTCAGATGGCAGCGGTTGCGGTGCTTTGCGGGGCAGCAGCAAGCGTTTGTGAGACGAAACCGAAGTGTTCGTCTAGGTTTCATTAGAACAAATCAACATATACACGCGCTCTAACACATTATTTATACTCAATCTCTTACAATCAGTCAGTCAGTCTACTGTCTTCCTTATAATTTGTGAACAGATCGTCGCATTTGTAATGTTTGCCATCCAAAATCAGCTCGAATAGCAAAATATTACGGTAATTAGTTAAGCTCTTTCTCTCTTTCTATCTCTTCGGCTTCCTTTCGCGCCAAGGTCTGTGCGGCCGCAAACTTTGCTTTAACTAAACATGTATTTTATGCCATCCTTTTAACTTATAGCGTTAACGAATTCGAAATGGAGAACGAAAATGTTATATACAAAATATTGTAGTATTGTATTGAATGTTAAAATTGTAGCAACGATAATCTATGAATATTATACAAATTATGTTACACTTACATACCTGCGTATTTAAATACATATTTGCATACATGCATATATATTATACACAACACTCACACTACAAAAAATATTTATACAAGCATTTGTAGTTAATTACACACGTTAGATTGAAAGTTACCTTTAATATTAAACAATAACACAAACATACTTCAAATGTATGAAACTTTTACTAAATCTTGCGAGCATTTGGTTTTAAACAGTTATACTGTGAGCGATAGACATTCGAGGGCTGGGGACATAATATTGGCGCACTTATCGATACCGCTGACAAGCATCGAGTAAAGAATAGAAAAACTTGGCGCCAAGATGTTTTTAAATTAAATTAATTATGTTGAACTTTTTATTACGAGCGACTTAAACAGACAGCTTGAGCTGCATTTAAAACAAACATACACAAAATAAAAACTTAGAAACTAAATGCATTTTTTCAATGTGCCAAACTGTGCAATATTGTAAAAATAAAGGTGCTTGCTAATCCCAAGCTCACCATAGTGGCAGCAGCATTTTTGCGATCCGCTATGCTGCCATGGGGTATTTCATTCTCAGAGTCGTCGGGTACAACCACCTCATCGGCGGCCAGTTCGTCCAATGCAAACGTAGTTGCTTCGTTTATGGTACGCAGAAGCGGATAGTTTTGATTAAGTCTCCTGGGAGCGTTCGTAACAAGTCTAAAATCTTCATAGGTATCCGTATCCAGGTCACAATTGCCCAGAAAATCATCGGTGTCCACAGACCAGACCATTACGCCAGCCAATCGCTTCTTTACAGCAAACTTTACCTTATTCGCAATGGAACGAGAGCTATCAAAAGTGACGACGCTGACATCTTGCGTAAAGACATTACGCTCTGAAACCGCAAGCATTTGACTGGTAGGTGCGTCCCACTTCTTGGACCAGCCTGAGGTTTTGTTGCTCAATATGCTGCAGATCTCGTTATAGCCAAGGAACCCATCCTCGCGGGTGTATGGTCCACGGAATCCCACGCCATCACTAGCATCATCTACATTGCCCTGGGCAACAGTTTTAAAGGTGCGTCCATAAAAAGGCAAACCTAGCACCAGTTTCGATGGTGGAGCACCCAGCTTTAGCAGATAATCAATGCTGTATTGCTAGAAGAATACATAATATGAAGGAATAAGATCATAAGAGTTCTGAGTATTGCTTACCACACTTAAGGGATCTACAGCTGGCGCAGAAAGTGGGGCATTAAAGCCTATTTTTCTATCCCAGCTGCCATGATAATCGTAGCACATAATGTGTAAAAAGTCCAAATACCGGGCAATCTGCCTCACATCGTAAGCCTCATCAATGACATTCTTGGCAGCGCCAATAGCCGATGTAAGCAGCAAACCATGGTTGTCAAACTCTTCCCTTAGCTCCTTGGTTAGAGCAACAAAGTTCTCACGATCCCTCGGACTACCGCCACGTTGCGTAGGATACTCCCAGTCCAAGTCGAGACCATCAAAGTTGTATTTCCGGACAAAGCCAGTCACCTGCTTGACAAAATGCTGACGCTGTTGCACATTGGCGACCAGAGTCGAGTAGTTCTTGGAGCCTTCATTCCAGCCACCGATGGCCAGGCTGACCTTCAGATGTGGATGGCTTCGTTTCAAGCCCGTTAAGCGTTCATAGCCACCCTTACCATACTCCTCTGTCAGATCCTGCCACGGGTCTGCAACATAACCAGTTATGACAAGTTGACATGATATGGATGTGTTTATATTGTCTTACCCAATGATTTGATGACTGACTGGGTGATGTCCAGGCCAGCAAAGGCATAGACGGCATGTGTGCAAAGGCTTGGATCAAAGTTCTCTATGGAATAGGCACCCTGTCCAGGCCGATACACTGCCCAAGTGGATATATAGCAAACAACCACTTTATTGTGTGCAGGTCCTAAAGGAAGTACAAAATTTACATATTAGTCATCATCCCCTTAGCATTTAACCGCAAACACTCACCAGTCCTTGCCTCAGTCGAAGCCCACAATGTGCTCGAAGCCACAAAGAGTAAGAGCGACAGCAGTGTCCCCCTGCCAGCAGCCCCTTGTCCCTGCTTCATGAACGTTTGCATCTGCTGAGAATATGAGAATTGGGTAAGCGCCGCTTAAGTGAACTGCGATGTTACTACAAACATATGACTATGGTATATACCACAAAGCTAAGTACATTGTATCTGTAAGATACATTTAATTAAGATCAATTGAGCTCCGCTTTTAATTAACCGCCCGTTTCTGTGCTGCTGACGCAAAAAAGTGAAAGGCAAGAATCAAGTCAGATTTTTATATGTCCAAGCATAAATAAAATGAAATGGTTTGCACTGAGTCATAAAGGTGAGTTTTACATGTATAAAATGTATATGAAACAACTATAAGGAACTACAACGAAAAAACAAGTATTCAATATGTGGGCTGTGAAACCTGATTCTCAACTTATGCACATCCGTTCATCCTTAAATTTTTATGGCAGCCGGCATAAGTGCATATAGAGTTTATAAATGTTCACCTTACGACTGCGATAATGATTCATTTGCGAACAGTTCACTTGCAAGTTCGCAAATTAATATTAAAGAGAATTTTGTTATCAGTCAGATTGTTGGGCAAACAACAACAGTTTGATTGCTGATACAAGAAGAACATAAACATGCATTTTGAAATGACAATGGCAACATTGTAAACAACAAAACTGTAATTTCACTTTTCAGTTTTTCATTTTATATATTGTTGTTTGTTTGCGGTATTGAGGAAACCGGAATTGTCTTCACATCTTTACCAGTCGTCTCACACACAAAGACAACTTGCGAATCATGCGAAAACAAAATTAAGACGAGACTTGAAAATATTGAGAGGAAAAAACCAGATTGCAACTCCAAGAACACAGCTAAATATTCATATGTATGTAAAATGTGCGATAGGTAATCGCCCTAGGTTTTAGATCGGGCTACGCCTGCGCCTGCTAATGCAAAGCCAATTAGCGCTCTTGGTACAATAGCGGCAGGGCACAATAAACTCTTTAAAAAAATAAAACACCCACTTGACTACGCACAAGCCTCACTTTTTGTTGTAGGTCGTGCGTAGCATATTTAAGGCAGAGACCTTTTTTTTGTGCATACAGTTGGGGTTATTTAGGTTTATTACGTACAATATTTTGTTGCTTCAAGACGTGTTTTTTTACAAAAGTCACTTGATACGTCCCGCTAGTTAAAAGAAACTCGTACCGTTGTCAACGCGTTGCTACCAATAACTAAACTTCGTTGGGCTGAAGCCACGGCCACACTGTCGATTCATATACATTCATAAGCCACTGAAGCCGAACCCCGTACCATAGCCAGCAAAGGCAACTCAGAGCGGACTGTCAAATAACTTAAGACTCTTTAGTGTCTGCAAAGAGAATTGAAGCTTAGCCATCACTAACAAAGCTGGAGTATTCTTTGAATCATATTAAGATGTCTGTGTTTGAAATTAAATAGCCTTTGGAAATTGTGTTTTGTGGAGGATTAAACTGCTGCTTGAAAAATGTTAAATTCATATGTACCGTACGCTCTGAAAGCATCGAACATAAAATTTAAAATTAAATACAATTCGAACATTTGCTGTATACTTATCGATGCCGATCAACTGCTGAGCGTATCGTTAACGCAGCCCTGACCAACGGTAATCGCTGTCATATTTCTTTTGTCATCACTGTCTTAAACATAAACAATCGTCAGAAATATCTACTGCGTACACACAGAAAAAGTCATTAGGTCCACTTTAAGAAGTGGATAAAAATTTATTACAGTGCACTCACTGTTCGTTTGTATAATGGACATTGTTGAGGATGATGTGTCAGGTGCAGCATCAGCTTGTAAGCGCCAAAAGCGCGCAACCTCCACGGATTTAAGTTCCACCGATAGTAGCAACGACGCATCAGCTGCCGAATCTAACGGGGACTCCACGTTGATTGGGTAAGTGACAACAGGCTAAAAGCAAACGCATACATTAACGCAATTGACCATTGATTTTTACGGCTTGCAGAAAGGAGGCAAATGCAACTATAAATAGTCACAATAACAACAATGTCAAAACAGAATTGCAAGAGCAACAGATAGACGAATCAGTAACAATAGACAATGCTGATTTAAACACAGGCACAGAACAAGCTGTTGAGCAGATCGCCGAAGATCGATCGAGTTCTCCATCGCTTCTTTATCCATTTGACGATAGCTCGTGTGATGAACCAGAACCCAGCAATCCGGTTAATGAGGACTCGAGCTCAAATCCATTTCTAGACATCACATCGAGCGAACTCGCAGCCGCAGCCGCAGCAGCAGTCGCAGCTAGAGTGCGTAGCAGCTCTGCTGATAACAATGAAATTGGTAAGACATACTAAACATAGTCCAATCACAACGTATTCATTCTTACTTCTATTTAACAGTAGACCTCAACATCAGTAGCAGTGAAAATTCTCTTGAACAGCCGTCTCATCGTGATCAAGAAGCAAATGACGATGGCAATGTAGCTGATCAATCATTGGAGGCTGAAATCGATGAGGATGGTGAGTCTCGCTCGCCTGCAGCTCGATCAGATGACAGCAGCTCCAACTCGAGCTCCAACAGCAGTGTGCGTTGGAACCGCGGTAATATGTCTGACCACGTCGAATCCGATTCCGTAAGTTCTTTCTCGATTTATTGCCAGGACCGTTAAATTGTGACTTACTTATTTACAGGATGACTTATATGAAGGAACTACGAATCCTGCAGAAGAAGAAGAAATAAAGAAATCTGTTAACAAAGTAATGTGTAAATCTAAGCCGGAATACAACTGGAACTTTGCACTGGAGTTGATGCAACGTGAAAATAATTTATTTAATCGAATCGGTTGGCGCGGCGGTCATACATCTGTTTCTAGTTTCGGACAGGGATATTACGCATCTCGGCAGGTGGTCGAACGTATGAAACTGTTGACCTCCTTAAGCCGCCATCGCTGCTGCGTAAACTGCTTGAGTTTTAATCGTTCCGGCGACCTTATTTGCTCCGGCTCTGACGATCTCCGTATTATTGTGTGGGACTGGGCTAAGGGCCAGCAGAAGCACAACATTACTTCAGGACACAATCTCAACATATTCCAAACCAAATTCATTGATAGCACTGGCTGCCTTGACATCGTATCAGCCAGTCGTGACGGGCAAGTGCGCCGTACCGTTATTCCACCTTCTGGAAGCAGCAGCATTAAGCCGACTCAGTTGTACACTCACAGGGAAGCTGTGCATAAGCTAGTGGTAGTGCCACACAGCCATCACGAGATCATGAGCGCCGGGGAGGACGCGGCAGTCAAACACTTTGATTTGCGTAGCAATACCTGCACATCAATGCTGCGCTGCTACTCACAGGAAAATAAACGTGTTCGACTGTTTAGCATTGCCCACCATCCCTTTGCGTCGGAGTTTTGCGTCAGTGGCTCTGATGATAAGCTGCGTGTTTATGACAAGCGCAAGCTGAATAGTACTGTTCACGAAATGTCGCCTAAGGATGTAAGCTAAGCATAACTTAATGATGTCAATGTTCTAAACCACTTTAATTACAGGCAAAAGTAACGCAAATAACATGTGCTGTCTACAACCATAGCGGAAGCGAGATTCTTGCCTCATACAGCGATGCGGCCATATATCTCTTTGACAGTCGTAACTACAAGGATGGAGAATTTATGCACTCCTATGAAGGGCATATGTAAGTATTCTTTTAAAATGATATGGTGATGTCTATAAGTTTTCAACTTTTAACGTTGTTGTATACAGAAATAGCCGTACGATCAAAGGTGTCAACTTCTTTGGTCCGCACTCCGAGTATATAATCAGCGGCAGTGATGACGGAAATATATTTTTCTGGGATAAGAACACAGAGGCGGTGATAAACTTTCTAAAAGGCGATCAAACTGGCGTTGTTAACTGTCTGGAACAGCATCCATCGATGCCAGTTCTTGCCACCTCTGGCCTAGATCACAGCGTGAAGATATGGACTCCCAGCTCCAAACCAATAGTAGTGAGTCATTTAAAGTGTAATTTGTGACATTTTATTAAAGCTTTTCCGTTCTAGGAGGTGCCATTTTCGGATTCTCTAAAGGAAACGTTGCAACGCAACTTCCGACGTAACATCTTAATGGACGGCGGCGACTTTGACATCCATCAAATTCACTATTTTATACGTCGCCTTATTGAGCCTAGTCGCAATTTGGAGCGAGCTGAAGATTATATGGCGGAAAGAAACATGGGCATGAGCAGTAGCAGCGACAGCAGCAGCAGCAGCAGTAGCGACAGCCACTTGTTTCCCAGAGCACGCCGCATGCGCAACCGAGGCAGCAATTCCAGCAGCTCCGATGAAGGGCAACCCAGATCCTAATGGCTGTCGCGCGCAATAAGAAATGCCTTATTCAACAAAAATATGCCACCATCATTCAGCATTGTCATTATCATATAACACACACACTAACATAGACACACTCACATGGATCCAGTGTATTTAAAATGTATATTTTCGTTTATTTTGACCGGGTCTTAAAGCCCCACACACACATGAGTTTTCTATATAATTTTGTTTTAAGCGTTAAAAATGCTGTGAAGATAAAAAGCGCTCTCATATTTTATTATTATCAACAAATCTTATGAATGCACACACAATGAAGAGCTGTGCATGAGTATGAGTATCAAATTAAATGCTATTATCAATTTATCCATTTTATTCGTTTGTTATTTAATCACTCATTGGTCTGACAAATCAGGGCAACGCTTCGCTTAACCCAATGCGAAGCTTTAGCCTGTGTGTTGAGCAGCAGTGGCACCACATAGTTGGTCGAGTGTCCGGTTGTCGAGAGCGTACCCTTACGCTCGCCAGTCTTATAGAGCGGACAGCGATAGCGTGTGCCCTCGCTTAGCTCCAATATGGTAATGGGCCGGAAATAAATGACAGGCATAACATACATAAGTACTTTTGGTAACTGCTCGGCGAGCATATTTTGTTCCCAGTGCCAGCGGGCACCTTCAAGAAACAGACCATTGCAATAGACGCCATCATCCGGCGGTGTGGCCTTTGTTTCCACCTTAAGCACATCGTAGTCAAAGGTAAGCGTGTCAATGGGTATCTTGTATTTTCGTGCATAGTTTTGCATGGCACCCGTGAGGAAGGCCTGTGTGAAGAAGAAGCCGGACAGCCAGAAAGTGGGCGGCTTACCAACTCGATGCCAGGTGTGCAACCAATTAAGACGCTTATACAAATCTTGAACATAGGAGCCTAGAGGTTTAAGGCAAGGATATGATTTGCCCATCCACTTGATTGGTATGCGGTTGAATTTCATGGCAGTCATCACGTTCTCCAAATCTGGAGTCATGACAATGATGCCCTTAATGCCCATGGACAAGTCACGGCATGAGGCACGAATTTCCTTCTGCAGTTTAAGGAAGCGTTCCATTTCTTGTACCACAACCGTGTTCATCGATTCGTTGTAATCCACTGGATACTTTTCAGCTGCTCCCTCAATATCCATATCCGGTGGCATTTCTGTTTCAATCTGTTTAATGGTGTCTAGCACCATTTGCTCGGCGCTTACGCCACCACTGGCCGAGCCCGCGGCTTCGCTTCCCAGCAGTAGTATCATTGAGTCCAGAAGGGTTTTGGTTGTCTGCAGATCACGCGTTATGCCAGAATTAGCATGCAGGCCATATACCTCTGGCGGTGCCAACGATGGCATGCTCTCATCTAAATACCGCAATATCTCCCGATGCTCCGTCTTGCGAGGCAGAATATAACGATCGTCTGCGGCGAATCGGTAACGATTGTCTGAAACAACCTGAGCATTGCAGAAATCAGCTAGAATAGTCACTATTGCACGCCTGTCCCAGTTATCTGTAACACGTCCACCATAGTTACACTCACTAGTCAAATACGAGATGGCATCATATGGGACGTGCTCATACTGATTGAGCAGCATCTGCAATCAACACAAGCCATTAATACATGCATAGAAAAATTAAGAACTCGCACTTACACTTAGCTGAAGCACAGAGATTTGCAAATCGGACTCATTAAATCCGTAGGCTATGTTCCAGCCCAATGGGCCGTATTTACGTCTCTCCTGCACAACGGCATGGAAGAAGCAAATGCCGAATAGCAGACGTGTAAAGGCGCGATCCTGTTTGGCGCAGCCCATATAGAATTCGGGCTCATTGATTGGTTCCGAGTTGTAAGAGCGCATCAAGTTTTCCCTCAAACCCGTTGGCGGTTCATTTGTCATTTTGACACCATTTTGCAAGATAGTTACGGGAAATTGTGGTGTAGGATACGCAGTCAGCCATATGCGGAAGTTTGCTAAACGTTGAATACGTGAGTTTGTATTTATTACAAATTGTTGCTATGATCTTACCCTGTGTGTTGAAAGTGTCCATATTCTCCCATAGATACTCCAAGGTGGACATCCAGGATGCGGCAAGATGGCAGTTTTGCAGGCATACCCAATAGCCCATTTCTTGGGCGTTCTTGATAAGTGCAGTCGCAATTGGGCCTTGTCCTTGACCCAACGAAATGCTTTGAAACGTCTCCTCCTGTCCCATTTTTTCAGCAAATACCAATAGAGAGCCTAGAGGATCTGCACCTGGTGACAAAATAAACACCAGTGGAGTTAGCGCCGTGGAATCCGCATACGACTTTGAAATGTCAAACTCGGGCGGAGAGACAAACTGCTCGCCAATCGTAATCGAAATGAATTTGCGCACTCCCAAAAATACAGAATCCGGACGTAGTGCCTTCAGCACGATGATCTTCTCAAAGGCTGTGGTCTTGTCGTTCCAGGGTGCTGGCAACGGCTGGAGCTCGGGTGAGGCATGATCGTATATGGCTTGCCAGGCGCGTAGATCGTTTCGGAACGAGCTAACTATGCCCTTCAGCTCCTTGAGCTCTTCCAGGCGCAACACATTGAGCCAGACCACATCGGTTATCCAACTAGGATCGGGATTGGGTGGAACATTAGTGGACTCTTTGGCATTAGTTAACAAGTGCGCCAGATGTCGCATCTCAACCTGACCCGTGCCCAGCATGATCCGTGCGGTCAGTATGAATGAGAAGAGCAGCTTGTCCTTCTCGAAAATGGAGCGGCATACGTTGTTGTACAGGTTTCTGGTGAAGCCATCAACCAAAAACTTGATTCGTCGTGGCAGATCCTTCGATTTGTTAGCCGTCTCAATAGAATACATGTAGAGATTGATGTACCAGTTAAGGGAGAACTGATACATGGGATCTATATTGGGCAGATCGGTTATGGAGTAGTATAAGATTGAAGAATGTACTGCCACTGGCTTGTAATTAAGTCGAAATGCTTCAATTTTTGCGGATGTTTCTTTAGCTGCATCCTGCTTTTCGGTTATGTCCTTGGAGAGTGTCTTTGAATCGGCGAGTATAAGTATTGCTGCTTCGTTCTCAAGAATATCCCCCTCGCTGGAGGACAGTGTCTTGAGAATCATATTTTCAGCATCGCGCAATGCTCCCTTATTCGCCGCCGCCTCAGTGGTAAGCATTATACGCAGCTCTTGGAGATCGGGTCGCTCCTTGGCCACAACAATGCTAAGCAGCTGATCCATAAGAGCGTTTTGGGTAAGTGCGAAATTAATAACGGTTACCTTGTTGAAGGTTTCGGGAAGAAAGTGGGGATTCCGTAGATTACAAGTCATGTACAGTCGAAAGTTGGGCGATACCGGCACCACATTTTCTCCTAGGCTGATGTGCTTGATGCCGCCTTGAAGGAAGGTTTGTCTCATTAGAATCGGATCTAGTGGAACCTCTAGCTCCTCCTGCACGTTCTCAATGATCACCGGAGACCCATATTCCAAGGCATCTGCAATAATCCTCATATAGTTACTCTGATTGAACTTAACACAGTTCAATCGATTTTTGCGTTCCATATTCTTTAGCCAGTTGTTGGCCTGACCCTGAGGATCAATGAAAAGGCTGTATCGACTGGAATTGGCCGAGATTATTGCGTTCTCGCTGGAGAACTCATCGTTGGGCAGACCATCTAGCTGCCAATTTTGTATGGTCACCTCTAAGCCCAACACTGCCGATATGGAGTACTGACTTGAGCAAGGTATCTTAAGATCAACACATTTCTTAAACCAATCACTAACACAATTCGCCCTGTACTGCAGATTAACGGCCGATAAGTAGGCAATGACGCCACATGAGATAAGCACATCGCCGGGAAGATGATCGTACAGTTCCTGCAGGTCATCAGCAGCCTTATTCCAGCGCGACTTCTCACCGCCAAGGCCACCAATGAGTGCCTCAGCGCGCAGTAGCTTGTTGCGGCAGCTCTCGGCATGGTCCTCAGTCTTTTTCATCTCCTCGTTCGCCTTGTCCAGCTCGATGTTCAACTGTGCCACCTTCTCTTCCAGTGCAGCGGCCATGGCGCGCTTCTCGGCCAGAAAGGCCATTGTGTCAGCGTATTCCTTCTCAGCGGCAGCAAGCTTCGCCTTCTTGGGCGCTACGACCTTGGCGACATTGTCGTACAGGTCCATGGCAATAATCCACTGGCAAAGTCCCTTGGCTGCACTGGAGGCTTTGGCAACGACTTTGGGATCAAAGTCCTTGTTGGGTATAAACTCTTTGCGTATACGCTTCATCGTCTCCACAGGAATGTTGTCCTTGTCGAACTCCTTTAGAGCGGGTAGAAAGTTCATATCGCCTAAGATACGTTTACTTGGGCCCCAAAAATCATTGACCATCTTGCCAGTTGATGGATCAGGTATGCGCTCTGCGGGCGCACCCTTCATAACACACACAGCTGCCATGACCAGTTTAATAACCGGTGGCGGATTCTTCATAGACTTGACTAATGTTATGTCTGCGGGCTTAAGTGTATTCAATGCGGCAAGCGCATCCTCCAGCACAGGTATGGCCTTGGCCAAATCCTTCTCACACTCGTTCTTGAGCACCTGAGCAGCTTCTGCTTGCACCGAGGCCACCTCCTCGTCCAATTTAACTTGCTCCGCAGCAGCACTGGCCGCCAGTGTCTCTTTATTTATTTCCAACATCATTTTCCTAGATGCCTCCGCCAAGGCCACCAGTTTCGGCTGCAGGGCATTCAAGTCCCGTTGCATGATCGAAATAGCGGCAGCGGCTGCAGCCAACGTATCCAGACCACCAATATAGCGCATTTTGGCCAGCATCGTCTCGCCCTGCTTGCGTGCAATCAGAGTCTGAAATGATCGAATCAGTTCAATAAAGGAGGCGTTCGTCTGGTAGATGTGACGTCCGGACATTTGGCAGAAGGAGCGTGTTGCACGCGCTGCTGTGGTATGAAAATATTGACAGGTGTCCATGATGGCCAACTTGATTTCTTCGGAGGGAACATTTACATCGACCAGCGACATTTTGGCTATCATCTGGAGGGCCTCTTCGGGCCAACTGTCATACCAGTCAATGGTGCAGCAGTTAACCAACGAGGGATACAATCGCACCCGGGTGCGCAGAGCATCTCCAATGGGCGAGAAACTTAAGACAATGTGCAGTTTCTGCTTGCAGCGGTTTACAAAGAACGAGAAGACTTGGAGCGCCGAAACGTCAATGTTACGATTACCGCCTTGAGCGGCTAGGCGCACCATCTCCAGGACCTCCTGCTTTTCGTCGATAGGAAAGATGTTAGGAACTTCACCCTGGTTCAGCAGGCAATCAATATCTTGCAGGAACAGTTCCATTTTGATCTGATTTTCGGTGATAAGAAATGTGGTGTGCTTATTCATGCCACCAGCCTCCTTGAGTATGATTTTAATGTCATCGTGCCATTCGTTGGCCCCATAGTTTTTAGTGATCTCTGGCTGAAAGAATGATGTCTGCACCATATTGGTGGCCAGCTTGGTCAGTGACTGTCGTCCAGAGCCGCCCAGACCAATCAATAGAGCACTGGCGCCCTGTATAGATATGATGCGGCAGATGCGATTTAAATGCTGCATGGCGAATGTGAAGAGTGTTATGTCCATTTTGGAACGTCGCGTTGAGTTGTAGTCTTCAAGACTGTGTACGGCCAGATTGTGGAATACCTCCATACTGGGCACCTCTTCGTAACGGCGCTCATCTGGCTCGCTATCCTCGTCAAAGTACATTCCAAAGAAGATCTCGTTAGCTGCCTCCATCGCAAAGACGTCTTCCTGTAAAGCATAAAATTTAACTAAGATTATGTTGATTCCTCTGAAGTATGTCTACTCACAATACAATACTTTTCGAATACACTCTCAACGCGGTCCTTGAAGTTGGCCTTTAGACACTCGTTTAGCTTCTCAAACATCCATTTGCGATCGATATCATCGACTAGACGATCATAGAATACTCTCATCGCCTCGTGATACCAGACGCGTATAAGCATTTTCTTATCGTTAACGGACTCCTTGCGCACCAGGGTGCAGCCGGTGACGACACGCGAAATATCGCGTAGATTAAATATGTAGTGGGATTTGGCTGGTGTGGCACGAATCTCCGATTGCACACACGTGTATATGCTTTGCGTGGCGCTCACTATTTGATTGGTGACCACAAAGACATCCTGCCCGTGGCCCGAGCGTCGAAAGCCATTCAGTGCCACATTGAGAAAGATGCGATACATTGTGTCATCGCTAAACGTGTTGATTGAGAATACATTAAAGTGATTGAGAAAGCGTGCGTAGACATCCTGACGACTGCCGCCGGGTAAACCGCAGGCAGTGATGATGAGCACATTGTTGATCCAGACCTTCGAGCTATCCCTTAAGTCGTAAACATGACCATAGTCAAAGAATTGACGCAGCAACTCTAACGGCGGCTGAGCCCCATAAACTTCTTTAACCGGCATATTCATGTCGTCCACAAAGAGCACACTCTGCATTCCTTTGGGTGGGCCATAAATTCCACGCTTCAGCTTCTGAAGCTTAGCTATGATCTGCTCCTGAGTCTGGTTTGCCGAGATCATTACTGTGAATGTTATGAAGCCCGTCTCGTACACATCCGGATTGAGCTTGTTCATTAGATAATTCTGAATGTATACGCTTTTGCCCGTGCCAGTGGGTCCCACAAGCAGCATGCGTTTTTGGTGGTGCACATGCATCTTCAGAAGATGTATATACCGAGCTGTATCCACCGTGGGCACAATAACACCTGTCTTTGTCTCTTCGACATCCATGCGCTTTGCCAGCTCTGGCCAGTAGCGCCAATTGCCTCGCTGCTTGAAGACAAACATATAATCGACGAGCATACCCTCTGCCGGTGGCGTAACTTCCATTTTTCCCAGAGCAGCTGGCTCATTTTCATAAAGCTGTCAAGCAGTCCAAGAAGTATTATTGTACAGATCAAAACACGATTACTTACTTTTCGTAGGTGAACATCGAATTTCTCGCGCGATTCTGTATTCAAAACTCCGCCAACGCCCCAAACCAATCCATACAGCATAGCCGCCTGTATGTAGCCCTGTATATACTTGTCATAATCATCTGGATTCTCCTCAATGGCCTCGTCCATAAGCATGTCAATCAAATCGAAAGTTGTTCGCATAGTGTTAAACTCACCGGGCCTGACGAACTGACTACAGTATCGCCTTACAAATGTCAGACACTAAAGGAAGTTCTTATTGAAATATGGTAGCCTGGAGCAATTAGTGTTAATACTCACTGGCACCAGTAGCCATTGCAGCATATCAATCATATACTTTTTGTTCTCCTCATCAGCCCACCGAGGATCTGCCTTCTTGAGCCAGCTATTCGCAAATGAGCGCCATCCTAGAGTGCTCGGTTCCATATAGATCATGCCACATCGCGACACGGTAGCCGGCGATGCTTGTGCCAGATCCATTACCTCAAAGACCATGGACATTTCGTTGGACATAGTAATCACCTCACCGCTAGTCAGACACAACTTTTTGTTATCGTCTAGTACAGTGTTCATGTTTTCAATCCACACTGCATCAACTGGACCATCAAAGATGACCTAAATAGGAAAAGCATATAATTGTTGTAATATTAAGGCATCTCAAGGTATTTACCCATTTTCTATCTGGTGTTGGTGTCATCGCAAAGTCTCGAAAGATCTTTGCCACTAAACCATCAGTCCATTCATAAGATATGGGATCGAAGGAACCATAAAGCTGATTCATTGTTATGGACTTTGGATTCATAATGCCCATTTGCACGTGCTGAAAGTAACTACTCATGGCTGGCGCCTTTATCTTAAGTGCGGACAGAACCTTGGCCAACACTTGTAGCGTCTTGGACTTGCCAGCCAGCGGTTCACCAACCAGCATAAAGCCATGCCGCACAATAATCATCTCGTATGTCTGAATGACTTTAGTGAGAAAGCTCGGTGCGGGCTCTAGGATCTCCTCTTTGCAGACGCGCTTGAACTCTGCCTCCATAAGTGAGTAGTCGATGTGGGGCAGCTTAATACCAGGAAAGATATCCGAGATAATGCCCTCGAAGAGTGGTACATCGAACGACAGAAATTTGGGTAAATTCACATCGATTAAACTACGCAACAGTAAAATGTCTTCCAGCTCATTGGGATACTGTTTTTTGATGTTGCCACAAGCGGAGAGAACCGTCTTGACGGCTCGCATACCGTAATCGTAATGGTTTTGGCTGGACAACTGTTCCGAGCACAGGCGATAAGTTGTCACGATTTTGACAGCCAGTTTACGTGCATCAACAAAACCATAGGAGTACAGGGATATCTCTCCGATCATTGCATAGTCAGGTACCATCATGGCTACCGAACGGAAAAGGACCTTCAGATTGTCGGGCAGTTCGGAACGTCCTGCGTAGCCGGGATTCATGGTAATGCAGACATAGCATGCGGGGTTAAGCACCAGCTCTGTGCCCTCAAACATGAACTTGGACACGTTGCCGCGCACAGCCTGAATGATGAGCAGAATCTGCTGTGCAACCACAGACAGCACTTCCAGCTCTATGCGGTTAAACTCATCAAAGCAGGCCCAGGCACCACAAGAGGCCAAGCCCTTAAAGAACTTGCCCATGGCCTTATAGTCCAGGCCATCAGAACAGTTAAACACTTTGCACTGTACGGCCAGTGCCTTAGCCAGATCCTTGGTCGTCTCTGTTTTTCCTGTGCCGGCGGGTCCCTCTGGAGCACCATTTAAATGCAGTTGGTATGCACCGACCAGGGTGCGGTAGCAACGATCTGTAAGCGGTGTGATCACTAGACGATCCGAGTTGCCAAGGTACTCGTTGGCAAACGGCACCGTCGCATTGATAATGCGCACCAGCATCGTGGACTCCTCCCAGTAGTAACGCATTTGTGCCAGCCATTGAAAATCGTATTCGCTGCTGATCTTCAGACGTATCAGCTCCTCGGTGACATCCTTGGCATGGACATCAATTACAATCAGTGACTTGATTGTTATACGATTCAGATTGCTTATGACCGGTGAACGCACCAAATTTACAATGTCCTTTAGCTCCATGGAGAGTTCCCCGAAGAAGTGATTCATCACCGTCTGATTGCCGCCGTAGCTGCGACGCAGGCAGCTGTGCATCCGCGAGGCCCAAAAGACCTGGGAGACGGCTAGCACAACCATCTGTGGCCACCCAACGACCCAATCGTTTCGCTTTACTGTGGGATAATGGTTGTAGGATAACTCGCTCTCATTGCGTACCGCCTTCAGCATTTCCTCCTCGACGCCAACCAGCCATTTCTCGACGCTGCCGCCGGCTGCAACTGTTGAGACCTGTTCGATGAATGCGATGCGCTCCTTGTCGCTGCTGATCATGGCAAGGACATTTTTTCCAGAATCAAAATCAAGTATATTAATGCCCTCAAAGCATTTACTGAGATGAGGTTGCACACGTAGTGGATCCTTGGTCTCGGAAAGAATCTCCAACATTTCATCGTTTGCCAGAAAGAAGAAGCGTGGAAAATACAAGCGCTTTTTCTCCAGATAGTTGCTTACGCCGGTAGCTATATCCTCGAGCAACTCGTTGGCCTTCTGCAGGGACTCTAGCAGACCGGAGACTGGTGCTGTTTCCATGACCAACGGCTGGCGCAACACCAAGCCCATGTTGCGTGTGTAGGTCTGTTCCACAATAGTGAACAAGCGACCCTCCTCGGGCATCTGGGCTACAATGTCTTTGGAGGAGAATATGGGCAACAGGTAAAGAAAGTTAACCTGCACCTTTCCCCATTGATCGAGAGTTTCGTTAACCCTTGTGATCTTTTCGTACCAGGCGCGCACTTCCTCCTCACATGGCTTCATGAAGGCCGAGCCACGCATGGTGAGCGTCTTTAAAATGTGATCGTCCAGCAGTGCCTGTATGTCGTCCAGGCTGGAGAGTATCGTTACGCCTGTCTCCTTGTAGGGACCAGTGGGAAATACCTTGTTCTCCCATTCCTTAATCATGAGTTGAAGATTGTTCCACAGCTGTAATTCCTTATTGGCACCAATGCTGATTATTTCAAACTGATCAAGTACGTGCTCTAGACCAGAGTTTAAAATCTTCCTTAACGTAGTACCGGCATCAGGCGTTATATCAAATCCAGCAATCTCGGACATTTCCTTCCAGTGGCGCTTTCGCAGCGCTGGATTGCACAAGGTGTTGACAATGAAAACGCCAATAGTAAAGTCCTTAATAGACTTGATCATAGAGGCACACAAGCGCAGCGGCACAGGATGCTTGTCTGGATCGGGATCTTCTGTTTGTCCCTAAAATAAAATGATGTGAATACTAGTTCTGATATGCATGTAGATAGGTGTATATTACCTTGAACTTACAAACGGGATTTTCGACCATGTCCTGCTTGATCTTAATGCGATAGTATTTTTGATTCTTTTGAAACTCCTTTAGATAATCGTCGGTCGTCATCTCAACAAATTTTGGCTCTAGGTACTCAAAGGGTCCATCAGTCCACACACTTAAGTATCGCTGCCATTCAATGCAACACCTTTGAATCAACGAGGATCATTAATAAAGGCTAAGTACATATATTTTTATACTTACTTCATTAGCTCGGCAAATGGGTAAACAAATGATTTGATGACTTCCAGAGTTGGGTATTCGGTTTGGTTGACTTTAAAGAGCTTCTCTTCTTTGTTTATCCAGGCCACATAGTCATCGAAAGTTTTAAGCTGATCTATAAAGTTCTGAAGTATTATATAGCACTCGCGAAACTTTTCCGGGCGACTCATGTCGTCTATGACCCCTAGTTTCGGTAACATTTCTTCAATATCAGAGTTAAGCTTTTTGACGACTTCCTGTAAGTGCTCCTCGAACAGGAACTTGTATTGCTCCTGCTGCGATGCATTATAATCGCAGATCTCGTTAATATCCTTGATCCAGTTAATCGTCTTGATAGTCAAATCAAAATGATACTTGGACATCTGTGTAAGCTCCACAATATTGGTGCCCACCTGAAGACAATATTGAATGCGATCGGTAAGCTCAGCTAGTTTTGTCATCTTCACATAAATCATATAGTCGGCGCTTTCGAGCAGCTCCTCCGTTGACTTTGGAATCAGTAAGGCCCGCTCCTTGATCTTTTCAAACTCATCACATATTTCTTCCTCAGCTCTAATATGCTCGCTGATAATGATAGCCGTAATGTCGGCTATAAGGCTCTCAGCCAGACCACGCAATCCCTGTATGAACGGCTCATTATCAATGACCGCCATCTCAAAGTAATCCGTAGCAGGCTCGCTTCGTAGCATATTTATGAATTCATAGTACTTTTCAATACGCGCAAAGTATTCCTCGAAGTCATGCGGCTCATCAAGAAAGTTAGCCAGTTCTTTGCGTTCATCCAACGAGTATAGAGCAAAATACTTTTGTCGATATCCATCAATGTAATCCGTCAATTGGGTATAGGTGCGTACTATGATGTCCTGCACCTTATCAATAACATCCCTCACATAGTTGTCATTCATTTCGATCTTTAAAAAGTCATTGACCTGAGCAAATGTGGTGAGCGTGTCCACTTGTGGCTGTAGCGCCTCCATACGGTAGCCAACCATTGAGATTTCGTTTACAATCTCCCCAAAGATGGCATGTATGTTGTACAGGTTGGGCCGCATGTCCAAGCCATCCTCCGAGTCGTCCCATCCCAGAGACATGCGAAAGACGGGCATAGTGCGTGGACTACTGCAAATACGATAAAGCTCCTCGAATGTGCGCATTTTTAGGTTATTTACCTCGCGATTCATCAGACCCTCTAGGCCACCCCAAGCACGCCTCCACACGTTCAGTGGCATGACACGCTTGCGAAGCATTCGTTTTAGAACAGCAACCAAGCGGGTATACCAGTTCCAGCGCAGAAACGTGTTTACCTTGTCCAGCTGGTTTTGAATATACTTGCGGTAGAACTTGTAGGACAGCGCTTCCCGGCCACAAAGTCCCAGCTGCTGTTGTTGGGCTCCCATACTGCTCACATAATGAAAATTGCAAGCTAGTTCAGGTAGATCTGCTACCGATATGCTGAGGATAACGCGCATAGGTGGCTGCAGGATAAGCAGCTTCTGGGCAATCTTGCGCCGATTTTCTAAATAGAGCTTATAATTGGGCGAACGACCAGGCAGATTTGACTGAAAGTCTGCATGGGGTAAATCAAATTTAGAGGGATCTTCATCAGCGAATTCGGGATGCTGAAGTATGTTTTTCATGCTGTAGATCTTCATAAGTCGATCGTATTCCTCATTCACATCTGCCATATACGCATCCACCAATTCTGGATACTTGTTTTTGAGTCGCTCCGAGGCAAAGCTTAAAATCTTTGTCTCAGTCTTATGCAGCATACGTGGAACAACTATTTTGCGAACCTCGCGCCGTAAGTTATCCACATAGTAAGACTGTGGCAGCGGACGTGTCTCCGGCTCTGGTATCCAGGGCTTCTTTGCTATCTTCACCTTGATGTCAGCAGCCCTCTGCTTTAGAAACGTGTAGTGTCGCCGCTCATGCACATCGGATATGCGAAAAGTAAGCAAGGGATTTTTCATATACGGTTCATTGTCGTACTTGGTTATGTCCGAGGGCGGACGGTGCATACGCTCCAGCTTCCGGCTAAACATGATGCCAGTATGTGTTGATCCAAATCTTATTTCTGCTGCTCATATACAAAATATAATTAAAACCAGCCAAGAGTTTTACTTGAGCAAAAGAGATTTTACACTTGATGTCCTGTTTTTCATCGTTTCTAAGGCAACTATGTTTTTGTTTGTTTGTTTTATTCTTATTAGAAACTGTCAAAAGCTGCCGGTATTTAAGTATGTGCGTTTATATATATTTGAATAAATTGTGTAACCGCTAACATTGTGATTACTGCTAGCGGCACCAATTCGATTGCAAATGACGTTACAAATCAAATGAAAAACTTTTTGTTTTCCAAGAAACAATAATTACATATTTTGCATTCAAATGTACAATATATATATTCTTAAAAAGAGAACCCCGAATTGTTCATTAAAAAACAGCCTTAAGTTTATGCAGATGTTGATATACTTATATTGTGAGTGTGTATAGAGACGTGTGTATAAAATTGAATAGATTTGACAATACAAAATCAGTAATGAGCGTTTTGAACAATAGATTCGTATAGAAAAGAAATTGCACATGTTTGATTTTCATGGTATGTTTTAAGGTACATTTAAGCGTTTTCATATCTTAATAATTATATTTATAGTTAGTGTTTAATGCATCGATATTCAGATATAAATACTTGCATTTGGGTAACTGTGTGTTGTGTGTATGTATGTAGGAATATAACAACTTAAATATATATATTTGTATATATAAATATGCAGGGGCACAATAACAATTGCAATAATGATTGATTGATTGATTCTAGTTGAAGCTGTTTCTAGTCATTGGTCGTTTAAAAAGTTAACAGTGACGACACTATATATATATATATGTATATATGTTTTACACGCCTTGACTACCTCACACTTGTTATCTCTCAAACTGAAGCACATACTCCTTAAGAGGTCCTGGCAAATTCAGTCGATTGACATTTTGCGCCAACTTCCTGTTCATAGCCTCATAAATGGCCATGCGAGCCAACTGTTTCAGGCTGCGTGGTCGCCGATACAGCGTCGAGATCAGGGAAATTAATTGTTCAGTTTTTTTGCTCGGTACTTGAGCAACGTAGAAATTGTGCAGAGACTTGAGACAATTGAAGAGCGGCTCGTGTTCCATGGTCAGATAAAAAAGATGTATGATGCGCGTGTACGTTAATTGTGGATCGTTGAGTATAAATTCTTTTTTCGTTATCAGTATTATATAGTAAAAAAGCAAATAGCGAGAGTTTGTGCGAAACGAGTTTCGAAACGTATTGTCGCCCAAAGCAGCAGCGGCACCGCCACCACCACCACCACCTGGGCCGCCACCTCCAGCGCCACTTCCAAGTGCCTCTCCATAATTGGCGATTTCACTGGAGAAGATTGCAATGCCAGGCGTTGTCTTGCTGCTCAGCACAATGTTGGGATCGGCTCCATACTGAATGAGCGTCAGAGTGAGCTCATATATGCATTCCATATCTTGGCAAGTGCGCACGTTCTGCACCATATCTATAACGGCCTGCAGAATGTGCTGATATGTTTTATTACAGTCCAGGCCATGCTGCAGCAGCAACAACAGAATGTTTTTAATAAAGTCAAAATTTGTGCGTTTTTGTGCATCACAGTTAAGCGTAAAGTTCTCGCTGACCGTAAAGACCAGCACGTGCAACGGTTTCAAGTTTGCCCGGTATGAACAGTTTGGGTTCGCGCCATGCTGTAGCAATATGCGTATGCAGTTCATATAGCAAACCTACAATACACAAATATTTCAGTATATCTGAGTTGTATTTTGCTTTGTCAAACTTACCTTCATTGAATGCGTGAAATGATGCAAATGATCTTTGTTAATAAGCGGCACAAGTAGCACCATTATTGGCACTGAACCATCTCGGCCCACAATGTTGGGATCGCCTGTTCAAGTAATCAATCAGAAAGGAGCCTTGACAAGTGGTACTACTTATAGATTACTTACCATCCTCCCTGATGAGCATATTGAGTAGTTCATAGCAAACCTCCCAATCTCGAAGATGACGAAATACGCAGGCCATGGCACTGTTACCAGCCTGATTAATAGACGGCTTTGCTCCGTTCTGCAACAGGAAACGCACTAAGTGTAGAACATCCCATTTGCTCCACTTGTCGTAGCCATAACGTGCCTCCTCTAGTGCATATCGCACAATTAAGGCATGCAGCGGCGTATTACCCAAAGAGTCCGGCGCGTTTATAAGCTCCTTACAGCCGCGATCGAGTAGTATGCGCAACGTAGCTTGTGTATCCTCAGCGGATTTGCGGGCAGCAAAAATGACTACAAAATTAAAAGTGTTTTGTTAATAGGTAATGAGATTAATCAAGATCAATGGACTAACCAACATGAAGCAAGGTCATCTGTTGTGTACATGTGCGCACTGTTGTAATGGCACCGTGTTGTATAAGCAGCTCTAGGAAGCGTCCATCGTGTAGCACTGCATGGTGAATTGGATAATACTCATCCATAATGAGATTAATTTCTTCGGAGCGAGTCACGACCAGCTGCTGAACACAATTCCACGCGCCGCGTTCACAAGCTAGATGAAGCAGCGGCTTTTTGGCTCGAAACGGTATCCACGGCTCTTCCATCTTTTGGGTCATCATGCTGAGCACATTATACTGATCGCCTATGGATGAAAACACCAAAAATCAATAATACTACAAAGTAGAGGAACTTCATTAGTGTCCATTACCATCAATGGCATAGCACAAGGCGTTCTGTAGCTTTGTGTTTAGCCGTTCACTGACATCGTCCACATTGCTGTGCCACTTTCCGCTCTCCTCGCAATTATGTGAATGTGAGCCAGGAAAGCACATACGGGTGTCAGCATCAATTCGAGCCCCATGTCTAAGCAAAAGCTCTACACACTCTTCGTAGCCGCGCAGCGTGGCAATGTGCAATGGCAGCGAACAGGGCGCTCGATTGACGTCGGGACGATGTCGATGCAATAGCCACTTGGTGAGATCAACGTGATTGAGTCCAACGCTACGTTGCAGTATATTATACCCGCAATCATCGTGTATGACAAGGATGTTCTCATTTTTGGGTATTTGTATAAGCAGACTCTCCAATGTTTGCAGTGGGACTTTGGGATTAGCACGCAGAATTTCAAAGACTGTTTGAATTTTCTCTTCGGTCGCCTTGGACACTTTGTGACCATCCCGATGCGACAGCAATGCCGAGCCCGATCGAAACACTTGGCTAACAGAGCCGCCCATACTTTCTCTGCATGCGACACAAGCAACGGTGTTTTATTTGAACGACTTGGCTTTTTAAATAGAATGGCTGTTGGTGATGTGATTCGTTGGGCTACCTAAGAGCAACACCCATGCGGTGGAATCTGCATTTCTCCGACTCAGTTTTGTAACGTTTGCCTCTCCTCTGTATGCCTGCACAAGACAACAACAGCAAACTATGCGTAGAATGACTGCAGTGTGGAGGTAAAGTAAAAATCAATACGGATACTATGAGTTTTCACACATTCGTATTTAGCAGCACTTGGCATTACACGCGCGCATTCGATTGTTCCATTTGTACTTAAACATCCTCCATAGCGTCTTTATACATCGAAATAATTGCATAAATGCATTTCTAAAGCGATTTTACCCCAAGCAACAAAACTTTTTCTACGCTGTAAAACGAACAGCTAATCTTGTTATCAGCTGTGCGCGTCAATCGACTATCTTCGATACCATTTGACAACGATTTATCAAGTAACATTCCGCATCCCTGGCAGTCTCGCATCGCTCTGTATATAATTGGCGGGCGATTGTGCGAAGAAGATTTATAAAAAGAAGATTTCAAGATAGATTCGACCTCACCATGGCCAATCGCATAGAATGTTCATATGAAAATTTAAGCAGCCAATTTCTGCTTAAAACTAGCGATTACCAAAAGCAGTTTTGTCATCTGTATTCTCATCGTTTGGCTGAAATGACGCGCCTCTTAACGCCGCTGGCAAAAACAAAGTGGGGAACAGAAGTGCCGATTATGAAGTTGTGCGAACTGCGCGGAGAGCAAAATGTCTATTGTGTTATTATTGGTACAATCTATAAGCATCAAGTGTACAAGCCCAGCATTCTGCGCGACATCTCCGAGGAGAATCAACTGGCACCGCAGCCACAGCGACAGAATTATTCCGAGCCGGAGGACAAAGTCATATTGGAGGATGAGCTACAGCGTGTAAGACTGCAAGGCAATAATATTGATAGTCGCAATATGGCTACTGGGATCGTCTGTGCAGTAAAAGGTGGTACCGACAGTGACGGCTTCTTCACTGTCGACGATGTTCTTTTTCTAGAAAGCGGGCCCCAAAAATCACTTACCTTGCGAAATAGCTCATGCAAGTTGGTGTTTGTTTCTGGACTTGATCAACTTCAGGCACACACCTACGTCGATTCTCTTAACATGTTCCAGTACTGGCTAAGCGGCAGCTTTGGCACCCAACCCGAGATGCACTCCATGGTGCGGCTTATTGTTGCAGGCAACTCGGTGCGGAGCACAGCCGTTGCCCACGTACCCACTCTGCAGGTGGCACGCACACAGGCAAACGCTAATGACACTGTTCAGGCGGTTAGCCAGCTGGACAACTGGTTTGCATCCTGGGCACGAGCCCTGCACGTCGATGTGATGCCCGGTGGCTACGATCCGGCCAATTTTATGCTACCGCAGCAACCATTCCACAAATGCATGTTCCCACAGGCCTCGCAGCTTTCATCTTTTCAGGCCGTGTCCAATCCATATGCCTGCCGGCTGGATAGTGCCTTAGTCGTGGGCACAGCTGGCCAGAATGTGGATGACTTGCTACGCAGCACTTCGTTGGATTCATCGCTGCAGGCACTACGGTGTACCCTTAAATGGGGTCACCTAGCGCCCACCGCACCGGATACGTTGGCCTGCTACCCATATATAAGCAGCGATCCATTTATAATGAAGGAATGCCCTCACGTGTACTTTGCTGGCAACTGTGAATCTTTCGAAACAGAGCTTCATATCAGCTCAACCCAAGGCAACTCGACTCGCCTTGTGTGCGTTCCTAGTTTTAGTAAAACGCAAAGTGTTGCTCTTGTTGATTTGGAAACGCTTGATTGCCGGGAAATCAAATTTAGTGTAGGATCTGAATAAAACTTTATACATGTATAGAATAATAAAATTGAGTTTGCTCGTTAGATGCTTAAATTTTCATTGTTTGTAAGTTTATTTGAAGGACTATTAAATATGGTTGATTGCAATCAATGGACGACAGGACCAAGCGGCTCGCCGCGTATATTTGCTAAATCCAGGCGGGCATCTACAGTGTCATCTACCAGGCCAATCACTGCTATATTGTCGCCTCGGATTATATGAAGACCAAGGACAATTTGCTCGATGCCAGCCGTTGTAGAGAAGACGCGTTCATGGCACTCATCAATGATTATATTAATGGTCTGATCAAAGCCTTTCAGTGTACCAATAAAGTTGCGTCCATCAGCCGTAATAATGGAGACTGTGTGGTTTATGTATGACTCCAAGCCGGACATTCTGCCAGAACTTTAGACGCGTATTTATTTATTTTGCTTTATAAACAAAACTAAGGCAATGCTTTTTCTAAAACGTTTTTGATTGGTACTATGCTTATCGAAGTATCGAATATCGCAATGCTTTGCTTATCGGTTTAGGCAGCAAACAGCTGTTCTTTGTACGGTCGGCTTACGGTTTTTGTTCATGTAATCGAAAATTTTGCATTAAAAGTAAAATAAAGAATTAAAAATGCTGCGCCGCCTAACACAAATTAGTTCCCAGCATTTGGTACGCACACATTCAACTGCGACGAGCAGCGCGAAAAATAAATGGGATCTGTTTGCTGGCGTTTTAGTTGAGCGGCTGCCGGTGGTATCTAAAACACTAAATCCGCTGGAGCGCCAATTCCAAGACATGCTGTCGCATGTTGAGTATGAGAATAGCTTAAAATCTGATTTCGAGCTTAAGCACGAGCGAGATTTGATTCATTCTGAGCTTATTAAGCAGGGCAAAATGCAGGTGGATCTAGACGAATCAGTTGCCAAGCAAACGGCACAGGATCTTAAAGATGCCTACACCGAGGAGCTTAAGAAATTCGAATGTGCCTCGCGTACAACGCCTGACGATACTGCCAACAAAACTACCTCAACCGATCGTTGTTTGGAGGATACACTCTATTTGATAGTGAAGCAAAAACTAGGCCCACAACAGCAGTTGGTGCTGCCACAGGGGCAGCGCCAAGAGGGCGAGTCTATGCGACAAACAGCCGAACGTGTGCTACGTGAGCAATGCGGCACGGACATGCAGGTCTTGTTTTATGGAAATGCGCCCGTTGGCTTTTACAAGTACAAATATCCAAGCAAGGAGCGTACAGAGAGCGTTGGTGCCAAGGTATTCTTCTATCGCGCCACCTTGAGAGCCGGCAATGTGGATACGAAGCAAACTTATGAGTGGCTGCCAAAGGAGGCGTTAAATAAGAAGCTTAACACTGCTTATGCGGACAGCATTAACAAGTTTTTAATATGATTTAAGGATCCATCAAGATGTTTTGTTACCAGCAATACAATAAATTCGTTATGTTGAGCAATCTTGCTAATATGTTTAAATTTAAACGCAATTGTTTTGAACATTTTAAAGGCATGCAGCAATATATTTTATTAGATAAATGTATATTTTTTTAAGTGTAAACACTGAGGCAAATATGATTATTTTTTCTTTTTCGAATATGTATCCGTATAAACTGGAATCAACTAAAACAGTATAGTTATTGTTAGCATTGAGTATCTTAAATTTTATCATCATTCAATTACAAACACTGAACATTTAGAAATATTATGTAGTTATATTTTGTAAGCAAAGCAGATTACTAGCTCAAATAGCTTGATTTATGGCGATTATTGCGAATGACGTTCGTTTTTAATACGTGTTTTTATAAATTGCTTCAGTATTTAACTGAAACTACATTTCTTCATGTCTAAAATTTAAGATACTATTTTGGGGATAGAGATAAAAAAATGCAAAATCTACAAATTATATGCTGATAAATATATATTGAAAGTGCTGTTGTTGTTTGGTTTTGGGTTGACTGCAGTATTCTTAAAAAACGTACATAATTTTGTTGACTTAGATACTAAAAATTATTGAAAATAATCGTGTAAATATATAATTTTGTTGTTGTAGAAATAGATTGTAAGACATTTTCTCAGGCGCCATCAAAAATTTCGCGATTAATTCTGGAATAGCGTTCGCGTGAAATCGATGTAGTCTAAAGCATCTTTAATGGGCTGGCCAGAGCGTGGTTCGGAGAAAGGTTTCATACGTTGCACACAATAGTCCGCCATATCCTTGGTAAGGTTCTGCAATGAACAATTTTTTTTATATTATAGTAGTTGAATTCAAGTATTGGAATATATTGCTAACTTACGCAATATAGCTCCTCCTTGGTGACATATGGGCGGTCGGCGGCAGTTATAGCGCGGAAAGCATTCTCAATTTCTTCATACGATTGCACATTCTCTGTTTCCTTGGAAATCATAAATGCAATATACTCCTGCAGTGAGACATAGCCATCACGGTTGGGATCCACTACATCGACAATAGCCTCAAATTCGGGATCGGGCTGACCCTCTTCAACCATAGGCAGATCGTATCCAAGAGCGCGCAGACATGACTTGAACTCTTGGTGGTTTAACTTGCCACTCTTGTCCTTGTCAAAGTGCTTGAACATCATTGAGAATTCCTTAAGCGAATCCTCCGAAACACCTGAATGATTGCGAGCCTGTATCTGTTGTTCCAGGTTGTGCTGCATGCGCATTGAAAGCTGATCCAGTTGATCCCACTGCTGTGCCAGGCCAACAGTCGAGTGTTCCGTGTAACGATTATCCAGAATAAGGTGCTCCTCAAGCAAGGCACCAAGCTCTTCGATCTTCTTTAGGTCAACACGACGGGCACGAACCTCAGTAGCCTTGACGCGAAGGGCCTCCAGTTGCTGTTCTAACGAACCGGAGCCTTCCATCATCGATGTTCTGTGTGTATGTTAAGTGTGTTTTTGTCAATATGCGTTGATTTTTGCATTAAAAATAATTCATTAGTAAGGCACGACAAGGCGGCTTCAGCTATTAATTTAAGTTCATAAGAATCGAGTCAACAATCTTAAGTTTTAATGGATATAATGCATAAGAGAAGCAAATCTTGTTAAAGGTCTTTGGTTAAGGGCAGCAGATTGTAATTCTTTAGGGCGGTTTTAACCAATTTGTTTTCCCTTTTGTTCATATATACAGGTGTATTCGCATTTAAAAGTATGTTAATATGCTTTTGCCATGATACAGGCTAACTTTTATAAAGTTTTTAAAGCCTTACAAGCAACAAACGCATTTTTAACAACTTTAACAGCACTTGGGTACCAAATGTTTTTAGAAAAGCTTTTGTAATGATTTGTCATTTGTCAGCAGCAACAAATAAAGATGGTGTTTCATCACTATCAAGCAAGTAGGAAGGAATGCGAAATAAATGTAAATGCCGCTAAAACTAATTTGAAAGAAAAGAAAAAATGATGTATCCTCTACTTATTACTGTTTTCTTTAATCTACCATTATACATGCTGATTTAAATAATCCTAGAATCGAATGTTTAAAAAAATGATGAAAGGTTAATAAAGGAAAATTGATATTGTCAGCAAATAACGGGTAACTGGTCAATATTTGAAAAGAACTTTGCACTAAACGGTGCTATGTTTAGCACACACTAAAACTAATTTTTGAAATATGAAAATTGCATATGTATATATATATTTACAAAGCCAGAGGAGGACCCTCTTATTCAAAAATGTTTGCAGTTAGTAGATGCGTTAGAAACGCAGCTGTTAAAAATTGTATATAGCTTTTGCAGTTGTCAAACTATGACAGAAACGGGAACAAACAATAAAAAATAAAGAAATATGTCACAAAAAATGATGAAGACGCAGAAAGAGTCCAGAGGGACGCGCTTCTTTATTACCCTTGACGATTATAACCCAGCATATAATATCTAGAAGAACAGAAATTTAACGTTACGCAGGATAATGGATAATTTCTAAATAACAAGAGCTCGAATTGTTTGAAAGAGAGAGACCGAAAGCACAAGAGATGTTGTGACTGTGTATGAGATACCATCACCAACACGATTCGTATGGACACCAGTGGATGTGTCACAAAGTGGGGGAAGGCGAATGGTACTGGGTTACTCACCTTGTTTCGGTTAGCCATTGGTGGAAGAGATTGGCGTGCTTGGCGAATTCCTTGCGCAACTTGTCGTTCTCCTCCTGACGCTTGGCTTCCTTGGCAAGTTCGCCATCGCGTTCCTCTATGATCTTTTGCAGATTACGCCAGGTCTCTTCAAGAGCTTCCATGGTGAACCATGTGTATGGATTCGGTCCAACATTAAAGCTCTTGATCTTCTGGTCGAGTGCTGCCAATGCCTTAAAGTCAGCTTCGGCCGATGAAAGGGACGCTTGGAATTGTGCGTGCGCGTCACGCAAGGCGCGTATTTCTTCGATCGAATTGCAGCGAACAGGATCTGTAAGATCCTCTTCGGCATTTTCGAACCAAGAATTGAAGGCCGAAGCTTTCTTGGCAAATGTCAAGTAGAGTTCCTCGATTTGGCGGAATTGCTCCTGCATGGCCAACAGTCGCTGCTTGCGCGTATCTGATGCGTCGCGCAATGTTTGCCAGCGAGCAATAACATCTCCATGACGCTTCAGAATAGCCGGCGACTGCGCATGGTTCGCATTGATCAACTGATCCTTCAGAGCGCTAATGTTGTGTATGCCCTCATGTTCAAACGCATTGAGACCTGTCAAAACCAAATATGCAAATATAAGAATTTGAAACCGATTACATGATCTTTAATGCTGACCTGCATCGAATGTCTCCTGTTTAGTCAACAGCGTTTGCACAGTGGACAAATCACGACCGTATTCGTCGGAGCGCACATAGTTCTCCTTGTCATCAATCCAGCTCTCGACCACATCGGCCTTCCACATGAACTGAAGATAAGCCGAGTTGTCCAGCAAAGCGCCCTTGCGACGAGCGGCCAGTGCGTTAAGGTTCTCCAGCTTATTCTTTAGCTGCTGGCAACGCTGACCAATTGACTCGCCATGATGGTTCTTGGCCTCAACCAGGTCGCTGCCCTGCTCGCAGATTAGCGAGCAACGATCCTTGTGCGCAGCAAAATCTGTTTCAAAGGCATCGTGCTTCTTAAGCAGACCTTGGACAGCAGCCATCGAGTCACCGTAATCATCCACAGAAAGCAACTGCTGCTTCTCAGTAATCCAGGCTTCCTCTTCTTCCACCTGAGCCAGGAACTGCTGGTAGGTTAGTGACTCGTCCAGCTTTTGACCACGAGTGGCGGCCAAATTCTTTAGTTCAGACCAAGCCTGCTTCAGTGCCTTGAGACGTTGCTCAATCTCTGGTACACCCAAGTTGGAAACATCCATGAGCTTCTCGCCAGCCTCTTGGACGGCCTGTATGGCCGGTTCGTGCGAGCCAAGCTCCGCTTCTAAGCGCTTATGCTTCTTCTTAAGGTTCTGAACACCGGTCAAGTCACGGCCATAGTCATCGGATCCGACCAGCAGCTTCTTTTCCTTAATCCAACTCTCCTCGTCAGCAATGTCGCGGAAGAATTGGTGCAGCGTTAGTGCCTCGTTAAGACGAGCCTGGCGATGGGCAGCCAGATTGCAGATGCGCTCGTAGCGCTCGTTAATGCTTTGACGCTTCTCCTGAATGCCAGCAGTATCGAATTGACCGCTTTCGACCAAGGAATCGGCCTGGTTGTTCATGTCCTTAATGCGGTCTTCGTGCGCAACGATATCCGCTTCGACCAACTGATGCTTCTTCATGAGGTTTTGGACAGATGCCAAATCCTTACCAGAATCCTCAGTGGTCAACAAACTTTCGACCTCGCCCAACCAGAAATCCAAATCCTTGACAGCAGCGATATACGTACGCTGCTTGTTGGCCTCCTTCAACTTAAGCGACTTCTCAGTCGTCTTGTGCGTCAGATATTCCCACTGATCGGCTATTTGCGTCAGACGCTTCTGCACTGCATCCTCCGATCCGCTGCACTGTTTCTTATCAATCAAATTGCCGCCCATTGCCAGCACGCTCTGTATACGATCAGCATTGGCTGCCAGCTCAGCTTCGAAGGCCTGATGTTTTTGATGCTTCGACTGGATGTTTGCTGGATCCTTGTAGCTCTCCTCGGTGGCCAGCTGCAGCTTCTCAGCGATCCAATTCTCGATCTCGTCTGCGTCGCGTGAGAACTGCTGCAGCGTTTGCTCGTCACCAAGGCGAGAGCGCTTCTCGATGAGACCCTCCTTCAAATGGCGCCAGCGTTCGAGCACTTGCTTACGCTTATCGTCCACCAGGTTCGAAGCATAATGGTTTTGAGCGATCAGCTGATCAGCAACAGTTTGCAAGGCTGCAATCTTCTGCTCATGGCCATTGATTGCCTTGTCGAAGTCTTCGTGCTTCTTAATAAGTGCCTCCACATTGCCGCCAGCATTAGCATCGTCATCGGCATTGAGGAAGGCTTCGCGTGCGGACATCCAGGACTCGGCCAGCTCGCAGTCACGCATGTACAACTGCAAATCAAGATTCTGTTCCAGCTGCAAACGTCGCTCAGTCCATGCCTTCTCCAAGTCCTCACGTGCCTTGGCCAAATCTTCAATCTGCTCCTTAATTTCCGGCGAAGCATAATGATTGGCCTGCAACAGCTCATTGCCAAACTGCTCGAACGCTCCAAAGGTGCCAGCGCGTGCATCGATTTCAGTGCGGTGTTCCTATACAATAAAAAATATCATTAGTTAACTGTGCCTCATGAGCTCTTAGCTGTTTAAAACGTAAACGCCGGGTTAGAACAACAAGAAAATGTTTTAGTTGCTTTTGCTGCTTCGCTTGTTGTGGTAATTGCTGTAGCTTTATTTATTAATTAGCCAAAAAACAATAACAGAACTCCAAACAGAATTCAAAGATGAAATGCGGGCTGACCGCAAGGTCGTTCAAAAACTTAAAGATCTGTACACATTTAGATAATTTGTAGTCGAGGTAAGTTTACTTCAATAACACATGGACAAGATGATATAAAACAAAGGTTTATGATGTCGAATGGTTGTATTATGTATTATGTGTATCTAATGTCCTGGAATAAATATACATATTGTGTTGTTAGATGACAGTTTTTTTAAGAGCTGCCAAAAAGAGTAGAGAGAAGTGCCAGTAAAAAGCTGCAGCTGAACAGATAGTAGTGGCAGGAACAAGGAACATACAACGCCAAACAATGTTTTACAAACACAAATTCACAATAATGATTAGATCACAATGCTAATGATGTGTATGGTGATAATGATGATGATGTGGTAAGCGAACAACTACCTCGTCGCCGGATGGAACGGAACTGCTGCCCAGCGTAAACTCAATTTCGGCACGGTGAGCCTGTTTGTTTTGTAGATGAGTAATAAAACCATGTATGTTTACAGTATATGTTGTCATGAGCCGTGAACCGTTGTATTTTGTTGTAATTGTTTGCAGGAGACGTTGAGTTGAGGGAGTTGATAAGTTTGTTTATGATGTGATTTAAGGTATTGATGGGTTTGGGGACATCGCACCACAGTGCCCAGAAAACAAAATGCACAAAAGAAAGTCACAATTAAATAAAGAAATCAAGACATAAACAAATGCGGGAAACACCTAAAAAAGTATATCATCGATGTACCGATGATTAAATACCCTGTCTGCACTTGCTTCTCCTTTATCAACCGACTTCAATTAAATTTCAAATCAAACTATCTTTTTGTTGTTATGGTATTGGAGATATTGATATTGAACAAAACTTGTTTTCAGACATTTTACTGGTAAAGCTTCGTATTCTTAGAAACGGACAAATAAGGCTCGCTATAATCTGATTCATTGGCAATGTTTTTCTCAAATAGATGCTATTAATTCAAGGGTATATAATCAACTGAAAACTAAGTATAAAGAAATTCAAAGGGAAATATAAATCAAAAATGTTCCCACCTGGTGACGTTCGATCAGGGCTTCAGCGCCAGTTACATCGTTGGCCAGTTCATCAGAAGTAACCAGACTCATCATTGAATTAATCCAGGCCAACAGATCACGATAATCGCTAAGAAAACGTTGCAAATCGTACGAGTCGAGCAACTTCTCCTTACGAGCGGTAGACTTGGTAATGATCTGATCCCACATTTCGTTGATCTCCTTTTGCTTGGCGTAGGTCTGCTCAGCGGTATCAGGATGCGATTGCATCAGGCGATTGGCCGTCTCATCCAGCTGGCGAATCTTGTCACGTAGGGCAGCCAGGTCACGTTCAACGCCTTCATGCTTGCGCTGAAGTGTTTGCACGCTGCGCAGATCCTTGCCCAGGTCGTCATTGTTTAAAGCATTGGCCTTCTCGGCAATCCAGTCCTTTGTTTCGTCAATATCGCGATGGAAGCGCTGAACCTCGTGCGCTGAGCCCAACTGGCTAGCCTTCTCGGCCGTCAGGGTCTGCAGATTGTTCCACTTTTCGTTCAGGTCCTGCATTTGAGTTTGAATCTTTAGAGCTGCCTCTGTCTGTCCCAGCGACGTCAGTTGCACAGCAATCTCGTTCATGTTGGCCAGACGAACCTCGTTGGCCTTAAGGTCATCGTTGAAGTCGTCGAACTTCTTCTGCAGCACCTCCACTTCCTCCAAATCTTCGCCCACCACATCGGCAATTTGGGCATGGTTCTCCTTGTCGCGTATCCACTGAGCCAAATCAGCTGCCTCGCGTACCAGCACATAGGCCTTGGTAGTCTCATTAAGCTTGTTTTGGCGCTCACGGGCCAGTGCTAGAAGGTTATCGTACTGGGAGTTGATCTGGTTTTGGCGCTTGGCAATTGAGTGGTTGTCCACAAGATTCTGCTGAGAGGCACTAAGACCGGCTTCGATCTTTTTGATGTAGGCAGCTGGCACAAAGCCTTGGCGATCGTTAACTTCCACCTTCCACCAGTCCTTGTTGTTAGAATTCAGTAGTGTGAGAACATCACCCTTCTTCATGGATACCTCGCGAGGTGACTTTTCCGTGTAATCGTAAAGAGCAACGACGCATTCCTTGCCAGTTATGTCAACGACAGGTGTCTCCTGTTGGCGGCAATTCTTGGCCTGCTCCTGCAGCGCTTGAATGGTGTTGCCAAACGCCTCCAAATCCGAAACGAGAGCTTCATGTTTCTTTAACAGCGCCTCCGATGAATCTTCGTCCTTGCCATAATCACTGCCTGTTGCAATGGGCTCTTTCTCGCGCATCCACGATTCAGCTTCGTTAGCATCAGCAAAGTACTGATGTGCCTGAAGCGAATCATCTAGATCCTGCTTGCGCTGGTTAGACCTCTCCCTAAGGTTGTTCCACTGCTCTTGTAGTGCCTCGAGTCGCTGGCGAATGTCATCACTGGCAAACGGCTGATCTTTAAGCATATTCTCGCCAGAGCTTATAACGTTTAGAAGACGTGCCTCATGATTGTTAATCTCGGCCAGCACCGCCTGATGTTTCTTGATTAGATTTTGAACACCAATCAAGTCTCTGCCGCGGTTTGTCGATGCTGCAATTGGCTCCTTCTCACGTATCCAGGCAGCCTCATCCTCAAGGTCGCGGAACAGCTGCTGCACTTGCAAGGAGTCTGTCAGATGCTGCTTTCGCTCACCCATGGGCACAGCTAAGGCGGCATAGCGAGCAGATAAATTGCCCTCCTTGTTGCGAATGTTGTCGGCATCAAAGTGACCCGATTCAATGAATTTGTTGGCCGCCACGTTAATGCTTTCAATTCGGTCTTGGTGGGCCATGACATCAGCCTCGAGCAGAGCGTGCTTCTTCTGCAAATTCTGCACAGAGGTAAGATCCTTGCCGTGATCCTCAGACAGCAGCTGACCCTCGATCTCACTTAGCCAGAGCTCGATGTCTTCAATGGTGCGATTAAACTGTTGCTGCTGACAAGCCTCATTCAGCTTGCATCCCTTTTTATCGGAAGCTTGCACCAACGTCTCCCACAGCACCACGATCTCCTGCATACGCGTATTAATTTGATCAGCGGCATAGTGCTTCTTTTCAATCAATTCGCTGCCCACATTGGTGATGTCCTCAATGCGTGACTTGTTAGCGTTAAGCTCGTGCTCGAAGTTTTGATGCTTCTGCATTTTACCATTCAGATTGGTCGGATCCAAGTAGCTGTCGTCAGTGGCGAACTTAAGTTTCTCGCTGATCCAGCCCTTTGTTTCGTCACAGTCCCGCTCAAATTGCTGATAGCGATTAGAGTCCTCCAGCAATTGTCGACGCTTTGCAGACTTTTCTTGCAGAGCGGCGCGGCGGGCTAGCAGCATTTGGCGGCGCTGGGCCACATCATCAGCAGCATAATGCTGGCCATCTATGAGCTTCGTGGCAAAGATATCTAAAGCTTTTATCTTTTCCTCCTGGGCGGCAAGACTCTTCTCAAAGTCCTCATGCTTCTTGATAAGCGCCTCGACGGAATCCAAGGAATCGCCCAAATCTTCATTAGCCAGAAATGCTTCCTGTTTGGCCATCCAGGTGTCCGCTTGCTCGGTGTCGCGATAGAAAAGCTGCAGATCCATGCACTGCTCATACAAAATACGGCGATCTTCCCACAGTGACAGCAGCGAGCTCTTGTCATTCTCCAATGCACCTAGCTTCTCCTGAATTTCGGCAGCGGCATAGTGTTCGCGCTCCAGCAGTTTTCTACCAGATTCCGTGGTCAACTTGAAACTGTCCTCGCGGGCATCAATCTCACCCTTGTGCTCCTGATGCCGCTCTAGCAACGCTTCGGCGCCAGCCACATCCTTTGCCAGCTCATCCGCCGAGATGATGGCCTTCATGCCATTAATCCACGACACTAGATCACGGAAGTCAGCAAGGAAACGATGCAGATAGTAAGACTCGTCCAGTTTCTGTTTGCGCTCACGCGCCTTTGCCGTCAGACTTTGCCAATAGTTGGCAATCTCCGCCTGCTTGTCACGAATCTGGTCGCTGTGATCAGCATGAATGGAGCACAGACGCTGTGCCTCCGCGCCCAAAGTGGATACCTTGTCCTCTAAGGCGGCCAGGTCGCGCTCAACGCCTTCGTGCTTACGTTGCAGTGCCTGCACGCTTGCCAAGTCGCGTCCATAGTCGTCCGAGGAGAGCACGACATCCTTTTCAGCAATCCAAGCAACTGTCTCATCAGCATCGCGATTAAAGCGCTGAATCTCATGGGCGCCGAAGAGCTTCTCCTGTCGAACGATGGCCAATTGTTTGAGGCGCTGCCAGGCTTCGTTGAGCTCCTCCTTGCGCTTGCTGATGGTGTCGCGTTCAGGATGACCATCTTGGATAAGCTTGTCCGCCAGCTGATTGACCTCAGTGACGCGATACTCTTGCGAAGCCATGTCCTTCTGGAACTCATCGAATTTGCGCTGCAGCACCTCCACATGCTCCAGATCTTGTCCAAACTCATCAGCTGTCACAAAGGTCTCCTTGTCCTTAATCCAAAACATGACTTCCTCACATTGGCGCAAGAACTGCACCAAGACAAGAGCCTGCTGCAGCTTCAAGCCCTTCTCGGCCAAGCGGCTAAGCAACAGCTCCCAGAGCTGATGAAGCTCGTCCAGGCGCCGTTGAATGGTCTCGGAAGCAAAGTGCTGCTGGTTGATCATCTCCTGACCAGTGTTGTCCAGCGACACAATCGCATTGCTATGTGCCGAGACCTCAGCCTCGAATGCCTGATGCTTTTGGATCTTGGCCTGTAGATTGGTTGGATCGCGATAGCTCTCCTCGCTGGCCGCTTGCAGTTTCTCGTGAATCCAAGATTCCAGCTCATCGGCATCGCGCTTGAAGTACTGAAAGCGACGCGAATCCTCAAGCTTCTCACGCTTCTGACGTGTCTCGATTTTGAACTCATTGTAGCGAGAGAGCACCTGCTCACGGCGCTCTTGAATATCCTCGACAGTCTCGAGGATTTTCACCTCTTTCGGTGTGAAGTTCTCCATATTCGTTGCGGTTCTTAAATTATTTCGTTCGTTTTTTTGGTTTTTTTGTAAAGTAATGATTTAATCTAATACTGCTGCTGGTTGCTCATCAAATTAATAGCTGCCAAAGTTTGCCCGTACTCAACTGGAAATTAGAAAAAGAAAGAGAAGAGCAACAATTAAATTCAATTATCTTTGATGCGGCTTTTGTTGGATTGCATAACCATCCGCTCAGCTCACTGGCCCCTTACAAAATTAGCACAATGACACATACACACACAGACACACACAACCAGAGAAATAATCACATTACGCACATTGCGCTGTGTGAAGGGGTTTAGCAAATGCAAAAAACAACAAAATATCACACAGGTCATCCGCTCGCCATACGCTAGTTAGGTTTTTTACAAAGTTTGCTCCGGTGACTGCATCGCCGTCAACCCTGTACCGCTTCCCGTTTCACAATACAACGAATCGAAACACAAACACTGAAAAATCGAAATAGTCGTCAAGTTTTGCTGACAGTGACGTAATCGCGCAGGCCCAACTGCCGATAAGTAACTTTATTCTTTTTTATCTTATCGATTTACTGCGGAACACATAAAAATTTGAAATTCTTGTGCTAAAAACAATTTTTATTCACAGCTACAAACAACATGCATACCTATTCTATGATAAATGCGAATGACATAATATGGTTCCTGAGCTTAAAAACTATCTAGATCCCTCGACAAATCTGAAAGCATTTCCATAAACAACTGCGACTTGGAATCATCCTCTGCATTGGTGTCACCATCGCCAGTGCCACGATGTTGAGATAGTTTTTGCAGCAACTGGGAAAGAGCTGCCCAAACAGGCGGTGACCAATTCTCCTTAAATAACGTGATGAAGTATTCATTAATCTCATCGAGACGCAATACGCGAGTGTCCAGTATAATGTGCAGTAACTGTTCTAATAAATGAAAGTTGGCAGGATTGGCACTCAGTTCATGTATAAAAGAGACACTCAGCAATGTCGGAAAGAAATCTGGAGAAGCGGGAGCATACAGGGAGCGCAACTGAGGCGCCAACCACACATCACAGCAGGCATGCATTAGAGGTTGGGTCAGCATCTGCGGTTGCCGACAGATGATTAGCTGCAACAAACGCACCAACGTTGATCCAACCAACTGATAAAAATAGCTCGGCAACTTAGGCAGCAGCATTGCCTGCTTCGCGATGTCGATCATTTTCTGTAGATCACATAGATGATGCAGATGGTCGGGTCGCAAACAAAGGCAGTGCACCCATTTTTGCAGATCATGAAGCAACTCCGATAAACTCAGTTCGCAATCCTCAGGCAGGCACAACTCATTTGACATAGCAACGCCACTGGAGACGGCTGCGACTTGTGCACTATTTTTGTTAGCGCGGCACACCTTGCTGGCCACTTCCTGCAGATCACCGTGATAAAAGTTCGACTGCAGTACGTTTATTTGTAGCCAGTGCTGTAGCTGTGCTATTGCCTGCTGCCTGATCAAATGCGCATAGGTGCGACGCAGCACATCATGAGTGTTAGCTGGTAAAAGCGCCAGCAGTGATTGTTCTATGCGCTTGTCTAGCATCACCGGCACCCGTTCTGACCATTGCTTGGTGGCCTGAGTGCGTGCTTGCTGATATATGCGCTGCAGTTCGCGCTGCACCTCGTGCTGCTGTGTGGAACTGATTTCGTTGACCAGCGCATCGGCCGACGACTTCGATGGCAGCAGTATCTCGTGCTGGGCATCCTTGACGACACACTTGAAGGTACGTTCGGTAACGAATTCGAGCATTCGTCTCATTGAAGCGCTTTGCGAGTGCAGAAAGGCTTCAGTTAGTTTGCGCTGCTGCTGCTCCATAAGTGAATCCTGGGATTGAGATTGCTCTGTAGTGTTGTTTGGCACATTTGTACTGCCACTAAGCTGTTCCAGGCGTGTGGTTATATACCGATAACGCCCATTGCGCTGCGCCTGCCGCTGCGAGGATGCAATGGCCACACGAAACTCGTGCAGAAACGGACACGCCACCGGCAGCAACTGCTCTATCATTGAGCTAGCTGCTGTACTCTTGTCTGAAATGCAAAAGCTAAGCAAACAGTCCGACACTAGGGCAACACTTGCATCTTTCCCTCCGCTTACAGCTTTTGATGTTCGCTGCGTGTAGTAGCCATTGCATAGCGTAGGCTGAGATTCCAGTAACCAGCCGAGGCATATGCGCGTTATGAGCACAGCAACGGGCTGTAAATGCTGCCTTTGCTGTGGCACGGCTAGGGTATACAGTGTGTAGAGTATCTCCATGGTAGCAAGGCTGGCAGGCAACTGCAGTGTGACCAGATCCAGCATGGCCAAATACTGGACCAGCCAGGGCAGCGTGATGAGTAGCTTGCCCTGTTGCATTGCCCGCATAAGATGTGTGCGCATATCGAATGGCGGCTGGAACTGGCTACGCAGCTGCAGCTGCTGTGGACAGGCATAGGCAGTGGGTGAACGATTGTAGGGAAGAGCGCATACATAACCGAGGAACTTGGCAAGCAGCAGCATCTCTGCCATCGCCTGAGGTCGCACAATGTAGGGTGTAGCCATTTCTGTTTCCTCATCCGGTTGCAGTGGCAAGAGCTCAAAGCTAGAGTCATTGTGGCGTAACAACTGAACATAGAGGGCCAACTGAAGCTGCACGAGAAACGCGAACGAGCCGCATTCATTGATGAAGTCACGAAAGAAGGCTTGAGTGCGTGGAAACTGATCTTCAACGCTGGAGTTGCTGGTGACCAGACGCTGCGCCAGTTTGTTGAGACGCAGCTGATCAAGCTTGAGGCCCAGCTCCTCTGGCAATTCGTTCGTCTCCCCCCTGGACATAAGAAGCTGGCTGACACAGAGCTTGGCCAAGTGCGCCATATTAACGGCGTGTTCCGATTGTTTAAAGATGTCCCGCACTAAAGGAGCTACTTCCCGGCTGAAGCTGAATACGCGATTCAGATGAATCTGCTCCCAGTGCTTGAATGCTTTATAGAAGAGGTCGCGTTGCGTCTTAAAGGCCCCAAACTCGTTTTGGCTGGGAAAATTATCTCGCGAGTCCTTATCATGCTGGTAATAAACATTCTGATGCTGCGTAGAAGAACGAATGGCTTCAGTTTGATTTCCTGCTACCTCTCGTTTGAGCTGGCACGCGACCTCCAGCTGCTGCTGCAGCGTATTGGAAAGTAACAATAGCCTATCGTGCTGAAGCAGCACAACCAATGATTTGCGATCCAGTTGCAACAATAGATCTTTTTGATGCTCTAAAAATGTTGCTGCAAAATAAATGCACTCTTTATACTGCGACAGCAGGGACAGGGGCTCAGGTTTGTTATGCTTCGGTTCTGATATGGGACTTCCCACTATTGGTTGTATGTTGAGCAAGTTGAGCGCGAAACTAATCTCACTTAGCACATTTGGCACAGAATTGAGATCAAGCAGTTGCCCGTAGATGGCAGCTAGCAGTTTCAGTTGTTTTTTATGGCTTACATCCTCCAAGCTGACAACAACATCTGCAGTTGGTAGATCGCGCTCTCGATCCTGTTCCACGGTCGTGGCAACGGAAGCCTCACTTTTGATCTCCTGGCGGTGTAGCAGTAATGATTTCCGAGCCTCCTGCTCCAAGGCAGCTCCCTGGCTTTGGTCTAGCAGCTCAGAGCTTTGTGAGAGACGCCACAGGTTATTCTCGTTGCTAAATGAGCTGGTATCGCCAAAGGAACTGCAGGAGGAAACATTCTTGCTTATGGTCATTGGCAACACGCGACGTCTTGGCTTTTGCGATTTATTGTTGCTACTATTGGTTGTCTCCTGTGGTGTCAGCTTTTTTTTCGATCGCTGCAAACTCTGGTTAGGCGTTGTGTTATGCAAAAAGTCTCCTAGACAAATGTTATTGCCAGCAGCGCCTCCTCCTCCACTGCGATTCACCTGCGACCGATCGCTACTTTGTGGCGTGCTACTAAACTGGTGGCCAGTGGAGCGACGTGCCTGCTGCTGCTGCTGCTGCTGTCGCACTGGTGTCGTTGTAGATGCATTGTTGAGACTCAGGTTACTTAGCTGACTCAGATTTGAGTCATTTAAATCCTGATCTGATGCATTGGGGTTTGGTTTTGGGTTGCGTACTGGGGTCTGGCATTTGGGAGTTTCCGTTTCGTTGCAGGAGCGGAAGTGTAGATCCGTGTGCTGACGAAGTGCAGCCAGGTAGTATATGGCAAAGTCCTCCAAACTGCAGCTGTTGCAGTTGTTTTGAAAAAAGGCTTTAAATCTTTGTGGTATATGGTCCCACTCAACAAGCTCTAGCTCTAATAGAAGCTTTTCCAGCTGAATTTGCGGATCCAATCCTAATTTCTCTATATTCTCCATTTCCAGTATAATTTTTTTTGTATAATAATCTGATCTGATTTTTATTCGTTCTCATAACATATTTCTCTTTATCTTCGGCCCGTTCCTGCAACGGAAGATGAGAACAGGGAAATTTTGCTTGTACGCTCATTGACTTTGTGTTGATTTCATAACAATTATTATTTTACTTATTTATTTTTGTTGGTTTTCTTGGCTTTTCATTATTATTATTATTATTATTGAGTAGATTTAAAGTTGACTTGGTTTTGGTCTTCTTGATTTTCATCTATTCACACACACAAACACACAAGCTTGACGAAACGGTTTTTTTTTTCTAAAACTAAATTCAAATTTTTGTGCACTTATGTTAAATAAAGATTTATTACGAGAGATGAAATGTATATAAAATGATTTAAAATACAGTAGATTTATGTTAACAGATAGAACAGCCTACAAATAGTTTACATGGTTCAGCATAATATCAAAATTAACAATGAACCTTTTTTTGTTGTGATTCTAAATGACATCATCGCTCATGGAAGAATAAAGTGACTTGGCACAGGGTGGGTTGTTACAAAAATATGAAGAAATGTAAACATCGTTGTTACAAACAAACATACATTCAAATAAATCTATATATAAGTCACGCAAGTCGCCCCAATACACAACTACACATTGAAAAACATAGCCTAGGCCCAGGTTTAGGTTTGTGGTCGGGGTAGATGTTTTAAGCAGCCATACAAATGTAGCACGCCGCCCTAGACACACAGATACGTGCATACACACAAGCAAATTGAAGGCAATTTAACTGTTTGTGTCGTTTATGTCAAACAAAAACAGATAAAAAGAGAAAGAACGCTTGAATTGACTCCACTCCATGAAAACACGGAGTACAAAATTGTTTGGAATGCGTAAAGAGAGCGTGCTCTTCTCTCTTTTTTGTATACAAGCGCACAGCAACAAATATCACACACGAACACAGAGAAGCGGTCACATACACTCACAAATCCATACATACATTAATTGAAGTGTCTAATAGAAATAGCTGCATGACGTAATGCGAACAACTTGGATCTATGAGCAATGATTGCCCAGCATAAACGCTTTAAATACAATTTTAATTTTTTTTTAACAGGAAGATACACTGGTGTGTAAATACATAAACATGTATTTTTATTTACATGCTGAGTGCCGGTTATCCTACTTAAACTATCAGCTACAAAATTCAAGGACATATTTGTAAAAAGAGGCATTCAAAAACAATGGACTTGCCACCCCTCTTGAAAATATTCAAATACATATTTGTTTTATTCTCTATCTTTCTCGCTTTCTCTATACTGAAGTTGCCGCACAGCCGATGACGTATACACAATACACACACAAACACCCTCACATACACGCAGAAGTGCTTTGAAAAATTAAGGCACAAGATACTTTTTACATGCAGCTTACATACAGAATACATTAATAAAACAACTAATATGTTTTCAGCAACTTAATATAGTTGTAAATTTTTCTTTTTTGAAACCAATAATTGGCTTTTCTGGGTTTTAATTTGAGCAAGGGTGTGGCGATGACCCGAAATGAAAAATTTTCACTGCTACACATACACACAAAATTGCTGATTTTCAATTGAAGTTTTAGCTTTGTTTTTGGTAGTTGTAGATAGAAAACAACATGCAACTTACACTTTAGATTTTGTTCAACCGCTTTACAATTGATATTTAAGTTAAACTATTGATTTTCAACTCTTATTTATTAGTTTTCACGCAGCGCTTTAATTTTCACACAACTGCACGGGAGCACTTTACAAAATGTAGTGTATTAGAGATGGTACATTGTCGGCACCATAATCGGCATCTACTTTAAAAATATCGATGATCCGATAGAATCAAACATGTCGACGCACTTGTGTGAATGTCAGTCAATGCAGCTGTGTAATAAAAACAAGGAATAACATATCTGGGTGTGGGTGTTTGTTATTGAAAACCAGAAAGATGGAAAAAGATAAGCAGATTGTTCCCAACCAGATTGGCTACTTGATACTCAAAGATGATGGAGCTGTGTTAGAATCGGGCGGAGACCTAAAGAATGACGAGCGCAGTGCCAATGTCATAATGGGTCTACTAAATCTAACCGAATCGTAAGTTAAAAAACAACAACATATAACTTTATTAAATTTGATATTTGTTTGCAGAATCGATGACAACTTTATGCCAAACAGCAGCTGTGAGCGAATAAGCATTGACTACGAGCACCACAGCTATAACATTTGCATGTCCAATCGTCATATTTACATCGTGAAACTAAGCAAAAGTCAAAATGGAGCCGCCACCACGTCATCGTCGTCCTCAACAAGCGTTTATAATGATGCCAATGAGGCAAGCAACAGCATCATTACCAATCCAGCAAGTACAAGCAGCAGCACGGTGATGGCTTGAAAACAACAGACGCAGCTCAGCGCCTGTTGCGGTTTTTGTTGGCAGCCAGGCCAAGAAACAGCAAGAACTAGCAGCAGGCAGCATTACAATTGGAAAACGCCATTTATTTATCTAATCCTACTTTTTATTTGTCAAAAAATACATCATCTGTGAGCTCTTGTTCAAATATACGCTTCGCTTCCTGCGTCACATCAAGCAACGTTGCCTTACTTTTGCAAAGTATTACATAGTATTGTCTCCAGTTGCAACGACGTTTTACCACCCAAAAATCATTGGTAGTCTTAACCTGCAGCTCTTCGGTGGCAGCCGCTGAAGTCTGGGTGCTCCTACTATCCACAATGGGGTTGGCCAGATCCGCAATGATGCTCATAACGTTGCGAGGTATACTCTTTTGGGAGGCCTTTGAGTGCCGATAGATATTAGTATGGTGCTTTAAACTTTGCTCGTTAATGAACAAATACTTGGGCGTTGTATCGTTTTGGCTGCTCTCAGAGAGTGCCGTTGAGGGTAGGTTTAGTTTGGACACCTCAGAAGCTATGTCGCGTGCCAAGGTGGAGAGTTTAGGACCCATGTAGGCATGCAGTTCCTCATAGAATTCATCCTGTGGAGCATTTTTTTTCGCTGCAGAAAGGATTAAATGTTGAGCATATTGAGATAATTCTAAAAGATGTTTACAATACCATCGACAAAGAGACACAGCGTAATATTAAGTGCTCGATAAATAAGCAAATAGTGAGGCTCTATTTGATTGTTCAAGTCCAAGAACACTTTCGGAGGCACCTTACTCTCCCCTGCGCCTACAAATCCTCCAGTGCGGTAGGTGTCACTAGTGCTACAATCGGCTGACGTTGTCGCAATGATGAAGGCATGAAGGCTATAGAGATCGCTGGCGCTTAGTTTACCGCCGCAGACAATCTGCTCGTTATACAGCATGATGCACTCCGTTATGGCGGGGAAGGTGTCGCATAGCATGCTAAAGTTGTGAGCACGCAGAAATAGGCTTTTGTCCAGAGCCAGGTACTGGATAGAGTGCAGCATGTCCATAATGTCACAGCTTGCCAAATCCTTGCAGCTGACCAAATAGCTGTCGTAAAACTGATGCAGCTCGGCAATAAGCTGCTCACGTTGCTCCTCCGCCAGCTCTGACGGAATGTTGGCTGTGATCTTGCTCTGCAGAGGGCCATGATTGAAGCGGTACATGTGGTAGCATTGACGGAGCACTGCATGGTAAATGCGATCAGGAACTTCACCTCCGCGATAATCCGCTACTTCTACACCATCCTTGAGCTTGATCTCTTTGGGCACGTTAAGCACCATTACTAGCCAGAATCCCGGCTCTGGCTGATAGAACAGCTGAGTCGTCTTTTGCGTATGCAAAGCCTTGCAATCATCTTCATCGGTAAACGTTCTAAATAATGCGAGAACATGATGAGTAAACTCATACGAACAAAGCAATTTAATTACGCTGACTCACCCGGTAAAAGTTATTATGGCTTCACTTAGTCCAACATCCTTGATTTTTGTGTTTAATTCAATGTCCTTGGGATGATAAAACAGCACCTTCTTATGTTCCTATTGCAAAAAATTATCAACAATGTGTGGGCGTATTTTATATGAGATTGGCTAGTCTGCTCTCACCTCGCCTTCTTTTTGACCGAAGCTGGAATTAAATACGTAGAAACTACGCAGCGTAATCTCAACGCGCTGTAATAATTTTGCCATTTTGGCTTCAATATGACCAGTTGTTGGTAGACCCTGTCCAAAATAAACAGGCAGCATTCATCAATACAACTTATTACCATAAATTGCAATTCACTACGAAACGCAGACACGCACTAGAAAACGTAAGCGAATTGAAGCCACAACGTAAGCCATTTCGCCGCACATAAAATTCTAATGGACACGTATTGCAACGAATATTTTCAAATACGTATTTTAGTAGCTCACCCCACCCATTTCACCAAGTATTAATAAAGTGATTTATTTATTTATAATTTAATGCAGCCCAGAGAAAGAAACAGAAACAGTAAACTCAATTTTAATCAGATCATTCTTTCCTTTATATTTGGATAAGCAATCAATTCTTTATTTTTTTGGAATTTGAAGCAGGCCTAAAGAAACAGCAGTAACAGTTAACTTGCAATTTTGAATTTATTTCATGCGATTCAGCGAGATTAAGAAGTTTAAAATGTCTTCGAAGCCTGTAGATAATTGATTATTTTGTAAGATATTTAATTTTATTTAGGCCTGTTCGCCACCACGTAGACGGAGGACCAAGTGGAGGGTAGACTCCTTTTGGATATTGTAGTCCGACAGGGTGCGACCATCTTCCAACTGCTTGCCAGCAAAGATCAGACGCTGCTGATCTGGAGGGATTCCCTCCTTGTCCTGAATCTTAGCCTTCACATTCTCGATAGTGTCGCTGGGCTCAACTTCCAGAGTGATAGTCTTTCCGGTCAGTGTCTTCACGAAGATCTGCATACCACCACGCAGACGAAGGACCAAGTGAAGGGTCGACTCCTTTTGGATATTGTAGTCCGACAGGGTGCGACCATCTTCCAACTGCTTGCCAGCAAAGATCAGACGCTGCTGATCTGGAGGGATTCCCTCCTTGTCCTGAATCTTAGCCTTCACATTCTCGATAGTGTCGCTGGGCTCAACTTCCAGGGTGATAGTCTTTCCGGTTAGTGTCTTCACGAAGATCTGCATACCACCACGCAGACGAAGGACCAAGTGAAGGGTCGACTCTTTTTGGATGTTATAGTCGGACAATGTGCGACCATCTTCCAACTGCTTGCCAGCAAAGATCAGACGCTGCTGATCTGGAGGGATTCCCTCCTTGTCCTGAATCTTAGCCTTCACATTCTCGATAGTGTCGCTGGGCTCCACCTCCAGAGTAATGGTCTTTCCGGTCAGTGTCTTCACGAAGATCTGCATACCACCACGCAGACGAGGACCAAGGGGGGGACTCCTGAATGAGTCGACAGAACCATCCCTTTCCTAATCTTCTTCTTGATAGTGTGCGGGCTCCACCAGAGTTAGGTCTTCGGTCAGGTCTACGGATCTCTCCACCACGACTTTGATTTGTAGTGACAGGCCCTTCCAACTGCTTGCCAGCAAAGATCAGACGCTGCTGATCTGGAGGGATTCCCTCCTTGTCCTGAATCTTAGCCTTCACATTCTCGATAGTGTCGCTGGGCTCAACTTCCAGAGTGATAGTCTTTCCGGTCAGTGTCTTCACGAAGATCTGCATACCACCACGCAGACGAAGGACCAAGTGAAGGGTCGACTCCTTTTGGATATTGTAGTCCGACAGGGTGCGACCATCTTCCAACTGCTTGCCAGCAAAGATCAGACGCTGCTGATCTGGAGGGATTCCCTCCTTGTCCTGAATCTTAGCCTTCACATTCTCGATAGTGTCGCTGGGCTCAACTTCCAGAGTGATGGTCTTTCCGGTCAGTGTCTTCACGAAGATCTGCATACCACCACGCAGACGAAGGACCAAGTGAAGGGTCGACTCCTTTTGGATATTGTAGTCCGACAGGGTGCGACCATCTTCCAACTGCTTGCCAGCAAAGATCAGACGCTGCTGATCTGGAGGGATTCCCTCCTTGTCCTGAATCTTAGCCTTCACATTCTCGATAGTGTCGCTGGGCTCCACCTCCAGAGTTATGGTCTTTCCTGTCAGTGTCTTCACGAAGATCTGCATACCACCACGCAGACGAAGGACCAAGTGAAGGGTCGACTCCTTTTGGATATTGTAGTCCGACAGGGTGCGACCATCTTCCAACTGCTTGCCAGCAAAGATCAGACGCTGCTGATCTGGAGGGATTCCCTCCTTGTCCTGAATCTTAGCCTTCACATTCTCGATAGTGTCGCTGGGCTCGACCTCCAGAGTGATGGTCTTTCCCGTCAAGGTTTTCACGAAGATCTGCATACCACCACGCAGACGGAGGACCAAGTGGAGGGTAGACTCCTTTTGGATATTGTAGTCTGACAATGTACGACCATCTTCCAACTGCTTGCCAGCAAAGATCAGACGCTGCTGATCTGGAGGGATTCCCTCCTTGTCCTGAATCTTAGCCTTCACATTTTCGATAGTGTCGCTGGGCTCCACCTCCAGAGTTATGGTCTTTCCTGTCAGTGTCTTCACGAAGATCTGCATACCACCACGCAGACGGAGGACCAAGTGGAGGGTAGACTCCTTTTGGATATTGTAGTCGGACAATGTACGACCATCTTCCAACTGCTTGCCAGCAAAGATCAGACGCTGCTGATCTGGAGGGATTCCCTCCTTGTCCTGAATCTTAGCCTTCACATTCTCGATAGTGTCGCTGGGCTCGACCTCCAGAGTGATGGTCTTTCCCGTCAAGGTTTTCACGAAGATCTGCATACCACCACGCAGACGGAGGACCAAGTGGAGGGTAGACTCCTTTTGGATATTGTAGTCTGACAATGTACGACCATCTTCCAACTGCTTGCCAGCAAAGATCAGACGCTGCTGATCTGGAGGGATTCCCTCCTTGTCCTGAATCTTAGCCTTCACATTCTCGATAGTGTCGCTGGGCTCCACCTCCAGAGTTATGGTCTTTCCTGTCAGTGTCTTCACGAAGATCTGCATACCACCACGCAGACGAAGGACCAAGTGAAGGGTGATCCTTGAGACTCTGGATATTGTAGTCCGACAAGGTACGACCATCTTCCAACTGCTTGCCAGCAAAGATCAGACGCTGCTGATCTGGAGGATTCCCTCCTTGTCCTGAATCTTAGCCTTCACATTCTCGATAGTGTCGCTGGGCTCCACCTCCAGTATGGTCTTTCCGTCAGTGTCTTAAGATTGCATACCACAGCAGACGAAGGCCAAGTAAGGCATCTTTGGATATTGGTCGGGTCGACCATCTTCCAACTCTTGCCAGCAAAGATCAGACGCTGCTGATCTGGAGGGTTCTCCTTGTCCTGAATCTTAGCCTTACATTTCGATAGTGTCGCTGGGCTCCACCTAGATATGGTCTTTCCCTCAGGTTTCACGAAGATCTGCATACCACCACGCAGACGAAGGACCAAGTGAAGGGTCGACTCCTTTTGGATATTGTAGTCCGACAAGGTGCGACCATCTTCCAACTGCTTGCCAGCAAAGATCAGACGCTGCTGATCTGGAGGGATTCCCTCCTTGTCCTGAATCTTAGCCTTCACATTCTCGATAGTGTCGCTGGGCTCCACCTCCAGGGTGATAGTCTTTCCGGTCAGTGTCTTCACGAAGATCTGCATACCACCACGCAGACGAAGGACCAAGTGAAGGGTCGACTCCTTTTGGATATTGTAGTCCGACAAGGTGCGACCATCTTCCAACTGCTTGCCAGCAAAGATCAGACGCTGCTGATCTGGAGGGATTCCCTCCTTGTCCTGAATCTTAGCCTTCACATTCTCGATAGTGTCGCTGGGCTCGACCTCCAGAGTGATGGTCTTTCCCGTCAAGGTTTTCACGAAGATCTGCATACTGTTATTTCTGCAAGAAATAAATCACAAATTAAAATTTTATGTTTTTTTTGTTCTGTACAAGGCAGACTACAAATTATGACTACGTCGACACAGGAAATTTTCAAACTCTGATAATCCCCCAGACTGCTTTGTTAACTAAATTCACATTTACACATGCATACATACATATGTATGCACATACAGATATACACTCCAACCCTGGTGCATATCACAAAGAAAAAAAAAACCTTTGTCCCCTCTTAAGTCGATGGCCTTTCTACTGCGTCATAGTTTGATGTTTTTCATATATCTATTTTTAAATAATTGTGTCTACGTATGTGTTATGCACTTTCAATTACGCACTGGAAGATTATAGAATTTTCTATGACTTTCATTGCTTTTTTATTACATTTTTTTATATAAACCCTTATGCGTTTGAATGTGTATGTATGCACATATGTATTAGTACAAAGACTTCTCGAATAATCGATGACGACCAAAAATTTATTTCACAATAAAAGTTATTTACGCAATTTGGAAAAATCTTATACGTATACAAATAATAAACTTCGTTGCAGCATTAAATCAATAAAACATATTGTTTTTAAACTTACTTTTGTGCTCACTGCTTTTTTCTTTTTAAAATTATTCACAATTAGTCACTTTTTTCAGAGTTGATTGTTAGATATTTTTCGTTCACTACGTTTGCCTCTTTGATTGCTTTTGATGAAATAAATTTTTGTGCACGCCTTTATATAGACTTTGGCAACTGCAGGGGAAATGTTGTGCGTTTTGTTGGGAAATTTAAGTCAGAATAGATCTGTCCTGCTCTCGCACTGCTGTCATGTATTAGAAAATTGTAATTTTTTCTTAATTTGAGCCTAAAACTCTTTAAAAACAGCGGACGAAATGCATTAAAAACATACAAACTTTCGAAAAATTATAAAACTAGGCGAAAAGTTTTTTACAACATTCGTTTTATTTGTTATGCAGAAACTGCAGTCAGTGGAAAAATAGATTTATCTCGCTCGCACTACGCAAGCTGTCAAGGCTACCACTTGGGAAATTAAAGCGTTGCCAGAACGTCAGACAAACTAATATTTATTTTCAAATACATATGTTAAGGGTTTTTACTCACCCACTTTATTCCGGATATTATTTTCTTAGCTTTTTAAGCACAATTTATTTTCGATTGTAGTGTTCACTTTAGAATTCAAATGCAAAATGAACTAATTTGAATAGGTTTTGTCAGACATGAGCTATACGATCTCATGGCCTATTCAGTTTTAAAAGGTTTTTTTTTTTTAAAACTCCAAAACACTTACCACACGATGAAAATATAAAAATATTCTAACAAACTCAAGACAATACCAGTGTTACGTGCTGAATCGACTGGCAACGTAAACTGATAAAAATAATTTTGTACACTAAAAATTGTGACGTAACAAACGGCGCCTGCTTGAATTCTATAAAATACAGGTTGTCAACCTACCTTGAACGTCATGATTTAGCAGAGTTTGTTTTATTAACAGTGCCATTTTGAGTTTAACAATACAAAAAATCGTTCTGCTTATTCTCACCTTTTCTGCACATAGTTCAACACTAAATAAAGACTAAACTTGAGCGAAAATAGTGACAGTCACGAAAAATGGTTGAGCTAGAAGTACTAAACGCTAAAACTACCAAACCCTATGGTAAGGTAAATGCAACTTCATCTTCAACAATAAGCGAGCTGTGTGTTGTGATTCACAAAACATTAAAGCAAACGCCGCACTCAGACCGCATATCGCTGTAAGTTCCCCAACCCACATGCATACAACACACACATCAATTATATTTTTGTATTTATTAAAGGCGCCTTGAGCCGCGTGGCAGGAGCCTCAAGGATACAGATTCCGTGGCTTCGCTAAACTTGGGAAACGGAGACAAAGTCTACGTGAAAGACTTGGGACCGCAAATTGGATGGAAAACTGTGTTCCTTGCCGAATACGCAGGTCCTCTTATTGTCTACCTTTTATTCTACTTTCGGCCAGAGCTCATCTATGGCAAGGGAGCGGGCAATCCCATTACGCTAACCACTCAGTAAGTGTTGTATTTTTTCACATTCTATGCGTGTGTGTGTGTGTGTATGTGTGTGACTTTCGCCAGAGTCACACACATGCATACATGCATACTGGCAACGATAGCGACCCGCTTGACCCAAACTTTGTTGACTTTGTGCGCTTATGCAAATAACAAAATTGGTGATCGCCGCTTTTACCTGCTGCCTCTGCATAATCATTAACACGCTTTCAACATAGTATATATATGTATGTATTTTACTTCTTTCAGTATCGCTGCTGGTTGCTATACGGTTCATTATGTGAAACGTTTGCTGGAGACGATCTTTGTGCATCGCTTCTCACACAATACAATGCCCTTGCGTAATCTTTTCAAAAATTGCAGCTACTATTGGGGCTTTACCGCTTACGTATCGTATCACGTAAACCATCCCTTATACACCTCTCCCTGCATGTGCACTGTTTGGGCAGCACTAGCCGCATTCGCTGTAAGTACTTCGTAAATAGAATTTGTTTGTGGATATATTTAAAATTGTTTTTTGGCGTACAGCTTTGCGAACTGGGAAACTTTTCAATTCATATTGCTTTGCGCAATTTGCGTCCACCTGGCACCAAGGTGCGCAAAATACCCGTTGCCGACAGCAATCCTCTAACAAAGCTTTTCAAGTGAGTTCTTACAAAGTATAATTAATGAATAATTTTTAACAATACAATCTTCTTATATTCTAGACTGGTCTCTTGCCCAAATTATACATATGAAATTGGTGCCTGGGTCTGCTTCTCAGTTATGACCTCGTGCTTGCCGGCTTATCTATTTGCCTTTGCTGGTGCATTCCAGATGACTGTGTGGGCACTCGCCAAGCATCGCAATTACAAAAAGGAGTTCAAGGATTACCCAAGGGCTCGCCGTGCTATATTCCCATTTGTCCTCTAAGCGGATAGAAAAAAAATTGTGTGTGCAGCTTTTACGCTGTCTTTATTCCAATCCATTAATTAGAAATGTTAAGCTCAGCTAAATATAAATGGGTAGTAGTTGTTCGAATTTTTGGACTTTCGTCTTAAACTTATTGGGCAAACAATTGTTAAGAGGTATTTGCGCACATTTTATTTGGACTTTGACCTCATATCACTTTGGCAACATCAGCATTTTGTGTTTATACGTGTGTATCTATTTTTTAAATGACCGCCAAGTTGTGTTGCCACCTTGTTTTCAGCAGCAAACTGGCAGCACTTGAACATGAAGTGAAGTTGGCTGCAGCCAAGTTATCTTGTGTTGTTGTTTTCATCTGCCGGCAAACAAAATAAACGAATTAAACAATGAATTTGTTTGAAGAGCTGGATACGCTAGATCCTAGCTCAAAGTTGGTGCCGCCACGCATCGAGACGCCCACACCACACAAAATAGCAGTTTTAATTCTGCTTAAACAGTATGTGAGAGTAAGTAAATTCCAAGCTTAAGCTACCGTTCATAAAAAAAAAATGTTTTTAGGACAAGAAAGGCTCGATGGAGACGGGAATCACGATGCGTCCGCAAAGACGACGCATGTTCTGTATGCTTATGTTTAAGCTAGTACAGGAAGCGGATATGACATACAATGAATTGCACAATTTACTCACAACCCGTCCTTATAAACTGGACACACTTATGCTGGAGTCATTTGAGAAGGCCATGTCAGAGTTCTGTGGCACGTCCAGCATTGAGGCACTGTTCGACTTTGCTGAAATGCAGAGCATAGATACGCTGCTCAATGAGGAGTACGGTGTTAGTCAGTTCAGCATGGTTGGCGTTTACGTGCGACGAATCGGTGTCGTCTTGGAACGCTTCACCTTTGCCGAGATGATATGCATGTACAAAAATATCTGTTCGTATTATGAGCGTGGCATACGCGCACTGTCAAGTGGTCCACGTAAGTTAATTGCGGGCGGAGTGCTGCGAAGATCGGCCACGCCTCCACCCGCACCTCCGCCAGCAGAAGGAGCCGGAGCAGCAGCAAAAGCAACCAAGATAATAAAAGAGGACACAGATGTCAGTGTAATGGAACACAATTCCATAAGCAAATGGGCACCAAGACAGGCCAAATACTTTATAAACACACAGTCGGAGCTGTTGGATCGTGATGACTTTGGCGCCCTGTCGCCCAAGGAGCTACAGCGCAAGGTGCAAGAAATCATACAGGATCTGCCTCTAAATACAACATCGTATTTTCTTGGCTACATGAACCAGTTGCGTGTTCGAGACTATTATAACGCATTGTCTTCCCTGCATCGCGCACTTGATCGATCCCCGGTGCGTTTGATGAGCCAGGAAAAGGGCTATCAATACTTTTGCATCAATCTTGGAGTGATGCACGCCACCTTTGGCCACCGCGATGAGGCTCTAGCCGCTCTCAGGGAGAGTATTATGCTTGCACAGGAGCATGGCGATAAACGCAGCCTTAATTTGGCCAACACCTGGTATTGCCTGCTCCGTGATGAGCTCCCCCTATCCTATGTCCAGCGTAGCGTAGCCGACATCACCGATGGCGATAGCAATCAACTGCAAAACTACACACTCGCTCTGCACTTTGCCGTCAAACTGGGCACAGTGGCTGGATACCAGCCATTGCGGCTTTTCGACCTGCTTCAGCATAGTGATAACCTTACGAATCGCAACAACTTGACGAACCATGCCTCTGAGGCACTAGCTCTGCGCAGTGCTGTTTGGTGTGCGTATGGCAGACATGAGCTGTCCGCTCTGTACTCACAGCTGCTGCTTACTGTACGCGATCGGAACAACAGTGCCGGCTATGCTGGCACTGGCAGTGCTCTGGCCAGCTTTGCAATGTGGCTGCATCTGCAGGGTGAACTGCGTCTGGCGCGCGTTCTGCTCCATCGAGCACGCGAGCAATTACCGCGCATGCCAAGCGCCGAGTGCTGGATGATTAGCCAGTGCCATGTTACAATACAGTCGGGCATTTATCGTTGTCGCTGGCACGACGCCTTGAAGGCATGCGATCAGCTGTATTTACTTGATCCAGCCGGATCCATGCACCAGCGTGCTTCGATTTATGTGGCCAAGCGGGAGTTCTTTAATGCTCGCAGGCTGCTGGACAAACTGGCGGCAAAGCCGGATTTGCCGTTCCTGTTACGATTGCGCGTTCAGGTGCTGCTCGCCTATTGCAGCCTGGCTGAGGGAAACTTTAACAGCGAGGCAGTCACTCTTCTCTTGCGTGTCTCTGAGGACATGTCAAACTCTCAAATGGACTACGAGTTGGCCCTTGTTGACATGCTGCTTGCACAAGTACTCCTGCTGCTGGGTTTGCCGCAAAAAGCGTACCAGGCCATTAAGCGCAGCATGGACGACATTCACATCAATGGCGGGCTCTATGAGCGTGCCAAAACAGATTTTGTATTTGTGCGATGCTTACTAGCCATTACGGCCGAGGGAGCGCCTCGCAAGGCGCAGCTGATGAAATCTGTTGATATTTTGGAACGCTCTGCTAAATCCTTTAAGCAGTTGTCAGCTCACGCCAAGGTTCTGGATGTGTATGTGTTTTTGGCTCAGCGCTTTAATGACTTTGGTGAACGTTCGTTGCGCAACAAATATGCTGGTGAGTTTCGTCGCTATTTTATGGATCATCCCATTCCGCGAGAGTATTTGGGCGGACCTTAACTCTTAATAAACGTATCTTTATTATATGTAGTTTGTTTAAACAATATTTTGTTTGTTTTGGTGTATTTGCGGTGTGTGATATTGTAGGCCCAAATACGTATACTAAGTCCTTATTGTTCGTCGGAGATGGGCCATGGATCCAATGCTCATTGTTTAATGCGTACAATGCTGTAGCGATGATAAATGCTTTAGGCGCTTCAATTGGCTTGGAATATAGTATTGCTATTGCAGTGTGTGTTTATTGGCAGGGACTTATGACTGATTGACTTATACACTACTACCATTATTGTAATGGAGTCCCGCTGTTAAATAGAACTAACGTAGTATTTTAATGTTATCAATTAACGAATCAATGGTAAACTGGGCGATGGTCCAGTTGCAGCCATGGCACTGCCAGGACCAAGCAGCACCTGCTTCTGCTGCGACTTATGTAGCTCCTCCATTTGGGCGCGCTCTGTTTCAAAAATGACGGGAGCAAACAGAATGACAGAGCTTGTAAAGAATATCCACGATGCATTGCACGAGAACTGGTAAAGATTGCGGCAGCTTTTTACCGTGGCACTGGTCACTGCGCTTGCCACATTCCGCACCGATTCTGGGAACATTTCCGATAGCCCCATCATCCGCTCGCCAAACGACTCATCTGGTTCCTGAACAAAAACAAAAAATTAAATGTGAGGTTAGAATTCAAATTCTGAAACGCATATGTATGTACACTGGATGCATGCTCATACGCACAACGTTGTTTACAAATGCCAATACTTACATCATCGTAATTTTCAGCATCTGTTTGCGGATCATCGTTTGCTGCCTGCAACAAAAAGGAAAACAAATACGCACATTGTAATAATCAATAGGTACACATTTCGTACGCATGATGAGCGGATGGACAAGTTTTTCCAATTACGTGAGCACGATAAGCCAAACTGGCAAAATAACATACTACGCTTTTCCTAACTTACAATTGTTGTGACGGTGCGGCGCTCTGGCGTTTCGTCTTTGCTGCCACCTAACGACGACATCCCGCTATCCTTTTCAATGAACTCAATATCAGGATCAGAGTCCATCAAATCCTCGATTTTAACGTTATCGGTATCCACTTTTGCGGCTTTATTTTAAACAATTGTGTGAAATATATACTCTGGGCAATGAAACACCCCTTTTTATATGTCGCACGTACAACACAAAAACGTTATAGAAATCAAAAGAGACAATTAAATCAGCTTGCACTGTCGTTTTCGTAAATGTAAAAAATTGATTTTATGTGTGTGCTCCGCGAGGGTTCTCGGTATCGCTCTTATTTGAACTGGCTCAATAGTTCAAGTTATTTACGCGAACTATCTGAACCATTACTTGCAAGAGACGCATATAAAACTTATCGATATCGGGCGGCGATATATAAACTTACTTTATAAATTTCAAATAAATATATCGCTCATATTTACCTTCTCTTCCATGTCGCTCATGATTCTTTGAGAATTTCAAGGTTACAAGTTTAGTTGTTGACTTTTATCAAAATATACACGTTTTGCACAAAGTAAAATTTAGAAGCGTCGACAAATTCTGCGACAGTATTTATTTTACTGAACGTTTTTTTTTTACTTCCTGTTGAAGTCAATCTAAAGTGTCTCTGTCTATTTCCGAAACAAATATGCAAAGCCTTCTACAAATTTTTTGAGCTCCAGCGAAAATCAAGTAAAACAATCAAATTTTGTTGAGCGTCGGTGTTTTTTTTTTTTATTTATTTTATTATCATAATTTTAAATTATGAAATCATCAATAATTTCAACAAAAAATTCGTACAAACATAATGTCTTAACTTTTGCGTATGTGCTCCAATAAATATTTTAATGGCATTTCTTTAATCAAACTACAGCATACATATTTAAATAGAAAGTAGATAGTATATGTAAGTGGAAGTGCGGTTTAATAGTTTAAGCACAATTAGATATCATAAAAATCTACAATAGGTAAGTACATTGGATATTTATTGAATTAATCGATTTTATAAATATTAATATGTATGTTGTTCCATAAATATGAATTTATATGTAGATCCAATTTTTTTTAAATTTGTTTATTAACCTGGTCAGGCGATTGCTGTAAATAACATACAAAATTGCTGTTCTTCCCCTTTTTGACTATTTGTACCGTTGCCCTGATCGGAATATAAAATACTTGTATTTGGTTTTACTTACATTTTCAATCTGCAAAAAATAATTTGAAACCATTGCCAAAACCAATTTTCATATAACTATTTTTTGTAATGACCTCTTATTGTTAATTAATAATGTTTAACGGTACCGGGACGGCCATGCAATGGACTTGAACCTTTATTTTTTATCTACGAAATTAAAAAATTTATTTATTTTTGAAGGAAGCAAGCGTATGGAAGGTTAAACATACATGGATTAAATGACTAGATATTAATATTATACGTAAAAAATGTTTTAATTTAATTTTATTTTGTTTTTGATTTTTTTGTTTGTTTTTAATGTTGGCTCTTCTGTGTTAAACAAAAATTCCAGATAATCGTTTTGCATTATTTGACAATTGTATTGCACTTTGATAATTTTATTTGTTAAGCTTTTAAATTAATAGTTTTTAGACTTGTTGTTTTATACAAGTACGCATATATTTCTTTATATGTTAACAATTATATAAATCTCGACATCCAATATATGTATAATATTCAATAAATAACCTTTATAAATATATATTTATTTTTAATATTTTTTTATTGAAATTTATATATGTACCTTGAATATTTGTAGTTATGTTTCTCATAAATTTTGTAAATAATTTTTAACAATTTGTGGCTTTGTTGTTGTTGTTGCCTAAAACACACATGCGTGTACATAAAAAGCACATTAACTAATTTAAGACACAAACATATGAACTGTTATTATTTTTTTTTGTATTTTATATAACTTACATGCTCAGTGTGTAAGTATGTTTTGATTTATATGCAATATTTGAATTTAAACATGCTCTCTTTTCACCCTAAACACAATATCACTCACGCGCTCAGACTTATCCGAATTTGCACATATGTATGTATGTATGTATGTATAAATTTAATGGTTTAAGTATATAATTAATGAATTAACATCATTCTGCTGCACAAAACCATACAAACGTTTTTTTTTACTATCAACTAAAGTCATACAAAAAAATGAATATTAAGAATTGTTGTTTTTACAAAATGATTATATTGTACCTATTGTATACAATGTGTGTTTGTGTGTGTGTGGTGTAAATTGATGCATTCTTCAGTTTTAAAAATGAATTAAGATCAACTCAAAGTGTGAGATTGGGGTGTGTGTGGGTGTGTTTGTGTTTCTTACGCTTTATTTTAAGCATCTTAGTATAAATTAGTATGGTTTCTTAGATAAATCATTCATGAATTCTGTCTGAGTATGTTAGTAATCGCTTAAAAATATGTAATATATATAATTTAATCAATATTTTGCCATCCATCAGTAATTGCACTCAATTGTTCACTTAGAGCAAAAGTCTCGTAAACTCTGCAAAGAGAGAGAAAACTTTGATATAAGTATATGCATATACATATGTATTAAGTATATATGTATGTTAAATATAGATATGTTGCCATTTGGCGCACGTTCAAGTTTAATAAGTTCTGCTCAGCACCAAGAAATAATAAAAGCCTGTTTGCAAAAGGTCCTTTGGGACCATGTACGTTAAACGTGTTGCGCTGCCACGCCTCCTTACGCCCACAACAATATGCAATGTCAGCGAAACAAGGCAAACATTATACTCAAAGTGATTAAGAAGTATGAACGCAAAGTTACTCGTTCGAAAAATAAACAAAAATGGAAGCTAACAGTCTCGTTCTGCGTGCTGTATATACCCTTGTAATACGTGTTTACTAGAGCCCTGCACGAATGCATTTGGTTTCGGTACTTTTTGAAGAATGCAAAAAGAAGACGAGTAAAATCTGTGTCTATGTCTTACATTGTAAACAAAACAAAGACGATGATTTGGAAGTGGCATGCACAGCAAGAACCAAGTAAATATGGGAGTCATTCTACGCCGGCTGCTCAACAGAAAATCACGTAAAATAACTGTAAATGCTGAGCCACTGTATACATATACGAATGGCGTTTTTTTTTTCCTTCTCTTCTTTCCCTCCGAACTTTGCTGCTTTGCACATGTATTAGTGTTTTTGTGCATATGTATTGCAGCAATGCTACTTTCAGCAACTGTCTTTGGAGTCATGAACAAGCATGTAGGGAGTGACAATCGTTCTCGTTTAACGAACGAGCCGCCATTCCAGGTTTTGCTCGCCATAGAGTGGCCAAGTCTTTGATTCATTTGTTTTGTTAGCGCGCAAGACATTCTTGATGTCTTGTAAATGCATAAATGCAGGGCTCTAGTGTTTACCTACAGGGTATAGAGAAAGTTCATCAAAAGTTCGGTTTCTTTTGCTGGTCGTACATGCCGATGTAAAGTAAATAAAGTAAAATAAATATGTTGCAGATGGCAGCAAACAAAACCAAAGTGGGAGGAGTCCACAGGGTCTATAGACTAACGCCGTGCGGTACAAGGTCAAAGTCTCAAATGATAATCACAAAAGCACAGACTTACTAAGCTCTTGCACACGTGTGTATTAGTTAGTGTTTAGTTAACCAATTTAATGCGTCTCAATAAACACACTTTGAAGAACACAGAAAAGACGCTAGAAAAATAATGAACGCAAATATAAACGCGACTCTTCAGATCCTGCCACCTTGATAAGATTGATAGTATTCAAACTACAAGCCAAAATATCAGTATTACGTTGTGGGCTTTGAGATTGTAGAATTGTATTTACTGTCGCCAAAAGGTTATTCAACTTTAACTTTAGCCTTGTTGAGCGGTTTTTGTATTTGTTAAGCTGATTTATGAGTGGGCCCCTTGCAAATATTGCCACAAGGTTATATTCCCTTTCACTTTTATACGTATGACGTTGTTGATTAAAGCAACGCAGTAAAAGTAAAAGTAAACGCATTTGTGGTTATCCTTGCGGGAAAGCTCCGTAACAGTATGTGTCCTTTGTGTGTGTGTGTGTTCTTACCCTCGTAATTTATGCGTCCATCCTGATCTAAGTCGGCTATTGCGAGCAGCTGTTCCAGTTGCGCCTCATTCAAGGGCTCCCCAATCATTTCCATTGCGGTTTGTAGCTCATCTCGCGTTATAAACCCATTGCCATCGCGATCAAATACTCTACAGATAAGGAATGGCGGTTAAATGAGGCAGCGGATTAGGACGCATTGCTTAAGGTCTTACCTAAATGCAGCTATTAAGTCTTCGGTGACATCGTCGGCTTCATCCACCGGCTTGCTGGCATTGCTGGAGCTCTCATCATGCTGCTGGTCATCTCTTAAAGCCTGAATTCTGCCCACCCATTGCAGGAACTCGGCCTCGTTGATTAAACCGTTGCCTACAATTGAATGTTGGGAATGAGAAAATGTGTTAACGTGAATGGTTAAAGAGCTTAGCTTAATAATGCAACAACATTTCACAGGGTATGTGTAAAGTGTGAGAGATTACGAGTATAGAGGAATACGTATAATAGAAAGCGTCCTTTTGTTATTGCTTGCCAGCTGAACATGTTGTATACGCTTTCTAGTTAGCCAGCTACGCAGACAACAACGAGCAAAACGGCCATTGTTATTTTCCGTTTCCTCTTCCCATTTGCTGGGAAAAAAGCATTGCCTACTTTTGTGCGCTCCAGGTATCTACTATCATTCATTGCGGCCAGTCGCAAACAGACATTTGCCGTTTCAACGCAATGTCACTTTTTTGGGTTCTGCTTACATTTTCTAAGTTTTTGTTTTTTTCTCTCTCTCGCTTTTCCACTCTTATAATTAAGTGCCAAACTAAAAGCGAGTAAGAACCAAAAGCGCATTTCTGTTGGCCGACTTCCGGCATCAGCAGCGCCATCAGCAACACGAGTACTTGAAACCTTGACCTTAAGTACATAAACATACCAAACAAATTACACTGCCCAAAGATACCCAGCTTCTTATTTGTGACTTTAGGAAGATCTAGTCAGCAAAAATTGCAATCAAGAGGCAAAAAAGAGGTTACTTTTCTGATTACGCAACTTTATTTTGCGTTTCAACTTTGTAACGCAATTGGTAATTATAAGATTTCATTTTCATGGCAACAGCTCTAAGCAAAACATTTAAATAAAATTATTTTATTTAACTTCTGCCCTCAATAGAGCTAAATCAGAGCCAAAAAATTTAATTTTTGGAATTTTTTTGGACTTTTGATTTGCCTACAAATGTTTTTCGCCCAACGCAATAGTATTGCCAATACCAAGGCTAAGCTTCAAAACGAATAGCAGAAGGACATACGAAATCCGATTGTATATGCAAAGACATGTTGGCGACGCAGATAGTCACTATACACAAAAATAAAAACTCTGCAGAAATGTTTGGTAATTACGCTTTCTGCCACCACCACCACCACAATCTTCTCCTCCTCCTCCTTGGTGCCTGCCCCACCACACATACGATGGCTGTGAGTGACCTTGAAAAAGTTTACAAACCATTTTACAATGTTTTGGTTGGTGTGTTTTATTGTTGTTAGCTTTAATGCATTAAAAATTATGTCAGCTTTTATTATGCATGACATAACATTTTAATGCAGTTGAATTAAAGTACTTAAAGAAACATTTTGGTACAATTGTATTTTTTGTAGGCAAATGTTATGTCATCATTCACAAAAAGTACATCATACATCAGCAGCCAGCCTCGTTAACTTTCTTAGCTGGTTTTGACATTTGCGTCTTAGCTGGTTTTCTGAGCTTGAGCATTGGATTTTGTCAGAATGTTGTCGTATCATTTTTAGTCACATAACCAAATGTTTGCTTGTGCACAGCTCGCATTGTCCCATTTGCCATAGCAATTGTTGCAGCCAAGCAAAAGTCCAAGGATAATGAAAATGGCGGCGCATTCTTGTTGTTATTATCGTGCTCGTCGTCATTGTCACTGTGTGGACATGTGCGAACCAATGTCAGCGTGTGGAAAACCATTGCATTGATATATTTCTCTCTTATGTGATTTTCTTAGCTTCAGGCGGCATTTTTAACTCTGTTCAGTAAAGGCTTTAAGGCATTGCAAGGCTGACTTCCATTTGATTATATAATCAAGACAGGACACTCTCAAAGGCGCTTTGTGTGTGTTGTACCAATTTGCCTTATCGACCGACTGTCCACTGTTAATGACATCGGGTAACTAATTAAATTGTAAGGAGAGCTTACGTACATACATATCTATTGAAGCAGTAATCACTTTAGCTCCTTATCAAATTGCAGCTCAAAACTAACTGGGCATAGATCGATGAACAAGGTATTGGCAAGGCACTGAGCAAATTAAGTGCTTATAAACTGCATTAAGGCCAAGTCAGGTAAGTCAGGCCAGTCAAGCAATTCGAGCCAGAGCACTCTTTTGTTGTCAATAACAAATGGCAACTGCGGCAACTGTCAGTACAGGGAGCCAGGGGTGGCAAATGGCAACAGCTTCATGCCAAAATGCAATCAATTATTGGCAAATGCACCTGGTGCTTCTGTTCCTGCTTCTTCTGTCACTGCTACTGCTGCTGCTGCTGACCTCAACGTGCATCGGAAACGGAAGTGTGCCCACAAAGTGCTGCCTGCTATACACACACACACACACACACAACATTCGTACATTGATTGTTAGCCATTTATTGCAGTTGTGTGCTCTTTCTCTTTTACTCTTTATTCAAACTGTTTTTGTATGTAATTTCAGTTCATTTCGCTTGTAAAGCATGCAATAAACATTTGAAAGCTATCTTTTGACCATATAAACACAAGTATGGGTGTGGTGACAAAACCAAGTTCAGTTTACAAACATTTCTGTGATATAAATTTGCTCACATTCTAAACGTTGCATTTAATCGTAGTATTGACTATTGAGTCAGAAATCTCTTTTGAATGTGACCAAAAAGGACTAAGGAATGCTTCAATCATTTGGGTTTTAAATTGCCTTCATTGATTTTGATACCCTTGGGTAAAAAAAGGGTATAATGCACTGATGGAAGCATCTCCAACCCCATAAAATATATTCTTGATCAGCATCAACATCCGAGTCGATATAGACGTTATATATTTTGAGCATATTTATACTATGAGCACAACAATTATTTTCTGAACGCATTACGTTCCGGGTTAAGGATATCTCCAAGTCGAGATCTTTTAACTAGAGCTTTCTTACTTCCATGCTTCCATTTGTAGGAATTTGATTTTGAAGCATTTAACGAATGAGCTGTTTTCAATTTAGACTATTTGATGTGAACTGATTCCATTCGATCTGCAAACACGCTAGTCGAGCCTGCCTCGCTTTGACGACTAAACTGTTTGTAACTAAACTGTGCCAAATCAATTTGAAAGCTCACCCTCAGGGAGGGCTTATGGCTTAGATTGTGGAATTTGGTCAATGTGTTTAATAATTTTGCGCTTAGCTGCAAGCAAATGATTTAAGTAAACAATACATAAACTGTTTTTAAACGGCGCATTTGGTGTTCGCAACAGTTTTCGCCAATGTTAATTAACTATGTGTGGTTTTGTGTGCGCGGAATAAATAATAGAAAGAAAACATCCCTCCCTTCTACCAGACACAAGCCGCTAAATGTAAGTGTAACCTCGACCAACTGTGCGACAATTGACCCCAAGGTTCAGGTCGAGCAGTTCAATCCCAGTCTTTGTGAGTGGGTGCACTGCAGATGTACACATGAAGACGCAGACATAAATAACTAAAGTGTATGGAAAGACGGCAGTTGGGATAACTTGGGACATTCTTATGGGTTTATGTCACTAGGCGGCGCTAAAAGCATCTAAATCAGCTCACAGCCAGGGCAAATAGCAGCGGGTTGCTGACAACTGTGTCACAGTGCATGCACTATACTATGGCCTGTCGAGTGGTTGACTTTAAGCCAATCATGAAACCCCAGGAGTGTAAATGAAGCCATAAAATGTACGCTATACATCGTATTCAGGAGTGAATGATAAAAGAAATACAAAAATTGATTTGCCAACAAAACGGTGAAGAACTACAATAAAGAAATAAATATTATGAATTTAAGCTCCTTTTATTTGATGTTAATGGAACTTAAAGCTGGCTGTAAATTTGCAGTTTGGCTCACGTTTTGTTGACTGACATTTGTCGACACTGTTTGTTTGCAGTCCTTCAAGAAATGTATGTTTGTGCATGTGTAAAGCCATTACATGTATATAGATAAATGTACATACATATGTATATATAAAGCGTGCCTGTCAGCATCTGTCAGTGGCAGACATCAAAGTAACTCTCTCTTTCTCTCGCTCTGTAGTGGTGTCAGCAACAGTTGCCTCTGTTGTTAACTGATACCATGTTGCACATGTTTCTCTCTCTCGCTCTGTTCTGTAAGTGTGTCTGTGGTTCGGATGCCATATCAAATCAAATGCTGTGCGTGACTGTTATTTCAATTTGCAGCTTTGTGCAAGCCAAAAGCCTTCATTCCGATAAGCGCTTAATGCACTTTATAAGGCAACAATATATTAATGAGCTAACACATAATTTAAGGTGGAAAGTACACACAGTTTTAAAGTTATACACGCGCATGGCAAATGCATGCTGCACTATATTAAATATGTCATCTAAATATAAATTCAATATAGAGCCCAACAGCGGAAAAATATATAATGCCCGTCAAATAAAATCAACAATGTGTTTGCGGCCACAAGGCAAATGCCAGCAAAACGTGTACACGGAACAAGGACTCGGAGCACAGCTCGTTGCAGGGGATGATGACGAGCTAAGCGCCTGAACGCATCCCCCACCCTGTGAATGCAGCTGGACTTCGTTTCAAAACTAATAAAATCCGCTTAAAGCATGTTTGGCCAAGACGCTGCTTGGGGAATTTCATATAATAAAAATTGCATTAGCTAACGAGTAAATTGAATCAAATAAAATCTTTACAAATTGGCTTAATGCGGATTTTCTGTTGGCTTATATCGATTACTTCAAGAGGAGAGCAAAAGGTGTCAGTACTGTGATTTTAGCTGAGGACTTTAGCCATTTTATTTAAAAGATTCCTAGTTAAAATTATGCAATCCTTAAAGCGCTCTTAAATACTTGGCCCACGCAACGTATACGCACTATTTGTATGAGTAGAAGGGCAAAGCTTAATTAAGTTGTCAACATCTTGGGGCTTGGGGCTTGCTCAAATGCGCAGTTTGCTAACTGTTGCTTGGCCCTTAAGGCAACATTTGTGTGTTCACATGAAAAACTTAAGCTAAAAGTGGCCCGTTTGTTGTTGTTGTCGTTGTTGCTGCTGCTCTTGTTAGTGCTCTTGGGCTAGTTGGTTGTTAAGAGCGGTGGCACTTACCTGAATGGCTTGCCTCACGTATGAGATCATTTATTATTTCATCACGCACATCTATGCCCAGGTTCTTTAGCATAAACTGCAGTTCATTTGCCGTCACACGTCCATCCCGATTTCTGTCCAACAAATCGAATGCTGTGCGTAAATCTGCAAGTAAAGAGACAAAATTTATATTTTAATAAAATTTGCATTTTTGGATATGTAATAAAATAAATGTTTTGTATAAACATGTCAGCAACGAACTAAAAACAATCCAGCCAAAAACTAAATGTGTGTGCGCCTAGTAAATGTAATTAAATTAGAGTTTTCATCCTTGAGACGTCGACCTTTCCTTCGTGCATTTATATGCACAGCGCCAAGACAAGACCTTAGTCTTAGTCCTTACACAAGTGACGGGGCACGTATAAAATTGCCTTTAGCTCCCGCTCTATGCCAAATCGATCAAACTTACAGTTGAGTTGGTTTTATATGATAGTCTTGGCGTATATTTTATAACTTCTGGCAAATATTAAGTTGTTTTCCAATCAGAGAAAAAACTTTCGCTCTTAAATTGTATGCTGTATTAAGCTAAGCAATTACAGAAAATATATTCTATGCACAATTTGCTTCAAGTGTGAATGCATTAGATTATGCAAAGAGAGGGTATGTGTTAAAATTGCACGTAAATTGCTTTGCGAAAAACACCTGCTTTCCTGTGTGTAAGTGTTTGTGCCTTAGTAAGTGTGTAAGGCATTTCCGTTAGCAGCTTTGTTATTACACAAACACATTCACCCACTCACACACACACACATAGTGAAGTGGCTTGTGTTTGTATGGCTTGTAATTGCACACGTGTAAATACCTTACATATTGACACATTGACACCAATATGTCACACTGCAACAGCAACATCAACAGCAGCAACAGTGACGATTGCATCATGTTGCACAGGCAACAGACATGAGAACATATTGAGGTTACCTTTTTGGCACATTTGACAGACTTTTCAGTCACGCTACCAATTTCCGCACAAAATTCTTGCGAAATGCATACACAAACTATGTGAAGACAAATTGCATTTTTGCTTGAAAGATGATTCTGAAATTGTATCTTTTTATCCATATTTTTTGTAGCTGTAAGTGAAGTGCAAACTTAATTACTGGCTACTAAAAAGGTGACATTTGCATTTTTCGAGGAAACGTTCATTACTTAGCAAATAATTGCAGTCAATTCCCGGTACTAATTGAAAGACTTCAAGTGAATGTAGTTAACAATGCCGGAAACTAGTTTCGTTTAAAAAAAGTTCACAGCAGCAAAATTAATGGTCAAACTATACGCGTGTTGGACGTTAAATAAATTGGCAAGCAGTGGCTAGTGGCAAATATTTGCTAATTAGAGACAATGCCAATCGTTTAGCTATTAACTGTCTGTCTGTCAGTCTGTCTGTTGGCAAAACGGTTATGTAGATGGCTGTTGTTCGTCCTTTAGCGGCCTGTCACTCGTCATGGTTGAGAGTGTTGGACAACCGACAACATGCCAACGTTAACCAGCTACTATGAAAAGCATTGACGTTCGCAATTATGAAAAGTTTTTAATTGCAAAATTAAATCGGGACAAAGACAAAGTTGAGTTCCTGTCCGCCTTAAGTAGGGACCAACACATAATGTGCAGCCACGCAGAAAGTTGGCAATCTGTAAATGTCGCAACGACTAATTGCAACGACCACTTGACAGCTTTGCTGCATGGGAAAGGAGCCATGAAATTTGTGTCAATTTCCTTCTCCTGCTCTTTAAAGGATATAAGTTTCTAGCATAAACATTTGTTGTTTGCTTTCTTTGCTTCTCTTACACTCCCTTGTCGCCATTTTGTTATCTGTTGTTGTTTTGCCATCGAACTTGATAATTGCATGACCGTATTCAAGCATTCATTGCTCTAGGGTCCCATTGGGTAAGTCTGAAGACAGGCAATATTGTAATTGAGTTGGAAAAACTTGCAAATAGTTTCATGTGCTCAAAGAGTCGTAAATAAAGCTACAGAATGCACAGGATTTTCCATTTTTCCGAAGAATAACAAGAATATAAAAAGCCCCTAATATTGTTGAAGTTCAAGTTGTTCCCATTGAAGAAGATTCCCTTACAATGCTTGTCATTTGACAATATAGCAAGGTTTTCATGTGTTTTCCAACACTCGAGTTCAAGTGTGCGTGAATGGCGAAGAGCTAGAATTGAACAGGAAGCGGAAACGAGAAACATGCTGCGTTTGTCATATCCGTCACCCGCCAACCGCCACCCAACTCAGTTCGTGTCTAAATCATCAAACAGGATTGCAGACAAGTTGACATGAAACTGAAAATTTAATAAAACGTTCAACAGCCATGTTCGCTCATCATTTATTCCAGTCATAGGGGAAAGCTAAGCAAAACCAAAACAGAATCGTTAACACATAAACACGATGACCAAACAACAAAAAGAGCAACTACAGAGTAATAATACTAAAAACTAAAAGTAAAAGCAATAATATATTCACAATTTTGATAGGGAATTTTAATGGTCATTTCAATTGTTGATTAGATTGGCAAAAATGGCTTTTTATGTGTTTCTATTATGAACGGCTGAACTCATCTACAACTGTTTTTTTTTTATATTATTATGCTAGAGATCATGTGTCTGAATAAGAAAAAACTTAGTACAAACTCGCCAATTAATTGTGAAACGGAAATGATTTTTCAAGTGATATTTTCAGTGTTGAATCAGCTTACAATTGGTTCTTTTTTTTTGCACTTGTCGCTAGCATTTCGTTATTAAAACGTGTACTTGATTAGATAAACATTCCCACCAACAAATCTTTTTATCATTCCGTTCATACATATGTAAGTACATGTGTTTGTATATTTTAATTGATAATGAATAATACTACTGTGTAGTGAGAGCATAAGCAAATACTTCAAATACTTGTTTTCAAATAATAAATGTAAATTTGAATGCATGTGTTCAAGTATGCCACTAAGATACTATATAGGGAAACCAATGATTGTCCATACTTAGCTCACCTCGCACTTGACTTGCGATTGCTTTGTGATCCATTTGTGATGAGTCCATTTTCTCACCGATTCTTTTAAAGTACTTATGTACTATATAGTATTTATAGCTTTTGGCTCTTTGTGCTTTCTTATTTTATGTATACAATTGGTGGATTTTTTTTTTTGATTTTGTTTTTGGCAACTATATTAATTTACGGTTGCTCTTTGTGTCTTTTGAACTTGTTTAACTGCGCGTATGAGTAATGTACAGTTTTTTGGATTTTACACTTCACGCGTCTTTAAAAATAGCATAAGAAAATGTATTATTGTGATTGTTTCTTTTCTTGGCAGAGCACAAAAAAATATTATGGTATTATAATGAATTCAAATATGCATGAATTTCTATAGAACTTTTGCACGTTATATGGAAATTGGTTGCGTGCGCCTTTTACGCATTCTAATTGCAATTAATTACACAAATCAGTTGTTAATGAGGTCAAACTGCCAGCGCGGGGTAAGCTTGCTTTTCGCGGGGTCAGGGTCTCCTTATGCCGCTAATTCAGCTACACTAACATGCTGCGTATGTGTGTGAGAGTTTGGTCTTTGTAATTTTAATGCTAATTGATTTGAATTTACTCAAACATTTGTATGGCTTTGCTCTGAGAAAACTGTGCAAAATTCCATATCAAACATTCTGGCTAGGTTTTCACAGAAATGTTAAGCCGTTTTGGCAGTCATGTGACATAACAGACATATTTGTCTGGTATGAAACCGCCTGCAAACTGCAACGGGTGAACTCTCTGTGTTAAACTGGAGCTCCAAGGACACGACACTGGCTATCTAACGGACTGGATCAAAGTGTAACACATTGATTGTTGCATTTAAAATGAAACCAATAGCTAGGCAATGAACATGCATGTGCTTATCAGTAATATTTTGTACAATTGGGACTATTCCACAAACTGGTAAACGGTGTTGCTCTGCCAAGAAGAAACACGCTAGTTTTTAGATTGGTTGCACTGATACCGAAAGGCCGATTGTATGATAGCACACGGATAGTGAATCTTAGTTAGTTGTTGTTGGACAAGCAGGGGGGGACTCCGAACTGCGAGTATATGTGCTGCTCAGAAGCGCGTCGAGTTCGCAACTAAAAGCAAACCGCATGAACCGTATGCTGATGGCGTTGTTGGTCATGTCGGCGCCATTGGCAGCAGCTTCGGGTCTAATGGCAATTGCTCCTCGTCGGGTCGCGCAACGAAGAGCGAAGGCGCTTCGGCTGATTTCATTCATTCATTGCTATAGCAACAAACACCCTTAACTGCCCCTCAACTTTTGTGTCCATTAGATGGCTTTTGTTTTTGTTATTGTTATTGTTGCTGCCTTTTGTTTTTATAACGTTCTTCTTTCAAGTCCACGCTCTCTCTCTCTCTCTCTCTCTCTCGGAAGGTTCCCCTTCGCTGACGCTCTCGATTTGTTTATCTGTAAGCGGTGGGAAAGCGGACTGGAAAACTGTTTTTGACGGCGTGTTCACGTGACAAATTCTTTTGTTGTCTTTAATATCTCTATTTGTTTTTTTGCGCGCGTTGACTGTGAAGGACTTTAAGATCTTCGTACTTGAGAACAAATAACTAATCACTATTTATAAATGATTATGCATTTAAATGAATATTTTCAGTCAAATTGTCAAATACAAATTCTCTTATGGTAACACGATTTCAGTTTAATAATGTGCAAGCCAATTATTATTTCCTTAAATACACAATAAACACCCTGTATAAGGCTTAAACCCTTAGGTAACCACTGGACAAGGAGACACTTTCCAATGGCCTTGTCAGCGGCAACCGCGAAATGCAATGACAGCCAAAACGATTGCACAAGTGTGAGGAGTATAGAAAATCATGTTTTCTGTCTCTTTTTCTTTCTATTATGTTTTGCAGGGGAAAAGCTGGAACTCTTATTTTGCCCGTTTCTCTGTCTCTAAGGCGGCCATGTGTTGGCTCTGCGAAAGTGTGGAACACAACAAAATGACGGAAAACGATTTGTTGTTGCTGGCAGCACTCAAAAGTCAGTGGCAGAGGCAGACGCAGCACAGTGCAAAAGAAATGTATATCTGTTTTTGAGCAAGTAGCACGCAAGGGTTTATGCAACAATTTGGTGGCACTTTTATGTAATACACTATACAACGCAGCCAACGCTGCGTATGCGTAACATAATCATCTCTACCACAAGGTGTATTGCTATAGCTTAGGATTGAATCTTAAATCCGTTTACTTTATTTTTCTTGTCAATCCCATTTTGTTTTGGCATTGCTTTGCGAGACAAGAGTTCATTGAACCGAGCTCAGTACTTTTTAATTGATTTAAATTTGCAACAACCTTGAAGTGCAACAAAACCAAATAGAGAACAAATAAACACACAAACTCATGGTCGCCTTAAAGAAAGCTTCACAGCTCAATGCACTTCCAGCAAACGCCCGCAATATGGCAGAAAGCGAAAGTTATATCGTTTAAGTAAATGGGCAAAAAGTTAAATCAGCTGTCGCACTTTATGGAGAATAATGAGTGCCTAAGTCACGCAGCATGAAAACCGAATGAGATCACGTGCTAAACGCCAAAAGGCGCCAGAGGCCAAAACATAAAGTGATTTGTCTAAGCTTGAGGGTTTGTTGGCGTATCAGATTCATACGTTGCGCAAACTGCGCAAAACACAAATTGTACAAGGACAAACTTTGCATTTGAGTATTGATGCGTGCAGCTTTTTGTTAAAATATGAAAAAATTGCCTAATGGAAAAGCACTTTAGAGAATCCTTTTTTTTTTAACTGGACAATGAGTTGCTTTAAGTAGGCAAAGTCTATTTCATATTGTATCAGTTTGATCAAAAATAAGTAGACATTTAAATTGTGCAGCTTTGTAATTTGATATGCTTTCGTAAGTCAGAAAAGTTGCGTAATCATAAATCAACATGCAGGCGTGTCCAAAAAATAATGCTGTTAGTTGCTTGTCACTTTTCATCAGCAACAAATTGACTGCCAACTGCCTGCGTTGCCGATGATGATGTTGTCTCTCAGCAAGGGCGTGGAGGTGTCTCTAGCTGTGGTGTGTATGGGTGTAGCTGTATTGGCCACCCCTTCTCATAACCATTCAGTCAGATAAAGTGCCGGCAATAATAGTGCGGCAGTGTTTATGGATGACAAAACGTTTAATTAGTTTTGACATTGGCTTGCAACACACAGAAATTTGGCAACTAGTACGTTAACTAGTGTACACTATCAACTATAGATTATTGTGATTGCCTGAAGTCCAGTTGCGCGCGAATTGTGGAAATACCTTAGGTTCTTTCAGCCAATACTCACACTTATCATCTTTGCTCATTTTTGCGATTGTGCTTCAATACTAATACTCGTTGGCTATCAATCACTCAATCACTCGATCAGTCAGTCAATCACTCAACACGATTGACGTTTCTAGTTTTTGTTATTGTCACTGGGACATGAGCTGAATGTAGTCTGATGGGTATGGGTTAGGCACTGGAACTGTAAATGCTGTATGAAAGCCGAACGGGCCCGTGCCCCACGATTTATCTACGAAAAACTCCAAGATAATGACTAACTTTTGTTTTTGGACAACATGCCAGGGAATACACATAAAACACAGAGAGAAGAGAGGGAGAGACATTAAAAGAGAGAAAGATTGTATGTTATATTGTATTATATTTCATTTTGGTGATACGGAAAACACAACCCGGAGCGCACCTTTCGTATACCGTTCCGTTGACAGTTGAGATAACTGCAATAGTATTACGAGAACAAGGCCTTTTATCAGTTCGAACTCGTGGACACCGCCGACAGAGAGGTTTGGGTGATTTCATTAACTATATGTGAATGTAATACAAGTAACTAAGTATACGCCATGAACACACTTACGCATAAAACTCATATGTCGTAATATTTTTGATATACATAAGCTTATTGTTTTGGTTAATAGTATACTTGACTTCTACAGGGTATCTCTCAGCTAAGCTCTCAAAATCAAGACACTCTTACTTGTTGTCACAGATTAATAGATACGAAAGACCTTAGCCCAGAAACGACAAGTGTTTTTGAGTTATAAGTGGGCTGGTTCAATTAATGCATTCAATACTCTGCAATAGATTGGTCTTATATCATTATTATTATTTTTCGAGCCAAAAAATGGAAAGTTACCGTCAAAATATTTTGATTGTAAATCATTTGTTAAGATATCCTAAGTAAAGTAGAGCTTATCTGTCGAATTTGAAATACCCTAACAATCTATATATTTGAGGGTAGCAGCAGTTATTTTTCGTAACTTTTAATTGACTTGAGACAGTGAGTGCTCTGATTTGTCACTTGAAATTGATAAGCCCCGGCAGAGAAACGACTTTGCTAATATATTTTTTTTATCTGAAGATAGCTTATAATATACCCGCCCTGATGTTTGACTTAGCTTATAAAATGAGTAATGAAAGAGTCGCAAACAAGATGTGAATTTATCTACGTGTATTACTCAATTTATCACAGCTTTTGTTATGCCGGTAAACATATTTGTTTAGCTCCATAAAGCACACCCACACACACACACATACACATCCTGTCAGGTGGCTTTTAATTGGAGTTTGCATTGGGCTTAAAGATAATCCCACGTTCATCAACTCTTTTGCAAGTCACAGATATTTTTTGGGCCAAGATTTGTCACGTAATATTCGGCTGTTTGGCCTCCCAGTCTTCCCTATCAGTCACAGAGACGTAAGCAAATTGATTTAATTAAATTGAGATTGCTTTTCAAGATAAGATTAATGTTTGTCTCTTTCTGACTTTCTTAATGTTTTGGATAGTTTTAGTTATTTACTCAGAGCTTGCAATAGCACGAGGAAACAAACAACTAAAGCCACATCGCATTAAAAGTGTCAGTGCACCTGTCGCCTCTGCTGCCAAAAATAAGTGATCTGTTTAGCAAACCTTTCTAGCACGATGTATGTATGTATGTACATATGTACGAGCATAAAGAAAATGAACAGCAACATCGTCTGCAAATAGCAAATAACAAACACCAATTAATTTTAGCATTTAGCGACACGCAAAAAGGCGGCCACAGCTAAATTTAGACGACTGCTTTTGGTTCAAAAGTGCAAGCCCAAAATAACTGCACTGCAATTAGATGGACATGTAGATTGCGTATACGTCATGTACGAGAGGCAATCATAAAGAGTTTCTTTTGGCAAACGTTATTGGCAACGTTTAAGCCAAAAGTTACCTAGCATCTGGCTCTCAAAGTTATTATTTTATTTGTAAATATTGAATATTTACCTGTTATTTCGACATCTGTGAACGGTTTCTTTTTAACAGCCTGTGTGTTGCGTAAATTGTTGAAATACACAGACGCAGATGTAAATAAAAAGAAAAGAGTAAATTAATCAAAAAAATAAAACAATCACATTGTACTTGTATGCTTATATTTACCTTTGGGGCACGTTTTCCCAGCAGCGCTGTGCCCAGCATCTAGGAGAAAAATTCAGAAAAAGTAATAAGTATATATATAAGGTGAAAGCTAACATATACATTTTACAAAGCAACACTTCCAAAGGTGTTTTTTTTTTTGGTTTGTTAGTAGCATATTTGAAGCGCAAAAATAAAAAACCGAAATGCTTTAGTGGGTTTACCAACAGGCGCAAATATAATTGGTTTTAGTTAGCGAGTGTTTACTTTAGTTGGCTGCTTGCGGCTTATTTATTTTTGACATTTCGTTTATTACGTCTCTATTTAAGCTCTTCGTGTTGTAAATGCTATTTTAAATTTATTGTGCATTTTGCATTTGTGCAAAGAATTCGCGGCATTTGTTTTCATTGTTGGTCCAAAACTAAGAAATGGGTCACGAAGTAATAAGTTTTGCCAACATGCTTTAGCCAATTTGAATTTTAACGCCCTTTAATTAGTTGGCAATCGGCAACTTCTTTGCATTGTCAACATTTACTCATATATATGTACCTACTTATATTTAAGCACATACCTTCAAACTGATCGTTGAGACCATTTACTCAACAATAAGCATAAAGCACCATTAAACCCTGCCGCTACTTGTAAAATCTTGACTGAGGTTAGTTGGCATAAACATAAGTTCAATATGCCAAGAGAAGTCTTTATATAACGCGAGTGAATGTAAACAATTGCATTAATTAATGATCGCTTAAGGTGCTTAATTTTCTGCCAAACATCACAAACATCTGCTATGCTTCTTGACAACTGTTTAATAAATATGAGACAGTGCAAAAAGAGAATAATCGAAACAATTGTGTGAAATGAATAGAATAGAATACAAATTTGGTGCAAATATTTGGGATGATCTTTGGCACATCATATTTTTGAGAAATGCCCAAAAATAAATTGGCAGAACAAAAAGCTAATAATCGCTATTGTTTATACTATGTGGCTAGTCGACTTTTGTTTAAACACTAGATTTTTTAATGCCATAGAAAACATTAAGCAGCCGCCGACTGACGTCGCGATTTTTCATTATATGCCAAAGGTTGCAAACGAGCATTAATTTAGACATTAAGAAGCCATTACCGAATATAATATAGTCGTAGAGCCGTTAGATACACATCCATTAGATACAACGTGTCAAAATGTGCCAGCCATGTGCTTGTAAAAGTCGATCTAGAATAAAGTGATTTCGTTCTAGTTGTCTACACCGCTCTTAATTACACTCGGAAATGGTTAGCACATAAAGAGGCTACCTGTTCGATGGGGATTGACTGGTGTCAAAAGCAACTTAGTTTTAAGTCAAAACACATATATCTGATAATTTTGTCAAGATAATTGTTGTTCAATTCGGATTTTATAGTAAACAAATTCGGGATTGTTAAACATTACAAGAGTAAATGCGTTCAAGGTATGTTATTGACAAGCAGTTAATCATTATTTACACTACAGTAAAAGTTAGATTAACGATATTTGAGGCTTGGTAGTGCAAAAATATGATGCTCTGTCGCCATAAGGCTATTAAAAATTGTGCTAACAGTATTATAAACATTATTTATCTGGCGGAATAGCAACAATTAATATTTGCACACATTAAAAGTGTACTGTGCATACATAAAACAGTTTTAGAACCTGTCAGGTGGAGGCTGTTGCCTCGATTTGAAACCAATTTAATAAATATTTACACAATTGCTATTCAGTTGGCTTGGTTGCGTTGGGTTGCGTTGGGTTCAATGCGTTTTGGGTTAGGCGCAATACATTGAGGATTTTGTTTCTATGAAAGGGTCGCATACACGTATGTGCCTCTACTCACCTTTAGCTGCTGACGTAGTCCACTCATGGGGCTCATTCAATATTGATGCAAGAGAGATTTGAAGAGAGCAAGCAGGGATGGAATATGACGGCCGAAACAAATCTGCCTTGTGACGGTGGCGTATGTGTAATATTTATAAATGCCCTACTTTTTGGTACGGTTTGGTTTTGCTTTCTGGTGCTTCTTTGTGATTATGTTATAAACAGGTTTTGGTTTTAATTATGTGCAATTGCCAAACTTTGGTTAATTACTTTTATATTTTATAATCGTTAACACTTCGCACTTGTATTTGATGGTTCTTTTCTTGTTTGTATACTGTTTGTTTAAATGCGCCGCGTGCAATCAATTAGTGAATTTGCTCATTTGAGAACAAGCTGCTAGAAAAGTGAAAGGCAAAACAAGAGTATTAAATCACTTGCTCTAAAAAACTTAACAATTTCTTAAGACGTTTGAAAAATCTTATTTTCGGTTCAAGTTAATGCACTTTTAGTGTCACTTTTCTTTTTATTTGGATTTGTTCAGAATTTCTTTCGAGTCGCGTTCAGCTCGACGATCGTCTCTCAACGGAGTCTCAAACAATATTGAGCATTTCGTTCGCCTTCAACGATCTACGAAGGCAGCCAAAATGTTTGCAAAACAACAAAAATATATTGATGTATGTGGATGTGTTTGTGTATATGTGTGTGTGTGTGTATTCAAGATGTGGGCGCGAGACTAGCCAACAAATAATACGAAAAAATAAACGATATTAAAAGAAAGATATAAAATAAGAGAAATCTAGCTGAAAACAAAAACAAAACAAAACACACACATCATCGAGAAACCGGCAGCTGCTGTGCCAGACAAATTGTTGTTTCTTTTAATACATTTCTCTCTCTCTATCTCTCTTCTTTTGTTGGTACGATTGCGATTTACCCAATTTTCATACCCTATATCTTGTTGTACATACAATTTTCTTGTCAACAACAGCGACACACGCATCTGGGAAGAAACGTATATCATATATATACATACATATATAAAGTTTAAGACTGTTTGGATTCAAGAACACAAAAATCAAAAAAAAAATCTGATGTGTGTGTATATAGTCTATGTATATTGACTACATAGAAGACGGAAAACACAATAAAGCTGTCTTGGATTATTTTCAAGTCATTTGTATTTCATGGAAATGAAGATTTGTGGCATTGTTTACTAGTGCGATTTATTTCATCGACCACGTTGAATTCTCAAAATAAAATTCCAATAAAAAACAAGCATCATAATTATCTATCCTATAGTTGCTACCATCTCAATAATCTGCGATACTTATGTAAATCTGAGCGATAAGTCATTCAACTTAGTGTAAAAATAAAATATATATATATGTGTTGAATGCAACATGGTGTGAGTAGAGTGCACCTTTGAGTTGCACACGATGCGTATAAGCTATTTATAAATCAAGAATTGTGACATTCCGTCACACAACAATGCAGAGACTAATAAAACTTGGCAAGTGCCACAATATGTGGCAGCAAAAAGCTTGAGCAGAGATCAACAAACTGTCTTACGCAGAAAGCACTATAGAATAGTTTTGATTTGCCAACTGTCATTAGTTGTCGCACCATGCGGCGTATACGCAATTTCATGTCAGCCTTTAAGTATCGTTTGGGGGTTATGTTAAGCTTTTTAAGTCATTTATGAATCTTCTATGAGAATATTTGTCATTAATGTTGCGATTAAACACTAATTCGCATGCAACTTGGTCGTTATCAAATTTTAAAGATCAAAGCATCAGACACAATGTATGTGAATACGTTGCTTGGGGGCTTGTTTAATTAAAAATTTCATTTTGCCTGCAAAATAATTGTGTGGGCGTGTTATTTATTTATTGAAAAAATCCGCACAAATATGCATAAAATTCGCGCCACGCGTTGACCGATAGAACTCATTGCATATGCATTAAAAAATAATATGTATACTCATACAAAGAATATTAACAGAAACAAGAAATTATGAATTATGAAGAACAGTCGGTTGACGTGCCATATTTTATTTTTTTTTTTTTTTCTATGATGTTTTGCCTTTTGCTAGTGATTTATTTCAAATTTGTTTGTCTCTTGTTGTTGCCGCTAATATTCCATCAATGTAAATATTTACAAAATTTATTTTTAAACATTTTACAAATTGAACAGAAAGAATACAAATGTATGTATATATGTGTGGTTGTTTATAGTCATGATGGGCGTTAGATAAATTATGAATCAAGCTCAATTTAGAGATAAATTTATGCATATGAAAGATCTACTTATGAGAGGAAGTTCATAATGGGAGTAAAAAGCGCGTAAATTGATGGTTATCAAGTTAGTAATGGGAACAACTCACACACATTCATGTATGAATGTATGTATGTATGTATATATGTGTGTCTGCATTATGAAACTGTCACACATTGTTGCCGTGAATGAAATCATCAGTTCAGATACATGACACTGTGCACATATTGCTACTACGCTTAGTATCTATGTGTATGTAGCTAGTAGTAGCTAATTTAGCTAATTGTTGCCAAACGAAGCGTAAAGACATTCCAAGGTTAGGTGCATAGGTCTAAAGATTCAAGTGCTGCTTTCGACTCAACTGCACTTACAGCGAACGGATTTGCACTGTTACCCTCTTGTTCAGCCAACTTGACACAATATATGTATTTTACAAACTCGATCGATCAAGATTCACGACACTTTTATATATCTTATTAATGCTCACAGTTCGATATGCAAAAGCTAAAATCGTTGATCATCTAAACGGCAGCACGGTCCAAACGCAAATGATCATCGTTCGTGTTTTCGTTTGTCAACCGAATCTCTGCTCTGTCCGTATGGATGTGGATGTCGCCGTCGTCGACGTCGTGTCTGTCCGACTGCTTAGTGGGCGTGAGCGTGGGCGCGTAAAAAGGTGTGTACATTGTAAGGGTAATGCACATTGTATTAAGCTTTATTTGTCTCTATTTTATTTTATTTCTAATTTTGTGTTTTCCCACATTCGGTTTTATGTCTTATTTATTATCTCGGCATTCGCAAATTTCCACTGAATTTTACGCTTTTCACGTATTTTAACACTTTTCAATAGAAAATACAATTTTAGAACAAGATTCAGACACAATAGAGCTATTGTTTCATACACTTTGTCATAATGCAGTTTTAGAAGGCAGTTTATTGACTTGAATTAACATTGATTTGATTAAAATATGTATGTTTCTATAACTATAAGTCGTCCATGATAAAAAGTATTTAAGTTAATAATTGAAAATCGATTAGTTGTGCGCTATGCTTTGTTTCTAGTATATCCTAAAATGCTTATGCTACGATATCACAAAATTTGGATATTATCTGTATATATATATGTTTGTGTTCGATTCAAGTAAAACCTACGCTAGTTAAGTGATAAATGTTTCCAATAGTTGTTTATACTAGAAAAAAATTGTGTCCTGTAGTATGGAAGTATTTGGGTCTCTTGTCTAATAAAATAATTTTACTTAAAGCTAATCTATTGAGCTTGAAGCCTAATAAAGCGTTTGTAGTACATAGTTCTATTATTTGTTTAGCACCATTCAGGATCACAAAACTTACACCTGCAAATAACGATAACTGGCGACAGAACCTCCACCGCCAACGCGATAATTACTCTCACTCAGCCTTATATATTGACCTAAAAAGCTAAGGACCGCTGTGCTGCGGCAGACGTTGTGTAAATAGCCCAGCAGATATGGCGTTAGCACAGTGCCCACAATATAGGCCAGCTGTGGTATGCGATCCGTATGCCCCATAAAGGGCCAAAACCAATAGCCGCGCCTCACCGCATCCCTTGTATGATGCGTAATGAAGGCACAGAGCAAGGCACCCAACATTAAACTGCTACGAAAGTAGTTAAGGCACGCCGTGCATATGTAGAGTAACAGCATGGCAAGGATGATGCTGGAGCAGTGCAAAAATGGGCGACGCGATAGATTGGTGGCATCCTGGAATTAGAAGATTAGATTAACACGCAGCATCAGTACATAAGTGTGTAACTTACCTCCAAGTAAAGGGAACGTGCTTCTATAAAGTGATCTACGTCAATAAACGAGGATACAACAAAGCAACTAAAAATCAATATCCAGCCGAAAAGCTGAGTTGTTCGCTCATAAAATTGCATGGCGAATGCGATGCCTGTTAGGGCGCCGATTGCCGCATGAGTTGCATTATCTGCCAGCGCTTTTAGCAGTGGATGCTGTGTCAGTTCCACAAAGTTGTCACCCAGCAGACACGTTATGGTGACCAGCGTTGTAAGCACAATGCGTAAATAGACCATTGTGTGACAGTGTGGCATCGATTGCTCCTTTGCACTCCGAATTTAGAAACTTTTGACCTTCGCTAATATTTGCAATGGACGGAAGCAGCAAGGCTGTTTTGGAATTCTATGTTGTCGTAATAGCAAACGTTGTTGGTGTTTTTGTTGCTGTGAACATATTGCACAATCCAAATGCCGTTTTTCAAATACTCTGGCTTGGCTGTAAAAAAAAGAAAAAATATTAAACCAAAACTGTTTAGGTATTTTGTAAGATTTAATTTGTGCTTGTCACTCACGTGCTTTAACTTAGTTGCGCCGCATGTAAGAACAACAACTGCAATGCAGTAGTGTGATGACGCCTTGGGGGTTGCAAGTACACGTACACCATTACGCTGACTAGGTGTTTTCCAGCAACAACACAAGCGGCATATTTTTGCCATTAATTCCCCCCCAGAATGTTTTGATATTGGTCGTAACAAAGTGAAGTTGGCTGCGGCAGAAAACACTGGGCTGCCACCTAGTCAGAAATATGTTAGTTTCAAGAACATATGGTAGCACAAAGAATATGGTCACCCTCAAAAAGAAACAGCTGACTAGTTGCGCGAAAATTAAAGTCGGATTAAAGTCAATGTTCTTCACACAAATATCTTATTTATTTGAATACCCGGTGATTTATTTGTTAGCATCACTTAACATCGTGTCGTTTAGAACTCAATATGAAAGGGATAGTTCTTGCTTTTAACAGCATGCTCCATTTTGATCAAGCGTTCGCCATTATTATACGTGTCCAGCACCGCATGATCGGAAGCATCCAATTTGAAATCGAAGATGTTGAAGTTCTCCTCAATTCGCTTGGGATTGGAAGACTTTGGCAATGGCACAGTACCAATTTCGATCTACAAAAGGTAATGTAGCAAATATATAGCTGTCGTCTCATAAGTCTTTGTATCTGTAACTTACCAGGTACCGCAAAACGACTTGAGCCGTAGACTTCTTATGCTTATCGGCAATGGCCTGCACCTTGGCATCGTATATAAAGCTTGGCTGCTTCTTGGCAGGATCGGGCCTACCCAGGGGACAATAAGCGGTAACCACGATATCATGCTGCTTGCACAACGCAATTAGTTTCTTCTGATTGAGAGCTGGATGACATTCGATCTGGAAAAATGTAAATACATAATGTACTAAACTGTATACTATACAGTCGACCGCAACACATTTACCTGATTATGAATTGGCTTGATTTTACAGTTGGCCAGAAGGCGTGTCAGCTGCTCGGAATTGAAATTGGAGACGCCGATGTTCTTGGTCAGGCCAAGCTCTACAAGCTTTTCCATGGCACGCCAGGTATCCAAATAGTCCACGTCGCTGAAAAATACATTAATAGAATTGATAAAATTAGTTGCCATGGACTTACTTGAGCTCCACCTCGCCTTTGGCATCTGTCGGCATCATTTCATTGTCGCCGCGATGGACATACGAGTACGGCCAGTGCATCAGGTAAAGATCAACATAATCCAATCCAAAGTTGTGCAGCGTCTTGCGACAAGCATACTCAACTCTCTCCGGCTCATGAAAATGACACCACAGCTTGCTGGTTATAAAGATGTCCTCACGCTTAATGACGCCCTCTTTGATTTTCTTCTGCACTGCGCTACCCACCTCAGCCTCATTCTCGTAGAAGTAGGCGGTATCTATATGCCGGTAGCCCACGTCAATTGCATGCAGCGTTGCCCGCTCGCAGTCCCCACCCAACGACTGCAAAAAGTTATTTGTAAGTCAGAAAGCACTTAATATGGCAGCAGAGAGAGATAGCAGCATTTTAGTGATTTACTATTTCTCTCCACGTTTAACTGATAAGCTCTTTAATGTGATTATCGAAAGTGATCTTAATGGCTAGCTTACCGTGTACGTGCCCAGACCAATTGTCTGGATTTGGGTGCCGTTATTGTGTTTAACGTATGGAGCTTTCGATGCCGACATGTTGCGAATTCTTTGCCAGCTGCCTTTCAACTGTTGCTCACTGAATGCGCACGCTTTACTTTTATATTCCGCTCTCTCACTCTTTCTCTCTCTCTCTTTTTATTTGTCATAAGCTCTGTGTGTTCTAAAAAAGCTTTCAATTGCAAACTGTAGGCGACTTGTGCATCCGCTATAGTATATGAATATTTAAATGCCATTTAAGGGGTGGAATATTGATCAAGTGATTATTAGGCTAATTTGAACGTAAATTGTTAGAAATAATTAGGAAATACAGGTTTATTCTTTACGATATAGACATTTCAATATTGAATAATCTAAATCCAGCTTTAATAGTTAAGTATACTTACAGTTACCTATGGTTAGGCGCATGAGCAAGCTTTTGCAAGTTGAAACGGAATGGAAGCGAAACAACATCTGTTATTCAAAGTGGCACAATGTAGTGTACGTAGTCCTTGCAACCGTCGTCACATGCCACCACATTGGATATATTAAAGGAATTTATTGGTTAATTACGGGTAAGTTTATTTTAGATTATTTGTATTGTGCCGTGTTGCGTATGCATTGAGTAGAAATATTCAATAAATTAGTTCATCTTTGTGTGTGTTAAATCTATGAGATTAAATTTATAAAATGTAGAAAAAAAAATCAAGTATCTGTCCAGAGGTACATCATGAAAATACAATATATGTATGTATATGTAAATACACATTAAATTTATTCACCTTTCCGCTAACCACTTAACTCACTTTTTATACTAAACAGATATTAATCGAAATGCAGATGAAAATATGAATTAGTTAATGTCGTATGCAAAGAAGAAAGAAAAAATCCAGCAGCTGAAAATAATTGTATTGTAATTTCAGTATACGCAGCACGCCTACAACTGCGCATGCCCCACTCCCAGACTCACACCGAGTCTGCACCCAGACCCGCTCGAGGCCAAGACAAGTACCGAAAGCAACCGTAGCAGCAGGTGACACAAAGTGTGTGTAAAATAAACTCAAGGCTACGTTTGCCATCCATTTCGATTTGATTCAGCGACATGGCTACGGTGGCACGTGGATGCAGTAGCCCCCGTCAGCGCTCCTGCAATGGCAGCAGCTCACCGGGCGGACATCACAATTCGACACCAGCGATGTATACCACCATGCCCAAGTATTCGCGAGCTGCCAGTCAAACTCTGTATGCGACCAGTCAGCAGGTCTTTGGTGGCGGAGGAGCAGTTGGCGCTGCAGGCATGACCAGCATGGAAAGTCAGTACAATGGGCATGGTGGTGGGTTGTACATGCCAGCAGGAACAATGTCTCAGCGACCACTGTCGGCCTCAGCATTGCCAGAGACGGCAGCCGGCTGCCGCAACTATTGGAGCCAGGGTCAGGGGCATGCTTCGCACAGTTCATTCTATCACAGCAGTGGCCGACACTACAACTACAACAAGCGCAAGTCGGCGGTGGAACTTTTGGCTGAATCGAAGCCCTTCTATATCAAATCGGATGCTGTGTTCGAGCGACTGCAGCAGGCCAGCTATCGGAATGCGACAAGTGTCGCTGGCAATGGAGCTGTGCCAGGCGTGAAGCGTGGACGCAGGCCGCCGGCAGAGGAGGACAGACACTACAGTGGAACGGCATCGTATGATGAGTTGGAGGACAGACGCTACATGAGCCTGACCAGACAGCAGCAGCAGCCACATCAACAACAATACTCAATGCACAATCAGCATCATCAGCAACATCAACATCAGCAGCAGCAGCAGCAGCATCACCAAAGACAACAGCATAGTTCCACGGGTCATCGCTCCAATGCTGCCGTTAATAATAATGTATTGCAGCACAAGCTGCGCATGCTGCTCGGATCGGAGAAGGAGCGTGGATTGCGACGCCATGAACTAAGTGATCCAAGCAATGATCTACTGCCGCCGGAGTATGGCGAGGACGAAAGCAATGCCTTGCGAATTCCACCGCCACTCTATTTGCCCTCCTCGCACGGCTTCTCCCGGGAGTCCGCTTACAGTGGATACCCCAGTGAGCCGAATAGTGGGGGCGAGGAGCCACTGGTACTCACTGAGAACTATCGGCCCATTAGTCCGCCGGCTGAGTATGCGGCAAAGTCAAGCCAGGCGCACAACGAGCGTTATAGGTGAGAATCCGATACCCATTTCATTTTTCACAATCTAATCCTTGCTCATTGCCCTAAAAGGTACAACTATCAGCGATCGTATTCGCATTCGCATGAGGTGGCCAATCCGGATGAGCGTGCTCCGTACACAGGCGGCGACTTCAACATCAATAGCCACAAGTCTTTGCCGGATCTGCATACCCAGATCAGCCGGCATTCGCCGCACAGCGAGATCCTAAGCTGTTGCAGTCGCGGCAATCGCTCAATCAAATCTGCAGGCGAGTCCTCTATCAATCGTGACTCGGGCGGTAGTTCCGGTCACTATACGCATCGCAGCGAGCCGTGCTACAAGCGGCAAAGGGATACGAATGCCGGCACTGCCAGTGGCACCATTAAGAATTGCTGCAACTTGGTGGCAGCCACCCGACGTGACAGTGGCTCCTCCACCCAGCATAGTGCCAACTCTTACTGTGGCTATGTGACACCGGCTGGAGACTATCCGCCAATGCATGGCCGGAACACGGACTGCATCGACTGTCGCTGTAAGCAGGATACAGCTCCGGGACACCTGTCCATGGGCTATGATAATGCAGCCGCCGATTACTTGCTTAATTTCACGCCTACGCCGGAGGTGCCGGAGGCATTCCAGGATGACTATACACCAACACCACCTTCGCCACGTCTCAAGACGCAAACGCCGCGCTACTCAAGCTCATCCAGCCAGCAGCTGCACACCAGTTCACAGGGTTACACCAGCATCAACCACTCGCAGAGCTCGCTGGTGCAGAGTCCGGGTTCGGCACCTTCTTTGGACGACATAAGTCCTCCACCCATTCAGTTCAAGCGGCAACGATGCATTCGTTTTAAGAATCGCAATCGTTTGCCTGTTCAGCCGCGCACCTCGCCCATCAATACGGCTGTAGAGTGCTTGAGTGGTGGTGGATCAGCTGGTTATAAGCGCAATATGGAGCACGAGAATGTATTTTTCCCCAAGGGTTTCTTACCGGATGGGTATCCAGCAGGTGGCATGACCCAATCACAAGAACGTGAAGCACTCAATGCTAGCATTTCGGAGCTAGAGAAGTTCTTTGATCGTCTGGGACTGAACGATGAGGCTTTCCACGAGATCTATAGTCAGCCTAGACGGCATCATAATCCGGAAACCGATTCGGATGACTCCAGCACTGTGTTCTTTTCGGATGTGAGCACTGTGGACTCCATGCGACTGCCCGACAGTACCGAAACGCAACCCCAAACTACACAACCCTATCGTCCCTCGGAGCCACCATCAATTGTGGAGCGCAATGCTCGCATTATTAAATGGCTTTGTAACTGCAAAAAGGTGCAGTGTGTCTGAGGATTGTGCTCCAGTCGGCGCTAGCCGTCATCATTTTGATAAAAAGTTAGGTTTATAAGTCCCAAGGAACCCACGGATTGTAGCTGCTAATAGTTCAAGTTCGAGTTGAAGTTCAAAATAGATGTCACCAAACTGTACAACTAATACTGAATACTGAATGAATAATTGCTTACTTATATATATTCAAATATTTATTAATCGAATTCGAATCGTATGAATGTGCGTTTTAGTCCTTTATTTGCTGCAACGTTCTGCAGAGCCAATTAATCAATTGTATAACAACTTCTATAACTTATCGATTAGTAAAAAAATATAAAACTTCAAAATCAAAAAAACAAAAATGATAGCTCATATTACTCTCGTATAAATAAAATGGTATTATTATTAGATAAATTATTGTAAAATTAGCTCTTATACAAACATATATCGTTGCCCCCACACACAACACACACACACATACACACAATGAAAATGAACCTACCTAACTATTTATGTAAGTGTAAAACGGTTTGCATGACGAATAAATATTTATGATTATCAAAATACAAATAAGCCTTAATATTATATACTTGAGAGCTCAACTGCTGTGCATTGTTCTTTGACCCACTTATGGGGGCAATAATAAAACAGCTGTGTTCCCAAAAAAACGGCGCTCTTTTGTTGGATGCAGCTATAAAAGCATCAGCCGGCTAGATCAGTCCGTTATCAGAGTTTCCTGACAGAATGCAGAAAATCTTAATTCTCACTATTGGCATAGGCCTGCTTTCACTGGTTAGTCTTATACTAAATTCTACTCTATTAAAATCAATTAATATTATTTATGGTTATTTTCAGGCGTTGGCACATAATGTAAGTAATCTTGATCATTTTCATTGAACCTTGTCTCACTTTTGGCCAAGTAGAATCCACGTGAAGAGCATGGTAAGCCCAGTCCTCATCCACAACCCAAGCCACCCCATGGTGGAGGTGGTTCTGGTGGCGGTGGTGGTGGCTCTGGCGGAGGATCGTGTCCCAGACCCTCACCTGAGAGTATAAAAGTAAGTACCACTAGGTCCCTTTAAAAGGGATATTAACTTATGTTCCATTGTAGTGTCTGCAAGAATGGGCGTGCCAGCAAGTAATACGTTTGGATCTGCGGTAAGGGGATATATAAAGAAATCAAGATTTGTTTAGATTACGAACGTTATTGTTGTTATTTTTACAGTTGCCTTCTAAACTTAAATGGCAATAATTTGCTGGGAAATCTTGTGAGCGTACCTGGCATAACTGGAGGTGGAAACACAGCCGGTGGCGGTGGCATTCTGGGTGGTCTGCTGGGCAAGTAGCGAGCACAAGTGCTGGTAATCCCAAATATGTATGCACATTAGACCAATACAATAAAGCGATAAAAACGAAAGCCAAAGCTAAACCCAGGCCATCGAATCTCATTGGGAATGGGAATGTGAATGGACTTGATGCTAGTGTTAATGGCCAAGCAATAATAAAAATAATACGAGAGTAGCTAACGTGCAACGCGGATTGCCAATGGCCGATAATCGTTCCACATAACCGTTAACTCAATTATTGTTTAAGCGCTCGTTTTGACCATCAGCAGTGCAATTAAGTGGCCAATTTTCAAATTAGCCAGCAATTTATACCGAGTATCAGCACTTTTCCGAGCACACACACACATAGAGAGAGTGAAAGAGAGACAAACACCTTCTCACCTTTAACGAGGCTTGCACCAGCGAACCGGTCAGCATCCCTATCATAGAGAGACACACAGAGAGACAGAGAGAGTAAGATAGTTGAAGGAAGGGTAAGGTGTCTGGGCTGGATATTAAAGCCTGGCGAACTTGTAGAGCATTCGAACAAAGTCGCAAATCATTGAAGCATATGCAATTATTCATTTTGAGGTTGAATGCGCTCGAACGCACACAAAGATACAAACGCTTGAAAATGGAGTCAGTCATGAGAGCCATGGGCTTGGATCCGACTATTCGTTCCTGTTGCTGTTGCTTCGTTTCGTTTTGTCTGTGTGCCACACACTCGTAGAGACGCAAGAAAATTTAAATTCAACAGCAGTTCTTAAACGCCAGGAACCATAAAAATCGTTTTCTTTCTTTTCATTTCTTTTTATTTTTTTGTGGGTTTATTTTTTCCTTTTTAATGCCCTCTTGATTGCAGCCGTTTCGCAAAAGTTCGCTCTCTCTTTTGCTTTTGGCTGATTTCGTTTTTGCCCAAAATCTCTCTTTCGTCTGCCCCTCATGCCACATCTTGACTGTTTTTCGCTTAATCCGTCACTTGCATCGACAGCTCAATAGTCTGATATGGTAGCTTCAATTTCCTTTTGCCCTTTTATAATTAACTTTATGTGTATGTATTTAGTTTTATTGCTCGTTAGACAGCCTCGCAGCAACACACACACACAAACACACACAGAGACAGACAGGCACAAGGACAATGAAACAACAATTTGTGGCCCCAGGACCACAACGTGTGTAGGCCATTTTGGTATTGCCATCGCCATTGCCATTGCCCATTTCCCATTACCCATGGCCAACACAGCCGTCGCCATTATATTAATTACAAACGTTTGCGACGCCGCTTCGCCAGAGCCGGAGCCGGAGCTAGAGCTAGAGTTCCTGTCTCACTAATGGGCCACAACAAGTAAATCACACGCAAAGCTCTAAGGCGATTTGGGCAACGAGTTGCCAAACGTTTGCTGCAGACGCAAGCGGATGCCGAAACAGTTAACGAGCTGCCAACCAGCCCACTGATATATATATTGTATACCATATTAACCCAAGTATTTGATGTGTCAAAACTTTAAGATTACAAGTAGAAGTCGCTTTTCAATTGCATTTATTCATTATTCATCCATTGCTTTGATTGCATCGAAACTTGCAATATCCGATTCGGTGGAGATCTTTGCCGCCTCAGTGGGTTCAGTGGATACAGGAGATTCGGTGATGAGACTCTGTGAATGTATTTTAAGCTCTTAACTGTGTGTATTAGCGAAAGAAAAGCCGCATTGCTCTTACCTCTGCCTGCAGTTGCTTTGCGTTGTCCTCCTCCTTAAAGGCCTCCGCCAGGCCGGGATGTATATTGCTTAACAACTCATCCCCGTGGCGTATGTAGACTGGTACATGACCTTTGCGGGGCTCCAGCTCCTGATAGGGCGCAGCTGAGAAAAATTTAATTACAAGCCATTAAATCATTGCCATGCCAGCTCTTGCCAGCTCTTATCAGTCTGGTAATCTTCTATGACATACACCCGGAAACCTTGAATCACGACATCGCAGCGACAACGTAATTATGACTAACGAGCTAAGAGCTCAGAGCTGTTGTCTCTGTCTCAACCCCTGCATGCTCTCTACGCCCATGTATTTTTTTATAGAAATTAAAAAACCTGTTTCAACACAATCACATCACACCACACAAACAATAGGAACGTTTAACAGATGTGCAATAAAATACAAATATCACACATTTATGCCTAATTTAAACTGATTTGTATATTTACATTTATATATAGATTAAAGTTTAAAGCGGGTACTCACCTTTGGCCAATATGCACAGACTTAGCATAATCAGTGCGATTAAAATAGCAAATACAGACTTGAACATACTCTGGCTAGTTGATATTTTGGCTTGCGTACAACGCGACTGTAGACTGAAGACTCAAGATTTCAATACTGAGATCGTACAGAGCTTGTGCTGAAATCTTATATCGTTTTTTTCTGCTACTCGTTCTAAGCGAGCAGAGATTGCTTCTCTTCTCTCCATTTGTACCTTAATCATCTCTCTACCAGTACTCGCCTTTCCTTTCCACTCCACTTCACATCATCAACAGCTTGAGCTGAGCTCCAGCAACAAATAAACTTTTGCTTGGCAAATTACTCATGGGTAGATGATGATGATGATGATGATGATGGCTGTAATGAAGCTGTCGGCATTGGCGAACTTTACCAGCTCTACCTCAGTGAGGGTCAGGGTGGGTGAAGGCATTAAAAGCTTCTTCGTTTCATCTGCAGCTCCAGCTTAAACTTCTACTTGAAGCGGCAAACTTTACTACTCGCACAATTGAAGCTGCGAGCTGGGAGCGAGGAACTGGAGATGCCATTTACTGGCCTGTGGCATTACTCACTCTGTGGCCATAAAGCAGTTGCCGCCGCCGCTTCTTCAAATTCAAACGTTTGTGTGTTCTGTTCTCTTTTTTTTTTTTGGTTTTTGTAAACTTTTTTGTTTCAAATTAATTGGGTCGTTAGAGAAGCCATTTGCGCGGGTTCCTCTGTGCTTTTTTTCCCTTCTTTTCTTAGGTTGAGTTCTCTGTGTGTTGAATTGTTTGCCCACTTTCGTTTTTTGTTGAATGTATTCAAATCGAGAAAATTGCTGACATCTGTAGAGGAGAGTAGAGTGCGACAAGCACTACGAATACATGAATACCGCGAATCCTACGCCGACTGCCGACAGCCGACTGCTAACTGCCTCTGTGTCAATCTGACAAACTGGCTATGACAACGCCATTCACAAACGGAACAACAAGGGTCGACTGGGGCTGGGGTTGGGAGGCTATTGGGCTTGTTTGCCTACTTCGATTGTTCCGTTGAACAGCGCGTCCTTGATACAATTCCATTTGGATGTACATGTACATGTAGTAGTAGGCACAAGTGGCATGTAAGGGCGCAAGATTTCAAATCAAATTGTTGAGCAAATATTCAACAGAGTAAATATGTTTATGCCGAATCAAGCAATTTCATTTAAACACACTCAATGCTCGAACACCCATCGCGACATTTCCGATTATGTCAGATAAATACGCAATGCATAAGATGTACATATGCTGACATCAAATTGTTGACTTTAAGCAGCTCTCTGTTGTCTACGAGTTGTCAAACTTGAGATTGAATTAAGGCATCTCCAAACATGCTTCACGTTTGTTATCTAAAGATGAATTTGTTACTCACTTTTTGCTGTTCTTTTCCTTTTTTTTCTTTTAAGTAAAACATAAATGCAATGTTGTTTCTCTGTCGTTTATTTAATATGTTTATGTATTTTATGTATAGTATGTATGTTTATTTTCGAGGCTCTAAAAATAGTTACATGGCTGCACTAATTGTGTGTAGGTGTAGCTATAATAAGTAACTATATCTAATTAATATTATTAATTGTTTTTTTCGTTTATTTAATTCATGTTTTATTATATACTCGTATCAATGTTATGTATCGTATGTGTGTATGTATCTTTGAAGTATGTATTGTTATTAAGTATATATACTGTTATTGATTCTGTGAATTTTCTTTATATGTTTAATTTAAGAATGGATAAGCAGCATTTCTTGTTTTATAATAGATACTCTACATATTTGCCAAGTGTTTAGGTATGTATTTGTATTTGTATGTATTTGTATTTGTATTTGTAGTTGTAAGTATACGAGTATGTACGATCTGTATTAATTATAAGATAGCTCATAGAACAATCCATTATTATGGCATATATAGTACGGCAGACTGGAAACTGGGAATGCTTTAATTTCGAGTCATTCTAGATATTGATTATTACGATTTTGTTTTGTTTTCTTTTTTTTTATATGTTTGTGTATCATCTACAAAAGCTGAAAAACTAGTTATGTAATTGCTTGCTCATTCCCATTGTAGAGGAAAACATTTTCTAACTAAAATTCGAACAAGAACAAATGCTAAGTAATTAAGAGAAAAATTCATTGCATTCAAATTGTGGACCTATAGTGGAATTATATAAGTTGTACCATTGTAGTAATTGTAGTAGTACTAGCATTTTTTGTTTTTGTATTTGTATTTGTATTTGTGTAGGGGGCTGTTGTAACGATTCTCATTTGTAGATAGTAGTACATAGTTTAGACGGTGTAAGTATGTTTGTATGTATGTGTGTATGGTATATGTGTTAGTACTTATATGGTTCTCTGTAAGCATGTATAAATAATTGTTTATATATATAGTATGTATATATGGAGTATTATTTTATATTACTTATACGTTTTGAGTGTGTTTGTATATATATTTTTGGTTTTTTTAATGAAAAGTTTTACAATATATTGCAATTTAAATGTATATATAACTGTTCAAGTCTTTTTGCATCTCTAATATATGAATATATAAATTAATATTATTACGTTATGTTTTTATTTTATATATATTGTTATCATTTTATAAAATATCTCATTTGTATATAATAATTAAAAAGTTACTTGGTGTCATTAAACTTGATCTCAATTGCTTATAAATGGTTCAAGAAATCTGCATGGATTGCCAACCAATTTGTGTGTATGTGAGTGAATGTGTGTGTGTGTGTGTGCGTGGTGTGTGTAAGGATTTGGGTTTTGGGTGTAACTTGTATTTATCTCGAGTATTTCTCTAAAAACAAAGCATCTGTGTAAAAATATTTTGTATGTTTTTTTTTTGGTTTTGGTTTTTTTTTTTTAATTTTCTTGTCTTGTGTATAAATAAGTCTAACTTGTAAATGAATCAATTAAACGCTTGCCTCAATATATAATATATATATAAGATATATTTGTTCATAATTATTTGTTTTTTTACATATATATAATATATATATATGCATGTTGTATGTATGTATATATTTTGAATGTAAAATTGCAAATCACATAATTGTTACCACTACTGTTCAATGGAATTTATTTATTTTTTATTTATGTATATGTATATATGTATGTGTATATATAGGCATTTTTAATGCTATTTAAAACGCTATCAATAATTTTTTTTTTTTTTTTTTTTTTTTTTTTTTTTTTTTTTTTTTTTTTTTTTTTTTTTTTTTTTTTTTTTTTTTTTTTTTTTTTTTTTTTTTTTTTTTTTTTTTTTTTTTTTTTTTTTTTTTTTTTTTTTTTTTTTTTTTTTTTTTTTTTTTTTTTTTTTTTTTTTTTTTTTTTTTTTTTTTTTTTTTTTTTTTTTTTTTTTTTTTTTTTTTTTTTTTTTTTTTTTTTTTTTTTTTTTTTTTTTTTTTTTTTTTTTTTTTTTTTTTTTTTTTTTTTTTTTTTTTTTTTTTTTTTTTTTTTTTTTTTTTTTTTTTTTTTTTTTTTTTTTTTTTTTTTTTTTTTTTTTTTTTTTTTTTTTTTTTTTTTTTTTTTTTTTTTTTTTTTTTTTTTTTTTTTTTTTTTTTTTTTTTTTTTTTTTTTTTTTTTTTTTTTTTTTTTTTTTTTTTTTTTTTTTTTTTTTTTTTTTTTTTTTTTTTTTTTTTTTTTTTTTTTTTTTTTTTTTTTTTTTTTTTTTTTTTTTTTTTTTTTTTTTTTTTTTTTTTTTTTTTTTTTTTTTTTTTTTTTTTTTTTTTTTTTTTTTTTTTTTTTTTTTTTTTTTTTTTTTTTTTTTTTTTTTTTTTTTTTTTTTTTTTTTTTTTTTTTTTTTTTTTTTTTTTTTTTTTTTTTTTTTTTTTTTTTTTTTTTTTTTTTTTTTTTTTTTTTTTTTTTTTTTTTTTTTTTTTTTTTTTTTTTTTTTTTTTTTTTTTTTTTTTTTTTTTTTTTTTTTTTTTTTTTTTTTTTTTTTTTTTTTTTTTTTTTTTTTTTTTTTTTTTTTTTTTTTTTTTTTTTTTTTTTTTTTTTTTTTTTTTTTTTTTTTTTTTTTTTTTTTTTTTTTTTTTTTTTTTTTTTTTTTTTTTTTTTTTTTTTTTTTTTTTTTTTTTTTTTTTTTTTTTTTTTTTTTTTTTTTTTTTTTTTTTTTTTTTTTTTTTTTTTTTTTTTTTTTTTTTTTTTTTTTTTTTTTTTTTTTTTTTTTTTTTTTTTTTTTTTTTTTTTTTTTTTTTTTTTTTTTTTTTTTTTTTTTTTTTTTTTTTTTTTTTTTTTTTTTTTTTTTTTTTTTTTTTTTTTTTTTTTTTTTTTTTTTTTTTTTTTTTTTTTTTTTTTTTTTTTTTTTTTTTTTTTTTTTTTTTTTTTTTTTTTTTTTTTTTTTTTTTTTTTTTTTTTTTTTTTTTTTTTTTTTTTTTTTTTTTTTTTTTTTTTTTTTTTTTTTTTTTTTTTTTTTTTTTTTTTTTTTTTTTTTTTTTTTTTTTTTTTTTTTTTTTTTTTTTTTTTTTTTTTTTTTTTTTTTTTTTTTTTTTTTTTTTTTTTTTTTTTTTTTTTTTTTTTTTTTTTTTTTTTTTTTTTTTTTTTTTTTTTTTTTTTTTTTTTTTTTTTTTTTTTTTTTTTTTTTTTTTTTTTTTTTTTTTTTTTTTTTTTTTTTTTTTTTTTTTTTTTTTTTTTTTTTTTTTTTTTTTTTTTTTTTTTTTTTTTTTTTTTTTTTTTTTTTTTTTTTTTTTTTTTTTTTTTTTTTTTTTTTTTTTTTTTTTTTTTTTTTTTTTTTTTTTTTTTTTTTTTTTTTTTTTTTTTTTTTTTTTTTTTTTTTTTTTTTTTTTTTTTTTTTTTTTTTTTTTTTTTTTTTTTTTTTTTTTTTTTTTTTTTCTCTATCCCCCCCCCCTTTTTTTTTTTTTTTTTTTTTTTAACTTAATCATCAATAAAGCCATGCATAAACACGATTTCAAACTATGGCCCTATAAACAATTGCACATAGCACTGTGTGGTCTAAATTCTAATCTCAATTATTTTCTTTTTTTCTATTTGATACGGCATATGGCAAATGTTTGTTGTTGTTGTTGCTGTTGTTGTGTATGTATGTACGAATGTATTTGCACATACATCAGTACATCATTGTATACACGATATTTTGTAATTAAAAAATTTTGTGTTCGTCTGTGTGAGTGTGTGTTTGAGTGTGTGTAGGTGTCCATGTACCTCCGAAGTTAATAATTAATATAATATATTTTTGTTTTTTTGGTTTTGTTTTTCTTTCTCGTTGTATAATTAAGTTCGAATTGTTTTCAATGCTTTTTGTTTGTTGTGTTTCACTATGCTTAATTTTGATATAAAACTTCCTTTCATTTCATTTCATCAATATATGTATATAATTCTATATATTTGTTTTCTTTTATATATATGCATTAAAAAATAACCTCTATCAGCGTTTGCTTTCAATTCTTAAATTATGAAATAAATGTAATTGACAATTTAATTAAATTGGTTTTTGTTGTATGCATTTAAATATGTTTTCTTTTTTTTGCGGTTTTTGTGTTTTTTTTTTGCTTACGTTTGGTTTCAGAATAAAACTACGCGTAAAATAAATACATGTTTGGTGTATATATATTTTTGATATATACTACTTTTCGATAGAGTTACAATTTTTGTTTAAAAACTATGTCACTTACTTTTGGAATTGCTTTTAGTTGTCATTTTGTTTTACAAGTGCTTCATCTACTCCCTCGTCATCTTCATCTTCTTATTCATCCTTGCATCGAACGTCTTCACAGATGCGTTCCCAAACTTAGAGATAGCCCGCGCAATTGGATATATGAAGTTGTTTTTCTTATAGAGTGGGATACACCCCAAAGAATACTATGTGGCAAAATTGATCAGACATATGCGCGGGATAATAAACTTTGACAGGCCAAAGTTGACGTTCCATTTTGGGGATTATTTGTTGTATAAAATTATGTTATAATCTGGATTAATATGTACATATTGTAATTTAAATCTAGTAATAAAATAACTATGTTGCAAATTGTATTTCATATGAGAAAGTGATTTCTATATCTTAATTGAATTTTTGCTTATATTTTGTTTTGTTGCTTTATATATATATTTTTTTGTTTTGTTTTTAATTTGAATGCATTTATGTTTAAGTATTGTCCTTGTGATATGTTTCTAAATTGATTCTCAATAATTTAAATCATTTCTAAGTAATTGAAGTAGTTTTTTGTTTATCGAGTTAGAGCATATTATGGAAGTATTCATCTTAAATAGGGTTTCGAATATACTTATGTAAAGTTTTTGCAGTTTAAAATTGTGAGTATTATCAATTTCATCATTTCATTGCTAATCTGTTGCTGTTGGCCTACCAAACTTGATGCCTTGGTTTTTGTTTTGTTTTGGTTTTTTTTTTTTTTTTAAGTAAGTGTTTTGTGTTGTAAGTAAATATTCAAAAGACTAAGAGCAAGAGAGATAGTATTAGTTACAGGAAGTGCTAAAAAGTCCACTAGTTAATTAGTTGCTAAGATACGAAATGAGCTGTTTTTTACCTAAGATAATTATGAGTTTATATCGTTCCTTCGACGTTTTCGTTTCGGATTTTCATGAATGCATGCATATAGTTTTTTTTTTTTTTTTTTGTTTTTTTGTTTTTTTTTTCTGTGCCCATCGGGTGCAGGGGTATTCCCCGCTTTTAATACTCGCAAAATGTTGTCTAGTTAGCTGTCCATATCTATATAAACTCTAGAGCCCTAAAACGATGCCTTAATGTAAGTATTTACCAAAAAAACATGCAAATTGGTTCTGCTCGCTATGTACTCGTATTATTCATATAGATAATTATATATGTATATAATTTGTTTGTTCTTGTATATATGCTTATTTGTTCTGTGTGTATATATATATGTATATATACTCCTTTATATATAGAATTTCTACTTATGTTCCATAATATTCGTTGTGTCAGATTTTTACTATAAGTTACATTTTGGATTTCATATTAAACCTTTTGTTTTATATTTTTGTTTTGTTTCAATTGCAATCATTCAATAAAAATGCCCAACTTGGAAAAATTAGCTCATTCCGCTTTAATACCCAAACCGGAGAAGGTCAGATAATATAATCATAATTATAATAAGGTAAGTACATACACGTATGTATGTATGTAGTATAACTGCTTGAAAACATGCTACCGACTTGAGATCTATGGCATCATCATCATCATAAACAGCATTATCATTATTACCAACATTATTCAATCCTAAAAATTCCATGCTCAAAACTACTACTCGTATAAGCTGCTAGTTGACTGATATAATTAAATTTTTTTTTTTTTTTTGGTTTGTTTTGTTTTCCGTTTGTGTTTTTTGTTTAATAAGATAAGGGTGCTCGAGTATTGCTTATAGGTTGTTTTTTGGTATAAAGTTTGTTAAAGTTAAAGGTAAGGATTATATATTTTTCGACTGGCTTAAGCTACCACTATATCCTGACTGTTCTCATCGCTGTCCATCTCATCGCCATCGAGCTCATCGCGTTCCATATCATCATCGTCCTCGTCCTCCTCATGATCGCCGTCCTCACTCTTACCCATCGATATGGCTCCAGTATCCCGCTGGCATGCGGACTCCAAATGCTTATTGAGATACGATTTGAGCGCAAAGGTTTTATTGCAGCGATGGCACTTGAAGTTCTTGTCGCCCGAGTGCGTCTGCATGTGAGCCCTCAGATTCGAGCGATCCGCAAACGCCTTGCCGCAGTGGACACAGGGATATGGCTTCTCGCCGGTGTGTGATCGCAGATGACCCTGAAGGAGCCAAGGGCGAGAGAATAGCTTGCCACATATCTCGCAGCTATGTGATAGTTTGTGCGTTAACAGATGCATTGCCAGTGCCGGCATCGAGACATATGCCTTGCCACAGCTAATGCACTTCTTGGCCGATTGCGAGTCTAGAGAGCGATGCGTTTGCTTGTGGCGCGACAGGTTGCTTGAGGTAGCATACTGCTTGCCACACTCGGAGCACTTGTAGCAGCCACGCTTGCGTTTGGCATAGTTCTCCCCGTTGCCAGCTGCAGCACTGGAAACTGCTCCAGAAGCAGATAGAGATTCTCCTTCGCCTCCAGTTGAAAGCTCACTGGCTGCTGCAGCTGAAGAGGGACTGTCGCCGCTGCTGCTGCTGCTGCTGCTCATGCTTTTGGGACGCTGCTGGTGCTCCTTGTCCTTGCTGGCTGCCTTGCTAGCCTTTGTGCGGCCATCGAGCATATTAAGACACATCTTCAGTGCGGAGGCACGTTGCTGCTGCTGCTGCGGTGGCTGTGGCGACTGCTTGTTCCAGTGCAGCTGGCCGGATTCGGACGAAGAGGACATATCAATGTCCACATCTGAGCTGTGATCAGAATTGGGCGGCGTCAACGGCGAGCAATTGTTTGAGGTTTCCGGAACGCTATTCAACATATCGTACGAACTGCTCCCAATGAATCGAATGTTGGAGGTGCCTCCACTGCTGCTGCTCTGATACTGAGATGTCGATGGTGACTGCAACTGTGACACGGGCTTGATGCTGGAAGCGTTGGTTATCTCCTGCATGGTGCTTGGCAAATGCTCAGACGGCTTGTGCGACACCTCTTGCTTCATTATGGTCACCACGCATGGCGGTATTAATGGCGGCAAGCTTTGCGACAGCGACAACAGATCGTGTGCTGCCTCCGTCTCCTCGACGCTGCGACCCCTATAAATAGCAGCTGCGGCCACTTGTTGCTCGCGTTCGCGTTCGCGCTTTATGGCTATTGGCTGCGGTTGTCGGGCTGCGCCGTTTGCACTGGCCGGCGGCGCATAGAAGATCACCTTTCCATCCTCGGCTGGTGCGCGACCAAAGGCCACTGGACGGCGCATTGATACTGTAATGTAAGTTTAAGTTTGGTTATTTCAAAAATATTGTGTGGCCCAACTTCTCTTCTCTAATACTAATACAACTAACAATCTAAAGGTTTATCACCAACGTCTTCCGATTCGTCATTCAATTTAGTTTCAAAGTGCATTATTATTTTTTGTGGAAATAATTAAAGTTCTTATTTAATTGTTTGACAATTAGAAATGCACACGTTAAAATAAATTCACACACAAACAGCTTTTTTAGTGCAGTGGAGTTGCCACCTAGTTTTGGTTCATAATGTCAATTTTCAATGCGGAATTTGGATTGCGCCATCAATGCATTATGTAAGAGGGATTTTAATGAAAACACATGGATGATGGGATGAGAACGACATAAGCTAATTGATGGCAACAGGTGAACGCTATGTGGATGTTGTTTAACAGATGTTGCGTATAGCACCGATAGCGTTTACCAACACTGGATCAACAAGCACAGATGAAGAAAGCACAGAGAGTAGAAGACTTTAAACAGAACAACAGTTCAAGTCGGTCTGCATATGTTTTTCTTCACGATCTGGCATCTCTAAGGCCAATATTTCTAGGGCTGACCTGTTACATTTTGGGCTGGCAATCGATAAAAGTTGCGACTACAAAAGTAAAGTGCTGCCCCATCCATCCACCTTCCCCCTAAACGTTTTTAGTTCATTTGCTTTTTCTTTTCAGTTCTTTTCATGCCGCACCACCCAATAACTACCCCATGACAATGACGCGTGTTGGTTTTCGTGTTTGCATTTGCTTCTTTCGCCTTTGTCAAGAGCAACAAGCAACGACAACGGTGGCAGTAGCAACAACAACGACAACAACAACAAAAACATCGACTTCGACAAGAAGGCAAACATGAGAAATGCCAACATACGCTAAAAAGATTAGCTAACGGCGACAATGTCAAACACGCGCACACAAAGCTAGGAAAAGCGAAGGCCGAGAAAGGCGAAAGGCGTCCAATAGCCATATACATATACATATATATGTATGTACATAGCTATGGCCATAACCATAGCCCTAGTGGAGCGGTAGTGGGTGGATGGTCATAAAATGTGGGCAGACGTTTGGGGATACGTTGGCTACTACTAAAAATAAATACGAGTACACGAGTACACAAATTGTCGCAGCCACCTGTTCACATTGTTGTGACGCAATTTCTCGGCCAGGAAGCGGGAATGGGAACGGGATGGGAATAAGGAAACAATGGACAACCTAAAAGCGGAAAGCGGATATGTGGTTAACTGTTGCACCTACCTGCGGCTGCTGACACGGGTTTGGGCACGCCTGCTGCTCCTGTTGCTGTAATAGAAGCTCCTGTTGCTCCAGCGGCTATTGTTGCTCCTAAGCGACGATGCTTCTCCTGCTTAGAGTTCATTTGCACAAGGGACTGCGCTGCAGACCATTCCAAATGCTCACACAATTGCTGCTCGTCAGCCTGAGAGGGAGAAGGATTGTCATCGTCCAGCTCGATTATCTCACGCTTGAGTGCCGCTCTTCCGCTTCGTTTGGTCTCCTTATCCTTGCTGCTTGACGACTTGAACGTCATCTTGGCATGCCCATTGTTGGCGTTAGCGTTAGCGTTAGTGTTATTGTTATTGGCATTGCGCAGCACCGAGGACTTATCCTCATTGGAATTGGCCGCTGGCCTCAGTTTGCGTAGCTGTTGCGATTGCTGCTGATGCTGATGCCCGCTTGTCTGCCTGCTGCTTGTCTTCGGCTTCGACTTCGGCTTGGGCTTTGGCTTGGGACGTCGCCAGCTTTGAAGTTCAGTGGCAGCCGCATACTTCTTGCTCGCATAGGCAATCGTTTGTATCTTGTTGCGATTGGGCAGTATAAAGTCCACAGACATTGTGTCTCCGTTTTCCGTCTCTGCCTCTACTACTGCCACTTGCCAGTTTGTGGATTGGGCCGTTCGATAAAATGTTATAAACTACTTATGAGTATATGAGTATACACCCCTAATAAAGTGCTACTGCATATAGTACATGAACATATGCGTATGTATAATACCCTTTGGGCTCTTGTATTTTGTTATTTGTGTTTATGATTTTCTTTTTGTTTGTTTGTTTGTTTTGGTTTTTTTTTGCTTATGTTTATATTTGTTATTTATTTTATTTATTTACTATTTAGATATAGCACAACCTTCTTTCATATCGACTTCAGTATCGTCTGCAGTAAAATGCTCTTCACTTTGACTCCGACTTTGACTTCGACTTTGACATGAGCTGCCTTGAGAGTAGCGCTACTTCTGCATCAGCTTTCTTTTTCAGTTCTACTTCTACTTCTGCATCTGAGTTGGGTTGCCCGATCCTGTTCCAACTGCGATCAGTGGGCATCCTTGATCCAGTGCGGCCAACTGGCACCGAAGTACTTGATGCTGCTTCTTTTTATAACATCTGCAGCAGTTGGATTTTATATCACTTTTTTTTCTATCTGCTTGCCACAATCACTTAGAAACAGTAGTTCAAGGTATCGCTTTCGTTGTTGTGTTGCATTTGCTGTTTCCTTTGCATTAATCGAAGTTCTTTAAAGATCAAAAACGAGATTGATAGAGTTGAATTACACTTTAATAAGATTGAATCAAACTACAAGTACTACTTATTCTCGTCTAACACGAGTTGCATACAAAAATTTATACTAGTTTGGCAGGCTTGTTCTTATCTCAACTTAAATAAATGCAATAATTGATTTTTACATAGACTGCAATCTACTTCTTTTTTTTTGAAAGTAAAGATACAAATCCTCTTAATGGTGCATAGATTTTTGATAGTTATAGGTGCGTATAAAATGTAGAGTTGCATTTGTTTATTTTCGTTGTCTTTCAAATTGCATAATTTACACGCGATTTTTGCTTTTTTTTTGTTTTCTTGCAACTGTAAACAAGTTCGCGCACATAATAAATAGAGCAAGCCAAGTGTAGGCTTCCAATCCCACAAGGCCGAGTAGTAGTTAGATGGAAACACTTTATTTTAGACGGCACTGTATGATATTGTATTTATACTTTTTTTATTGCAACATTTAGAGAATCAGTTTGTTTAATATACCGAAAATGGAAGTTTGAGCGTGCAGAATGGGGGAAATCTGTATAGAATGAGAGTATATACTGTGTGGGGGGGTTGTGGGGGAGGGAAGGCAGTGCTCTTCCAATGGAAGGCGCGCACGCACGCACACGAAACTATCTATCCCTATCCCACTTTTTAAAATGGCGCATACTCGTGGACTCGTTGGCTTTGTTTAGGAAATGCGGGCTTCAATTGCCATTGGCATTTTTTGTGCCGTTGATTTTCGTGTTGAAAAATGGATTTTGCACACCTTCAAATGGTTCGATATCACATACAGTTAATATATTATGTTTTTAACGCACTTTTGTTATATTTTTTGAAGTCTAAAGTCGATTAAATTGAATAAAGAAATTGCGAAAAATTTTTCGTTGTTCGCTGTGTTTCAGCAACAACAACTTGTTTCACTCTGCACTTGTCGAATGTTTTGTGAATTGAATTCGAGAAGCACACAAAGAAAGGGACGGACAGCTTGAGAGCGAGAGCGGAAGAGAGTGAGAGAGTAAAAGCGTGAGCGACGAAAGAGAGCGAGAGCGAGCGAGTGGCGAGTAACGAGTGCGGCATACATGCAACAAATAGTCAACTGTTGGTTGCCTTAGCCTACCTCACTGTGCTCTCGCCATCCACTCTCATCCTTAGAGCAAACAACACTTCCGCTCCCGAATCCCCTTACCACCTTGCAGCTCCCTTTTAACCCATGCGCGTTGCACATAAACAATGCGAGAATTTATTGCATACTTTGCAGCGTTGTTTGCTGCTGCAACGAGTGTCGTTAGTGTCTTCGTCGTTGCTCTGTTGCTGTTGCTGCGGTATACGACATACGCACTCACACATACACAAACACATACATATATACACAGTTAGACACATATACGGCACTTTGTTGCATACGTCACATGCAACAAAAGTTTACAGTTGAACGTTGCCGCAGCCGCAGCAACGAAAAAACAACTCATGCATAAATTGAGTTTTCATCTAGTTTTCAACGAAACATTTTCAAAAATTTCAATTCCCTTCGACTGGAAATGCCTACAAAAATAATAATTTCACTTGATTTTTCATCGCACTCGCTCTGATTTTCTATGTCAGCCTGTTGAAAATTGCACACCTTTTTTTATTTTTCCATTTTTTTTCTGGCACTTTTTGTTGCACTTTTTCTTGGAACTGTAGCTTTTGCACTTGCGTATAATTTTTTTTAATATTTAACAGTTGTTTATTATGAATTGTTGTATTAAAAGGTTGATTAAAGAATGGACTTGGTTTTGGTTGAAACACAATTTTGCTGCCGCTGTGCGTCAGTTATTGACGTACCACTCCCTTCTTCTACTGCTTTACTGTGCGCTTCGTTTTCACAGCTTTTCGTTGCCGTTGCCGTTGCTGATGTTGCCGTTACCGTTGCCTTTGCTGTTGCCGTTACCGTCACGTCACAGTTGCCGTCGTGACTGTGATACACACACACACACACACAGCAGCGAAATGATTCTCTCTGTCTATATGTATGTGTGTGTAATTTACAGCGAGTGTGCGTGATTTCGGGTCAGCAACAAAACCAAATCCAACAACAACAGCACCAACGCAGGGCTTTGGTGTTGGTGATGGTGGTGGCGATGGTGCGCCTGTTAGTGGTGGTGGTGGTGTCGATTAATTCCGTACCATACCAAATGGCAGGGTGTGAGCTTAAGCTTAAGCATGAGCAACAGCGCCAGCAGAAAGGGTTGCAAATCGTTTCTAGCTTGGCTAATTTACTAAGCGATTTTGCGATTTGATTTGTGTCTAGATCGATAAGCTGCGCTATAATAAGTTATGGTTGCTTTTTTTTTGTTTTTCTGTGGCAACAGCAACTAACACAAAGACACAACAAGTAGCCAAGCAGCTAGGCAGCAACAGCGGCTATAGCAGCAGCCCCAAAAAAACCGCCCAGCAACCCCAAAAAAAAAACAAGAAAAACAGTCAACAGCTAGAGCGTTTGCGCACTCGCTCTGCAATTGTCTACGAAAGTAACGAGTGCGCTCTCTCGCTCTCTTACTCACGCATACAGTCGCACACAGAACGAGGAGGCAAGCACACACACTTGTGGATTGCCGAAAATTATGCAACAGCAACAGAAGCAGCAGCAATCGAATGGACTTTGGTGTGGGGTGGAAGAAACTTTAATGGATAGCTAGATGGATGGATGTGTGAGGGTTGCTATGAACATCTACTTTTGTATGTGTGTGTGTGTGTGTTTTGATGTCTGACACTTGGTTGAGTTGCTGCCGCGCTTTCAAGCTGCCACAATTGGCACGAAAAATACCAAAAAACAATGTTGCAACGAGCTGAATTATGGCCAGATTCAAAGTGCTTCTTTACAGAACTATTCACCCACACTCTTGAGGAGATGAGCTGAGATGGGCAAAGCATTTAATTTGATTATTTTGCATTTGAACAATTGCCGCATAGTTTTCTCGGCATTGCTGTTGACCAAAAGCTGACACACAAGTTGGCCAGAAGCGGCACTAACCATGCCGGCCATCACAATGGCCGAAACGGTCAGCATTCAGCCGCATCCCCAACTCTCTTCCTCTCTCTCTCTCTCCTCTATTCTCTTTCTCTAACTATCTGCTCGCTGCCTGTTGTCCTTTTTAACATTTTGAGGTCTGGGGCTTTATTTCGTTACGTTACGTTTCGTTTCGTTTGGTTTGGTTTGGTTTGTTCTGTTTGCACAGCGCAAACCAAATCAAAAGGGGACGACAACGAGGCCAACAACAACAACAACAACATGAGCAACAGCAACAAGGACGTCATGGCCCGTGGCCCTGTGGCCCATTGCTGTTGCCATTATTGCTATTGCTATTGCCTCAGCAGCGCCATTCTCTGTTTTAGTCCCTTGTGGTTTTTTCGGGGTTCTGGCTCTGCTGCTGCTGCGTTGACATCAACGCTTCCGTCGCGGGCTTCCTTATTATTCCTGTCACTAAGCCGCCCTTTAAATTCGCAATGAATGCCAAACAGCCAAACAGTTAAATGTTTTTCGAGCGCTCGAGCTGCGGAAGTGCAAGCAACACCCAAAACAACCAACAACAGGACGGGGTCCGCAGTGCGTATGGAATGGAATGGAATAGAGTGAATGGGAGTGGAGTGGTGACACCCCTCAAGGTTACACCGACTCGTCGGCAGCAAAGCTGGTGTCCTGCTGCGTTGCGGCTTTCCTGCCGCGGCTTCATTGACCCTTTTTGTCGCCGGCTCCTTGTTATGCTTTCTTTCGTCAACACTAATGGAGCTTAAAAAGTTGTCAAAAGCGGCGCGGGATTTATATTTTAATTTCAGAGTGCCAAATAGAAAATTAAATGGAGCAAGTGGCAGCCTTTTTTCGGACTTGAGAAAGGATTCAAAAGCCCCTGAGCAGAGACAGAGAAAGGGTCCAAGCATCAAATGAACTTAGTTGCTGGCAACACAAATCAGACGCCAATCGCCGTCAGTCATCTTTGTCTGTGTGCCCCCCGCGTAACCATCAAGCTCGTCTCCATTTTTTTTATCCCTTTTTTTCCGCTTTTGTGCTGCATGTGCGGAGGTTGTAAGCCGTAGTCCATCGTCCTGGCCATCGCATTTATTGCCATATGCTGACAGTGTTGCTGGCGGCAATCGCGTCTACGACAACGGCGACGGGGGCCAATTTGAGCTGTCATAAAAATGTACAACAACTGGCTACAAAGCAAACAATGCGACGAGTGCCAACAGCAACACAAATACAAATACAGCAACAGCTACAACTACAACTACAACTACAACATCAACAACAGCAGCAACAGCTATAGCCGCATTCAGCAATTGTGCAAACAAATTGCTGTTGCACTTTACTTTTATTTTACGAGTGCGAATGCTAACGGTGTTTTTTTTTTCTTTCTTTTTCTTCGTCGTCGTCGTCGTTTTTTTCCCACTTTTTGCTGAGTTTCTGAGCCGGACTCAGGGAAAACGAGGGAATCCTGCCGCCTGTCAGCTAGCAAACTGCCCCCAACATGCCTCCAACTGCCACCCAATTTGCATTTTACTATCGTTGCAGGTTTTATAGTTGTTGCTCCCGTTGCTGTTGTTGTTGTTGTTGTTACTGTTTGCTGTTGCTTTTTGATGCCTCACTTTTGCGCTGGTTTTATTTGCGCGCCGCAATTTTCTTTGGCCCTCTCTCTTTCCTGGCCCCGGAGAACTGTTGGCCATAAAGTTTACTTAACATGCTGCTTTTTGCTGCTGTTTTGTGTGGAAGCTGTTGGCATTCGGATTGCAAAGTCAAGCAGCTTACCAGCCATTCACACACACACACAATATGCTCCGAATTCTTAGAGGTTGGCCGTGTTAATTCCAAGATCCGACATTGCTAATGTCGTATGCATTTGTATTTGTAATTCTATTTGTTTTGAACTCGGTATAACTGCGCCCCATAAATTATAACAATGTAACGCTCGTTGCTTGCCTGCTTGCTGCTTGTTTTCTGTTTCTGTTTCGTTCTCGTTTTTTATGCAGACAGTAGACCAACCACTTGATGTGGCTGGGTCCTTGGTTGCGGCTGTTCTGTGGTTCTGCGGTTCCCTTGGCCCAAAACAAAACTAAGTTCAACTCATTAAGAGTTGCTTTGGCAGCAGCTGAATTTAAGTACCAACAAAACATTAAAGATGCGATTATGATGGACAAATACGCAACCACAAAGCACGCTGCTGCTCTCAATCATTTATAACAATAAAAGTTAAAGGTAAGTTTCAAATCGATTGAAATTGAAGCAAACGCTTTGCCAACTTATCTTAATCTTGAACTTTTTAAGCGTATCGTAAATCGTTGCACTTTACAGTTTGTAACTTGTTGTACAAGCTGAGTTTCTCCATTCCATGGTGCAGCGTTTTTATCGTTTGCCTTCTGGAATCTGGTCTTTTTAGCATCCGTAGCAATTTACAGCACAACATTTTCACAATTTTCCACATTTGTATTTATTTACCGTCATGTGTTTAAGATGTTGTTGATATATGTTGTGTCCCATACACACACACACACACACACACACACACACACACCTCCCTACATATATGTACATGTATAAGTAGACATGCCTCCAGTGGCACCACCGGGTTATACGGTAAGTAAATTAGGATTTATGCTTTGTTCTATTTGAGCGCTGCAAAGCCATAAACGATTTTTTATGCACAGGGCACTTGCCACAGTTGCCACACTTGCCAAGGTGGAAAGTCGAAGACGCTTGTATATACGTATGTGTGTGTGGAAAGTCGTTCGATGGCAGTTCGCACCTTTGCTAAAAGACGATTTACGACCCAACGCATGTGAGAACGTAAAATTGTTATAAATTTGCATGTGCATTTGCACTGGATGTCGAGACTTTCGAGACGAGTGGCCCACCAGAGAAGGCAGAGATGGCAAAGCGAGGAGGCGAACGATAAAATAAAACCCAAGCACTACTTGCTACCAAGATCAATCGCAACGGCTTGCAAAGTTAATGGCACATGAAACACACACACACAGAGCACTCAAAATGGGAGCAGCTATCAAAAAGCATACGTTTGAACCTCTTGCTCATTTTCCCCTCTATCCCTACGACACGTAAAATTCTCTGTGAATTTTCCCTCACATTAGCCCAATGTTGCGTAATTAATGCTCGCAAATTTATCAAGCTGCATTACTTTCGAAGGCCAATGAATGAATGAAACCTGTAACTCATTTTGTCACAGAGCGTAAAGAGGAGCACAACAATGCCTAAACTAAACTGTTGCTAAGCCCCAAACATTGACATCCATCTCCAGCTCCTACCTGAAACACCACAACAGGAACATCGCGTGCGCATATGTCGAATGACACCAAACTTTTTTTTTCTTATACCAAATGGCAGTTAAATTTGGTTCCACATACGATTTGACCCACATGAGTCGTATTGGTGATGGTGGTGGTGGTGCTGATGATGACGCAAATCTTAAAGCACTGGCATTGGCACTAAGATGTTTGCCAGCAGCAGATAGTCTACACTGGATTAATGCTGCCATAATTTCTGTTGCCTGCCTGCTGCCCCCGTGGGGAGTGCCAGTTGCCAGCTTTGCCAGTTGGCAGCTTTGAGTTTGAGCTGCTGCCGCCGCATGTGGAGTGGAGTTCATTTAATATATCCGATAAAAGTATTTGCAATAAATCCTGTAAAAGCTAATGATTAATTGCTCTGTAGCTTTTAACGTCAACGCGCATAGTAGGCACGGATTGTGTCAGCCCGCCAGTCACGACGACGAGGAGGACGATGGGGACGACGCTTGGCAAACGTGGCGTATGAGTAATTCAGCTTTGACGCCGCTGCGCCGCGCGTGGTTTGCCTACAGCACACACACACACTTCGCACACAAACAGACAGACATTTGTCTTGTTACTGCTGCTGTTCATGTTTTGCGTTATTGTCGCTCCAAGTAAAAACACAAAAATATTTATTTCAAATGAGTCTGTGTACAACTGGGACTGCGACTACGGAACTGCGGAACTGGTAAACACAAAATATTATTCTTGTTGTTGTTGTTATTCTTCTTTCTTTTTTTCCTATTTTTTTTGGTTTTGTTTTTTTCAGTGGGTGGCCAAAAATTACAGTCAAAGTCAACCAAAAACAGGGGGTTGGTTCGATGTTGGCGCCTTTCCTGTGCCAGGGTGAAAGACAGCATTTGCCATAAATTGTGAAAGTGTCAACGAAAGGCAAGACATACATACAAACACACACACACACATACACACACTCACACAGAGCGAGAAAAACAATAGCAACAACATGGCAAGAAATGTCTTTGCATGTGGTGTGGGGAAGCAACACGCACGCATATTTATTTTGAGCACATCCTTTTTTGGCCAGGACACTCGTACAAATGCCATATATAAATACACATATACATTTGTATATATGTTTGAGTGTGTGTGTATTGTAGAATTGTTATATAGAATATGTGTTCTTACATATTTACGCATATTGTTCTAATCAGTGACGATGTCTCCTCGCGCTGCCTTCACTTGGCTTTAATGACACCAGTTTCCACTCCTTCTCCTCCTCCAACATGTCCTTTGTCCAAGAATGTCAATTTTTTGTTGCCTAATTTATTTTGTTTGTAGTCACCAGTCAGAAGCAGCAACAGCCATAGCCACAGCTTTGGCTGTTCCAATGCCCATATTTGTGGCTTGACTAGAAACAGAGCAGAAACTACCCTATGACAAAGAGTGCGGGGCAGAAGCGGTTTGGGACATGGAGACCAGCCCAGTTTTGACACCATGCAGAGACGCTGCTGATTATTGTCACGACAAATTCCAACGATTGAAGCCATGTTCAGTGTGGTGGGGGGAAGGAAATTTGGGATGGGCAACCGCATATTTGTGCCCCTGAGATTCCATGGGCGAGGCAGCGGGGACAGGGATATGAAACTCGGCCACTTGGCCACTTGGCATTTTGCATAGGCTGCTGCTGCTGTTGACACACATACATACATACATATGTAGATAGATGGCTGTATGATTGTATGTTTGGAGCGGGTTTGGCACAAGATAGATAGTTCTAACTGGAATCTGTAGATTGGCCAGGTAGAATCAATGCGCCATTTATTTATGGGCACAACCTGACCTTCCTGTGACCTGTGCTGAAGGATAAGCAACTTGTGCGATTAGTACATAATAAATTCAAAAAAACACAAAAATAGATTTTCTCTGTGCAAGGTAAAACCGAATCGAACTCTTTGCACTGGCTATATAAGCAATGTTTATAGCAACAGAGAACCATTAAGCTGTTATGGACTAAAACTAATTCCGTTAAACATCTGCCCATATATCATTTTAACAATGTGAAATCCCCAAAATGGGACAAAAACAACCACTTAACGCAATTATTATATTAATTTCTCCCCACAAAACGGAACGACAAATTGGCAACGTTCCGTTGCAGGACGTGAAGAGAGTCTGGTAATAATCTTAATCTTAACAATTGCAGGACATAAGTACCTGGCCCACCACACTCGGAGCTCTCGGGTCCACTGTTCCACTAAATTGGACACATCTGCACAATTTTTCCTCAGCCCCTGGCCAAACGGCATTTGTTTTCATATCCTGCCCAGCCCTCGTGCACGTTCTTGAGCTCCTGTTTTTCCTGCTGCTACGGCTGCTACGGCTGCGGCTCTAGCCGTTGTAGCTGGAAGCGTTTTAGCAGCGTGTCAATCTTGCGAGTCAAATGGCGGCACGCATGGCGAAGTTTTCTTCTCGAGACTCGAATCAAATCCCCGCACGTTTCCACATTGCCACATTTCAACATTTGAATCTCATTCACATTTGCATGTACGACACACACACACACACACACATACACAATTTGTATGCTTAAGTAAGCCGACTGCGTGCATGTTTCTAATGGGCGGCACAAAAGGTTACCTGATGCTGAAAAAAAAAAACACTGAAACCAAAACTGGAAAAACTCATTTTGCCCTCGGGCGTGACTTTTATAGCACTTTGTTTCGGCGGCTCAACCTCCCACCCAACCCAACGCAACGCAACCCAACTCAATACATTCCACCACCCATCCCAACCCGCTTGCGAAAATGGATTTTTTTTGTTTTGTCAGCCTCCTTCACGCAGCAGAGGAAAACTTTGTGCTTGTAGCTAGAGTATCAAAATGCCAAAATGCGTTGTACAATTTTCGTTAGCTTGTTGTTTTTGTACTAGTATACTAGTTGGTGTTCTTGATGTTGTTACTGCTGTTGTCATTTGGTGCTGTTACAGTTGTTGTTGTTGTTGAACTTATCAACACGCCGATCACTTGCGACAGTTTCCGTTTCAGAGCACAGCCGCCTAATTGCCCCGCACTCAGTGCACAGTTCGCTTCCATTCAAGGTAAGCAATGTACAAAAAAAAAAAAAAAAACAGAAAACATGTGAAACAAGCATAAAAAAAACTTCCTGTGCACTCATTTGGTTTGTGTACTTTTTACTCCTGTTCCACCAACAGCAACAGCACAATATAATAGCAACAGCAGCAACAACAACGAAACGGATATAGAAATTCAATACTTTGATTCGTGCCAGTGGCAACAAAAGCGAAGGAAGTGCAACCCATACAAGGTAACCAAATAGCAGGATAACACGTACCAAAACAGCACTTGCTGTTTTTCTTGTACCTTCTACGTATGTATGTACTAGAGGGGTGGGGGGGTGCTGCTGGGACACAGCAGATTTCAAAACTGCACTCTGACTGCCTAACTAAATGGTTACTGGCAACGGGCAACTTGCAACTGGCATCTGGCAATGTTGCCGCATTGCATTGGCATAGAAAGTGTATTGTATGTAGTTGGTGGTTTCCACATGATTGATGCCATATGTCCTCTCCCCACCCACCTCGCCACGATTGACGACAATAAACAAAAAAGTAAAAGACAGGACAATTGAGTATTTGGTAATTACTGAGTGTATGTACGCCACTAATAAACTGAGCACGCAATGTGGTGTCCTGTGTGTCCTGTGTGTGGGAACCGTGTGTGCGCTATGGGAAAGTCGAAAAGGTCCTGCCACTTGTCCGGAGCTATATAATTACTAAATACTTAGTGCTGAACCCCTCCCCCCTCCTCCCCGGTTCACCCCCCCCGGTCTGTGTCTGGCATCCGGTTAAAGGAAAGCTCACGACTCGCAGCTCACAACTCACATGTCTGCCAATTATAAGCAACTAACCGCAGATAACGCTAGAGAGGATGCTGTCGTTTCCATTCCCACATTGCCACATTCCCACTGCTCCCACTCCAAACGGCTCCATCCCGATCCATGGCTGCTGGGCTGTCAAAGCGACGTGACTAAGTGGTGAAAAATGATTTCATGAAAACGTGTAGCTCTCAGTGGGGAATGCGAACCGAATGCAAACCGGCAACGACGACAACGAGAACGAGAACGAGAATGGGAATGGGAATGGATATGGGTATGGAGTATGGGAAAAGGAATGGCGTTAAAGCGTTCACAGCTTCCTCTTTGCCCCAGAGCCATCGAGAGCGTCTCTTGACGCGCCCGAGTGTGCTACTACCTTGGACCCCCCCGTATGGCAGCCAGGAGGAGATGGTGGCATGGGGTCGTATGTGTGTAGGTAGAACTCCGGCAAATCGTCAAAGGATCAACATTTTGGGACGCTGTCGTCGTCGTCACGCCGCCGACGCTGCCAAGTAGCACTCCAAGTGAGTTTGCGACGCATTGCCGCATTGTCGCTACTACATCAGCGACGGCATCAAGTGCAAGTATCATGTCGCTGTCGCTGTCGCAGTCGCCGTCGACGTCGACGTCGCTGGCAGAATGCACTTGTGCAGCATCTCAGTGCAGAATGTTGCCAGTTGGCAACTGTGCGTCCGCAGGAAATGAATACGTGTTGAATATTTGTCGAGTGAAGCACAAGGACGACGTTGCCAGTTGCCATCCACCATTCACCATTCACATGCCCCCCCCACATACACACATCATGCCACATATACAATACTATGTATGTATATCCAAACATGTCAGTTTACGAGAGCACTTGTATGTATATATGTATGTATGGATATTCGCATATCCATATACTTATCTATCATGTATGTGAATACATATATCTGTTGTATGCAGCATGTGCTTAGCCTTGCTGGCTAATGCGCGGCCCAAACATAATAGAAGAGATGTGTGTGTGTGTGTGTGTAATGGTATACAACAAAGATTTGCAAACGTTTCATATTTACCAGCAGCAACACTGCGGCAGCAACAAGCTGCAACATGCGAGCAGAGAGAGGGCGGCAAGCGGCGGGGGTGAACGACTGGAAACATGAAGAAGAAGCCAGCTGCTGCAAATGGCACGCATGAAAATGAAAGGCCCATCGAATGGGCGCGTTCATTGAGAATTTATTTCAATACGAAAGACTTAAAGAATATGAGACATTCCCTTGAAGTAAAGTATACGTAAAAACCAGCCAACATATGAGACAGATGAGGCAGATGAGAGTTTGATGAGAGGCTGCGGCTGGCCAAGTGCAAAAAAAAACACAAAAAAAAACATATAAAGGAGAAAACGAACCAAAGGACAACGAATACGAATACTATACTATGCATATGTATGTATGTATGTATGTGCATCAGGCTGCCAGGATATCACTAAGTGCTCTTGTTGCATGCTGTTTGCAATCGATAGAATTTCCCTTAGCTTATGTGTTGTGTTTTTCACTGTGAGTGTGAGATTGTCTAGCCTCCAAATGTAACAAGTAATTAGTATTAGTGCTTTAAAGCATATATATAGAGAGAGATAAAGGCCTTTGTTTGCTTTAAAGTTATAGATTATGACAGATTGACATAAGTTCTTGATTTAGTTATTGTTTTGTATACATCTTTCTGGTTAAATAATTCAATTAACTTATTCAATTTGGTTCACAGCCCGCTAGCTGATTCTGTGCCAAGATTATTTTTCCCAAGCTATGTTTTCTAAGAGCGGTGGTCACAAGAACAAAAAGGGAACAAACAATTTATACGTTTAATGGAATCAACTGCTTGAGTGATCAATGAATAAAATGCATTCATTCCTGAGAGCCATATTCAAATTTGATGCCTGGGCCTCTTCATAAGCCATCCATTAGTTTATGAATACAAAATACCAAAAACACACACACGCACACACAATGCCAGAGGGCACTAACCTAAACCCGGACTGAAATGTAATACAAGAACTGGGTGCAGCCGTCGTCAGGGCTCAGGACTCAGGACGCAACACAAACCCAAACCCAAACCCAAACCCAAGCCTAAAACCAGTATTGGCAGTGCCCAGGGTCAGGAATCAGCTGCACAAAATAATAATAATAATAATGCAAACGTGGACAGCTGTCGGAAAATTGCTGAAAATCGAATGAAAAGCCGCGCGCGCATTCAACTTCCGAGCTCTTCTCGCCCTATAGCTGCTTTTTTACAAGCATCCATAATCATCATCATCAATTCTACCACCAAAGCTAGTTATTGTTGTTGTTTTTTGTTATGTGTATGTAGATCGTCAAAAGATGTCCCGTCGTCGTCAAAGGATCGTAGGGCGAGTCTCGTTCCAGGCTACCGAAAAATATTTACGTTTTTCTTCTGGACCCGTTTTACCTACCTGGCTTGTGTGTTTTTTTTTCTGTCGACACATCCCATCCCATACTCGTCTCGTCCCTTTCTACACACATATTGACGAGGTCTTTGAACTCATCTCATCTAACGATTTGTGAGCAGCAGCAGCAACAGCTGCCTTCTAAATGTATCAGCGATTGTGAATTGCGAGTTCGAGTTGCAAGATTTCGCAATGCTTAACAAATGTAATTAAAAACACAAAGTTTCGAATTACCGGAATGAGAACGTGGAACGTGCGTCCAGTTCAGTAATGAAAGGCAAGAATCCGCACAAGTGAGAACAACTTTTGTGTATCCTGTTGCAGGACATGCTAATAAGTTTTTTGGGGGCCCCCATCGCAAAAATGTATAAAAAACCAAAAAGAAAGAGTAAAGCGCAATTTGGCGATGACGTAAACTGACTTCTTCTTTTTGTGTGTGTGTTTGTGTGTGTGCCATGTAGTTTCAGTTGTTGTTTTTATTGCTAATGAAACAGGCGCACGAAATGTTGTTGCTGCTGCTGCTGATGTTGCTGTTGTTGCCGTTTTACCTGTTTGCTGTTTCTATGTAGACGGCAAATGGCAAGCGTTGGGAGAAGGGGTATTCCACTCGTTTAGGGTGGTGATGGTGGTGTTGGTGGTGGTGGTGGTGTTGCTTTTGCTGTTGCTGATGGCGATGATGATGATGTTGTTGTTGTTGTTGTTGCTGTTGCTATTGCTGTTGTTGATGATGATGATAACGATGATGATGGGGTGGTTGCAAAGCCGTTCAAAAAAGGAGTAACAATGAAATTATAGCAGAACACAGGAACAAATAGCATTTGGGAAAACTCGACAGCGCCTGGCAGCGTCAGCCCGTCCACCCGTCCTTTCGTCCTTCCGTCCGTTCGCGAGTCAGATAGACAGACAATACGAATATGAACAGAGTACAAAGTGCAAAGTAGAAGAAGAGCTAGAAAAACTCGTGCTTGTTTCCACTTTAATACATCATTGAAAGGAAAACAGAAAGAGCATGCCAGACACCTGGTTCGTACATCGTCTGGCATTTGGGCCCTTTTACAAAATTGGGTGCAGAGGCACGGGGCAGCAATAGCAGCAGCAACAGCAGCAACAGCAACAGGATCAACAGTTTTTGGGTTCTGGCTGTGTTTTTTTTTTTTTTTTTTTTTTGTTAATGTTTCAGTTTCTGTTTCTGCTGTTTGTCTATTTCGGTTACAGCTGCCACTTCCTGGCCCGTGCCACGCGAGCGTCACACTTCGCTCGATACGAATATGCGGCGTTTAGCGAGCGGGCAACGGGGTAAAGGGCGCCACTGCGGGCGTTTTATTTCGCCAGGCAACGCCAAAGGCAGCGTTTGGCACCACCCCAGCCACCCCACCAGCTGGACTTGCTGCTGTCTGAGGACCTGAAGGCCCAGGCCCAGGTAGCCCAGGCAGCTGCACTTGTAGAGTATTTCCTGTTTTTTGCACACGCTTGCAAACGCGCTCAACTGGATCCCTCAAGCCTTCAAGCGAGTGCTCCTTTTTCTGTGTGTGTTGCACCTTTGTTTTGTATTTCTGTTGTTGTTGTTGTTTTTTTACCCCTAAACTAACGCTAATAACGCTCGGAACACAGGAAAAGCTGTCGCTGTCGCTGCCACAACCATATTGTCCTGTTCCTTGTTCCAGGTGAACGAATCTCGCTTTCGCGTCGCGTCGGCTGCATAATTTGGTTTCCTGTCGTGACGCGTGTCCCCTACCCCGTCCAGTCTCGAAGCCGAAGCCATAACCATATGGTGCTCGCCTGAGTGCATCTGCGCCTTGGTCTGCGCGTGCCTCTCAACGCGATCGCGATCATACATATTGTAATTTTCAGTCTCATTCACATTCACGTTCACATTATGGTGGAATATTGTACAATGCCACCCCCTAAAGCGGCTAACGAAGCGCAACAATTACGACGCAACTTTGGTGTCCACAAAGGGTCTCGACAAGTTTGCTTTTAGCTGGAAAAGCAGATTACAATTTAGAGAGCGGCGGCGTACCATGTGTGGTTTCACTAAGAGGACTTGGCCCAGAGCAGCGTCACATGGATAGGCGCATATTTAGGGCTTCAATTTCCATAGGTGCTCGAATGGGCTTCATTCATTCAGCCCATTGTAATTAGTACAACCGAATTCTACCATTCTACAGATGGTCTGTACGTTACATTTCAGGGAATATATTGTACATATGTGTGTTTGTGTAAGAGGTCCTTAAGGTCTGACAGCTAGATGGATTGTCCATAAAATGAAATGGCATTTCTTGGCTTTATTTTTTAAACAAAACAACGGTTAAGCACTCATACTCAAGAGGCCATATAAAGGGGTTTCCAACTGTCAAATAAACTGCGATGATATCTTTGTTGCTTTCATCAGTCAAATTGTCCCTGAAATGGATACCATTTTGGAGGAACTTAACAAATGCCCTGCACTTATAGAGTACACACATTTGTATACGATAAAAGCAAATATAATTGAATAAATCATATTTCCGCATTAACAATGTCTTAGCTTATTCAGTGTGACAGTTGGACAAAGCAAAAAAGAAAAGTTTCTCGTTCTCTCTCTTAATTTTTTGGCACTTTATGTCTCCATTAATTAAATTGCGAAAATGCCTAGACATAAATTTTGCGAACAGAAACTCGAGCCAATTAATTATAATGCAGAAACAGTAAACATTAAGGAGAGAGAAACTTAAACACATACTCCTTGGAAAATCTGTAGATACTGTTGAAATCGTAAATTTCTAACGTGTCCTGACCTTTGATATACAAAACCCGAAACGCCCAAAACGCAGAAGCTTTAACGTATTGCCAGTTGCCAGTTTCCCCCTTTCGTTTTGTGTGTCCCACCCACCTCCACCCACTCCCACCTACTACCACCATGCTAGTAGCAATCAACAATGCCACAATCCAACGACTGTTGCTCGCTCTCTTCACCCTTCCCACCCGGCCGTGTTGCTCCCGTCATTTTTGGCAATTTGTTCAAAATCAAAGTTCAGCAACAAATGCAATGCAACAGCAAGAGCAATTAACTCGGCACAACTGCCACATTCGACGCTCGACGCTCGAAGTTCGGAGACGCTGTGCTGTTGCAAAAATCCACCCCAAAACGTTCAATAACAAAAGGGAGCCATGAGCCAATTCAGGTACGAGTCCGAGAGCATAGAGAGAGGGACGCAACAATTGGAGGAAAAAGGCTATTGCGAACCGTATGGCAATGGAACACTTCCTGATTGTTGGATCCTGTTGGCGCTGTTCTACACTATCATACATTGCATGCTTAAGTGCAAAGCTAGGCTTAATCTTAATTTCATTTCTAAACCTTAAAGGAGTTGATTATTTTCGAAAACGCATATTAAACAAATTGTATCTCTATGAAATTTATACAATTTCCCCTTTAAAACGTGTGCAGCTGGCCCAAAGACACGCAACAGCTACGCTTACATTTGGGGGTTGTTTAGGGGCTGTGTTGTGTATGTTTCATGTACCGTTCCGTTACGTTTCGTTTCGTTCCGTTTCGGGTCGGGTCGGGTTGGCCGCGCTCTTCCTATCCATGTTTCGTTCGGCAACCCTTATAAGCGACGTTTCGTTCTGTTGGGTTCTCATAAGCATTCAAGAGTTGCTTACGTTCGGTTCGTTCGCATTTCTTCTCTATCTTATATAATATTATATTTTCTCCTAAATCAATTTTTTCACTACCAACAACAACAACAATAATTACAAACTCAACTCAACTTTTTCAACAAACTCGTGTCAACTAAACTAAACTTTAACAACTCTAACGTCTCTATATATTTTTTTGTTTTCAAAAAAAAAAAACTGAACAAAAAAAAAACACACACACAAATCAAATATCTGAAACTTATTTAAATCGACATCAATAATATATATATAATTTGAAATTGTTTCCAAAACAAAATAAAAAACAATCTACAACAACAACAATAATAATACAAAATAATTACACAAAAAATAAAAATAAACGCAACTAACAAGCGTAACAAGCCAAAGGATATATGGAGCAATACAATTACCAATGAAGCCCCTTAACCCCCTACTACCTACCAGTTGACCGAACCGTTATGTTTTAAGCCCCGTTGTGTAAAAACAAACGTAAACGTAAACGCAAATGTAAAAATCGATAAACCATACGCAGCCAACGCAAACGCAGCAAAACGTGTCCCTGTCCAAAAAACCCAAAAAAAGAAGAAAAAACAGAAAAACCCGAAACCAAAGTACGGACCAAAGTTGACCGACCAAAAAAAACACACTAAAGTTGGCCCCCAGTGAGATACAACAACAACACCTCCTAGACTGGAGAAGCGGTCTGAGAATACGAATAAAGCGCAGAAATGTGTAAAGTGGCTGTGAAATTTGAAGTATCCTAACCAAAACCAAAACCAAACAAACCGCAAAACCAATTTATCATCATATACAAAACAATAAAATGCAATTTAAAACTGAAAATTGAAAAATGATCAACTAATAGCAACAGATTGGGAGAGAAAGTGTCGCAGCAATGCGAATGCCAAGCAATAAAATCGTTATAAGTAAACTCTAAACTCTATACATTTCGGCGAGCCAATCTATTTTCACAAAAAATAATACAAGCTGCAACATTTCCTTTCCGCTTTGCAACAAACGAATACCCCCTAAGACGGTCTTTGCTCGTACGAAATCAAAAACAACTCGCTTCAGCACTTAACACTAAACTTGCCTACTGACAACTGATAACTGATAACCGCTCAACTTCTAAACCACTCAATCACTTAACCAAACCCAAACCTAAGCCAGTGCAAAGCCAAAACAAAAATTTCAAACATGCCGCGCTGCCTGATTGCCAAGAAATGGAAGGCATATCCCTGGCTGGATCGGTCGGAGGATAATGCCCCAAACACACAGCACACAAACTCAGCCACATCGACGACTTCCACGGATGAGGAGCTGTCGCCATTGTCAAATCTTAAGTCGCGTCGCTCCACACTCGATGACGACGAGGAGATTGATGTGGTTGGCGACAAGCTACACATCAAATTGGACAAGCAACGCACAATAATTGCCACAGCCGCAACAGCAACAGCAGCAGCAGCCGAAGCAACCAACGACAGCACAACAGCAACAGCTGCAGCGACAACAACAACAACAGCAACAAATTCAACAGCAACGGCAACAACAACAGCTAAATGCTGGGGTCCCAGCTCACCAACAGCAGGCACAACGGCTCCAAGTCCACCGCCACATTCGCCAGAGGCAGCAACCCGAGGAGCAACAAATGTATACAACGGTAAGTAAAAATTGTACTGCATCCTTTTCGGCAAATTATGTTTTCCCCCTATGAAACAGCCTTTTGTTTGGCCAAATCTTATTTCAATTCCATTCTGTCAATGTCCTGTCTCCCTTTGCAGGCTACACAAGAGAGCTGTCGCCGCTGCATTATACTGCGTACCTGCCCCGCATGGAGAGCGAAATAACGGTAATACGTGCGGCAGCAACAGCACTAGTGGCAGCAGCAGGAGCCAACGGTGGCCCAGGCGAACAGCACTTGGCCGCCTATCAGACGCCGCCTTCGTCCACCACATCGTCGCCGTCCCTGTCGCCCAGTGGTGCTGGCCATAGTGACCGATTTAGTCCCGGCGTGCACATCAAAATGGAATCGGGGCAGACATCGAGTGAGCGCAAGTGCTTCAGCAGTACGGGTGCCACGCTGTCGCTGCCGCCCAAGAAGAAGGACATCTATAGGCCGTATTCGCTGGACGACAAGCCCGCACATGGCTATCGAAGGCGTGTGCCCGCCGAGGAGGACCTTCATGCGGCTCACGCTATACTCGATCTGAGTGCCTCGACCGCCTTCCACCCGCCCACGCAGCCACATCAGCTGCAACAGCAGCCTCACTTGCCTCTCCAGCAACAGCAGCAACAGCAGCAACATATTCACACACATGGCCACATTCAGATTCAGAGCCAGATTCACACCCACGCCCATCCTGCACCGCTGATGGAGGCGCATGCGCATGTGCGCAGCACGTCATCGATTGCCGAACTGGCTGCTGCAGCCAGCGCGGTAAACGAACAACGCCCCTTGAGCAATGCCTCCAGCAATGCAAGCAGCAGCCACCACATGCCACCCAGCAGCCCAGCTAGCAGCAGCAACAGCAACCACAGCAGCAGCAGCAGCAATGTACAGAACGAGAACAGCAACACCACCAACACCTTACGTCCTGGTATCCTGGGACTGGGTCTGGAATGCGATGGCGATGTTGATGGCGATGCTGATGGCGAAGTTGATGCCGATGGCAACGGTGGCCAAGCAGCAAAGACCGTTGCATACACCTACGAGGCCTTCTTCGTAAGCGATGGCCGCTCCAAGCGCAAGCATGTGGTGGATCCAGCTGCCGTTGTGGTCCAGGATCAGCAAAAAACCAAATACACATGCTCCGAGTGTGGCAAGCAGTATGCCACATCAAGCAACCTGTCGCGCCACAAGCAAACGCATCGCTCCCTAGACTCGCAATCAGCCAAAAAGTGCCACACCTGCGGCAAGGCGTATGTCTCCATGCCAGCACTGGCGATGCACGTACTGACGCACAAGCTGTCGCACAGCTGCGGCGTTTGCGGCAAGTTGTTCTCAAGGCCGTGGCTGCTGCAGGGCCATCTGCGCTCCCACACTGGGGAGAAGCCGTATGGTTGTGCGCACTGCGGCAAGGCGTTCGCGGATCGCTCGAATCTGAGGGCTCACATGCAGACGCACTCGGTGGACAAGAATTTCGAGTGCAAGCGCTGCCACAAGACGTTCGCGCTCAAGTCGTACCTTAATAAGCATCTGGAGTCGGCGTGCCTGAAGGATGAGGAGGAGCTAATGATGGCCATGTCGCTGCATGGTCACACGGACAGCAATAGTGAAAGCGGTGCCAGTTTGGCGTCGCCGCCTCATGAGTTTATCGAGCGTGTCAAGATGGAGGCCAATGGCAATGGCAATGGACTCGGACATGGAGTTGGCGGTGGCATCACCTATGCCATGTAAAAATGGGAGAAGAATGTTGAGTAAGTTGTGCAATGCAGAGAGCTGGCAATGCCAAAAAAAAAAACAAAACCAAAAAAAACGAAAGAGTCATAGTTAATTTACCGTTAATGTTAAAGTTATCGTTACCGATCGATAGCCGTTATCGATAGCGACATCAAAACCGCTAGCAGTTTTTATATATACTTAAATACGATTACATACTTGACATCACAATACGTCCAAAAGCAAGTGTAGTAGAGTAACACAGAGACTGTAGAATTTCGCATTAGACACGTTAGGCAGCAAAAACAAAAAACCAAAAAAAAAAAAAAAAAAAAAAAAACATACAAACAAAATGAAAAGCAAACTAAATACACTTAGTAAACCTAATCTCGTTCTTCTTTTAGTCTTAAGCAAGTTGAACATTCCTAACCCAGAAACCCTAAAAAGCATTCCATAGGAGTCGCACAGGACTTCTTAAGTATAAACCAAACACATACACACACACACACACACACACACGACACCAATACGATGATACCACACAGAAAGCCTTTTGCAGGAGGTGCAATCCGAATGCAATCTAAACCTGAACTTGAGCAATTCTACTCTAGAAATTAGCGCTATCTATCTATATCTATATCTAACCTACAAAATATACATACATACATACATACATATATTATGATGATGATGTACTATAACCTGTAGCTATCAAAACTTTTAGTCCTTAGCTCTTCTCCCTATCTCTATCTATCTATACCTTTAACGAAAAACCAAAAAAACATTTAATCGAAAACGTTTACGAAGACGAAGTGATTAAAATTAATGCAACGAATACAAAAGCAAATGCAATGTTTCTCAAACAACGAATTAGATCATAAGGGCAGCCTATCTATAAGCAATATATAGAGTAGCGCCGTCGAGCAGCGTATTCTGCTGCGGTTTTTCACATCATTTTTAAACTAAGTCACATAGCTGAAAAGCCAGTAGCAACATGTATAAGCACTCGAAAATCGTATAATGAATCGCGAAACTTTCGAAATCTCACAAAATTAATCAAAATGATCGAACGCAAAGCAATATTTACCACACACAAATATATATATATATATAAATTTATATATCTAAACATAAATGATAAATCATCAACACATTATTGGCACATTTTAAATGAAATTTTTGGTAGAATTTTTTGATGAATTTTATTATCATTTAAAGGCTAGAAAAAACATTAGAAAGGAGGGGGAATATTTAAAGGATTCGGGCATATTATTTGCATTCCCAGACAGTCCTAGTTTCATGTCCCAAGTTTTTAAAGACGAGTAGTCACAATTAGTCAATTAGCATTCCAGGCAATTACAAAGCAAAATATATATATATATACAAACAAATATATTCAATACAACGAATGAAATCTAGTCGCTGTTTAACAGCAAGAGTTTCTCGCAAGGACCCCCAGTTATTATACAAATACCATAAATAGTTTTTAGAACATTGCATTCTGTTGTGGCCCCCCCATCAACGAGTACTTATGAAGCGACCAAGACCAAATCCGTATTCGATCGCATTAAGCCGTGCCCCTCAAAACCAGAAAAATATAAATCGAGTGTGATCTAGTCTCAAGCATTTAACAGTACACTTCGTCCATGCGTAAAAACAAAACCAAAACCAAAATACTTTTGCACTTTTCAAACTTACCTACTACTATATGCTAGTATGATATTACTTAATGCCTATGTACTTAAATTATGTAGCTCATACAACAACAACAACTATGTTCATTTACTTATTCGCAATTACACCACACCCCACATTAAACAAGTACGCTGCACAAAACAAAAACAAAAACAAAACATGTACATATTTAGAGTATTTACTTCGAATATCACTTAACTGAAATCAGCTTCAGCGACCGATCTCAAATAAAAAACAAAAAACAAAAAAAGTGCAACGAACTTTGTGGCCATAGTCGTAGTGAACTTAGCCTAAAGAGTAGCAATGTTTAGATCAACCGAATGTCGAGAATGTTGTTGAGATATAATATATATACAAACATTTAGAGTACGTATGTAGTTGCGTAATATTTACAATTATATATACATACATACATATAAATATATATATTATTTAGGCATTTAGTATACATAGTATATACATAAGTTATTAAATATAATCGCAACAAAATTATTTTTATACTGTTAAAAAACCAAGAGTTTTGCGTTCTCACATTCCAAATCGATAGATTGAACAACGCAAAACTTTTTATACATACATATACTATACTTATTAATAATCGAAATGAATCGATGTCGAAAATCGGCTAAAGTACCAAAGCAATACTCAAATGAAAAGCAAACAAAAAAGCAATGCAAACAATGCGAACAAAATATTCAATTATAACTTTAAAAAACGAAAAAACGAAAATCTACTTATAGTCATAGTTACCAACTTATTATTTATTTATGTTTGTGTCTCATTTTTGGTGAGAAAATATATATACAAACAAACTACTTTAATTCGGTTGTTTGTTTGTACAAGACGCGTCCCGATGAGAGGAGGAGGAGGGTTAACAAAGCGAGAATGTTTAATTAACGCCCGGCAATAATATTGAATTTTGTATAACAATGTAAACAAGTTGAAATGGGAGACGATAACAAAATGCATAATTAATTATGTGAATGAAAGCAATAACATAATGGTTAATCAATTTATTAGAGAATAACTAATCTAAGGTTGAAACTACTATAAAATTCGTAAGGACAGCACACACTTGTATTTAAAAGAAATATTTCAACAATTATAAAGTTTTAACAAAATATATATATATACAATATATACAACACATATATACATAATACTTACACTGTACACCACAAAACAATTGTTTTTTTTATTATTTTTGCAAATATTTTTATTTTAGGCATTTTTCAAGTGTAATATATCTTTGATTTTATACAACATCATTTGGTTTTCCTGCATTATTATGGAGTCGTATACATAACAAAATAAAAAGAACCGAAAGCAATTCGAATATTGTGATATTCCCACACACAATTACAAAGATGACAGCTGAGTACTAGACATGAAAAAGAAATATTATTAATTCATTAATTTTTGCTCAACTCACAAACAACAACAAAGAAACCAATAACAAATTCGTATTATCGAAATGAGCTCCAGGAAACTATAAATAGCATAACGTGTATCGAGAAGCAATAAAAGGTAGTTGTAAACATTAATAGTAAAGCATAACTTGAGATACTTTTGTCCAAAAGCAAAAGAGAAATATTTTCAAATTTTTAACATTTTTAATAATCAAGCAACAAGAAACTTACACGTAGAACATACCTAGTACATAAGCATATACAAGCAATATATATACATACATATATATAGTTATAGCATACATACATATATTATATTTGGAAAAGCTTTACTCCAACAACAACAACAAGAACAAATCGGCGGTTACATTTTTGTTTTCAAAAAGTGCCCGTTTTTATGGTTTTCATTTTTGGGTTTCGTCAAGCACGCACTCACGCACACATGTTATAGGTTCGTCCGACATTAGAAGGATCATGGAATATTGTTAACGAAATTGTTAAAGTTGATACATTTTTTTAAGCATAGCATATTATACATACATACATACCTTCATAGTTGTATTGTATCATTGGAACCAGCGCAACTTTAAATACTGCACTTACAATTGTTGAATTCCGGTATTTGATAGCATTAGGTTCATGATCCATTGTTTCCATTATCTGTTGCTGACCATCCTCCCCCCGGACACCCTCTCTTCACTACCAACTACACTCCCTTTCTCGCTGACAATGTTGTCCTTTTTGTGTCAATGCATTTTAACGAGCGCTCGTTAGGAATACCCAAACAAAGGGAAATGTAATAAACTAACACACAGAAAAAAATAAGAAAAGTGAATGAATGAGACGCCAACTGCGTCAGCGCGTGTCCTAACCCCTCGACTCCCCTTAACCCCTAAGAGAGAGAGTGCCGCACATTAAATTCTTCACAATACAACATTTAATTTGCATGGGTCTCTGTACATAGGATATTATTACAATCTATGATTTATTTACCGCAATACTATTTAAACACGTAGTGAAAAAAAGCAAAAAATTATGTAAAAATATTAAGGAGCAACAATGCAATGATTAAACCAAAAAAAGACTTAGCGCACGTTAACACGAATAATTTCTAAAACAAAGAATATAAAAAATAAGAATCTAAACATAAAAAATACATAAAGCAAACAAACAACAAATGAAATTGATGATGAACAACAACCAAAATAAAAGACTTAACACTTTGAATATATTATAATGAAGAACGGAATAACTTATTTACATCTATTGTATTGTAGTATATATGGATGGTACGAGTACTCAAACTAATAAACACACAATTGAGCAAAAACAACGAATAATTAAACTGAACTAAACTAAACAGAAACCAAACAATGAACAAAAAGCAATGAACAACGATCAATAGAGCATTACGAGTAAGGTAACCAAAAAAGTATTATATCTATGAGTAAATATTTGGAATTCGTTAAACTATTGCGATAAGTAAGCGAAACCAAAATATTTATGCACTAAACAACATTCTAGCATAACACACATACATACTTACATATATGAAGGAATATATGAATACAAATTCAGCTTTTAGTTTACCAGCAACAAGCATGAAGAAAACATATATTCTGTACTATAAAAAACAAAAGATACTTAAATAAGCCGTAGCGATTTTGGATTTAGCTGCATAATGAATTGATTAAACGATTATTAGTTACATATAGTATATACATACAAACATATATATATATATATATATTATAACGGTAGAATTGTTTTTTGGCATAGTATTGTTATCGCAACTTTTGTGCTGCTTTTGACGAGACCAATTGATGTACTTTATACAACGAAAACGAAAAAAAAAAAAAAAAAATGTGAAAACTCATCTTATGTTTTTGCATAGGTGCATTGTTGCGATAGATTTAGTACTACATACAACAAAATGAAACATACAAGCAATATCTACTACTATTACAACTACTATTTTGAGCCGGAGTGTAATACACACACACAAACAAACACACACACAGTTAGTTGATGAAGAGTTACAGCATTGAAATAAATCATTTTAACTTGTATTTAGTGCACAAACACACACACACACACTGACACTAAACACAAACACGTAAAATGTAGCATTGTAGAAAAGTAGCGTTGCAATTACTTATTATTATTAACGAGAACAACAACAACGAGAAGATACAGATACACAAGCTTACATTTAGAGTATGACAAGCCAGCACCATAGTAAGCCAACAAATATATATAAATCTGTACCTAGAACAAAAGCCACAACAACAACAGAAACAGAACGATAAACATACGTATACATAATATTGTATTTATTGATTGCAAGCAATAATATAATATGCATACATAAGCGAAACTATTATGATTATTATTATTACTTATTATGCGATTTTATATATATTATGTATATGACATTCATATACAATACACACACACAACCACACACACACACACATACATACACGTCCAGGCACAGGCTGTCAATCACCTGAATGGGGCACGCCACTTCAATCTAAAGGACAATCAACATTCGAGTGCTTAAATGCAAATTAAAATTCGAATTGAGGTCCTTTAACTTGGCGACTGTCCACAAAAGTCAATTTGCAAAAATGGTCAATTTCAATTAAAAAACAAATTAAAACAAAAATCAAAACAAAAACAAAAATCGTTTCGCGTTTCCATAGTTAATGCTAAGTTGTTGAAATTGAACCGCTTAATCACACACACACACAAACAAGAACATTAAGAATTTAAAAATATATTAACAAAATATATATATAAACAATACAAACAAAAACAAATACAAAATGTCTTCAGTTCGATGCGTGGTTTCCATTTTTAATGGGTTTTAAGTACAAGCGAATATTGTACTTAAACCAACAATTAATTTGTATAACTATAATCCAAGCATTATAGACTCGATATATATACATACATACATACATATATGCACATAGTAATAACCTCCACAAAACACACACATACACACAGAGCAACAAAAAAGCAAATGGCAAAAGTTAAATGCATAGTTACTAAATACTTAAAAAACCAAAAAACAAAGAAAATATGAAAACAACAAGTGAAAAAGCCAAGCATTCTGTAAAACATTAAACATAAAACGTACATAAGTATATACATACATATATATATTATATTATATTATATTTTCATAACACATGACAAATTTATACATGAAAATGAAAAATGAAAAAATGCGATGCGAATGCAAAACAACTTGCGTAGTAAATGAGAAAAACGAAACAAACAAAAACAAAACCTAGTAAATACAAAATAAAAAACAACAAAAAAAATGTAAAAAAAAAAATATTTGCAAGTGCGTTTTATTCAAGCTTAAAAGTAGCACAAAAAAAGGAAGAAATGGAAGCAAAACCAAACAGAGATGAAAAAAAGAGAAAGTTGGAAAGCTGAGAAGCTGGAAAGCTGCTGGGATAATGGGGCGATTTTCAGTTGGGCTTTGCCAATAGATTACTTCAATAAGTAGCTGTCAATGGGAACGTCAAGCCATTTGAAATGATGGCTGCTTTCAAGCAATTGCAGTTTAAAAAGAAATCAACATAAATTATTACACCAAGTCTGCAGTGAAATCACAAATTAAGCAAGTTTGAAGGCTCCAATCAAGAAATTCCGACTAAAACATACCCTGAACCTATCAGATTGTCATAGCTACGTCAAAATTAATCACTTGATTTAAGCTCAGAATTCATACTGCGTTAAAATCTAAAAACGCCATTTTCACTCCCTTTTCATGTTATAAACTTATGATCAGAAATCGACATGAGTGGAACGGAACTTCCGATTGCCATAACTTCCTTAAAATAAGCTCGATTTTCATATGCAATACACCAAAAGTTTTGTTTTACGTTATAGATTAATACTGCATTTAAAAAAATACAAAATAAAGAAACTTAATTTTTAGTCGATTTTCATGTCAAATTTTTATGACCGATAACCGACTTGGGCGTGGAACGGAACTTTCGAAGGCCATAACTTCATCATTTTTAGCCCGATTTTTATATGCAATACATCAACAGAAATGGATTGAGCTGTAGCTTAATCCTACATTTAAATCTACTCCCTTTTTATGTCATTAATTTGTGACCAGAAACCGACTTGAGAGTTGGTTAAAACATTCGATTCTCATAACTTTGTCAAAGTTCAAAGTTGCATAATGATTTAAGATATCTCTGGTGTTTCTTAGAGAATGGACAGATGTACATGGCGGTATCGACTCGGCTACTGATGCTGATAAAGAATATATGTACATACGTACTCTTTGGGGTCGGAGATACTTCCTTCTGTCTGTTACAACCCTTTCGAACTTTCTTTAAGCTTTATGGAATCGAAAAGTACGTTTTTATGGTATTGACGATTTCTGATTTAGGGCAAACTTTAATTTCAAGCAAAATCCCAACTGTTGTTGTTTTTGTTTGTGCTGTTGCTGTTGTCATCATTATTGTTGCTGCTGTTGTTGTTGTTGTTTTGGCTGCTGCTGTTGCTGTTGTTTGTTGCGCATATTTTCACATATCATAAGGTTTTATGCTTATTAAAAGGCAAAGAAAAAAATTGAGCATAATTTATATGATTTGCCTATGAGGCAATGGCAGGGCCAAAAATGCTGTTTATGGCCCGATCAATGGCACGAGGACGACTATAAGAAGTCGAAGGAGAAGGAGGAGCTCTATGCGATGTTTTTCATAGATTGTCCTCCTCCTCCCCCTCTTTCTATCTGAGGCGATGGCTTATTTACCCGGCCACCATAGATTGCCCAGTGGCACATATAACAACAACAAAAAAGAAGTAGTTTTGCCAACGGATGAGCAACCCTTGGGGCGATGCCATCATACTGGAGAATGGCGACAACATGGTATGGTTTTGGATTGGGCTGGATATGGGGATATTCTGGCAACTGGCAACAGGGTTTGGCGGTGGCTAAGCCATTTTTGGCTGCCGTTATCCAGCAAAACAATCAACAGCGCGCTTTTTAAGCCATCCCAGATACATATACATACCATACATATATACATATATTTTCTAATGCGTTCCTTTTTTTTTCTCTGTAACTTTCCACATTCACCCTTGTTTTTCACGCTTCGAGCGGTTTATGGTCGACGTCGCTGTCGCTGTTGCTGTCATTGTTGTTGTTGTTGTTGTTATACCCGCGGCCAGAAATGGTCGTAGGCTCAATTGAGGTCTCGGGATTGCTATATTGGCATTGGGATTGTGCTTTGTGGCTCTGTGTATGAATCTGTGACTGTGACTCTGTGTAGGAGGATTGAAGACAAGGTCCGCTTTCTACTACGTCTTTGTTGCTGCCATGTGTGCTATTGTTGTTGTTGCTGTTGTTGTATAGTATCTACAAGTACGTGTATCTTGCTTTTGTTGCGCGTGAATTGTTGCCTTGTTGTTTACTATGCCCTTCAAATTATGCACTATCTAGCCAGTCGTCAAGCCAGGAGGGGGACAAAGAGAGGCCCACGCGTGGTGGTGGGACGGTTGGACGGAGCGGACGGAGCGGAGATTGCATTAAGATAAATTTAACTGAATCAATTTGCTTAATAGCCAATTGAAGAGCAAGCCAGCGCGCAAAAGAGAAACAACAACAACATTAGCAGATAGAACAGAAAAAAAAAAAAAAAAAAAAAAAACACTGTCTCCAGTTTTAGTGTCATTTATTTTAACGTTGATTTCTTCCTATCCATTTATTTACATTGCACACTTCTGAGCGCCGTCTCTAGACCACCCCCCCTTTACCCTATGCCCGCCACCCCCTTGCTAACTGCTGATAATGAAACGCCGTCCAGCTGGCTTAAGAGAAAAGAAAGCAAAATAACATCAGCTAACGAATTTTATAAATCTCGAAAGTGGCGGCAAAATTATATAAGCGTTACATAAGCCAAAGGAAGACATTGGCATTGGGGAGGCATTGGGAGGTCGACGACGGTGGCGCAGCTTTGGTCAATTTTAATTTCAATTTACACTCCGTCCACACACACACCATATGAGTGTATTGGTAGCTAACCCCAATGCATAAGTACGTAAAAGTGTAGTAGCCATAGGTACAAATATGTGAAGGGTTGGAAGGGGAGGGGGGATTGGCATTTAGAAGCGGATGTTCCGATTCACATTTTGCAACGCAATGATAAACTTGGCCAGATCCGGTTAGCTGGACTCCAGGACTCTAAAGCTCAAGCGAGGGCTAGTTAAGAGTCTTTGAAAAAGGAGTTTAGACACTACCAAGGCCAATGGTTATGGCCATGTGGTGTGGTTGGACAACCCTCGCATGTGTGTGGCGCAGTTAGTTGTGTCTGCCCATCAGGTCAAATGGTGTTACGCACAAGTGTGTGTGTGTGGTGTGGGTGTGTTTTGGCCTTAACTGATTTGCATGACGCGAAAGGTGCGTAGGCGGGCAAAACAATATATGTCTATGGAATGGATATACCTTAGTCGCTTATCGCACCTGATGAATCTTTTCTGTTTCGAGCTGTTTTCGATTGAAGGTAATTGCCGCGAAGCGCCCATTTTTCGCACGGATCGCTTACGCACATGTCCATAAAAATAGATAGCAGCCAGTATATATATACATGCCGGATATGAATTGGAGTTAAAGTTGTAGTTGCAAACTAATTATATAGGGCCGCGTAACGGATTTTAATTATCGCAGTGTGTGTGCTCTGCTCAGCTGTTGCCGTCAACCTATCGTATTGTAAATATAAATTCGCAATACGTATACGTAATAGTAATTGTTGCTGTTGTTGTTTGTGGGTGCAGTCGTAGTCCTATAGGCCTAGGCCTAGGCACGCCCTGAACGACAGTTACAAACAGCCGGTTGGCAAATCGATTGATTGTGGCCAAACACGCAGCAGCGTTGGACAGGATAAATCAAGCCCCTGACATTTTCTTAGCCCCACTAGCGTGTGTGTGTGAATTTCGTTAATGCACAAAAACACAAACGGAAAGCGAAGAGAGAAAAAGAACTGAAAGGCAACAGGCCCCAAATAACATATATAAAAGCCAATATCCAATTCCCAAACTCCTGCGCGTAATGGACTGAAATCCAATACAGAAATATGCATGAAACGCAGATACATATATGCATATATATATACAGAGACAGACACACAGACTCCCACCCACACACATACACACAGATGTCAAGGAAATATGCGCCGTTTAGTCACAACTGTCAGTTTTCAATTGATTTGTCGAGCCAGTGGCTGCTGCTGCTGCTGTTGCTGCCACTGGGTGTCAAGCAGTGGCGTCCATCAAAGCCAACAAAGCAAATGTGAAAACATTAAAGCCATTTTGCGCTCCAAATATGAAATATGGCTGCGTTAGTTTCCCATTCTCATTCGCATTCACATTCCCATTGCCATTTCCCCCATTTTCCCATTACCATTTTCATTTTGATGTTGGCCACAGTAGTGCCCTGCAGCTCTCCTGTGCTTCGGTGCGTTTCGACTTGGCCAAAAAAAAAAACTTGTTTGCCAGTCATGCAGCAAGTCAATTTTCGTATCGTCATTGTTAACATCATCAATTTGTGTGCTTAATTTGGAAACTGACGCGCAACAAAAGGGAGACAAAGGCCAAGACCAGAATGAAGTCGATGCCAATGGCGAAGGCTAGGACTCTTTGGCTTTTACGCTCCTTTGGCAACACACACAGGGAACAGAGCTCACCTTTAAAAGGCGACCAACATAAATTGAGATGCCATAAAGCAGCTACGGATTGTTTATTACATTTTGCACACTTGACGAAAGAGCGGCGATAAATACGAAAGAGCTCATATATGGTATGTGGTATATAGTCTGAATCTAAGGATACGCTTCTGTATGTGTGTGTGTGTGTGTGTGTGTGTGTGTGGATAAAGCGAAGGTCCCGGGGGCCAAAAATCAAAACAATTGCAGCTCAATTCAATTGCTGGCTACATCAAGTTGGAAGGGCCAGAAGCAAGAGTCTAAGGAAAGACCAAGGACCAGGCCGAGTGTCGTTTGGCTACTTACTTACATCCTTACATACATACATACATATACGTACGTATGTATTTGGATGAGTCGAAAGTTCATGAGGTTATGATTTGGGATGAAATGAGGCCGGGGCCCTCCTGAATAAACAGTTACGATTGTGTTACAATTTGTTACATCTGTAAATGTGTGTGTGTGTGTATGTGTGAGAGCGTTGCTAGAAAGCTCTCGAGGGACTTTTTAGCCAATATAAATTTTGATCCTTCTTGAAAAATTGAAGGCAAACATAAATAGCATCAAGTGGAAGAAACTGAACGTTAACGAACAAGGCTTCAAGCGTGCGTGCGTGGGGCGGGGGGAGTAATGCGACACGGGTTGGGCGGTGGCAACATCGACGACGACATAAATGAGTGGCGGACTGAGCGCACATTTAGTAGCAAACAAACAAACAAACAAACACACATAAGTATAGGCGAAGAGAGAGACACGCATAGCGCGCGCTGTGTGAAGGACACACAATGTTAGAGCTTGCCACATGTGTCAGTGTTTGCTTGTATTTGTAATAAAAGCGATGAAAATGGCAACAACAACAAACAATGACAGCAGAAAGGAAAACGAAATGGCAAAATAAATTGAAAGAGAAACAAATAAAAATCAACGAGAAAGGCTGCAAAAGTGGCGGCAAAAGCACAGTCAGAATGAGAGAGAATTGTAGCAGTAGCAAGCAAATATTGAACGCACAAAAATAACAACAACAACAACAACACATTCACACACACATTTACAAATAATATATGTATATATATGTTAGGAAAAATAATCGTCGATAAAAAGCTGGCGCCAAGATACCCGTAATATGAGCTAACCATTGCCCCGGCCCAACCCAGTCCGGACCTAACCGAGACGAAAGGCAAAAACCCATCCTTACTGCCCCCCACCCCTTCTCGTCCCTTGGCAAGTGGCTTCGCACATCAAGGCGCATTATTGGGTGACATGTGAAGAAGAGCTGCTGCTGTTGTTGTTGAGCATGAAGCCCACACGGCTTCGGCTTTGGCTTTAGCCCTCTTGAATTTGTGTTTTACAAGATACAATTCAGTTAATTCCATAAGAAAAGTTAGTCTACAGTGGCAATTGAGTAGCTCGTCTTAATGCAGAGGAAAAGAGAAAAACTAAACAATAACAACAACAACGACAACCACACACTTGGCTTATCCTTTTCTATCATCAGCCTAAAAGTATGCAACAATTTAGTTAAGATCGACAAACAGCTTTTGTCAGCGAGCAAATGTTAAATACTGGGAAAATACTAGTTGTTTTTTTTTATTTCGGGTTCTTCTTTCTCCTTTCTATGTGGTTGTTGTATGTCCGTCTAAATTCCGTTCGATTTTGTCCGATTTTTTGAGGCAAAAATGCCGGTTTAATCAAAGTAAGGAAGGATCTTTTATCTTTTAGGCTGAAACTTTATGTTGCTTTTTCGCAATTGTTGTAATTTTACCTGTTGTTGTTGTTTGTCTGTCCGTTGTTGTTGTTTCCGTCCGATTTTGTCTTTTGGTCCGACCTCTAAGGCGACTTAACGGCAAAGTTCAATAAGATAGACATATATTTAAAATCCGCATACTAAGTTATGGGGTTTGGTTTTTATGTTACATTGCCACCTATGTGTTGTTAAGGTACTTATCATGATAGTACAGGGTTCTTCACTTAATAAATAATTATATATACGAAGAATAAAAATACTAGTTGTTTTGGCAATTTAGAAGAACATTTTTGAAAACGGTACAGTTTGAGCTTTGAAGTGGGAGTGGAGTTGTGTCTGTTGCATAAATTTGTCCACTTTTCATTCTTACTTTTTGGGATAGAGGGTACAAAAATTTAAAATTCGCCCCTAAGCTGACGTCGCGTTCCCGTTTCACAGCTCCCAAATGGCTTAAAATTTATGACACAAATAAAAGTACTGGACAGCAGTCACCCAAAAAACCACACGCGCAACAGCAACAACAACAGCAAACATGCTAAGGGCCAGTTCAATTTCGATTGGATGCGCAAAGCCACAGACCAAAAAAGCATTGCCGGCAGCAGCAGCTTCATCCCCCCTCAGTGGTGGTCAATCACCTGCCAATGCGCAAGAAGAAATGAAAACACAAATAAATTAATATTTGGCTTAGTGAAATTCAATTTCTTTACGAGTATCCTGTGCCCGGCGGTGTCCGGTGAGAGAGGACAACTGCTCCTGAGTGGTAGCTGACGATAAAACGCTTTCGTTTTCAGGTAATTGCTTGTAAGTGGCATAAACATAAAACGGAAAGTGAATATTTATGATATTTAAAGACATGGCTACTGATTACTTTAATACCCAAATGCCAACCAAAATACAGGTTTAAGTATAAAAGTATTATTTTAGAGGAAAACTTCAACAAAAGTAAGTTGTGGTATTTTTTCATTTGGTATTTCTTAATCATATGCAGTCACACTAAACAGCTGATGCATTTATCTTAAGCCAGCTGCGGCTTTGTTTGCCATCACAACAATATTTTAATGGTCGCTTATCGGCTAAAATATACACATTAACTAAATCACTAAGGTATGTGTAATAATTGATCAAAATGAGCGCCGCACTACAAGCCAAGGCACTTCTAATACGCGCTGTCGAATGCGATCAGAGTGGACGCATTTTGGAGGCACAAACACTTTACCAAGATGGCATTGCGCAGCTCATGTCTTTTGTGAGTACCGAACCGGATGAGGTGAAGAAGAAAGGTTTCTTGACTCGCATCAAGGAGTATATGGATCGAGCAGATGCCATTAAAGCGCGAGTCAATGGCAAACTTATGTTGGGTGAGGTGGTTACCCACCGCTCGATCGAAGAGAACGATACGGACTGTGATTATGATCAGATATTTGGCAAGTATATGAACGAGGAGACCGTAGAGATAATGCTCGAAGAGCCCTACATGACTAAGAACTATCAGGTGAGCGAGCCTACATGCTTAACATTTATAAAATTGATTATATAAATGTATTTTTGCAGTATCAAAATCTGATACGTTTCTTGGAACTAGCTGTGACAAACTGCAAGGAATTCAAGTACTTTCGATTGATCACTAAACAGGATGCGGAAAACTTGGATCAGCAGCGCACAAACATGGGGCAAATTAAAGCCGATCTAGAACGCAGACAGATCGCCTTCTATATCAAGTATGAAGACACTCTGCACGATCGTAAAATTTTGTAAGACAATATTTATAAAGATTGCACACTGATTATCTTATCTGATTGTATGTTGTTTACAGCTTAAGCAATGGCTATATTATTAAAATTGGACGTGGCCTACACTTTTACAAGGCATCCAATCCGATGTACTCCATAGGTCTGACCAACTACAGGTATAGAAAATGTCTGCAAACCGATGTGGACATTTGGCGAACTTCGCACACTGCCAAATAATAAGTGACATTCGATTCCATTAAGCGACAAAGTATTTAATGTGTAAGACAGTTTTTACCTTTAACAAATTTAATAATAAACTTGTATGTCTTTTTGTACCTTTCTTTTTTGAACAGAATGTGTGTGTGTGCGGTGTGCTATAAATCTGCAGTAGCAAAGACGACACTGCACAAAAATATATATGTATATGTATATAGCTGCAGGGGCGGTTTTTTGCTGGCACAAAATGTTTAAAATTCATAACTTTCGTGCCACACTTTGGATGCGAAGGCAGAGCTGCACAGCTGGTGAGCTGACTGCCTGGCAAGTGGAAACTGAAAACTGCAAAACTGTCTTCTCTGTGTCTGTTCTGTCTTCTGGCTGCTGTTTTGAATGCCGCTAGCAGCGGGCGGCCAATGCAGTTGCATAAAAGACAGAAACGGAAGCTCGCTCGATACCTCAGTAGCACATCCAGTAGCACAGCACCATTGTCGCCAAAAAGGAGTGCTCCTCTGTATTCTCTTAAAGCCCCAGCTCAACGTCTCCGTCTCTGACTTTGTCTGGCGATGGCGGAGACATGTGCGTGGATAATTAGAACTGCGACACACTTGGCTGCACATTCTCATTGCCAGGGTCCACCTTTTACCTCACTCACCCACCCACCCACCCACACACATACACATACACACACAATATATTTTCAATTTACTTGGTGCCATGCCAAGGATTTATCAACAGATGAAGGCAATTGTTACGCGCCGCGATGAGCCGGCCTAATAAATTGCACCAGAGCTAAAATGCTTTGCTCGCTTTTAAATTTTATGGCGCGTAAGAAGGGCGCAGGCACACACACACACACACACTAATGCGACTGTCAAGCCAAAACCAAAGCCCTTTAACCCCCATCCCCAACAATTTGTTGGCACCCCTAATTTCAGTTTTTAGCACACAAAATGTTGGAACTGGAAGAGCTTTCATTTGGACTAAGCCTGGCTATTCATTGCTGGGATCTTCTAAACAACAAGATAGAGAGGTGGGAGGGGGAGAGAAGCCATTGCCCATATTGCGTATACTCGTAGGCTGCATTTTCGGTCTAACGCTAGGATTTACTTCGCTCTTGTGGTTTAACCTGACAATTAGATGGTTCAGTTGTTTTAAAGAAATCTTTCACTGTAAATAACAGCAAACTACACACACACACTATATCCAAATAGTGTTGTGGAGAGTGAAGGAATCAGCAGCAGCAGCAGCTGCTTAGGGATGTAAGCTGCAGCAGCACAGGAAACGATTGTTGATGTTTGCTGACTTGGCGCAAACAAATAAGCAATCCTCCCTCCCCCTTTAAGCTCGTCGTATCCACATCCACATGTTGTGCATGAGCAACAGTTACAGCAAATCCTTTCACGTTGTCTGCCAATTTGTGTGTCGTCCATGAATGCAGCTGTTAAATAGAAAAGGAAACTTGTATGGCATATACAATACATGCATAACCAGAGAGAATTAAACATACTAGCAACCCTCAACACCCCCTCCTCCCCTGTACTTGGTGGGTGGCGAACCAAAAGCATAACTAATCCGCATCTTTAACCCTCCTAAGGAGAAGGCAGGGGGGGCAGAGGGCGGGCACTTTTCTATTACGAGGAGTACACGCAACGCAACGGCAAGGATATGAGTGGTAAAATGTTAAGCAGAGTGTTTTAGGTTCAGGCACTTATGACATTACATTTTATGCGCGAGTATGTGTGTGTGTGTTGTGTGTAAGTGTATTCTCTATTAATTTGCAATGGCTGAATGCCAACAGCAACAACGCCCATACTGCTGCTGCTGCTACAAAATGCCTACGCACACGAATTGTTGTTGTTGGTGGCAAAAGATTTGTGGAAAGCGCCACGTAATTGACTTTGCTGATGGTTGCTTCTTGTTGTTGTCCTTGTTGCTCCTGCTCCTGTTGTTGTTGTTTTTGATTGTGTGCTGTGTTGCTTAAAATTATCATAGAACTGTCGCCCGACTCTCTATGTAGTTGTATCGTATTATGTACACATATACTTATGCCGATTTACGCATAAAACTCCTCGGACATGGGGCCAAAAGGCAAAAGACCGTCCGTTCAAGTTAAGGCCAAAGGCAAAAAGGCAAAACAAAACAAAAACCTAAACAATAACAACAGCAACAACAACAGCAGCAATAATATATATAAAAATAAAAAGGATGGCGCCTTCCGAAGTAAACATTCTTTTTTTTTGCTTCTTGTTTTTATTGCTGCCAGCAGCATCGACAGCAACAGCAACACCAATAACAACAACAACAACAGTTGAGCAGCAGCAGCAACAGCAACTGGCAAATGTCCCACTTGTTACAAGACCGTGCCCCCCCTCTCCCTTCTTTCGAGTGGGAGTTGGGGCGGGCGGATAGAAAATTGGGCCATAACTTTTGTTTTGCTAACGTAAAATGGCGCCAAGCAACCTATATAGGCGCAGACAGACATAAAGTCGACTCTTAACTCTCCAAACAACTACATACATACAAACATTCGTACATATGTACATACATTTAAACCGAATGACGGCGAACAGCAATTCAAATCAAAAATGGACGGTTTTGAACGCATTATCTTTTGTATGATCGGGCGCTGCGTATACGCAGCGTTGGCCACATCATTAGCGCCCTGGACCGCAGCTCCATTAGAATGAATGACAACTGGCTAAAGTCTCAGGCGCTGGCCAAGTTACATACATACATTGTATATAGTATGAACTAAAGTGATTTTCAAATATGTATGTATGTCTGTCTGTCTGTTTGTCTCTCTGTCTGCCTTTGTATCTCTCTGTCGCTCTGTTTCTGTTTTGGGGCGGGCACTTTAGTTGTTGTTGTTGCTGTTGCTGCGTTGTGCTAGGCTAGATTAAAAGCTGTCACAGGCCAAACAAAAGCAACCGCAGCGCCAACAATTCACAAAGGATAAGCAACAACAACAGCAACAACAACAAAAACAACAGAAACAGTTTTGTTATTGTGTGCGCTTTAGATTTGCAATGTATGCCGATTTATAATCAATCAATGTCAGCGCAAAATTCAAAGTGGGTGGTAAGTGGGTTGGATTTGGGGTTGGGATCTGAGTGAGGCTGGCATCTCGAAGCGTATGCTACAAAAAGGCGTTCATTAGGATACAGACGTCATGAAAAGGCGCATTATAAATAGTGCGTGCATAATCGACGTCAATCTAGGCATATTAAAAGCCTAACGCCAGCCACTCCCCCCACCCCATCCCCTTCTAAGCCCAGATAGCCAGATAGCTACCTTATCGTTATATTGATAATTTCTTAAAACCAGAGATGGCAGCAACCAGAAAAGCTTTGCAAATCGATTAATGACTCGAAAGGAATTGAAACGGAAATTAACAAAAAAAAAAAAAAAAAAAAATTGTATTTTCTATAACATATCGATTGATTATTGATTCGCCAAAAACAAATACAAATACAAAACTAAAAGAAAACCAAGTTCTTTCCTCTCACTTCAAAGTTGACTTACAGAACTTTTTCCATCCCTGGACGACAACTGTTTATCTTTGGCTAAGAGCGGCTTATACAGTTTCACAAACTGCTTCTTCTTTTTGGTAGATAGATGAAAAGATGTCAGTGAGATGTTTTTAATGACCTATTGTAGGGCTTTTCGTAGTGTTGACAACAGTTTGGCACAAATGTAAGTCGCGGGCATTAAAAGCCGAATTGTTATTTGAGTAATTAAAATTTGACACGATAATCGAATGGAACAGAGTGGAGCAGTGGAGCAGGTAAACCACAGAGCAGCTCTTTTATAAAGGATTACCAAGAAGGGAAGGTAGTAGTCGCAGTCAAACCACACAGACTATTAAATACACACAGGCAGGCACACGCAAAAGTGCTGAAAAACAAAGCCCTGGCTAAGACGACGGCGACGGCGACGGAGAAAAGCAGCTTCCATAATTCGCTTGACGACTCTCGGATTCGTGGGGAGTAAAAGCCATTAAAGTAACAACCAGGCACAGCACGTTTTTACGGCATGGCATTGAGAACATAGAGCTGGAGAGTGGGGGTGTGAGTGGGTGGTTGAGGGGTTGGGGATGTTGGAAAAACTCAATCGTAAGCGCAGCAGAAGCATCATAAACGACGGCGTCGGCATTTAGAAAGCGCAGATAGTATTCCTGTCAAAACGATAAGCGCGCGCCTTTAGAACAAAATTCACCAGCGACAGCAACAGCATCAGGAAGAGTAGTAGGGTGTGGGTGGGGAAGGAGGGCAGGCAGACTCTGAGGCTGACAGGATTTTTATATGCCAAGTGCTGAGCTGCGTCTTTAAACGTTTTGTGGCTGCTGTTGTTGTTGTTGTCTGTCTGTCTGTCTGTGTGGCATTGTCATTTATGTATCTATTCGGTGCGCCTTTCTCTCTTGCATTGCTTAAATGCCTTACGGTAATTTCATTCACTTACCCGCACATAACTTGCAGAACTCACGTATTCGCATTCACATTCACATTCGCATTCGCATTTCGCACATTTTGGTTAAGGGGTGGAGAAAGGGTCTTAAAGTTATGGGCTCGACGTAAGGTGCGTAATGACATTCGTGTGATAAGCCACACGCACGCGCCTCCAGGACATTTGGGCGGGATTCACCCAGAGAGACAGCGACTTTGAAATGCAGCTAATGAGGCAACTGAGGCCTAACAACAACAAACAAATATGTACATAAATCTTAAGCCACCAAAAATGGCCGCAGTTTGTTATTGGCCAAGACCAAGATCGCCAACGAACAAAAAAAATATGGATTGCTGGCTAATCACCTACAGCAAACAGATGGAATGGTGGGAGGGGGCGGGGGTGCTAAGCCGCACAAATCCCAAAATATTTCACAAGTTTATCCCCTTAGGTGGCATTTTGTGGGCACAAAAAAAAAAACAAAAAAAAAAAACAACATTGGCATCAGCGCACGTTAATCAAAATGTAAGGGCCCCAATCCGAAATTCGCATCCATATCGCACTTGAGTCGAGGCCGAAAAATATTTTAATGGCTCAATAAAAATGCCATTTGCGATGGCTGAAACAGTGGCTGTGTTAGCTTTCTGGCCCGCACAAAGTTGGCTTTAAAGAGAAGAGAGAGAGAAAAAAACAAAAGCCAAACAAAGCTTAACACATTTCCCCCTCAAATGCTTATCTAATCAGCGTAAAGTATCCTGACACCTGAGATGCCAGCAGCATCAGCAGCATCCACAGGCGGCAGCTTCCGACTTGGCTTTAGCAAAAAGGCAGCTTGGAAAGCCCGAGCGAAGGAGGCAGCTGTCAGGGCATTAATCTGCAATTGCCAAAGATTTCCGCTTGAAATCGAATCAAATGTAAATCAGCAGCAGCAGCAGCAGCCAACTGCTAGCTGCACATAGGGGGGGGAGGGAGGCAGGGGAGAGGTGTGGTCTGGCATGTTGGAGGCAAGTTGCCCAGAACTAGTTGCACATCGACGGGCGTTTATTAGGCATTTTAGTATTTTTGCCACCCATTTTGTTTGTGGTGCGCTTTATCAAACAGAAAATTTAAAAAACAAATAACACACACACACACACACACACACATACACACACACAGCCAGAACAACAACAACAACAATGGCAACAGTAACAACAAATGCTGCCATTAATTTTTTATTGGTTCTCCGAAAAGCGATTCATGCCTTTACACAGAGATTTCCCAAACATTTAAAAGTGCGAAAAGATCAAAGCGAATTCCAATTCCAACTTATTGTCCCCTCTTCTTACTCACTCCCCCTCTCCCTCTCGACTAATCCGAAAACCGCCCACAACTGCTTAACAAGATGCTGCCACAACAGTAAAGAGAAAACTATAAACTAAACCTGGACCAAAAAAAAAATAGCTACAGCCTGACTTTGACTCTTGCTTTCCCTTTCCCTTTTTCCTCTCCTCTTCATCTGTTTGATGATGTGGCGTATTTGCTTGTAAACATTCGACGAGTTCTTTTCTCCCCAAAAAAAAACATCATAGAAAAGTCGGCCATGGCTCGCATGGGTCTGGGCCTGGTTTCCCCTAAAAAAAATTAAATCAGCAGCAACTGGCGCTTATTTTGCTGCTGCAAACTGATATTTTTGCTGTCGCTGCCAAACCGCATATCAAACTGTCGACCATTTACCATTGGAGCTACAACGAGGTGCGGGCCGTGCCAAGTGGTTTTTGGCTGTTTTCCTCTTGTTTTCATAACAGGTCCATCCCCCTTCTACCCCCTTCTCCTAACAACATGTGCGCTTCCCAAAACCAAAGCAAACTTTTGACGCCACTCTGTCTGCCGCGCCACGCCTTGGCGGCCTGCATTCATAACGTAACAAAAATTCATTTTTTTTTTTTTTCATAGTGTATACAAGTGTAGATACTCTATCTATTCCCATGGAGCTGCATAACAGAACTGTGTTCTCTTAGTGTGTACCTAAGTCGGTGTGGCGATGTGTGTAGATGGGATTAGCTATTGTTATAGCGTCACTGATGCAGCCGTTGCAACTTGCAACCGGAGGGGGCAACAACTACAAGTAGTTCGAGTTCGAGTTGTTTACACGTGCCTTTGTTGCGCCGCTGACGCGATGCGTGTGTTCCTTATAAAGCCTCCCTCTAGCTCCTCTTCCGCTCGTTCCCTCATTCAATACTACAACAGAAGTTGTCTCGTTCCCATTCCTTCTGGCACTGCATGAAGTTTTGCGTGCACTTATTTACATACAAACACACACACACCAATACACACACACAATGTACATATAAACAGCAACCGATTGCCAAGTGCAGCAGCAACAATAACACCCCGCCCCCCTGATCCATCAGCTCTCTCTCTGCACGCTGACTTTTCCCATGAAAATAAACACGAGCTGGCTGACGATATAGTCGCCAAGATGTCTGCGCTGTGCTTTCGCTTGTCTCGCACCTGGAGTAGGAGTAGAAGGAGCAGTAGAGGAGGAGGAGAATGTGCCAGGATGTTGCCTTGTTGCCGTATTTTAATAATGCATCGAAATGAAAGTGGCTGTCAACTGGAGATTTGACATCTGCTTTGTCGCACGACAAGGATCGATGATGGCATGTCAGGTGAGAGCTTAGAGGGGTGGGTGGGTGGTGCAACCTGATGTTTATGATTTTTATATATATACTTTTTGAAGTCAAGTATGGGTTTGTGTGTGTTTGATTGTGTGATAATTAGCCGAAGGCAGAAGTAGGAGCAAAAGGGAATCTTGAGCTCATTAGCACATGGCACATCGGTATATATCGGTATATGGTATATGCCGCCCTCCCTCCTGTAACTCATAAATGCCATAGATCTGTCTTTCTGGCATCGCAGCAGCTGGCCCACTTGGCAATGGCATAAACACTCCGCCACTCGTGGACTCTCTTTGAAGTGCAAATTACCCGCGGGGTCAACCACGCATTCAACAAGCAATCGATGATGGGAATGGGATTGGCGGTTAGGGTTGGGGGGGTTAGGGGGCGTATTCTGTTAACAATACATCTTGAAAAATCTGTTTTAATGGCTCTTCCTCTGGCGGACTCTCGTTAGTTGGCTTTGGCCACTTGAGAAGCTTTTGAAGCTGTTGAAGCTATTTTAATGTGGTCGATATTCTAAATTTAAACAAATAAACAAACACACAAACAGACACAACCATTTGTGAGTTATTGTTGTTGTTTTGAATTTTGTTGCTTATTTGAAAGTTTATTGTTTTTAAACCTGTGCAGCCAAAAACTGTTTGATTTTTGCGTTTACTACTTGCACCTTGATTACCCGATAATTTGCTACTTAAAACGTGCGAAATTCATTGAAGAAAACACACATCAGTTGAATGGGTTTGTGGCCCGGAAGATCATAGCTGATCTGATGCCCCCTGATACCAGGCACAAGCTTCATCTATTCGATTCCTTTCCAATTCCTTCACCTGTTAGCCACAACCTGGAGAGAATAAAGATATATTTTTATTCTTGTGTGTCTCCACAGGTCAATAGCCACTTTATGGCTGACATATTTGGCGTTTATATCGAGAGGGTCCTGTCGCTGGCTTAACAAGCCTAAAAAAAAAGTATCATAAAGGGCGAGGGAGTTGGGGGTAGAGAGCTGTTGTGCCACGCAACTAGTGTCAAGAATCGCATAAATTTCCTATGCCTATGCCAGGAGAGGAGGCAAACATACAAATACTGAAAGTGTGTGCCATTTAATGGCCAGCAAAGGTCACGTTTCACACCGCCTAAATGGCTAAATGGGGCGCCTGCTCTGACAATTTCAGGTAATGTGGATAATTTGCTGTCAATGATGTGTAACGCCGCCGCCGCCACACCAACAACAACAACAATGATGATGATGATGATTATGAGGCTGCTGAAAGGTGGAGAGAGAGAGAGAGCTGCTTGTATTTGTTGTCAAACAGCTAATAGCCCAGCTCTATGATAGGCTCTCAAGCTTCGTGCTGCATTTAACGGCACCTAGCACTACTATAAATAGGCACGAGGAGCGGAGTCGATGTTAATGTTGGTTTTTACAGGCGGTTTTGACAAATCACCCTTGTTGAGCACCACAACACAGAGCCACAGAAAGTGGAGCGGGATGATCTATGATTTGTTGTTTTGATTTAATTTTGATGCACAGCAGCCCAACACTTCGGCGCACGCTGACTGAGCATATCACAATTTTGACAAGCTGTTGACTTTTCGTAAGAGGGGGAATCACAGAAAGACAAGCCATCGATCGGCAAGATGTCACGCACTAAACTATAACTGCAATTGTTGTTGTTGTATTGATGAACCGCAAGCAACAAGCAACTAAACAAAAACAGTGAAATGGGCGTTTTATGGCTTAACGTCGTGTGGATCGACCGATCGATCGATCAGTTTGTATAACCATATAAAAACATTGTTGTTGTTTCAGACTTGTTGTGAATGTTTGCTTTTTGCGTGCTGCACTGTGGCAATAAAAAGTAAATCTATTTGTTTCCAATACTATTCCCAGCATAGATCTAAAAATAAGCAACCAAAGACTGCAGATGAAGAAGGGACATTCGAGTACTTCGAGCAGACAAGAGTTGATCCCAAAGACATGCTTTGCATAGCGCGTCTGGTCTGGTCTCGAGGATAACCCATTGTTTTATGACCCATTTTGGCCGCGGTAAGCGATCGTAAAATCATCTTCTTGAATGGAGAGAGAGAGAGCGTGAAAAATCCTTTGTATCATTGCAAGAGTTCACAGATCATAGAGTCAAACACACATGTGAACCGAACTTCACTTCAATTGGTTTGTATTTATTGTTTTTATTTCCTTTAAATGAGACTCTGCTTTCTACACGAGTACTTGAGACCATTCCCTGTACTCTCGATCGTAAAAATCGATTGCAATCCTGTGTGTTTTAAATGTATACAACCTCGTTTTACGACCTTCTGTGCGATATGGGCTAAAGACTTTCATTTACTAAGTAAATGCATTCTCTTTACTACATCAATGTGAAAGATCGTAAAAACATAGAGGAAATTATGGATAATGTTTCAGATAGCAGACGACTCTCAGAGTTTTCGAGATAAACCAGGTCCCGAGCTCACATATATTTTATGTTTACTTCAAATACACTAAATAATTACAAAGAATTCCAATCTCATCTAACGAATATTTAACTTAATCCTCTAAGTTGACTAGTCTCTAAATAAACAACCAACGTTATTAAAGTTGCTAAAATTACATTGTTTAGAGATCTATCGAGCAACTTTTCGTGTCCATAAGCTTGCCTACTTGTCATTTGTTGAAAAATCCCCAAAAATCTTTTTGAATACGGAACACGAATTCCGAATACTTTCAATACACCCACACAACATAAATGCTTGCTCCGCCCCCTAAAAGAAAACTGTAAGCAAATGGGCAACAAGGAGAGCCAAGATCATACCAACAACCATCTGTTCCCATGTGTGTGTGAGTGTGTGTGTGAAAAGAGAGACGCCCCTATGGAAACTCGGTGAACCAATGAAATGTCTGCATTAACCCTACAATGGATCTCAAAGATGTATGAAGATTTTATGAAATATGTTTGTTTATTGGTTTTAGGTTTGAATATACCTACCCATAATCCCAGTTAGATAAAATGTCTTCCAATATTTTATGATTTTGTTCTCTACCCTTCCCTTTTGCATACTCTCACTCACACATGTGCTTTGGAATACATATGTAGTATTTATAGTCGGATGCGCTCTCCCCACACACACACACACGCACACACTCCATGGTTTCTCCGTGCAAGTGCTTTGTGCTACCCTCTACAGCCAGCCCACAAATCCATTTATTTGTCGATCGGACTTCGTGGTAGACGCAACAGATCGAAGCGAGCGTGCGGATCATATAAGAATTCGGAAGAGTTACTTTCCTTCCAGAAGAAACTCCTTATCGTATTGTCCAATATCGTGTAATTAATGAAGTGAAATATTGTAAAGTTTACTCAAGTGTTCCAATACAAAGAAATATAGTAAATAGCCATCTGAAGATTCTAAAAAACAGGATCTTCAAAGAATTGTAGATATAAAAACATTAATAAATAATGCTACCCACAACTTGCTACACGGGGCCATCATCCCTGCAAGATAATGAGCAATTGGTCAACACTTTGTTGGCCTGTCCCGAATACTTACGCGCCAGCAATCCATTGGCATCAAGTGCCGTCGGCGCAGTGAATATGATGGACGGAACACTTGGATGTGGTGGATTCCCGTCTGCGTTCTACTACCAGGGCATGGATAACTTTCTAGCACTACAGAATAATATATGGACATTGCCCTTGTCATTCCTGCATAATAACCATCGGCCTGAGAAACCTCCCTTTTCCTATATCGCACTGATTGCCATGGCCATAAGCAGCGCTCCCAGCCAGAGATTGACATTAAGCGGCATCTACAAGTTTATAATGGATAAGTAAGTAAAATTTGAAAACAGTCTACCAACTTTTAGACTTACTTACTTTCTAATATTTAATAAAATCATCACGTAGAAATGAAATTCTTAGTAAAAGTCCAAGGTAACCGTCAGTTACGATGAAAAATTATACATTTTCATACCTTACGACATCATTGAAAGAAGCGTATATAAATATTTATAATCCTCAGATATGTTTGTCTATAAGTATTTAACTTTCCATTAAATTTAATGTGGATATTAATTCCTCTGTACATAAATAAGTAATAAAATGTCAAAACATATTTTGAATTTCTTTGGCGCTATTCCAACTAAGTTCAATAAACCAAAAAACAAATAGATCCAACTCCCATATAACCTTCAAGAATCTAGATCTAACCTGAACATTTGCCGTTACAGGTTTCCGTACTATCGTGAGAATAAACAGGGCTGGCAAAACTCAATCCGTCACAATTTGTCACTGAACGATTGTTTCGTGAAGGTGGCACGGGATAAGAATACCATTGAGGACAATGACAGCGCCGGCAAGGGCAGCTACTGGATGCTGGATGCCTCCGCCACGGACATGTTCGAGCAAGGCAACTACCGACGGCGACGCACCAGACGAAGACACTGCGCCAGCACTGGTCGCTACGAGCGGGACTCGGGCAAGGTAAGTTCTCTTGGAGGCACAAAACCGATTCGAGCTGACCAATTCACTTTAGGAATCAACTGGCAGCAACGATGGCAGCAGCGGAGAGTTGAGATCTACCAGTGATTCCCTGCCCGATTTTGATATATTTTGCGGCGACAATGCAGCAGCTGCTTTAAGGCCCAACTATTCGGATCGTATAACCGAACTGCATCGTCAGTATCTATCGGTTTCCTTTGGCTTTAACAATCTCTTCAACAATGCAGAGTCGCGCACAGCACACCGACTGCCCAGTGGAGATGGAGATGATATCAAAGATAACGCTAACGCCGACAGTCCATGCTCCATTCAAACAGTCCAAAGTGTTGCCGATAATGTTCGGTGTGAAAATCAACATTCCCCAAGCGCGTTCACTCCGCCAGCGTTGAGAGAAGATGCTGCCTTGAGGGGAATACTGGGCGACGACACGCCCACTGCTCCAAGCAATAGATCAAAGACAACGACACTCTTCACAATTGATAACATTATTGGCAAACAGTGAATGTATTCAGTTAAAATCAAATAAAATTTGTTTATGCATTAAAAAATACAAAATAAATTAGGATTTTAACTTTTTTTTATTCTCGAGTAGAAAACAACTCCTCAAATTCCCATCAAATACATTTATTCTGGCTTCTTGGCCGAAACTTGAACGGGCTTCTTGGCCTTGCCCTGCACAGGCTTCTGGGAGCGAAGGACAGCTGAGGCACGACGGAGAGCAGCCTGCAAGAAACGTTCGATTTGCATTAAATGTTGAACTTGAATCACATCACTTAAAGTTTTTTAAATTATATAAGTCAGCCTAAATATTCAACATGATTCTTCTGCGATCTTGGTGTAGTAGTAAAATATAGATATCATCATCGAAATGTAACATTTAAACATTAAATCTTCGTTTTGTTTACCTGCAAGTAAAAAAGATAAAATGTGGATTAAATATCTGGCATTGAATAGGAATTATACATAAATAAACTTTAAATATTAATCAGATAAGTTATTCAACATGATTCTTCTGCGATCTTGGTGTAGTAGTAAAAATAAAGATATCATCATGGTCATTTCTATATAGTTCAATACTGCTAGTTGTTTGTACCTGTGTCAGATCCTTGCGGTACTTGGAACCAGTCAGCAGGTTCTTCATTTTCTTCAGGGAACGACGGGGACCAGCATTGAAGTTAACACGCACGGTGTTCTTAGCGGGACGCTGGCCATATTTGCCCTTCTTAAGCACGGCAGTGAACCCCTTCTTATCAGCAGCGGGCACGACTCCAAGAGTTTTCTTGTGCACAATACCACTGTAGCGGAAGGCGCTCACATTGGTGAGGTTGTTTGGTTCCTAAGAAACAGAGAAAAAATACACACATTGATTAGTAATGTTGTTTTAAATATGTCTTACAATTGTTTTTGCCAATGTAATTGTTTTCAGATTAATATTACTATCATGTTGTATTCAAATATCATTGTGAAAGTTTAAATTGGAAACATCATTGAACAAGGCAATTGGATTTGTTTTTTAGGCTTTTACCCTGTCCCTATATATACGTACTGTGCTGAAGGGTTTCTTCACATCACGCTTCTTCAACAAGAAGGCGTTGTTGTTGCGAATGATCAACCAATTGAGGTGCGAAGAGGTTGCCATCGTACGTCTGCAAAACAAAGTGGGAAAACACTGGTGGTTAGCAACAATTACGAAAACATCTTTCGAGTTCTTAATTCAATAATGTATTCAGTCTTGGGTGATGAATATAGTCTTCAAGAACTCTTCTGCCAATTCATTCATCATATGAAAATACATCTCACACTTAGAACGCGTTTAAATGCTTACCTTTATTATAGTTAATTGGTGCCGGGAACAACAAAAGCACAACATGAAAGAAAAAAAAGTCAGGTTAGTTTTAAGTTTTAAACAGTTTGAATCTTTGTATTTATGTGAATGGTATCAGTCTTGGGTGATGAATATAGTCTTCAAGAACTCTTCTGCACAATCAATCATCACTTAACAACAACAACATTTCACTTAAGACCTCACATGTGCTCACCTTTATTCATCCAACAGTCCAACATAGAACAGCCAAAGAAGAGGAAGCAGCGACATCAGTAGGCATAATATGAAACAACAAAGAAAACACAAATAGTTACGTACTGCTAAACACAACTAAACAGCAGGTTGGTTTATCATAATTTTTCTCAGTCTTGGGTGATGAATATAGTCTTCAAGAACTCTTCTGCCAAAATCATTCATCATGGAATGCCGCCGTACACGTGTGGAGTCAACACAAGGTTTTACCTCCAATGAACCTTGTCACTGCAAACATTTTTGGGCCAATCACTTGATGCATCTGAGCCCGTTTTCGTTTGTGCGACATTTTTGTGAAGTTCACTAAACTGTGTAAGCTATAACTTAACCAAATCAAGACAAAATGTAAAATGCCCACCTTTTCTCGTTGAAAGACAAGCAGGAAAGAAATATGGCAGACACAGAGAAACGTGAAGTTGGCCGCGATTAGGCACACAGAGCTGCTATGTGATTTGTATCGATATGGTGCGCGAAGCATCGTGTAATGTTAGCTGTATCGATACTTAAAGCCATCCCTAATTGTCAGACACATTTCCGAAGCTCGTTTCGCATAAAAATTAAATTACAGTTTAATTAAAATACATTATTGTATTAGTGCGTTTCAAAGAGTTTTTATTTTAGGCTGAGGTTTCTTTTTATTGTCGTATGTCCATCCAGAATTTAAACACTCGTGGTAAGCATGCACGCCTTTATTTTCTACCCCGCACACTTGCATCTCGTAATTTACACATGTGTATGTATGTATATAAAATGGCTGCTCATTGGGGCTAGTCTAGTCATCAATATGAATTGATATATGTATGTACATACATATGTAAATACGTACACACGGATGTACGCTTGTAAATGCAGTGTGTGGCAATACGGATTTGATTACCGATTTTTCATTTATATACTATATTTATTCACTTGACCAGACCCCTTTGCTGATGCAATCAAGGGCAATGATGATGACATTCAAGACGGACTCGTGCACATAAGAATCCAGCAGAGGAACGGTCGCAAGACATTGACCACTGTTCAGGGCTTATCCGCAGAATATGACTTGAAGAAAATAGTCCGCTCCTGTAAAAAGGTAAATTACAAATGCATTTTACCAATAAAATTGAACTTGTTTCAAATTTAAATTATGTGAAATACTAAATCAACCTATATGCTTTTAGGAATTCGCTTGCAATGGGACTGTGATTGAACATCCAGAGTATGGTGAAGTTCTGCAACTGCAGGGCGATCAACGTGAAAACATCTGCCAATGGTTGACGAAAGTTGGTCTAGCGAAGCCCGATCAATTGAAGGTTCACGGCTTTTAAGCTGATGCCAAGGGATAAACAAAAGTGTGGATTTCCATACAAGTCTTCTTACAACACATTCACACACACACACATACACAAACACGCAAATAATACACGTATATATTTATATATATAATAAAATTGCTAAAGTTCCCTGTTCCGATCAACAACAAACATCAATATAAAAACAAAAACAATAGACCATCTACTGCAAACAATGTTAATCATACAAGTTAAATAAAATTAAATGTTCATTTTAACTAATCATTTACGTTTCTAAAATTAATCTTCATTCAACTAGCTTTTCGTCTGTTAAATTATGTGTTCAATTTAAAATATAGTTTCAAACGTTTAGCTATAAAACAGCAGGGACAAGTTGCAGTGTCAAATTCAGCCGCCATTTTGATGACGTATTTTGAAAATACTTAATGAGGTAATCTTAGTCTCAAATTAATAACCAATGTAAGGTATTATATTCTGGTATCATATTCATTGATTGTAAAAAATATAATATGCATAATTTTTGCACAGAATAAATAAATTATGCTATTTTTATAACTATCGACACCATATCGATTGCTTGTAAATTTTTTGTTAATACGGTCTCTCTGCTCATTAACTATCGATTTTTATTAGTGCTAAGCGATCCGATGAATAAAAAGTCGCGATTATTTCATCAGATAGCATCACTGATAATCGCTTTACCACCACAGCCACACATTGTAATTTTGACGACAGCAGTAAAAGTGTTATTCATAAATCACAATTTAATTTTTATTCTCCTAAAATAAACAAATTAGGTTGTGCATTTTATAAAGCATTTTTTTTTTGTTAAAAACGTGCAGTTCGGTTTATGTGTAACACGCGGAACGTCTGGTGTTTCGATTAGCCATTGCATTCGCTGCGAGCTGCCCTCGCCAGAACACACATAACAAGTGGTTTTCAATTCATTTCGCTGGTGGATCATAAGAGCTGCAACAAAAAATAATTGCCGGATATTTATTGGCACATGACATATTTTGGTACGTGGTAAGTACATTTCATTGTGTGTCTGTATGCTTTCATTTCTGATGTTCATGACATTTCATTTTTGCTGACATTTGGCAAACTCTGCATTTGCTTTCCGTCTAATTAGTAGCATCTAATATTTAAGTTCTTAAAATTCATTTCCAACGTTTCATACGAAGCACATAGAAATTACGTGTTCTTCGCAATAGCCAAAGAAACAGTTTTAATAATTTTTATTTGTGTACAAGGCAAGTTCTCGTTGTCATTCAATATTCAAAAAGCGTGCGCAAATTCTTGCAATGTTTTTAGGCTTCGCTTTCTAGTTGTCAGTTGGTTTTGTGTGTGTGTTTTCGCCGCATGCAACCATGCAAACTTTGGTGTATCGAAACGTTTGACAAAAGGAACGGGCGAAAGTTTTTCTATAACGATGAGACGTCAAATTTTTGGCTTTAATAAAAAAATTTTCGCGTGACGAGTTCGTTGTCGAAAACAACCAATAATAATATTTAAAACATTTAAAATATTAGGGCGTTTCGTTTGATCGACTTTTGCTGGTGCGGCGGTGCAAGTTGGACGTGAGAAAACAAAAAATCAATTGCTGGTTCGGTGCTCGGGCCAATTTCAATTTTATTCTGCGTACATTTGTGTGCAAAAAAAAAAAAAAACCAAATCAAACCAAAAGAAAAGAAAAAACAAAAGGCAAGAAGAAAAGCGAAAATAGCCACGGAAAAGAAAACTAAATGAGAACCAAAATTAAGTCATTGAAACCACAGACACGAAAAACTAGACAACAACGATTGAAGTTGAAGAAAAAATGATGCACTAGCCGAGATGAGAATAAGAAGAGACAGTAACAGTGAATACTAGTAGTGCCACCAAAAGCAGCAGTATAAATAAGTAATAAAATATATTCAAAGCGATCGAAGGAAATAAGAGAAAGAGGAAGCAGTGCAAGATTTACGTGCAATTCGAACAGTAGTTAAGTTTCATGCAATAAGAACAATATAACCAAGTGAAAATCAAAATTTCCAATTAAAAAGTCTCAGCTGGGTGGCAGCAGCAGCAGCCGCCGCCGCAACAAGGCAGCGCGCGCGTGTGTGTGAGTGTATGTGCGTTTGTATGGCTGTATAAGTGAGCAAGTGCAAGCCTGTGTGTGTGTGTGTGTGTGTGGTGTGGTGTGTGTGTGTGTGTGTGTGTGACGTTTGTGCAAGTTTTTGGGGGCTGTCGGGTGTTCGTTTTGAAAGAGGAGTAGAAAAAGAAGAGCCGAGCTGTGTCTTTAAGTGTGTGTGTTTGTGTGTGCTTGTGGAATTCTTGACAATTCCCCAACATACGTTACCATGGAATATTACGTAGGTTAGTAGAAATTTCAAATTTTAGTTTGTAAATAACATTAAAATATGCGGGGTACATACATATATGTGAAAAATAAAAAATACATCACCATTTACCAATACAAATGCAAAACAATGCCCCCGCACTACACGTACGTACATACATATGTAATCGCGAGTATATAATATCACTCGTACTTATTGAGGTATATAAGTATATATATTTATGTGTATATACATACACTAGCGTATGCTGCATTACTTTAAGGTGAGGCTGAAACGCAAAGTTTTTTTGCAGCAGCAGCAACAGCAACAGCCGTCACAGTTTCCCTTATCCCTCACACACATCAGCCCACCGTCAGTCAAGTCACCCGTTTGTGGTTATGTTTAGGATCAAATTAGCTGGCGGCGACTGTGTTTATTTGTTGTTTGTTTGTTTGTGCAATATAATTACATATGAAAAAGATTGCATTAGAAAATGCAACGCAACGCGTCGTCGTCTAGCCAGCAATATAAATAATTCCAATTGCATACATATTTCGTGGCCGATTGTTGTTTTCCGCCTCCAATTACACACAAAAAAGGTCTTTGTTCCGTTTGGTGCAGAGTTTTGCATTTGATTGGAAGAAATATTTTAAGTTCTTGTTTCGTTTATTAATGAATATTTTTTTAAACCGTTTTATCCTTACAGGAGGTTATGTTTATATGAATGGAGATGGTGTCAAGATTCAGCAGCCTATGTACACGAATGTTCCTGTTGAAACGGCAATGTTAGCCACCAATCTGTTTAGCACACCGACACAAATCGCAGCTCCGACAGCAGCCACAGCCCACATACCGTTGATCACAGCAGCAGCAGCAGCCGCTGCAGCAGGAGGAGCAGGAGCAACGACAGCAGTAACAGCAGCGCCACCCTCATCAGCACAGTCCGCACAACAACAACAACAACAACAGCAGCAGCAGCAGCCGCATTCCCAGCCACCACAGCATCTGCAACAGCATCAACAGCAGCAGCAGCTTATATCTCATACGCACGCTTCTCACGCCCACGCTGTGGCAGTTGCAGCTGCACAACAACAACAGCAGCAGCAGCAACAACAACAACAACACCAGCAACAACAACAATCAGCACAGGCCATCCAAACGGTGCAGACAGTAACGTCAGCCACCATACAGACGGCCGCAGGCCCAGTGCATCTGCAGGCACATCCGCATCCAGGACATCAGCATTTGCAGTACGGTCATCCGGCTCAGCAGCAGCCGCAGCCGCTGCCATTGATGTCCACTGGGGGAGAAAGCATTCAGGCGACCACACTTGACAATACAGAATACGCCATCATGAATGGAGCCATTGCTCAGACTCAAGATGGCAATCTCGTCTGCTACACTACAGAGGCCCTCGTACCTGGTATTAACAATACGAATTTAGTTGCCCTAGAGCAGCAGCAGCAGCCGCCAGAGCTTCTGCAACAGCAGCAGCAACAGCTAGCGGCTGATGAATGTGGAATGCCATTGGACAAACTAAAACAGATGCTGGCCACACAGCTCGATTACTACTTTTGCAGGTAAAACTCAATTTTCTAATCACATATTTGTACATATTGTCATTCTTACACTCTGTTTAATTTTGCAGAGAGAATCTTGCAACCGATACGTATCTGGTGTCCCAAATGGACAGCGATCAATATGTGCTCATAAAGACAGTGGCCAATTTTAATCTTGTTAAGAAACTAACCAAGGACATCAATCTGATTACCGAGGTGCTGCGTGAATCGCCAAACGTTCAGGTCGATGACGAGGGTTTGCGCGTGCGCCCCAACCACAAACGTTGCATCATCATATTGCGCGAAATATCCGACAATACGCCACTTGATGACGTCAAGGTAACGAGAGTCACACAAATTTAATAAGAATTATGACCAAGCAACCACAGTCTTGCCACATAGTAACGATCTTGTATTTTTAACTTGAATGTTAATATGTTTCCTTTATTCTTTTTGTGTTTTTCAGGCGCTGTTCAGCAGCGAAAACTGCCCGCGCCCCATTTCCTGTGAGTTTGCAGCCAACAACTCATGGTACATCACATTTGAGTCCGATGAGGATGCTCAAAAGGCGTACAAGTATTTGCGCGAGGAGGTCAAAGAGTTTCAGGGCAAACCCATAATGGCACGCATTAAGCCCAAATCGTTTATCAATAGAATAGCTGCTGTACCAAATATTAAGAATGGTTATCGTCTCAATTCTCCGCCAACTGCTGCCGTCTATGATCCAGCCGCTGCAGCTGGTGCTGCTGCAGCCGCCGCTGCTGTCAGCTACAATGCTGCACCACAGCGTTTCGTATATGCTGGCAATGGTGCGGCCATTGCGCCCACCGCACTGCCCTACAGCGGCCAGGTCTTGATCGTAAGTTTGTCCATCATTTTGTAAATGAATTTTTTATAAGCTTAATGCTTTTCGTTTTGCAGCCCTTTCAGCAGCAGTCTTTCTATGCTGGTCTGATGCCGACACCTTGGCAGACGACAGCTGTGGCTGCAGCCAGTGCAGCGCATGGCCAGAACTTTTATGAGATTGGAGGCAACTTATATGCGACTAATGGCCTGGCACCGCAGGCGGTTGCTGCCAATTTCACAACAGCGCCACCACCACCCACCACACAGATTGTGACAAATAAGCCGCAGGGCGGCTCTGGTAGCGGTGGTCGCTACAATAGCAGCAATCATCGTGGCAATCCCAATAATCTAAGCGGTGGCGGCACAGGTCCACGCGGTGAACCACGCAACAAGCCGCCCCGCAATGCACAGCAACAACAGCAGCAGCAGACCCCATCGCATATACAGGGCGGCAACATTATAATGTCGACGGCGTCAATGCGTGGGATTAGCGTAGTGCCAGCTGCCATTGTGGATCCAAATATACAGCAGGTACAGCTGCAACAGCCACAACAACAACAACAGGTTGTACAGCAGCAATTGCAGCAGCAGCCACAACAACAACAGCAACAGCCAGGTAGCCAGCAAGTACAGGTGCAAGTGCAGGTGCAACAGCAGCAACAACAACAACAAATAATAGCCGGAAGCTCGGGTGGTTCGGCGCGCTATGCTGTGAAAACCAACTGGAAGGGTGGCATGCAAAAGAGTCTAGATAAGGGCTATGGCCAGAACCACCATCACTATAGCACCCAGCAGCAGGGAGCAACATTGCCCAGCAATCATGCTCACCAGCAGCAGCAGCAGCAACAACAGCAGCAGCAGACCCACTATCAATTGCCTTCCTCCAGTGCCACTAGCACAACTCATTCAACCTATTCTGTGTCGCAGGGGAACACTGTAACAACTTTAACTATAGCACCTCAGCCACAGCAGCCAGGGCAGCCGCAACCACCGCAACATCATCACTTTGGTGGTGCATACTCAACCCGTTGAGCTGCAGGAGGGGGTGGGGGTTGCTGGCGGTGATATTATTGTTGTGGAGACACATGGTGCAAGCGCTCATGGCATGCAGCCCAGCCGCAGCAACATGTCCGCTAGCTCCTCATCCTCGCTAGCCACATCCATTGGCGGCAAAGAGCCACAGCAACCATTGCACTGGCAATCACGCCCGCGTCGCCGTCGACGCGACGACGAAACAGGCGCTCTCAATTACTCTCCAGGAGCTCGTGTTAATGTAAGTACATACATCTTTTTGCCGCATATATAAAAACACCTTTTTTTTTATCACATCTATCTTTTATGCAGATCTATGGTGGGTCACCAGCTCAGCAGTTGTTGCCTTCATCGTCCGCATCGTCCACTGGCAATGTTGTGCAGTTAGCTGGCGGCAATCAAGCTCATCGTGAGAGCCATTACGATGCACCGCCGCCACCGCAGCACCGTGGCAATTACAAAGGCAATAATTACAATCCAAACTATCATGCCCAGCAGCATGCGTCCATGACGCATCATCATCATCATAGTAGTCACAGCCATAGCGCACTGCCGTCCCAGCAACAACAGCAGCAGCAGCAGCATCATATGCCCGCTGCCCAGCAGAGCTCAGGCCATAATTATCATCATCATCATCATCACAACTCCATTGGCAGCAATGTGGGTAATAGTGGCGGTCTCGGCATCAGCAGTCAGAACAGCGGAGTTGCCGTTGCTGTTGCAGGCGGCGGTGCTGGTAACAACAACAGCAACAATAGCAATATGTCAAGTAGCATTGGTGGCAACAGCGTTGGCGGTGGTGCAGGCGGTGCCGTTGGTGGCAGCAACAACGAGCGCAATATGCATCATGGTGTCGTGGGCTACCAGGGACATAATGCGCACCATCAGCAACACCAGCTGCAACAGCAGCAGCATCAACAACAGCAGCAGCAGCAACAACAACCACCTGCACCGGTACAACCACCGCAGTTTGACTTGGAGGCAGCCGCCTTTCCACCACTGCCGGCCACATCGGGTCCGGCACATGGGTCCTATCACCACCACCACCACAACAATGCTTCCATACATAACTCCAGCTCCACCAGCTCATCGTCGGCAACTGGGCAGACACTCAAACAGCAGGCGGCCAATCAGACCCAGGGTCACAGCGCCGTCAGCACATCCGTCGAGTGCTCTGTTGCTGGCGAGGAGCCGCGTCCAGGCAATCATTCGCATGCCGAGAGCAATGCGCAGAGTTCCTCCAACAGCACCACTTCGTCCTCGACTGTTGCAGTTGCAGCCACAGCTGGAGCCACAGGCGGCAGCTGGGCTGAAAATCGTTTGGCCGATGTGGTGCGCACTGGTGGCAAAGGCAAGGCGCGCAAGGATGTTGCTGTTACAGCCGCGGTTGCAAACACCAGACATCCTCAACAGCAGCCACAACAACAACATCAGCATTATCAGCAACAGCAGCAACAACAACAACAGCGTTTAGCAATTAGCCCCACACCCGCCGCAATAGTTCCAGCTGAGGAGGCGACGGCGACGACGACGACGGGGGGGCGCCCTTTGGGCAACAATACTAAAAACTATACTAAGCAGAGCTCTAGTAATAACCCGATCCATGTGATAAAGTGTCTAACACCAAATATCAATAATGCCAGCAACAAGTTGAGCAATAATAACAACAACAACAATGCGTCGACAATGACGACTACGACGGCGTCGACGATAGCAGTTGGCGGCGAAGGTGCAGCTGGCGTTGTCGCTGGCACTGCTGCTGTCGTCGTCGTCCAACAGCTGGATAAATCAAACAAGACTGAGGATGAAATGCATCCAATACACGGCGGCAAGCAGCAGCAGCAACGCTTTGCCGAGGGCTATGGCCAACAATCGATAACAAACGATTATTCACGTGGTGGTGCACCGCCATTGCCGATATCGGGCGCTGGCGCCTGCAGCAGCGTGGCATCAACGCTCTCCACCGGTCTCAACGAACTGAGTTTGGGCCCACAGCACAACAACAACAGCAACAAAAAGCCGGCCATTGCTGGCGGCGCGCTACACACCAAAAAGGAGCTTAACAGCACCAACAGCAAAGATGTTGGCAAACACAAAAGCGTCGCCACATCCACCTCATCCATTTCAGTGTCAACGGAGAACATTGCTGCCGCTGCCGCCACGGCCGGGGGCAGCAGCAAACTGAGCTATGCTCAAGTGGCGCAACATCATAAGGCTGCCTCCGAAAGCAAGGATGGCACCTTATCGCCTACGGGCAGCCACAGCCACAAACTGGAGCTGGCTGCTGGAGGAGGTAGCGAAACCAGCGTCGCCGCCACCACCCCCACATCTTCGACACCTTCGGAAAAGACTGCAACAACTACAATAACAACTGAGAAGCAGCGCTTGGCTGGAACTGGCACAGCCAGCGGTGCTCCAGCTGGCAAAGCAGCCAGCAGCACACAGACAATGAACATCAATCAGTCTGGCGCCAAGGATAAGGGTATGTGCATCTACTATATCTACTTTGTTCGATTTATAATATATATATTTTGATTTTCATAGATGCTGGACAACGCGAGTCGCGTCCAAATGCTGGCCAAATTGCTGGCAACTCGCGTCATCAAAGTAAGGAGAAACCACCGCAACAGCAACAACAACATCATCATCATCAGCACTACGATCATCATCATCATCATACCAATGCCAATTCAGGCTCCGGAGGCGGCGGCGGCGGACGCAAATCGAGAGCCAACAACTCTTAGAAGCAAAGCAAGTCGCCAAATCCGCGACAAATGTGAAAACTACTTTGCTGATTGCATCTTTAAAAAGATGCATTGTTTTTCCCCACATCCCTTTTCCTTATCTACTCCTCCCATCTACTCCAACTCCAAGTGTACATAAATTCCACGTGTAAATATATACAAGCGAAAGCCATTTTTGTTATATCTATAAGCGCTATAGATATAAATATTACAAGCTAACCAAGGAGGCATATATAAGGTAAGTGTGAGAACTTTATTACATATTGTTTTGATTCCTAAAATATCATTTTTACAGTTGTCATCGCCCCCCAGCCGACGTTGTTGAAGGGCGATCAGCTTGGACCAGTTATCATATATATATAATACAAAAAGTAGGCAAAGGAATAATGGTGCATAATATTATTGAATACAAACAAACACACACACACATACATTTACACATAGTTACGTACGCAAAAAATAGGATAAAGTTTATGAACTTTAATCCTTTAACACACACATATACACATACACATAGATTAGCGCAACGATTATATAGGGAAGGATTTGGATGGATAGCGTATACAAAAAGAGAGAGGAGAGACAAAGAGCAAATATTATATGCCCCCCAAGTTAAGTGTTAAGTGATTAGTGTATAATGTTTAATGAATTGAACTTGAACTTGAACTAAGCAACAAATTTGCATCTAAAACACACACGACCACAAAAGTAATTGTAGCATTACTCATGATTAACCTAACTCTAGCTATCGCTATTACTCATCGCTTATTTCATTTATTTTTACAAAATGCTTCAAAGCTACAATAACAAGAGTATAAAGCCAAGATGAAGCCCCCCCCCACACACACACACACACACATTTGTTATACTTATTATAATAGAATCGATTCGATCTGGCTATATGCGCTAGTCTCATTAATTGATTTCATTTTCATAATTATTAGTTCGATTATGTTTTTAGTGCCTTTTGGGAATATTCTTGTACTTATTTCACATCCTTAGGGATCAATGTACACACACACACACACACACACATACACTTTTGGTATATGTTTATTTAATAATTAATGGAAATACTTTGCATACATTTTCAAATTGCATCTCTTCCACATATACAAAAACAAAACTCAAACAAGGCAATTTTCTCAGTTTGATGGTTTCATATACATATTTCGAGAACAACAACAACTACAACTACAACTTACAACAAACAAAATTAAGAAACATGTTAAGGCAATGCTTTAATAACTACAATTTTATAACGCGTAGACAAGCAAAAAAAAAAACAGAACTATCTTAAATTTAAAACTAAAATATTTTTGTATATATACGAGAACGTAGAACACACACACACACATACACACACACGCATTAACCGACACTTATACTATACGAAAAACAAAGGTGCCATAAACTAACACACACACACACACACACACGTATATACAGTGACATTTCTATATGAGGTTTAGGACAAAACACAAAATAGGCATTTAAAATGATTATATATATGAGTATATATATCCATATATACTTACATTTGTTTTCTCACTTTGGTTGATCAGAAAGACAACAACAACAACAAAAATATTTTATATTGAAACGCTTAATGCTCTCATTATCCTTTTCTTGATTTTAATCTCAATTTCGTTTTTTTATGCTTTCGATTATTATTATTTTTGTACGCACAGCACAACAAATAATATAAATCTAAATTTTTTCGTTTAAAGTTCAAAATGAAGTGTAAAAAGAAGCAAACAAATATTTTAAACTTAAGGCATAAACACAAACAATTGGCAAAAAACATCGTTGTTAATCTATATATAATATATAGAGTTTAAGTATATATATATATATGCTACACATACACACATAATGCTTAAGCTATGCTAGCGATAAGTGTGAGAAGAGAGGAGTATGCATAGGTATATCCATTATATAGTTAGATATAGTAGATATCGATTAGTTGCAGCGACTTTTTATATCATTTTGCGAACACAAACGTTGTCTTCGCCCCTAATCACTTCCAATCAAACACAAACGATAGCATATATGCTGCCTTCGATGTTATTTTAATCTATATATATATATAATCTCCATTAATTTCTCATTTGTTTTTTCTTTGGGGTTTTTCTTACTTTTACAAAGTAGACAAACTATACTCTATACTATATATATATTTAGCTAAGCTAGAGTCAAAAACAAAAAAACCGAGTGAGAAGAGTTCCCTCAAAAACACAAACCTAACTGATTAAATATATAAACAAATATATTATATATTATATAGATACCAAATGAAGAGTGCTTCGATTGTTCACTCTCTGCCCCCCACTCTACACTCTCTCTCTCCCCTCAAGACGTTACGTATATTCTCTCCCCGAACTGTACGCAAGACTTCCAAACTCATGTACCATACATACGTATATATATATATGTATATGTATATGTAAACATGTATGAAAAATTCTATTAAAAAACAATCGAATATGCTAAGTGCCTATACTAAATACCATATATACATATATATATGTATATGTATGCATGTATATATATAATATTTATCCAGTTAGATATATATATATATATATGCTACAAAAACTGTATATTCGCCCACTGAGAGAAGGTGCCGCAAGGTGTTTACTTTAAGTTCAAACACAAACACACACACACACACTGACAACTGCTGCCCCTTCCCTCCCTTCACCCAATGATCTACTAGGACATATACTATATCATAACTAAATACAATTTATATTCATTATTATTATTATTAGTTGTTAATTCATTAATCTCTCCAAACATGTCTTTAAGATTGTATCCCCCAGTGCCATTCCTAGCTGGATACAAATATATACCTACGTATACTTGATCCTTTTTGGCTAGGATTGTGGCAACTGGTCAGCATTTGTCGACAGCTTCGACAACCTTTTTACTTTGCTCAGTGGTGTGGAAACATATACAAACACACACACATACATACATACACCCAATTAGTTCTCTCACACCTACCGCCCGCCCGCCCTCACACCCTTCGCCCCCAAGACCATTCATTGATTAATTGGTTTTTTCGCAGTTCTCCCTCCTTTTAGGCCACAGTTGAGAGTGATGATTGGGATGGGATCCTAGAGACTAGGGGGAGGATACTATAGGTGTTTAGGAAAAGGGGAAGGAAAGGGGGGAGGGGGGTCCACGTCTGATGTGTGATATTATGCAATTGGGAAAGAGAGAAAACTTTTTAAATTGCATGTAAAAAAAAAAACAATAAATTTTGAATTAAATTTGAATCAAAACGAAACAACCCCCCTCCCCTTCACCACCAACACCACCCCCGCAAGCAACCGAGGTGCCTGGTATCCCAGTTCTTTTGCATTGTTTTTTATTTTTTTTTTTTGGGTGTTGTTGTCAGGAGATAGTTTTTTTTGTTTTTGTTTTAGAGGAGGTTTTTAGAGTATATATATATATATATAGCGAAACGAAACGAAACGTAATAGATGTGAAGAGAGATAGAAAGAAAAAGGATAATGAAACAAAAACAAAAAAGAAGAATAAGAAAACAAAAAACATTGTTGATGTTGAATAATTTTAAGGCAACAAATAAATTAATTTAATAATTAAATTGTTATTGTAAAGCCTCCTAAGTTCTTAAGTTATTTATTTTTTCTCGTTACATTTAAGCAGCGCATATGACAAACACACACACACGCAAACACACCTTGTTAAACAATATAACGTAATAATAATAATACACAATTATATATACATACTTACATACATATATATATATGTATAGTATATAACTATTCTCCAAAAACACAACAACAACTAAATTTCATTATTCGATTGATTATCCACAAAGTCACATATGTCATATAGTTATATATATATATTGTTATTATTATTATTACGTATACGCATATATATATATTATTTATGATTATTATTATTATTGCCTTTCACAAGGGCAGACAAGTTGCCCCAACAACTCCCCAAAAACAAAAAAAAACTATTATATCATTTGGCACTGCCATCATTAATATTCTTATACATATATATATATATATATGCTTGTGTATATATATGTATTATAACAATATACAACTCTAGGGGTATCCACTCATCTGGATATCCCTTGACACACACATTAATACTTTTCTACACATATGTAATGAATGCCTTCATGCTATATATTTCTTTTCATTCATTCATTCGTTTTGGCACTGCCATTTATATATATATATAAATATTAATAATAATATCACTTTAGTTACATATTTATTGTTGTTGGGACACACCACCCTTCAACACACACTCACACACACAGACACACACTGATATTCTTGGATGCCCCTTGTGAAGGGCGTTAAGTTAGTTAAAAGAAAGGCCGAAACAGAAAAAGGGGAACTGAAGTGTTTTTCATTATATTTTTTTTGTTTTTTTCTGTTCATTTTGCATAGAATTGCTTACGCTACGCGCACATTGTTATCACTTAAAAAACAAAACCATACAATAAGAAAAAAACAAAAAAATGTCTGTTAAAACAATTGATTATAGAGGTAAAAACACGATGTAATAACAACAGTATATATAACAAATTCAAATGTGTACCAAAATTGATAAAAAATGTAAAAAAAAAAATTGCATATGATATTGACACTAATTAACTAAAGAGCGTAACTTTAACTACAAACAACAACAACAACAACAATATCCCTATGCAAAGTATAAATAGTACATTATAAAAGCAAACATTATATACCATACACTGAGACAAATCAAATCACAACAACAACACCAAACCAACAACAACAACAACAGCGTGAGTTTTGTGCTCTTGTAATGTTAATGTGTGTAGGTTTAACTAAATACAATTTATACTTAATGAGAGAGCTACCAACAAAAAATACTAAAAGAAAAGAAAGAGGGAAGTAAGGGTTGAAAAAAACAAAAACAAAACCATCTAAATGACACCAGACATTAAACACTTACAAAACAAACAAACAAATCATAAATGCATATTTTATTTTATTGTATGTATATCATAAAAAAAAGAACGAGAATCAAATAAAAGAAACAAAAAACCAGAATAAACAAAATGTATGTAATGTAAATGTAGCTAGCTGAAGAAATGGAAACGAAACGTAACGATGATAAACGATAAACAAAAAACATGTCAACCAATAATAATAATAAAAAGATGAAGAACAAAACGTTAACATCACTAGCAAATGCTGTGTACTACACAACAACAACAAACACAATCAGTCAATTCACCTTCCTTTCCAGTGTGCCACAATATAACGTTTTGCTTCCCGTCCTCTACTAGCTCAGCTTCAGCCATCTAGCTGACATTTCCGGAGCCCTGGCTTTAAAGGGAGTACAACTCGGCACACGCAACCCTCGCTGATGCTCCTTGGTGTCCGAGCGCACCGTGAAGTACCTTGACTTAGCCCTGGACAGTTGCCAAACTCTGTTTTAAATTGTTAACCCATATGTTTCTGCCTGTGCAACTCTAATCTAAGAAACAAATCTATTCTCAAACCGATATGGCCACAAGGGTTCCAGCTAAAGCCTTAACATCAAATATACCTATCCGAAGACTGGTCAATGCGGCCTCTGATGATTCGCACTGTCTCCATTTACTTCTTAAAAAACAGCACTTCAAAGCCGCCGACTGAAAAGGCACCAACGTTTAGGCCACCAAAAGTTTCAAGTTTCTAGAACACCCACCATATATCAAAACTTTTATGTTTATTTGCGTATTATCTATAAGATCAATTGCAAATAAAGATTGTATTGAAAACCAAACAGAAATCTGTCTTTTTCCCCCGACACAAAAAGTGAATAAAAAACACGTAAGTAAAACATTTTTGGCTTTTGCTATTTTGTGTATTTGGAAACTAATGTTATTGCAATGTAAAAAGGCCTCTAGCACTGACTATTATTATTTGTTTGGATCCAATACCAATTGTGAACCGGTTTACAATTACTTTGTGAAATTTACAACGATTTTTGTTTTTTCTTCCATTTCTTTTGGGCGCTACAAAACATTGGTTTTTTTTTTTATTTATTACATAGTACATACATATATGCTTATTAATTGATTACTTTTTGTTTTTCACTTAGCTCTTGCTTCCTTATATAAAAAAAAGACCAATCCCAAAAAAAGACTCGCAATAGGTCTGAAGTATAGGTACGCACACATACACACATATAAATACTAATCGAGTAATACAATATATATATATATATAGAATTTTCATCAAACATTCTGAATTTTCTGTGTCGGCAATGACAAAACAAATCTATTGGTAAGGCGGATTGTACGAGTATCGAGAGTATGTTTTTAACCAGAGCCAAGGCGGTGCGTTGCGGAGCGGATCGGAGCGGACACATCTACACATACTACTACACATTATTAAAGGCGCTCCAGATTATAGATTAAAGTGTGTGTGTGTGCTGCCAGCAGCTGCCCCAGGATTCTAATGCCGGTTCATCACTTTGTGATAGACTGACTTAAAGGTGTGTGTGTGTGTATGAGTGTGTGTGTGTGTTTTTTAAAGTTCCGTTGCAATGGCCGTATCGGTATCGCAGGTGTTTGTTGATGGTTCTGGTTCCGGCGCGGGCGTTGGCGTTGTCGCTGACGTTTCTGTATTCACCGCATCTGAAGCAGGAGCTGGAGCGTAGGTGGTTTTGCTGTTGCTGTTCCCGCCGCAGCGTGCAACGAGATCGCTGTACGGTTTGTTGTTGAGTAGACAAACCAATACGACGGTCATATTGTCGCCACCCAAGCCACCCATTTGGCAATCGGGCGCCAGGCAATGATTCATGAGCTCCTCACATATCTCCTCCGGCTGCATGCCCATGCCGATGCGTGTCCGACAGAATTGCAGCACTTCCTCATTGCTCATCACATCCCAAATGCCATCGCATGCCAGCACAATAAATTCCCAATCCTCCTGTATTTGGCGCGTCTCCACATCCGGGTACGCTGCCAAACGAAAACACAAGGTGTAAATTTAAACGTAAACAATGGCCAATATGTATATATGTACCTGTGACTATTTGGTCTTCCGGCTTTTTGTGATCCGCCCGCTTGAACACAAAGTCGCCGAGTGCACGAGAGAGTGCAAGATTGCCATTAACACGATTGAACTCCACCCAGCCGCCGCCCTCAATGATGCGCTTTGATTCCGTTTCGTTGTTTGGCTTGTGATCGGCGGAGAGCGTCTCCAGCTGACCATTCACGCAGGCAATTGCTCTTGAATCTCCCGCATTGGCGCAATACAGTATGTTATCCTTGACCAGGACAACAACCGCTGTTGACCCGGCCATTTGTTCGCCCCATGACTCATTGTGCAGCATCTCGTGATCAATATCCAGAAAGGCCTGACGATGAAATTGCATGTTAAAAATGATATCATAAAAGTTAACTAGAACTCACCTGCTTGAGAGCCATGACAATATCGTTGGCATTGTATTCGGGCCGCTTTAGTACGAATTTGTGTAAATGCTTGCCCGCATATTGGGCAACTGTGGCGCCGCCATGGCCATCGTAGACGGCAAAGAAGGCCGCTTTCGGATCATCCGGTAGCGAGAGTATGTGTGTGTGTGAATCCTCCATGTTGATGCGCCATCCCTGCATGCAGCTGCTTCCCACGCAGTATTCACGATTTTGGCAATAGGACGACTCCTTGGCGGTCACCGGCTCCGATAGCGTCTGTCCCATCTCTGCTGCTGTTGTTGTTGTCGCTTATCAATTCACGCTGATTATTAGTATCTGTGTGTGAGTGCGTTTGCAGAGGGTACGAAGAGCAAGAATTGTTAATCACGCAACTGACAGAATAACTTCATATACGTATATATATGTAGATAAACATTTCCACGTGTATGTATGTATATGTGTGTGTGTGTGTGTGTGTATGTCAAGATTAGCATATCAAATGATATGACCCGCATAAGCCCGCAGCAAACAAACGTGCAGATTATAAACGAAATGGAAAATTCAGAATAGCTCAGAGTTAGGAAATTTTCAAGCGTTTCTTTAAAGTGCGTGTGTCATTCATACGATTACACACATATTTATTTGCATGCTTGACCGACCGACGAAGCGAACAAATGAACGAATGACCGTCAGTCAGAGTGCGGGCAAAGGGCAAACACCAAGGCCAAAACCAGATAAACGCTGATAAGACACACTTACGGGCTGTGTTTGCAGTGTAACTCAACTCAGTTAAGACAGTGTCGCTCGCTCTGTCTTGTGACAAGTGCAAAAATTGAAGCAATAAATGCATAAATGTTGTATTTGCTCCGTATCTATCACATACACATACACACATGTACAGCTGACTGACGCACTTGACTACAATAGATGTGGATGACAAGGTTTTTTAAAACAATGGCAATCATCGGGCAATCATTAATAAGTCGTTGTTAGCTTACCTGGCACTGCCGCTCTACTGTTTGCAATACATAAACCCCTTTGGTTCTTGCAACTCAACTTAAATTAAAAAAAAACACTTTAGCCGGTGCTTTGGTTGTGTGTTACACCTGACGCTTGCTTCTTGGCGCTTGTGGCTGGATGCTCCAGCAGATAAATGTGGCACGTGCTGTTCCTTTAGTGTTGCAGTTGGTGTTTTCTTGTTTTTGCTTAAATTAATTCTTAATCCAAATGTTTAACAATTTCAGATCGTCATCGATAAATACGTAAATGCAACAAAGGGCGGCTAAAATATCGCCGATGCTATCGATAGCAACATCGGTATGTTTTGTATCAGAAAAAGGTCTGACTTTCGAGTGTCATAGCAGCGAGCTTATAGACATGTACGTTTTGCAAATTGATGCAAAAGCAACGGCTCTATTTATTTAAAACTTCTTTTTTTTTTGTTAGAAAAGCATCTTTAGTAAAGTGATTTGCAATATATATTAGTTGTCTATTGCTTAGAGAGTTGTTAAGTTGTCAGGCAACTTCTGTTTCAATTGCTTCTATTACTTTATCTCTCTTTGCGCTCACAGTCGCTTAACACCTTATCGCGTTGCTTTGTTGGCGTTGCTCAGCTTCGTTTCTTTTTTGGGGGGCTTCTGTCGCTGCTGTCGCTATCATCGCTGCCAAGTGCATTGAATTTTGAGAATTTTGTTTTGCGGCAAATAAACGATTTCAAGGACAAATGACGTCAGCTAAACATTTTTTTCGAACTCGTTGTTGCTGTTGGTCAGTGGCGCTCGTAGTTTTTTTTTTAGCAGTGCCGCTTTGTTCATATGTATGTATGCGTACCCTGCTCTTCGGCTGCTACCGCCGACTCTGTTTTCGAATGTTTATCTGTATTGTGTTTTGCTTTTTGAATTTCGTGCATAAGAGGAAAAGTATATGTGTATATGTATATATTGTATGTATTTGCACAGCAGCAGCGGCAGAAGAGAGTAAATACATATGACTGATAAACAACTGTACCATCCGCTTTCTCCCTTTCGCAGTAGCGCAGAATGACTTTTTATCAATACGTTTGAATATACATTACACAATTTTAATAGAGTAATGGGCGTGGTAATCGGTTGCACTGTAACGCACATTTGTTCCCACCTCTCACACACACTTCTCTTATCGCCTTCTACGCACATTCGCATGCTCTTTAGTTTTGCGTTTTTTGTTTTTGCTCATTGAAAGTGCAATTCAGTCGCAGCACGCATTATTTTTTTGCTTTGTAATTTTTTTTTTTGCAAAACCTCTTAAACGCGCATTTATTATGCATTTAACGTTGTCGTCGGCTGCAACTGCTTACCGTTTACCCCCCGCAACCCTTGGTCGCTTTTACTAGCCATCATCATTTACCATTCAAATTTGCCATTCCCATACCCCCTCCCTCCCTTTCCCCTTAGTTTTGTTATTTCCATATTGTTTGTCAACGCAAGGCAACGCAACGCATCCAGATCCCGATCCGAAGCTAGCACTTCACGAACGAATAGTCGCATTCGTCGTACATATGTCGTATGCAGTCTGCATGCAAATGCTGTGAAAAGAGAACCAGATAGAGAGAGAGAGGAGGGGAGACCGCAGCTCACAGATATCGCAGTAGCAGTAGCAGTTCAATCACATTGCACAAAAGTTCGAGGTCAGTTATAAAAATAAAATAACACGCACACACACACACACGCAGACACACCGATAAGCGTTTGTATAAGTGTTCGCTCTCTGTCTCTCTCTCATTCGAATTTGTTTTGTATTAATTTTTGCATGCGACAAAATGCGAAATGAGTTTCTTTGTCTTTGTTGCTGCTGGCCACAGGATCGTTTTAAGATATATGATGGGGTTGCCTGCCTTCCTGCCCGCTGGCCACAAAAGCCTTTTGTTTTTGAATCAAACAGGGCGGGACACAAACCCATTCTCATTCTCATTCCCATTAATTCCATTCAAGTGGAAGTAGGCCACTAGAGTGTTTCGTGTAACTAGCGCGACGGCACTAAGGCAGTAAGGGGGCCCCAGAGGCAAACACTCGAGATCGTTCCTGCTGCTGCTGCTGCGGATGCTGCTGCAATTGTGTAATGCGAGACGCGGCCAATGACTCCAGCCTCAAGGATAATGGAAAGTTAGCAAAGAGAGAGAAAGAAACTGCGCAGTCGAGACTTGTTTTGTACCCCAGACAGCGGGGGACGCACAAGCCGAAAGGAGCCGAAGATCGAACGACTAAGATCGCAAGAAAGAACCGGACAGGAATGCTGTTGAACTCAATTTTTTGGAGTTAGGCTAGCCGTCGTCGACGTCGTCGCCGGTCTTCATCGTCTTCGTCTTCTTCGCAATGAAATGAAATTTCGATCATTTCCAGAGAATTCATGCCACAGATTTGGTTCTGGTTCTGCGGCTGCTGCTGCTTTAGCCGTTGGCGGCGGTGCCCAAGACAAACTAGTTGGACGACTCGAGTTCAAGGATCTCCATGGTGGCGACAACGGTTGCGGCGGTGGCAACGGGTTCATTAACTTGTTTGCTCGAGCTTCGAGCTTTTCTCCCTCTTCCTCCTTCTCCTTCTCTTTATTTTTTTTTTTGATGCCACGAGCATCCGCGGCGAGACAATAATGATCTTCGCTGGAAATGCGCGCACCCCTCAAATTGTTGTTTTGGTTGTTGTCGTTGTTGCATGTGCCGCTGTGTGTGTGTGTGTGTGTGTTTGGTGTCTGCGGTGTTGTTGTTGTTCTTGTTGTCGGTGACTTAATTGCCGCACCCAGTGCCTTGCCTGGTCAAGTAGTTAAGCAAAATTTTGAACTACGACGATTCGTTTATTTCAAGGGATTTTTATCAATTACATTCTAAGGTTTTTTTTACTAACGAGCGACTACTGTAGTTGTAGTGAATAGTTAATAGGGACGGAATCTTGCTCAGGGCCAAAATTGTTGTAGCTAGTGATTCACCACGTGACTCAACGGTGACTAACGTGGCTTGAACTATTTATACAAAGACTTTCAATCATTTAAGCCACAAAGAAAAACCCACAAAACTCATCAATGTCTTTGCCTATAAACCAGATCAAATACATGTGTCAACATTTTGTTTCTTAACGTAATGTGGCACATGGTGGAATGAGAGAGAGAGTGAGAGACAAATTCTGAGTGAGAGAGAAAGAAAGAGAGACAGATTCTGAGTGAGAGAGAGTGAAAGATTCTAAGTGAGAGAGAGAGAGTGAAAGATTCTCAGCGTAAGAGAGAAAGAGAGTGAAAGATTCTAAGTGAGAGAGAGAGAGTTAAAGATTCTAAGTGAAAGAGAGAGAGAGAGTGAAAGACTCTAAGTGAGAGAGAGAAAGATTCTAAGTGAGAGAGAGAGAAATTGAAAGATTCTAAGTGAGAGAGTGAAAGATTCTATGTGTAAGAGAGAAAGAGAGTGAAAGATTCTAAGTGAGAGAGAGAGAGTGAAAGATTCTAAGAGAGAGAGAGAGAAAAAGATTCTAAATGAGAGAGAGAGAGAGAGTGAACGATTCTAAGAGAGACAGTAAAAGATTCTAAGTAAGAGAGAGAGAGAGAGAGAGTGAAAGATTCTAAGTGAGAGAGAGAGAGAGTGAAAGATTCTAAGTGAGAGAGAGAGAGAGTAAAAGATTCTAAGTGAGAGAGAGAGAGAGAGTGAAAGATTCTAAGTAAGAGAGAGAGAGAGAGTGAAAGATTCTAAGTGAGAGAGAGAGAGAGTGAAAGATTCTAAGTGAGAGAGAGAGAGAGAGTGAAAGATTCTAAGTGAGAGAGAGAGTGTGAAAGATTCTAAGTAAGAGAGTGAAAGATTCTAAGTGAGAGAGAGAGAGAGTGAAAGATTCTAAGTGAGAGAGAGAGAGATTGAAAGATTCTAAGTGAGAGAGTCAAAGATTCTAAGTAAAGAGAGAGAGAGAAAAAGATTCTAAGTGAGAGAGAGAGAGAGAGATGAAAGATTCTAAGTGAAAGAGAGAGAGAGAGAAAGATTCTAAGTAAGAGAGAGAGAGAGAGAGTGAAAGATTCTAAGTAAGAGAGAGAGAGAGAGAAAGATTCTAAGTAAGAGAGAGAGAGAGAGTGAAAGATTCTAAGTAAGAGAGAGAGAGAGAGTGAAAGATTCTAAGTAAGAGAGAGAGAGAGAGTGAAAGATTCTAAGTGAGAGAGTGAAAGATTCTAAGTGAGAGAGAGACAGATTCTGAGAAGTTTAAACTCAAATTTGAGTGAGTGAGATATTGAGTAAGATGAAACACTAATACCCAATTCACACTAGGGCACATCACACATCTAACATCTAACATCAATGATGTTACGTATGAACTTGCCGTGCCAGATTTTCTCAAAATATTCCAACATCCCCTGGAAATGTTCCTATTCCCAGTGCGTTCCCTACAATTAGTTTCGATGTTTTTGATTCCACCACTAAAAAATTGTCATTCGCATCAAAAATGTAAACAATGTCGACGTAAATGAATGGCAAATTAGACATGGCGGGAACTGAGCAAGGTACGTAAATTGAAAATTTTAAAGTTATTTTTTTTAAATATTGTTCTAAATAGCACAAAAAAGCAAATCAATGCGGATAATTTGGACGCCTGAAAAGGAGGCCGTGCTGGTGGACTTGTGGTCTGAGTCCATTGATGATTTAAGGGGCGTAAGGAAGAACGCACACGTATTCCAGGAGATGGCCCAAAAGTTGCAGGCAGTCGATTCATCAATATCTTGGACGGATGTGAGAACAAAGGTGGATAATTTAACACGGAAGTATAGGTATGTTTATTATATATAACGCATGATAGTTGTTATTGTTTAACCTGTTTAATATCGGCTATTTATTGCAGGCAAGAGAAGCAGAAAATTGGCCCCAGTGGAGGTGAAACTTCTTCATGGGTGCTATATCCAAAAATTAATGAATCTAAATAATTTTAAAAAAATAAATCTAATGGCATTGACTATACTAATTAACTATAATTACCAATTGCTCCAATACATTGTGGAAATCCAAGGCCATTAAAACCCGCAACGCATTCATCCACCATATTATCGGTCAAAAAAATCTTTTGGCAAATACTCTGCGGCAAATTCCGCAATGAAAGCTCTGCAAAACTCATGCAAAATGTTGCACACACTATTTGGTGAAACACCAAACAGCCTTGCCACAGTTCGGTACTCCGCCGCACTCCCCAATGTGTACAGCGCGATGGCTATGCGCTTGTCCAGCGGGATAGCATACCGAAAGGGCGTGTCTTTTTTTTTTAAAACTCCCAGTCTTTGGACCAATAAAGAAAAGGACGCCCTTTCCATTCTTAAGCTTTCTTTGAAAAACGCTTCGTCGTTTTCAGGAATATCCTTTTCCCAAAACCGCCCGAACCGGTTCTGAAAATTGTGGAATAATTACTGTTTTGCTTTAATTTAAGTATTTATTTTTACTTACATGCATCCAAATCCTTTGTGGCATGGAAGCCAATTCCATGAATTGCTCCGCCTCGTAGGCTTCATCGTTACCCTCCCCTTGTAACATGCCAACAAGCTCAACAAACATATTATCTTGCTGTTGTGCGGCACTTATAATTGATAATTTATTTGTACTCATTTTCTTTATTTTTATTTATTAAAATGCAGCGCAAAATATAAACACATATACCACTTTTCGATAGAAGAAGAAGACAGCGGATGTTTGATGTTGATGTGAACAATGTGAACACGAATTTCACATCTTCTCACCGTTCCGCGTGATGTGCCCTAGTGTGAATAGGCTATAACACACACACACTAACAGCGAGACTGGGACAAATTGGCAATGGGAAGGCTTAACGTACCTTCCATCAAGCTAGAACCAGTTGGGAATTATAAAAGGCTTGTTGCAAAAATATTTTATTTTATTTAATATTTTCATATGGGCATTAATTAAAATTTCTCTTTTTAGGACTTTTTTTGTAACATATTTGTAACTTTTGCATTTTTAAAGCAAATTTTTAAAGCTTTCAAATATTTTAAAAGTAATTGCACATATACACACACAGCGCAATGCAATCGATTCTTATCGATAAACCTTTTACATACTATAAACTCTGTATGAACGCACCGATCTCAGAGACTATAAGAGCTAGAGACTTTATGTTTAAAACTTAAGCTCACCTAAGATGTAGGCGATAAAATCTTTTCCTAGATTGATTCCAAATTTCAATGGATTTTGCTCCTGCGTCAGTTATCCATATTGGCAATTTATTAAAGTTCTTAATGCCAAAATGAATCAGAATGAAATCGATCAAATCCATAAGTATAATAAAATACATTTTGATATCTTAAGGAGCTTGCTTGTGTGTGGGCGAGTGTGACAATGGCGACAATGACAATGGTACAAAACATATAAATAAACAGTTGTCAAGGCGAAACAGAAACAGAAACGCCAGATATGAAAGCGCAGCGCCAGCTATATGTTCCCGTTCACGTTCCCAGCTATCGCAGCAAAGATGACGCACTTGCAGCAAAAAGCGATGGCGGAGGCGTAGATGATCGCTGACGGAAGTCAACAACGAAGACGAAGGCGACGGGTTTACAGTGTAAAATATATATTGCATTGGCCTTGGGAGTAGCACGCACGAAACGGCTGCGCCTGTCAAGACGATTAACAACAGCAACAACAAGAACAACTGCGTCCCTGGTTTGCATCGTCCGGCAGGAGCTACAAAATTAATGCACCATATTGTGCGCATCTGTTGCATATACACACATACTTGCATATGCATTAGTATTGGGAGTCTGGAAGTTAAAGTCTGTGGCGTCTGCTGGATGTCAATTTAAGACCGCAAAAACCGCAGCTCACATCCCTTTTAGCAGAGAGTGAGTCAGGGACTGTCACAGGGAAATGGCATGCATGGTTGCATGCAACAGAATGAGTTTAACACCCGCATCTGGACACATGTTGCTGCTGCCACAGCCAGTCGATGCCAGTTGCAAGCTTGCAGTTTCTTTTTTTAACAACTTGAACCGGAAAACATGCGAATTCCTTGCGTGACATTCGTGAAGCTCATGACATTGTGCGATGCCAAAATCGTAAGATATATCCACATATATGTATGTGTGAAGTATGATGATCTAATTATAAACATCTTTGCAACTGTCAAGTGGCATATCTTTTGGGAATTACGTATACGTGTCGTTAGCCCCAACCTGTTTGAACAATTATTAATATTTACTAAACGCAATTGAAATTTCATTTCATTTCTGTTACTGTTATTGTTGTTGTTGTTGCTTTTGGTTGGTGTGTTTCTGCTATTGTGAATCCAAAAATAAATTGCGCATAAAGTTAAATCACTTTGACTTTGCACACACACACACACACTAAAAAACGCATAACAAAAGATTCTACACACACACACACACACACACAAACACTTGCATATGTATGTGGGCAGCGGGCAGTGCAAAATAAAGCCAAGCAACAGCAACAACAGCCAGAGACAGAGTCAACAACCTCCAGTGCATTACTCACTTTTAAAGACCGTGTGTGTCCTTCAACCAAAAAACTTATCTCCATCTCGCACTCACCTCACATTGCCCATCTCGCTCACTCCACGTCCCGCTCATTCGTTGTTTTTGTTTAGCTTGACTATTTTTTTTTTTTTTTTTGATAATTAAACAATTTTGCAGGCTGATGCTTAGCTATTGTTGTAGACAGCAGAACGTTTCAACTGCCTTCTCTTTCTTTCTCTATCTGCACATGTGTGCAGTATTGAAAAGTTTACTAATCGAATTTTAAGTTGTTTTAGGTTTTGTTCAATATATCTAATAAATCATTTGTACTTACATGCCGTTGATTGAAAAGTTCAGCTAAAAAGTGTGAAAAAATTGCAGCATTGCCAAGTTCAAAATTAAGGTGTTCCGACTCTTTTTGCGCTCAAATGAACTGCTGCGAACAAACTTCAGCTCAAAATTACTAGAAAAGATAAGGAAAAGAACAAGATAATCATTAGAATGAACTAAACGTTCAATACTGTTTCAATAATAACCAATCGTACCTGTTTTGGTACATTTCCACATTGGAGCTGCAGAGTGTCTCCGCTTCTTGCAATCACTTCATTCCCCACCTATTATTCTTCATTGATTTCGGCATCAGTTTAGACTTGGCGTCGATATTTTGAAGCTGCTGCGCATTTTGGGGTGAGATGAATAAACTTTAGAACGAATGCTTGCGTGCCCTGTTGTTGTTGTTGTTCAGCCCGATCTCTCTCGATTACCTTCTCTCTCTCTCCTTTCTGCTCTTGTCTATCTACTGCCCACGCACACAGGCGCAGCACATCCGTTGCTCAGCTGCAAAATATCTCAACATGTATTAGTGTCCGTATGTATGCATATGCATGTGCGTAATTGTGTGTGGAAGAGTAATGTCATTGACTGCAATTTGTTAGCAAAATATTTCAACTGATAAATAAATTGTACATATGTACAAACAAATATGGAGCTGTATATTTCATGCCAATGAACTCAATACAAACTGTTCACCCAAAATTTAGGCTGCAATTTGCTTCTTCTTTTTGTGGTTTTTGCAATTTGCGCCCCAATTGAAGCGTCAACCACAGCCGACGATGAAGAATAAAGTCGAAAAGTAAGAGAGAGTGAGATAGATAGAGACTAAGTGTTAGACTCTGCTCTGTTCTGTTCGCTGTTTCCACACAGGTTGGACGCGCCATAAACAAAGAATTCCTTTTGTTTGTTGATTCGTAAGTTGTTTTATTCTTTATTTATTTATTTTTGTTTTTTTTTTTTTGTTTTAATTTGTATTTTTAAACAAACAAGCGCAAAGTCGTTGTTAAGTTCAATGCATTCGTTCGCATAAGAAACAGGAACGCCACATATACATATACACATATACTATATGTATGTACATACATATGTATGTTTGTATTGCTTATTATCAAAAGCAGCGCGTGCATAGAGTTCAAGTTGATTTATCAATTTTTTTGTTGTTGTTTTCATTTTTGGGCATGTGCATACTAAATATAGAAAACATACGCTAAATTATTATCAGTTGACAGAATTTCACATAAATTATTATATTAATTATGATTTAATGAACATGTATGTAAAGTAATACAAAAGCACTTCTACTCCAACTATAAACGGTTACAATTGGCACCTGCCGCCTTTCTGGTTACTGATTTTGTCGGATCTTCTCCTGCGGGAGCATTAAGTTTCATACGTAACTATGCTCAGGTTACAAAAACAACAACAACAGCAAACTCGGTCAATAACTTTGAGACAGTTGCAAAACGCTTAAGTGACCACAACTACAAAAGCAAGAAGAAAGAAAACAGAAGAAAAAACTTCGATGTTGTTGTTGTAATTCCTTGCTGAACTGCTTTTCACTTAAGTTTCAGATGCTGAGTTATTTTAGCTGACCGGTTTAATGAGTCGGACTTAATTTGCGCCCTCAAAAAAAAAAAAGGCAGACAACACCCATGCAAGGCAGCAGCAGCAGCACCAACGGCAATAACAACAAGAACAACAACGGAACATAAGCCGCAAGAGAGAAAGAGATATGAGAAGCAGAAGCGACAACGACAACGACACGTCTGGCAACGGGGCCTGCGGCTGGGAGAGTGGGCGGCGCAGACTGCAGAAAGAACAGATATTTATTTATATATGTATGTATGTAAGAATGTACATATGTGTGTGTGCGTTAAATCGCCCGAAAAAAAAGAGAAGCAAAGCAACTGGCCGAAAAAAAGGGCGAAGTGAAAAACGGGCAACCGAAATACAAAACAGAATGATGCTCAAGTAACTCATATTCATGTATGTATGCGTGTGTGCAGCAGCGGCAGAAGCAGCAGCGACGTTGGCAGAGTTATCGCCATCGTCGTTGCCAATATAAATGACGATCGAAAGATGCAAAATGTTCATTCTGTCGTTGTTTCGTTTCTGTGTGTACATATGTATGTACATTTTCGCTGGCCAAGAATTCGAATATAAAAAGTCAACAAAATAATAAAATGAAGCATACGAAAGCAGCGATCACGCACACACAAGCAGAACTTCACACACACACTCACGCGGAATTCAACTTTTTTTCTGCAACGCTGCGTGTGCCGCCATTGAACGTCGACGCCGCTGGAGAGTATAAAAGCATAAACTTGCTTCGTACTCGAGTTTATTAAATCCAAAACTGTGCGAGTGTCAAGATCGTTGTGGTCCAAAACTTGATTACAAAGTGATGAACAAAACTTTTTAGTGAAGTGTGAGGCGACGCCCCACCCGAACGAGTGATATGTACAAACATTTCAAACATACATAAATAATTGATAATGCTAACAAGCGCAAACTGAAGAAGCTAAAGAAAAGAGAAAACTATGAGAAAACTAGCCGCACGCCCAACAAACGCTACGCCACGCGACGCGCACAAACATAAACGACAAACAAAAAATGAAAATCGAAAGTGTTCGTGTTCTACTGACATGGATTACTTCTGCTCCAACAACAACAACAGCTGCGGCGGCGTAGGCAACTATGCCAACAATAATAGCAGACGAGAGAAACTAGCGTTAGTTTCGTTTATGACGTATGAATTCAGGTACATGAGCAGCAGCCAAGGTGAGCGCCAACGAGAGCGCAGAGCGCGCTAGACAACTTCGTGTGCTGGGCGAGACTCAAAATAGAAAGCGATTAGAAGACCACGACGGCGCCACAGATAACGACGGCGACGACGATCGATTCGCGTGTACGTGCACTTTGTCATGACATTGGTGTGGGTGTGCGAATGTGTGGCCCGATGCCAGTTTGAGAGCAGAGCAAGAATTCTATCGCGACGCCAGTCAGTGGCAGAGCAACAACGACCGCCGTCGCATTGAACTTGAACTTTTAAATGCACTCACTCACAGAAACGGCTGCATAAACATACATATGTGCGTATGTATGTCTGTTTTCGTTGGCGCTCATATCAATTTATTGCTGTTATTCTAGTTCGGCGCTGTTTCGAAGCTCTTTCACGCTCTTCTCTATCCCCGGCCATTCGTGAATCCGCCTTCGGTTGGTTCGCATGAAATTTTCGCTGCTGAAATTTGTGCGATTTATTTAGTTTACAATTAATTTGCTATTTGACGAAAATGCGAGAAAAGTGAAAGTTTCTGTTTGCTTAGAGTGAAAGAGCTCGTTGGCCCGTGTCTGTTTATTTTTTATACAAAAAATAAAATAATACATGAACCGATGCGCGTACGCAAAGCACGAAGCAAACGGCACCAGCAGCAACATCATAAATTAATTCGAAAAACGTAAATGAAACAAGAAGAAAGCGGCGGCGGCGCACTAGCAATTTTTTCGGCGCGTGGAATGAATAAGGGCTATATCAAGCTCAAAGTTATATCACGTGGGAGAAGATCAACATCAAGACGGCCTCAAATCAATTTCCTTATAAATCTAGCCTCTACTAGGCTTTGTCTGTGCATTTTTATAGTCAGACATAGCCTATGAGAGGTTAGGTGTACCAAGTGATCTAAACAGCGAGGCCGTCCGTCAATGGGCGGATAACATCAAAATGAGTTTGCCGATTACCGTTACAGCGAGTGCATAGCACATGGAGCAGATCAGAACGAGAGCTAAGAAGCGAGGGGAAAACGATAAGCAATATATGAGAAAGAGCATGAGAAAAATATGTATTATTTGTATATACGTTTGTGTTTAAAAAATGGCGCACTGTGCCAGCGAATGCTTTAATCTTGTCTTTTACTTTATTTCACAGCTAACTGTCGAAATGTGGAACGTTTCTGTGGCTCTTTGCGATGCTAATTTTTGTTTTATGACTGTACACAACGAAAAAAATTGTTTGTTTATTAAACACTTATTTCAATAAAAAGCTGTTTCTGTTTGTTTGATAGATTCGCTGTCTTGATTACTTGAATATTTTGAAATGGGAGAACTAAATTGGTTATGTTTATCGTATGAGCTCAGCCGAGTGAGAGAGGAAAAGAGCATTGAATTACCCCATTAAATAATGGTCGCAACTCAAGCGACAAAAGTGGATAGAAAATAATTTTGCTTGCAAGGCCGTATCGGGGGCGATATGTAGAACGGGCAAATTATGTTTGTTGTTGTTTTTGTCACGTAATGACCTACGACACAGCCATGGCTCGCTGAAACATACTGTTTTTCTTTTGCCGGGTCATTTTCAAGAAAATGCGATCTGTTAATATAACAGTGATCTTTTTGTCGTCGCATAAGCAGTGCAACGCAATTGCTGGCGCTGCCAGACTGCCAAAGAAGATAGCACTGCTTGCCGCCTCTGGATCACTGTCTGCTACAGCACTGATCAATGCACTGCTTGGCGATTTGTACACAGCAAGCAGTTGCATTGCAACATACCAACAAAGAAGAGAATGCGGTTTATTTGACGTTAGCTTTATTGCTTATAGGAAGATTAATGCGCGATCGATCTCTTGCAACTCCCACAATGGATGCCATAAGAAACGTTCAATGGCCAACAATGCGTTTGCGTCTATCTGTCTGTCGCTTTGCAAGTTTTCTCACACATAAAAACCAAATTCGGAGACATTAGCCAAAAGGCAATGGATTGCAACGAACAGCAACAGCAACAGCGTTAGACATATCTTCCTTAATGGTAGTTGTATTTATAGCCAACGACCGAAAAACCTCTGCATCTTCGTCTTTTTTGTTTTAAGTATTTTAACTTATTTGTGCTTTTTTTTTTTTTTTGGCTTATGCAATTTGCAGTTGCAGTTGCAGTTAGTGGCTAGTAGCTCATCACATTTGGCCCACATTAAGTATTCCTGGTTGCTGTTTGACCTTCGGCTTGTGTGTAACTTACCATTAAGCATTAGCCACTGGCCAAGTTAACTAAAAATGGCCAACAACAACAGCAACAACTACGCCCACCACAAAATCAACTCTACAGATAATTAATTTTAAGCAACAACCCCCCACTCCTCGTGTAACTAAAAACTGGGCCTACAAAAAGCAGTGAACGAAAATGCATTGCAGTAATAAAATTGACCCACTTTCGAATCTGCAACCTGACCCAACTAGTGGTAAACCCAATACCCCGAAAAGAGCCAAAAAGCAAATCGACAAGCGTCAAACAACAGCAACAACAACAACACAAACACTTTAGTGCCACAGTTTAGTGTCAGGCAAAAACGAATGACTTAAGAAACGAACGCGATGCGACAACGAGCTGCCGGTCGCTGATGACAGCGCCCTCTTGTGGCTAGCAGCGTAAACTAAGCGCAACACGTGAGCAGTGTCTGTGTGTTTTTGTGTGCATACACAATCAAAATTAGTCTTACCTGGTTAATTTTAAGTGTCGCGCGCGCGAGAGAGAGGGAGGGAGAGAGAGAGAGCGCTGTAGTGGGGCGGTGGCAACAGCAACAATCACTTCACTTCAACTTTAAACTGCAATTGTTTGCTGTTGTTGGCAGTTGGCAGTTGGCAGACGGTGCAACTGTTGAATGCGAATTGAGTAATTGGCCTCTTTGGCTGCGGCTGCTGCTGCTGCCAACAATTCGAATTGGCATTGTTTTCTTTGTTATTGTTATTGCTAACAAGCAACAACTATCTAACAACAACAACAACAACATGTTAATTGACAGAATTTGAAAGGCGAAACACCTGACAAGAGAGCTATCGATAGCGTTATCGATACATGTGTAGCTTAAACGCTGAGTCATCGATACATTTAAATTCTTTATTCATTATGGCGCATGATATTCATATATATGTTGATAGATTTGTTGCAACAAGACTTTTAAACATTATCATTATCGATTATAGATCAGCATTTTGGCTAAGTACATTCACCAATTATGTTGCTGATATCCAGTAATTTTTGGTGAAGGGTATGCTTAACCCAACTTCCATTGAAGTTTTGGCTTTGAGAACTAATATAAGAGTATTAAGTACAGGGTATCTATGCTGCTAGCTTGAAACTTTTTACTTCTAAGTTGGTTTTGAAATGCGCTTTGGCTTGGCCAATTTAGTTTTTAAGGCTTAAATCAAGTGGCCATTGGCCAGTACAAGCCTTAGTCTAAGCCCAGTTCGTTGGCCAGCTAAATTTCATGCTCTAGATACTAAACATGCCTAGAGGTGTGCATGTGTGTGTGTGTGTGGCTTGGCAACAAATTCAAATACTTGTTGCATATACTAAACAATATATATAGATATATATATACACAAAGATATATATATATATATATAATAAAAACTTGATATTTTTATTGACTTTCGGATCGACTTGAGTTGAATATGTTTCTTGTTTCGTGTTGTTGTTTTTTTTTTTTTTTCAAAAATTGGTTCAAGCAGCAGCGAGTACGCGCCCCAAAATGCCAATGCTATAAACAACCACAACAACAACAACAACTATAACAACAACAAAAGCAATTTCCATTGTCCGCAAGGTGTTAAAAATGTGTTGTATAACCAAAGAGTTTGAGAGGGGAAGAGTGTGTGGGGGGGGGAAACAACTTAAAAATCGATTAACAAGCGCGTAATTATGGATACAAGTGTTGCAACAACAACAACAACAATAAGAGCAACAACATTCAGTTGATATATGAAAGTAAATGCCAAAGATTGGAGACCTTTAACGAATACAGCTCTCGGCACAAATGCCTTTAACCTTGAACTTGAAAGCAACAACAACAACAACCACAGGAATCATTTGAGAGAGGGGTGCCCTTTAAGATTGCAATTGGAAGGTGAACCAGAATCCGATTTTAACTGCGAGTGTGCGTGTGTGTGTGTTGTTGTGTGTGCGTGTGTTGTGGTGCGTGTGTCTTAACAAGGTCAACACCTTTCCTTTTGGCTAGCAGCGACAACATGCAGATAACATGCAGATCGAGATCGACACTTGACTTAATTGAATAAGGTGTAATAACAAGACTTCAAGATTGCGCATACGCCCCATTAGGTCGCCAGACACAAGAGTGTGGCGCCAAATGAATTTGAATTAATTACATAAGATTAATATACTGCCAACAAACCTAAAGGCAAATCACTCAATTGGCCCAATCAGTCATACTACACACACACAAATACATACACATATATACACACAGATTTATGTCAATAAATAGTTCATTAAGTGCTCCGCATTGTATTGAGATTATTATCAATCGTGGGCAGCAGCAAAATCAGACGATAAAAACTCGTCAGTCAGCCAGATACACAATTAATTAATCCAGTTTTTATGGAGCGCGTCTTGATTTAAATTAGTTTGACATTTAAGCTCTTAGGCCACGTTTACGGCTGCTGCTGACTTTTCGTCTTTGGTCATTGGTTTTGTGGTCATAAATTTGTTAATTTCTAGCACTGATGCTGCTCATCATAAATTGGCTTTTAGTGCCACTGGCCAAAGATGCCTTTGGCATTCAAATGGCCAAAACAACAACCAGTCAAGCGGGCTTACGGGCCAGACCAAGACCCAGACCACAATCAGACGTGTTTGATGATTGAACTTGATATCGCGAAAAAACTAACAAAAAAGTTGTTCTTATGTTTTTGCTCGAATTTATAACTAATTATGTATTATGTTAATGAAAGCAGTTGCTAAAACCAGTAGGATGCCTAATCAATAACTAAAATACTCGTGCATAACGAATCACAAAAAGAGAGAGAGATTTGACGTCAAAGGAATCCAGATTGATGAACTTAAACATCATTTATGAATGAGTTACAAAAGTTTTCTAACAAGTTGGCAGCACTGGCAGCATACATGTCCACCTATGTGTGTGTGTGTGTGCAGATTCATTCACTGCGCTTGCTGCGCCTCAAACCTACCTCAATTGAGCTCGCATTCGGCTTCGCTCTTTGACTCTTTGGTGCCGAAGACTGCAGATACTTTGAGCTGATGGATGGGAAGTCCGAAATCCGAATCCGAAATCCGAATGCGCGCTCAGCGTTCAGCATGCGTATAAAACCAAAATGAGCGACGTCTTACGAACCAGTTGAGAGTTGAGCGTTGACTTTGCAAACGGTTTTTTATATTTACAGCCAATGCATTCGCATCGCGATCCATGAACGCATCTGAGAAATAAAGAAAGAAAGATTGACTTTGTTTTTGCGTTTTGTGTGTGCGTTTGCAAAAGCTAAACCATCGTCATCGTCTTCGACTTTGTCTTCGTCGTCGTCGTCGTCAAGTGTTTGTGTTTGGCTTGAGCTTGGCTTTTTTATTCGTGCGACGTGCGAGCAAGCGAACGGTTGTTTCGTCTGCTTATTGTCTTTTCAGACTCACGCGCGCTCTTTTGTGCTAGTGTGTGTGTGTGTGCCTGTGCGTGTGAAGAAAGAGCAATATTTATACAAAAAAGCAAAAAAAAACATAATAATCAAAAAATTGTTGTTGTTGATGGTGGCGAAATAACGAAATAACGCCAACATTGTCGATGAAACAACAACAAAAAGAGCCATAAGAAATAGTTTTTCCAGTGCAAAAAATAAAAAAGCGTATTACATAAATAATAATAATTGTGTTAAATGCAAATGCATTAAAAATTGTATTAAAGTGTTGCCAACTAACTTGGATAGCAGCTGTCTTTGCCTTCCCTTGGCCCTCTCCCAAATGGTAGGTGAATGCGGGTAAACTCTCTTCATTTCGATCTTATACAATGTTCGCTGCTCCACATTTGATGGGCATTCAGAGCGTTTGTTATGCAATCCTTGTCACGGCTTAATGATGTATCGATATCGTTATTAACATATTTCAAGCCTAATCGTAAAAGGCAGCTGTTGTTGTTGCTGCCAATTGCGATTAAAGTCAGCGAAAGCATTGGCCTTAATTTGTTTAGCCAATTTGGTCAAACACCTGCCAATGCAATTGTTTAAACTTTGCCATTCACAAGCCAACAATAACAATGTTCAGGCATTGTGCAGCTGCCAAAGCGATGAAAATAAGGGGATTTTTCTGTTTTTCTGCTTTTTTTGACTGTATTCTAAACATGTTTTCAGTTCGGAATGGGGATTAAGTCTTGGAAGTGCTTAACGAATGGGGAGATCTTATAATTGTTAAGATATATATATGTATAAATAGTACAACAACAATGTAGACAACTCGAATTGCAAATGCAATCGATAATTTCGATAAGTGTTAGCGACAAAAACAACAACAACAAAAACTTGTTGTGGTTTGCGGTTATTTGTGGTTTTTGTTGCAGCAGCTTGTTTCCCTCTATGTGTGTGTGTGTGTGTGTGTGTGTGTGTATAGAGACACTTGCCAGAGCCACCCGCTCTTAGCTCTAAGCTCTTGTCGCATTCTTGGAAAATCTTAAAGCCAAACTCAAATACTCGCTGTGCATTCAATCTATACGTATACGTTATGAATACGTATACGTATGTGTGTGTGTGCAATTGCTTGCACATCATTTGGAAGCCGCTGGCTCGCTGGTGTTCAACAATGTGGTATGTAATTCATTTGCATTGTTTAACCGTTGTTGCACCGTTTGCTTCTTTAAGCGGCAATAGAAAGAGTTGGAGGGAGAGAGAGAGAGAGAATGTATATATAAATAAATGGCTTGAAGCAAAAAACGATTTACATAAAATTTATTGCTGCCACATTACAAAGTAATGTAGTTAGTTAATGTTGTAATTGCTGCGGCTGCTGCTGCAGTTGGTTAATTGTGTGAAAAGCTTTGGCTGAAGAGCCGGCACATCACGTATACGACACGTGGCGAGCCTTGAACTCGGTTTAGCATTTGAAATTGAAATACAAAAAAACCTGGGATACAAAACCATTTGCAAACCCGTTTGCAATCAATAAGAACAAACATTCAATACTTGATTCCAGACCAAGATGAAGATCTTCATCTTGAAGTTGGCCAAATTCGCACTTCACTTTAATGTTTTTGGGATTCGAAGGCGATCAATCAAAAGCACCTTCAATGCCCTGTTACCATAGCGCATTTGTGCAAGGTAATGGTTAATCAAAACTATATATAGCTCATGGTATATAGTTGATGCGTTGATGAGTTGATGATAACTGAACTTCTGCCCTTGTAACGAATATTCGTTCGAACACAAACATAATAAGCTGATATGTTAATGTTGTACAGTATTGTCTGGCTTAAACAAGAAGAAGAAGAAAAAGCTGCTGGTCAGCAGTAGCTGACGTTTTTGCAGTCTTGTCTATAAGCCATTGTTATGTGTGTTGGGTTTGGGCTCATCGATCGCTGAATTGTTGGATTGATGGAGCTTTTGATGGAGCTGATGCTTAATGGAATCTTAATTAATTATCAGTTGGCCTTTTGTGCTGCCAAAACTCTGTTCAAGCTGTTAACAATACAAAGCGGGTTTTCTGTGTCTCTCTCTTCGATTCGGTTTCATTCAGCGGAAGTGACAATATTTTTGTGGGCGGCTCTTTTAAGTGTTTGAAAGATCAAACAACAATACCAACAACAATATATCATCATGATTGACGTGTTTTTTTTTATTTTGTGTTGTTCCTTTCATTTGTAAACATGTTAATTTGATATTTGCACATTTAATTTGTATTAATGATTGAGCTTAACAAAAACTATAACTTAACTTTTTGATATTTATTATCTAAATTTCTCACTCCGGGGGAGTTTTTTTAATTTGCAATATTTATTTGTCTAAGATCTTGTCTAAGATCGTATAAATATCTTTGTTTGTTGTAGTTGTTTCATTTAAAAATTCACTTTTATTTTTCTTGTCGTCGTCGTCGTCTACTAGTATAAGAGTCCGACTTTAAGCAGGTTTTATATATAAAATTATTTATTTTTTTTTGTGATTTTGGCGAGCGATCAACTTTTTTTTTTTTCCACTGCCCGGCAGCAACTTTTTGCTTGTGTGTGTTTTCGTTATTGATTTTTTGTATTAAGCGCATTTCTGCGTACCGTTTTTTCAAGGCCAATAATCGAAAGGGGTTGGGGAGGGAGGTTGCTCGTCAATCTGGTCAAGCTAACAAGTTTTCTGTTGTTGTTGTTGTTGAACAATTAAATGTTGTTCGCAACGCCTTAATGGCGTTGAAACAATGCGTGTGCAAGAGAGTCCAAGTGTCAAGCTGTGGCGCCTCCAACTAGCTTGCATTTTAATCGGCATACAACTGTTTGGCCTAATCAATTTGGTTCGGGGTGAGATGATTAAGCCATGTTTGCACTTATATAAGTGCTGTTAGCCGATAATACGGGGCGGCATCGGCGTTGGCCATAAGTCGCGTCTCAAATCTCAAGTCGCAAGCTCTCAAGTGTCGTCATCTGGTGTTTCAACATTTGTTGTTGTATTGTTGTTGACTGGCGAGCAGTTCCGCCAATTAGCGATGCTTCCGCTGCAACAAAGTGCATGCAACAAAACCAACAACAACAACTGCAAGCATTTTTCCCAGTTTTTTCTCTTGTATTTTTTTTTGTTATTGTCATTGGATTCGCCTTACAGCAATGCACATTTATGTTGACGTGAAAATGAAATTTTAAATCTTTTTTGTTGTAATTAAGTTGAAAATATTAAAATTGTGGAATCTCTCTCACTCGTACACTTTGCTGCTGAGTTGCGACAAATTAAATAATTTGCAATTTGCATAAATTATAGGGTCATCATCAAAAAAAAAGCCATCAAACATTGCGCCTTTTTGGGTTATATACGCTTCAAAATTAACAAATTAGTGCGATGTTTCGCAAATCAACGCCAACAAACTTCCGAAACACACAAAACAAACTTTCCAAAAATGTCGCGCATGCGCTTGGAATGCAAAAAACTACGACTATAAACAACAACAAGGCCTTCCTCAGACATAACATAAAAACATGATTACAAGAAACAAATGCCCAAGTGTGGTATATACATACATACATACGTACATTCATACATATGTATTATGTAAGTTGAGAACCGAACAACAACAACAAGCTAAGCACAAATTGATGGCCCAGTCGCATGGATGGGTCTCCTCCAGCTGCAGCTTCCCTTCTTCGAGTTCGAGTTCGCATTCGCTTCTCACGCTTGTCACAAAATGTCAAAAGTGACGCCGAAAGAAGCATGCTGCACACAGCTATGTGAATACCCTTTCTTGCGTTGCAAACAGCATAAAATATATGCATTAAGATTACATTTAATAAGTCGTAAAAGCTTTGCTTGTTGCAGCTGTGGCAAGAGGCAGGCGCCATGGTCAACCAAAAGGTGAAAGACACAAACATTTTTTGGGCACGGACATCATTCAGTGGCGGCTTCGGCTTCAGCTTCAGCTGCTGTGTCATCATTCCATTGGCAGCCAAAGGTGCCTTCTTTGTCTGGGTGAAGATGAGTTTTAAAGTTAAGCCAATGCCCCTCCCCCCCTCTCTCTCTCTGTGCTGCCTGGCTGGGAATTGTTGGCGATGATGACCTTTAACGTCGCCTTCACTTCGCCAGCAGCAGCTGAAGCTACAAATCTGCATATCATTCATTTTGCAGCCAGTCCAACTCTTAACTCTGGAACATGGAGCATGGAGCTCTGTTCCAGGAAATGCGGGGGCGAACGCATGTTGTTGTTATTGTTTATGGTTATTTGTCTGCGGATTGTTGTTAATTGTTGGCTACGCAGGCGGCATCCATAAATTTCATGCGAAATGTCAAGGATTTTCATTCAAGCCAAAGAGAAAGAGAGTTTTTTGTTTTTTTTTTCGCACAATAAAATGCAATCAGCAACGGTTGCTAATCGCTCAATCGTTGTTGTTGTTGTTGTTTGGGTCGCTTTTGGAGGCCGTGCTGCATGCCTCTCTCTCTCTCTGTTGACACTTTAATTGGAGTTAGCTCAGTCGACAACAAATCGTGAGCAAGGTCGTCTTTTAAATGGTTTCTTTCTTTTAGACAGACAACAGCTTTAAAAACTAAAAAAAAGCTAAACAAAACATTTAATTTGCATAAATAAATTCTATTGCCGATTGGATCTGCCATTGAATTATCGTCTTTTAATGGCATTTCAAATGGGTTTTTCTTTTATGATACCTTCCTCCTTCCACCTCTGTTGTGTTGTGTGTTAATTTGGCAGTCGCTGTCAAATGATTGATGTGAAGTTTTTTTTGTGTCTTATGAAACGCATAGCACACAGAATTGGCAGTGGGAATTGAAAGTGGGTCAAGACGGCGGCCTAATATCCTCTTGTTAACTGCCAAAAGTGCGGGCTTGATGATGACGTCATCGTCGCATCAACAGCTAAGCTGAGTGGGAAAGATTTCATTAAAACATCTTCTTCAACTGGCGCATCCGGCGTATGACTCAGGCCCAACCTATGTTGAAGATTTTGTAATCTCAGTTAATGAATTTTTCTGCGTGTGTTTGGACCAAACCAAAATTGGTGGCCAATTAAGTGTCGTTGCCAGTTGCCACAACCAATTTATGTCTTACTTTTTCATCTCTTACATTTTAGCCATGTGCCTGCTGCCATAAAAATAAAGCCGCGCTTCCTAATTGAAAACTGCCAGCTAAATGGATGCGTAGCACGCGGCGAGACAGCGAGAGAGAGAGAGAGAGAGAGCGAGAGAGTGAGTGAGAGGCGAGACGCTTTTGCAGTTTTTTGGATAAAACAGCGTGATATTTGTTGAAGCAAACCGAGAGGCCAAAATGTGCAGCACAACGAAAATGGTTTACAGTTATAGAATTTTATGGCTTTCCGGCGTATTACTAGGTGAGTTGTGGCCCCAATCGCACACAAGACATATAATTGAATGCTAAGTGCGTCGATTAGACAAACACTTTGAGGCCAATTCGATGGCACGCGTGAGTCAAATAAATAATTTAAACGAAAACCAAAGACATTGACAGACCGTAAAAAGTGGAAACTACTTAATACCACTAACTAATAAGTTACTCTATATTAATAGCTCACCTTTTGCTGGTGGCCATTGATGCTCAGGAGCCAGCCAGTCCAGTATTTCAAAATCATAAGACGAAGGAATGGACGAATTTAGATAATATCACATTCTCCTTCGATTGTAAGCGGCGTTCGGTGGGTTTCTATGCGGACATGGAGTACAATTGTCAGGTAAGCAAAGAAAAAAAGCACTGCGAAAGAAAGAGATGAAACGAGTTGAAGTGAATTATGCGACTGCCTAAAAGCATTTGAAGCATACTTTCAGGGATTGAGTAAATTCGAAGTTTTTGTTTGTGCCCTAAATTGGTGTAATTTTTACCCTGTTTTTGTTGTAAATGCGTCAAATTTAATTATATATTATTTATTATCATTATTTATTTGTTTATTGTCAACTAATATCAGTCGACATAAAATTAAAATTAAATTATATTAAAAAATAAACAAAATTTAAATTTAAAAATCAATAACAAACTGAAATGAAATGAAAAAGTTAAAAAAATTAAAATAAAGGTGCTAACATAACCTTCACAAATGGAATCTTACAGATATTTCACATGTGTGACGAGGAGGGCAATCGAATACCACATTTGTGTGCGAATGAGACGAGCTTTAATCAGGAATACAGAATATGTGATTGGGATTACAATTTCAACTGCACAGAGTCGCCGGTAAGCTAAGAATCATATATAGCCAAATCATATAAAGGATATTAATATATTTGCGACTTTTCTGCTTAGAAATGGTTCTATCTGAATGAACTGACGTATGCGACAGATCCGCCAGATGAAGATGATGAGGACTACTGAATGCGATTAATAACAAATATTTATTGTCTTTGAGGAGGAGCAACAACGACATGATAATAGAGACTGGCATATGAAGGGGCCCCGTTGTAAATTTTCCATTAAAAAAAACTAATTTAAGAGATTTGTTGACGATATTGTTGAGTTTCGTTTATTGTGTATAGTCTAATTATCGAGAGAGAGAGAGGGAGAGAAAGATGTGTAAATAATTGTAAATAGAAGGCCACAAACTAACAACAAAAACAGCTGTACTATTCGAAGGCCGTCATATTGCTATATATTTGTGTATATAGTATATAATTTACAAATATTGTTTGTAATGTTTGTAAACAGAATGTTTAAACGAAATAAATCGTAATCAAATTGCGCCCATGAACAAAAAACAATTGCGTTGATGTGACAAAATGTTTTGCACCCATTAACAAAAATGTGAAAATTGCTTTTCATAAATATATTTTTGATTTTTTTCTGCACTGCAAAGTGGGAGTCACCGAATCATGCTTAACTTTTAATGGGTAAATAACCCCAATGAGTCAAGTTCAATGACGAAACGGAACGAACAATCAAACAGCAAAGCCAACTGAAGGTGGCAGTGCGTGAAATTGCAACACCTCGATGCGAATATTATAAAATGCAAATGATTTTGACTTAACAAAGTTAGTTACAAATCAGAACTTTAACTAAATACAACCACTTGGATATCTAGAACGATACTAATTTCACAAATGATGGCCAATAAATCCTGTTGCCTGCTGCTCCTTGTTTCCTTGTTTGCGGTAAGCTTTATAACATTAAAATCGATACAGGACTAAACTCTTTGGTCTTTATAGATTGCTGCTGCCCAGTACTATACTCAGTATAATCCCTACAATACGCCCAGTCCTACGTTCTCCAGCCTAACAGGATACTATTATACGACGCCATCGCCATACTATTATCCTACGGGCAATCAGTATGGCAGCACCAACACCAACACCAACAACAACATGCAAATACGCATCTGGCCGTATGTCATTGGACAATATATGTATCCTACCTACTATAATACTGACTATTATAATCCTTATGCCTCACTTAGTTCATCCAACTGGCAGAGCTACTATTCGAATGCCTATCAGAACAGCTATGGCAAGAAATAGTTCAAGTATTAAAGTGGAAAAAGAGAATGTTCTAAGTTAAGTTATGTATAGATGAACTGTTACCGAGTACAAACAAAATAAATATGCAAATGTTATATTCTAATGATGTCATATTTTGATGGCCCCAGCTTAAACATAGGCGTGAAAAACCGCTAGGAAAATGCCATATATTATTCCGTTGACACATTTTCAAGCATTCAAAAGCCAAACACTTGAAAATATTCAGACAGTGTCAATGACTTTAGGGCTAAAAGGTGCGTTAAGATTACCACACACAATTGTGTGTACTTAACGGGTTTCACACACTGCTGCTGCTGCTGCTGTTAGTTGAAGCTTGTTGCAAGTTCCATTATGTAATTGCTAAAACAAACGTACGAGCAATGAACTTGAAACATCTTAGTTAACACGGATGCACTTGGAGATTGTTAGGGAGTGTATCTGACCCACATATCTTCGATATCAATATGATTCTAGATAACTGTGAGGTGTCCATAATGGGATTAAGATATTCTAAAGATCAAATGTTCTACATATATTATAACTATAATGTTTGCTTACCGCTAGAATATATGCACTTTTATCATGCAAAACAGCTGCTGTCTGAAAGGGTCTTAAGACTCGGTGAATGGGGCTCCGCTCAATGGGCGGCTCACAGAGAGAGCAAAGAAAGAGAGAGGGAACAAAAATGGGTCAAAACAATCACAAAAGAGCGTGTAAAAGGTAGCCGGCAAATATGCACGTTTAACTTACAAAACAAGAAATGGTTAAAGAAAGACGAAGAAGATGAACTTTGAAATACCCTTTGGAGTGTGTTAAGAATATAGCCACTAGCATTGCTCATAATCGAGTGCAAGAAGTCAATAAGTGCAGCTACCACATGTTGCAATGCAAATATGATGAGAAACGTGAGCAGCTTGAGGGCAACAAGTATGGGTTAAAAGGCTTTTTCTGCTGCGTTTGGGTCAAATACGCCTTGTTGTCTGAGCAACGTGTGACGTCAGCAGCAGCAGCAGCAGTCGCAGCACGTTCGCCAAAGCGTTTTTATGCTCTTTTGGCCATTGCACGATCATTCGTAATAGAGTCAACAACATAAGCAGAGGAGCTCAACTGAACTGAGTCGACGCAGCAGCAGCTGCTGCTGCCGTTTAGGGGAAATTGTGAAGAAAGTGTTGAAAACGAAATTGTAACTGAGAGCCGCTGTGCGTTGCGTGTTGTTGTTGTTGCTGTGAGAGTCGTTGTCGCAAAGCAAACATGTTGAAGAAGCGCTGGCAGAGACTGGTCGGTTGTTTGGTCCAACTCCAAGTCCAAGTCCAGACCTTACCTGATGGCCAAGATCGCAGCCAAGTGGCAGTCAACGGGCACATCTCAAGCGTTGCAGTCGCGTCTCAAAGCCAAACCAAGAAGCAAAGCAAATAACGATTTCGCATCTCCTTGGCTTCTGTCTGCTCTTTTGCTTCGTATTAAAGCCAAGCCAAGTTTTAAAAAACAATTTGCGTGTGCAGTGATTTTGTTTTACTGTTGTTTTGCTTCTTGCGTGAAAGTCGTTGGAGCATTCAGTTAGTTAATTTTTGCAGCGCGAAGAGTTCAATGAAATAATTAAGGATACTGCAACAAACAAACGAAATTATAACAGTGAAATCACAGCTCAAAAACCCGATTGCTGCCAAAAACATATAATCATGCTGGTAAGTAGTAATCGTAGCAGTAGAAGTAGTGAGGAGTGCCATTCATATATGCTTAGCACGTGCTACTCTCTGGCCGCCTTACCTCAATTTGACTCAAAGGCTCAAAGCGTACAATTCTGGCCGTGTTAACAATGTTATTGTGATATTGTTTTTGTATGTTTGCTTTGCCAAAAACAGTCAACTTTCTTTTCAATTGTGGCCAAGAGTATCTTAAAGTGCTCTATTATTACTAAAAAAGCGAGTTTTATGTTTTCCATTTGTCGGTCACTCGAATATATTTTGTGACATGAACTGTGACTTTTTATGGCCACATTACATACTCTCGTACTCCTATTATCTAATGCTCACTTGTAAATTGTAATGACATTAATGTCTCTTTTGTTTTTTTGTATCTTGTATCTCAGCATCAGCATGCGACTTATTAATTTTATGACTTGTGTTATACTTTTGTGACAGCTTACACAACAAATTAGATATGGCACACAGAGATAAGGGGTTCGATTATCTTTTGGGAGTGGCAGTCATAAACTTGTAAGACATTCAAACCCACATAAACATTCTTGTTGTGAAATGCGCATCAATAAAATGCGAAAAAGGTTTATGGAAATATACAGCCAGGGGGCAACCTGATGGGAGCACATTTGCGTCATAACAAAAAATCTAATAGTTTTAATTCGTATGATTGACATTTAATTAGCTTAAATTTGTTTATGACAGTGATTCATACACACATTTATCATAATTAAGTCTAGACTATTTGCATAGTTGGTCAACAAATTAGAAGAACAATCAAGTGTTACACAAAACTACGTTAGGAGGAATGTGAACAATTGAAGGGTTTCATTTTGTGCAACACTTTCCATTTTCGCAAACAAATTTGACTCATCATTGAGCTCTGGAAAGTGCTAAAAAAGTAAGTAAACAGAAGCGAATCGGAGCGGCCACAGACAAGGTCTTCTCACATAATTTAGCAAAATTTGGCATGAATGTAATGTGCTTAACACCATTCCGGGGCGAAACTTTTGCTTGTTGTTTAAATATTTATACAAGAAATGTTTAAGTTGAAAGATTTCTCCGCGCCTCCTGTGATGTGGATTAGTGAATTTTTAATACGGTTACATCAAATGACGAAATCCAATGAGAATATGTTAATGAAGCATCGAATGCAGTTCGAAAATGGAGTGGATACAAAGTGAAACTGAGCCGGAAAAGCTAACTTCAAAACACGATCAAAGCAAATCAGTCAGTTTAAACAGAAATGAGTATGTAAATGACTTGGGTTTGGAACGCCTTTGGCTATATTGTTTATCACTTGTGTTTACATTGAAATACATATCAAATGCGAAATTAAACTCGAATTTCTTTCGTCTTTGACTCTTGCATCATAGTAAAAGCCTTTCATTTTGTTACATTTGTTTTCTGAACTTTTCCTTTTGTTTTAAGCGCCGAATGCAGTTGCAGTTATTTTTAATAAATTAAATAAACAGACAACATATTGATCTATGGCAGATGGTATTTAACTTATTATATATAATCAAGGCCAAACAGACGATTTCCATTCACAGTTACAACAAACAAAACAAAAAGATGTAGCTCAAAGCATTTGGCCCACAAAAAAGTGTGAGCAAAAAAACTTACACAAAAGATTGGACAACAAATATGATATTCACACAATGCCCTGGATGTGAAATGCTTTACATTCGCTTTATTGAATAACACAATGAACTCAACGAGCCAACGAACTTCACAAGATATGCGAATTCTATTTGTATTGTTGACCAAATAAAGTGTCTCAAATTCTACGCTTTGATTAATTTGTTTACATGGAATGATGCCAACCGTTAGTTAGTTCCACATTATTTGCCAAAGAACCTTTGTGATGTTAAACCTGTGCGTAGAAATTAAGCTATTATATGGCCACGCTCCAGGGAAACTTTTCGGGGCCAGAGCAATTTAAAAATCATAAATAGTTTCTATGCAGGCGGCTTCTATCCATAGTTTTATTTGTTAGTGAATTCTTGAAAATGGAAAGCGTCTAAGTAGCAATGACTTTCAGTTTTGTGCAAGTGGAATAGAATGCCCAAAACAATTAAGAGTTGTTAGTTGAGGGCCCCAATGGGAAGTTTAGCTTTCAATAAGGGCTTTGATTAAATCATATTTTTGAATTTCACTTTTGCTCATAAGCTTTTTGTGTTTTTTTTTTTGGCTACATCCCTTCATCAAAATTTGTGTAAGATTTATGTTTCAGGTTTTTTTTTTTTTTTTTTGCCATCATTTACATTTTGCAAATATTTACATATAAATTTGCCGACGACAAAATCAACGACAACGACAACAACAAGCAAAAGCTTATGAGTTGGGATATGTTGACACAGATTTTGTCAAACTAGTTGCAAGAGAGCGTTATGTAAAAGACGCAACACTTGCGTGCTTCACACACCAAAAGGGGCGACAAAAAATGGAAATTGCTGCAAGCAAAATATGGGTCATAAAAACTATTTTATGGGTGCGTTAAGTAGTTGACTCAGGTGTCTTAGGTGTATTCTGGAAAGCATTTCAAACTGTTACATTGGTACTTAAAAGCAGGTTCGCTTCCTAAGTCTTTTGTTTACGCAATTTCCTAAGTACGATAAATGCGCGTAATATAATGATGAAATGCGGCTTTTCATGTCATTGCTGTACAATGCAGTTATACAAACACACACACACACACACACACACTCATACTCTTAAATAATTTCTCTTAAATGATTTGATTGTACTTTCAGTTTCTCACATGGAGTTCAAGTGCGCGTCGCACGCTGCTCGCATTGTTGTTGGCCCTGTGCTGTCTGAGCAGCGCTCTGGGCGCCAAGATAACCAAAAAGGCCGACAAGCCGCAAGCCGATGCCAATAGCAATAACAAAGAAGACAAAGCAGAGGCAGCAGCTCAAGCAGCTGAGAGCAATAGCAACAAAGATGATGTGGATGAAGATGAGGATGCGAATGCCGATGCTGATGACGATGAGGATGAAGACGATGATGAGGAGGAACAATCAGCTGAAAAGGAAGCTGCAGTAGCTGCTGCTGCCACACAGGCAATAACAGGCAACAAGAACGAACTAAAGCCCACAACTGATCCCACAGATCTAAGTGTTTGGGGCATGGTGCGCTCACTGTGGAGCTGGCTACGCAGCGATCTCAGTGAAAGTCTCTTCAGCGATGACGACGATGAAAAGCCGGCTAAAGTGGGTGAGTCTGCGACCACAACTGCACCACATTTCCCACCAATTAGTAACTTGTTGATTGCATTTACGCAATACGTACTCTACCATCTACCATCTCCCATCAGGCAACTGATTAGCGACAACTCTAATCAACATTGATTGATTCACTTTCGTTTTCAATGAAACCTGACTAGAAACAACAACAATGATGCTTAAAAGGTGTTAACGCCATACAAACACACAAACATAAAACACATATTTTTTTATCTTCTTCACTTTATTTATGTGGTCTGGTCAGCTGAGAGTTTGCTCTCTTGACTTTGAGTTGAAATGCGACTCGGTCGTTTGGAATGTTTTTTATCTTCTTCTTTGTGTCTCAGCTCAGCACCTTGTTGTAATTTCACTTTCCGCATATTTTTTTTGTTTCTAAAGTCGCGCTTATGATTATATATATATAGACAAAAAGGCGCACACGCATCTACCTTTAAATGCTGAGAAAATATTTATGTGTTTATTTGTTTTGCGCCGCAATTTTTTTTTATTGGACTTTCGCATTGGTGAGCGTTCAGCTCTGTTTGTTGATGAAATTATCGCTATGAGCAGATAAATAAAAAGCCCAGCTCATTTTTGGCAGTGATGGCAAATTCAATGGGCATTTTTGGCAAAAACAAAAGACTCAGGCAACAAACTTTACTAATTTTAACCATTTCTTTTTGTACTTTGCAGAGGGCCGCACATTTGGCAAGATTCGACGCCTGCAAATGGCACTGGTACCCATAATCTTTAAGTTTGGCGTACTCTCAGCCATGGTTGCATTCCTAGTGGCCATTGGAATGAAATCTCTGTTCCTGCTGAAGGTGCTCGTCGTGATGAATGCTCTGGCCATTCTGGGCAAGTTCTTAACCCTTAAGACCAGTCTCTTTGGCTCGTATGAGAATACAGCGCCAAGCTTCAGCTATCCCGGCTGGAATCCGCATGCCAAGGAGTCGTCGTGGGCACCCACGGGTCTTGCCAGCTCTGGACCAGCACCACATCCGCCCAGCAAGGAGATTCACTTGCACATTCATGGCAATGCTCAAACACAGGCGCAGCTGGCCGGCCAAGGCTACAACTATGAGTCGCAAGGTGGTTGGGCCAGTCGTTCGGATCCCTATGGTGCCTACAGTCAGCCCTCCGGACAGTACCAGGAACAGCTGTCAGCTGAGGTGCCCAACAACACAAATCCCATGTCGTTGCTGCCCACAAAGTATCCGGCGCGGAGTTTTATACGCTGAGCGACTTTGATCATCGGCTAACGACCACCGAGTAAACTTTTAGTCAGCGACTTTCCGGGAGCGCAGCTTTATATAAACTTATGTTAAAATGGAACTAGTTGAAAAACATAGTTATGAATTAGGAGTAAAAGTTAATTAAATTATTCTCGCTTTAGCTTGCTGTAACTAGGCCTAAGACGATTGCTTATAACTTATTTATTATAACAATAAAATTAATAATTACAAGTAATGAGACTTTAATCAAGAAATGTCATTCGCAGATGGACCAAACTTTCGATTGGCATTACTTCGTCAAAATAAGCCAGATTTTCAAATGCAATACCTTAAAAGTTTCGTCATTAGCTCTTAAATAATCCTGCATTTAAATCTAGAAACCCAATTTTTACTCGATTTTCATCCCAAAAAATTTATGTCAAAAATCGATATGGCAGTTGGGCCAAACTTTCGATTGCCATAACTTTATCAAAACTTACCCGATTGTTAAATGAAATACCTTGAAAGTTTTGTTTGAAGCTCGACAAAAAGACTGCATTTAAATCTAGAAACGCAATTTTTACTAGATTTTTACCCCTTTTGTAGGTTCTTTGTACAAAATCAAACATCAAAGGGCGGTCGATTGAATTTCTTGACAATTTAGGTGGCTTAAATAATTAGCAACAATGCCTGACAACTGCCGTCCAACGATTGTGATTGATGTGTGAAGAAAGTGGCTTAACAGTTTGAATTCCGATACTCGGCTCAGCTCAGCGTAGCTCAGCTTTGACTTCGGCTTAGGTTTCGGCATTAGTTTTGGCTTTGGGGCATGTGATTAATTGGGCATTTGACTCGGTGCCACCGCAGCGATTTCTTTGGGACCTAGCTCAACAATGGGCGTGTGCTGACTTCACGTTTTGCTGCCTAATCATCAACATTATCGCGAACATTGAAATGGAAGTCAAAGTCATGGCGCTGGACACCTCAATGTGTGTACTTTTCGTGTTGTTATTTTAACAGTAGCCTCAGGTAGATGGCAATGACGAAGCGGGCAGCGACATGAGCAAAAAACATTTCCAATTTTGGCTATTAATTAGCGACGCAGTTTCTGTTGTTTTCTTTCATTGTGGGCCAACAATAGTGTGGGTAAAGCCAAACTAATTTTGCTAATGTCTACAGATGAAGATTTTTAATTTTTTTCAAATGCAAGATTAAGCTTTTTAAGTAGATAGAAAGATTCAAATTCGTGAGTGACTCTAAAACTGTATTCAGACGCCTAAACATATGCAACGCTCTTTAAGAAAACTGCACCCACCAATATAATAACTCACTTGCCTAAAAGTATGCAGCATGAATAATTACAAAGTTTGTGTCCTAAATCATTTGTTCTTTAAGCTCCAACATATTAGTTATTTGACTAATAAACGTTGTTTTGATTTTGAAAATCTTAAATTTAAGCTTGCAATCAGTCCACTGAGTTGCTCAATTATCGTTGTTATTTGACAAATACATTCCACACATCATGAAATATTTTTGTGAGTAATTATATTTGACAATCAATATGTATTTTCTGTAAGTGGCCTGCGTCTGATGAAAGCAATTTAAAGGAGACGTACAGACCTGAAACAAATCGTCGTTCATATAAAAACTCAACTGACAACTGTAACAAATTTATGACGGCGCATATTGTCTTGTTCGATAGAAACTTATAAATATGTATCGACTGCCGTTACGTTGCGGGCAATTAAGACGGCTAAAAAAGCCAACAAATACTGGCAGCCATGAAATGTGTACAAGCTGATCTTGTCCAAGTGATACGAAGTCTGTCAAAGCCGTCAACAACAACACCAACAACAAACAACAGACAATCTTGCTCTTGAACAAGCTTTGTCCTTCTCGGTAATCATACCCTTCCCCAGGGTATTACTAACACTTGATGAAGTGTATGACGTCTTTGAAGATGGCGATCGTATTGCTTACATTCACAGTTATCAGCTAGTGTATGCCATCTTCGGCACGCCAATGATAGCTATTCTTTCTTGTTTTCAATTAAAAATTGCTAAAAAGCACATACGACGACGGGGTTTTTGTAAAGCTGGTGTTAAGCGCGCCAATTAATTAGTCGTAATGCCTTAAAAAAGGCTCGGATTTGATTTTAATACCCTAAGCATTAACTATATGGGGTATACTATACAAAGTCATTGAATTGAACTGCCATTAACGAGTTGTTGAGTTTCTCCTGACATCTATTCTTGCGTTTCCTATCGGCAAACCACAAGTAACACAACCTCTTCCCTTACCAATTAAGACTGATAGCTAATGTACTGTTATCATTGGGAATGGCATATATTTGCAGTGGTTCCTGGAATAGTTACACGGTATTCGCATGTGCGTAGCAGCAGCCGGGACATGATGCATTCTTTTGTGTTTTGTGCGATGTAAACGTGGACAAGTGCGTGGCTATATATTACAAGTTGATGCATCCAAATCTATGAGCGGTTGCTGTGTTGACCACATCAAATTTCACTGCTTTCTAACGAATCAGCAGGCCTTAGCAATGCGATTATTGAAATGCGCTAAAGGTTTTTCTCTCAGCCGCAGTGCCGTTTGGCCACAAATCATGTGCTGCTGCGGCAGCTTTTGTCTTTACAAAATGTGGATAATTGCACCTGATAGGAGACGTCGACGCCGATGGCAATGGCAATGGCAATGGTGATGGCGATGGTAACGACGATAGCAATATGGTGACACTGGGACTGGGCTACTAGCTGTAGTGGTGCCCCGTTGTCAACGTGTTTCCTTTTCTAACATGATAATTGGACATGTGCATGAACGTATAAGAGGATGTCAGTCAGCGTTTACCTTTGACAGTCTATAGTTGGCATCATCTTTAACTGGATGCCCTATTCTTCTTTTTTTAATTGGCCACACACACACTTATAGCGACATATATATACATTTTGAAAGTGAAATTGATCAACGTCAGAGTGGACTTTACGTGCTTGGCCTGCTGATATTGTTAAATTTCTTGCATTTCGTAATCCCACAATCAAAATGCGAGCGCTTCATCGATTCCTCGCTATAATTATTATTAATTTTGATTTTTTTCTTCATTGTTTTTTGGCAACTTTCATTTTGTCACCTCGTCAAAGACAGCTAAATAAGCAAGTGACAGGTGTCTAAGTTCAGTAGATGTAAAAAACGATATATGTTTGGCTAACTGGACTGGACCAAAAGTAGGGGAAGACTGCACCGCTCCCCCACACACACACACATATCAGCTTGTTAATTTGTCTACACAAAATTCACATTAGCTTGCTAATTGCTGGGGTCAATAAGAGATGAAAATAAGCGTTTAACGGGTTTGGGGATAGGCCTGCAATTTCGAAGTACAAACAGAATTAGAAAGAAAACTTTCATTTTTCATGATTTTGTGTGGACAACAAAGAATTTGAAATGATGCAACTACTGGAATTGCGTAAACACAAAGTTAATTTAATTATCAAATAATTTACGCAATGCGTGAGGCGCCTAAATAGGTGTTAAGTGCACAAAAAGTGGCCAAGAGAGTATTCTTTCAAATGTGTTAACGGATTTTCCTATCTGTCATTGTTGACATTTCTCTTGAGTTCAGGGTTCACTATTGGCCAATTCCTTGCATATCAACTAATGTGACGCTCGATATTTGGCTGGCGGACACCTTAATTGAACCAAACATTGACCAAGATGGATGTCGCACATAGTCCAAAAATGTGCAGAAGCGACTAGCGTGGTAAACAAAATGTTTGCTGCTCTTTTGGCTCTTTAGCCGCACGGGTTGTTGCTCAGTTAACTTTCCACAAAGAGAGCGAACGCTTTGAGGCAGCTTTCACATTGCGCTCTCTTAGACCAAGTCAGCTGCAGCTGTTTTGGTATAAAACTTCTTACGTATGCGCGTCATGGCTCAATCTTACCTTGAACTTGGTCGTGTTAAGATCGCTGCTAAGACCATCTTCTGTGATTGTTGTGCCGGCGTAAAAGATTTGAATATTTATAAGCGCGGTTAATTGTATAGTTTTTGGACCAAAACACACATAAATAATCGTTTGAATCGATTTCTTTTAAATCGTAAATATGGAACAAAGATCCGTTCTTTTTGTGCGTGTCGACAAGTGTACATAAATCAGTGAGAACAGTGAGAACTTTTGTAACCGATTCAACGATTAACGGTATCTCGACATATCTGTTTTTGTTTGTAAGAAACTTCACTCCATTGGACGTTAAATAGTTTTCACGCCAAAAATGGACTGGCAGCGTGCCTCAACAGGCGCTGGGCTCTTTCTGCTGCTGCTGCTATGTTTTACTACACAAACGCATGCCTGGAGCCTGCCTGCCCCCGACTCCAAATCCTCCTTGTGGTCACCAGTTGTACCGGCTGCTCGACAACTAAATGGTAAGTAATGCCAAGTCACTTGCCAACTCTTGAGTCTCTTGAATGACTCAGCTCTTGGCTCTTGTTGCATAGTTTTCTTTTTGTGTGTATGTAAATTAAATCCAAATCACTTTTTATTGCAGTGAAATTTTAGTTGTTTCTTTTATTTTGCTCATTAAGCTTAAATGTGAGAGCGCAATGATTTTATTAGCCATTATATCATAGGCAGGGAGCAGATGCCGATCTCACTTAATATGGGAATCTATTAAACAGCACGAACAGAGGAGTATGCCTTATTAACGCTGACTTTCTTGGGCAGTGCAGCAGAACTGGAATACTCGAATTGTTGGGAAAGGGTGGGCATCTGCTTCTGTTTTGCTTTTTTGGAGCAGGTGACATGCTCGCGTGCATTTTCTTCGCTGAGCAATCAGCAATGAGCATTTAGCAATTAGCTCGAGGTCGCCACTTGTGCGAGGTGCCACAAAAAAAAAAGAGGCACAGAAAAGAAGTTAACACAAGTGTGTGTCTGTTGGCCATGTAATATGGGTCACTAATGAAGTACTTACAACTAAAACTAGAACTTGTTGAGTCTGAAGACAGACGGCATTTAAGCGGAACTGCCGAGGGAGTGTGGAAAAACTTAAAAATAATGTGTAGTCATTAAAGAATAAGCACTAAAAAGCATGACAAAAACCATGTGCACAAATCAAATTGCTGCTAAACATGACGAAGTCTAGATACACTTGTTAGTCTTAATGAGCTAACTGTTAACGTTGTAATCAATATTACATCTCTTCTATTCCTATACAAGTTGTTAAACTCCCGATTAAACAAAAAGCCAAGAAGACTAACAATGCAAAGTAAACAGACAAAACTAACTGATATCTCTTCAGCTGACCACAACACAAACAATACTACCTCAAAGCAGTGGGGCCGTGGCAAAGAATTGAGGCGTTGTGGGGAGCTGACACCAAAAACAACCTGAAAATTGTTCATAATTGGGTTATAACCGTCATATGTGTGGTTGAGTCAGTCCAGTGTGTGTGTGTGAATGTGCCTACAACTTGTCTTGTTTGGTGGGGTTTTGTTGTTGTTATTTTTGTTGTTAGCAAACAAAAGCTAAAAATTAATCTGCGTCCGAGTTAAAAAAAAAAAAAAAAAAAAACAGCGGCATTGACAACAATTTCTCAGTGCGTTTGGAGCGCAAAAAAAAACAACAAAAACAAAAAATTAAAAGTGTTGCGTTCATTTTTTTCTTTCCTTTAAACGAAATGAAATTTCATTTTTTTAATTGCTTTGGCTGGAATCTCGCTCAATAGCCCAGTTTGGCAACAACTGGATGTGATCTTGTTGTGGGCAATGCATCGGGTGGCATTGATTGTGGCTTACACAGCTCAGAGTGTCACGGATTTGCGTAAATGTTTGATCATGTAGCGCAACTCGTTAGTTGTTGACATTTTGTTGTTATTGGCTTATGCGCTTCTTCGACACACAAACAAAACACATAAAAAACTGTTTGCGAGATCGAAACCAGTGAAAGTTTATTGAGCCGCATTTGCTTACCTTGCCTCACACATTGCTTCTGCTGCTTCTTGATTTTGGCTAACGGTAATGCAAAGTATGTTGTTGTTTGGCTCACAGGCATACAAGTTTCTATTTCCACAATCACAAAGAATTCTTTTTCCCAGATAAAGAAGCCAGCAGCTTAACAGTTGTGTGTTCTCAAAATAAAGACAACAAATTGAAAGAAAGGAAATGGAATTCTTGAATACTGTTACTCACGTATATATCTCCAAAATTACCAGACTTGACATTCACTTTTACTAAGTACTTTGATCATGGGCTATCTCAGTATTTACCATAACTAAATAGACTCGTATTTCACTTTCAAATGTTCACCCAGGGGCACGCTTAACTTTTCATATTTTACAACTTTATCTGCATTGTCGTTAGAATTTCTCGTGATTATGCTAATATTTTATGAGCTACTGTTACAAACCGCCATCGGGCATACCGATGAATAACATAACTGTCTGGCAGTTAGTCTGTTGGTCAGTTGGCCCACATGCCCAACAGTCCAATAATCCATAGATTTTACAGTTGAGTCCATTTGCCAATGGCAATAGCATGCAAATATAATAAACGCGTCACCCATCATCAAGTTCGAGGCCCATTGGCCACGCCTCCATAAAGCTTAAGCAAGGGTACTTACGACTACGACTACTATAGCAGGTAGTATAATAACCATGGGCCACGCATAAATATCAATTGCAGTGAAAGTTCAAATCGTAACCGAAATTAGCCCAAGCCCAGCGCATGGGCATTGTCTTGGTTTAGAGTATGAAAGCGTGAGCTGGACGCACGCCCCACAGGCAAGTTGCACAGCTCGATGCGGCAGCATTTATAAGACGCCAAACAAAACGCAAACAAATGTCAGTTGCAAGCGTGGGTTGCAAGCAAGCATGCAACAACTGTACAAGGATTTCTATCTGTTGAATGTCACCAAACAATTTTGTTCACATGGCAAATGCCAATGCCGCATCCTCTTCCCATTGCACTGGGGACATTTCGGCCTTAAGACTTTCTCTTGCCATTGAATGCATTGAACAGAATGACAATATTGCTCGTTTGGTTGGGTCAAAGTCAAAGTACATCTTATTGAAAGTAAGTTTTTTGTTTTGGCAAAAAAACAAAAGAAACTATTTTCACTTGTCACGACACGAAGATGTTGCAGCTGCTACCTGCCACAAGATGCAGTGTTAATTAAAACGATGACACGTTTCTTATACGAACTATAATCATAAAAATTGCTCAATTTTTGAACTTCAGCCTGCCACAACAAGTGTTGCAAATTATGGCTTTGGGTCATGCTGACAGACTGTCAAACAGTTAAACTTATTATTAAAGAAGCAACTAATAGACGGTCAATTGAATTTGTGACTAATTAGGGCAATTAAAATGTTTACAGTAGCAGCAGCAGCAGCAGCTGCTTTTTATTTAATGCCTGATTAATTGTGTAGTCTTTGCACATTTTCACCCGAATGCGAAACCGACTATAACTATGTTTTAAACATGGCATGCGCCACTGACAAGTGGCAACACGAGATGATTGGCCAGCAACAACAATTGCCACACAAGGTGTTATCAGTTTGTTATTGTTGATATTGCAGCTTGTTGCTGGTCAGTGGACTTTCACTCAAATATTTACGCTTGGAAAAGCAGTGTGTGTCTGCCACATGTGGCACACACACACACTTTTAGACACCAAAATCAGACCAAATTCCACTTTTGCGTGAGCCAATCTCATACCCATTTATGGTAACTCTGCTCAAAGAGACATCACTGTCAACTAACTAATCCAATCGTACTTAAACTCAAATATTTCTCTTGGTTATTTTAATAGATATCTCACCATATTTGGATCTGGCGCTGTGTCCCATACGCGTGGAACCCTGGGGCTGTGCTCGACAAAAGTCCGCAAGGATTCTCGATGTCTGGGATGATGAACTCCAATTGCAGTGGCAAAAACTGAAAGGTGAGACACTTGTTATACGTCATTTTGTGTGAATGAGTGAAAGACGTGCTAATGAGCTCTAAGTGAGAAATAAGGCCTCCTATACCAGCAATGTCTCTGTCTGTGTGTGTGTGATTTATGGACTTGGGTGAAAATTAAACTTAGAGAAACTTGCAAATTGCCAAAGACACTCTCAAACGAACTGAATTCAAAGTGCATGAAGAAAAAAACAGAAGAAGAAGACAAAGCTCTTAACATGTTGCAATTCACAATAGAGTTCAGCAGTCAAGTCGAGCACTATTTATGTATGTAAATCCCCGCTTTGAGCTCATTTAAATATTTTTTTTGCATATTTTTGTTGTTGTTTCTCACAAACAGTCGAGGCAGATCGTCAGATGAATGCAACGATTGAGAGACGAGGCTACAGCGCATCAGAGCTACCCATCAAAGAGAAGCCATCGACGTTGCTGAAGAAAATCGAGATTGGTACCAAATACATGAAGGAGTATCTAGCCGAAACGATGGACGGGTAAATATAGCTGCGGCCAATAACAAACAGCATCAAGTTAGATGTGGTAGCAACGGATCAGGTTATTTACCGTTTCTTCTCTCTTTTGCACCCGCTTAGCTTCCTTGGCCGTGAATACGAGTATTTGCAGTCATCGAAAGCAGCAGATGATAGTGAAAACGCGGACGATGACGACGTGGATGATGATGAGACGGATGCGGAGGTGGCAGAGGAAGAGGCAGACGAAGAGGATGATGAAGAGTCTGATGCATCTAATAGTGTAGATCAGGAAACTGCTGACGACGAAGAGGATGAGGCCGATGCGGAGGAGGAGGATGAAAACGAGCCAGAGACCGAACCCGAGCCCGAAAATGAAAGTGTAGCAGCGAATGATGTGAAAACGTCTGTGTTTAGTGACGATAGCACATCGGGTGCTGTGGAGTTCATAGAGCTGGAGGATGGCGAAGAGAATGCAGCGGGTGTGGTAAAGAAACCTGGCGGCGGGGGTGGCAAGCGCAAGAAAGATAAGAAGCGCAAGAAGAAGAAGAAGAAGGGGCAACAGGACCATCAACAGCCAGCAACATTGGTTGTGGTGCAAGCAGCGCCAGAGCATCACGATGTGGATACCAGCCATGGAGGTCACGAAGGCGGTGGCCATGGAGGCGGAGGCCATGGAGGAGGCGGTGGTCATGGAGGAGGCGGTGGCAAACCTCACAAGCGCAAGCAAAAGCGTGGCAAGCGCAAGAGGAAGCATCAGCAGTCAGCGGTGCAGGTAGAGCACGAAACAACCGACTCCCTGGGACTTGGCCTCGATCTGCTGGATGACTTGGTGGATGTCGCTGAAGTCGGAGTTGGAGGAAAGCGCAAGCACAAATTCCCAATAAATTATGGTAGAAGTAACGGAGGTGTGTGTTGTTTGCTGCGTGTGGTTTTAAAATGACTTGATCGCACCATTTCCTAAGCACAACTAAGTGCCTATCTATCGAATAAACTTAATAATAGACTGTAAAAATCTCACACTTTGGCCAAAGCCAAAGCTCAAGTACGTTTGCAGATAGAGAAAATACCTATGAGCTCTGCAAGCGTACAACAAAGCTGCTTGCTATAGCAGCGAGCTGCGCGTCAGAGACGTGTGCTTGTTGAACTGCTTGGCAAGCAGTTTCTTTATGGTGTTGGTGTATCATAGCGCGTAAGCTTTAAGCTATGTTTAAATCAAATCTTTAACGGTCATAGAATTAAGTTTTGTATATACTCTTTTTTTTTTGCCTGCTTTATGTGTTATCGTTATCGTTTCGTTATCGTTAACGCACTTACGCGCACTGCAGTTCATACTAACAAACACCACCCTCCCAAGCGATAAATATCGTTAAATCGTTATAAATTTTATGCGTTAACTTTTTTGCTTAGAGTTTAAGTTTCGTTTTGGTAAACTTCATAAGCTAATAGATCCAACAATTAATTCACAGTTACTCGCGGCAAAAAGAAGAAGAAGAAGAAGGCCTTAGCCAAACTGGCTCTGATTGGCTCATTGCTAAAAGCCAAAATCGAACTGTTGCTCAAGATACTGGGCGCCCATTTGCAGATTAAGTTCTTTGCCATAGCCCTGATCGGCTTGCTTATAAATATAGCACGATTCTGGATTGATGTGAAGAGGGGCGGCACGCCCGCAAAGGTAAGTTGAGGGGCACCCAATGGGAAAAAGTTTTTTTTTTGTTTTGTTTTGTTTTTGTATCACGACACGAACAACTTGTTCCGGTTATAGGACCATTACTTCTTGTTCTGAACATATCTCTTGCACCCTTCTTTTCAGTTAATCCTAAAATCTTAAACACACAAACAGCAAAAGTTTATGACAAACGGTTTGTCGTCCCACCAAATTATTTTGTTCCTGTCTCACTCTTACTTTTCCCCTATACTTACACGAATGATTCTCTCTGAATACCATATTGTATATATTATACCTACATATATGACAACACAGATGAGGATGTTTACTGTTTTCACTCCAGCTGCGGTTTCCAGTTACAAAAATTATGACACAACAACAGTTCCAAACCTTACAACAGACCTTTAAACAATGTTCCATTTGCTAACATATTCAGAGCTCTTTGGTTTCAGATATGGTAAACTTTTGGACAGCTACAGCTAACAGTAGATAGAATAAAACCAAAAATGACCCCAAAAAAAACTAAAAAATATAATCTATCAAAATACAAATACAAGTACAAGTATAAACGTAGCGTAGCCTCAAACATGTAACCCCCACAATGTAAGTATGGGCGTGCCACGTGTGCCACACACTCTCTCTCTCTCCCTCCTACCCGAATGATAACTCCGATGGACCCCAAACTCACACACACACACACACAGATACTCAGTTAATCTGATCCAACAGTCCAAACACTCACAGCTCTTACATTCTTTGGGCTCTTTGGTATTTCCTTGGTGTTTTCTCACTTCACGCCGTATTTGCATCATTTGTCTAACTAGGTTGTCTATGTCGAACATGCTCATCATCAGCACCATTACGAAGACCATGGCGAGGATTGGGGTGGCGAGCAGGGTGGCAGCTACTGGAAGCGTTCCCTGCAAACCGATCCATCTATCGAGGATACTGACTCCTCCACGGATAGCTATCAGAACAGGCCGCATCAACATCAGCCGCAGCAGCAGTCGCAGGATCCACAATATATGGCCTATCGCAACCATTACAACCAATGGCAATAAATATAAATATATCGTATATCGTATTTAATCGTATTATGACGCTGATTATTAAATAATCCCTAGAGTCCTAGTTCGAAATTAATTTTAGCCCAAATGCCAGTAAACCAATTGTAGTTGTAACCCCGCCTTAGTAGAAATTTATTTATTTGATGTTAGTGCAATGACCCCATGATGTAAATTTAAGCTTAAACCTTAACTTTACAACAATTACAATAATGCTATTGTCGAATCGTAAGTGAAACAAACTAACATTAAGTTATTTATTTGAATTATTTATTCTATTCGTATGTTATGTATGATGTTTGAAACCATATTAAAAAATTTTCAATAACTATAATGCATCAAGAAAACTGAATTATTTTTTGGGGGGAATTTCCTGGTCCAAGAGCACATTGTAAACAATTTCAAAATGCGGTCAATTCTTGGAGGAATTTCAAAATTTCACCTATGCGGCCGTGCGCTTGATTCTAATTTCTGTGGCCCAATTCTAGCTCAGAGCACTGCTCCGTAATACCAAATAGGTGCTACGTGCTCCCTAGACACCAATGGGTGTCCCGTCTCAATAATTCGCGCATGTGCGACGCGTGCCTCAAATGCTGAATACTCAAAATTCGGCAATGGCTAAATGTTTGCTGCCATAAGCAATTAAATGTGTGTTTGACAAACGTCAAACAAGTTAGCATATTGCCAATTTATGGCTAATAAATTGTGAACAATATTTGATGGATTGTTATGTTGATGGATGTCGACCCCCTCGATATGCTAAAAAGAAAGTGATCAAAGGTCTAGTTTAAAGCGTTTCACACATTCAACATGAACACATTCTGACACGTTTGTTGCCACTTGTATTGATATTGACCTTGTTTCAAGCATACTCTGCAAATGCACTAATTGAAAGAAAACCTGGAATTGAAATGCCGCAACATGCGCCTTATCTAGTGGCAGCAATCACAATTAAAGTTGGGAGCTACTGTTGTTGCTGTTAAGTTCGTGGGTTCGTGCAAAGAAATGCTTATCATTAGCAAAATTAAAATCAATGAAATTGGCCATAAAAATTCGATTGCAGTTGAATGCGTGGGAGACACTGGAGGTGTCTGCAAACGTGTGCCACATAATTGATGTTGATCAGACCAAGAAATAGTTTAGTTATTTTCAGCACTTTCTAAACTCTCGAGTGGGCGGCCGACCGACTGCCACACTGACCGAAATTGTGGGTGTGGTCACACTTTACTACAGACATTTATCATATCAAGATACAATCTACAATCTGTTTTTCGTTCTCAATGGTTTGCCAAAATCAATTGAAATTCTCATTGGCGAATCTGCTGCGCTGGAATAACGGTTAAACCCAACAGTGGGTCCAACGTGCTCCGCTTGCCAAAAATACAATACAGAGCCAGAACCCGTCGAAAGGAAGTGTTTTGCGACACGCAGGTCAAGTGTGCAAAAAATTTTCTAAGCTTACGATTTGCTCTACTAAATGACAGAGGCAGCGACGTGTCATTGGTATCAGATGGTGTCCATCAATTAATTTAATTTAATGTGGCGCACTAGAAAGTGCGACTGCATCACGTATACGACGCGTTCTCCTAGGGTTTTTGTGGCCAGTGGGTGGGGACATCAACGCCCACGTGCCGTCTGAAGTGATTTCAAAAACACAAATTTGAAAAGTGCTCCGCACGATATTTCCATTTCCATTGCACTTTGATTTGCATTTTAGAAAGTTACACGTGTTTCACGTTGCATTCAATTCAATTCAATTCAGTATTAATAGTGTTAACCGCAGATACCAAAAAAAAAAAGGAAAAGTCAAATTTGACAAAAAAATTCAATTGGGATTTCTATAATAATAATGCCCATGTCTGGTAGCCAGCCTGCCTGCCTTTCTGCCTTTCTGCCTGGCTGTTGCCAAGCTACCACATCTCTATTCATAATTTGTTTATCATAATTCCAGTCAGGTTTTCAGTTTTTGCCAGCACTTGACGTAGAATATTACACACGTCGCCCTGTTGTCAACGGTTATATCGTTATATCTCTGCACGTTTAAATGTCTGTCCAATTTAGCTGGTTCTTCTTCTGGTGCTTCTTTTTTCTTCAGCCCATAATGCACTTAAATTTTACTTTGTTGCCAAGTGCGCAAAATGCATGAAGGCATTTTAATGCACATGCGCGAAAAGCTAACAACTACTTAAGAGCAATTTAGCTGCCCATCTACCATATTTGGCTTGTACGTAAATAGATATATTGAGTATTTTTATCGCTATATGGAAAATGGTAATGTTTGCAATAAATAGAACTAACTTAGGAAATGGATACAGAATTTCATTCTAGACATCATTAATGTGCATAATGTATAGTCTGATTACTAAGAAGTTGTGGAGGCAACTTGACGCTGATTACACTCGAAAGATTGCCCAGGGAGAGCGATGAGCAAGAAGTTGCGACAACGCGTGAGATTGCAATTTTATGTGTACCAAGTGGGATTTTTTTTTGACAAAAAACGATTCGTTGGGGTTCAATGTCTTGCTCCAGTGCGAGAAGAGTGGCAAAGGATTATGCAACGAAACGAAATATCATCATGTTTTGGCTTACACAGCAACAACAACAAATGTCGCTTATTAAGTCGCATTATTAATAATAATATAGAATGGTCTGCTTGACTTTTTGACTACACGTACGAGTATTACGCGTCAATTATGAATTTCTAATTTGATTTAACGAGTAATGTTGTCAGTCCAAATACACATTGCTCCCTGCACTCCCTGCCTGCCCCTTCCTTGTGTCTGTTCTCTATCAAACTCACGTACAGCGGGCGCACAGCAAAAAAGCGAAAGCTACAAAGGCCAATGGCATCGTAAACAACAAGTTGCCATAAAAACATAAATAAATATCGAGCTAATAATCATTTTATACATTTCTTATTAATCACTTAGTTGACTTTTTATGCACCTGTCTGGCGCTTGCAACATTGTTCCCTTACCAAAACCTTTTGCAGCTAGCGGCATGTGTTTGAAGCTTCCAATTTATACATCTTTTTGATATCGTTCATCTTGTTCAAGTGGCTAAAATGGCGTTTGGCATAATAATAAGTTGGCATTCAGATGAATTTTTGCACATGTCAGCAGATCTTTCTTGAATCACACTCCTCAACTTGAGTGATGCGATGCTCTGAAAAAAGTGAAGAGAACAGAAGATCAGTTCTCAAAGATTCTTTCTTCTTTTCTGCTTGAATTTTAGAGGATAAACATTTTGTCTGTGTCTCTCATTCTTGGTTAACTCTCTGCTCATGTCTTGCGATCCACAAAATGCGATCCACACGTTGCCATGTCACGTTCGTCAACAATGTGAGCAATTGCTGTTGTTGTTGTCGCCTACATTTCTTTGCCGCACGCACCTGTAAGTGCTGTCGTGTGCGTGTGTATGTGTGTGTGTGCTTGTGGTATTTGTTGGGTTTTCTCTACCTTTTGCATTCTTAATAAATCAAAGTGAAGAATATATAAATTGGGCGTCACATTGGTACGTCGGTCGCAGTTCGTATTTGGAAGCCAACGGTGCCTCACAGGTGTGCAAGATCCGCAGACAGTGTACGAGTGCAAGCTTTGGTGTTAACTACAAATCGATCTACTTACTTGGATATCAATTGGATAAAAAAAATAAACGCCAGCATTAAGGATTATTATGTGCAATCGAGTTTAACAAAAGTGAAAAATTGTGATATATATATATATTTAAAATTCAACAAATTTCGTGAATCCGTTCATCATGTGGAAGCTCATCTGTGTTATGCTGCTCCTAATTGCCTGCTGCAGTGCGGGACCCGTTGCCCATCAGGTGCGTTCGAATTTGGTTGCATTTGCAGACAACTTCCGTTGCGTTAAGTTTTGAACGTAACGGAAATCGAAACGGTTAATAAAATGTTTGCCTTTTAATGGGCCCAACTCCCAGTTGAGTCACTCCACTCACCCAAGGTGTCTGCGTCTGCGCCTTCTTCTAGAGACATTTGCATAACTCTTTTTGCCGTCTTTGCTTACTTAGTTGGTATGCCAAACGTTAAGCCTTTTAACGGCTAAATGCAGCTGAGGAGTCGGAGGAGTCGTCAAAGTATTTATAGACAGCTGCAGGTTGCATTCTTGGCAACGTTTTAGCAGATGAGAATAAGATCTTTCCAGAAACTATACGAATATCGTTGCCCTTTCTCTTCAGTCATTAAAATGCATGGCTACAACAATGATGTGATAACATTTAAGCCATTCATTCGAAAGTGACTTCAATTGCAGCGCTGACCAAAAATGGTTTCCCGCCAGCTGCGAAGTGCACAAAAAATACAAACAGAAAACAAAAAAATAAAAATAAAATAACTTAATGAATAGCTATTGCTTTGCAGGTGGGGTAATTCAGTTTTCACTTAACGCCAAAAACTAGAACACAAGTGAAATTTTTGTGTTTTTTTCGTATAGCTGCCTAGCCATAAAGACGCGATCACGTCACGTGCTTCGATTCACTTCGGCTTGGGGGTTTTGCGCATGCGCAGCACGTAATCCCTTAGTTGACTACTAATATCCCTTCCCTATTGCCCTTCACTGCTTGCAGAGGAAGCATGTGCCCATTGCGGCACGCGAGGACATTGCACCTGTGGCTGTGCAACAGGAATCGGATATGGATGCCGAATCACCAGCGGAAACGGAAACACAAGCAGCACCAGCACCAGCAATGGGTACATTGACGCTGCCAAGCAATGCGACGTCCATAAGGGCGGACATCACAGATAATTTCTCGTGTGCAAACAAATCGTATGGCTATTATGCCGATGTGGAGAACGATTGCCAGATCTTTCATGTGTGCTTGCCGGTGACCTATGCTGATGGCAAGGAGAACACCTTCCGTTGGAGCTTCATTTGCCCCGAAGAGACTATCTTCAGTCAGGTAAGCAAAGTACACAAATCTGTATATTAAATACTAAAACTGTTCCATAGGAATCCTTTACTTGTATGCGTCGCGAGGATATGGGCATTGAGTGCGAGGATAGCTATCGTTACTATGAGCTAAATGGCAACTTTGGTCTGCCTGCAGAGGAGGAAAAGGAAAAGCAGCCAGCAGCTGTCGAGAGTGACCAACCTGATCAAGAGAAGGAAGCTTCTGCTCCAGCTATGCAAGCTGCAGAGCCAGCTGAACCCGCTGAGCCAGCTGCTGCTGCTCCAGCTCCCGCGCCAGTAAAGGTGCAAAAGCCCAAGCCAAAGCCCAATCGCCGCAAGCCCGCCGTTACGTACAACAAACCGCCAAGGAAGGCAGCCGTGATTGCCACAACAGCTCCAGTGATTGAAGCAGTTGAGGAGCCCGAACCTGAAGTAGTTGCCATTTCATCGAAACCCGTAAAGCCACAGCGCTTTAACGCTCGTCCCAACAACAACAAGGAGAAGCCACAAATTATTAAACCCGTTGTTCCTGCAACTGCAGCTCCCGTTCGCAATGAACTCTTCAATGCGATACGCAAGCGTCCGGCAATCTTTAACAAGGTCAGCGTCTCCAGCACCAAAAAGCCCGTGGAGGAGTCTGAGCCAGCAGTCACTGAAGCCGTTGCCCAGGCAGAGCTCAGTGAACCGCAGCCAACATTAAAGTTGCAGACAATGTTTGTGGAAACAGCACCGATTGCTGAGAAAGTAGAGGAACCCGAAGCGCAAGCATCCGAAACAGCTGAGATTAGCATAGCACAGCCAGAAGCAGAGCCTGAGGTAGAGGCTGCTGCAGTAGAGGAATCAGCCGACAAGAAAGTGGATGAAGTGATTCCAATTGAAGCTATTCAAGAGATTCCCGCTGTAATCGTTGAAACACTGGAAGAAAAACCTGAACAAGTTCAGCAGATGGAAAGCAAACCAGCTGAAACGGAAGTCATGCCTGAGCCCGCAATCATGGAGTCCAGTAGCTCCGACGAGGAGTCCTCAAACAACATTGAAGCACTCGAAGCAGCAAAGCCAGCAGATGCGCCAGTTAGTCTTCCAGCTACTCCACAAATGACACAGCACAGTCCACTGGTGGAACAAATGTTGGACAACGAGAATAGCAACAACAATGGAGTTCAAGAATCTATTGGCGGCTTCAAGCCCGTGGATCCGGTCATGGCTGCTGAGGCGGAACAGCTGATAACCGACTTTTTGAACACACTGCGCAAACACGAGGAGAAAACTGAGACTGAGATGAAAAATCAAGCAATGGATATGGCCGAAACAATTGTCAAGGATGACTCCAAGACAACAGCTGCAGAGACCGATGACATCTCTATTGAGGAAGCTAAGCTGCCGGAGCCAGAAGTAGTCGATAAAGATGCATCGGTTGAGGAGCAGTTGACAGAAGCTGAGCCCCAACAGAAACTGAAACAGGAAGACTCACCCATCATTAAGATTATGCAACTAAATCATTTGCCTGCCGACTATCAGATACCTGTACAGGTTGTTGCCGCGCCCGAATCAGTTCCAGAGGACATCAAGGAGAAGGAAACTGTGTCGGAGACGGAGATGAAGCCGGTGGAAGAGCCTGTTGCACATGATGATGCACAGGAGAGTCAGGCGACAGCTTCATATATGCCACCCATCAGCATTGATGACATTGTTGAACTGGTCAAAGAACGACTAGATCAAAATCCCAAAAGTGAACAGATGACGCCTATGGAACTGGTACTCACACCGGGTGCTGCAGCACCCATGACACTCATACAGAGTACTTCAGAGACCAAACCACAACAGGAAGTTGAACCAGCGCCAGTAGAAGAACAATCCGAGCAACAGGAACAGATTTTGCCCATTTACAAGCGAGTTTCCGAAGTTGAGGCTTCTGCGCCTGAGGTACGTGAACCAAAATCACACTCAAGAATGGATGCACGCAAGCGTCGTTTCCTGTTTCGCGCCGATGCCAGTTAGAGATCGTATCTCATCCTCCAAGCAAACACCCGCCCACAATCAGCCCGCATCTGGCTGTCCCCACTTTAATGACTAATTTTTTCGGATTTTCTAGTTGTACGCAAGTTGAAATTTAAGTTTAGCATTGTTGTATCCTTGAGTTAAACAAAGACAAAACAAATTACTATAAATAAAAATATTTAAAAAAAATCAAAGACAGGTATGTATTTGTTTTTAGGGGAAATCTAGAAAGGTTCGCAAACTTTATCGTGCATTGGTTTGAGTGTTTAGAGTTTGTTAAGTGGCATTCAGCCACTGAACGGTAGAGATAGCCAACTTAAAAGCATCTTTAGAATTCTTTACAATACATTTATTTTTAAAATCGTAATAGTTATGTTGTTGATTTCATATAAATCATTTTGTTTATAAGTATATAGTTTGCTTTGGGTAATTAGCTGTATGAGGCAGCTGCCATGTGAGAGAGGCAGCCCCAGCAGCTGGACGTTAAGTAACTATGACAATCACAAGTTTACACACACAACTCCCCGAAACCCCAAATGAAATACTGAAACTTTGTGCTATGCCTCCGTTTCCTGATCCAGTTCGCCGGCTTGGATTTCCTCTGGGGTGCGCAGATCGATGGCAAACTTGTGTCTCGTGGGCGTAATGGCATCGTTGGGCGTGGCATTGTCCCCAGCGGAATCTTCGCCACTTGCCTCCTTCACCACACGCGAGTAGTCCTGGAAGGCAGCCGAGAGTGCAAAGGTCAACTTGCGGGCCATTGCACGACTGTCACAGACGAAGGCGTGCACCTCAAAGGGATGCGTACTGGACTCATCCTTGACCACGATCATGGCAAAGACACGCGTGTAGACCAAATCCTGCACACCATACGATATCGTATCGATGGGATAGCTCCAGTTGTTGATGCTCGCCTTGGGCGATATGATTTCCAGCTGGACGCCAGCTGTGGAGACCTTTAGTTCGCAGTTGGGCAGCACTCGGTTGGGTGGCAGATTCTTGGCCACGCCCACCATTAGATCGACCGGCCGGCGTGTGTACTTTATGCCCCACAGTCCACGCGACGTTTCCGAGCCAATGTATTTGACCTGTGAAGGGATAGTTGGTGGAGTTTATTAAAATGCGTTGCAAGCTTTTACTTCCGGCAGCACTTCATTTGCATCCAAACTCAAACCGGATGTCATGTGCTCATGTGAGTTGTAGTTGGTATTTTTTTTTGGCTCTCTGTGTGTGCAACGAAGTGAGACGAATGTTTGTGTGCGTTTCTGCCTTTTGTGCGCTGAAGCTGAAGCTGATGAACTTGAATCTACGCATTTACCAAATGTAATCGCTTTTGTGCAATGAAGTTTGCGCTCTGTTTGTTTGTGCAGCAAATACTCACCTTGAAGGTTATGGGTAAATCCTCAATATTAACTTGTACATCCAAATCGCAGCTTGGAGTGCTGGGGGTACTGGGGGTGGAGGTCATCTTGCTGTTGCTGTCGCAGATCAGTTTTTGGCCAAATATTCAACTGCAATTGGGAATGATTTTAGTACTGGCATCAAACAGACATCGATTCCTTACCATATCTTAACATTCTTAATTTCTAAGTTTATTTGTTTGAGCTTTTAGCTGCCTGTTGTTGTTGTTGTTGCCCCGGCTACTGAATGCTGACTAACGTCACCCACAAGAGGTAGACAACAACGTCAACAATATGTGTTTGTTTCAGAGGTGACTAAAGCTGGCAAAGCAAAGGCAGACGGACGTAGCCAAGCCCATTGCGCATTGTCTGTTTGCCTCTGCTCTCTCTCTCTTTCTTTCACTCTCTTTCGTACTTGCAAGCGCTGTATAACAACACCAACAACAATAAACACATTGTTATACTCTAGTTACATGAGCTTTATCTTTGTATACATTTGGGGTAATTGGGCAAGAAGACCTGAATAAGTAGGATTAAAAACTATTTATAGAAACAACAACAAAAGACTGATAAGCTGCCCAAATTTAAGTAAGAGCATTTCAACTTCGACCAGCCAACCTAATTGAATTTTTGTGGTTTTAGCTGTTTGTTGCTTGTTGTTGTTGGTGTTTATTAAAAATGCATTATTAATACTTCCGCACGATGTGAATTTTTTTACTGTACTGTGTAAGGTGCAGAGCTGATAGCGGGAGGCAGGCAGCAACAACAACAATGCAACTGTATACTGTCTGTTGGTGTGTGTGCGTTGCAAGTTAATGACCATAGAGATAAAAACAACAAGACAAACAAAGCACATTTGTAATGAAACAAATGTTATTGCAGTTGATTTGCCTCAAACATGACGTCACATACGTACTAATGTATGTATGTCTGACTAACTTTTTAATGGCCAACGACCTGTTGACGACGCCTAATTACAGGTCGAGGTAGATATATTCTAACTGCAAGAGTCGCCACTGGGAACTAGATCAGAGGCAGAGGCAGCAACAACGGGTCCACAATTTATCGCTTAGTGTAATCAGAGGCGAAAAAAAAATGGAAATTATTTCCGATTCGCAAATATTTTCTATGTATGCTTTGTTGCGTTACTTTTGTTGCTGTTAATGTTTCGCTGCGCTTCGATTCCGCAAACCTGAATGCTATGATGTTAATGTGAATATACTTCACGCCGCGGAATCCAAAACTGATTGATTGCCACGAGTGCCGCTTATAAGTATGTAAGTATGTACATGTATGTATGTATATAGATGACAACGATAGAGTCTGCTGAAAGCCGTAACCCAATTTATGTATAGGTATAATTTTCCATTGGCATATTTTCTGTTTAAACGCTTTATTTGTTTGTAGTTCGCTGAGCGGAAGCTGCTCATATGAGCATATCTCCGATTACATTTAAGTATTTTTTATATATATTATGCGTAATTATATACACTTTGTTCAAAGTTACATATCCTCGCACACTCGTAATTCGTTATGATTATTTACATTTCCATTGCTTGGTGACTAAGTTGTTAGTTTTGTGTTCTTTTTGTTTTTTTGTGCAATGTCTTTAAATCGCTTGCTATCAAAAACGTCGCGTTTCTGGGCTATCTTATCACACTTACACACGCTCACACACACTCACACACACACACACTAAACACATGCACATGCGTTGCGGCATTGCTTAATATTTATTTAATTTGCGCATTTTACACTTCAGTTGTGTTTGCCTATTTTTAGATATATTTGCTTTTGTTATCCAGTAGATAGACTTTTTTGTATTATTTATTTATGTGTTTCTATAGTATATTAGTTATTAGTTGTCGCTAAATTACCGTTGCTTATCACTCAAACTCTCGCATGCAGCTAGCTCGTAATATCCGTACACCTGATTCGAATGCGGCCGATCGCGCGACTGAAACGACGAATAACAGATAAAACATAAGCAGGTGAGCAGCGAGCGAGCTCTAGCGGCTGAGCAGTGAACTAGTGTGTATGGCTACTGTTTTATAGCATACTTTGTGACGTGAGAATCATTCGTTTTTGGAGACTTACTGTTATACTTTCAGGCTGAAATTCTTATAGCTAACTTCCTATAAACAGCCATAAGACTGTTGCTATAATTTATTTGCTATAATATGGTTAGCTTCGGGTTTGTTGTCTTTGCTTGTTGACTTTTATGGTTGATGCCGAAACGTATGCCGAAACGTATGCTATACACGTCAAACTAAGCTTTGTCATTAGCCCAGTATAAATTTTTTGGGATTGTGTCTTCACTTACCATTATTTTGAGCTGGAAAAAAAATAAAGAAATGTTATTTTGTTGTAAAGTAATTTTAAAGAGTCCATAAAAATGTGAAGAATGAAGCCTCTTGTTGACCTTTATTCAATTTGTTCAACTTGAATTCAATAACTGCCAAAATTATTCATATGGTTGTTGTTGCAGCATACGAGTTACCCCACCTCCCACCCTCTGCCATCTATTGAATTTTGCGACTTGAACAATAATAAATAATCGCTAGTTGAAGCGTTTTGGGGCGCCCAACATCGGCAACATCAGAAGCAGGCGGTGACATCGTTGGCCAATACCATTTGACATTGGCCACAAGTGAGCTCAGCATGTCCCAACCACCCCCGCCCACCCCTCTAACCACGAATCGCTGTCCACGTTCCTGTTTTGTTTCAAAAGCCCTTCCAAGTGTTGAGTGTGATTAATGAAATGAGGCTCTCACACAGAGAAAGGTGGGTGGACAGGTGAGGAGGGGGGATGATGGTTTCTTTGGCTTGTTTCGGGGTTAAATAGAGTTCAGGTCGAAAGTGTAGTTGATTTTGGTTTCGCTCGCCGTTACACTTCATTAATTTCTGTGCATGGAATATAATTAATTTGGTATTTACTGAGAAAGCGAGACCAAGAGAGAGAACGTTTACGCGCCTCCAAAGCCAAAGGAAGCAAAACCTGGCTGCAGATGGGAAAGTCATTAGCTAAATTGTTGAAAATGTATAACGGCGACAGGTGTTGTCACAACGTGTGAGCCAGGACGCTTGGGATGTGCTTGGGGAGCTCAGATCAGGGGCATAAGATGTCGCAGACTGTTGGGGATGCCTAGACAAAGCCACTTGAAGCGGGAACAAGGGGCGCTTCCAGTGGGTCATTTAAATTCATTATACAAAAACAAACTTGAGGCTGCAAAAAGCGAACGTTAATTGACCACAAAAGTGGGCTGAGAGAGAGAGAGAGAGAGACATGAATTTTCATTGCGTTGTTTTTGTGGTCGCTATAGAACCTAGCTGGAGCAAGCGCCAGCCAGGAGGATTTGTTTCAGCTTCGAAAAAGGCGGCCGCCGTGTGACATTGAAATCCTTTCAGTGGTTCAGGAAATGAAAATGATGACAATGCCCAGTCAGACAATAGTTGCGAGCCACCCACAAAGTACTTGCGCCATAGCCTCTTTCCCCCCTTCACATTTTCCATGGTTGGCTACGCATCGTTAGTCGCCGCCGTCGCAGTTGCTGCCCAAACTATGCAAAACTCAATCGAATTGAGTAATGCTTTCGCCCCCTTTTGCCCAACTCACATCGAACTGCTTTTGATCAGCTTCAACTTGGCCATTTAATTAACTGAACAGGTTTCCTGGTAACCTCTCACACTTTCCATTCGCAGCTTGACTTGCTTTTAACTGCTAATCAATGAGAGATTAAGCTGGTATCATGCCCAAGGCTGAGCAATTTCTTAAAATCCTTCCTGGAATTTCTTAAATCTTTAAACACAATCTTCAATTTTTAGGTGGGAGGCGAGAGAACGTATGAATACGAATATGAATTCTTAATGCAACATACACACAAGGTCAAGGAAACACTTAATCTTAAGGTTTCTTTCCGTGTGTTTGCTTTTGTGAGAGAAATCCGTGTTATTTGCAGGACAAATACACATGTCACAATAGATGAGCTTATTACCGCTTACAGTTGCCCCCAACAACATCTATCTCTGTGTGTGTGTGTGTGTGTTTTGTGGCAAAGGAATCAGAATCACAGCGAAGCAAAACAAAATCCGCCAAGTATCAGAATCATGTCAGCTTACACCATACATATAAGTATACTTAATAATTTATCAGGATGCTGGCCGCAGGCCTTGAAACAGCATCCATCTCTATCTCCATCTCCAAGCTACTCCTGGTGTGGTCTCTGCGATGACGGATGAGCTGACGATTGACGCTGTTTGGATGTTTGTGTGCGTGAATGTTGATGCTGATGTTGATGTGCCGCTGAAAGGCGTCGTCGCTCATAAATCAAAAGCCATTGCTACCACACAGTGGCAAAGTGAAATCCCAACCGAATCCACGCTGCAGCTGCAGTGACAGCAAATGTTTGCGAATTTTATGCGAATTACGCCTAATTAGCATTTTTCCCGTATGTACATCCCACTCCCTGTCCCACTCCCCATCCCATTCCCAGTCGTAGTCGTCGCTAGCGTTCGTTCTGCCTGATTATGTGGGCGATTGCGTATGCAAAACATAAGTGCCCTTTGCCGGAGGGGGGGACATGCGGCTGATGGCATATGGCATCTGGCCTCAGTGTAGTGCCTACAAAAATGCATTTGGGGAATCGACCCGCCTCCAACCCCATCCTCCTGGGATGCCACAACTGTTGATTTTCTGTCGTTGCCATTGCGTCGTCGTAGTCTCAATAAAATTATGCGAAATTGCAATGTGTTCGACCGAGTGCAGCAAAATTGTATTTGTATTTGCAGCACCACACAGTTGCAACTGTGGCACGCAATGGGATACGTGCAAGGGGGAACGCACAAATGGACTTGGGCTTTGGAGTTGGAGACACGACGCGACCCGCGGGTCAATTGTTGACTTAGGGCCGACAGTTGTTTGTCTGCTCCCTCAGGGCAGACCCCATAGACGCCGCCGAGAATCTATAGTGTATAATGAAGTGTTGCTATGTTTCGATGCCACGAATGGGGGCAGAAGAAAGATAAGTTATTTTTGAAGAGCATTCAGTTTTCGGTGTCATGGTTTCTTTCTTCTTTTTTTTAGTTTTCTGCGGTTGCATGATGATGCGCATACACAGAAATTGACTCCAAAGCCGTGGCCCGGAGACGTGCTGGGGAACTGGGAGTTGCGGCTTGTGCAACAGTTGTAGTTGTTGTTGTTGTTGTCGAAGCGCCTGCTGGCCGTTCGCTAATTGCGGCCAGAGCCGCGAGCTGGAGTTCGGCAAAATAGGGGAACCAGCGGGCATATCAAAGGCATGGAGCTTTTTTTCCGCACAGTGCAGCTGCAATTTGGCATTCAGTTTTGGAGCTTGGATGCTTTGGCTTTGGTTGCTTTGCTTGTCAGCCGAGCGTGGCAGCTATTAATGATTAATTAAAAAAAATTGCATACTGCGAAATGTGACGAGAAGTTTAGTGGGAGATGGGTGGATGGGAGGGTGGGTGGAGTGCAGCAGCTGGCACTTGGGACTCCATGACATATGTGGCATTTAATTGGGCAAACAAAACAGAGTGGCCCCCACCGGCATTAACTGAGGCGCTCCATAAAAAAAGAGAGTGAGCAAGCGGGAGAGAGTTGCGGCAAGCGCTTTCCAATGCCACACATTTCGATGGCTTCCATTGCAAAACCAGTTGCGCTAGTCGCACGAAGAGCGGAACGAAATGGCAAATGGAACACACACACTCTTTATCTCGCTCTTTTACTGTGTCGCAGGTCCGGGTCCCTCACTAAGCGCTAAGGACGAGGAGCCGAGCTGAAGCTAACAACGAGGATGACGACGATGACGACGACGATGACGACGATGACGACGTTGCTTTTGAACGCCGACACCAATTTGGGGCCAAGTTGCCCCAACTTGCGGCACTGCGCTGCGTGGCACAGAATCAGTCGTCAGTTTGTCTTAAGCGGATTTGGTCGACACGTGAGTGTGTGTATGAGTGTGAGTTTCAGTGTACTCCTCTGATTTTGTGAATTTTCAAAACCTGCTTCTCCAAATATTCGTAAAACAAAATCGCTGTTGAGACTTAAGAATTCGCGTGAATTTAACGCTTGGCCTAGGTCACGTACTCCACAAAAAAGAGGAGAAGTGCCCCTTGAGATAGTGTATGTGTTTGTTTGTGTTTGCGGTTGACATTCGATTTTGGCCAGCTTGGAAAGAAAGAAGAGCTTGGCATCAGAACCAGAACCCTACAACTTGCGGCGTATGTGAATAATCCCGACTCGGTCGATATTTGAATAAATTATACAGCAAAAAACCGTGATATTGAGGAAGACATAGAGATAAAAAGAAAAAACCTACTCGAGAGTCTGTGGGCCAGTGTCGCTTAATGAGTTTTTAATACGCTGCCACGTATACGTGTGAGTGACTGTGTGTGTGTATTAAAAAAAAGGAACTCGGAACTAAAAGTCATTGTCACTGGATTTGTGGCCGAGGCCGTGCTGCTAATTTATTGAGCGTTGGCAAACGAGTGCTCGAACGTGGCCAAAAGTGTGAAAAACTTAATCCAAGAAAGAAGTTGTTTGGCCAGCAAACTTTTTGGTAAGTGACCAGCATACAAGCCAAGCAGTTATGTAGTTTGATTGATTAGCATTTGCGACATAGAAACGAGAGTAATCTGAGGCTTGTTGTCTTTTTGAGATACTTATACATATATGGAACGCATACTTAATGTTTAATTTAATTCCTGTCTGTGCTTATTGGCTTGCCACAGGCAGGCAGGCACTGGTTAAATATTTGCAAAATATTTCCATATGAAAAGCTGAAAGCAAACAAATTTGCTTTTTGATTGAGAACAAAAATGCATTCGTAATAATTTGAATTCCGAGTCGGACTTATATCAACGTTAATTACTGGTCACAGGTAAATAGCACAGCATTCGAAATGGAATTATTAATGCAAATTATTAGTTTACTTATGCACAAACAGACAGATGGACAGACAGACAACTGGCAGATACAAAAGTATCTGTAAGATGCACACACACTCACACACACACACAGGGCGTATGCATAATTACGTATGCAAACAATAGAATTTGGCAAATCCAAGGGAGAATCTTATCAGTGCGGCAGTGCGTTAAATCTATGCCACAATTTTAATTGAAATTTTAATTTGCGGGTGCAAACATCGAATGTCAATTAAAGGCCAATAAACAACAACCAACCTAACAAACTATGTATGTACATTTCTGATGCCTTTGCATTGGAAAATAGTTGGAATAGTATATTTTTGGATAAGCTCTGATGCCAGCTGCTTGCCCATTGGGCTTTTACTTTGCAACACAATCCACTTACAAAACAATTTCAATTAATTTCACATATTTACATATTTATCTAAACAGAGAGAACCAAGATAAATAAAATGTATAATTGCAGAAAAAAAATAATAGTAATAATGCACTGTCGCAAATGCGAATTCGAAAATTAATTTTCAAATTCAGTAATTAATTTGTTGCATTCACAATCGATTGTATTTATTACACAGACACACATATGTGCAACATTTTTTGGCAATTATAATTACAACAGGATTTTTTCAACATTTTTGCAATTTTAGCATTTCCATTTGCATTGGAAAAATGCGATTAAGCAAATATGCCAAAAGCATTTTGCTTTTCAGCTATTTACTGTCTGTCTGTCTGTCTGTCTGTCTGCAATATTTAAGTTAATTTTAATGTTGTTTGCTTAATGGCTTTTTTATGTGCGCACAGCCGTCGTACGTGGCGTGTGCATGATGTGAGGTTATCCATTGGGGTTGACTTCTTTTTAGCCAGATCAGATACTACACTACACATACCAACATACCACATGCAATTTGCATTGACACAACAACAGTAGCAGCAACGGGCAGCAGCACATTGCATGCAATTAAAAATAATTATTATCAATTTACGATGACAACAATTTTCAATTTAAGTTTTATTTTATTTATTAAAAGCGCTCAATGCATATTTGTTGTTGTTGTTTCTGCTGCACGACACTTGTCATCTGTGAACGCCTCTTTCTCTCTCTCTGCGTGTGTGTCCTGTCACGGGGTCTAATAACAAGCGGGACTGTGGGTAGGAGTTTCCTGGCGAATTGATTTTTATTGCAGCCTTATTGTGCAGCTGAGTTTCCGTTGTGTGGCATTAAAGTGTGCCCGAGGCAAGAATAACTAGAAGCTGTAGCTGCAGCCACATCATTGTATTGTGGCAGGAAGCTGGCCACCAATGTGAAGCAGCAATGCCATCAATTGTTGCAGCAACGCTGCCCACCAAATGCGAAAGCGAAGCATAAAAAAAAATCGATTGCAACTATCAAACTAACCATCTATATATATGTATATAGTATGTGTATATAACTATGCAAAGCAATTAAAAGTGCCACAGTGCTGCATTGATTGCATTGACGTTGATGCTGACGTGTTTCGCCCTGTTTTTATTGTTCGTTTTTTCATTTCTGATTTTTTCACATTTTGTCTGCATTTTTAGGATTTTAGCTTGACCATGAACTTTTATGGCATAGATAGAACTTGATCTATTTATGAACTTTTTATAGGGCATACACAGTTCGTTGTTGCAGGGATTGCCACCTGTTTGTGCATGCATTTTGTGGCTGGCTGCAAAAATCCGTTGAATTTCAATTAAAATGACGCTGCAGTCAAAGGAGATGAAGATAACTGGCTTTGTTTTCCAGCTCATTGTCAGTTCAGATTCAACGAAGAGCCCTCTTCTCGCATTGAGTGTTGGAATCTGTATATATACTTACATATTACAGTTTAAATGCATGGTTAAATGGTGGAATATCCTTTCAATCCAAGCAGCCATCCATTGAGTTCTATTACCACAAACATATATTTAAGTCGAGTGGGCCATCCATCAGCTTTATTACCTTAACTTAATGGCAGGGTAAACAGTGTTCAGTATTCAGTATTCAGCAATTGTGTGAAATAAAGAAGTCAAGATGCCAAAATAAACGTTAAAACTTCGAAGCTGGGCGCTCGACGCTCGCAGCTTCGAGTCCGGTGTCCGGACGTGGCGAAGGTCGGCTTTGGACCTGGCTACTTTTAATTGAGTTTTGAACGCAAATAAAATGCGTGTGAAAGGCGAAAAAGTGAAAATTAATGCGCTCCGTTGGCTTTTACCCACTTTTCCACTCTCAGCCGCTTCACGCTGTCCGTCGTGTCGAGAGTTCTCTTCTCTTTTTTTCTCACTGTGTGTTTGTGATTGCGATTGTGTGTGTATGTGTGTGTGCGAGTGTCCCTTGTTCGGGCTGTGAAAATATTTAAAATTCATTGGCTCCTGCTTTAGCCTTACATTTGACTTTTGCAGGTTGGAGCTGGAGGTGCCACAGCTACTGTGCCACATCCTTATGCAAATCGCATTTTAATAAACTTGCGTTGCGTCAATTTTCATTTACACAAACTAAAGCTCCTAAAAAAACAATGGCCCCAAAAAAGTCCTAATTAAATTGAAATTAACTTTAAGCATTTTTGGGCTTTGTTAGCTTTGCTTTTTAATCTCGCTTTTCGCACTTACAATGGGCTTTACCTAAGCATTTACTAATGAACTTTGGCTAGGGTATTCCATAGTCGTTTATCTTAACTTATTTATTTTTCACTCGCTTCTTTTATTTTTGATGGCTCATTAAAATGTGAAATTTAATTTCTGCGTACTTTCACATGGATATAAAGCAACGAAATTGAATTGAATTTAATATTAGTTGACTAATGGCACACACATGCTTCAAGCATAGGGAGTAAACACACGCACACACTCGCGCAGAAAAGGTCGCCCATTTTGTAGACGCCCCACAGAATCGGCGAACCAATAAATATGCAAAACATATATGTACGACGTAAGCAGATAAAATGACAAGGTTTGGAAATCAACGCTAAACGCGTTAAGTGATATTTAAAGTACATTTAACACAGCGCACAACCTGCTGCTGCTGTTCTGCTTTCAAAAGGCTTCCTACCCTCCACCACCGCCTCCCTTTACCTTTCGCTGCGTGACTTTGGCTTTGTTGTAGGCGCTCACATATTCCCTTTTTGGAGGGGAGTACATTTTTTAGCATGCGGCTATGAATGCGAGGCATTTTGTGGGCTCTTTTGACTTCCAACACACACACACACATCCAGCGGAAAAGGAAGCCAACATCTACGTGTTGTGTATTGACAAATGAGTGGGGAGTACAACAAGGAAATACATATGAATGCGTACACATGTTTGTAATTTCCTTGCTGATTGTTGCCTGTTTGCTTCTGGGTCGCTTTTTGTCTCTCCTGAGTCTAGCTTCTAGCGGCTGACAGATGACTTGGGGGCCACAAGCATGCCGAGAATGTGCGACAAATGTGCTGCAATTTAGCTTGAGCTCAACGATTTTACTGGCATCGATTTTAGTTGGATGCATTTAAGTCAAGTTTCCGCAATGTGTCAACTCGGTCGCTGCTGCTGCTTGTGTTTGTGCCAAAGATGTCACTCTTTGTAAGCTGTGTTTAACGTTGCGCATACGCAGCGTTTGCCGGTCAAAGAGGCCAGCAGCTATAAATTAGCTGGCAAATACTTTGATTACATAATCAGCACACTGGGCTAAACGGGTTGACTGCCGCTAGCTGAAGGCAACAGTAGCAGCAGCAGCAGCAGCAGAATCAGATGAAACGAAACGAGCGCTTAAACGAGCTTTAAGTGTGCCCCTGAGTCAGCACGCACTCGTGGGATGCATAGAAAGGGCGTTAAAGGGAGAGATGTGAGGAAGGCGTGGCCAAAGTGCAGGGCAAAAGCAAAATGGTGCAACTGGCAACTTGCAACTGGCGAATAGCGACTAGCGACTGCAGCAGCGAGTAGCAAATTTAATTGAAATTGAAAGCACTTTAGTGTCCCTCGCCTTGGCTTGGCTTGGCTTGACTTGGCCAGGGTCGTTGGTGTTGGTGGTGTTGTGGATGTGGATGCTGCTTCTGCTGCCGTTGCATGCAACTAATTTGTGCCACTAATGAATTTATTTGCCACTTGTATGCTGGCAACGTGGGCGTGTGATAAAAACCGTACTGCAAGGCGAGCTTGCACCCAAAGTGTGCGGGGTGTTGGAGGAATAAAGCAAAATAAATGAAACTAATATAAAAATGGCGCAGTGGGCAGAAAGAAAAAAGAGAGAGAAAGAGAGGAGCTGTATGTGTGACATTTAACAGGCGTCGCTAAGAAAAAGGCGCTTGAAAGGCTTCAAACTTGAACTCGAACTCGCAGCTGCAACAGAAAAGCAAAACGAAATCGTTTGAAAATTAATTTTTCCATTTCACAAGCAAAAGAAGGAATGTGTATGCGAGTGTGTGTGTGTGTGTGGGTGCGTGTATATGTCACGGCTGAGCTTGTAGTCCTGCTTCAGTTCCTGTCGCTTGCAGCTCGTGTCGAATTACAATTTATTGGCTGCTAAGTGCCAGCGCCTTGGCACTTTTCACTTAACCTCCCGTCTAGCACTCTCTTTCTACAGTGTAAGGGTCATTAGCAGTGCGTCATCAGCTTGGGCACGCAACGAGCGCAAATCAGCCACTTAAACAAGGCTAAGTATCACAATTAGCACACATAATGCTTAACTAATTTACGTATACTTGATACAATACCAACAAGGAGAGAGAGTATTTGAAATGCGTTGTGTTTGAAAATGAGTTCTGAAAATGCTTAACGACAGCCACTGTGCCCCCAATAAATACAAAGGAAAAGGAATGAAAGGAAAAACAAAAAATGGCAAATTGCGTTTATGCTGCACAATTGGCAATTGGATATTGAACATGGCACACGAAAATGCTGCAAATAGCAAATAACGGTACACAGCTGCTTTAGTTTCTTTTAATTAAACACACTTTTCGGGGCAAGCAGGCAGGCAGCAACGACAAACGGAACTATGTATGTGGCACTTAGTGTGAACTATTTCCAGTATTTTTTTGGCTGATTGCTGCGATTTTAGTTATGGCTGTGGCACGTGCATTACATCTAATTGAATAGAGCGGCTAAACATGAGCCGTAATTAGGCTGCATTTTATAAGAGTGTATACACTGAAACAAAGGCTATCCACAAACACAATTGGGTCAAAGTGGGCAGCAAGTTGCAAGCAGTTGCATGTAAATGTTGCACGGGTAACTTCTTGTTATTATACTCTGGGTTTGGGCAATGGCAACGGGGCAATTCATATATTTGACTGGCACTCGTCATAGGCACAGGACGAGTAGTAGGACGACTGCATCTTGTGGGTCGTTTCTTTGTTGTTTTTTGTGCAATTTCCATGAGTGGCACTCGGGCAAAATATACTATTTATTTCGCTACTCTCAGTGCTCACTGCTCACTCTCTCTTCCTCTGTCTCTCTATGCTTCTCTGGCCCCAATGAACCACATACCAAACCTGACGACGACGACGACTGACTGCCTGATGCTGGCCAACTTTTTTGCGTATGAAAATAAAGCACACACCCGCACACACACACACACACACACACACTTAAACTGAGACAGAGATGAGAGGCAGCTGTGGCATTGTTGTTGTTGCACTTCTACACTTTGTTGCCGCTACCTAAAAGCTCGTTGAGTGAAAAACGTCGAGTTAAGTATGTGTGTTTTAAAAAGCGATATGATGCACTGACACACACACACACACACACACGTACATAGAGTGCTGGCAGTTTCTCGAGTGGCACTCACCTTGCAACAGGACGCAAGCTCAGGACCCGGACGCCAACGATGACGACGACGACAAGTTGTAGTTTGCTGCCTGCAGTCTGTAGGTGAACCTCGGACTCACTGACAGTCATCTGTGGAAGGAGGCAAGTGAAGGCATTTTACCTAGCCCAAAAGTATGCTGCTAACATGCCACCATTGCTATATCTGCGTATCTGTGTCTCTCGGTGTTGGTGTGTGTGTGTTTTTCTGTACATTTGTGTATTTGGTTAGTTTTCGTATACGTATTTTCATGTCGTACTCGCTGCTCACTGCTGCTTTTGTGTGTTGTTTTTAGTTTTAATGAAATGTAAATGTTTAGTTATACACACACACACATACACACACTTATACACACTCATAGCCAGCGGGGTGTAGCTGCCATTATAGGTAGCTAGTTTGTTGCAGCCATGGAAATTTATGTTAAGCTGCTTTTCCGAGCTGTAATTTTCAGCAGTGAATGCAAATCAGCAGCAACGAAAAAAATCACCTGAAATGTATCCCAACAATTTTCTCGTCATTTTTTCTACACATTCTATTTTTTTGTTGCTTTTGTAACTAGTTACAGCATGATATTATATAGATTGACCAGACTGCACTTGCATATTTTATACATCTATTCCATGAAATGAATACATCTATCTGGCATGCCTACAGCTTTCATATCAATTTCCAGTTATGCAATGAATTGGGTTTTTTTTTGGCTTACATTGTGTTTTGGGAGGGTCCCATTCGCAGTTTCAATTGCAATAAGCCAAAGTGCGTTTTGTGGTCGGCTGTGCATATTTATTAAAAATGTTGATAATAAAACGGTACCGAGAGTACGAGACCCAAAGAGTCGTACACACACAAACACACAACCAACAAACAAACGGACAACAAACAAACATTGCACAATTTGTAAACACTGACAAAGTGGCGGATATAAAGGGAAGAGAGAGAGAGAGTGGGCTTAACACGCTTGTCAACGCTGCCCCGAATGACCCTGTCGAGAATGGTCGAGGCAGTGTGGAGGCGGAGGTGTGGCGGTGGGTGCGTGCCCGAGTGCGACAAAATGGCATTTCCTTTTGGCTCTTTGGCTATTTTGGCTCCTCGTAAGCGTCGCTTGTTCGCATTTTCCGCCGGATTTTGTTTACAAGCCACGCCGCAGTGCCACGAAAACAAATTGAAAATGCGCAGCGGCAGCAGCAGCAGCAGCGACAACAATACCAAAAACAACATTTGCCAACGACAATAACAGTAGATGCAGCTGCAGCAGCAAATGGTGACAACTCTGGCTGTTTGCTTTTGTGCGGCATTGTTGTCAAATTTATTAAGTTACTCATACGCCACGTTGCCGCTGCCGCTGCCCATGCACCCTCAACCCTCTCTCTCCCTCTCTACTGTTATTGCTGCAGCCACAAACAAGTGACGAGGGCGAGGCAATGTGTGTGGGACGAGGAAATGCGGGCGTTGCAGTGGCAAATAGCGGTCTCCAAGTGCTGCCAGGCGGCTCCACATGTTTGGCATATCAAATGTTGTTTTCGTTTGTCAAAATGACAAACCCAAATGAAAACCAAACGAAATAAAACGAAAAATTCCATTTGGCCAACACAAAAACAGCCTCTTTTGTCTAAACTGGTGCACTGTGTGGCACACTGGTTACAGCCTGGCCAAGTTGAATCTCTTTCTAATATCTTTGATTAATATTAAACTTTAAATGCTTTTGACACAAATGAAAATCAATAAAATAAGACCTCATTTCTCATTTTGCTTCATTTCGTTTTCCCATTCTTCGTATCAATATAATAATAATAATAATAATCAACGTATTTGTAGTCCTTTGAGACTGTTCTCATTCTGCTCCAATTGAAAGCTCAATTTTTACTTGAAATCCGTTTGTAATAACCTCATATCGCTGTTGGTTGTTGCTTTGTTTGTTCCACTGTGTAGCCAAAGTTATGTAACATGTGAGAGCTGAGCTGCTTGCCACTTGTCGTGCCACTGGACATGAGCCTGGTCGAGTCGAGTCGAGTATGAGGGGGCGGCAGCAGCAAATTCGGCTATAAGTATATCCCATTTGGCAGTCACTGGCTTGGCTGCTGTTTTGGGTCGCTCAGTGTCATTTTTGTCGGTTGTTTGGTTTGCTGTCTTTGTTGTTGTTGAGGCTGTTGTTGTTATTGTTGCCGTCAATAAACAGCAGACAGTTGGCAGCAAGTGGAAATTCTCGATCTGCTTATGTTTGGGCTTGCTTGCAACCGCCCACACGTCCCCACACACACACACACACAGTCATACACTTGCAATTGCCAACAAGTCTCGTCGAGTCTCGAATTCATCGTCGCCGTCGTCGCCATTGGCCATAAATAATCGCCTAAATATGCTGGCCAGCTGCCCGACAACTGCCTATGGCCAAAATCAGTCTTAATACGCTATCCACTCTTAGCTGTTGCTATTCCCACACACACACACATATATATACATCTATGTGTTTGTATGTTTAGGTTACTTACCGCTTTGGTTGTGTCGATGGGATTTATGTATGTTTGGCCAAGTTGGGGGGGGGCTTCAATGTTTTTTATGCGGAACTTAAAGACGCTCTAAGTACGTTTTGTGCACTTTGCGTTGTGCCATTTTTTCTTCGTCTCTCTTTTCTAGCAGCCTCCATTGCTTCGTGTTGCTGGTAATGTTGCCGCACTTGAAGTTTTGCTTCTGGGACCGCTTTCAGGACGTTCAACTTGTGCTCGGAGTGTGTGTTTGTGTGTTTGTGTTCCTGTCTTCGTTATTGTTGTTCTCTGTCTTGGCAACTGTTTTGTTTGTATTTTATGGTCATTTCTAATGTGCTTCGGTCTGTGTGTGTGGTGTGGACGCCAAGTACTTAGTGTTAATAAACTTTTATAAATATTCTCTTTGACACTTTTAGCACGAAATAAAACTGACAAATAAATCTGATTAATCATTGCACTTTGTGCTTTGTAATAGCATTTTCCTCGTATTTTATCTTCATACACGCACAACTTCTACCTGCAACTGAAACGGACACAAACACACAGTGGGACAAGTGTGAGTGACCTCTGGCATAGCTGAATCTTATAGATGTTTTAATCCCAAACATAAGCACGTTTGCTTGCTTGATGGATGAATATCTTTAATGCTTGAAATAGTACATAGAAAGCAGTCACAAAAGTCGAAAAGCTGCTTAGACTTGTCGTTCAAAGCAAGATGTTTAACACGATAGGGAGAAAAACCATCAACAAATCAACAGTTTGCCATATTTTAGATGACCCCAGGAATTGCCATTTGAAAGCATTTGGCGGAGTTAGTTGTTTATGGCAATTTGGCATGGTCGAGTGGCTTTATTACATTCCTTGTTCTCTCAGCCATATGCAATATACTGCTACTATCACTATCAGTATATGTCTATGTATATGGATATAGTATTTTTGGGTTTTAGCCAAAATGAAAACGTTTGTTGATAAACTAAAAACCGTTGCGCTGGCCAAGCGACGCACACTCATCAAATCCAATGAAAAAATCAAAGTGCCCCGCAGGCCAATTGGCGCTGCATCCTTGCTGCATCCCACTGCGTCCATATGCGTCGTCCACAATGCTAGGCAAATACAATTTTGAACGCATCACAACACGCAAACACAATCACCAATGGGTACCAACCAACCAACCGACCAACACACATAGGGTCGAACCCTTTGTCCACCTACCAACTGCAAATGGAGTGTCGGAGCAGCACTTGGCAAATGTGTGCGAATGTCCGTCCTGCCACTTGGTGTCCTGCTTGCCAGCGTGGCATTGATATGCACGTTGGATTGCATACTTTTTGTGTGTTGTTTTCTGGCGCTGTTTCACAGCCACGCGAAGAGGTCACACTTAATTTCCGCTTGAAGTTTGCAACAATGCAACAACAACAACAAGAACAAGAACAGCTGCAAGAGTGGGAAAAACGTAGCATACTTTTTTGGGGTAAGGAGTTGCTGCTGCTGATGCTGTCATTGTTGACGTTGGCGACCTCGGACTGGCCTGACCCCACCCTGCCCTGCCGCTGTCAGTCTCGCTGCACTTTCAACTTCCGCTTTTCATTTACACTCACACAAACATCGAACTAAGAGTGAGTGAGATAGGCCCGGCTCGGCTTCGTTTTTTTTCTTTTTTGGCTGCTGGACGCTTGTTGTTGTTTGCAACATCTGTTGATTATTTTGGCGTTGCTTGTTTTTTGCACTTCACTTTACTGCACAATGCATGTGTATGCGTGCACGCGTGTGTTTGTGTTTGTGGGTTTGTTTATTGCACTCACACACCCATACACACACACACATACACACATAAACAGAGAGCGCACATGACGCACAAGGTGGCTAAAGTTTTTATGTTTGGCCATGTGCCGATCTCGTTTCTTTTTATACCAATCCCCCTTTTTGCATCACACACACACACACACACACATACAGAGTCAGAGCGAAACATGTCAGCGGCAAAATTGATTATGAAATGATTTATTGGCCTCAAAAACTGCTTCAATATTGATTAAAGTTGCTGCCTTTCGTTTCGTGTCCGTTTTAAACATGTTTTTTCCCTCTCCCCATTTTTTTTTTTTTTTTTACTGTTTTTGTTCGCTCCCTCACCCATTTCCTGTTTTATGGAACAACGGCAACAACAGCATTGGCCACACTTTTCATACCGATTTTTTTGTTATGGTTTTTATTGTGGCGCTGACCCTTTAAATGCATTTTTGTTGGCTTCCAAATATCCGTTGCGTTGTTTTTGACAACTCCCAGGTTATTTATGGAAAAACCAAAAACGAAAAAAACCCTACGAATAATAAACATTGCCAGACAGTTGTTCTATGTGTTGTGCAATTCAATTGTTCAAATGTGGGTTAGGAAAAAGCCCGAATGATCTTATGGCTTTCATTTGCAATGTCACAATTCATAATCATGTATCTTGGGCACGAAAAAAAGTTGCGCAAATTAACTTGAGGGCAAAGCCTATCCAATTTGACAAATATTTGTTTGTTTTTGTGTTATTTAACATTGTATATTTTGTAGCTGCCTGTCAGCACTTGTCATCACCGAATGTTGGCCCCCCTTTTAGGAGGGGCAGTGTGAGTTTGAGTGAGGCACAAAAAAATAAAAGGTGGTTGGGAAAAAGTTTTGTGAACTGCATTTGGAGCGTTAAATCATTCATGTTGATTTAATTATTTTACGTTGTTGATACAATAATTTTTTTATTTGATTTATTTATTTATTTACACGTTTGCAAGTTTGCAGCTCAGGCTTAATGTTATTATTTCGAGTATTTCATACGCCGCGTTTAAGTGACATCATCAATCAATCAATCAATCACGTCATATGTGACAACGCAAACAGCGTTGAAAAGAAACTCAATACAATAATAAAACAATATATCGAAACATTCCAATACAATCACAATACAACAAAATGGGGTCGAGAATGGTATGCAAATAGCATTAATAAATAAATTACATACCTTTAAATCTGCTTTAATTAAGATGAAACACGCGTAGTGTAGAATTCTCTTAATATGTATTAAAGTATTTTAATATTTAATCGACGTGCAAATCGAAATGCAATTGTATAAGAGTATTAAAAACTTAACAAACAGGTATTTTCGGTTAATAAATTGTTGTTCGCCAAAGTTATTATAGTGTACTAAGTGTCAACATATTTGTATACAAAACAGTTCTCATATTCTTTGACCTAAAAGAGTTTTCAAATGGCCATCAACATATTTCTCTCACTTGCTCCCTCTCTCACTTATTCTCATTCTTTTACACTCTGAACTTTTGGTAGAAAAACAGCGCCAAAAACTTTTGCTGGAAAATTGAAATTCAATATTCCGTTGGGCGGGGGCTGAAAAGTTTGCTTTACTGCGGTGTATAATGCCAAAAATTGTGCCGCCTGATTAAAAGTGCAGGGCGTGAAATGCAGCGTACAATAAATTTAAATGATTTCGCTCATGCAAAACCGAATGGCACTTGGATTTGCGCTTTTCCCATTGTCGTCGCTGTTGTGTCGAGAGAAAGAGAGAGAGAGAGGGGAAGGGCGGGGTGAGCTCATAGTAGTTTTGTGGACCATTGCCGCGAGCGCTTTTAGGATTTATTATTATGATTTGAAAGTGCATAAACCACTCGAGGGCGACTCTCGCGCACATTGCGCTCCATAATTGGCACAATCAGCCTTTTGGGCGGATGGCAATGGCGATGGCGATAAAATCTCGAGACGCGCTGTTTTCAGAAGCCCTAAAAACGATGCCCACTTCAGACCTTCCCGTCGTACACATTTCATTCCAAAAGTTGCTCGAAGCCATAAAGAGGCGCTTGAACGCTTCAAGTTCTATTGCAGCAATGTTTAACGTTCAACTTTTAGCATTCATCTGAAAGCTGCTTGTGTTCGTGTTGATTTTTCAACGTTTTAATTAAGTGACAGGCTGCCAGGATGCCTGGGCTGTCCTGGGCTGAGCTGGGCTGGGCTGGGCTGGGCAACAAGTGCGCTTTTATAATGACGGTGAAATCGGGCGTAGAAAGTCAACAAATAAACAAACAAATCGCTGTTGCAACAACAAACAACAACACAGCACTGATAAACAAGCAGACAAACTGGCAAACAGACAAAACCAGCCAAAGCCAGACTTGTCTAACGGACAGACGACACTGATTGAAAGAAGTCTGCACACGTGTCAGGTGTGCCTCGTCTATTCTGAGTATGGCAGGTGGCTCAGGTCCGCTCATTAAAATGCAACTGTGTGCGGCTATGGCCAAAGGAATTGTGCAATAAAAACCAGCAACGTCAGCTTCAGCTTCAGCAGCCTGGAAATACATTTCGCTTTATGCAAATGCATAAAAAATGCCACAGCTACCCACAAAAAAAAAAATGAAAGGGAAAGAAAACGGAATGAAGGCAAATAAACGCGGCACGGTGCACAACAAAAAAAGAGAAACTCCTCCTTCAACGAAATGGAGCACATAGATAGTCTGACTCGGCTTCTGAGTGAGCTGCATGTGTCTGTCTGCAATGTTTGTTTTTGTATCTTGGCATATAAACCATTACACATAGAAATGGATTTTTAAGCATATTCATCGACCTTTAAAGATGCCACAGATTAAGGCGAGCTCTGGTTTTTAAAGTCAACGCCTTTAGGCAGTTGCCGCATAATTCCCCAAAAAACAAAAATTGCTTATACGCCTTGTTGTGTTAATTATCGATAAAGCTGCTGCTGCTGCTGTTGATGGCAGCTTTGACAACCAGTTTCTATAGCGAGGTGCGAGCCAGTAATTAGCTTTTGTTTTGCGTCAATTTCTTTTAAACCCGAAAGCCGACGAGATCTAGGCCCAGCCCAGAGCGCCCAAAGCAATAGCAATTTTTGCGCTTTGCGCGTCTTTTTCATCGTTATTTATAATTTTTTCTTTTTCTCTTTCAAATTTCGCGCTTGAGTGCCGAGCCACAAACAAGAAAGCCACGAGCAAAGGCAAAGCCAAAGTCAAATGCCAAACGAAATGCCAAGCATTGAAGGAAAGTCCTGAAAACTCAATCGCCATGAATTTGACGAAACACAAACGAAAGCGAACTTTGATGTGCGCTCCCAAAAGGAAAGTTCTTGACTTTTGCGAACTTTATTTTCGCAAAATGATAAGAATTAAACTGCACGAAAGCGTCTTTCAATTTAATTAGTTCAGTGGGTAAATGAGCCGAAAGTTAAATTGGGAACACTTTCGATTACTTGAGCTGCTGTTTATGAGCAGCCTCTGACGGTCTTTCCACTTGGGGGCTAATCAGCGGCAGCATCTGGCGATTGGCAAAGCGCTGTTGGCCTCAGTTTCCATTTCCACTTAAGCATCAACTTTCACTTCAGCTTCAGCTGTCTGTGTTGGGTCAGACAAACATCAATAAATTAGAAAATGAATAAATAAATAAGCTGTAAGCATGGCAGACTGATAGACAGACAGACAGACAGAAGCGTCGAACACGCACAACACACAGGCAACAGGAACCCAATGTTGTATAACTACAGGAAAAATAAGTAATAGACAGGGTAAATAAATCACCACAATAAATCTTTGGGGTCGCAGTTGTGAGCTCTTGTGGCCCACTCAATAACAACAACCTTACCTCACCCAACCACCCACACCCATCCGAATCCACTCGCTCGTGGCACATTTTTCTGCTTTTCACATAAATATCCAACTATAAATACTTGTATATTTATGCATGCATGACATACGTTTGTTCTGCATAAGCATCCCAAAATGGATGAGCTGCGCTTTGGCGACAACCAAGGGAAACAAGAATATACTTGTACTTACATGTGAATGAATAGTATAGTATATGTGCTGGCCAGGCGCCCATGGCGTATGCTGGTGAAGCAGCCTAACTGCAGATCGGGTGAAAAGTTTTAAACAAGTTCAAGGGGGGGCAAAACCGCATCACCGCCAACAGTCAATCGACGACAATGCAACCAGCAGCCACTACTTTATAATGGATGGATTGCTTGGCAAAAGGGCGAGACTCCAAACGCATTAATTTTCACAAATTTTGACTGGCAAAAGTTTGCCCAGCATGAGGCGCACTTGCAAGTTAAATGCCACTTAAAGACAATGGATACACTTGAAGCTCCAAGCTCTCAGCATTCAGCTCTCAGTGTGGTTGGCAAGGCGACAAAACTGAAAGCAGAACTCAATAGTTTTGTATTTGATGTTGTTATGGCTTAATGATGAACTTTTGCATAAGCTATGGTATGTGTGCACATGCGATCTTAGGTCTCTGGCAGATATTTAATTTGTATTTTCATAGGTCGGCAACTAAACTAAATGTTTGCTTCTGTCTTACAGATCTTTTCATAATTGTTCATATTATACAGCTTAGTTGAGCACAAATAGTTGGGCTTATGATTGCTGGCATTTGCTTAGGCTGTGCTGGTCATATTAATCATACGCAGCGTGGGCGGCAGCAGCTGGCTAGAAGTCCATTGCATAGTAAATTTACATTTATTTTCCATAACTACACTCGTTGAATATGCACTCAATTGGAATTTATGTGATTTGTGTGCTCGAGGACCTGTTTGGGTTATCAACAACACGGCAGGCCTGCCTCACAGCTTGTGCCCGCCTTCCTCTCTGGCCATGGGCCATGACTTTGGACTTTTGGCTTTTACTTTGTGTATTTACAGAGCTCGAGAGTTTTAGGTCTTTTAATTAGCACTCACTATGTGTGTGTGTGTGTGTGTGTGTGCTTTTAGTAAAGTTTTTCTTTTTAATATTGTCATCATCATAATAATTGAAATAAAGCACTAAATGCAACAGCAAGCAGTTGCTACTTGGTCTATATCCTTTAGCCAGGCCCGAGGCGTGACCCAACTGTTTTTATTTTAATTTCACTTTTTTTTTGTTCTTGTCTCTTCTTTGCATTTATGAAATTCGTGTGCTACTTTTTCAGTTTGTTGTTTTTTTTTCTTCTGTTGCGCCACATTTCGTGTGTTAGTTTTTGGGCCAAAAAGTGTTTTTGGCCAGCATTTACCTTTATAAGCGGCTTTGGACAATTTGCGGCAAGAGCGGGGATGGAGGATATGTGTGTGTATGTGTGTGTGCGTGCCCACGTGGCTGTGGGTTGTGGCTGCTCCGGTTGATGGTAGCTTCCACCAGCTGAGTGCTCGCAGCCTGCGTGGCTTTCACCTTTCGACGACGGCAATTGTCGACGCCTGTCTGCCTCACTGGGCTGGGCTGGGCTGGACTGGTAAAGCGGTTTATGCGGTTGCTTGTTATCATTTATGGCTTACACATTTGCGTATTTCTTGTTTGTTGCGTCGACGCACTGTCATTATAGCCCCCACCGTTGTTGCTGCTGCTATTGCCATTAGCTGGCATAATGAAGTTTGTTAATTATATTTGGAACCGTTGGCTTTAAAAAGTTTAACAAGCTTAATTTTTAAACTTGAATTCCATTAAACACTTTACGAGATGAGTCATAAAATTATTTAAATTAATATTCTTTAGTTAATTGTATAAACTTTAAGCTGTATGCATTGCATTTTGTATAACTATGAATTTCAATTCAACACTCGAGTTTTGAGTGGTTCTTTCCTCAATGATTATTTGAATGTTTAAATGCATTGGCATAGAATTTAAAATTCCAAAACTCGATTTGACCCACAAACAGCAACGGCAACTAACCAAAAAATGTGCGGACGGCGCAAAACTTTTTACGACTACTGCTCCAAAAACAAACCAAAATCTGAATTTGCATAACACACACACACATACACACGTATACGTTACATTTGTGAGGGGCTAAAGGATGAAGGGGAGGGCAGGCAGCATGTGAATTTAATAGCTGCAACGACAAACGACAAAACTCAAACTGCGGTTGTGTGTTTTGAAAGCTGCGCGAATGCCGAGCATTTCATGTGCTTTATGCCCAAGCAATGAACTTTTAATACACAACAACAGCAGCAACAACAGCAACAAGAACAATAACAACTAAAACGACAGTGGACGATATATCACAGCTAAGCACTCAGAAAACTCACACAGATAAGAGAGGCATACGCCCACATTTAAGCGCAGACATACAGAGTTTGTTTGTAAGTTGCTTTTTTGGCTTCAATTCGCGCATTGAATTTATGGGGCAGCACAGAAGTCGGCCAAAGTGGGCGAAGTTGCCAGCATAAGTACATCTGTTTTGGAAAATAATACAGTGTGTGTGTGTGTGTGTGTGTGTGCTTGTTAACCAACGTGTCATAGAAATGAAAACTGAACTGAGCGAAGACGAAAACTTTAGAGCTAAAAGCATCTGTATTCATAGCCTCCATTATCAATCTAACAAGTATAGAGAAAGTACCACAATAATCGTGCCACATCTTGCCATGCCACATGTGTGTGGCATAGTCTTGGCGTGGGCTGTGTGGGCGACTAATTAATTGCCACCACGTTGAAAATATTATTTTTAATTGTGTGTTTATGCACGACGAAAATTAGAAACCAGCAGAAGAAGCTGCCACACCGAGGCCTGTACTCAGCTGGCAGCAAACAAGCCTCAGCCACACACACACACACACAAACAAACACACACACACATTGAAAGTGAGTTGGCAGCATTTGGTTTCTGCACTAAGCTGTGCGTGGCTTTCCCTCCCGCGAGCAACACAAAAACTCTAATATTTATGAAAATTATCCTTTCGCTGTGGCTTTTTAAGATGCTCATAATTTATATTTAAGTTAAGTTTAGTATGTCGCCATGCGAGAGAAAGCAACAACAACACACACAAACAGCAAGTGCGGCTTGTTTATATGCCTGCCTGAGTTATGAGGTAAAACGAAAAATATGCGTTCATGTTTAATGGCGGATGCTGTTTAGTGTCGCGGCCTACACCATAAATCTCATCCAAAGGAGTGTCGAATGTTGTTTAGAAGAAGACCTGCAGCAAGCGTTAACGCCTTTAATTGGCTACCCAAAGGGCGAGTAAATATATATAGCCATGTTTGTGTACCTGGCCCACAGCCAAACTCAACTCAACTGCAACTTAAATATTTGCCCATCAGTGACACTGACTTTGAGCAGTTAGCTGACCACCATGCCAGCCAACAGTGAAGTCAACGCAACACGAAGCCATTAAATAAACGCAGCGAAAAGCGTTTCAAGTGGTTTTTGCATCAAAATGCAAAGTAATTTCCACTTTGAGCCACCAAAATGGCGGCATTTGCATCTTTAGTCATGCATAAGAGGTTAGGGGCGGGCAACAGCAGGAGGGTTCTGCCCTCTTATCGGTTAGGTCCTCTTACACGCCAGGATATGAGCATTTCAATTTATTGTAGTTGTCGTACGAAGGCACTTCTTCGATATTTCTTTGCGCTTTCCCAAACTAGTGTGTACATAAATTAAGCTATGCTCAGTTCCTGGCGTCAAAGCAAACCAAATAATTGAGTGTGGTTCTTGCTGCTGAGGAAATTACTTCAGCTTACTCAAGCCAATGCGCTTTGGAGTATCTAACAGCAGTTGATAAAAATAATATTAATACAATTTTATAAGCAATAGCTTTTGCCTGATAAAATCTTGCAAAATTACAAATATGCAAACTCAGCTTTAAGCTGTAAATAGCATATAATCTGTGAGCACTTATGGGCTCTTAATGTTCCAGTGCGGCGGACACATCAAACAAACAGCAACAAACAAGTCAACCAGGCAAAAAAGAGTCAAGGGACATTTTCGTTTCAAGTGAAATTCAAGCAATCAACACTAAGCGGATCAATTCTTGAGTACTCAGCAGTGTGTGTGTGTATGTGTGTGTGTATTGAAATTGTATTGTGCTGCGCTTTTTGCTTCTCTCTCTTCGTTCTTGTGTTGTTGTCTTTAATTTGAGCTGCAGAAAAGTTTTGCTTAATGAAATAAGCAAAGCAGCAATCGATGCGATTGTTTTTCCATGCTGTTGTCGTATTGTTTGTTTGTGACTGAAACTAAGCGCTTTTCTTTGTGTGTGGGTGTGTGTGTGTGGCTAACGAATTCCCCAACCCATTCCTCTCCCACTTCCACCAAAATCCCACCTTCTTCAACTTCTTGTTCATTATGGGCTGTTGTGTATTTGTTCAAGTGTCGTATCGGTTGCGGCTGTGGCTTAGCTCAATTCCTCCGTTTGTGTGTGTGATTGAGACAGAGAAAGAGCGAGTGCTGCGGTTAAAAAACGGCAATTCAATTAATTTCCGTTGCTGTTTAAAGCCGTAATGAGCATTTAAATTGCTTTCGAATGGGGCTTTTGCGGTGCCGACAATTGAACAAAAGGCATTGCAAATGCTCCTCTCTCTGTGTATTTCGATTCTATACACAAACATATATATATACTACAAGTTTAAACATTGAGTATATTGAACGCTATTAACAAATGAACTTGAGGTAAACGCGGTTGCCATGGAGCATAATCTGTAACTATATATCATCAGTAGATTAAAGCATGCAATTGTATGGATATGATTATTATGCTGCCAGGCTGCCATTCATTGACCGCGATTAGAAGCGTTCTAAATTGAACTACCATAATTACGAATTCCCCCATTGTGTCCACACCCTTTGCCAGAGGAGAGTGGAGCGCAGGACATCCAATTAGTACGCATTCCATTCAACGGCTGCTGCTGACACAAATGAGCTGTGGTGGTATGTATGTTAACCCCTGGCACAAATCAGTCTAGCGAGCATTTGAGCAATTTTATTTCTCACTTACAATCAACTATAATTGTCAATGGCAAACTGTTGATCAGCATAATCCAGAGGGGTGTGGAGCCGAGTGGAAACGAATTCCTCAAACGACAGGTGTCAACAGTCCGGTGTGGTCCATTGAAAGGGACAAAGGCAAACTTGACTGTCCGAAGATTTATGGGCGTCAATGCGTAAATCCATTAAGTCAAAAGCTGCAGGACGATGCGTGCATAACCTTTTAACATTTATTGAAGTTTATTGAGGGCCCTCGCTTCGACTACTTCTAGGCAACCAACCAGCCAGCCAGCTAGCATCAGTCGCAACTCCTGCGGCTTTATTTGGTATGCGGCGAGCAGCGCGTTGCCATTATTCAATAGTCAAAGAGGCGGCAGACGTTCGAATAGATAAACGCACTTCTGTGTGTCTGTGTGATTGTGTGTGTGTGTGTATTGTCAACAAATTAATCAATGTTTATTTGCTAAGTAAGTTTGCCCTTAAGGCAGACATCTATTCAGACAAACTGAAAGACTGTGAAGACTGAGTGAAAGGCAATACTGCGTTGTCGGGCTCTGTCTGTCTGTGGCGGCGCGTCGGGCTAATGTTTTGTTTCCTTTTGCCATTTCCTAGTTCCGGTTTCGTTTGCGTGTGCGTGTGCTTAAGCGTGTGTATTGGTGTGCTGCTTTGTGCCTTTGAATTTGTGTAACTAATCGTGTTAATAGAGTGGATAATACGCCTCAGGTATGTGTGCAGGCCGCTAAGTCCTCGAATGCCTCCGGCCAACACAAACGCCAAAGCTAAACCCATTCAAAGTGTTTGACATCAATGCTTGAGTGTTACTTTGTGCATGTGTGTGTGAGCGTGTATCTGATTAGTTGCTGTTTCGTTACTTGCCCAAGCTTTAAGTGTTCTCTATCTCTCTCTCTCTCTCTCTCTCTGTGTGTGTCATTGCGTATGCGTAATATTGAATTTAAGTAAAATTACAGAGCACACGACAACACATTTCCTTTTATTTTTCTGATTGAGTTGCGTTGAAAGGTAATTCCATACGATTAACACAATTGATTGTTATCGATTCGAACGGCCACATAACTAACGACACCACGCCCCCTCACACAAAAGTGGGTCAGTCAGCAAAGCCACAAATGAAGCAACTTCCCAGAAATAAACAAGTAAAAGGCTGTAGTAGAGAAATCCAGAATATGAGATATCCTGTACCCATCAAGATTCGTGACCAAAAATCGACTTGCGAATTAGATAAAATTTTTGAAATGCATAACTTCGTCAAAATAAACCTGATTTGTAAAAATAATACCTTAAAAGTTTTGTGTTAAGCACTAGATTAATACTGCATTTAAATAAATATAAAATAAAGAAGCTTAATTTTTTAGATGATTTTTATGACCGATAACCGACTTGGGTGTGAAATGGAACTTTCGATTGCCATAACTTTTTCAATATTAGACCGATTTTCATATGTAATACACCAAAAGTCTTGTTTTACGCTATAGATTAATACTGAATTTAAATAAATACAAAATAAAGAAACTTAATTTTTGGTCGATTTTCATGTCAAAAAGATCGATTAACTAATAATAGTAATACAAAAAGTTACAAATTAAACATTAATAAAACAAAATAAAACAATTTTGGTGATTTTCATGTCAATTTTTATGACCGATAACCTACTTGGGCGTGGAACGAAACTTCCGATTGCCATAACTTTGTCAATATTAGCCCGATTTTCAAATGTAGTACACCAAATCTTGTATTAAGCTCTTTTTTAATACTGCATTTAAATCCAGACATTAAATTTTTACAAGTTTTTCATACTGAAATTTGGTGACACAATATCGATATGGGAGTTGATTAGCCCTTTCAATATCATGAAACACTATGCGGTCAGAGATGCTTCCTTCCGTCTTTTAAATACTTTTTCATAAAATTTATTATTGTGTTTATTTTTTGTTTTTTTAAGGAATGTTATAATATAAAATACACACCCAGATAATTGAGCCTCTTAGTAATTGAGCTATTAATGCTGGCAATTGGGATTGGCTGTTAGAAACATGTATATAAATGTCCATTTCCTGTCATTATGAATAAATTAACGCTTCAGTTTAAACACTTGTTAAAGTTTCTACACAGTTGAAAATACTGTCAACAAGTAAAAAGAACGTCAACCGATTTTCAAATCCGCTTTAATACCCTTTACAAAGTGCCATATCTTTCTAGTTTCTGTGTCCCTGGTAGCATGGCACAAATGGGCATCAAATGACGCAGCAACATTGTCAAAGCAATCGTAACAAATGAAGTCAACAACAGCGGCAACAGCAAGGACATCAATGTCGATAGTCGTATGTGGCCTCTACCTAAGGGTTTATCTGTTGTTTTGCCAGCCATTTTATGCAAGTTTCCCTTGCGAGATTGCCGTGGCGAATGCCACATTATTAATATGAAGCGTAGGTGACTCTGGCAGACTCCTCTTACACATCCCGCCACACGTGCTATGTTCCGGTTGTTGTTGTTGTTGTCCCACTATCCCACTGACATGGTGTCCAACTACCAACTACCAACTGCCAACTAGTGGCGTCCTTCTCTAGTTGCCTTCAAGTAGCTCGGCGCATGTTGTTGGCTTGGCATGTGAATTTATGGCTGACACGGAAATGCGAGCCGCCTGCCAACGACAACGCCTTCAATGGCAACCATCCCCCCGCCCCTCGCCCGGCACGGCAATGCACGCGCTGATTATGAAATGCGCCTCATTAAAAACAGCCCAGCTGAACCCAAGCAGTCATCCAGAGTCACTACACTGCACTGGGCCACCAGCACCACTTTTGAGATCTGACCTAATTCACAACTGCTGCTGCTGTAGCTGTCAAAGGGGGAGAGAGCCTAAAAAAGTTTGTCGCATGATATTCATGCTGCGGTAAAAACATCATCAACACTCGCAATTTTTTTTTTTTGGGGTTGCCCAATCTCTCCAAGTGGGCGACTGTCACACGCCTCGCAAATATTTTGATATGCAGCTGCTGCCTGCCGTTGGCAAAAACCAAAAAAACACAAATTGGCAGCAGCACTCACACACACGTACACAATTTTTTGCCACAATATTTTTACAGCTGCGCCAGTGACACCCCAAATATTTGGCTGCTGCACATATATGTTGCTATTGAGGTTTATGTGCTATCAACTAATTTAGATCTGGACATCAGATAGATGCAGTATCGTCTCGCCTTAAATACATAACTCGCTTGAACTTTAAATGCAGCTAGGTAATGACCCAATTCTGTCAGCAAAATGTATCAGAAGGCGCAAGCATAAAACACGTCGAGTGGCAAGTGGGGATTAGGATCCGTTTCTCACTCTCCTGGCTATTTAACACTTTCATATTTCGTCGTCAGGTTGTGCTGCCGCCTTGGGGCAGACTTTTACTTTACCTCTCCTAAACATACAAACCCGTGTATATGTATGTGAGTGTGTGTAGTTCTCTGCCAGGAGTCGCGCGTCGTTTATAAATTCTGTCTGGCGGCGTCTGGCAAAAGCCGCTGCCATATTTGTGAGTCCCCGGGCGACCATTTTGGAGGAATGACAGCGAGTGCAAAAGGGGTGGGCAGGGATTGTGAATCGGCTGAAGTAGGAATAGGAGCCATATTTGTATGTTCCACCCACTATTTGTTTCGACTTGGAACGTGGGCAAACAATTTATCAAACAAAATATGCACTTGAAATACACGGTAACTACAACTACAACAACATGTTTTCTCTCCGCCCAAAACACATTGCACGCTGAGTGCATTTTTATTCAATTTTTAGACGTTCAGTGCACCATCTCGCACTTTCCCGCTCTCTCTTGGCCCCTCTCTGCTGCTTTTGGCTGGTGATAAAGTGCAACAGTGAAATGAATTCGTAAGTGTCAGGGACTTGGAATGTGGCCCAGTTGTGTCAACGAATTTAGTGCCAACGATATTTAAAGGGATTTAGTTAAAGCCATGATAACGTTTTTATTTGTGGCATAAGAACAAAATCGAATCGAAGTACCAGCTGCAAATCACCTTTTGTGGTGCATACTTTCTCGTAAAAGTTGAATATTCCATTTGAAAATTATAAAACTTTTCTCTCATGTTCCCATACTTTTAGTTAAATTAATAATTTTATGGCACAGTTTACATATTTGGAGGGTGGGGAGGGAGGGAGGGGAGACAAAAAACTTTCTATGAAAATATTTACCAACATGTTTGCAACAAAAGCGCCAACTTTTCTGTCCAACGCCAATTAAAAGTTAAATTATTCCAAGTATTTTGATTTTGTCAAATGGCCCCTTGACATGCAATGCAACCGCCCCCTCCCTCACCACCAAACTCACTCGTTTCCAACAAGCACCCACGTAAACATTTTCATTTTTCACAATTTCACGCTGCGTATACTTATTTATGATGTCTGAGTGTGCTCTTTAAGTAGTGCGGAAGGATACGTTTTGTATCTTTAAGATACACTCAATTTGTGCGGGTCGCTGCACACATTAATCCTGGCACACACACATACACACATACACCGTTTTATTGATTTCCGTTGCGCTAATGCAAACTAATAAATCTGCCGAATGAGCCGATTTGTAGGTTCACATGCGACTCTCACTGCAGAATGCCCACAATTTAGGCCTAATATCGAGGCAGGCAGGCAAGCGAGGCCGGCAGGCAGGCGGCAGACAATAACAATGAACTGTTGCTATTGTTTGTTATTAGTTTTTATGGCTCTCGATGCCGATGTGGATGTGCTGGTGACCTGCTACTAAATGTAATTTGTCTCCATTTTTATCATTAAAATAACAATTAAAGCTTTTGTGTATTGCCTGCGTGTGCAGTGCTTGTAAATGTGTGCAGCATTTGCGGTCTATATATCATTATGAGTGTGTGTACAAGTGTGTCTGTGTGTGTGTGTGTGTCTGTTTGTCATTTGTTTTGCTAGTTTTATTGCTTGTAAACATTTATACTTATTGTTAGCCATTTACACAGATACACACACAGCAACAACAACAACAAGTGACATGCTTGCAGTGTGTTGAAACTTTGCCAGCAGGCGCAGCGGGTAAATTGAGTTACATAGAGTCACCATAGTCAATCAATACGTTACTTAATTCATGTGTTTATGGCGCCCTGAATTATGCTAATAACATTAACGGGCACGGCCAAACCTTAATGAACTCTGTGGAGTACAAGCTTCAACATACAACCGTTGCCTAATGACACCCGAGAGGCACATTTAATTACTCGAGGCCCAAACAATCGGAGCTTGGAGGCCTCTTTCATAAGTTTGCATGTTCAAAATGCATAAAACTGTCTATGACACAAATACATACAGGCATACAGACATACATCTGTAGTAGATATGTGAACAAAGTATGTTTTCAACAACATGAAAATGCTTTATAGCTATTATGAACAACGACAATACATAAATTGTAATCTCTACACATTCTACATTCAAAGCAAACACAAAAAAATGAGCAGAGCATGTTTTTCAAGTTTCATTTTATTATTGTTCATATCAATACGATACACACACAGAAATATAGAGACAAGCCAAATGGAAATGGCAAATGATATGAGGCCAATCCACAAATCGATTTCGCCCAATCAAACTTGATGGACAAAGTTTTGTCATGGATTTGTCTATTTTACTACTTCAACTAGTTGTATTTAACAAAGTTGTCAAATATCTTGTACAATACTTTTGTGAAATTGAGCGGAAATCGATTCGTGGAATGCCATTTCTGTCCCTCTCTATATGTGTGTGTGTGCGTATAGCAGAGAATGTCAATTTGTAGGTAAAGGCAATCGGAATTAAATGTCAAACAAATACACACACACACACATGCTTCCTCATACTCAAATTTTGGGGATTGGACAATATTCGCTAGACGACATTTAAATGCCGTAAATTTCCCATGTACTTACATATGCAAAAGTATTTGTGTAATGCCAACGATAAGCTCATGTATTGATCCACTTGCATATGTGATTGTGTATCTCTCTCTCTCTCTCTCTCTCTCTCTCTCTGGGGACAGATTGAAGGGGGATGGAAAGGGAATCGTTATTTACTATTCCTGTGTACACACACACCCTCTCTCACTCTCCCCTTTTGATTTCGGTCAACTTTTCGTGAGTCGCGCATCGCCATTTTGGATAATTTTCATAGACCATTGGAGATCGTCTAAACAAATGAAGCGACAATGCTGTGTACATGTGTGTGTGTGTTGTATAAATACAAATGCGCTTCACTGCCAATAATGTGGACGGACACAAAGCCTGGGGGACAGAGAGGCAAGGTGCTAGTTGACAGCTGCAAACATGGCTGCAACTGTATGCGAAATACTTTGCATAATTTGACTAGCAATTAAGCGCAAGAGCACACATAGAGAAACATCACGTAGCGACACACACACACACATACTGGGTTGTGTTTACACACAGTCACACCCACTCACACACACAGGCAGCATCAATGCGCGCTGTAAGTTAATGAAGCGCTGTAAAAGTTTCTGTTAGTTTTGTGTTGCATACTTTTGAGAGCAAGCGAGTTTTTTTTACGAAGTAAATTATTTGATGATGCCTCATTAAAGCGTTTGCCATATAAAAAGCAAAACTATATATACAATTTATTCAACTTTTCTATTTGTGATTGAAATAAAATCTATGCTGTAATACGACGGTATTAAACAACTTACAATTTATTTCTTTTGCAGATTTCAACTCAAAAGTTGAGCATAATAAAAACAGGTAAATAACATATGCATTTAGCACATCTATTTGAAATTGTTTTTATTTGAAAAGGATTCGTATGTGTAGTAGTTCTTGGTCTTTGACAAAGTCATTGCTCGCCCCTGCAGCTTGTTGCCCCGCTGGTTTTGCAATTTGCCAAAAGTATTTTGTCGAATATGCATTTCATATTCAATAAATCACACTCAAATGAAGGCTTTTTTGTTTTTAAATATTTGCTAAGAGAAATATTTGCATGCCGGCCTTTATATAGTATGTGCAGATGCATGTTCGTATGTATATAGTAGAGTTTGCTGCAAGTGTTGTTTGCCTCTTGCCATTTGATGTTGATGGCCGCCTGCAGTTGCCAATTGAATTTACAAATTGCAAATACATTTGCTGAACAAAGCAAACAGAGCACTAAATTGCTGTCTACCATGAAATCGGCATCAAAAGAAGATTTTTCATAAATATATATTTTCAGATATTTATTGATATGAACATACATTCGTATGTGACTCTAAATGAAGCAAATCTTTTTTTTCTTGTGGGGCACCCACATGCAAATTAATTGAAATTCCAAATTTTCTGTATTCCATCATTTTACTGACAAGCTCTTAAAAGCTTTACACAAATTGCCAGCCTTCTGTATAAGAAAGCATGATGCCTTTGCCTTTGCCTTTGTATATAGTATAACAAATTGTTTTTTGACTGAATTTTTGTATGTGTTAATTAGCCAGCTTACCAGACCCCCGCTTCATTCACCCAATATGCGTGGGCGTGGCTCGAGATTTTGTATGCCAATAGAAAAAGGCACAACTCGCATCGTTTGGCTTTGTAATGCAAATCGTACGCAAATGTTGCCAAGCGCTCTGCTTGCCAGAGAGAAAATATGAAATAAAGTCATCTCGCAAAAAAAACCCACTCAACACTGGGTGGGGCTGGAGCCATTACTTTGAGTGGGTTTGCATGCAGAAAAGGGGTTATGCAAAGTCAAGCAACCTGAAAAAGACACATTTGTGATGCAAATTTGTGAGACTCTCGAGGATGGTACTTGGGATTGGTGGTGGATGGTGGGTTGGGGTTGGTTCTTCCTCTTCTTCTTCCATTTTTGGTGCTGACTTTCTATGGCAACGTGTAAATCAGGCTAAGTACGTGGCCTTTTTGGTCTTTTAGCTGCCATGGCAGTGCTTTGTAGTAGCATTATCATCCTCCTTCTAGCTGTTGTCGCACCCACAAAAATATGCAACAATTTTTGCGTTCGCACCACTGTGTTTGGCCAAGTTTGCAAAAGGGGTTTTTAATATGTGCTATGCCTGGCAAGCTGGCTAGCAGGTGAATCGCACTCAAAGCTTGTTTACACGGCGCAAACATTTGGCCGACATATCCTCTCTGTCTGTCTTTCTCTCTCTCTTACTATCTCTGCTTATGCTAGCCATGGAATAATTACATATGCATGACATGACAGTCAAAGCTAAAGTGTGGGTGCAACCAATACCCACAGCGAAAACCACTATACACACACAGCTACATATAGACAGTTTTGCAAGCTATTGAAATTGCGCATACGCGCCGTAGACACCCTCAAGCGTTTACTGTCCGCTCACGTAGTGAAGGGCCAGACCAGGCCAGGCCATGCCATGCCAGCCAATTGTTGTTTTAAATTAATTAATTTCGTTTTCATTAGCAGCAGCAGCAGCACAACAGCAGCAAAGACAATAACAACAACAACAAACAGAACAACATCAATGTAGAAAAACAAAAAGGGAAAAGCTTTTGTTTTTAATTTTATGTTTTCATTTGCCATTATTTTTATGCTATTTGCCAATTTGGCGGCGTTGTTCCATTTAAAGCGATTTTCGCACCACTAATTATTATTTAAATTTTGATATGCAATGCACCGAGCGACAAATGGGATTATTTTAATATTGTAAATAAATGCATGTGTTGGAAAATCAAGAAGTTAGCAATGTCCACATATAAAAAAGCATTGCGCCCAATTAACGGCTTACAACGGCGCCAATACATATTTATGCATCCGCATGGGTTACTTAGCTATGTTAACTGGTTGGTTACATCACTAAAGACTATTAAAAAAGTTATAGATTTATAAAATGGTATTAACGCACAAAAAACTTATTCAATTGTTTTACATTTAGGGTAGGTTTGTGTCGGCTTATTGCCGATTTCAGCATTTAAGTCGTCCATTTTTTTGTTGTTGCCGCTGTTGTTGGCGTCCCATTCAGCTGCAATTATTTTTTATCTCTTTTGCAATTGGCGTTGTCTGACTTGCATTGTTTATAAACTCATTTCACATTGTAATCCGCCCAATTGGCAAGCGCCCTCATGCATGCCTACTGAGTGTTAAGCCCCATTCGCACCACACTCGCACTCAGGGTGGTTGGGTGGTTTTCGCTAGCATTACAATGTAATTAAAGCAAATGCAACTTTGTCTGTGTATGAAAATTACAGACAAAAATGCAACCAAGCTTCATTGACGTAACACGAACGAGGGCGAAGGTTTGCTGCTGCGTAGGCGAAAATTTCTCGTCCGTTCACGCATCAGTTTGGGGCATTGTTTGCAGCCGATTTGAAAGCGCCAAACAACAAAGTGAAATTTTAATGCAAACTAATGCAAAATCTTTCGATATAAAAACACACAACAACAACGCCAGCAGCAGCAACGCACAAGCTAAAATGTGAGGCGCGAGGCAGCATCAACAAAATATAAATTGAAAAGCAAAATGCAAAGTGCGCGCCTGGCATCCTGTGCGACTCCTGCCTTTCCAACCCGACCCGCCTCGCACGTCCTTGGCGCGGCAAGACAAATGAGTCTGCATAAATCTTAATTAATTATTTAAACGCAGCAGGCATGAAAATGGCTGCTACGGCATTAAAGTAGTGTCTACTCCTACAACGCCCCAACAACAGTCAAGCGGCAGCCAACTCTTGGCTGCGACTCCGACTCTGGTTTGTGGAAGCCACAGCTTTTTGACTGGTTCTCTTTCTCCTTTGTGCCACTTTTTTTTTGCTGTTTGCTTTTTCCCATTTGGTGTTGCTGTTGCTTTTGTGTGTTGCTCGCGTAATTAAAACGAAAGCCTTTTGATATTTAAATTATTTTTCATAAATTGCATTGCACCAGCTAAAGCAACCAAAACAACAACAAAGTCCGCAAGAACAAAAAGCAGCAGAAGCAACAGGAGAAATGGCCTGGCAAAGATTGAAGAGCTAAATATATACACTCTAAGTGTAAGAATGAATTAGTTGAGATTCATGAAAACGCATGGCAAGGGTATCTTTAGTGTCGTTGCACATTCAACTGCAAGTTAAGCGTTGACTTGACGTTCGCTTGCCTCATTTTAATTCCGTTGCGCGGTCCCAGGACCAACATTAGTTTAATTTGCTGTGGCTTGCGTTTAAATTAACTCTCCTCCTCCTCCTCTCTCTCTTTCCCTTCTTTGCAGTACAAGTGAGGTCAGCACAACACAACAAAAAGCCAAGCGCACCCTATATATACATACTTATTTATATACATAGATGTTTGTGTTTGTGTGCGGTGGCACCACATGAGGCAAGTGTCAATCAGTTCCAGGCCCTATCTCTCCCTCCTCCCTACAACTGTCACAAAAATGCACAGAATGAAACTCCTCTGCCCTCGCCTTGTCCTTCTATGCTGCTTTGCTGCTTTGGTGCTTAGTAATTATGATTAATCTCATTTAAATTAAATGGCTTAATTGTGCGGCGCGAGCGTCTTGTCATTAAATGATTTTTATCAGCACCATGAAAATATAATTTGCCATTTGCAGGCTGCCTGGACCGGGTGGGTGCTTTGGGTCTTTTGTCTATCTGCACACACACACACACAGGTGTGCTTTGTTCTTGCCCTTGCAAACTCATTTACAATATTTTTTATTCCACTAATGAATACGGTTTTTGTGCTTTATGTTGCTTTGGTATACGGTGCAACTGTTGCTGAGATGCTTACGTTGGGCGCCATTGTAAGGTTAAATGATATTCATGCTTTTAGTGCTTAATCCTTTAATCAGTGGTCAAACGCGCAGGTTGCAGTTGTTATTGTTTTTTCTAGTTACTATGTTGTTGCAACAGAATAAAGCCGCGTGCAGCGCATGCAGGCACGTCATAGACGACGAATAAGTAAATCCGATTTGAAGTACTCACATTTTACACTAAAATGTGCATTGTCATTGGCCGCATGCTCCCTGAGCTGTGTTGCAATGAAGCCATTAGCATGGCAAATATTATTTTATCAAATTAAAATGCAAAACTTTTGCGGTGCGTCACGTAGTCGACTCGTCCTATTGTTGCATGCTTGCCAAATCTGTTGCATATTTTCAGGGGCAAACAACTCCAGATACTTTTGGCCTGTTAATACAGCAATTTGCTTATGCATACATTGAATGTGTCACTGCTGCTGCTGCTGCCACATTTTTATGCGCTTAATTTAATGCAATTGTTTGAGGCAACTGCCAACAAAAAACAAATTGCAAAAATCGCTGAACATGCCACAAGAGTGGCTGCCAAAACAAACTAAACGCCAGAAGCAATAAAAATGATTCCAAGAATGAACACTCGCAAACATAAGTACATAAATATGCTTGCTGTCACTTTAACATATTCGAATACCCTTCCAAAGAGACTGCTGATTTCGATAAGCTTTTGGTATTGCCATATTCCATCCATTGTGATGATTTATATAATGAATTGTTATCGTCTGGCTAGCTAGCTGGCTACCTATATAGCCCGTCTAGACCCATTGATGATGATGTCTGAGCTGCAGTTCTGCCCCACAATCACGCCATAAGCCCAACAAAAAAATTTATGACGCGACGCAAATCTGCTGAAAATACTCGTAATTGCACAATGCGACGGTTTCTGTGGTTCGAGTTGTCGGGAACTCGTAGCTGCAAAGTGTGGGCCTACACAGTTATGGGGGCGGTGGCGACCAACAAAAGTGGATAATATGTGGATATTTTTGGTCACGTTTGAATTTATTTGATTGCTAGCACTTTTAGCATTGTTGTAGCTGACGTTTTATTTAATGCCCTGCCAACAGCAGCAGCAGTAGCAACAGCAGCAGCAGCAGCAATAACAGCGACAACAAGGACAACAGCCAACAACTGTGGCCAGTCGCCAGTTTGGCAGTCACTGGGAACGGGAACGAGAACGATGACGACTGTTCGTAGGGTGTGGCGGGGGTGCATGGAAATTGCTCAGGAAACGTACAATTTATTTTAGTTCATTTCTTTTTGCCACCATTTTGGCGTCCCCTCCACCTAACAATTGATGTTGTTGCCTACTTTCGATTTTGGCATGTCGCACCGCTCACGTTCCCCAATTGTCCGTGTCCGTGTCCATGTTTATGTCGATGTCTGTGTCCATGTCCATGTTACTCGCCCCGTGTGTTTTGTTTGCCTTGGCGGCCATTTGGCGGTCGTCGTCCTCGGCATAATTTGAACATTCACAGCAAAAACAACGAGATAGAGAGAAAGCGAATAGAACACGCAGACCGAATACTACACACAGAAGCACAGAAGTTGCCAAGTTATCAGCTAGACAGTGGCGACAGCAACAGCAAAAGCAATGAGGAGCCACCTGGTGGAAAGACAAAAAAAAAGGAAAGCTAAAGCCAAACAAGCCATTTGATGTTTTCATTTGGTTGGCCCCATCAACTTTGTGGTCGCTCAACGACCCAGACCTCCTACTGCTCTCCTTTGCGCTCGCCAGGGACCCTTTTGTTTTTATCCAAATAGCTGCCAAAAAAATACAAGACGAGAAACAAGGGTGCAGCTAAAAGCACACACACACACAAACACACCGAATCGAATGTGCTCTAAATATAGTCCAAAAAGGGTTTTTCATTCTCATTCAAAGCCAGCTTACAGGATTTACTTGAGAAAGGGAATATTTTAATGATTTGAGTTGAAGTTAAGTAAAAACTTAGCTTCCCTTTTAGTTTATGCAAAAAGCTTAACAAAGTCACAATAACTTTTAGTTTTTAGGGTATTTATGTCGGTATATTATGATGTTTGTTAATATTTCCGACTGGTCGCAGTTGCCGCGCTCCCCGCGGTTGCGCTTCCGAGCTTTTTGGTATCTTTTGGGGCAACATTCGTGACAACAGCAAATAAATTGCAGCGTTATTTGCATAAAAATGCGATGCGCCGTAGTGCGAGTGACAATGAAATTTAAATATTTATGCCATACGCTTAATATTATTTGAGTTGCTCAAAACTTTTTCGGGGGCTCTTTCACCAACTGAGAGCTAACTGAAAGCTGCTTGGTTGCTTGGCTGCTTTGCCTGACGGCAGTTTGCCGACTAACCAAAAAACTTATATTAAAACATATTTTTCGGATTTTTGTCGTTGCTGTTGTTGTTGTTGTGCGTGACAAGCAGTTGGTTCTTTGTTGGCTTTTTAACAATATTGTCATGAAACAAGCATAAAAATACCAAGAAATTGACTCATAATTTGCGTTTGAGCATGCTAAAAACGTTGCAACTTTAAAGCCCGAATGGAGTGCGACGTGTCCATTTAATGAGCAGCCAAACGAAAGCAAAACATCCAACGAAAACGAAAGCATACACAAAAAATCAACTCTAGCACGCAACTAGGACACAACAGTAACAGCAAAAGCAACAACTACTAAGCGCATAAAAGTCAAAGCGTCAAAGCAATGAATCACCAGACAGGCAGTGAGGCAAACGCTGCGCTGCGCTCGCTGCAGAAAATGCTGCGGTGCCCCACTTGGCCCTAGCAGCAAACAAATTCAACTTGAAGTGAACTCGACTTCGAGTTGACTTTTGACCGTCAAACAAGCGAGCTGCAGCGCTGCAGCAACTTGGCCAAGTCCTGTGCTGTGCTCACGGGCTGGCTGGCAAAAAGTGGAAAGTGTGCAAAGTGCATGCAAGCGAAAGCAAAGCGAATTGCAAGACGCCAACTGACCTCCAGTTTGATACCAAAACCTGGACTCCTAACCCCCGATGACCCCTGACGAACCCAGAGCGACCCAACCCTAGAAGCTAGTGCGTCATTTTAGTTTAGTTTAGCAAAAGTTTCGGAAAAGTATTTTGCACCGAGGCGGGGTCGAATCTGAAAACTGGAAACTGATAGCAGACGGTTAATAAATGGACTACTATGCGAAAAGAAAGAAAAGGAATGGCACAAACACACATACGGATACGGATAGAGATGCATGCAGCAAAAGGAAGCTGAAATGAAATGGAATCTCTGGGTCGAATCGTTGATTGCCTTGGGTTAGATTGAAGGTAAGAGGGGGGCGTATGAAAGATGTTTGCATTCTGATGAAACAGCAAAGAAACACACAGAAACAGAGAAAGAGAGAGAATGATAGTTGGACTCATGTTGCAGCTGAAATGAATTGAAGCTTGTCTCACATTTTGTGCCCGGAGAATGTTCATCAATTAATTTTTGGTTTCTAATTGCTAGCAATTGCCAAGGATTTCACTGATGATGGCCAGCTAAAGGATACACACACACACGCACTTAAATCCAATTGCCGCCATTTACTTATGCGATTGAATTTTGAGCAGTCGATTAAATTGTTTTAAATTGAAACTACAAATCATGGGCATTGCAATAGCCTTAAGGCCAACTCGAATTACTTTTAAGTAAAACAAAAGTTAACAAATAATTATGGAAACATAATACATTCATGTTAAATAATGCGGCTAGTGCAAATATGCAAGTTATTCAATAATTATTTAAAAACAATTATGTACAGTTCATGTTGCCAGGCAGCAGCCCATCAACAGCTTCTCAAATTGCTGTGGTTGCTTCAAAAACCCAAAACTCGCGCCACTTTGTGGTTAGTTTATGTTTGTTGTCGCTTTTGCGACCACAATAATGAGTTATTTACAACAAAAAAAAAGCTACTTGTTTGCAATTATCCTTATCACAATTAATTCTGATCACATGAAATATGTACAATATCAACAAAATATTAAATATTTCTGTTAAATAGCTTCAGCATTTTTTTTCTCCCATTTGTTTGCAGCTCAAATTGGGTGTTAATGTACCATGCGTCATCAAGTTGCAAAGTTTTTTTTTTCGTATTTTTTTTTTTTTTAAAGCAGTCTGAGTTACATAATTAACATGCAAATAAATAGCCATTAAATGTTTTAAATAACTGCTCGTAATTACAAAAAGCAGCAGAAAATAAATTGAAAAAACTGAAAACCGTTTAGAAAAAGGAAAATTTTATAAAAGCAGCTTGAACTTTTGAGAGGCCAAACCATTCATATTCACACACACACCCAAAACACACAAATGCAAGCCGCAAAAGTCACTCACACAACATAAAAATGCTTTTAAAATGTCAAAGCGCGTTAAAAGAGTGTGAAAGAGACAGCATATGCTGGAGTTGGTGTTTGTGTGTGTGTGTAGGTGGATGGATGGATTAACTAGCTAACGTCAGGCAAGGGATTGATGGCGCAGCGCTTAAATAAGCTCTGTGCTAAGGGCAAAAGTTCATATTGCGTATACGGCGCGTGGGTCGCTCGCGTTTGCTTTTCTCCCCCAAAAGTCAAACACGAAAAACGCGCCTAATCAAAAATGCTTTGCGTGCCGTTTGAAGTTGCATACAGCACAAATAAACACACAAACACACACTTACACAAAGGAACACACGAATACTTTGTGCTTTGGCAGCTTTTGGTTTTTTACTACTGTTTGAGTTTTATTAATGCTAAACGATTCGCAGTGTAAACTTATCATAAGTTAACTACTCTATTGATGAACTCAATCTCTTTCATACACTTCGTATCTTTAACTTTTATCAAGTTTAACAAAGTTGTCGCTCAGGTCGTAAAGTCGTTGCAGTTTATGACTTGGCGCAACGAAGAAGCAAAGATTTCTTGCATACGCTTAAACAGTTCCACTTCTTCTTCCAGTTCTTCTCTGCCAACTCTGCTTGTTGCTTTTGACGGCGGCGGCTGTCAGAAAAACGCGCAAAAAATTATTCATACAATGTGAACGTGCGGCGTTGACGTTTCTGCCATCAACTCATCAAGCCATTATTTTCCCTCTCTCTTCAACACATTGCCATCATCAGCCCGAGAGCCGGCAGCAGCCTCCGTCGTGAATAATTTGGGTCACTTGGCGGCAGTTAGTCAGTCAGTTGCATTGTTGCTGTTGCTGTTGCTGCTGCTGCGGTCGCGTTTTTCATTGTCGGCATGCGGCAATGGCATTTTTCAAGCAGCCCCCACCAAACTCTTTGCTTAAACGCCTTCAAACTGAAAGACGACATAATTAATTAAGCAAGTCGGCCTGACTGATGTCCTGCGTCCTCGCATTGTTATGCGTGCCGCGAAAGGGTTCTTCTTCTTTCAAAATGGCCAGTGTCGCCATAGTCCATAGTGACCCCGACTCGTGTGGCTCATTTGCAGAGTCAAGACTCGAAAATTTATGCAGCCCAGTAGGCCCAAACAGAAGGCGGCTTATAACGGCCCCCCTCCTAACAGAACTGCCAGTGTGTGTAATAATTTAATAAAATGCTCTAACAGCAGCACTGGATGTAAATGTGAAAAGTTTTTAAATGTTTGCCCAGCCAGCAGCCAAAAAAACATTCCCTAAAATGAGTTGCAGCTCTAAAAAGCCATGAGTCCGGAAGTGCTTCCAGCGCCCACAGTGATTGCCAACATGTTGTTGCTTCTGCTCATTTCTATACATGCTCTTAGCATTCGCACATGTGTATGTGTTGTTGTGTGTTAATTTTTAAAAACTGCCCAAAAGCCAAAAAACTCATGACTTGGCCGCTGCAAATGAAATAACACAAAAGCCATTGCTGTGATTACTTTACCAGACATAGAGAGAAGGGGAGCGGGAGGGGGAGCGAGAGCAGTGAATGCGCCCAATTTGAAGCTGGCTGAAACGATGCTGCAATACAACTGGACATGAACTGTTGCAATTTTAATGCATTTCTCAGGCTACTTAGCCTTTTATGCTGTGGGTGCACTGAACCCCAAGTTCCATAGAGAACAGGTCAGCAATTCAGAATATGAAATGCAACCCTGCGCCACAGAGCTGTTATACATTATGTTTTAAAGTTGTTTGCTTAGAATTTTAAGCTCTCATAACCGTGGGCTTGTATACTTGATTGATTTTGGGGGATTTAAGCTGGCTCGAATGTGACAACTGTAATCGAAAGCTTAATTATAATGCCTGCCTTTGTTGGAGCATCTTTTGTTTATTGAATGTCAACGCAGAGACGCATCTTGAAATGTCAAGCAAACCGTTAACACAACAGTCAATAAGAAGTTTAATTGTATTTATTTATTTCATTCAGTCCTCACTTATGTGGCGCTCTTAATGTTATTGTTGGTGCTGTCAGAAGCAATAAACAGCGCGCAGTGGGCCAAGTGTTGCCTGTTGGCCGGGTCAATGCGATTACAGTGCTGTTTGCATTGATTGCAGCCGCTCGATTCAGTTGACAGCGCTTGTCATTTTTCTCTTTCGTTCTGATTTTTTTGTTCTGACAGCTCAAAGAGCGACAGAAATCGTTCATTGATATGCTTAAGTGCAAATTAATTGCATAAATTAAGTAAATAAAAGGTGACCGCAAAGGCAGAAAAGCACATACACGGCGTATGCGTAATGCATTGTCAGCCATAGTCAGGTGATAACTGATTAAAAGTGCGCGCAAATGTTTATAGTCCCTGCTGCCAACTTGTAAATGTGCAAATAATTATCTAAATAATTGAAAAGGGATATCCCAAAAAAGGGACGAACTAAAGCACAAACGCAAACAAGCCATCAACCGGACGAGGGCAAGGATAAGTAGGAGCAGGAGGAGCATGGGGTCAAGACTAAAAGTCTTGAACGTAATGCTAATGCGCGCTACTTGGGTCCTTTAGTGCCGTCTGTCTGTCGGTCTTTCTATCCGCTGACAGTCTTTGCCATCCTGCTTGCCGTTCCAACTGCTGTTGTTTCCTTTTTAATTATATACAACAACAGGTTAAGAGCTGTGAAGGATCTACGGCTCCTTGTTGCTGGTGTCTCGTGTTTGTTCTGCTGCGCTTTTTATTTTCTTGTAGCATGTTGTTGTTGCCTCACACCTCTTTGATTTTCAATTCATTTTTTTTTCTTTTCGTTTTGCTCTTTTGTTTTATGCCGTGTGATCTTTGGAGAAAGTTGCGCGAAAAGTTTAAAGTGAAAGCGGCTTTTAAGTTGTCTTACCTTTAGCGTCGGCCTCAGCCTCAGCCTCGGCACTCGCCCTCGTCTTTTAATGGCTGCTTTTGGTTCTGTAAGCCAATTAGTTCTTAATTTGCAATTTGTTTTGCTGCAGTTGCCGAAAAGAGAACAAAAAATAATAATGTGAAAAAACCGCTCGCGCCAAAGGAGTTAAAGTTAAAGGCAAAGCCAACGAGCAAACGAGCATATTTAAAAAGTTTTCCTTCAAACTTTGCTACTCGTTTTTTTATTTTTTGTTTTTGTTGCCCTCCATTGTTGTTTCACATTTCTTCTTGTTGTTGTTTTGTTTCATCCTTTTGCTCTCTGTGTTTTAATGTGAAACTTTTAACTGAATTAATTCCTTTTACTGGGCTGCTGCTTATCTCTAGTGAAAGAGGGGTAAAAAAAAAAACACACACACACTAAAAAATTGAGCAGCCAGCCGTTTCGTTTAATCTTTTCAATTTTATTTTTATTTATTTTGTAAGAGCGAGATAGAGTGAGAGCTTAGAGTGAAACTTTGAATTAAATTGCTTGATGCTCTAGCAAAATGAAATTCCTCTTCAATCAATATAAATTATTTGCTTTTGTTGCTTTTTAACTTTTTATTTTTTTAATTTAGTGAATGTGCCACACATACATATATAGATGCATAAATCATGCAGGGCAACACGCGGCGTATGCGCAATAAAATAGCAAATTAATATTTCAGTTGGTTTTCACGCTTGCATAAGAAAGGGGGAACAAACAAAACAAAACACACACAAATACCTGCCATAAAAGTAAATGTCATAAAACGACGTGTGGCAGCTAACACAGGGATCTTGTAGCATCAGGGACACACAGCATGCGGCATCAGTATCTTGCAGCTCCTGTTGCTCCTAAGTGAAATATTTCCAAACAAATAAAAAGAAAATGCGCCACAAAACGCACAAAACAAGAAGAAGACGAAGTATGCAAACAAAAGGCACAAGTGAAATAAAGCGCAGAGAAAAAGGTAACATGACATAAACATGACATTTGACTTTTGTTTTGCGCCTTCTGCCGTGTCTCGGATACGACTCTGACAGCTGGCGGCAGGAGCTGGAGCTGGAGCTGGATCCGTGTGGCACGTGACTGGCCGCGCTTAGCTAAAAGCTGTGCAAATTATATGCACCTTTGTCAAGAAATTATAAGCCCGTCACCGCCAACATGGCACGCAAATCAAAAATGCACGAAACGCTTGCCCTTACTCATATATGGGGTATAGGTGACTTGTTGTTAAGGTTGTCAACTTGTGTTTCAAGGCCAGCAATTAGCTTAATAGACATTTCTTACTCATCAAAAATGTATTTTATTTGCCAAAAAGCATATTTAAAATTCGACTGTTAATGCCTTTTCATTATTCATATAAAAGCCTTTGGGCGCCGGAAATAAAAACCAAATAAATATACCATGGGTAATTTGCCAAATTGTTTGCCCAAGAAGGTCGCGATATGTGCCATGCAAACCACTCTAAGGAAATGAGAGGCTTGCCAAGATGGCCAAGAAGCAAAAAGAAAGTTTAGAAGAGGCCAATTTAAATGGAAGTCCCTTCCTCTAAAACCAATGTCCATTCAACTTGAATGCATTTTGATAAGCAACAAAAAACCGCACACAGACATCTCTCCCCGTCGCCCGCTCCCCTTCCAACGACTTGTCGAAATTCTGAAACTGTCGACATTCGGCAATCGACAGTTGCCATAATAATTTGCCACATCATTAACAGCTCAGTGCATAAAAAGCAATGGCAATGGAAATGTGAGCGCAGATATTATTCGGGGAATCCCAGTGGACGGCAAGGCAAGTAGTGCGGGGACAGTAAGATCAAAGCTGGCAGCGACTTTATTAAGGCCAGAGAGTCGAGTCGAGAGTCGACAGTCGCCAGTCGGAAAGTAAGTAACTTTTATACATTTTTGAGTACAAATTAAAATAGCGTTAAATGCGTCAGGGCCAGGGCCAAAAGGGCAAGTGCCAGTTGGAGTTGGTGGAAAGTGAAAGTCGCTCGGCTCGCGAGACATTAGCATTTTTAATTTCCAATAAAAATGCAAAAAATAGCCGCACAAGTAGGCGATAAAAAATTAATAAAGCTGCGATTATACCGACCATATAACAGAGACAAGAGACAAGAGAATAGAGAGAGATAGACAATGAGAATAAGCTAGCAGCAACGATGGCTCAGTGTCAGTGTCCAAAGGGGCGTGGCCCCTGAAGCAAGTCGAGTGAGAGCTGTGAAAATAATTTGAAATTCAATTTTCGACAATGGCACACAAAGGAATCGCGTTGAGATAGATAGAGAGCGAGAGAGGCACACAAGAGCAAGAAGAAGACTGAGGCCACGGCTCGTTAGAAAGTGTGGCAGCAGGATGAGGAGGCACCTGTGGCAATAGTCAGGCCAGTCAGGCCACTGCGCCAGATCCTCTGCTCGAGAACATTTTTAGAGCGAACAGCGCGAGCGCTTGTTGGCAGCCGCCCCACTAAGGTGAAGTGAGGGCGTTGTATAACTGGGATAGCCAGCGCATTCACTCGTAACATGGCACGGAAAATTTACGATTTTATTACTCAATAAATGCACAAAAAAAAAGGAACCGAAGTAAAATAAAATAAAAGAACCACTCGTAAAACTCGTTTGCCTGCTGCTGCTGCTACTGCTGCAGTTGCCCCATTCCTTCTAGTAGTAGTCAAAGAGTATCTTTAAGTTTCAGCGCTACAAATTTAATTCGCTAAAAAGATACTCAAGACAGTCCCTTACTTCACCCCGTCCACCCCAAAACCGTTACGCTGGGTTTAATGTTGGCAGGTGAAAATTTCGAAATCCCTGGTGGTTAGCGAAACGAAGAAGCGTCACTTCATTCCACTCCACTCCACTCGGTTCTTGGTCATGCATAATTTAAAATTAATTTCAGTTCCGATGGGGGAGCAAGCAGCAAAAGCAGCAGCTGGAGAAACAAAAGGCGACGCTGTGAAATATTATATAGCATATCGTATATATTGTTTCTTGTTGTTGTTGGCATTGTGTTCTGTGCTGTGTGTTATTAATAGGCACAAATTGAAATTTTATAGCTTCGCATTCTTTGGGGCCTGTTTGATTTTTGATTTGCCACATCAAGTGGAATGTTTGTTGCTCATTCATCAAATATGCTGCCAAAGGTCACAACACTTAAACCTTTCAAAGGTGACTCATCTGCGATGCCTTTCGCGCAAATATTTGCTCAAGGGGAGGGAGGGTTGAGTGTTTGCCTCACACATATGCAGGAAATAATTATGAAGATTGCGCCCCGAAAAGTTTGCTTCAAAAATTGCAGTTGCTCGTAAGTTTTGTTTGGCTCGACAGCCAATGAAATTTTACGACTAGTTTGCCAAAGACGTTCTCGTTCTCGTCCTCGTCCTCGAGATCCTTGCTTGGCCGAAATTCAAATGCCGGCACACAGTGTCAGGACTTTTAATTGCAACAAAATAATTATGGCGCCCCCTGGCAAATTGCAAATTGCAACTTGCAGCAAATGGCACTGAGTCTCTGATGCTAAACAGACGCTTTCTCTTGCTCTCTCTGATTCCCCTTCTTCTTATCTTGCTGCACTTAAAAACTTGCTTCACAAAATTAAAAGCAAATAAAACAATAGAACTATAACAAAAACCCCGGCAAAGAACCCAAAAGAAAAAGGCTAAGAAAGCTGCAGCCTGAGGCCAGCAAACTCACCGACTACTTAATACCCTCTCAAACGCTTAGCTCAAAACTCTTTCCACTTCAAGTTGTTTATATTATTTTTGATTATCGTTAGAGTGTGCTACCCTATTGCAGGGTATATGCAGAGGACTAAAAGATGGCAAACAATGGGCCGAAAGTGGCAAAAGGGTCACAATCAATAGTTGGTTGCCCCTAGTACATATATGTGTGTGTGTGTGCTTAAGCACAAGCCAAACCATTTTCAACAGCTTGGCAGAAGAGAGAGAGAAGATCTTAAAGTAAACTCAAGGCCAGGCAATTTATTGGCCAAGTTGTTGTTGCCAGACCCACATAGACACGCACACAACTGGCTCAAATGTTGCGTACGAAAATTTAGTAATTTTTAGTGTGCATTTGGGGCCAAGATGGCGAAAATGGCGAACTATAAACTGGAAGGGTGAAGTGAGTTAAAGGGAAAACCATTTTGCAGTTAGTTTGCTTTTGGGTTTTTTTCGCTTTTTTTTTTGGAGCTTTCAACAGTTGTTGCTTATTTTACGCTAGTATGGCTGCCATATAGTTCTTTTTTATGACTGCGCAAAGTGTGGCCAAAGTTTGCACTTGCCTTGAATTTTTAAGACACTTCCGCTTGGGGTCTAAAACAAAGGCCGCAACGATTCGACGATTTGATGGTGTGTGTGTGTGTGGAGTGTCGACTATTGTGTGTTGCCACACAGTGCGTGACGCATGTTTGGCATCTGCAATGCACTTCAAAGTTGAAGACCGATTGAGCCAAGTGTTCGAAGGATGTGAAAGTTTTTTGGCCAACCAACCAAACCAATGTGTGCTTAGCCGTTGTCTTTGTCTCTTTAAGCCACACAACATTTCAATAATAACAATAATAAGAAGAAACTGCCAACAACATCAACAAATACCAGCACGAATGAAATAAATTACGTGATCTTATTAACTGTGGCTGTGAGACACGCACCTACTACTACTTAGTCTGTTTTGGCCAAATATAAGTTTATTTGGCCTGACTAATCGTAACTAAGATTAACTGTTGCGCGGCATATAAATGTTGCACCTTTTTTCTTCTTGTGGCAGTTGCACGTGTATCTATCTTTGGGTATATATGCTAAAAGTCAGTAGAGAAGTTGGCAGGAGAAGGAAATTAAGTGCCTGCCCGGACACCAACACCAGCAACAACAAGCAACGAAATTTATATCAAAAAGTTAACGCGACCAGACCCAAAATCGAGCTAAGACCCGGCTACCGCTTCCTGTTACTCTTGGCCCTTGTCGACTGCTCCTTTCAAGTCCGCTTTTGTTCGACTCTACGCAGTTGTAGTCCATTTGAAAGTTGCCCATGAAACACAGGAGCTTCCGTTATTATGCCATCTTCTTCCCTCGAGTCGAGCTGTGGCTAAGGTGGCTCAGGGGCGCGTGTATAAATCTTGTGCCGGTTTTATTTGGCTTAATGACCAGACGTGCACGGCTCCATAATTTACGGGGCGGCATGTAGATGAGCCCAGCCAGACAAACTAGGCAATGTCTCTCTCTCTTTCTCTCTCTCTCTCTTTCTGTGCTACTTGAGGCAACATGTTGCGCTTTTAGTGCCACACACACACACACACAGACACACAGTGTACCGTGTCTCGTTACGTTGGTTGCTTTGGTGCGAAGGGTATCCCTCTACTTTGTCTTACTTTGCGGTACTTTGTTGCGGCTTTTAATAGAAAATCCTTTGCACAGTTTTGCTCACCTGGACGCGGGCACGCACTCTGATTATCTATCCAAGCTGCTGCCGCTGCTGCCTCTGCTGCCTCTGCTCCTGTATATTAGGAGGGTCACATCCGCTTGGGGCTTATTCACAAAAGGAAGAAATGATAAGAGATGCAGGGTAAATCTCATAATTTATTTAATTGTATTTTACTATGTTCAATAAATTTCTATTAGTGTGGTGCCAGTGTCACCAACTGGCCAGCCAGTCAACTCCCTTTCCCACACCCGAGTGACCCGCATATACATGGCATACAGTAGACCGCAGAGTAAGGCGGGGTATCAACAAGGGGAGAGAAGAGCAAACAGGCAGCAGGCCGACTGAAATGAGGACACGAAGCGTAACAATATAATAAGAGAAGATTCAAAGTGTGGACAGAGAGAGAGGGTTCTTTTTTTTGGCCAAGTGCATGTGTGCGAGTGTGCGAACAATGACTGACCAAATATTGACATAAATGTCAAACTCAAATTAGAGCTCAGGGTCAAGGGTCGAGCCGAGCAACCACCACCAATGTCTTTGCAGCAGGGGTTGTTGTTGGTTGCATCCGTTGTGAAGCAGAAACCAAAGGCAAACATACGAGTTAAAGTTTTTTTCGGACGTCGCTTCACTCCTAATCCTAAATAAACAGACCCACGCATACACAGACAGACAGACAGACACTTGAGCCCATTATGCAATAAAACAATGAAAAGAGCTAAGGGATAGAGTGTGGGGAGGGGGAGGGGGAGGGGAAGCAAGAGTGGATTATGTAGGTAAAGCATATTGAAATTGTTTGATAAATAAATGCAGTGCATGGAGTAGAAGAAGAGAAGCAGCAAAAACCAGCGCGCAACGGATTAATGCTAAGTATACGTGTGTGTACAGTGGTTGCTACTGGTGGTTGGGGTGGTGGTTGGGTGGGTCGTAAACTAGCTGCCTGCAAATGAGCAAATTGCACACACTAATGCCAAGCATTATGCCAGCCAGGCAGCCAACAGCCAGCAATGGGATCGGTTTAAGTGTATGCTGCTGCGACTTTTACTTATTGGGTGGGTTGGGTTGATGGGTTGAATGAGTGCTGGTGCTGGTGCTGGTGGTGTACTGCGTTATTTCACCTTTAATCCGCACTTAGCCCAAGCAGCAGCTACACAGATGGCTACAACAAAAGCAACATCAACTCAATGCATTTCATTCAATATGCGTGTGGCACTGAGTTTTCCACGTTAAGTCGATTTCATTGCCACATACACACAGCATTGGGTTGTAAAATATGCGAGTGCAGCAAATCGTGTCTTATCCGCAGACTTTCAGTAACATAATGAACTTATTATCCGATGTATATAGATTGAGATATATTTGATTGTTTCTAATTACATTTTGGCTGCACAAAACGTGACACTAATCACAAACATTTTACAATTGTCAACTGCAGTAAATATTTGATACGTTAAGACATTGATTGAAATTGAAATTGAATAAACCTCAAGGTAACCCTAAGCCGGGTTGTCAGACGTTCTGACTAACTAAGGGATAAACTGATGATGGGATGGTGGCTCTTTGCGCCAGATAATCACAATTGGGCATTGCAAATTAATTGGGTTGTACTATAAGTGTGTAGCTATCCTTAATATACATATTAAGCAAAACCCCAAGTAGCTGTAATGACAAGAGCAACAACAACAACAGCAGCAGAAGTCGTTAAGTGAAACCCCGAAATATTTCACAGCCTCATAATGCCCCCCGATTGCAATAATACAACAATAATAGAGCCACTAGCAAATACGGATGCCATACATACATGGTTGCATGTACTAACAGACATGCTGAATGTTGCAAACATGTTAGCATTATTATGTCCATGTGCCATATAATTATGGCATTAATATTCAAATGCAAATACTATATGCATATTGCATTGTTACACCTCCTCCTTACACCCCTTTACAGTTCTGTCTGTCTATTTAAGTTCCTGTAGAGTACTTTCATAGAGTATCGTGAGTTCTTAATCAAGTTTATACAGATTGTTAAATCAAGTATTTTGAGAAGAATTTTTCCATTTTTCAATTTGGAATTTTAACTCAGTTCGATTCGAATTCCTTTGCCAAAAATGATAGGAAAATATCTGTCTATGAGCTTGAAGTACATCAAGCAGCTTTGCAGCTGGATAAATCCTCCAGACAGGAGTGTGTATGTATGAGTGTGTATGTGTGTGTGTTGCTGTTGCTGTAATTAACCATGTGTCCGTTGCCCAACAATTAGTAATAGATGTTTGGCAAGTTAACAATGCATTGCCACTAACAACTGTGTGCAACTGTTGTGATGCAGCAACGGCAGCAACAGCAACAACAACAATGATGCAAAAGCTGCTTTTGCCTGAAGCGCGCTTTGGTTATGGATATATGGTAATACGAGTATTATGTGCCTGCTCCGATTCCCGCACTAATAGGGCTCGCTTTTGGGCTTCAAGGCAACAACAGTTGTTGCTGTTGCAGCTGTGTGTGTGTGTTGCATAAAGTAAAATTAGTTGCCTGCGGTAACTGATGGGCTTTAATTGGAATACAAATACTAAATGCAAGCCAGCGACTAACGAAACGAAAATGCATCTATACCAACAACAACAACAACAGTTTGTTTATTTCACAGTTTACAAAAAGCGTGCCGACGCCCAATTAGAAGCCTATTAGTCGAAGCTCCTTTTGTAGCATGCCCCCCACCCACACACACACACACTTTCGGTTCTATTAACTGTTGTGTGTGTAATTGCAAACAGGCAACAAACGGGCGCTAATTTCGCTGCATCTGCCCCAAAGCGAGGCAACACAATAATTGCAGCCGACTAATGAATAAATATCTACATCTATATCTATCTAGTAAATATCTACATGAAGCGCCTGCTGCTGCTGTTGCTGCACCTAATTAAATGCATTTTTGTATAACCCTAGCAATACTGCCGAAGCCGTCTCTAAAGGATACTTTATCCAACACTCTTCTGATCTGTTCTCGATATTAAATTCTGTTTTCACTTCTCTTGTTACCCATTATTATTGTTGCTGTTGCTGTTGTTTGTGCGGTGTTGCTGGCGTTGAAGCTGCACTAATAAGAATGCAATGAAATAAACACACACAACCGAAATAATAGCAAAAAGGCATCTATGTGTGTGTGTGTGCGTGCATGTTTGAGGCATGCCACATAAACTTGGCGCTGGCGTTGCAGCTATTGCTGCTGCTGCTGTTGTTGCCTCTGATATTTAAGCATTGTGCAGTTGCACGATATTTAAATCCATGTCAATGCGTTGGTAGTGTGTGGGTGAGTTTGACGATTGGCAAGGGAGGGTGGGGGGGCGGGGTGTGTGGCATTGCGCTGTTGGCTTTTGTATGCGCATTAATGCCAACGACTCTCATGTTTATTCACACACAAATTTGCTGCAAATGCAACGCACACTAACTGCGGGCGATAGTAAGCGGATGCGGATCCGGATACATTTGCAGTCACACACACATACACACACACATACACATTGTGTATACATTGACAAGCTGCTTCTTTGCCTCCCCCTCTCTCTCTCTTTCTGTTGCGAAGCTTCAGCTGGAAATGCGCTTTACATTTTGCACACGCTAATACAATTTAATGGTCGCATTAATTTGGCGCATCTGTTGCATTTTAAAATACACTCGCACACACACACACACACATACACACACTCATTCACAAAGGATAACCGCAGTGCCCGGGCAAAGTCGCTTTTGTCGCTTTGGCGGGGTTAAAACATTTGCCAACTGCAAATAAAGTTAAATGCATTGAAAACTACAACTAAATATTAATTCCACACATACATACATATATTAGAGCTCTCTAGTAATGGCTTGGGCGTGGCAGCATCACCACCTCCCCTCCCTGCCCTTCCCATACAGCTTACAAATCGCTTTGCTAATAGCTTCTGCTTAACCATTAAATACGGCTATGCTAGAATTATGCAGAAATTGCATTCAAACAATGTGGATGAAGTGAAAATATATATAATATTACGACTTAAAATAGTTAGTTTGTATTGCATTTGTATTAACCATTTGCAATTTATTCCACTCAACTCACAATTGCAACAACTACAACTACAACATTCTATAATAATACAGATTGGCAATTTAATTGCAGTTATCATGGGGTTTTGGAGGAGACAAGTACATATGTGGAGAACACGTATAATTTGCCGCCAAAAATCATAATTTCGAATGCAAAAGTTGTGACTGCCGCCAATTAGGCTGAATTCATATTACTTCTGCCCAATTTGCGTTGATGCCACATTTCGGCGACATTATATGCAGCGGCAATGATCTGTGCAGCTACACCTCTAACCCCCCCTTTTGAGGTTTTGTGCTGTAAATGTCAAAAATTAAAATATTAAAAGTGGCAGGCAACAAACTCTCCCCACCTCGTCCCAGCTATGCCTGATTCCACAATCCGCAAACCAATCTCACAGTTTGGCCCCCCCGCAACAGCCCTCCCAACTGATGGCAGCTGCCATGATGGGTTGCCAGGCGTTGCACTAAGCGGGGATAAGCGCTTGTTAAATTTTTAATGCGTTGCATAATTTTTGAGTTTTTGCGCGCATATTTTGCCACAAAATATTTTAATACCAAATTTGTGCCAGCGTTTTATTGTTCATGCTAAGAGTGTGTATGTGTGTGTGTGTGTGTGTGGCATATGCAGCAAAGTGCAGCTGCTGTTGCTTAGCGTTTCGTGTTATCCATCGATGATGTTAATGTTGATGTGAAATAATATCACAAAGCAACTGCTTTATTAAATAGCTTTGCCAGCAAGTGTGTGTTATATCTTCTTACTTGCTTATATAAATTTTTCCCATTACTTATTTCCCTTCTCCCTCTCTGTCACTGCCTCTCTCTCTATCTGCTGTCTTCGCGTTGTGCATTGCTGCATTTTAATCATAAAGTCCTTGATAAACATTTTTCAATTAATTTTTATTTGCTGCCAACGACATATCTCTGTGCGCTCACACACACGCATACACACGCACACACAGCATGTGAGCCTCTTTCTCACGAACACACACAGAGAGAGAACAGTTGTGAACTTGTTGTTGTTGTGTTGTTGTTGTTTCCCTACTGCTTGCTGAGTGCCAGCAACAGCAGCTCCTTTATCTGTTTCACGTATTTCTTTAACGGATTTCCACTCGTCTCGCCATTTTCTTTTTTTTCTTTTTTAAGGAAATTCGTCGAGCTGACGTACGCATTGTCAAGCACATTTACAAACACGCACACACACATGCAAATAGCTGTAAAAAGCGAGTATAATATGAGCAGCAGGAAAGCATTAATATATTCGACCCACAACGCACAAAATCTGAATAATATCAAGAAAGAAAGATACCCTGTACAAGACATGTTTTACAAATGTCATATTTTGCATTTTAATCTACCTGTTACTTTACATCCCTCTCTCTTTCTCTGTATCTCTCCTTATCACACACCCAAACACACTTAGCATTCGAAAGTAATTACTTTAAACAACAGGTCGCCATTGCCAAAAGAAGGTCCTTGTTTGTATTTATATATTTTTCTTCGACTGCCGCTTCGCGCCTACGGACGCTGTAACTGACGCTGAGTGGCACTCAAGAGCGAGCGCACACACACGTATGCACACACGCAGACACACATGCAAATTGAATTTAATGTCTTGTGCCGTTTGAGGACGACGACAACAAGCAACAAATAAAATGGAGAGAAAGCGATGTACTCCAAGCAAATGAAAATAACAAACAAGACTACAATTTGAGAGTCCGACTATAAGATACTACCCAAATACTCGTGACAATTTACAGCAATCGTCCGATTATAAGCTCTAGAATAAAACTGCATTTGAAGCTAAAATCGCAATTTTTACTTGATTTTTATCCAAAAAAAAAAAATTTTTGGAGCTGGACCAAACTTCCGATTGCCATAACTTTGTAAAAACTTCACCGATTTTCAAATGCAATACACCAAAAGTATTGTATTTAGCTCTTAATTAATACTGTATTTAAATCTAGAAACTTAATTTTTAGTCGATTTTCACGTAAATTTTTTATGATCGATAACCGACTTGGGCGTGGTACAGAACTTCCGATTGCCATAACTTCGTCAATATTATCCCGATTTGCAAATGTAATACCCCAAAAGGCTTGTATTCAGCTCCTTATTAATACTGCATTTAAATCTAGAAACTTAATTTTTAGTCGATTTTCATGTCATTTTGTTGTGACCAATAATCGACTTGGGGGTGGAACTGAACTTCCGATTGCCATAGCTACATCAAAACTCAACCGATTTTTATATGTAATACACCAAAAGTCTTGTATTACGCTCTTCATTAATACTGTATTTAAATCCAGAAACCCGATGTCTTCATGATTTTCATCCTAATATACCTTTTGTTATCCAATTCATGGATTCAGGGTATAATAATGCGTTGAAAAAGTACATAAATTTAAATTATTTTTCGTGGTTTCATTTGTCCGCCTGCGTTTTTATTTATGCCTTTTATTTTATTATGCTCGCTCGCTGATCCCTCTGCCCTGCCCTGCGCTGCTGTTCAACATCGCCTCGTCATGCAATTCAGCATTCTCGAGGCCATACCGAGACGGCACACATTCTGAGCTTTGTATCTTGTATCCTGTATGGCTGTAACTGTAACTGTTGCTGTATCTGTATTTGAATCTGTCGTTGTATCGTTGTAGCTGTAACTGCGTATCTGCGGCTGTCTCTTAGCCAACTATGCGACCACAGCAACAACACACACACACACACACACACACACACACACTATGAGTCGACCTCAGCTTCATCTCATTGTACGGCATCTCGTTCTCTGCATAAAGCATGTTAACTGGGATTTGACAGCTCGTAAATAATATTTCGTTTGTTTGTTGCGCTCTTCTTCGAGAGCAATGTCTTGCACAAGGACAAGCTACGCACAGTGGGCCTAAAATGCATATATGCATGAGTTGACAGTACTTAAAGACAATACAAAACTCCACTGAAAATATGAATATGAAATGCTTAAAAAGTAAAAAATATATTATTTAAATATCATCAAATTGCGCCCAGTGTGCGCCCACACCCACCCAACAGCTGACAGTCAAAACCAAGAAACGCATTTCATTTTTAAGTTTTTTTTTTTCTTGCTCCATCTTGACTCTTATTTAAGAATCTTTTTTTACATGACACATGTGAGCTTTGGGGATGGGAACTGAATGCCACGACATGTGCCTCATCATCAGCAGCAGCAGCAACAGCAGCGCCCGACCACCCACACATATTCACATCAAGTTGATATAATGGCGTGCTGCTTATTAAATTTTCATGAGGATGGCGCGTGGGGATCTCATTTGGTCGTACTTATGCGAAAGTGGATTAAAATTAAAGCGCAGACGCAGTTTGATGAAAGCAAACTTCAAACATCAAAAGATGCGATGCCAAATATTAATTGAAGCTGAAAAACTGGCTAGAAATTCGATTGCCGTGGGCAAAAATCTAAAACAAAATCTGAGAGAAACTTAAGGCCGAAAAAGTTGGGGGGAACAAAATGTGAAACCGCAAACGAGAGACGAGAGATGGCAGAAGGCGCTGCCAAAAACCCGCAGAAGCGCTCAACTGGAACAAGATGGCAGAGATATCGAAGGTCGTCCTTTAGGGCTTGTGGGCGTGGCCTGTGGCAATCAGACACGAGGCAGCTTGAAGTAGAAAAGCGTGTGCAGTGTAAACGAAACGAGAGAAACGTAGACGATAAAAATAATACGAGAGGCAATTTCGATTTATTGACAGGTGCTCGACTTTATTGAAACGTTTAACTTGAAAGCCCAAACGAGCCAAAACACAAACACACCCACACACACACATACACTGAGATTTACATAGGAAAGTTGAGCACGACATATGCAAAAATTGTGCAAAACGATAAAATTAATGTGAATCTGTTATGATTTCTCACTAAGGAATGATGATGGTTGGCTAAACAGGAAGCAAATGTTTACCAAGTGGAAAGAGAGGTAAATTTAATTACAGTTCCAGGCTCACGCATCCTGTCTGTGTGGAGATGAGTTGAGTCAAGGACACGCACTATTTGTCATGAGCTGGACGTGCATTCATTGGCATGTGGCACGTGCCACATGCCCACCGTCAATAGTTTGTTGTTGCTGCTTGCTTGATTGCTTTTATCAATTCGCCCATAGGCATTATTTAATAATCAAAATTGAATAGTCCTAATTCGTAGCGATGACAACGTGGCACACCACACCCCTCCGCACACACACTCAATTGTGGTTTTCCTTTTGTCGCTTCCGTTTCCGCATAATTTTTTTTACCAACGGAAGACTTGAGAGCGTCTCGCGCTAACAAAACATTTGCTAAAACGGAAGACGACAAACACACAAAAGCACAAACCAAAAAGAGACAGTCTGATAGAGAGAAAGAGACGCATACACACACACTCACTAATTCCGCTTTTAAGCTTACATAATTTTGTACCTTGAACAACCTTGGACCAACCCAACCCAGCCCGACTCGACTCGACCCAACCGAATCCGACCCGCACCTGTCCAATGCGGGCACGTACGAGCACCAAAAATGTGACACAACCTCCTCCTATCTGCCCTTCTTTAAGGCTGGCGAAAAAGGTTGCATGTGTTTTGTGTCGACTGGCAAGCAGGCCGAATGTGCCAGGATGTGGCACAGACTATATATTATGGTGCCAGGCGACATTTACAACAATAAAACATTACGAATGTCTTGTCTTGTCTCGTCTCGTCTTGGTCGTATTCATAGACCGACCCGAAAGCCACGCACCTGCAGCAGCAGCAGCAGACGACGACGACAAAGAATCTGTGACGGAGAACGGGTAATGAACGATGCCAGGCATTTTCTTGTTATTTTTTCATGCCGGTCGCGCTGAATTATCCTTGTAGTTAATGCGCAACGGCCGTCGCATCATCATCATCATCATCATTTCGCAAGCCTTTACGCACGCACGCACAGTGGTCCCAGCATCATTTGCAATGGTTGAAATACCTTTGTCGAGAAGGTTTAAGTATTGTTGTACCACTGTGAGACGCACTGAAATCTCTTGTTCTTTTGTATCTACTATCTGTTGGCTTGGCTTCGCGGTTGACTGGCAAATATCACGTAACGCATACGCAACGTACGCCAGATAGCCAAGCCAAGTCAGGCAGCATACGTGAAGTGACAATGACAATGCATTTTAAATTCATTAATTGAGCGCAATTTTCCATCAGGCCGCAACGCATATCTTTGGGGGCATATTTTCTGGTCCTTTTGTGTGAAATTGCAAGTGTGGCAAGCGAAAATTGCAGCTCAATGCTGCCGCTTCTCCCCCCGTCCCAAAAAGAAAAGTTTACTTCACGCCGCATAAATTAATTGAGTGCTCAAACAACAGAGACTGTGTGTCTGCAACGCCGTCTAGCCAAAGACTTTGAGCTAGACTGCCAGCCTGCAGCCGGCTGCTTTCTGCCTTGCAGCTTGAAGTTCGTGGTTGAGGCTGCTGCGGGTTGCCGCACTATCAAAAACTTGCAACCCGCTTATGTGGCACATGGATGATGTCCGTTTGGTAGCGACGAGACTCTAATGCATTTTTCATGCCCACTTTGAATGGCAATCTCGGCAAAAGAGGACATGCAGCTGCTGCGTCACTGCTCTTTTCGTCGCTGCTCTTCACTGATGCAATCGAATTAAAATTTATGACAAAACCATTAACAAAGTTGCCGCCCACGACATTGGCAGCCAGTCAACCATTTGCCAGCCTGATGGAGTCGCCTAACAGCTCAACTAACGAGGTCACATGCAAAACTTTGTCCTCTTTACATGTGCGCCTACAAAGATCTCTCTGTAGAACTTTTTATGTAGATAAATCGATGGCTGCAACAATTTAAATGTCGGCTGCAATTAGCTTTTACGCAAAAGAAGGTGTTGCATGCCCCTTTTGTGAAAAAAAAGAGGAAACTTATCCGCTTGCTGCAAAGTTTGTCGGGACTCGCTGTGCGTTGGGCTCTTAAGGACTTGGCCATAAATGCCATTAATGTTGAATGATTTTTAATGTTCAATGTTCTATTTGCGCATACCACAAATGTCTTCTAGCCAAGAGAGAGAGAGAGAGGCAGCCAAAGCAAACTGGTCGCGTGTGCTGGCATCTTAGACATTTCAAGCTGTCCTCGTCCGCGTGCCGGAGGCCTCTAACCACGTCTGGGTCCACGTCTTATGTCCGTCTGGCAATTGTGATAAAACGCTTCACTCTCGCTCCCTCTCTCAGTCTCTTATTGGCTGAGCGTGAGGAATTTTTATATTAATTTATTGCTGTGACTACTCGAAGGACGCGTGCACTGCGAAAAGCAACCAAGAAGGATGCCAGCCTCTGCTGGGCAATCGGTTCTGGCTTTTAAATTATGAATTGAATTGTTGGCAGTGGTTGGTGGAAAACCTGGATGCTGCGCCTGTTTCCTGTGCGCGTCGACTTCAAGCAGCAAGCAAAAGTTGCAAAAGCGCTGAACACCTTTTTTTTATTATAATTTCTTGTTTTTATTGCATTTGTCGGATTCGGTTTTAATGGCTTTTTAAATGCCAACTGATAAATGGCCAGCTGCATGACAAATGAGATTTCCGCCTGCAAAGTGTTGCCCCAAAAACCGTTGTTGCTTGTTGCCCCAAAACGGATTATTAACTTTGTATGGCAAACAGCTCATTATTAATTTGTGCTCAAGTGAAATTGAAATACCTACGATGAGTGTTGGACAAACATACAACCGGAATGAATACTATATCTAGTTGGATGTTCTCATTCTTTCGAAGGTGCTAAGCATACCATATACAAATAGTTCATTCCCAGCGGTGGCACAAACGTTTTTTTTGTTCTTTTTGGCATCAAAATTAAATGGCATTTGTTTCGCAGGCCGGCAACTAACAAGCCAACAAGAATGACAGCCAGGCAGGCGGAGCAAGGACACAAATTCATACCATTCCCATGCAGACAGACGTAGAGCTTGGCGGCGGCTCCCTCACAATCCCAGAGGCATTTGGCCAGTGCGCCTTTTGCGTCGCCTTGACGTAAACACTTGGACTGATAAGGGGGGGCGGGTTCAGACTGAAAGACGAGACAGGACCCAAGTTTTCGCGTAATTTCACGTATTTTGTGCAAATACACTCAAATATGCCACACACCAAACTCAAACACAGCAACAGTAACAAAACAAGCAAAACATTTTTATTTTTCCGTTTTTTTTCTTTTTTTTGCGCATTTGCCTTTGTGCCTGACAACTTGATATTGTTGTTGTTGCCATATTTGTTGCTGCTGCTGTCGTTGTGGGTTGTAGTTGGACTCCTCTAGCTGTTGTTGTTGTCGTCTGTCCTGAACTGAATCATACTCAACTGAACTGAACCGAACTGAACCGAACCGACGACTGGGGACTGTTTGTCAGTTTTTACGTAAAATTAAATTTTATTTATTCATACATTATATTATTGTATTAATGCGTCTGTGCTGTTTGCCAATTCGAAAGTCAACCATATCCAAAGCACAAACGGAATATCTCTAGAAAACACATTTTGTGTGGCCTTCACATTAATATATACTAAATAAGTATTCTGAGTTATTAAATAGTCTTGCACAAGTTGTTTAAATATTTGTACATATAATATTGATTGCATGACACGAAGAAAAACAACAACCAGACAGACAGAGAGAGAAAGAGAGAGACTGAGACTGACAGCTTTTAAACTAATTGGGTCAGTATCATTTTCTGTCTCCTTTTGCACGCAGCAGGACAATCACTTCCTTCCGTTTGCTTGGCTCAAAGCAAACACACAGCAAATGTTTTGCGATATACCATATGTATGTGTGTGTGTGGCTAAAAGCGCAACTTCATGCGTATTTGTTTGGTTCTTTGGCATTGTCCTTCAAGACAAACGTTCGCCTCAAACAATGACACTGCACTTCTGGCCAGTCCTGATTCAATATTGATAGCTTTCGTATGAAAGTCCCTTTAATAAACTGCTGATGCGTGATGTTTAAGGAACACCCGATATTGAAAAAACAACTAAGCACGTGATTTATTTTTACTAGACTGTTCATAAGCGAGTATCAAAAAGTATTCTCATAAGTACACTGTAAAAAGCATCTTAATGCCATCGGAAATGCTTTATGCAACCGGTTATAACCTTTTTTACAATTTCCTAATACTTTTGCCCACAGTTAAACTAAAAACAAAAATCTCTAAAATGAATAGATTTCCGGTTTGGTCTTAAAGCCGCATTGCGAATTTCAATTCGTTATTTCAGTTGTATTGTATTTAGCTTGGATCTAGAGTTTCTCTCTAAGCTGAAAGTGATTTGCTGTAACGATTGTGGCTCACAATTTACTCGTAAAACTGTTGACAGCAACAAAAGAGAAAGAAAACAAAAAACTATATGTAGCATAAATCCAAAAGCTGCAGCGCGTACGCTTAAACTGATTTTTATGCGAGCCGGACACAACAGCACAATCCATACATAGTGCGTAAAGAAGGGGCAAATTGTCTATTTAGAGAGAAGAAAAAAGAGATACAAGGTCAGGTCAGTATACACGTCCTGCGGGCATAATAGGAATAACAACAAGCAACCGTAAGGAGACAGTTCGACTTAACGACCCTCAACATTTTATAGACTATAGACAAACTCTGAATAATTTATGCGCCATAAAAACGAAATCGAATTGCTGTCTCTGCCGATGCCGCGCTGTTGCTGCTTTTGGTCCTTATTTTTAAAAAGGAGTCATCAGGAGGCAATTTATTGCGACTTGAATCGCTCCAGGGCCCCAACTTAACATATGTGTGTGCGTGTTTGTGTGTGGCTTTTATTGTATGGCCCAGGTAACCAAAAACAACTCCACGCACTTATTTTATGCAAATTAGTTTCAAATGACAACAACGGTCAAAGTTGTTACATAAATTGTGTCAGTGCTGAAAAATAAATTAAATTAAATGAAGTTTGAAAACTGAAAGCTGAACCAACAGTCCTCCCCGCCCTTCTGTACCCGTTTTTGTCACGGCGGCCTTGTGCGATAAATTTCATTATTGGCCCATGACCCAAAAATATTTGTTTATCGCTGGAAAATGTATGCAAAATAGCTTAAAATGATACGCGGCGAACCCCGAAAATGCAATGAAAATATTTGCACTGCAATTTCGTAATCAAATTAAGCTCGCAAATGTTAACAAAGCGCTTCCGTCGAATGTGACAAACTTTTGATTATTATTTTGCTTTGTTTTTTGTAACCCCGACAACAAAGTTTTTTTCACTCTTCGACTAGGATATAAATATGAGTCTGATTGAAATTGAAGCATCGCATTCGGTATGGAATTTAATTGAAAGATAGTTTTCCGATACGACGGCACATAGAATTGCAAAAAAAATCTCGCGTCGCATTACGTGATCTTGTTTCCCAATGCGTTTTCAACTTTGTTGGTTCGGTTCGGTTAGGTCTTCTTCTTGACTTGGCCTGCTTTGCAGTCGCAGTGGTAGTGGCAGTGGCAGTTGTTGCAGTCGCAGTTCGAGTCACAGACGCAGCCAAAGGTGACGTGACTCGACTTGAACGTGCGCCCCATTAGTGACATCTAGCGGTTTTTGGCTGGTTATGGCATGATGGCAGGGCAGGGCAGGGGGCACGATAGAGCAGGGGCAACGTAAACATGATCATCATGCATGCTGCGCGCTTTTGCACGTTGCCGCATGAAAAGTGGAAAATCGGGTTAACAGTGCCAAAAACGCAGACAATGGCAACAGCAGCAGCAACAGCAGCACCAACGTCGATAAATCAGCAACAAAACATTTTCTCCCCCTCCAATCCCAAAATAGCGTACACAGTTTGCGTGGCATGCCACAAAACGAAGCGCGCAGGTCGTTGTGGGTAAAATAGATTTAAAATTTATAAATTATGAGCATTTGTTGCAGCAAATTGAAATGTTACGTTGCCAGCGTGCTGAAATCTCTCTCTCTCCCTCTCTTTATCGATATTTCTATTCGAGCAGCTTTAAAATAATAATATCATAACGAAAAGTATAGCCAGAGGAATAGAGCCAACAATGGCATTCAGCTAAGCCTTTTGCCACTTTAAAGTTGAAGCTGAAAAACATTGTTTTGCACCCACTCATAAATCATGTATACGACACGAGTTCAACTTGAAAACTGCTGCACGGCAAATATTATATACATTTATATATAGAAATACATCCAATATACAAAAATTTAACTGCGGCATCCATTTGGCATCCAATTTTATGGCGTTGGCTAACCAACCGACTGTCGTATATCAAAAACCATTTTTGAAAATGCCATCATCTCTGCGGTGGCAAAAGCATCATAAAATCCAGATAACGGCAATCAAATTTACTCCAAACACTCGCCGTGTGGATGACCACCGGGCATTGGACTGAAGAGTGGCAAAAAAATTAAATATTTCAATCAGAGTCAATTAATAAAACTTCTTTAAACTCTTTAAGTAGCAAGGTGAATTTGAGAAATTCATCTATACAAACTTCCAGCTTAGTTAATTAATTTTCATAGCCGTTAAAAAGAAAGAAACCTTTTTTTCTTGTTGCTGTAGTCGTATTTATGCTAATCAAACAGAATCCTGACCTCAGGCAAAATGTGCTCAAAAATCGGCAAAGACAAACAACTTGCAGCAGACACTGAAATCGACCCAAGCTCTCCCTCTCGCTCTTTCTGCCCCCTTCAACAGCTACCCTTCGAGGCGAATCGAGTACCCAGGGCAGAGACGAAAAAGACGTTGTTGCTTCGCTGGTTGTTTATAAAAATAATTAAGAAATATTTTCATGTTTTATAACTTTTGCGCATGAAGCGCAAAACTTTTTAAATAGACAAACTTTTCTTGCTGCTACTGTTTGTTTACTTATAACGTGTTTTTTTTTTTCTTTTTTCGGCCCGCCTACAACCCAGAACTCAAGCTCAACCCAACCCAACCCATAGCGTATCTGATGGATACATTTAAGAAATCTCGAAACAGCTAACAACATACTTCATTATAATATTTTCACTTTTAACTTGGCAGCAAGTGTCCTGTCCTGTCCCCTCCCTGCCCCAACTCACAGTTTTCTAGCTTGTTATTGTAGCTGTTATTGTTATCCCTGAAGCTGCCGTCGACGTCGCTGCTTGCGTCCAAGATGAGTGTTCCCTTGACAAAATGTCTAATTTCCGTGCAGGAAAGCAAGAAATTACTTTATGGTTTGTTAATAGCGGGCGGCCTTTTCAAAGCGTTCGCCTTTGTTGTATCCGTCGCCATTGTTTCCGCTCTCATTGTTGTTGCTCTTGGTTGTTGTCTAAAACGCAGCTTAAATGTTGTGACATATTTTGTGAAGCAGCTTCGACTTCCTGGCCCAAGGCCACACCCACCTTCACACTGCTGTTGTGGGCCATTTTTGACTATGCGATATCCTTGCGGCTCGCGTCGTTTAATGGAAATTTAAACGGTAACAATTACACTTGGGTCCAAGTTATTGTGTAACACTCCCGTGTCCCTCTCCACCTTCACCTGTCAAGTCAATGAAACTTTCGCAGCTCTATTGAAATTTTTGGGTGTGTGCGGTCCATGCGACACCTGCGTACAGTTGGGTGAGGGGGGCAGGGGGCAGCGACGATGATCATAACACGTGGCGTGTGGCAAAACGCAAACTTGAAGTGAAGTTAAGTACTGGCCATGGGAGCAAACAGCGTTGCCTCCAAGGCATCTCAAGAATTTCATTCTGCAAAACGACACAAAAAAAAAGAAAAACAAAAAATTTCTGCCGGCATTGGCAGGAGTCTAAAGCGTTTACCTATGTCTATGGCATATTCATTTATGCCGTTGGGCTTTGCTTCGGCATTTTTGGACAGGATAATGTATGTAAAAGTGGCAGCAGCAGCATCAGCCTGTTGAGACTTGACAACATCATGTTTTATGCTATACATACTATGTATAGATATTTGCATATGCACAGGCCTAGAAGAAGATTACAGTCAGCGTTATGGGCAATCGACAACAGAGAAGCTGGGTGTCATCTTCAGACCGCAGGCACTGTTACAGCCACCCATCCAACAAAAAAAAAAATGATTGAAGTACTTGGGCATTTAGTCTTAAATTGTTTTTCGTCTCTTTCGATGGCTGATTTTGAGTTTAAAGCTTACAAATTTGGGCCAAGTAATTCAGGCATAACAAATAATATAAAATCCCCTGTTATAAGTAGGGTTGAGTTTGTGGATTTGTATAAAGCTATACAGAAAAAATAAAACAAAATACTTTGCTGGCAGCTTATTAACCCGCCATCAACTACAAAATCTTTCTTGTTCCTTCCACGCCTCCTCAATTATATATTCCTTAAGCAATTCCTTTGTGTTCGTTCGTGTGTGTGTGTGTGTTTTTTTTTTTTCCTTTTTATCTGTCTTGAAGCTTCTTTTTTTCTGTTGTTGTCTGCGAATGTTTGTGGCCTGCATACTTTTGCTCTTTTACGGCCAAAACTATATGGCTTTTTGCATTTGCCACACACACAAATTTCTTATTTCTTTTTTGGTTTTGTTTTCACGTAAAGGCATTTTCCGGAGCCTAATGCAAAAAGGAGGGTAACAAGATCTCCTTACCCTCCTGTCCGTTCGTTTATTCGTTTGTTTGTGTGTATGTGTGTTTGTGTGTGTTTGCATTTGTCCTCCTTTGGCAGCTTTGCACCCGCAACAACAACAGCAACAACTAGAACAACGTTCGCCAGAGAAACTAATTTCTTGCCGTTTTCTCCCTTTTTTTTGTTTGGTTTTGTTGTGTGTTTCGTGTATAGCTCGCGGCTGTTAAGTTTTTTGTTGTTGTTGCTGCTGCTGTTTGGGCCGTTTTTGTTTTTGTCTTCTGCAATTTTGCACGCATTTTGTTATAGTTTTTGTTGTTGTTGCTGTTGTTGTTGGCTGGCTTGTTAGCATGCCCGTAGTTCAAATGGCATTTCCTGTTGTATTCGTCGAGTACGCCGGCGGGAAGAGATATTTAAATTATTATTCGGCGCAAACAGAGTGAATTTGATTGGGAAACAAACTAAGTAAATGCAGCCCAAGGGAATTGACGTGCCACCCACCCCTGTTCACCTTTACCTTTCGACATGAATTCCACTCCGAAAATAAACTGACAAAAAAAAAAGAGATTGCATTCAATTTACTGACTGAAATTTCTTGTTAATTAGTTGCAGTCTGTTTATGCGGCGGCATAATTTATGGCATCTGTTGCATCAGCGTCATTAAAGCGTGTAAAGTTCACAGAGGCATGCATCATGGCCATGACCAGGACCAGAAGCAGACCAGACTCTGAAGTTTGGGTCTTTGTCCCCCTGACAACCGAGTCTGCTGCCGTTGTTCATGTTCAATACAATTCACATTCAATTGCCATTTAGCAACTTGTGGCTGCTTGCTGCTGCTGCCTGAGGAGAGGCAGTGTGGGGCGCTCACATGTGTGTTGCATCCCAGGCATACATGCAACATGATGGACGCAGCCACAACATGTTCACACACACCCACACCCACGCACAATAACCAGGGGCGTGGCAAAGGCAAACCCCTTGTCAGTTGCCGTAAACAAAACATTCATCAAAATTTTATACACTCAACATGTGCCTGCCTCGTTGCATTCAACTGCCCCACAACTCCCTGATTCCCCTTCCCCCTACACACTGTGCACACACTCGCCAGCGGGCGAGTTTATTTGTTTGTGTTTTTCACTCGGCTGCCTTCGATTTAAATGTTCTTTGAAAAATCACAACTAATTAACTTTGCCTACGGCTCCAAAACGAGCAAGCAAGAGAGCACGAGAATTATGATGAGAGGCAAAAACTGGCTGCCGTTTGCCAGCCAGATGTGTGTGTTTGTTGCATTGTTTCTTGCTATAAATAGAGAAACATGGGTTTTTCCCGAAACCGTTTCCGGTATCTGCTAATGTGTAGTTTATGGCCAAGCAAAGCAACGACCTAACACTAAATGAGGCTCATCCAACATCACAAAAAAGAAAACTCGAAATTGAAATGTTAAGCATAATTATGTTTATGTTATGACTACCCTTATATTTTGGCCAGACGCACATTGCCTGCAGCAATTGGGAGACAAAAATTGGGATTTTTAACATTGTTTTGGCCTGCAGCTAATGTTTGGGTCAAGACAAAGACAAAATCATGCCACAAAAGAGTCTTAATTTAAATAAGCTACGCTAAAACTTGACTGCAAACTTTTGATTAATTGCAATGTGAACGAACAACAACTGCAAGTCGCAATGGCAAAAGCCAAAGTTTATGCTATAATAATACCGACTCGGACATACCCTTAACTTCATACGTAACGCGTATTTTAAACTGCGATATCTCCGGTGTAGGGAGGGCTGAGAGTGTAGGTCTTTCCAAGTGTTAATTTCGCATTACCAACAGCTAGGAAAAAAAGTGCGACGCGTTTTGTGCGCGTTTAAAAACGCGCTAACTTGCCTGCTCTGAAAATGAATGCTGGGCTGATATATATACTGGTGGGAAGTCATGAGGATGGTTCAAGGAATGACGCGATTTAAATCGCGCGCATGTGTTAGCTTTAGCGTTTTCGTTTCCCATGGTCCACTAACCGACAAAATGAGCAAATTGCAAACAATCGCAATCACAATTGAGTGGCACGCAATGGCAATCGCTCCCTCTGCCTGTTACATACATTTGCACAAAACCATTATACCCTTGTTTACCCGTTTTTATGGGTTAAGGGTATACAAATGAAAAAGAAAGGAAGAATTGAGTAATTTTTGCATTTGCCGTCTGCGGCTGTTGATGATTGTTTCCCGGCGGCTGCACATCTATTGTCAACATTCAGCACAAGCGCAACTTCTCCAAAGTAATGTCGATGAGCAGCAGCAGCAGCAGCAACAGAACACTAAATTCTTAAGAAACTTGCCATCATCAACACTGACAGCCTCTGCTGTTGTGCTCTGTCCCTTTCGCTGCTGCAGCTGGAGGCAGGTGAATCTCCTGCTGCATACACAATGAAAGTATTTATTAAAACAAACTTCGTCCTGTCTCTTTCGCTCAGGTCGCTTCACTGCATCCCAGCGCACATTGGTGGCCAAAAGTTTGAAGCGGTTTCTTCGACTTTCAACTCCCACGCCCACTTCAACTTGTAGCTGGTGCCCAGGCGCATAAATGTCACTTACGCGCTCCTTGATGCGCACCATGCGGCAAGTTGCAAGCGTCTAGCTGCAAGCGACCATTGTATTTCACTGCCACACACCGACGCACCCACGCACAAGTTGAGCAAATTGCGAAAGTGACAATTTCGACAGCCTCACACAGATCCCCTCTTAAGCTTGATGGCAAGTTTTTTTTTTTTTTTGTTGGGGGAGGCCAAAGTGCAAGTGCAAATTCAGTTTGGTTTAATTTCGACAGTCTGTGGTTGCTTGGACGGCTGACCAAACGCTGTGTGTGTGTGTGTGCGTCGACGGCGACGTCAGCTGCGATCTTTATTAAGTTTTCGCTTACTTTTCGCCGAGTGCGACAAAAAAGTTTTCTACAGCCCCAGTCGAAGTTTGCGCCTTCAAACAGTTTTGCCTTGTTTTTCTACATTTTGGCTTTTGTTTTCTGGTAAAGATTTCACTAGCTGTTTTGGCAACACTCCTTCACACACTCACACAAACAGTTGGACAGGCAGACAAACAGATGGAGAGTGCGAGAACTTTCGTTTTGCCAAGAGTTTTTACTTAGTTGAAATTGTTGTCTTGTTCTCTACTAGCACTGCACATTGAAACGAAAGCTATTTGCCTTAAGTTTTTCCAAATATTCTCTAGCTTATGCTAACACAGGGAGTGAGAGAAAGATTTCTCCATGCTTTGGCAATTATTTGATTTACACCATGGTATAGTTTGATTTTGTTGTTGGTTCACACATTCCGGGTAGCCACTGTAGTAGTACACATATTTTTGTTGTGGCTTGCCGGTAGGTAACTCTCGGGTTTATTTGTGTTCGCCTCTGCAGCAAATATGCTCGATTGCATTTGAGTTATTGTTCGTGGCACAGTTGACAGGCAGGATGCTGGCAGGATGCCTTCTCCTCTCTTTCGAATGCCACGATGGACACTGGGTTCACCCTCTGCTCAGTATCTCGCAGTCCCTTTTGGCTGCCGCCTGCTGCATATTCAATATTTTGGTATTTATCTTGTCAGACAATAAAATAAAGCAAAGTATACGCACATTGTACCCGGGCTCTATTGGACATGAAGACCAGCATACAAACAGAATGAACGAGGGGAGAGATGGAAGATAGAGATTCTCATATGCGAATTGCTGCAGTCTAGAAATAGGTCAGTGGTGTCATGGTTTCTCTGCATACCAAAGCAGCTGCCGCATGCATGCCACATGAATTTGCATGTTCGAATTTTGCTTAAGCGACCCATAAGCCGCTACAGCCATTGACTACAGGACTTGGCTTAAAGCAGACGTTAGCTGCAGCTGAATCAAAGCAGGCGAATCTCAGTTCTCAATAACTTTTATCAGCTCTGCTCTCTATATATATATTTTCTACTACCAAAAAGAAGAGAGAGATATGGCCGAGCAGGAACAGTTGCAATTGATTGAGCGTCATGTGCCACAGCTGGTGAAGCTATTGCTGGACTCTGAGCAGGAGGATGAAACATACAAGGATATGTTGCAGTATGCGTATAACAAGATTCAGAGGTCTTGCCATTTACCCCACACTAAGCCCAGCTCAGTTCGCTTGGATTTAAGAAAGTTTATCGAACGCTATTATATCGAAAGTTTGCCAGTGATGGGAGAAACCATACAGAGTCTGACTACAGTCATAATCGATGATGAACGGATTGAGGAGGATCTCAAGTGGTCCCTAATAGACTTTTTCCTCTCGGTAAACTATTGTGTATTTCGTTTTACTCGATATCACTATAATGCTCTCATTGAGGAAGGAAAGCACGCCCTTAAGCAATTGGGACTGAGTTTTGAGAATGAGCAAAAGGCTGAAAGTAAAAAGGATTTAAGTCTACCGGCAGTAAAGCGTGCCCTGGAAACGGAGTTGGGTTTAAAAAGTAAGGTCTTGAAACCCAAAAAAGAATCGATAAAATCATCGACACATTCACGAAATGACTGGATTCAAGCATTTGAATGTGAGCAAGAATTGCCTGATAAATTCCATATATCGCGAGTGCTCAAAAATGTTCAGAAGATGGATCGAGAGCTGGAAAAAACAGAAAAAACGCCAGCGGGCAACAGTTATATTTTGTACATTTATGGCAAGTATCTGCAAAGCAGACTATCCAAGCTTGAGCAGAGTGAGGACATGTATGATGAGGAGTCCTTTTTTCTGCTCGAGACACTTAAAATGTTCTTTGCTCCTTGCGAAGGACGTCACTTTGTTCTGGTCAACAACTTAATACAATTGCGAACAAATGAACTTCCTGCAGATTACAGCGAAAAGGATTTGATTGATACCGTATTGAAGCCCCTGCAGCATATGCAACTGTTGCGTTCGTACATGGAGTGCTTCTCCGCGGCTGATGATAAGGGCAAGAGGTTGGAAACGTTAAGCAGCCTAACGGCAGCATTGTGGCGTTTACTTAAACCAGTTATCGAGGCGTTGACATTCTATGAGCGCAACACTTACAATGAGACATGGGACACAACTCTGCTCACCTTTCAGCATGCCACACATAAGGCTTTTGAGCGCCTAGAGCAGCTTTGGAGCTTAGCTTCGGCTTTAAATACTGCTAACAGCATGCATTTGACCAATCCTCCACATTATGGCAGCCTGCAAATATTAACGACTCTACTGGAGTCGACAGCCGAACCAAACGAACAGCGTCCTTTTGCTGCAGCGATACTGCTGCAAGTACTACAGGTGTACTGTTACTTGCTGGACAACTGGTGGCAGACGGGTTGTTTCAAAGACAGCTCGAAAGAGTTTCCATTTGAGCGAGTGAAGCTCGAGGATCATACGGAATACGTTTTGAAAGCTGAAACTAAAGGTTCTCCATTAAAGCACAATGCCGTCTTCAAGATTATTGAGACACACATCAAGTCAGCAGGCGTTGCCATTGCCCTGCTTTGTGACTCGAAGAGATATCGTGATTTCTTGGCGCAGCATAGAGTAATGCTTATGGAGACTTTGCATGTGTCGCTAGTGAAATTGGTGCAACAACAGCTTGCAAAGTACAAAACATTTTCGGACGTAAAAAGATCTAAGCCGGTGCCAGATATTTTTCAACAACTGTTGACTGTGAATTGTTATTACTTGCGTTTAATCTATTATAGATACTACAAGCAGTCTCTACAGGAGTTCAAACAGTCGGGCTATTATGAAATCCATGCGCTATTCAAATGCTGCCAGGAATGTGGACTCTATGTGGAACTGGACAAAATCATTTGCAACACGTTGCACCTGTGTCTGGAGAAACGTTCACAATTGGTCAACAACTATGTGATGCTGCTGTTGAAAGAAGATATGAAGTTGAATAAAATTCTGGCACATTTGCGTTCGGTTTTTTTGCTGCTCAACTTCAAGTCATATGCCAAGGAATTTTATATAGTATTTGGTCACTTGAATTATGGTTTGTTCTTGCAGGCAGCATGCATGCTGCAGGATATCATAAATTATCAAAATCGTGATCTGAAATATTTATGCCAAGTGCGAATGCCTGAAGCAAACTTGGCAATGATTTCGATACGCTGCAGCTTAAACATTGAGTTGAGTTCAATAATCACAGAGGGGCAACTTGAGCTTTACAATAAAGTTTTTCGCACAAGGCTTCAATTGCACCACACAGTTTATAGGCTACAACAGTTGCCACAACTTAATGACAATCTGGAGGTAGTCCAAGACATGCTGCAGCTTAAAGCTGATTTGCTGATCGCACTGAAGAAACACTCTGATAACCATCGATGGCAGCAGGCAGCTGAGGATTTTGATATCAATTATCAATCGTGTTGCACCCTGGTCAAGTTGCAAGAGCTGCATGGAAACTATGTCCAAGCTTTATCGTCGAGCTTGTTCGATATTGAATACGAACTGTTGAATCTTTTTAATCTATCTCGCATACTTGCATTCAACTGGAAGAGAGTTGAACACTTGATGACTATTCAAACAGAAAATGAAACAGGCTTAAAGCAATACAATCTACGATTTGAAGCTCTGAAGACAAGTTATTTATCAAGCATTAGCAACTTGATCAAAATGATGCACGAATTTTTGTCAACAACAATCTGACACGGGAAATCGCTCAACAATTTTTATTTTTGTTATTTATTTAAACTTTATATATTTTTTACCAACCAGAATAGTTCGTTTTAGTTTCGATTTGTGTGTGTGTGACAAGAACCGCAAATTAAATCGTTTGGGTGCTGGCAAAAATTTATTTGTAGCTAAAGCCACAATCCTCTGCCCCACACACGTTATTGAAAAAAAAGGAGAAAAGCGTGTCCACACAGAAATTAGAGCAGTCAGACTATGGATACCAAATCACAACCAGCAGCAACCAAAATTATTCAACGGATTTTGCGGCAACGGCGGTTGAGTCTGGTTGAGTGGGAGGGGTGGAGAGGGGCTGCTTCACACTTTGGGCCATAAATTTGGCAACGCCTTGTTGTTGGCCAATAAATATACAAAACTTGATGTGCATTGGTTGGCGCCAAGTGTCATAAATTGCCGGCTCGACGCTGCTCGGTTTCGGACCATAATTAAAGTTGATATTAAAAATTGGTACAATTTGAAACCAAAATAGACAATGATAGTGGGTGGCGTGGGTGAACTGACTGCGGCTGACTGTCTGACTGTGATTTCAGAGTCTGTTTTTTTATTACGATTTTACGGACGCGGAGCGCAACGCCTGAGAGATCGCCTGCTTTATGCGTCTGTCTGGCATCAGCAACAGCAACAGCGACGAGCTCGTAAAATTCAAGTGGAGTGTCGAGGGGGACTGTGTTCAGGTTTATGTGTTGCAGGAACTAGACGTCGACGTCGACGTTTTATGCGTATGCATTTTTCTCATTAACTCGACGGCCATCCAACAAATAGATAAGCGCCCCATAGCTACGCGTAGCGCTCGTTAAATATCAAGAATAAAGCTTACGCCAAATGCTTTAGCTTTAAAGCCAACAACTGAGATTGCGCCAAGCTCAATAAAAACTTATGCCTCAATTTGTTTCACACACAACTTTAAATCCTTATCACGCTCTGCCCATAAACGTAGCGAATAACAGCCGTTGACACCTTATTACTAGCTTTTTAACACGATTCGTAACTGAAAAATATATACATACACTAGTATATGCAACAAAACTATTTAAATGGATATTAAACAAATCTTTTACATTTGATCTCTGACCAACTTTTTTGGGTTTCCTATTTCATCTTATTTTAATAAATAATTTATTTGATATTCGACAGACACAAAAACATTTGAGTTTTTCATTTACTTTGTGCCCACATTTCGACCACTGCGACCACATTTGCAAACATTTTAAATACCTTTTTACATTTTTGCCATTAGTTTTTATTTGATTGTTGTTTGCCTGACTCTACTTTTGTTCCATTTTTATTTTTATTTTTATTTCGGTTTTTTGTCAGGATTTTTGTGATATTTGTGTGTAGAAAAACTAAGCAGAGATTTCTCGTTTGTTCAGATTTATTTGATTTCAGTTTTCAGCGTAACTTTTTTCAATTTTCAAGCTGTGGGCTCTCTCTCTCATATTCTCCACACTATCAAAATTTCAATTTAGTTTATTTCACTTGTTTTGCCATTTCCGTTCGTTATGCGTTTTTTGTGTGCTTTCTGATGGCATTTTATTTAATAATAAAAATTCAAATTAAATTTTATATATTGTTTGCGAAATGTTTTTTTTATATTCTTTATTTTTTATTTACTTCTTGCTGCGGTCTACTGATTGCGCCATGGAAATGATAAACGCGTTTCTGCTGTCTGTTGACGTTTGATGCTTGATTTAATGATTTTCTCACAGCTCCGTTAAAGTAAATAGTAAATATTTACTTGTTACATCTGCTTCGTCACCTCTACACTCCTCCTCTTCGCTCATGGTACGCGGTTCGTGCTGCATTTCAATAAAACAATCATCTGTCAAAAAAAAGTATATAAATACATACAGAGGAAGTCGGTATTGAGCTGGGCTCGGTTTTTGGCCGCCGGGTCACACAGGACACAGGACCACCAAAGTTGATTTGCATGTCATTAACAGTCAAATGGAATCAAGCCGAAGCCAAACGAAACCAATCGAATCACAACGTATCCCACACTCTGAGCTGCAACTAAAAATATATATTCTGATGATACAACACTCCACCCACAAGGAATAACACAAATGGTGGTGGTGGTGTTGTCGGCGGCTCCGTGTAAACAAGCCGCCACTAAAAATATCACATGTCTGTGTGTAAAAGAGAAATCGCTGCTGCGTATAGGGTGACAAACTAATTAGTTGCATTGGCATTGATAGCACAACGAAACAATTGGATTCATCTACAATAAATGTATAGCGTGTATTCAATGCACGATGTCTGTGGGAAATCCCATTCTGTAAATATTTATTGTTTATGATTCCGCACGCCTCATGAACAACAAGACAAAAAATGATTTGTCTGATTTACTTGTTTTGAATTTTCCCATGAACTATCGAGAAAAAGGTCTTAGTAATGAGTGGCAAAAGCTATAATGAACTGACTTTCAATCCTAGAGTGAAAAGCAATTCACAAATCTGTGAGAGGAAATGAAATTTTTAGTCAATAGCAACTGTTTGTATATAGGGGCGGAGTTTTTGGGGTTTTTTTTTTTTTTTTTTTGCATGCATAAATGTTGAAAATGGCAGGTAACCCCAGAGAGAGACAAGTGTAACCAAGGATTACTGGTGCATCCTTGCATCCTCACACACAATTCGTATGCATATATGTACATGTTTGTGTGCTGAAAATGTTGGTTGTAGCGGCAGCTGCACCTCAACTGCAAGTTGTTGCGGTTGTGGGGCAAACGACAGCCATCCAGCCAGGCAAGTTCAAAATCCCAACAAAATTATTAATATGACTTTAGGTGCCGAGTTCAGGCGCGGCGGCAGCTCCGGTTGCTCTATGTTTGCTTCTGAATGTTGTTGTGGTTGCCAAGACAACCGACAATGCAGCCGACAGACCTCAATGTATGTATGTATGTTTCTGTCTGCTGGATGCATTTTGGCCCTTGCCCCTTATGCCTTTGCTAGTTTCTCTGGCCAAATTATGCCTAAGCTGCCAGATTTCTTTACCTTCCCCCCCACCCAGCATCATGTTTTAAATAACTGTTTGTATGAATCTCTGTTTGTGTTTGCTGCTCAACGAAAAATTATCTCAGCTGGCTGCTGCCATTGCCATGTGTAGAGCAGCATTTTGTGCTCTGTCTGTTGTCTTCCACTTACTATCTGCACACACACACACACCACACTCCTCCACGCTCCCCACCTTTGGTTGAGCACTAAATTTTCTGCACATTATTTAGTTGTTAGGGTGAAGGCGGCGTCGGTGGCGGTGGCGGTAGCGTTGGCGTCTTTGTCTGTGCAACGATTCGGTTATCTGGTTGTGGTCTTGGATTAAGGCAACAAAACCAAAACACAAGCACCAACAACATTGTTGTTGCTTCTCTAGCTTAGAGTAAACTGCACTAAACGCCTCCAGGCCACGCCCACATGCACAGCATCTGCATCTTTGCCCTTCACCAGGTTACGCATTGTGCTAAGATATACCCTCTCCGTTTTTTTAGAAGCGTTCTTCACCCTCAACAAGTTTATCGCAGACTCTTCCAACTCCAACTCTAATTTACATAACCACGCAAATTAGTTTTGCGTCTGCTGCAGTTTTTATCAGTGTGCAACAACAACAAAAGCAACAACATTAACTGGCCAACCAACTTTGTCACGGCTGCCTGCCACACCTTTGGCATGCTTGCAACTTAAATTTAGTTGCCAAAGTTATTTAAACTTTTTTTTCTGTATTTTTGCGAACCCTCACCAAATTTTATATCTAAAATTTTTTCATTTCTCTACCTTATTTTGCACTTTTCCAAAAATGAATTCCACTAACTTTTTGGCCAACGCCGCAACCCACACATAAAGAGAAAACGGGATAGAGGGAGAGGTCGCCCCCCTCTCCACACAGCTTGTCTAGCAGTTAAGACAACAATTCATTTAACATTGAAGCGCAGTTTTGTGATTTTTTTTTTGTGCTACAAAGTTTGTGCTAATGGCTCATGTGGCACAGTGGAAAACTTTAAATGTAAAACAAATAATGCTTACTTACACACATTGCATGCAAATGCTGCTGCCAAGAAGTTGCTGCAAAGAAGAAAAAAAGAAAAGAGCTAACGAACATGAGAATGTAAAAAAGTTACAGGCCGCATTTTAGCCATAATTTAAAGTCAGCAAAATGCGATGCGATGTGATGTTTGCTAATTATTGATAATTTAACCACTGTGCCCTTAGGGCTAAATACCAAACCATTGTTGTAATGTTTTGCCAAGTTTTATGTGGGTTTATTAAAGGCTTCCCCTAACTGGCCAGCTGGTTGTTGCTGGCTGTAGCTGTTGGGGCTCTGGCTGATTGGCAGCTGAGAAAGTTTATTTTGTTAATGGAAGGACGGACGACGGGCAGCCCCAACTATTGGCGGGGCTTCTGTTTTGGACAGCATGGCTAATTGAATATTTTACTTTTTTTTGTTACAAATTATATTCAAGTATAAATAGATGGGATGATTTAGTTTATCTATAGCGATACTTAACCTTAACCGACTTGCCACACAATCACATCTTATTTGGCAAAGAGGAAAACTTTTGGCATAGAACTTTAAATAGAATCGCTTCCTGCAATTTTGCAGCAGAGTTGACTTAGGCGGAAAAAAATCAGGAGGCAATGTCGGAAGTTATTTTTGGGAACGTGCAACGGCAATGGCAACGGCAACAGAAAATGTTGCAAATTGAAAGAAAAGCCGGCACTCGACAGTCAGACAGTCGACATTCAGAGGCGCCCGCGATGTGGTGCAGTGGTGCACGGCAAAACCTTCTTGGCAACGCCCCCCCCCCTCTCTCTCTCTTTGAATGCTTTTGTTCGATGCTCTACACACATTTCGTTCTTTCATTCTTTTTGTCTTTTTTTTCTTCCTTTTTTCTAAGCGATTTTGTGCGATTCGCTGCAAGCTTTTTTTTTGTCGGAATCGTATGTGTGTATATAGACGGGGTTTGTACTTAAAGTTGTCTATTTGCTAGTTGTTGTTGTTGGTGATGTTGATTCTTTTGCTGTTTCTGTTTCTGGGTCTGAGTCTACCCGTACGGTACGCTGCATTGAAAATGAAAATGTTCGCACAGTTTTCCGCACAGTTGCATTTTCACTATGCAGCTCTCGGCGCGGCTCAGTTACTTGATACAGTTTCTGCCTCGAGAAACCGAACCACCCCCCCACTCTCTCTCCCTCTTCCTACAACATTTTTATGTCGCCCTCTGCAATGTTTTTCTGTCATTCATGTTGTTGTTGTTGCTGTTTTTCTATGCTCATCTAGTCAGTCGTGCGCTTTGTGCTCTCTACTTATTTTAAATGCGCTATCTGATTTTTTGTGCATGCAGCATTCAAAGGCATAAGGGAAAAGAGTTAAGAGTTGAGATTGTAGAATTTGGACCAAAACACTTGTATGTTAAGGGGGACAGGCACAAGGATGCCGCCATAAACGACCAGGACCAGGTCGACAAGTAGTCGTTACCAAATAATTATGACAAATACAAGCAAGCACTCAATAGCTTGAATGGCATAACTGTGTAATGCAATAAGTACTTTTGATAAGCCCCCGGGATATATCTCTCTTTATCTGTCTGTCTCTCCCCCTCCCTTTCGTTGTGCCTTGGCCATGTTCAAGCCAGCAATTAGCTGACAAACATGATGCAGCATCAATCACACAAACACACACACACATTCATACAAAGGGCGCCAGCCATTCCAGCCAAGCAGCCATTGCATCCTCGACAAAGCAAGTTGGGCAAATGCTAACTGCCATTGATGGCAATGCTCCCTCGCACTTCCTGCTCCCCTTTTCTGCTAATCTGGCAAGAGCGCATTTGCCAGCGTCATTCATGCAGCTAATTTGATTTTTTTCTGCTTCAACCACCACCCAACCCCACCCACCATACACACTTGAAAGGCTCAAACGGAGACTACTATTTGCTCGCAAGAAAATATTTTCATTAGACATTTTGTAAATATGAGCAGCTTACTGCAGCACACAGATGAGAAATCAAGCAAAGAAGTTTTCCATCCATTGATGTTGTCTTGACGATGACGAGACTTCTTCCTCTAGACTAGACTTTGGCCCTCAAATGACTTCATCTTAAAGCAAAGTTTATCATTTAAATGCTTACTATTAACATTTTCATTGTTTAGTTAACCATTTCAACCTTTTCATAAGCATTCACTTAAACTTAGGACTCCAAAAAAAAAGCGAACTGCAAGCCAAGCTAATTGAAGTACAACCATGTTTTGTTTTTCTTTCTCATTGCAGCTCGAAACGACACCCAAGCGATTCTGTGTCTGTGCCAAAGGGTAAGTCTCTGGTGTAAAGACACAGTTGTGATTATCCCTTAACTGCCATTGTGGGCTACACACACACTTCCATTTTTTCGGCCAACACACAAGTTTTTTTTTTTTTGGTTTTTTAATTACCACGTGGATGAGAAGAAGGAGGAACGCTGTCAAATAATCAAGTTGGCAGCTGTAGCAGTCGAGAGTTTCCGTCTTTTTCATAATTAAATGAAAATTTTACTGTAATTTCTCGAGCGTAAACAGAGCGTACAAAAGGCAATCTCCGCCCCGCCCCCACTTCAGGGTTTACATTTACAGGTTAGTGTGCTAGAGGGTGTATATATGTGGGAATATTTTTGAGATTTTGCACGTGTTTTGCACTTTTAGCGTTTGCCGTTGTTCTTACGAATTCGTAAATATTCATTACATTTCTGTATATGTATATGTATATGTGTTTGTATTGTTCTTCACTCTCTTTATTATTATTCTTTTTGGTTTGTTACGCACTTCAAGAGTATTTGCATAAGGTTGGCGCAAAAGTGAAAAGTGAAAAGCGTGTTTTTTTGCATTGTTTACTTTTTAAACGGTGCGCCGTTGCATTTTTAATTAGATAGCTGAAACTGACTGACCTTCAGGGCAATTTCATTCAATTCCGGCCCAAGTGGGTGTAGGGCTTATGGTATGGCATGCATGGAAGCGCGAGCCTGATGTGAATGTAGCAGCTGCTCAACTATTGACTCATGAGCTCAGCACAAATCTGAGCACTCTCTCTCTCTCTTGCTCTGTCTTTCATAGAGAGAGAAAAGCAGGCATTACAGACACTTTGGCCAGGATAGCAGCAAAGGCTGTAGAAGCTGCCCGCTCATCAATGATATTAAGCGAACTTAATCCTTTTACATGCTCCAGCTGGGCACACTTGACGACGACGACGACGAAGATAAGGAGATGGCCCAACAGCCCAACACCCGCAACGCCCACTCGAAAAAAGCACTTTTGCCGCTTTGCTTTGTTGTTGCTCTTGCAATGGAGCCGCGACAAGCTTATACACACACATACATACGCATCCATATAATATATATAGATGCATGTGTGTGTGTGTGTGTACCAGAGCCACTCATAACTTTTTGCAGTGGCGGCGTCGCCATCGTTGCCGCCTTTGGTGACTGGCGAATGCGCTTGAAAAACTTTGTACAACTATAAGCCGCTTACAAGCTTTGCGCTCTTAGCACGCGCGCCATGCCCACCGCCTTCTCTGTCTCCCCGCCCCCCCACTTCCTGCCACCCACTCGTTTACTGGCTCTAGTGGAGTGTCATGCATCTTGGCCCACGCCAGAGCTGTTGCTGGGCTGCTCTTTGCCTCAACATTGCACGTTGGTCAAATTCTTCTCTCATAGATTTCTGACACTTCCTTTACACTCTATAACTGACTGTCTGTGTATGTTTCTGTGTGCGTTTTTCCATTAATTTTATTGAATTGTTAGTGTGCGAAGAAAAGATTGCTTTATTTTCTTTATTTGGTGGGGCTCTTATGCACGTGACCATTGAATGGTATCATACAGAGAAATGTGCAAAAAAATTCAATTAACCGACTCTCTAAACGAACTAAGAAAACAAAAAAAAAAAGTGCTGCGGTTTCGTATTGATCGCTTTAAAAATAACAAATGGTATAAAAGTAAGCCATTTCTAGTACCCAACAAACAATTGTACTTGAAAAAACGGTTGAAACAAGCTTTATCTCCAGCTGTGGAATCAAGTGTAACACTTGAATCTAGCCTTGAAAAACACTTTAATTACTCATGAGAAACACCCCTTTCTCAAGCAAAAAGACCTTGTAGAACAAGCTTGAGACTTAAACATTATCAAGCTTGATTCCGGTTATCTATTAAAGTGTTAACACTTTCGTATTGATCTCTTTAAAAATTACAAATGGTTTTTTAGTAAGCCATTTCTAGTATATATCTATAAAAAAATGCAGCTTTTTGAACACTTGAATTTGCCTAATTATTTTCAATTGTGTTTCTTAAAGATAGACTCAAACTCAAGCACAACTCTTTGACCGTTTATGTTTCAGTGTGTGTGTCTCTCTCTCTCTTTTTCTCTTACACACTCTTCGTTTGTGTGTGTGTGGCACAAAAGCAAATTCTACACATGCCGCACATTGTTCGGCAACCTTTTTTTCACTTTGATTTATTGGCATCCTTAGGCCAACCGCCTTAAATATTTTCCCAACGACAACGAAATGAGTGTGGATAAAGCAAGGGCGAAGGGTGGATGGGTGGGGGTTGTTTGTTGACCGGTTGAGCTGTTTCGGTCGGTATCGGGTGTCTGTCCAAAATCACGCTTATTGAATTTCGTTTTAGATTTTTTGCCTTTATTATTAATAGCCTCACACCACACTGCTTCGCACATTTAAAGCTAGGCCCGAAGAGAGAGATCAAGGAAAAGAGTAAAGAAAAAGAGGCTGGCCCCAAAACATTCTGAAAGTGGCCAAAACATTTTGCGCCGCTGTCAAAAGAAATATTTTAAATCATTTTCACTCACAAATCCCGCTGTGGCTCATATATAATAATATTGCTGCTTAGGAAAACCTTTTTTTTCTACCCTCTCCAAAGGTTGTATCGCTTGGGCGTTTAGGGTGTGCAAGGCATTGAGGCAAGTAAGCGGAAGGGAATTCAATCTTCGGCTTGGCTAGTTGCTCTACCCTTCTTGTGTAGAGATTAAACAGATGTGTTTTATTAAACATTTTATGATAAACAGGCTCACATACTTCTCTTCTTCTTGTTGCCACATTGATTTGGCTGTAGTTGCATAAGCAGCGATTTATTTTATGCTTTTGAAGTTGTTTTGGCAGCACTTTGTTACTTACAGTTAAGCTGGCGACCTTATGTGGGTCACAACTCTCTGTTCTCTCTTTTTGCCAGCTTTTGCCATCTTTCATTCAAGCACTTAAATTGTCATCAGCCAGAAATTCAGGCAACTTGTTTTGCAATTAAATGTTGCAACACACAGAGCAACAGGTGAACACGTCTCCTGCCTCCTTTCGCCTCCCCGCATACCCTTAACAAGCACACGCATCACGTCGCCTACATTTTAAGAGCGAGCGAGCGCATTGCGTGTTTTATGGTCGATGTTGCCTTCTGCCTGCCTGCCAGCCTGCCAGTCTTTTGGCTGCCTGCGTTTTAATGCAATAAGCGAGTACAACGAAAAAAGAGGAGCCTCAAGAAAATGTCGACGCTCACGCACACAACGTTGAAAAGTCATTAAGTACAAATGACGTTGCCAACTGCAAAAAGCCAGTTCTGAAGCCAGACAGAACGTAGCTCAGAGCGAACGAGAGAGCTGTAGTTTGCAGTAATTGCACCACGTTTGGAGCGCAGCTAACTGCATATTGAGCCCACTTTCAGTCGTGTGTGTGTGTGTGTGCGGTTGAATGCCTCTGTATTCCACTCAGTTTGCATTATTTATGACAAAGTGAGCCCGATTAATCCGCACTCAATAGCGAGCGAGACGGTTGCCAATGGCGCCACAAACAAACAAACAAACACAGAAACAAACACAGCCATACAAAAAAGAAACTCAACTGAATGCCACTTGCTGTTTTAGGAGTGGTTCGCGAGTTGAACTAGTTCTCACATGACTGTTATGCCGTTATTCAGTTGGTTTAGCTTTGAACGTTGGGTGCGAACAAAGGAGGCTTTGAAGATTTTGCAGTTGAGTAAAGTTTGAGAAAAAAAATATTTTAAAGGAAACTTTTTATAATGGCTAAAGATTGATATAATGGTTTTGTGATAGGGTATGTAACAGACAGAAGGGAGCAACTCCGACCGTATAGAGTATGTATATATAGTCTCGATCAGCCGAGTCGATATAGCCATTCCTGTTTGTCTGTCTTTATGGAAGCGAAGATCTCAGGGTCCAAATTTTTGTTTCATGGTGTCTCAATTATTGGAAGTTCCAGTTCTTATCTACCCTAGCGAACTATTCTTAGCAATTAGTTAATTTCACTTGCAAAGTGGTTCAATTTGTGGATGTTGTGCAGCCCTGAATTGCAAATTGATGCTGTCGTCATAGGCACATGGTGTGTGTGTGTGTGTGTGTGTGTGTGTGTCTAGGTGTGTGTACATTGCTCTTATTTACTTCATGCAATTTAATATTATACGAGTACTCGCATGGTAGAGTTTCGCCTCTCCTCGTCGTCGTCGATGTGGTACATTATTCACTGAAGGCATAAATAATCTGTTGCATATGTGTGAGTGTATGTGTGTGTGTGTGTTGCTTGTGGCGACAAGTGTGCGTGCATGGTTGCATGCCGCCATTTACTTTATGATAAACCATATATGTATATAATTAATTTAAATTTAAGCAACACAAGCGATAATTTCTTAATGAAAATATACTTTGACGCCCCCCCAAAAGCAGTTGGGTGGAGGGTTGAGGAGGGTAACGCGTGACCACAAGGGTCAAGTTAAGCCCTAAAACGAGTCCTGACACTGGGCCGATGAAGCTGCCCAAATCAATTAGGCACCTTTAATGTTAATCGCTTCATATATCACGATTTCAACAAGCCCCAACACAAGAGCCAAAACGGTCGATGACAACAAGGCAATGGAAATGGAATAAAAATAAAGGCCCAAAAGCCGCACGCGACGTTTTTCGCGCTAATGAAGGACGCAACGCAAGTGGAACAAAAGGCATGAAAGCCAACCGAAACCGAAACCGAAGGCATACAAAGTGTAAGAGTGCGATAAAAAGATTAAAGTGCACACAAACACACACACATGTGTAGACATTAGAAGAGAGAGAGGGGAAAGGGAGCGATAATTCACATCAGCAGACAAGAAGACTTCCACACACTCCAACACACACAGCGGGCACACTGTAAGCAGGCAATTGGTAATAGAAAATCGGATCAGATTAGATTTAATGCGGCGACTGCTAATTTTTGGGTGATTTTTCATTGCTATCGAGCAAAAGTTTGCTTGCGCCTTGGCGCCATCACCGAGTCGCAATCGCTGAATCGCAATCCCAATCGCCAAAGCTTCAGCTACAGCGAGAGCTGTCAGCGGCAATACGCCGCCAATGACAGCTAAACAAATGACAGAAATGCCAGCGGGGCGAAGATGAGAGAGAGAGACAGAGGAGATGGCATTGACAGCAGGCGCTGGCTAAAGCTGCAGGCAGACAAGAGACACAGACACACACACATATACAGACATACGTGTATAATATGAGTGGGCGCTGAGCATCATTTACATTTCCGCTTCCGGCTGTTTATGCTAAAAAGTATGGCGGATACACGAAGCTGAACAACACACAATACATGTACACTGAGCGATAGCAATAAAGGCTCTTTGGTACACTAAACGTTACAAGAATTGATGATGATTTTTCTCAGTGCATCCCTTATCCATAGCCCATCGCCCACCTACGACAACCATTTAGAGACGCCTTGGCATCCCGCAGTGCTGTCAGACGCTTCTTTTTTTCAGAGTTTTTCTTTCTGGTTGGGCATTAATCTTGCAACATATTGATAGTTTGGGGCACTGACATGTTATCGATAACACTGATTAATCGAAATTGGTTAAAGCAAACGAAACAATTTAAAGGATATTCCCAATTCGACTATGTCCTTTTGCTGTTTTTTATTCACCTCACTCACACACACACGCACATATTAATATATATCCTAATTATGCTGGGCGTACATCCTTAGTAGGCATATCATGCTGCGTTTCCGTACAAGTTTCCATGGCCAAAGATATTGTCTTCCTTGTCTTGGTTTCATTTACATGATGATGACATACAACATAAATAATTACACACACACACATACGGCCTCTTCTTGTTGTTGTTGTTGTTTTTTGTTTTGCGACGCATATTTTTGATATTTAATTTTCATGTTTTTGTTATCAAGCTCACTGCTTTTCCCATCGCGGGAGTAGGGAGCCCCAAAGCAGGTTCTTGCTGTCAAAGCTTTCCTTTTGAGTGGGTTTTATTATGCTTTTCCTTTCTTTTTTTTGGCAATCTTTACATATTTATGAGCGCAACTCTGCTGGGAGCTTGATGATAACAAACAAGTAAATATGTGGGTTGTGGCATGCGGCATGCGGTATGCGGCATGTGTGTGTTCAGCTAATTGAAAACTATAATGTCAATGGCAATCACATCACACATCCGAAGACAGCCAACCTGCGCTGTCTGTCAACTGCTTGAGTTCCAGCGTTCAGCGCCAGAAATCAGAGACAATCCTAACCCATGTGCATTCAATAATTCAAGTAGTGAAGGGATTGCTGGTGGTGGTGATGGTGGAGTTGGGAAGCTGAAAAGCTTTCATCCGTTGCCAAGTTGATCCTAATGTGCCGCTGTCAGAGCCTGTCGACGTCAACAACGGGCGGACTCCTCAAAGCGGCTATTTCGGGGGGATTAATGTCAATGTGAAAAGCATTTCGAGAGAGAGAGAGACTGAGATTTTTATATTACATTTTTGTCTAGCTTATGTGTTTTTGTGTTCGTTTTTAATCACACTACAAATCCGCCAACATGAGTACGGAACAGCCCATTATGGATGGACCAAAGCGCATGCAGAATGAGCTCAAGTTCATGATGGAACAGAAGCAGCTTAGCCAGCTGAAGCTGCTCGAACCCGAAAAGGATAACATCTACAAGTGGACAGCGCTCATCATGCCCAATACACCGCCATATGACAAGGGCGCCTTCAAGCTGGAAATCGATTTTGCCCTCGATTATCCCTTTAAGCCACCCACATTGCACATCAACACCAAGATCTATCATCCGAACATCAATGAGCGTGGCCAGGTCTGTTTGCCCATTTTGGAGGCGGAGAACTGGAAGCCCACAGCTCGCATTGATCATGTTTTGCAAGTTCTGATTGCCACCATCAATGATCCACAGCCAGAGAATACCTACAATATGGACATTGCCAATCAGTTCACCAACGATCCCAAGAAGTTCTACAAGCAGGCCGAGGCCTGGGTTGCTCGCTACAGTGAACGACGTCCAACGGATCAGGAACTAGCTAAAATCGCTCGCAAAAAGAAAATGGCAGCAATGAAATAAATCAAACGTATATAAATATATCATCTTGATAGACATTTAAAGTGTTTGAAGCTCAGCTTTTCTTTGGTGTAGCCTCGAGGCATCTTCACATCACTGTCGCTGGCATATGACCGACTAATTGGCAGCGCAGCGCAAGGCAAGATGCAACAACAGCAACAATTTTCGAAAGCTAGCTGTGAGATAAATCATTTGACTCAAAACGGCTCGCTGGCATCCTGCGGCGCACAGCACGAGTAGAGAGGAGAACGAGAGGGAGACGACATTAGCTTCATCGTCATTGTCATTGTCAGCGGCATCATCAGCCTACGAATCAGGCATCCGCAGCAGGCCAATGTAGTTAGTTGTAGTTGTAATACACTGTTTCCGAGTGAAAAAAGGAATATAGATTGTGTCTTAATGGCGAACATAACAACTCGAACCTTGGCAAACAAAGTATAGCATAGTCTATCAAGTTCTCTCTCCCAGCTTAGGCTTTCTTTTTTTTATGGTTGTGCTTAGGATGAGCTTCGTAAGGAAGTTGGAGTAGGCAAAGTGGAGGAGGAGGAGGCGTCACACGCGTCAGGGCCATATATATATCTCTGTGTGTGTGTGTGTGTGTATTTTATGGTGGTTACTAATCTGTGTATGTGTGTGTGTGTGTGTGATGCTCCAAGTTCAGTTGATATGAACAAACTGAATGAATGACTGGGCCAACTTGAGCTTGTCAACGACATGTCCTGTGATGCCACCATAATTACACTAAAGGCCACACACACACACATATGTAGAGAGTGAGGGGAAGGAGAGATGAAGGCAAAGATATTTGTATCTAGTTTCTTTTTACTGGATTTAGTGTTCGAGCAAACGCCCCGCAGAGTTTGGCGTTGGAGTTGGAGCTGCTGCTGCTGCTGCTGCCTAGCAACTGCTGCTGGTGGTGTCCAGAGCAACCATTGTCAAAGCAGAAGATGGATTACCATGCTGCTACTCCGCCCCCTCTCTCAAATGGGTCACGCTTCAGGGGGAGGCGTGCGTGTGTCTTGTTAAAGCTGCCTGTCTGATTATTATCACCTTCCAACTACTGACTGCAGCAACAGTCATTGACACCAGCAGCAGCAGCAGCATGCCACGCCCTCCACTTCAAACTCTGCTGCCTGTCGCTGACAGACAGACAGATAGACTGAGATCGGCCCCATTTTATGAAAAAGCCAGCCAGCAGCCAAATGAATCGCACTTTTTGATTAGCCCAAAACTAAACTCCACTCGGATCTCGGACTCTGCGAGTTTGAGAGTTTTGAATGAATGCTGAATGTAGTTGTTGTTGCTGGTTGATGTTGCTTTGGTTACTGGGGTTTTTTGGCCTCTTTTCTGGGGGCATAACTCATTAGCGCCTAATTACAGTTTGCTGCGGCTGTTTTAAATTAGTTGCAATGGCTGCCTGCCTGCCAACAAAATTCCAACGAATTTTAGCTGATTAGATTTTTCGAGCCAAAACTTGTGTAGTTCATTAATGAGTCTGTGCTTTAAAACCTTTCGGTTAATAAGAGTATTAATGTTGAAGTAGGTGTGAGAGAGCTGAGAGTCACATTTAAGCTTGCAATTAGTCTTCAAAATTTGCATTCAGTCACGCTCAATGCACTTTCTTATAATCTACATAATCCCTCTCTCTCTCCCACCTCATTATGTCCGATTTTTGCATAATCCTCACAATCGATTTTCACTTATGTTCCGTATATATTGTTATTATTGTATTGTGGCCACAAATTTACGACCGACCTATACATATATAAAACAATGCAGCTTATAAATTGCATAATTTATACTCATTGCTGTTTATGTGTATTGTGTATCTCCCTCTCTCTTTTTCGCAGCGGAATCGAATTTAAAGTGCTTACAAGTATTAAGTAAAACCAAAAACTGGACTCGATAAAGATAGCTCACGCGATGATAATATCATGCCAAATGTGAAAATTGTTCTTGTTCTGTTGTTGCTGTTGGGCAAACCAATAAAATCAATTAAAAGGCACTCAACATGCAAACAATTATATGCAAATTCATTTATACACGACTTCACACACACACACACACGTGTGTATAGCAAAGGCAAAGGCAAAGTCAAAGCGTGCAGAAAACGATTTTGTGCTCGTATTTGCATAAAAGAAGAAAGAAGTAAAAAAAACTGCAAATAAATGTATATAAATACACAACTGAAGCGGGCGTACATATGTATATATATATTTATAGTATAAACTCAAACGACAACCCTAGTCAAAAGAAAGCACCAAAGTCCTCCAATGCAAAGCTATAGACGAGAGAGTTGGCGTCAAAGGCAATGGCAAAGGGGCGACAGCACGAAGGGGCTGAACCTGAACCTGTTGCACGCCGCAACAGAAAAACACGAAACAAACAACAATGCGAACAAAACAGCAGCAACAAAAGGCCAATATGAAAAGTTTAAGCTTTAAAGGCAGCAGCCCCAAAACTAGGCGAAACGGAAACGAAACGAACTGAAACGAAACGGAACACTCGCTCTCGAGCGATTGCCAGCCCGGACACATGAAGAGAACTAGAGTGCAGTTGTCTAGTTGGGTTGATTGAATGCCTTGTTCAACATTGAAAGCAAGAGCTGCGGCCAAAGAGAGTTGTTGCTGCGGCGCGCAAGCGCAGAGAGGAGAGTGAAAACTGAAAGCGAAACGAATGCAAACAACAGCAGCAACAGGACTGTTGCTCTACTTCAAAAATATTGTTTAATTAATGTAATCAAACAGTTGAATTTTTTAAATTTTATAGACGAGGAGCACAACTCAATTGTCTATGAATGCGTTTCAAGTTCCATTTCATTTCATTTCATTTCGTTTCTAATTTAACCCACCCACACAGCAATGCTCTCGCTCTTAAATTCGTTTCGCCGAAGGTATGCACGAACGATGGAACGAAGCACACGAGTATCTCTGATAGATACTTTTGACCAGCCAAACAATCAGTTCGTATTTAACATTCGTGGTGCATGCAACGTAGCGTGCTCTCAACTGCGTGTACTTAAATACCCCTCAGTACGTGTGTGTGTGTGTGTGTGCGTGGCAAAGCGAACAACAAACTGGAGCGCTATCATTAGTCTTCGTTAGGCGGTCTTTGTGTCAACAACGTGTTGCGCTCCACATTTTCACAACTCCCAAGTTATCGTAGTGTTGGGCGCGTTCTGCGTTCTGCGTGCGTGTTGCTCGTTAATCGTAGAATTCTGCATTGAAAACAAAACAACAACTAAACGAGCTTGTCATCTCGTTTATCACACAGCGAACAGCATACAAATTGTGTATCATTTGTTCAGTTAGTGAATATATTGTGCAACAAGTTTAAAGTGTGCTGCCCCAACAACAATAGTGCAACATAAAAAAACCCAGACAAATATTCAACATCCTTCCAAACAGAGAGCAGAGCAAGTAAGTTTCATTCATGCGCAAGTTAAATTACGAAAGTTTAATATTTGTGCTGCCTGCTTTTTGGCGCATTATAGCAGCGTCATGCTCTCGTCGCTTTGTGGGTCAACGAACACTTTTGCATGCGCATGCAAATAATAATAATAATAATAATGGGAGAAAAATGGTGAAACTGAAGAGATGTTTATAAGTAGGCTAACAAAAACGAAAACCAAAAACAAACAATTTTCGGGTCGAAAGAAAATGTTTCTTGGAAAATTAGATGAGCAAAGATCAAAAAATATATAAATATAATGTTTTGTGTGTTTGTTTTAAAAGCTCTTGTTGCAAATTCAATTTGCTAAATCAAAATGGAAGACAGAAAGGATAGCTTGAAACTTTTATTCAACGTTCTAAATTTGTATAATTTAATGTGTATCCCTTTTCGTTCGTCCCTTTCGCATTCGTGACAAATTACACAAATTCCGTTTTTAAAATCTCAACATTAAGCTTGGGCAAAAGCCCCTAACCATATAATAGACTGTGTGTATATGTGAAAATGCTTCAAGCCAAAAACTAAATCACTGTCATTGCGGTCACAGATTCACAAGCCACACACACAGATACAGAGAGAGGGTAACGTATGTGTATGTGAGTAAATCACAGTGTGGCTGCAACTAGAAAACTATTGTTAGGCAATGATTTGCAATTTGTTTGAAAAATGCATTTACAACCGCAAAGACAACAACAAACAGCAACAGAAACCGAAACAGACCAAAAACTGTTTGCCCCAACCTCCCCTTGCCACATAAGCAAACGCACAACAACAGTTGTAGATACTCCTCGTCGTTCTCGTCGTTACAGTTAAGTCGCGAGCAAAGAGCAATTGAAAGCGAAAGCGAATGCAAAAGCAGCTGCAACTTGGAATTGTAAATATATCTAGTCAAGATACACATGATTCCCACCCAACACCAAAAAGGGAGGAAGGGAGGTAGAAATGCAAAATGCAACCGCAACGTCAATTGCTGGGCAAACCCAAAGCAAAATGGCCACGCCCACCCTCAAGCTGGCTGCCTCATCAGCAGCAAAGGCGTCGCGACAATTCTTGGCAAAACTGCTTTTAGCGTGCTCCACTTTCCAACAGCAGACTTTTCACCCCTCTCCTTCAGCTGCCTTTTTAGCAGTTTGTTTGTCGTATTTGCTTTGGAGAATGTAGCTCCCGCCTCCTCTACAGCTCATACAATCCACAAAGATACTGCAGCTACTGCTACTGCTGCTGCGGTGAATTGCATGCAATTACAAGCGAAATGCAAAATGTGTGCCAAAGTATCTGACAGATACTTAATAGCAGCAGCAGCAGCCGTCGCCCGCTTTTCTTGTTAGCTGATATGGCTGAAATGCCAATATTCATGTTGCCAATTGGCAGCAGAGTAGAGTCGTGTTGTGTGTACTTGGAAATAGATTAGAAATTCAGATATTATTAACTGTAAGTGTTTCGAACTTTGTTTGCAAAACAGCGCAACGAACAATTCCATGAATTTTCCAATTTAATACAAAAAGTTAATTTTCATGAAAATTACATGCAATAAATAGTTTTCGAGTTTATTGCGAATTTAGTCAACTATTTAGTTATTAAAATCATAGTGCTCATAAGTTTACGAATAATTTCCACGGAAAACTAGATGTTTTGAAAGTTTAGTTCCACACACTTGATGCACAATTGTTGCATAAACTTTTGGACAGCTTGCGGCAAAAGAATATCCAATCAATGGATGTGCTTAGTTGTGGCAGGAAGCGTTAAAGGAAGCAGCTCCAATCGTTGGCCATCGATGATTGGGGCGCCGCCTGCCTGTCAATTAACATGTCAGCCAATTGTAATTGTCGACCAAGTTAGCCGGAGTGCCGGAAGTTGTTTTGGTCGTGCCAGCGAAAGCTTTTCCCGGCGAACGCTTCACGCGATTGTTAAGGTAAAAACTTAAATCAATTAAAGTCGAAGCCAAAGCTATCTTGACCAAAATGCAATCTAGTCTCAAGAATCTCTGTACGCCAAATAACAAATGAAAATGTCACGCAAACCAAATGAAATGTGAGACAGCAACGAATGCCTGGGAGCGTCTGGAAGCTATTAAATCTACATAAAATTGCACAAAACTTGGCATGTTCAGCAATTACAACACAATGTGTGGTAAAAATGGAAGCTTGGCGCACACCTATTCACACACACACATACACACACACACACACTCATACAGTGACATGCTCATCTGAACTGTGAACTGCAAGGCAATGTTTCTGGCTGTTGTTGTTGCGGTGGCAGCAACTTAAGAGCCGTTAGAAAATTGCACTTGTACGTCTAACCCCCCTCACCCCACACTCAACCTGCACCTTGAATACTTCTGGTCGCCGTCGTCGTCGTCGCGAAGTGGGCGTGTGAAAAAAGAATTAAAGTCAAGTGAGCGCACTGAGACTGAATACACATGAAAAAAAAAAGAAAACAAGGCAGAAACAAAAAGAAGGCAGTGTAAAAGGCAGCCAAGCGGGCAGTCAATGGGGCGACTCAGTAGTGGTGCTGGGCGTGGCAACAACAAGAAAAGCCAGAAAAATGGCCGAGGCACACACACATACAAGGAGCTGGGTGCAGAATGTTGTTGTACACTGCTATTTGGCCAGACTTTTTCTTTTTGTCAGGGGTATAATTTTCGACGCGACATTTGACGCGACAGCCCGAAGGCAGAAAGGTGAAAAATGTCAAGAATTTTACATCAAAATATGCGATAGAGAAAAAGGAAAAGAAACAGCGGACTGCAATTAAGTTTAAAATCTCATTTAAAGAAGAATTAAAGGCATCGAAACACTTGAGTTTAGCTAAGCAAACTGTTGGCCACATCAAACGGTGAAGGCTTAAAGTCTAGACCCAAACATTAATTAGCATAAAATACACAACAATCGGACAAAAAATTGGGGAAATCAAAGCGGAAATGAAAACGCGCAGATAAGCTCGCTTCAGATTGAAGGGTCAACTGTGTCCGGATGTGAAATGGAAACCAATTGATAAGAAATTTGATGCGAAAAAACATTTTGCAAACATCAACGAACATAATTGAAATTAAATATTCAAAGAATAGAGTGGGAAGTGGAGTTGAAAGCATTTGAGTTAAGTAAACTTTTAGCTTTGAATTGAACTCACATTTAAATAATAATAATAATAATTATCATTAACAATTTGGCAGCTGACAATGCCAGGCTACAACAGGCAAGCAACAAGAAACCAAATCCTTGCCTTTCAATTTCCGCTCAGGCAAACCACACACACACACACACACAGACACACACAGTGAGCGCTAACCGTTAGTTTAATTTGTTAGATTAGTAAACAAATGAAAATTAATTGAAGTAAACGAAAAACTTAACCTCAGGCACAACAGACCAAACCAAACCAGACCAAACCAGACCAGACTACACCAGACCAGAGCTGAAAGCAAAAAGTTTTTCGCAGCCATAGATAAACGCTTGTCGTCGCTATGTCTGTCTGTGTGTGTGTACAAAAAGGTAGATGAAGAAGTCGTAAGAAGTTTGCCGTGTGCGTTCTGTTGAAGAAGTGAAGGTGGAAAGATTGAATAAAGTGCGATAACAGGGCGTATGCGCAATGTCTTCATTGTTAAGTTTGCTGCTGCCGTTTGCCGTTGTTGAGCGTTAAATGAGCAAGCAAAACAGATGTGATTAACTTAATTGTTTGCCGTAATCTTCGATTTGTGGTTGCCCCCGCCCAGACCCCAGCCCCACCTCCTCCTCGAGCTTATGACACGCTTCGTCCTGTTGTTTTTTGTGTTGTTAGCGCGTAAATAATGATTAACGGCGCTAGTTGAAGGTCTAAGCGCATTTTAATGGGGGCCACGTTCACGTCAAATGCGGGCCAGATTAGAGCCAAGTCCAAACACACAAAAGCGCAATGTCAGCATACATACATATATAAAAGTAATCAGGACAAAGGGCAACAATAACAACAACTATAAAAGCGTTGCAAAAAGCAAAGCAAAACAATCGAAAATTATAAAATAACAGAAAAGGGAACGTTGCGAGTATCGATTGGACAAATTCGTTTTATGTATGCAGCGAGGATCCTCTGACTCAGGACACACTTCGATAGCGATTGTCCTTTTTGTGTGTGTGTGTTTGTGTGTGTATGGCGTACGCGTCACGTATTGTCAATAAAAAAATAATAATAAGACACAATAAATTTTTACCTTTAACGAGTGAGACAGCTGTGAAGGGCGATGGCCAGGGAGAGGGCGAGAGGGTGCTGCAGGACACACACACACAACATGCGTGCCGCTTTGAGTCCTTTGCTCTTTGCTCTCTCTCCTTCTCTCTCTTTTGATACGCTTTCGCTTTTGTGCCCAGAGAAAAAAAATAAATATATAAAAGAAAGAAAATAAACACGAATCTGAGCAAAGGGGGTGAAGAAGGGTAGGGTAGCGAGGGCAGAAAGGCTGCAGAGCAAACAAAGGCAATGACACGAAACGACGACAAGAACAGCAGCAGCAACAACAAGAGAAAGCAAACAAATAAAAGGCGCAACAATTGCTTAAAGGAAATGCTATATAACAAGGGAAAAACGAGGGGGGGACGAGAGATCTAGGAGCTGCAAGGAGGGAAAAGAGGGAAGGTAAGGCATACTTTATACGTGTTACACCCATGCCAAAATGCCAACCAACCAACACCACCACCAAGATATTTTGCCAAGTGCGTGTGTAATTGAAACTAGGCCTTACGCCCCGGCAACCCCTTGCCAAGGAACGCAACGTTTTACTCTTTAGCTGGGGATGTATTACGAAGTGAACTCAGCTTTAAGATGTACAAGTTGTTTGGTGCTTAAAGTTAAAGTCTGCATAACGATTTCTATTCTTACTTACTTCACATAGATGAAGAACTTACTTAACAAAAATATATTAAAAACATTTCAAGGAGATGAACGTCGAAAAAAAATGCAATGCAATGTTTAAGTAAGAATTGTTCTGCCTAAACTAAGCTCCACTGACTTGACCCGCATTGTGGCATGCAATAAAAAATAACCGTCAAGGTGCTTACTGTTGTTGTTGTTGCTGCTGCTGTTGCTGCTACTCTACAGGTCAGCGCACTTGTTTCAAATGCTAATTCAAGCGAGCGCAGCTCTCTCTTTTAGCATTTGTGGCCTGGGTACTGAAAGCTTTTGCATTTTTAGACAGAGCTATTTGCCAAGTCCAAACTAATTCCACAATGTCTAGACTCGACCAGGCCCAGATCGCGAGTTTGTCTTTTCACTGTGCCACAGAGACGAGAGAGTGAGGGGGCGGTGGATGCAGTTGCAGAAAGCAGCGGATAAATATGCAAAGCAACAAAAAGCGAAACAAAAAAAAAAATGGAAAAGGAAGAGAAACACAATATTTGTAAAAAGGACTACAGACAATTTGCCTTTAAATAGAGCGTGGCACTTCAAACAAGCGAAACCGAGCGTCAGTTTGAGGGGGTGATAGGGTGGGTTGGGATGGCAAAACAACACGCAAAAAAGAGAAAATAATAATGTAAGCGAAAGAAAAACATGATAACAGCAGCAGGGAGACCAAAAGCAAAAAACGAGCACAGAATAAAGACGAAAAGCAACAAAAAAACAAGCGAAGAAAAATCAAGAAAATGAAAAGAAAATAATATAACGAGCGCATATTAAAGTGGGTTTATTTATTTTGCGCTCGACGCTCCGCTTGCCACTCGCTGAACACACACACACACAGACATACACACAGACATGGATCAGGACAAACCCACACCTTTTGGAACAGGCCATGCGGATGCGAATGCGGATGCGTCTCAGTGTTGTGTTCCCCTTTGTGAGAGTGCTTTGTGTTTATTAAAAAATAATTTCCATGCTCAACTTGGCACACACACACACAAGCCTAAGCCCCCTTCTATAGTGTTAGTGTGTGTGTGTGTGCAGCAGGGGCTATCAACAGTTTACATTCTCGAGATTGCGACGAAGACAAAAAAAATACATTTGAAACAATAAGCCTCGAAGCCTGTCGCCAGTCTACAAATTCAAATTCAATAATGCGAATACTTTTTGTCCACAACTGGGAGTATGGCGAGTGGGGTGGGGAGGGTGGTGCGTCAAAGCGGCAACACTAAATAATTCAGCAGGACACAGGAGAGTGGGAGAGAGAGAAAAATATGTAAATCTGTGATTTTAATGCGTTTGCCAACTGTAAACATAAACCCGAAATATTACAAAACTTGTGCAAACAAGCGAACAAGGGCGAGCCATAAAAAAAAAAAAAGTGAAAGAAACAACAGTTATCCTTAGAAATACTCTAACAAGGCAACGAAGTCCAATTGCATAGAGCAAAACTTGATGGCAAAAGGAAATGAATGCGAATGCGAATACGCGTATGTCAATTTAATGGGCAGGAAATTTTCCAACTGAAAAATGAAATGTGTGTGTGTTTGGCAGGTGGTTAAGGGGGGCAAGAGCAAGAGCTGCTTCTGCGACTTGTTGTCATATTTTTATGTGAATGGTTTTTTGTTTTTCTCTCTCTGTGTCTGAATATAATATTTATATGAACATTTTCATTTATGGTGCGTAACAAATGTGCCAAAAAAAATGAAATGAAAACCAAATACAAAAACGAGCTTCTGGACAGGTGCGTGCTGGGTGGCCATCATTATGTTCATCATTGCCACACAGCACGCTACCCCCCAAAGCCACACCCCCCCCCACCCATCTATGCGCTTGAAACTTTCGTCATAATAAATAAATACACAAGTTTTGTGTTGCTTTTGCAGTGCTTCTTGTTGGAATATATATTTTAATTACACATGCGTTTGGCAGTCCTGGTTTTCGGACCAGGCCAAGGCAAAAGCGAAACAACAACGAAAATGTAAACGAAAATGGCGTGAAAAATCAGTTTCATGGCTTTTATGCTGCTGTTTATTGTTGTAAATGAAGATCTGGGCGGGGCACACATTGTATACGTACGTGTGTGTATGTCACACGGAAGTTGTTATGGCCATTTAGCATTTGGGGCTTTTAATAGCCAGCTGACGACAAGAGCCACAAAAATGTAAACAACAACAAGGCTAAAAATATATTTTTTTTGTCGCTGTTTCTGGTTAATTAATATTACGTTGGTTCATAGACATAATTACATTAACAGTTCACACTCAAAACTCAATTTGAAATCTTTGAAAACTTGAATCTAGTTCGTTTTGGCCAAACATCTAAAGTTATCAACAGGTTAATTGCCAAAGTCAGCTTCAAGTTGTGGCAAAAAAAGTTTTTCAGTTCGTTTCGGGGGTAATAATATTTTTGGTTGAAAGGCACGTTTCTATCGCAAAAGATTTTCCCATTTCAAATCAAATAAAAGTTTCGCGTAGTTTGCTGAAGCGTACAAAATGATCTGATTACATTGGCAGCAGCAGCAGCAGCAGACAAACGCCACTCAATTTATGGCCAAATGGTGGTCTCTCTCTCTCTCCCCTCCCTCTCTCTCTCTCTCTCTCTCCCCTGTCGCTGTCAAAGGTTAAGTCGAGTGACATATGCCCGCTGCTCCTGGAAGCTAAAGCTTAAGCTCAAGCAGCCGCAGGAGCAGCACTCAATATTAAGAAATAACAACTTGCTGCGGGCAAATGTGGAGGATGCACCTCCCTCCTACACCCCCCCTCTCTCGCTCTAGCCATTTTCTTTTTTCTTTGGGCGACAGTATTCGTTGTCGTCTTTTGCTTTTGCTTTGGCTCTTCAATGTAAACAAGCGAAAAACAGCAACAAATATTTTACTGTGTGTCAGAGTGTGTGTGTGTATGTGTGTAGAAAACAGCCGCAACACTTCCCTGCCCTTAACCTCCCTGCCTTGCCCTGCCCTTCAGGCAACTTGTAAACTTTTCCGCAACGCTTTATTGTCGACTTGCAGGCAGCTCCCTTGCCCTGTCCCTCCCTTCATTGCTATCGCTTATTTGTCGCAACAGTTGAGCTCAAAGCTTTTTTGCTTCCAACACTTTATGAAATCAGCTGCATGCGTCCCCTCCTGTACCCTTAGCCCTCCTCCAGCTGCTTGTCTCCTACACACAAGTGTTTATGTTTGTCTTGGCGGCGACTCTGTCTCCCTTTCTCATAAACTCGCTGGAGAAAGTGAGAAGCCAGCACCCAAGCGCCTGTCAAAAGTCACCGTCTCCAACGCCCCTTCCACCACTCTGTTAAATGTTTGTTTGTGTGTTTTGGCCATAAACTTCAACTGGAAATTGTGCGTAATTATATTAAATTTTTTATTGCCTCACATGAAAAGGATACGTTGCTGCAATTTCTGGCTAAACGAAAGGATACAAAGCTAGCTTTTGGCAAAAAGTGATTAAACTCAGCTGAGGGGAAAGCTCTGAGCAGCGACAGTTTGACAAGAGAACAATCCTTGAGATTCTTATTTAACTTTTGTGAGCTTAGAACTGTCCGAAAAAAGGAAATTCTTCTACAATCAGACTTAAATATTTCCATGCAAACTTTAAGCTTTCGTTAATAAATTGTTAGAAAATGAAGAAATTGACTTTGACATTAATTTGGTAAAAGTTGTTATTAAATCCAACATGTTTATGTTCATGTTGTTAGTTTGATGGCAAATAGCTTTGGTTTAGCTGTTGTTTGTCGGTTGCCCTTAGCAGCCGCCATTTGCTGAACTTGTTTGACATTCCGTTCATTCGGATCGTCACAGCAATCAGTTAGATTTGAATCAAGCAACTATATATAATATATGCATATTCCCTTAAGCATTAGCAACTACTATATCATTATATTACGAGGCAGGCATAAGCATAAAGCTTATTAAGTTCCTGCTCAGTCTGAAAGGCAAATAAATGCGGGCATAATTAACAGCAATGAGGGAGAGAAAAAAACGAAACGACAAACGAACAAAAAATTGGTCTGCGATTGAGGCGATAGCAGAGCGCGATTATAATTGCCGACTTATGCAAAGTTCGTTGAGCGGGGGAGGGAAGGAGGTACACACATGATTGCTGGGCTACACTTGGAGAAAAACGCAACTCCAACATTGAAGTACAACCAATTCAACATTCTAATCGTTCTAGACTTCAAGCTTTCAAGTACAAATTATGTAATTTCTCCAAGTGTAGAGAGTTTAAGTGTGTACTTTCGTTGTAGTAGTTAGTTTTTTTGTAGGCGCAGCAAATGCAATTATTTCATTTTATGCCTTTTCCCCTTTCCAAAGCACAATAGTGCCACATATGCATATGTGTATGTGTGTGTCTGCCCCATGACATTTTAGTTCAGGCTAGGGAATTGCTTCGACGGTTCGTCATCATTGTTTCCCTTTCCATCCCTCCTCAACCCAACACACATGAACACAATAGCAATGAGGCAAACGCGTGGTGAATAAAACTATTTGAATAACGCGCAACTGCCCAACGCCCACACACACACACACACACACACACACACCCCGCACTGCTGCGTGATAATAGTTTTATTTTTTTTTTCGTACGCCAAGTCCTGAAACATGTCTCCTCCGACTAGTCAGCACTCGCTGCTAGCTACAACAATTACCTTTAGGAAAATTAACGCAATTAGATTTGTGTGCAGCCACGCCCCCTTTGCCAATGCGTACGCCCACACACAACAAACTGACAACGCAACACTAATAATGTTATTATGCGTGGAAAACTATAAAAACTTTATGTATAATTTAGTTTTTTGGGTCTTTAATTTCTAACGTTAAGTTGCGATGTTCCTAAGCTAAACGCATTAATTTAATTTCTACTCTCGTCTATATATATTTTACAGACCAAGAAGACATTAGTCAGTAGCAGAAAAGGACTTGAGAGAGGCCCGCACGTGACGAGGCCCTTATTTTCCACATACACTTAATCAAAAGGTAAGAGAGACAGAGAGAGAGTGCGTTCCAGACAGCGGAACAAACATATATATATCAGACTCAGAACTTAGCTAATTAAAGAGGCAAAGAGATGAGGCGAGGAGGAGATTAAGCATCCTCCGGCTTCTAAACACATTTCGAATTCACTTTCAAAATCAACTCAGCTCAGAGACATGTGAGCCAAAACGAGAGAGAGCGAGAGCGATAAAGTGTATGATAAGTTTTATGTAAAATTGTTAAAATATTTGACAGTCGAGTTAAAAGTTTCCCCAGACGACGAAGAAGAAGATATTCCGAACCCCGCCCACCCCATTGGCTCAATTCCACGATGCTTTCGCATTCTGTATTTATGTTTGTCGTAGTGTTTGTGTTTTCGGGTTTATGTTTGTCTTCGTGAGCATTTTCCAAGCTAAACTGAAAGAATTTATTATATCAGTCAGCCGGCAGCAGCAACAAACACATACTTAGCCAAAGCTGCTCAACGAGCATGACAAATTTTCACTTTGCGTCAGGGAAAAGTTGCAACAAACTTGCAGTCAACGGCGAAAATAATAATTTCGCTTCTCACTCACTCTGTCCCCGCAAGAAAAGGTGAAGACAGCAAAATGGCTAACACAAAATATGAAAAAAAGCGAAGAGTGAGAAATGAGTCCAAGGACTACTTATCTGCCAGGACAGTCAGGCTAACAGGCAGGCCGGCCGACAGGCAGGAAGGCAGGTGCTGCCAATTTTAGCATTAAACAGTTGCCAACAAACAGGCTTCAAGTTGAACAACAAATTGTGCATCAAAAGTTAAAGCTCGACACTTGAAAGAACGAAAAAGAAGAAAGAGCAAATAAAAGCCAACAAATTCTAAGTGAAAAAAAAAATGACAGGCAAAGTAATGGGCTAGGTGGCTCAAGTGCATTGGGGCGGCGTTGACTGCCCCCTTAAAAGTGGGCGTGGCTTTTGCAACGAAAATATGTGTCAACAATATGGCGACGATGGCTGGATGGCAGGCAGAGGCAGGCGACGATGAGCGAAAGTTTGCAGTGGAAACTACTTTTCATTTCATATTCTGCTGACAGGTATGCTAAAAGCCAAAAAAGAAAGAGAACGAAAGAAAGAAAGGAGGGGAAAAAGTATTCAAAAGTGCGCAACAACAACAACAACACGAACAATGTGTGTGCAGATTTGGCAAAGCTTTGCTTTTAGCATCAGGGAATAGAATATATATGTATATACTATATGATTTGGTAGGGGACAGCACACTGTGACAGCTGGCAATGACTTTTTCGCATGATAATATTAAAAAGAAGAGGAGCAAAAAAAGGGTTTCGCTTCGCTTGACAGTCGAACTTGGCGCGAAATGTCACCAAGCAAATGGCAAGCAATTTATGAAATCGTATTTATAGAGTGCGACATTGCTGACAATAAAAACAAAGCTAAGCATAAATGCGTATTTATGACAGCAAACAACAGAAACTTTAATATGTCATATTCATAGCATATGAAAAGCACCTGCTGTTAAAGTTGTCTCGTCTTTAATTTTCTTCGAACTGCGAAGTGTATTTATATATATTGCCAGTAGTATCTTTCCTATGAAATGGGACAACTCAATCAGACTTATGCACTTGCAGTTGACTTAAGTCTAATAGGAATATCCGTCAATTCTAGCGAAATATCATTGCTACGAACTCGGCTTACTCAGAAAAAGAAAGCTCCTCCTGCTGCTGCTGCTGGTGACATGTGACAATGCCAAGTAATCCTTTTCAAAGTGATGAAGAAAAAAAGGCGCACAAAACTAAACAAATCAAATGGTACATTTCAATAAAATAAGTAAATAAGAAGAGATGGAGTAGAAAAAAGCAGAGAATGTGCGGACGTCATAACTAGCTTGATTGATGGCCAACGTTTTGTGTTCAAGTTTAGCTTGGCCATTTGTCAGACACAAGGCAGAGACAGAGAGAGAGGGAGAGAGGAGCACTGAGAGATCGAGACATGACTGCACTTTGGTTAAGGAATGCCGCCAACTGTCCGCTTTGTCCAAGGTGGTCTGCTTTGTATTTACCTTTTTTTTTGTTCAACCAAAATAAACTAGGGAAGCAGGGCAGATACTGGGCTGACATGGCGAGGCAGTCAGTCAAAGTCAAGCACGTCCGTTAGGTTGGGCTCCATGTGTGCCATGTCACAGCTTAAAGTTATTCACATGCAGTTGGCCAGCAGCTGCCTGGCAGTGGCCCAGGATACATACTATATGTATGTCCCTCATAATATACGATGATGATGATAGGGATGGTTATGATGGGGATGAGCACACACACAGCATGTCATAAACAACAATGATGACGATGACGATGCCTCTCTTTCTCTCCTCCTGTGACGTATAAAACTTATTGTTGACAAAACCTCATGACACACTCAGAGAGAGAGAGGGAAGGACGAACGTGCTGCTCCCTCCTGCTAGGCAGACAGACATATTGTTAAAGTCCTGCTGGTGATGCTGCTTCTGCTGATGCTGCTTCATGCCACAGCGGAAGTGTCACCATTTGTCAAATAACGAAAATTGAAAACAATTTCCACACGCAGACAACAAACACAAGAAGAGCAGATTTTTATGCCATCTCCCTTTTCGCAGAGCTCTTCTTCTTCTCCCTCTTCTTGCACAATTTCATTTCACACTCACTCACTCGAGTCAGTCGGCAGCAGCAGCAGCAGCTCGCCCCTTCGCAACTTTTGCAGCCTGTTGGCGGTTTGTTATGTTTATATTCAATGCAGCCTGTGTTTGATAAGGCAAAAACTTTGCCCCTGTTTAGGGGGCACATAACGAGCCAGAACACAGAACTGAAACCGAATGCCAGACACAACAGAAAATATATAGCAGAGAAAAGCGTTAAAGCCAAGAATATTTCCATTGGCAACAAATTTATTGTGCAACGAACTCGTTTCCCCAACCCCCCACTTTGCCACTTCTGTGGTCGAGGGAGCACACTGGCTGACAGCTTAGCTGCGGCGGCTTTGCTCCAATTTCCTAGTAGGTCGTCGACAAAGACGTCAACAAGTTCCATTCTCCCTCCTTCTTAGACACTTTAAACATATGCGTCTTGTTTTGCGTTTAATCGAAATTATAAACAGACCGAGTTTTCTTCTTCTTGTCTTAGTTGATTGCAATTCTTGTAATCATAATGTAGAAAGCGTAGGTTGGATTTACTTTTCTCTTTAAAGTGTCACCCAATCTGTGTCTTTGTCGCGCTTCGCAGCACTTTGTTGATGTTTCACAAAGTTCTTGTTATTGTTGTTGTTGTCTGGCTTGGTGACATGAAAAACTTTTTTGCTGTTGATAAATGACTTATGAATTCTGTGAGAAGTCGCATAAATCTTATGATTTATGCATAAACAACAAATTGATTTTTCATTTGCTTGCACTGCTTATATTCCCACCTCTCTTCCCTCGCAAGACACCCGTTGCCCTTGCAGCACATTCATGGCTTTGAGTAATTGGCTGTGGCTGTCAGCATCGCTTGCTGCACATGTGCCAATGAATATACCTTACACTTTGTGTATGTGTGTGGAAATCTAATTACATATACATACATACAAGAACATACATATATTTTTGATTTGCTGCTTGACAACACACTTAAAAATGCCAAGGATATACCGTATGCTGTATGCTGTATATATATATCTTAAAAAGTCTCTTCTCACCTCAAACAAATTCCCCATATCAGCTGCGGCTCCTGTGGTGTTTAGTTTCGTCTTTTGCTTTGATATTCAAATTGAAGTCATCAAAAGTGCTTGGATCTGCCCTGCAAGCAAATGTTTTGAGTAGTTAATCCTTGAACCTTGAACTTTGTTAGGCACTCGATGGAACTTTGCAGGCAACAATCAAAACACTTATCATCGTTTTATTTAAAATTTATAACGACAATAATCAATGTAATGAAGCATACCAAAGTCAATAACTCAAATGACTTTCGGCTTTTGGACTTTTAAGCCACGCAGCCAGCCAGCTGGATTTTTAAGCCGTGAAAGACAATATTTTATGCAAATCACTGACGACGATGAACTCTCTCCACTCACTCTGACAACTGCCAATAACTTATTTACACTTCATTATCCCACTTCGAAAAGAAGCTTTCCCAAAAAAAAGTACAAAAATATGCCCAGTGTCAGTGATGTGACTTATTAATTTATTAAAAATACGAGCATAATTAGAGAGCACTTTGCCAAATGACACTTGAAATGCAATCGAGTGAGGAGGGTAAGGGGGAGAGACAGGGGGACACTTTATGAAGCCATTGCCAGTGAGTGAACAATCAGCGACAGTGTTGCAGTTATTTATGAGCGCAATAAATTTGTTTATGGCGATGGGGGGTACAGCAATGGAAACCAGCAGAGCGTCAAATGAAGGCAGCAAAAAGCCAGCAGGAGGCACAACAAAAGGAACGTCCAAATGAAAACGGCCATGTCATGAACCTTTCACAGTTCCACATCCTGGAGTCCCCGCTCTCTCTCTCTCCTTGCTTTCATCCCACATTCATTCATTGAAAAAGAAAAGGCACAGATACCGCGAAAATATGTATACGTATTTGTGTGAGGCAGGATGAAATATGAGCGAAAAGTAAAAAGTTAACAACATTAATTAGCAATTTTATGGAGCGTTTTAACTTTTGCAAGCTCATGGGTGGAAGGGGTCTAAAAGGGTTTGAATTGAAAGACGCAATACTTTTCACAATAATAAATGGAATTCGAGAAGGTGTTTTATACAATTTCAACCTTTCTAATGCGGCATTAAATTTGATGTTTGGCAATTCGAGCTGACGATTAAAACTCTCAATCAAATCCAACTCGGACTGTGAAGAGCATTAAATATTCAATACTAAAAAATTACTTTTATTTACTGAGTCATTCTGTTTGCTTTCTAGGAAGACACGAAAGTTTGCGGCCCGCTTTTTCAATGTTGCCGCATCATCAGCGCCATAAAATGGGTTCGCTGCTTGGCTTTGGATGCATGCTGCTGACGCTGATGCTGCTGAGCTGCTGCCTGATGGTGGCGCCAGCCGAGGCACGTTCGCGTGACAAGGAGGAGCGTCGCAGTCGTGGACGTGGCAGCAATGGAGGCGCCACAGCATCCGCCTCAGCCTCTGCGGTGACCAGCAGCAATAGCAATGGCGGCGGCTACTACACCAGCTCCTCGGCATATGGCAGCAGCAGTGCCTTAACGACAGGCAACACTGGCTACAATGGACCCATAGACAGCACTGGTTTCTGCATGCGGCGACGCGACATGAAGTTGATGTGCTATTGCACGCCGGATGAGAATCATATGCCCGTGCAGAAGGCCGAGTGCTGGGTGTTCTCGGAGGGACTGCATCAAAATGATACGACCTGGACGCGTTTCTATCAGCAGAAGCGTTTGCGTGAACTCAAATTCGTCATTCAGAACAATGCGCGTTTGGATTATATACCCACAATGATTATTGAACCCCTGAAGAATCTGAGCAGCATTGTCATCGAGTACTCCCAAGTGGAGATTGTCAAGAGCTATGCCTTTGCCAATCTACCCTTCTTGGAGCGTATCATACTCAACAATAATCACATTATGGCACTCGATCAGGATGCCTTTGCCAATCATATACGCCTGCGTGAGCTCAATCTCGAGCACAATCAGATCTTTGAGATGGATCGCTATGCATTTAGGAATCTGCCGCTCTGTGAGCGTCTCTTCCTCAACAACAACAACATTAGCACTTTGCATGAGGGTCTCTTTGCGGACATGGCCCGTCTGACCTACTTGAACTTGGCTCACAATCAAATCAATGTCTTGACCAGTGAGATATTCCGAGGATTGGGCAATCTGAATCTACTCAAACTGACGCGCAACAATCTTAACTTTATTGGCGATACTGTCTTTGCCGAACTGTGGAGTCTCTCTGAGCTGGAACTGGACGATAATCGCATTGAGGTTAGTAGTAACAACTGGATGTCTTAGTTTGACTCTCTTAAGTGGCCATAAATTGCCAAACTGGCCATAAGAAACAGGGATATGTATCATAAATCGCACATACTTCGTTTGTGCATAAGTTTTGTTTGGGTGTCATAAATTCAATTCGAATGCCCATTTTTGTGGTGATTTAAGTGGTCAGTCACAGAGCCTGAAGGGGAGATCCTTTGGCCGCTAGTCGCCTGCTGTTTGCCGAGTAGGCGCTAATATGATAAATAGATTGGTAAATTATGTTCTTTATTTTTTTTCCTCCTTGTTTGGGGTGCACCACAAGACAGCTTAATTCGCAACGTCGTTCGTCTTTGTGTCCTGCTGCGGCATTATCCTTTCTCAGTGTGTGTGTGTGTGTGTGTTGGCTAACAAATGTGCGCTGCAAGTTAATCTACTTACAAAATATTGAATAACAAATCATGGGAATAATGGATTTATGGCACTCCTTTTCGCCATCCGATATGCAAGCAACCCGACCAACAGCCATAAAAATGGCCAGACTTTGTCCTTGTGTGTATATGTGTGTGTTTGTAAATAGAAAATGTCGCAGGCAAAGCGTATGTGTGTGTGTGTGTTCAGCTGTACAAGCGTGGGCATAACGATAAGCGTAAATCCTGCATACACACACACGAATACACATCCTGGGCCAACATTGTTAGGAGACGCCATCATCATTGTCGCCGACGTCGTCGTCGTCGTCGTCGTCTTTCCATTTTCTGCGTGTGTTGCCACCATATTTTTTTTTTCCATTTTACAAAGTGCTCGCATATCATGTCACACCCAGACGAGACTCTCTCTCTTACATATGTGTCAGGCCAGTAGGACACACACACACACACACACACACACTACTCTCAAGTGTTAGTCAAGTGTTTTTCGCCGCCATCTTCGTGAATGCTCTGCGGCTGACACAAAACTCACATGCTGATGATCTTCTCTCCTTCATCATAACTGTAGCTGTTCCTTCCGCGCCAAAGACATTGTCATAGTCATAGTCGTAGCTGGAGTCGTTGCCATAATGATTGGGCTTGTTATCGCCTCAGTGTCGCATTGTTTTGGCCCATATCATCTAAGACTTTGTGCATATGTTTTGCTTTCCTTTTTGCCGCTTGTCCTTTTCAATAAAAGCAAATTGCGTTGCATGTTTTTTTGCTCGGGTTATCCATTTACTTTCGTTTCTACCCTCAGTATGTGGACTGCTGCTGTGTACTTCATAAATCATTTGCTGTTAAAAGGTTTAGGTGCCGCCTGGGTTTCATCTCAGCAACTAGAGGGGTCAGCAAGGGGTCCCCCCCAAAAAAAAAAAAAGATAAATAGATAAACAGCTAAGCTCGCTAAGCGAGTAAAAGTGTTTTGTTAAGCTTAAGCTTTAATAATGGTTATAAATTGTTAAAGATTCATATTTTTATGGCAGCTTTACTTTTTCCCTGATTACATAAAGTATTTGTTCACGAATCATAACATTGTTTACACAATCGCCACAAAATTCGCGCATAAATAACCCAATTTTTTTTGGCTGTTTGCTTGGCAATAAATTGGACGGCGTGGCGCCTCATAAAAACGGCAAGTGGCGCTCATCAAACTAACAAAATATCTCAATAAAATATACGTTTTTATGTCAATCAGTCGATGGCAAACAAACAAACTACTCTGTTATCATATCATATATACATATATCTGTATCTTGACATGTCATAAACATATATATGTTCCGCACACACGTACGCGTATTTTTCAATGTCTCAAAGTGGAAGGAGTTTTCTTCTGACTGTTTGGCATTTAATATGCATAATTTTTCCATTTCGCTAGACAAAGCATATTGAATATTAAATAATGACGGCGAAAAGGGAAAGGGCACGAAAGGGAAAGGAGTTAAACTTTCACTGTCGCCTTCCTGCCTCGAACACCCCAAAAAAACCCTACACTTTTTCCGTACAATAAAATCCAAGGCAAACGAATCGGAACAAACTACAAGTTAAAACAAAAAAATGTTAAAGGATGCATCCTACATATGCTTTATATGTACGCACATATCACACATACGCATATACACACTCAACCAAACATTCATAAATAAATACGCCAGTAAAAACAAGGCAACAATACCAAGCAATGGAAAAGCGAGAAAACCAAGCGAAATTGTTGGTAGGAAGAGAAAAAAAATGTAGTGAAAATTATACGCAGAAATGTGGAAAACGGGCAGAAAATATAATATGCATATAGTACATATACATTTTTTTGCTTTCTGTTATATTGTTTGCTCGGTCGGCCAAGCAAAACACAAACGAGCAGCAGGGTTAGCAGGGGGAAAAAAATGTTATTGTTGCGCATATGAAACACAATTAAACATGATACATTTTAAATAAATGCTAAAGAGACGGAAAATATGTTTTAAATATTGTTATTCATTCATTCGTTTATTTTTTACAGCGCATATCCGAACGCGCCTTGGACGGTTTGAACAATTTGAAAACTCTGAATTTACGCAACAATCTGTTGAAGAAAATCGACAATGGGCTGCTGCGTGGCACACCCGCACTGCTGTCAATCAATGTGCAGGCTAACAAATTGGAGACCCTAACCTTCTACACGTTCCAGCCAATTATGGACAATTTGGTCAACAGCACCAGCGAGCTGTTGGTGTCAGGTGAGTTCATACGGACTTTGACAGTTGAATGTGACAAACTGACAAAGTGAATGAGTGACTGACTGAATGACATGCCAAAAGGGCTTGCAAAGTTATTATAATTACACATACGCCACGTTGGCCACACTAAATGCAGCCAAATGTGTGTTTGAGTTGCAGCTGAAGTTGGGATTTTATGACAGTCCATGAGTGTGTTCGTGTGTGTGTGTGACCTAAGGTTCTTGTAGATTTCTTGTCTAAGCACACACATAACGGATACAGAGCAAAGTTGCTTTTGTTGTCGTTGGTGTGTGATTGTTGGCTTCATTAAGGAAATGTCGTAGCGTCATTGCTCAAGTGTGCGCTTCCGTTGTGCAACAAAGAGGCAAAATAGATACACATCTCCCTCTCTCCTCCTCTGACGCTTTGTTAATTGCATGAACCTGGCAACAGCTGCCAGCTGCCAGCTGCTGACAACACAAAAATGGCCAGCGGCAGTGCACAAAAACCAAATTAGTCATTAAAGTGCAATTTTGAAAGCGACCAACAGCACCGCCAGCCCCCACCGCAAGAACCACTTGACTGTTGACTGCAAAACTCATAACAATAAAATATGACCATAGGCAGCAGCAGCAGCAAGGACAATCCACAAATATGTATGTGTGTGGGGTAATAGCGCTGGCTATTAGCGTGTTGATTAGACCAATTAAAAGGTAAATTAAAGTGAAATATTAAGTGCATACGCTCATATTCTTGTCATTGTGGCTGTCATACACTCTACCCCCCATTTGCCATGAACAAGAGAGATAAGCTAAATACCCAAACGGAGCTAAATGACATATCCAATATTGTGTGGCCCGCTTACAAACCCCCTTCTTTTTAGACCATGTCTATTAAAAAATCCGCGTCAAGGCTTCTTAATGACCTGCAGCAAGTAGAACAAACAACAAAAAACAAGCAAGAATAACAACAACGCCTTGGAAAGCAACGAAAGCGAATTGTAAGCTATTTTATTTTTAGCTTACTTTGCAATTAGGCTTTGATGTAAGCGCTATGTAATCAGTGCCCCCAAACAACAACACCAACACAAACAGTGGAAGGTAAAAATAGTTGAAATACCTTGGAACCGAGGAATACATTTAAATATTTAACAACAGCCTTCAAAATTGCATTTCTCTTTCATTTGGCAAATGTCGTCGTTGCCGCCGTTTTCGCACACACACACACATACATACACATGTGATTACGTCTACTGCATATGCACAGCCAAAATGGCAGTTACAAATGCAACTTAATTATCACACACACACATACACACTTGTCTTCGTAGCAGTGAAATTTTCGCTAATGGTTTGCCATTAGCATGACTTATTTAAGAAAAAACAAAAAAATCAAACGCTTCAACGGGATTTTAGACGCAAAACTGTGCTGTAAACATGTTTAAATAAAAAGAAAATCGACTTTGTAAATAAGTTCACTTTTTTCAGAAGTATCCCTTGAAGTATGCAACACTTTTCTAATTACATCTTATATGATGGAAGAAACAGGGTATAAATCGGCAATGAATGAAGGACAGAAAAGCTAAGCGCATTGGCATACAGAAGCCATGGCCACCTTGTGTATGTGTGTGTGTGTGTGTTTGCATTCACAGTCGTAATTGCATTTAAGAACACACATACACACACTCACACAAATACACATGCTTTGGGTGAACGGCAGACATTTGTAAATTGGCTACAAATGACTTCAAATTGCTTTAAACTGCAAAATATTTTCGCATGCCAAAAACTTTTTAATTCATGTGCAGTGATTATACACAAACACACACACACAAAACACACACATATGTTTGTTGAAAATAAAAATTTGCATTTGCAGCAGCAAAATGGTTGATTAGAGCGCTTCATAATGGCTAAGAGCATCAGTTCAAAGAAAAGTTAAATAGCAAAAGTATTTGGGCACACAACAAATTCAAATTTGATTTTTAACTTTCTGACTGACATTTGGCAAAAGTTGTTGGCAAATGCTTCTAATCAAGCAAGTACTTTGTCAGATAATTGAAAACTGAAAGGATACTAATTTGAAATATTTGATTCGAAAGATAGAAAACGCCAACTTTAAAGTGGCCTTAATTATGTATAGGTAATATCATCAATAAATGAGTAAACTAAGTGGTTTTCATTTGCTGCAACATCAGCAGCCGCCGCAAGTGGCAAGATACTTGCACGTTTGCCGGAAGAGTCGCTTAAAAATTTGCTCAAATTGCCGTATGACAAATTTATAAGTTCAAAACACTAAGCATGAAGGCAAGAGAGAGAGGGTGACGCCTAAAAGATGCAACACTTCGCATTTGGCTCATTGGGTGTTGCAAGTGTTGCAAGTGTTGACGCGTGTGGCAGCGATGAACAGGCAGAGAGACACATAAAAATTGCAACAAAATGGCAGCGAACATGTGAGAAACGTCACCAGATGAGGATGAGTCGAAACAGACGTTGACGCTGTCTACGTCGACGTCGGCTAAGGATAAAGGATAAAGTTGCCGTTGCTGTGGCCATAAAACGTGCAAGCATGAAGCATAGAAGCAACTGCTACTGCTGTTGGCCACATCACTAGTGACATCCATTTTGGGGCCAAAGTATTTGCCAACTCGGCTGCTCTCACACATCAACTAATCGAACGAGAACGAGCTGAATGCTCCAGAGACACAGCAGATGGCACACTGACAGAAAAAACGTCGTGTGAAGGTGTACGTACGTTTCGTTGGACATTGGCAAAGCTGCAAAACTATTTGACAAATGCACATCAGGCTGCTTCGGATGTGAAGTGCGCTCTCGCTCGCTGGCAAACATCAACCAAGGGATTTCCATTAGCGGCCAGGACAAATGATGTACATGAACTTTAACAGCAGCATCAGATGCGAAGCGAACGAATCTCTGTGCATGGAGAGCACGTTGTGATTTGTCGAAGACTTGACTTTTACGTAATTGCCATTGACAGGCATCGAATCAAGCTAAGCTGATTGACATTGCAACGAGTCCGAGTCCCCAGCATCATTCGAGTTAAACTTAATTTTTTATATTAAAATGTTGAATGATGTTAGCCTTGAATATAGTTTGATCAATGCCGAGTTGCATCAAATGGGTTTAAAGTGCAGAGTGTTGTACCTGTAGGCATATAAGCAGAGAAACAGGTGAAAGGCATCTATTCCTTCTTTACTGTTGCTGTGTAAACTTTTTTTTTAACAACACATGCTGCCTGCATTTAAATGCCATTTGCCATTGATGTCTGAGAGGCCCAAACACTGGCACTAAACAATGCTACGGTTTGTCCTTTTGAAGAATACCATATCGTATACCGTATACCGTAAATACGAATGTGTGTGTGTTTGTGTTTGTATAGTGGCCATGGCCAGGACAATTGTATAGACATGGCACACAGCTGCACCTATGTCCACGTATTTTGTAAAAAATTTATAGGCACGCCCAGTTGCTGTGGCATTTTTTTCAATTCCAATGCTGACCACCCAACACCCCCCCTTTCACAGATCCTTGTTTATTTGTATGCCGGCCACGTTTTGTTTGTGTCGTCGCGCCTGTGGCCAGGACCTACGACCATTTCAAATGCTTTCACTTTAAAGCCAATGCCAACTTTTTTTTATTGCCCATACACAAACACACACATACATATTTGCCAACAGCACACCAACACTGGTAATAAATGCGACAACAGTTGCACCCCTTGCACCCTTCCCCGCCCTCATCGTTTCCACCCGCAGTGTCCGGCTCAATTGGTTCGTTATGTTTCAGTGTAGTTTTGGGCTCCCAATCGTTAGCTCGAATTGAATGGTTATTGTTTCGAAATATAAATAGGATTTCTAACAGATTTTTTGCGACGCCTCTCTCGCTTTCTGTCTCTTTCTTGCTGACTGTTTAGGACAGCTGCAAAACTGCAATTTGATTATTTTGTTAACAAAGTTTTTTTCTTTCACAAACACACACACACAGAAACGAGTCGTTTTTCCAGTTAATAAAGTTCTTGTCTTTGTGCTTCAAAGTTCATAAAATGCGATTGTTCTTTTTACTCATTTGATATGCTTATGAATTCAAAGAAAATCTTTTGCTGGTTAACCAAGACTCATTGGCATGCAAAGCTTCATTTGGTCAGCTTAAAATTGCATTTGTTTGGAGGGGCACAACAACAACAACAGCAACAATAAACAGGTATTAGAGGCCGGAAGCGAGAATTTATTGAAAGGCATCAAAGAACAAATGATGTTGGAGCCATAAACTGGACAAATGAGCATGTGACACGCACCCGAAATTGACTTTCGATAGATCCCACAACTGCAAACACCCCAAATCCCTACTGATTGCTCTCAATAAATCTATGGCTCAACGCACACACAAACATTTACAACATATGTATATATATACCATATATATATAGAGAGAGAGCGTTACACATTGAGTGGAACTTATGCATGCATAAGTAGCATTTCATATCATTTTGGGTTTAGTTTCGGTTTTATGTTGTACCATTTGCAAACTGCATAAATCACTTCTGTGTGTGACGAATGGTAGAGTTTTTGGTTAAATCCTACTTCAACTCGTACTATAAATATTTTAGAATTCAATTTCCGGCAACTTGACAATACGTTTCCTTTGACCTCATACCACCCTTCCCTTTCACACCCTCCCGTACACAGTCATCACTTTAAAGACTGTTCACAATTAAACACAGAGAGAGTACGAATCGAGCCCATTGCTCATTTTAACCCTTTATTTGTTTGTGTGTGTTGCCTGCTTTTCATTGTCCTCGTTTTGGTATTTTCTGTGTGCGTCTGTTTGTGGCATGCGTTTAATTGTCTGCAGCAGCAGCAGCATCGTTTTAATTACGCACCTTTTCTATGTGCAACACAAAGAACACATTTCAATTGAGTAAAAAACTCAAAGCTGCATTGCAATTGCGCAATTTGTTTGCGGCCATTTTTTTTCTTTTTTTTACATGTATTTAATGAGAGCATACAACAATTTCCTTTTATGGCTCGTCCCCTCCCGGCATTAACATGTACAACGACAACATTGACATATATATATCTTTTTGTAGATCAACCAAGCCTCCAGTTATCGCCCGTCTGCCCATTAAGTAGTTCAATTAAAACTTAAATGCATATTATTAATGAGTTTTTATTGTTAAATGTGCAAAAGTTTTTGTACGCCTTGCGGCCAACTTTCACTCCACGCTATTGTTTATGTGTGTATATGAGTGTGTGTGTGCTTGTTAACTTTCACCTCGCATCACAATCTGCTGCATATTTTATAACATGTTTCACCGCACGCATCAATTTTGTACAAAGTCCTTCTCTTCCTTCACTTCTTCTGCCTTTACTGTGTTGTGGCACATTTTAAATCGTTTGAAATTAATTGGTATCATTATGGCAAGTCTTGAGACTTTGTGACTGTAAACTGTGACGGAATTCAATTGACTTGATTTCCGTTTCATAAAACTTTCAACGATTCCCAGACATTGAGTTTTATAGGAAAGGGCTCAATTTGCGTTTCACGTTTCTAACACGGCTTAAACAGAAGCTACGTTGCTCGACGTGTGGTTACTCTCTCTCCCTCTTAAAGCATAGGGTATTACAAGCCACAATTAAAGCCTTTGAGCGCTTAACAACGCCTACTCCAAACTATACTGCTTAGCGAATTACTTGAAAGCCAACGACTATGGTCCACAAGATTCTAAGCTCTTTTTGCCTCAATCACTGCCTTAACTGATGGCTAAACATTAACGCGCTTTATTACTTAAATTTATTATAATCATCATCGTCATCAGCAACAACAACAACAACAAACAGCAACAATCAACGCAGTCATCCGCTTAGCTGCTTTCAATTGGTTAGCGTGCAAAACCGCTGCATAGTTTCAGGCGCTTCATGAAACTTTACAGCTGCTTATAGCTGGTGGGTGGTTGGTAAGGCTTTTGCCTATAATTTATGCGCACTTTAAGGTGCGTTAGAGAGATGCCAAAGACAAATGCATTAGCCGTGTTAATTTCCCAACCGTTAGTAAGCCAAATATCCAAAATGGGTTTTCGGCAGGTAATACAATGAGTGTGCGCGCATGTGTGTGCGTGTGTGTGTGTGTGTAATCTATCTTAATATATGTATATGTGTATATGCACAGTGACTCCCCGCTGAATTAGCCGTTGATGTTGTCGCCTGCCTGCGGTTTTTCGTCAGACGCCTTTGATTATTATTACTCTATATATATAATGTTGTTATGACTTTCTATATTGTGGCTTTTTGTGTTGTTGCCTTAGCAGCCAGCCATCATTATAGCTGACATTTCGAACACATTCGAAAAAGTCATTAGACCCCACTGAGCACATAAATTGCAGCACATTTAATTGAATTTAGTATATAATACTACTATGCAACTTATTTGTAATTGAGTATACGCATTATCCGCATTCTATACACTCTCCAATCGATTAGTTTGCAGCTGGCCATAAATAAGCACCTTTTCCCTCCTCTGCTACAAACTTTACAACATGTAATAATTTCAATTTACAATATGTCCTTCATATATGCGATATCTTGTGTGTCTGAAGTTTGCGAAAGCAGTCGAGTTGCGGATGTTAACGTGTTGGCATTGATGGATGGCATTGCAATTGGCAGTGGCTGGCTGGCGATATATGTATAAGCCAGCACCTTGCCAACGATCAAAAGGACATTTGAGTGCACAATTTATGTCAGTTGGCAGTCCGTTTGATATATTGCCCAGCACACACAATATATACACAATATATACACAATATATATACATAGTTGTTAATACACTCGCACTTCTCACCTTTTCACGAGGGAAAAAGTTTGCCACTTGACTTGCCAAATCGCTGCGCAATAACAAAAGCTTCATTATTTATTTATATGATTTTTGAGCAACCCTCGCGGCCAATCCTCTTCCTACATCCCATCCCATCCCATCCATCTGTATATATATTTTATTAAATACAATTCAATAAGAGCACAAGAAATCACAAGGGCTTTTGAAGATGCTTTCTGGATGATGATGCGATGGCTATTTGGCAAACATTAACCAACGAATTGGGCTCGAATTTGTGGCAATTGAGGGGTGGTGCCAACATGTTGCATCTCTCTTTAGCTGGTGGTTGTTTGCTTTTTCTTCTTCTTGTTATTATTATAGCTGTTGTAGTTGTTGTGTGCTTTGTTATTGTCTGTATTTTTTATGCGATTTAGCATATAACAAACACATTACTAGCTCATCCTCGCTACACTTTAGCCCCCTCTCCGCCTTCAGCTGTGCAAATATTTTGGCAAAAGGCAACTTAATGCTTTAGCCGAAGGGCTAATGTTTATGAGTGTATTCGCATGTATGTGTGTGTGTGTGTGTGTACTTTAACGCGGTTGAGTGGTCATATTTGATCGGCGCTTTTGATTCCTTTCCTTTCCCCCCGCCTTCGTTATGATTTTTCCTATTTATATTATGTGCATGTTTCTTCTTCGTTTTTCTTTTTTTCTCCATCTGTGATTCGTCTTTGATTTGTTTATGCGATTTCATAAAATATTTATCCTCGAGCAGCCGTCGTTGTTAAATCGCCTGCAATGACAATCCCTTTTGCCAGCCGATACAGAGGGGGACGATGTTGCCCTGGGGGCAGGCGACATCCTTGCAGCTGTCTGTTTGATCTCCGTTTTTTTTTTTTGCTGTTTGCTGCTTATTTGAGTTCACGCTCGATTGCCAAAAATAATTTGATATGAAAGAAATAAACTGTAATTGTTTGCTGATTGAAAGTCGTCGATTTTCTTTCCCCCTTCATCTTCATTTCGATTTTATTTATTGCATTTATTTTGTGCTTAAATCTGTTGTGTAATATTTAAAAAAAAAGGCAAACATTGCACATAAAATGTTATTAAAATTACAAACTAAAGCAAAAAATTGCTATGAAAATCTGTACAAGTGATATAATTTTATGGCTTTCTCGCTAGCGAAAATAACACATAACAACAACAATTGTAGCTAGGGTCCAGTTCACAGGAGCCTCGCATTCATTTGCCGTAATAAAAACATTCAATGAGCTTTTGCCCCCTGCCTTTCCTTCCCTACCAAAACTGACCCCAACTATACAACATAAAGAAAATTGGCGAGAAAAGCGACGGCCATTGAAATGGCTTTGAATGGCTTCACACACACACACACACACAACAGCGAGGGGGAGAGAAGTGAAAAAAAAAACCCATTTGATTTTGAATAAATTGTGTAAAGTTGTTGAGGACGTTGAAAAGCACACGCAGAATACCAAGGATCGACCCAGGACTCGTTCCAAACTAAATTATATATTATCTTCTGGTTTCTACACTTCTCTACTCTCGCCCCCCTCTTCACACGCAATGCGAATGAGCGTGCGAAAGAAAAACAATCCAGAAGCTCATTAAAAAGTGAACACACCGACCATTGTATACACTCTATAACCATATACCAAGTGCTAATTAATTTCGATAACAGAATGCAGATTTCATTCTCATGAATGGTATAAGTTTTCAACTTAATGTTTCGGCTCTGAAATATTTAGTAGCACTATGACAATATTGTTGTACCTGACTTTTGGGCAAGGGGCTGATGAGAGGAAACGTAAATGGACGCTTCTTCTTCTTGCTTCGTTTGCTGCTCCCAAATGGCCGCAACTACTACAACAACAACAAAGGCAAAACTTTCGACTTCATTTGCATACATAGCGCTCTCGAGCAGCGTAATAAAAAATGATAAAACTCTCCAGAGAGCACACATACACACAGAGAGAGAACTGGAGGAGCAAGTTGCTAACTGTGCGTGCTGCGTCCCCTAGTGACGTTCGGCGGGGTCACAAACCCACATTCTCAGGCGCAACCCTGCACCACAAACGAGAACCAGCAGCAGCAGCAGCAGTTCCCCCTGAATTCTTCCCCTGCACATCTAACCGGCGGAGCCCGGCTAAAAATGAGCTGATTTCAAACAAAGCTGCGTTGGCGTCAACGGCGATGATGGTGGTATTCATTGTGCAGGTCAGATGGCGGTGCGGAAGGAGGAGGAGCTGGGTTTGGGTATCCGGTCCGAAACAAAGGCGGTAACTAGGCCAGCATCTGCGCTGATTTTGGGGTTCTCGGCGGTTGAGCGAAAAACTTTTGGCGCCTGTGTTGATATTTCAAGCCTCCTAAAAAACAGAAAAATCCCTGAAAAAAAAACCGAGTTGTGTTTTCTTTGCGCTTTTCAATCTACCTACAACAACAACAAAAAAAGGCAGCCATAGGTTAATACTGTGGCCAGAGGCAGCAGCTGCCCTAAAAAACAGGAACAAAACGAGTGCCGAGGCCTTCTCCCGCCACCCCAACAACCAATTAAAGCAGCAGCAATTCTTGCTTTTATTTTTTCTTCCTTTTTTTTTCTTCAGGCCTTTGTGCGTGTGTAACAGTGTGTTTTGTGTGTGTGTGTTGTGTAGTGTATTAAATTTAAAATAAATGTTTTTTTTTTTTTGGGAGCGAGACACTAAGACAGTGAGGTCATGGCGCAAGCTAATGAAACGGCATTTAGAGAAAGAGAAACTTGATGTATGACAGGGAATGTTGTCCTCCCTGCGACCCATTAAAGCTAAACACATCGATTTGTAGAGAGTATGAGAGAGGTAGTGGGAAAGAGAGTGCAACTTAATAAATTGTTAATTAAAATTAATTGTTTCCTTGGTATTAAAGAAATAAAAAGTTGCAATAATGAGAGAAAGCTTTTAAAGTAAGGTTCAAGAATAACTTTAAAATTTTTTTCATGGACCTAAAAATAAATCTTAAGCGAAACATTAACGTTCTCAAGGAAATGAGAAGGAACTTCCCTATAGAGAAAACACAAATAAAATTAAATCGCAAAGTATTGGAAATGAATTATTATATATCTCTGATCTGAACATAGCATTATCTACCGACACCATAAGATATAGCTAGTTTCTACTTTTTCCTTTAGTTTTACAGCCTTAATTATACAAAAAGTAAGTTCTTGAATAGCTTGCTGCTGTTGCAAATGGAAATGACAACTAATTATGAATATGTTTCGACACATGAACTGTCACACACACAAAAATATAGACAAAGAGACACAGAAGCAGGAGAGTGGAGGTGGAGGCGGAGGACGAAGGACATTCATATTTGCATTAAAACTGACCAAACAAAGTTCAGTTGAGTCTAATTTGGCTAGCTGCCTGTTGGCATAGTGAAACACACACACACACACGCATACACACACATATGTAAACTTATGCAAACAGCCAAGCACTTGAAACTTGTTAGCACAAGTGTGTGTGGGGGGGGGGGGGGACAGCTCGTCGCTTGGACAGCGCTATGAAAATGACAATAATAAAATTTAATGTACACACACATAGACATAATGGGGGGCGAGAAAGAGAGAGACATATGCATGACTTTTAGTTAGATTGTATGCTTGTGTGTGTGTGTGTATGTAAATGTCCTTTTTGCTAACCGTAAAAACGTTTCCGACTGTTGCAGCAGCAGCACCGAAAACAGAGTAACCAAACCTGCAGCGTCATGTGGCAGAGGCAGAGAGAGTTGAAAGTCATCTAGTTTAGTAACATAACCAGGGGATAACAGGAGCACAAGGGAGGGGTTAGGGGGGGGCTAGATAAAGTCGAAGTTCGTTGCTTGCACAAAATGAGGCAGGCGTGTTGCAAGTTGAGTGTCTATATGTATATGTGTGTCTGTGTGTGCAGCAGACCAAAACACTTCCTACCGCTTTGGCCAAGTATCATTAAAAAAAATATATATAAAAGTATTTTATGCACCCACACATGAACAGTTTGCTGCACATTAAGCGCACACACACACATGACTATCCTAACCTCTTTGGCATATATATATATTATATATATTCTATATTTTTTTTGTCATTTTTGTCGTGCTTTGTGCTTTGAGCTTTGTGCTCGTGTGTCTGGGCCAAGTCATTGTCATTTTTGGTCAGCTGCAAACAGCTGCCAGTTTTCATCTAGCTGCCCCTTATCACTCCTCACTCCCCCTAAGCTACCCCTTTTAAGCTTTGTTGCGCCACAGTTCATTATCATGTTAATTTTGTTGTAATTTGCTTGCTAAATGTTGCCAAGTCGACGTCGTTGGCTTCTTTGCATATTTAAGTTTATTTATGCTTTTTAGCATGTTTTCATATGGAAAATTAGAATTTTTGACTTCTCCTTCTGTCTCGTTCGTTCGTTCCCTGACTAATTTGCCAACTATTTTCGCAACGAAAGTTTTCTTTTGTCGTTTCGAATGTGTGTTGAACATTTTGGAAGCTCTTGCCACAAAATATGTCACGAATTATTGTTGCCTCAATCGTTATGGTTATGTACATATACATATATATGAAGTATACGCCTTTGGCCTTTGGCACACAATAGTTCAGTTCGCTTTCGAGTCCTTCTATCTAACAAGGATAATGATGTGCACAGCACTTGTCTCTCTCTCTCTCTCTCCCTCTCTCTCGCTCTGTCTCTCTCAGTCAAAGAGTCAATATTTTGTTTGTAACGTTTATGCTAATTATGGATGTTGACATGCAAAACTGTGTCACCGTACCGAGCCTAATTATACTCGAGAGATTTACCAGGGCATTAACTATTCAGCTAAGCGAACGCACACACACACACACACACACACACAGACGCAACTAATTGAAACTCCGTGAGAGTGTCTTCATGTCTTCAAATATTGTGATAAATATATATATTGTATAGTCAGACTTTAATCAGTTGCAAAATTGTTGAACTAAAGACTCTGCAAATAATTTGCACACACTCAATTTAATGAGTGTATTTCTTACTACGTCTATCTCTGTCTCTCTGTTTCTGTCTCTGTTTATGCGCTCAATTTGAAGCTCAACTATGCGAAGTTCACTAACCAAACAACAAATTGGTTTGCGCTTCGAAAAACGAATCAATGAAAATCGATTCCCAATGCTCTGCCATCCCCCCTCCCCCTTAGGAGGACACCTGCTGTTGCCTGTGGCACGCATCGTCCTCATCGTCGTCGTCGTCGTACAATATAATTGACAGCAGCAGTTGGGCGTTCAACTGAGTGACAGACCAACAGACAGGCGCAGTCAAAATGCTGCTGCTGCTTGCAACTCTCTATGCACTCCCATGTGATGCTGCTGCTGCTCTGTGTGGCATCGTCTAAATTGGAAATGTCATTGAGGCGTTTAACTTGCGCAGCGTCAACGACATCCACATCCACATCCACATCCTCATCGACTAACTCCGCCCCAGCCTAGCTGACAGACTTAACAGTAAAATCATTTAAAACGTTTCAGCCTTCGTTTCTCTGGCCAAGATGTATTCGAATTCGTATCCGATTCAAAGAGTTTAGCCCCCCATATTGCCTTTGTCCATGGCCAGCAAATGACAGCCAATTGTTGCAGAGGCCACTTAACCGGCGCCAGCAACAAAGCATCAGCCAATCTTGCCCACCTCTTCCTATTGCCAACTAGTTGAACTCACGCTCACCTGTTCACTAGGACTCGGACGACAGGATGAGACTGCTGTTAGGCAGTTTATACCCTATCATGGAAGCTACTCTAACTTTGAATAGAGTCTTTACTGTCTTTGATCCTGGGTGTCAAACCCTAACGAGTTTCGGTTCGGCTTCGGGTTCTGGTCCGGACCGAAATGATTATTTAGGTACAAGGTTCCGTTTTGGTTCTCATTTATTTAGGTTCCCGGTTCGGGTTCGGGTTCCAGTTTATATATTTTCTCATATGTTTATTATATACACTAGAGAGGCCTAATTGTTTTTTTTTTTTTTTTTTTTTTGTAAACAATGTTTTTAAAATAAATAAAATATATTTTTATTATCATACACATTTAAAGTTTTGAGAAATTTAGGTTCTTAGCGGTTCCGGGTGCTGCTTCTGGTTCGGTTTGACACCCTGCTTTGAACAGTTTATATTACTCTTAACCTTGCTATTAGCAATTGGACCCTGTCGTCTGTTAGTGTATGCAAAGTTTTCTACAGGTTTTTTCGGCTTCTGGGGGTCAACAACTTGACAAAAGCAATTTCAGGACATAGACACACACATACATACATACAGTCTCGTCTGAGCTGTCAATATGCCTCTATTTTATTTCCTTGCTTCAAACTCTGACTCAATTTCTCTCCTCTCTCTCCCTCTCGTTCTCGTTCACAGACAACAAATTCATTTGCGACTGTCGTCTGCAATGGATCTTTGAATTGAAAAATCGCACACGTCATTTGCAGTTGCGTGACTCGTTGGAGGATTTCATTTGTTCGCTGCAGGAGCCAAAGCTGTCACATTTCGTTGATCCGGTGCCATCGCATATACTCGATCTGCTCAACATTGGCGGCTTCACGGCCATTGGCAGCAATAGCGCCAGCATGGGCGGCATTGGCAACAGCGTCATCAGCAGCAGCAGCAGCAACTATGCCAATCTGGAGGAGCTGAGCAGCAGCAGCAGCGGCGGCTTGGGCAGCATCAGCAAGAAGCATTCGTCGAGCAAGTCACGCCAGGCACTGCGGGGTCAGCGTCAGTTCACGGACATTGCGGAGAATAATGTTGTGGAGTCGAAGCTGCGTCAGCGACGCAGCGAGGATGGCATTGCTGGTGTGGCAGCTGTGGCACAGACACAAAAACGCTATGATTACTATGATGAGGCAACCGGTGGTGGACATGTGGCACACACTGGCCTGGACATGGACGACAATCTGAATCTGCACAAGCAGAGCTCCTTCCATGGCGGTGCTGGTGGCGCCAGTGGCGTGGCTCACAATGATGTGGATGTGCTGCTTGCTCCGCACCATCTGCCAGCTGGTGATGCTCTCGATGCTCTGGCCACCAAGAACTCAATAAGTGTGCGTCTCTTCATGCTAAAGCCCGAGATGCTGCCGTGCCACGACGAGCTTAGCGATCCCACCGAGCTGCCTCTGTCCCGTGATCTAATGGATGTGCGTAGCAATGTGGGACAGGATCTGCTCATCAATGGCGCCACAACTAGACAGCTGGCACTGAGTCTTAGTCTCTTGGTGCTTGCCATCATGCTATTGCTTAGGGTTGAGGGTTGAGCTCTGTACGATTCTCGATTCCAATGAATCTTTGAAAATTGTGTAAATACTCTCGTAAGCATTCATTTTTGGTTGTTCTACAGCTAAAGCTAAAACGTAGAGAGAAGTGAACTCGAAGTTGGCTTAAACTTTTTGGAAACGAGCTTCAACGAAAAACCAAACAAAAAATACCCCCAAAACTCTTAAGTCTTGTAAATATGTAAAAAAAAAGTGCAAAAGATTCGATACACACACAAAAACACCTACTAATTTAATACTAGCTGATAGCTGTAGCATTAGACTCGACTTTGACAAAAACTTAAAGCCCAAACCAACACAAAACAAACTGAAAACCAAACAAAATCGATGTATGCAAAAGCGAACCTCCGAAACAAACTGGCGTTTCATTTCAACTCAAACTAAAAACCGCAAGAGCCGTAAAACCGAAAACCGAAAATGAAAACCAAAAAACATAAACACAGATACTACACTGTGCTACAAAGCTATAGACATACATATATATACATACATACGTACATAGATAGAGATTGCATTATTTGAGATTCGTTTACTTGAGCAAGGTACACACTAGTACAGTAAAAAAACTTGGAAAGCGCAAAACGTCTTAGTGAGAGAGTGAAAGCAGTCAGAGCTAGCCAACTACATACTAACTAGGTTCTTAGCTAGTAATACCTTAATACATAATTACGTATACATTAAGGTCCACCAAAAAAAACATAACCAGAGGCACGCCTGTAAAATAAACGCAGAACCCCAGACACAGATCGAGCTGAACGTTTAAAAAGAAAAGAAAATAAATATTATAAATAGGAATTATGGTATTTATTTATAATTAGTCGTCAGATTCTTTACACTTAGCGTTTAAGATTGCTTTTTCTAGATATAAGCTCAACTCACACTGAAACCACCTCAACTTTTCCCACTCTCCCAGTCAACTCCATCACTCTCCACTCCGCCTGCTCTTCTCTTCATCTTCGTCTTCTGAGATAACCTGGCTAAACTGAACGTTTTCCTTTCCGACAGCTGACAGAACATTGCTTAACTTTTACTTTTGCCTGCACTCAAGCGAATAAATTTATTCAACTACATTGCGAATTTAATACTCATTTGAATAGATTCAAATTTTAGCTGATGAATGCAGATCAAGATGATGAAAAATATATATATATATATATATGAATAAAGAGAAAAAACCGAAAATGGCAGAAATATGCATAACGATTTTTGTAGCTTAAGACTGAATAAATAAAGGTAAATTATGCTTATATATACACACACTCAAACACACAATATATAAGTACTATATATGTTTATTGTATATGTATAATGTTTATTGTATTGTACGTTTAATTGTATTGTAATAAACGCAAGCTGGGGGAAAGGGTAATGCAATTTATATAGAGCAAAAAAACGCGAAAAAAACGAAAAAAAAATACGAGGAATCGAACATGAAAAACATGAAATTCAAAACTCATACATACATTCAATCATTCATACGTACATACGTACATAAAGTTAATATAAATAAGTGCATATTTCAATTTATTTAAGCTCGTCGATAAATTTATTGCCAATTTAATTATGCACAAAATATAATTTGCATATATATGGCGGACCAGAAATTTCAAATCACTTATTTCATACCACAATCAAGATTTGAACAATTAGTTTGAGATTTAAAAAACGAACGAAAAAAAAAGTGGTTTGCGGACAACAAAGATTCAGCAGTAAACAGTATTACAAAATAAATCAACCCTTAAAACCAATTCGCAATAATTGACTTTTTTAAAATTCAATTCAGGACGATGACGAACGATCGACATTTTCCACAATGAAAATTAAAGTTTCGCCTTTTTAAAAAAAACTAAAAAACATTAATCATATATGCAATACGGAAAGCTGAAACTTTTGCCATGTTTGATTAATATGGATAAATAAGAGAAAAATGAAACTCTCTCTCTTTTCAAGCGCAAGAGAGCAGAAGATAAAACTCAAAAGCATTAGAAGCAAGCATAGTTTTTAGTGGACAATCAGCCGATGAATGAAAATAAAGCGAAGCGATAGAAAGATGAAGGAGTAGAGAGAGGACGGAGGTGAAGGAAATTGGTCAATAGCCAAAAAAAAACAAAAAGAAAAAAAATCTTGAAAGCACGCAAAAAGCAGTAAAAGTAGCAAAATGTAAGCTAAATGTATTTAGAGTTTTGATTAGAACTAAGCGTATTAAGAAAAGTTACAAAGAAATGCCCCCAAAAAAGTGAAACTTAAGTATATATATATATTTTAAACTGAACAATCAGCACTTTTTTACTGGTGTTGTACCTTGTTCTCTCTATAAGCATTTCGTTTGTGTTCAAAATTCAGAATAATAAAAATTAGTATTCAATGCTTTGATTTTGCTTAAATTGCCTCAAAATAAAAGTGAAAATTAGTTTAGTGCATTAAATGCTTGTAATAAATTTAACAACAATTTTAATTTGATATATATTTAGTATTAAGTATTCTTCTTCTTTAAACCAAAGAGTTCTTAAGTTCCTGCGCTCTCACTCACAAACAACAACTAAAGCTTGCCATAATTCGTTATAAGTTTGGCTTTCAAATTCAAATCTATAATTTTCTATGATGTGGAAGGCACCGAGTAACGTAATTTTAATAATAATAATTAACAATTTAATGTAGCTTACATAATTATTTTAACTTAAATGTACACAACAACAACAACAAAAATCGATACAGTAAAATATTTACGAGCAAAAAAATAAAAAAAAAAACGAACAAAGCATAAATAAACTTATATATAAATGTACTTGATGTAAGAAGTTTGCTAAAACGATAAAAAAAAAATGTCAAGAAAATCTCGCCCCAATCTCGATGGCAAATGTGGCGCAATCGATGCAAAAAGAAACATTCCAACTGCAATATTTTGTTTAAAATATTTATCTAGAATTAAACTAGTCAAAAAGAAAAGAAAAAAGAGAAGAAACAACAACAACAAAATTCTTGCGCTCATTGCGTCCCACAAACCAACAACAATTTTGAATGAAAAACGTCTAAATATATTTAATGTAAAAAAAACATTTTTCAAATTGCGTTTTTACTCTTCCTCTTGGCAGGATCCGCGCCGTGCGAACGCAAATTAAAATGAATAAAGGCTTCCTTTTTTTCGAGGCACTTCCGCAATTTAAACGCGCACAAAAGCGACACCAAAGTAGCGCCGCCGCCATCGCTGCCGCAGGATAACGCCTTTTGTTGGCAGCAATATTTTGCTAAATTTCATTATTGATCGATCGATTGACGGAGGAAAATGCTGGGCGTAAGAAATGGCTTGAGGGCCACCTCGGCATTACTCATACGCCTCGTGTGTGTCTAATGAAGTTGTATTGCACACATGGCAAGGATAAGCCACCAATCGGCGACGCAACGCCTGTTTTGCCACTTCATAAATGGATGATTACCGAGCACAGAGAGTGGGGCCAAACAGTGTTGCAAGTAGGCAAAGGGTGCATGTGGGCGTGTCCCTAGTCTGTGCGGTTTTTAAAAAAAAAAAAAACAAGTCGGCAAAGTGATAAATTGGATTCAAAGAGTGGAGCAGATTTATTGATTTCATGTTTCCCAGCCCAAGCGAAAGCCCCGTCAAATTGAATGTACGCCAAGAGCGACAAAAATCAAAAACAGATATGCAAATACACAAACACACATACAAGCATGTATGCAAGAAAATGGCGCTGGTACGTTGACTGCAGTCAGTTAACGATACGAAAAACAAAAATACTTTAATAAGCCCGACTAGTAGGTACCCTAAGCGTATCATTCTAGTGGCTTTTTCAAATGCAACATCTTAGAAGTATTGTTTCGTGACAAAAACCCATTTGGGAGTTGAACCAAACTTTTGATGGCCATAATTTCGTCAAAATTATCCCGATTTTCAAATGCAATACATCAAAAGTCTTGTTTAAAGCTCTAGAAAAATACTGCATTTAAATAAATACAAAATAAAGAAACTTAATTTTTTGTCGATTTCCATGTAATTTTTTTTTTACCGACAACCGACTTGGGCGTGGAACGAAACTTTCGATTGCCATAACTTCGTCAATACTAGCCTGATTTTCATATGCAATACCTCAAAAGTCTTGTTTTACGCCCTAGATTTCTCTGCATTTAAATAATTTCAAAATAAAGAAACTTAGCTTTTAGTCCATTTTCATGTCAAATTTTATGACCGATATCCGATTTGGCGTGGAACGGAATTTCCAATTCCATCTAGAAACGCAATTTTTACTCGATTTTTAACTCGAAATTTTAGTTTTTAGACAGACAAACTTGGTTGTTGTTCAAGAATATAATTAATTGTTGGGTTCGATGACAAAACCATTATACCTTTTTCGCGGCATTATAATGGTGGTAGGACGCAAAAAAGCGCGTTTTTTCATATTTCTTTGGCAAACCATGTGCGACGTGTCAAATATTTTTTGCAACTGATTATGCCAAGGGCAAAAAGCGAGAGCGAGAACGCAATAGACAGAGGGGAGTGTATGTGTGTGTGAGGTTGCCAGACGCGTTGCTAGACGATAATATCAAACAAAACGATAACAACAACAACAACAATAGTAGCAAAAATGTTGCTACCAAGTGGCCCGCGGCGCAAGCTGAAGTGCCGTTGGAGCGTGAGTCAGCAGAATGCGGTGGAGCTCGACATCCTTGCTTTTGGCCTATTATTACGCGATATGCCAGGCAACGACGACGACGACGAAAAAATCAATCAAGCGTCCCAAATGCACTTTAAAGAAAGCAAAGAACAAGAACTCGATTCCTTTCTATCTTACAGTCACTTATGGTTTTTCGCACAGTGTATGCGTTGGGAATTGTTAGCCACCTATTGCTTGTTGGCCAGGTGTTTTCTCGTCCATGTGGAGTACAAGCTTATTGTACATATGTATATACATATATATACTCGAACTTATGATTGACATCTGTCTCAATTCGCGGCGTAGAAAATATGTGTCCTGCGACTTGCGTGCCTGTTTTGTTGTTGTTGTTGTTTTTGTGTTTCAAGCGAATTGTAAATTGCATGTTGCATTCCATGTGGCAAGTATATAGAAGTTAAAAGCAATGTTGCAATGCTAATCAAATACAACAGACAAACATGACGTCAAATGTCGTATCAATAACTGTGAGGGAATGTTTTTTACGAATGGGCCAAAACAGATACGACTAATAGAGTTAACATGGCAAACAACTTGGCTGTTATGATGATATGTGAAGTTTATGCGCAAGCTAAATGTCCTTTGAGCGAACCACGCTCCATCGAATATGTCCAGCTAAAAGCTTTTGGCCTCCAAAAACGAAAGAAGCGAACAACAAAAAATGCAGCTGAAGATAGAGTTAGGGGCAAGGGGGGCACAGGTAAATATGTAACAGGCCAAGTTATGCGAAAAACTAGAGCAAAAACGAAAGATGGAAAAATGGAAAAGTTCCGTTTATGGCTGCAGTATCGTTTATTATTCAATTATATTCAATTCTCATCAAAAGGAATCGATCGATTGGAGTAGTCTTAATGGCTTTTTTGTGAAGATCTGATTTCTGGCTCAAAACTTTATTTCAACTATTCAAAAGCAAACAGTTGTGGCTGAAACTCTAATCCCTGTGCAGGAGCAAACTTCTCAGCAAACTCTTTTGCCTTTGCCTGCAAATGTTGACCGCAAAGTGTTTTGGAGTTTACCAAATAAAGTGTCGACAATGTCAGAACCAAGTTTGAAACATGTTGGAACAATACAAAAACATAGACTAAATACAATATAACCACAATTCGAAATGTGGCCAAGCAACAAAACGGAAAACGGAAAATGTCTGTCGCATAAATAGCTAACAATGTCAACAAAGTGCTCAGCCACTTTACAGCTTTTATTTATACAAAACTTACCAAACAAGAAAAACTCTAAAAAAAAGTGAATATCAAATGATATTCATACAAGCTTTTGGTCATGGCTTAGCTTACAAAACAAAGCTGAATGTTACAAAACGGTTTAACTTTGATTTTATAGCAATTGGATGACAACCCTTCACCGCCCCCCACTCCAATTGCCATTTCACATTATTAATAACCTTTTTCACAGTTGCCAAAGCAGCAGCAAGCAGCAAATCGAAACTGGCATCTTCATTAGACACCAACAACAACTACAACGGGAAGTAAGGACAGCTGGCTCTGTGTGTATTGGGTACAAGAAGGAATTGTCTAATGAAGTCTCCTTGCCTGATTGATGGCCAGACATTTCCGGCAGGCCCCAAAATAGCCAAACAGCCAAACATTGACTCGATTGCCACAAGACGACGCCACACGATTAATAGATGTGACTCAATATGTCAGCAGTGCCCCCCAATGGAGTCCAGCCAATTTCCCCTCGCAACAAACAGACACAGAGATTGAGGCAAGTCCAAGGAGCATTAATGGACTTTAAAATCTTATGGAGTGGGAGGCGGGTGGAGGATGGGTTGTGGCTAGTGAAAACTTTGCTAGCTCATAAAATTGCTTTAAAAGGGTCATAAATTGTAAATTGAAATTGCGTTGATGACAAATCAAACACATAAAAAAAAATGGCAAGAAGAAGACATACCAACAACTTTTCTTATTGAACATCGCTTTGATTCCATTGAACACATGCTTTAAAGAGTTTTAATAAGTAACGAGCCCGATTATTTTGTTATTTTTTGTATTTAATATTCACTTATTTCACTTTTTCTTATTTATTTTCACTCGCGCAAACTTTTCACGATCCTTTTTTTCGGCGCGAAACACAGACTGACGGCCACGCCCTATCGATACACATTTACTCAAAAAGGTCTGTGCAATATATATCAGCGTCGACTATCGATCGTTGCTAGCAACGTTTGGCTGCCTGCTATAAAACGCAGCTTAGTTTTATATGACAATATTGTTAGTGAAGCGTTCGTTGTTGCTTTTTGCATTTGTTCTACGCATTTAAATGCCTTTTCACGCATTTTGCCTTATTAAGTCGTCATCCGAACGGCCGACCGGCCGGCAGTTAGATTTTATCTTCTTTTTGTTTCAACAAATAAGCCCACAAAAATAACACAGCACAGAGCAGAGAGAAGAAGAGGAGAAAAGGAACAAAATGGCTTACCTAGAAGCAATAGCCAACCCAATGACCCTTGCTCTGACCGTTGCTTGGGTTACGCAGTTACATGCCCCATGCCCCCCACACACCTTCCCCACGACACCATCCACATTACTGATCCGTGGAGCAATCATTTCTACGGTCATTTGGCGAACGCCGTGTGCTCTACTCAGCCTTAAAATTGGAAAAAATGTGTGTGTTTGTATATGTGTGTGTGCCAAAAGGCTTTAGCAGGCTAGCTTCGATTCCCAGCTACGACTACGACGGCTTACAGCTCGTCGCTTTTTATGAGTGGCGTTAAAAATGTGCAGCAGCAGCTCAGTCGCGTCGCAGTCGCATCGCATCGCGTCGGCTCGAGTGCAATAAAAGTAAAACACATTGGCAAAGCAGCTTGCAGCAATATTTGCGCAATATGGCAGCACTGTCCAAAGCCCGCCCACGCCATTATTTAAGGGAGAGAGAAGTCTAGTGTTTCTGGCAGCATCCTTTCGGCTCGCCTGCTGCATTCATTATTTATTTTATTTTATTAGAAATTATTTAGTGCAGCAGCAACCTCAACTCTCCCTCTCTCTCTCTCTCTGCAAGTTCCTCATTTTGCCATCGCTTCTAGCTGCAACGGCTGGATTCCTTTTTATTGTTATCTCAGCCATTCAACGTGAAGCTCGAAGATGGTGGGAGTTTCAATGGCAAGCACTGCGTCGCTATATGGCGCCTAAAGTGCATTAAAGCTGATTAATTTTATTACTCGCAGTTGAAGCTTGAGTGAAGCAGCTTTAGAGTTTCAATTTAAACTAACAAAAACAACAAATCTGCCTTCAAAATGGCGATTTAATAAGTTACCAGGAATAAATTGGAACTACTTACTGATTGACTTGAAATAAGGTAAATGATAGAGAGCGGAACCTGAACTAGTTTTCAGTTCCTAAAAAGAAAGTTGAATGAGTTACTGATTGACTTGCAATAAAGGAGAGGAAAAAGAGCGGAACTTGAACTAGTCGTTAGCTCCTAAAAATAAAGTTGAACTAGTTACTGATTGACTTGCAATAGAGTCGAAGATAAAGAGCGGAACTGAAACTAGTTATCAGTTCCTAACATTAACATTTACATTACCAGATCTGCGATTCTCTTTGTACCTATTTTATTTTGCGTTTATTTCGAATATTTACTTGAAAATATGTATAAAATTAAATGAATATTTTTGCGCTGCCTGTTTGCCATTAATTATACTGGCAGACAGACAGAGACAGCTATGTTTTTTTTAATTATATGAAACTGAAAGTATGGGAAGATATTCGAAGCGTGCCCCCCGTCGGCGTGGGGGGCGTTGTGTAAGCGGATCAGACCATAAAAATGCCTTTCAGTCAATTTGGCTACCTTTGAAAAATATTTTAAAAGCCATTCACAATATATTTCCATGCAATTTTCACTTAACGGCCGCAAATCAGTCCGTGTGTGTGTTGCAGCAAAGTTCTTTGCCACATCATAAAAATGCATTCGAAGAAGCAGCAGAGTCGCCATTACGTCTGGCCGCAATTGTTGTTGTTGTTGTTGCTGATGTGCATTTTGGCAAGCGTGCGATTTTTGTTTGGGTGATTGTCATCGATACGGATGCACATTATGTCGGTGCCACCCCCCTTTCTCACCCCACACTCGTGGCTTACCCCTTTTTTTTGCGTTGGTGCAGCCAATCATTGCCGGCGGAAACGGCAATTGCCAATTGGGCGCCATTTGGCAACAGCAGCAACAACAACAAAGCATCCCACCGAGCAAGATAAGCTCCGCAGGGGACTGCTGAGAAGGATCAAGGCACTCACCCTGACCCTCACCCACCCTCGTTCAGTCCAGACAATGTCCTCGATGCGCTTAAGAAAGCCAAAAATTCCACTGCAGTTGGCCCTGACGGGTTAGCTACAGTGATGATTAAGCGCATCGGGAGGAAGGGAGCCGAATACCTTGCGCAAGTTTTCACCCTATGCGTAGGTAGTCTCCAAATACCCAGCATGTGGAGGTTAGGGAAAATCATCCCGATACCGAAACCTGGTAAGCCGCTTCATCAAGGAAGCTCTTACCGCCCAATCACCCTACTGTCACCAGTGGTGAAGGTATTAGAGACACTACTCCTTCCCCTCTTTCAGGAACACTTCCCTCTGGCTGAGCACCAACATGGCTTCCGAGCAGGTAGGAGTACAACTTCTGCCCTCTGTGAGCTGACATCCCAAGTAGCAATGGGCCTGAACAGCATAAGACCGCATCACAGGACCATTGCCGTGGCCTTGGATTTGTCGAAAGCCTTCGACACTGTCCAACACTCCAGGCTGCTGCAAGATGTCAGCAACACCAGTACGCCCCCTACACTAGTGCGCTGGCTCGCCAACTACCTGGCGGACAGGCGGGCGTACGTGGAGTTCAGAGGTGCCAGATCTGGTACGCGACGTTGCAAGCAAGGGGTGCCCCAAGGGGGGGTGCTATCCCCACTCCTCTTCAACTTGTACGTCGCAGGCATCCCCCAACCGCCACCAGAAATCAGTCTTATCTCTTACGCAGATGACTGCACAATCGCTACCACCGGCAGGGACATTAGCGTTTTAGAGCATAGACTGAACTCCTACCTACCCACTATACGACAGTTCCTGGGGACCGTAATCTCAAACTCTCGACGCCGAAATCCATGGCATGCCTCTTCACCACGTGGACTAAAGGAAGTGACTAGGGAAATCGATATCCACTTAGGTGGCCAGAGAGTACCAACCGTAAAAATCCCAAAATCTTGGGGGTCACTTTCGATAGCCTATTTGTGTTTTCGAAGCATGCCGAACAACTGGCCAGGAACGTGAGCAAGAGACTACGGATTCTCAGAGCTCTGGCGGGTAGCACCTGGGGCAAAGACAAGGAGACACTCCTCATCACTTATAAAGCGATGGGGCGGTCTCTCCTTGATTACGCTGCTCCAGTCTGGTCCCCCAGCATCAGTGACACCCAATGGAGAAATCTCCAGACGGTGCAGAATGCAGCCCTCCGAACCATCACGGGCTGCCACTCCATGTCATCGGAGAGCCACCTCCACAGTGAGGTGGAAATTCTGCCCGTTCGGGATCACTGCTTGCTGCTTAGCCGACAACACTTGGTCAAATCCCTTTCGCCCGAGCACCCCAACCATCTCAGCTCAGGGCTGGCCATGTCGGCTAGGACCAGACCTATCCGCTTCGACTACAGAGCCGAACTGCCGTACCTCAGAAATCTCCTACCCTTCGAGACCAGCACAAGTGAGGCATTGAAACAGGTCCACACTGCCACCGTAGCAGCTTCGCTCGAAGCGCTAGCTCCTAGCGTAGTTCTAGGAGGCAGACCCCACCCATCAACCCTGCCGAGCGGCAACTGCCGAGAGCAACTAGGTGCACATTGGCACAACTGCGTTCGGGTTACTCAGCCTACCTAACCTCGTACCTTGCGAGGATTAACCCGGACGTAGACCCCTGTTGCGAGGCTTGTCGCTCGGCACCGCACACGACCCAGCACCTCTTCGAGTGCGAGGCGCGACCCACGGCTCTCACTCCACATGCCCTATGGAGCAATCCAGTCGAGGTGGCTCGCTTTCTTGACATGGACCTGAGTAGTGAATAATGTCTCTTTTTCCTTTCTTTCCCTTCCCAAACCCACAATATGGATGCGACTACCTGCGGTAGGAAAGAGGACGGCTACAACAACAACAACAAAGCAACCAGAATAACCTCATCATTTGTTTCCATTTGTGCCTGCTGCCTGTAAGTTCGGAGGGGGTGTTAGGGGGGGTGGTGCCACGTTTATGCGCTTGTTTGCGCGTTTGCATTTCACGTTACGTTTCACCCTGTTCCGCCGTTCCCCCTTCCTGCCATACACATTACGCACTCCATTACAATCTTCTACAGTCGCGCCAAAAAGTATGCAACAGTCATTGGTAAAACGGCGCCGCTTTGTTATTTAGCCAGCATTCCCCCCCCCCCCACTCCCTCTCTCTCTCCCACTCATTTGACATCATCTCTACGTTGGAGTCTGCGTTAGTTTTTGGGTTTTTGTGCGCATTTGGAGGTCTTTTCGGTTTTTGGGGTTTTGAGCACCTGAAAATGACCATAATTAATTGCATCGGGACAATGACGACGACCTGCATTGGCGGCTGCCCTCCCATCGGCTGCCAATTAGCGACAGTTGAACAGGCTCCCCTCTCCCCCGTTCCCACACTCTTCGTTCGTCTATCTGTTTTTGGGGTTTCTTATGCACTGATTGATGACGAGTGATGGACTGCAACTGGCAGCTCATTCAAATAGTATGCATCATTAGCTGTAAGCTGCAAACTTTGCCTGCCAGTTGCCACATGCAACAGTTAGAATATCGGGCAGTCAGTGATGAGCATTTGGCCTTTTTGTGTTAAACTTCCTTGGACCAACTCCAAAGTTGGCAACACTGTTTATGGCATGGGGGGAAAAAAAGTGGAGCTTGAAGTGTTTCCCAATGTTTTACAACTTAACAGCACTTCACTTTGCCACACTTCAGCTGCCGCATATTTTCATTAACGCAAGTGCCTGCCACTTGGGTACTCTTTTTTCTCCATTTTCTTTACTTTCTTGTTGTTGTTGTTACACACAAACACAAAATGTGCGTATACTTATTGTTGTTGGCAACACTTGAGCATTATAATCGGAGCAGCAGCAAGCAAATCGGTTTCGCATGAAACGCAATTGTCTATAATTACATTATCCCAACTATCAATTAAACCAAATTGTCTGACGGCCGCGTCCGGGGCCTAGCCCGGAACTTTACCAGACACACACACTCCCACACTCACTTACACTCCCCCTTCCCCTCTACCACACACACAACCGCCAGCAGCATAATGGTAGCTGTTTTTGTGATTGTATAACAAGGCCCCAGTGTGCGTGCGTATCCTTCGGAGTTTCCTGTCTGTATCTCTCTGTGTGTGTGTGTGTGTGTACACTCGTAATCCCCATTTAAACACACACACACAGACACACTTACACACATTCGTACACAAAAGCATTTAAATAATTTTACTGGCGCTGTCGACGCTGACGCTGATATCGGAGTATTTTTCAAGTAATTGTTATAATAACAAACAACAACAACAACAACGTCACATACAGTCATGGCAATTACATGCACACACATACATATACACATACATTGAAATATGGAATTCACAATTACATTTAGGCACACGCATACAAACAAACAAAACATTTTCCATACAACGAGAACAAATTAAATATCATGTTTATGCGATGTTTTTTCGGACAAAAGCTTGAGAAAACTATTTGAGATCGTGGAATATGTGAATCAAGGGAACAAAGTACGAAGTTTTCTATACAAGATTTTCTATATATATTACAATCTTTCTTTATAGAATGTTTCTTAGATTCCACATGATTCATGATGTCCCAAAAACTATACGTGATTTTGGAGTATGTGAATCCGAGGAACAAAGTACAGGCAAACTACTATATAACGAAGTTTTCTATATAAGATTTTCTATACGAACCTTCTTTGTAGAAGGTTTCTTAGATAACATTCGATTTATGATATAAACTTCACGTTTTTGGACGGCGCATATACTATGATTTGAGGCCAAAAGCAGGACACGTTTTTCGTTGAAACTTGTCGAGTGGAGTGGACGGAAGGACTCGCAATACGGACGGACAGAGTGCGAGTAAAGTTAAAATTTGTTTTGCTTTCACATTTAATTGAAATTTACGCCGCTTTCGGCTTACGGCGTCGCATTGTCGCGACAAGCGGCGACTTTTATCATTTTAAAAAGCCTCGCCCCAACCGACCGACCGTCCGACTGCCCCCCGCTGCGCTGGGCGCTGACACTCCACTAACGGTGCCAATGCGACTGGAGCCGAACCGGAGCGGCGAAGAGAGAAGTCTGAGGCTCGACAGTCACTTTTGCAGCAAATTTAATGCATTTTGCACACACACGCACACACACATAGTGTGTGTCTTTCAGTTTGTCATTTAATTTGCAAAAAAAGAAAAACTTTTTCGCTGCATGAGATTTACAGCGCCCGAATGACTAAAGAGTTTCAACACATACATGCCCCTCACAAGTTGCATGCCTCTCTTCTTTAATTTCACTTAATTGAGAATTTGTCCAACACATACAAGCCTTACTTATGTGTGTATCTGTGTGTGTTAGCCTTGAGGCCTCAGGTGTGTAAATTGCTTACAGCGTTGAGCAATCAATTAGAAATTTGTTTACACAAAATGAAAAGGAAAACTTTGGATTATGAAATATTGTTAGTTAAGTACTTTTTGTTTATCGATAGGAAATCTATAGCAATACGGAAGGAAAGTAACTCTGTTCCTCTCTTTATTCCGCCCCCTTTCTTACCATAAAATATTGTTGGCTTAGTACTTTGTGTTTATCGATAATAAATCGATAACAATAAGTAAGAAAAGTAACTCTGTTTCTCTCTCTATTCCACCTCCTTATCTTGCCATGAAATATTGTTAGTTAAGTACTTTGTGTTTATCGATAGTAAATCGATAACAGTAAGTAAGAAAAGTAACTCTGTTCCTCTTGGTATTCCGCCCCCTTTGTTGCCCCCCTCTCTTTCTGTCAGTTTTAATTAAATATTTTAAGAATCTATCTTTTAGAAATAATCTCCATGACACCAGAGAAGAAGTAAATACAATCTATGGAATGGCGCACAGTATGCAATAAAAGTCTGCACACTCACAGGGCGAGAGAGACGAACAAAAATGCAACAAAGGAAAAGTGCAATGTTGTTTGTGGTCAAATACAAAAAAGGACGACATGGACTGACTCTCCAGCTGTGACTGCTCTGGACACTCCGGACGACACTCTATTGCCCTGGAGAGAGTGGAGGAGTGGAGGCTTGGCTAGCCACATTTTACGCATTTGCACCGGGAATTTATGAAATTGCAAAATGAGCAGCTCAACCGAATGCAAAAAAAAAAAAATCAACGCACAAGTCGAATCCTTGACTATATACATATATAAATGTTTGTATGTAATGGACAATAGAACTGTTCTGGACAACAAACAAACACACAAACAAGCGAAGAGAAAATGCCATTTATTTGTTAATTTACCCACGCAGCATCAAATATGTGAAGTCAACAAAAACAAAAACAGGCTCTAGTCGAGAAATCCCGATTACGACATACCCTTAACCCCAAACTTCTTGACCAAACTGCGATATCTCCTGTGTTTCTTAACCGATTTCGATTAATTTTTTTTTAAATGTTTATTATTTTATCTATAGTTTCAAGCCTCGTTATCACAATTTTAAAATTAGAAATGTTTTTGTTATTGATAACATGTGTATATCGGAAACCAGAAGTTTTATCGATAATTTGTATACTTTGTATACTTTATGGGTTCGTAGATGCTTCCTTCTGTCTGTTACATACATTTGCACAAAATCATTATTCCCTTACTTAACCATTTTATGGGTTAAGGGTATAAAAAGAGGAAGGCACAGGTGTGCCCAGCTCCAACTCCCGCTCCAAGCAAAAGGATTCCATAGCAAGGAGAAATCACATTCCCTGAAGCGTTTTTAAGCTACTTGTTTGTTGGTTTTGTTTAATCCAAACCAAGCCTCAGTCTATGGGCTTATTTACGTCTGGCTTTCTGGCCACGCTACACAATCTGGACAGGATCTCCCCCTTTCTCTATGTGTGCTTTGTCTAGTTTATTAGTCCACAAAACCTGGTCAGCCTAATGATGCCTGTCCACAACAGCGGGGCAGAGCTTCCGTTTTGAGTCCATTTCGACTGGGTTTTGTCTCTGCCCTTTCTTTCGATTGGGGCTCCCCTCTATCTCTATCTCTGTTCTAAGCAGCCCTTTTGCTTAACGCTACAGTGAATCCTGTACGTTATATACACTGCCTATGGGCATGTGGCATGCGCTAACTAATAAAATAAATAAATTTGATTTGCATTCAAAATGTTGATGATTTTCTAATATTTGTTTTCGTTTTTTATTCCGCTTAATATTTGAAACGTTTACATTTATACTCTGTTAAGAGAATCAAAGGGAGTTTACCATGTTGGAAGGGTCACACAGTTCTCTCTTCCTTGGTTTTGTAGCGTATCCCACAGTCGTTATTGTTCCATCTTTCCTTTCATTCCTCTTTGTTTAACTTATTTTGTTGTTGTTGGATTCTGTTAACAATGTTTTTAACTTGTTGCCCGGTTGTTCGCTGTTTTTAATTTACATTGGCATTGTATAAATATTTAGACAAGCGCAGCTGCTACCCACCCCCTCCCCACCCCACCCCTTTCCATTCTCCGCCCAGTTGATTTATGCAAAGAGTGTGGTTGGATTGGAATGGAAATGGTTTGTAAGGGGGGCGAGCGGGCAACCCGCATCTAATGTTGATTTTGCGTCTTTTTGCAGCTCTCAAGGCGAGTCCAGGACCTGTCGCTCCCCACCCTCCCTCCACTCTCTCCGTCCTCCTCTCCTTTAGATTCTCTTTGCCCACACACAAGTTTGTTGTTTGTGCAAATGCTTTTTCAACAATTGCATGCCACGACTGACGCTGATCCCCCAGAGATTAACGTGACTAGCACCGCACACACACACACATACACTCGTGGTATATGCGTGTGTGTATGTGTGTTAGATAATCCAATTAATATGCACACAAAAACGCAGCTAGACAACACAATAACTAAGCACCGAAGGCTGAACTGAACTGAACGAAACGCCATGTTGAATACATCTGGTAAACCGGAAGCGCTTGCCGCTTGCTACATGAAGCCGTTGCAAGGAGCGACTGTGGCGCGACTGTGGCCAGCGGTAAAAGCTGTTCAAACATTTATGAGCACGGCATGCTGGTTAACGTTAGCAAAACTCGGCAAACAACAGGAGCTCAGGAGAACTCCAAAGGCCTCAAACTTGGTTCAACTCATTGCATATCCTTCCCACACACACACACACACACACACACACACACACACAACTCAAGTAGTGTAGTTTTCCACGAGCAATGCATAAAACTAATTTGCGGCCAGGCAATTATGCAGCTAGTACACTAGATTCCACAGGTAAACTCTCTCTCTCTAAGCCTTGTTAAGTTTCGCGGCAGCTGCTAATTTCTTCATTTAGCCACATCAAGCTGTTGTTGGCCCAAAGCAGCGCAAACTGTATAAAAAAAAATCTTAATACTCTAGCTGAATGCATTATAAACCAACATTTCCCTCTCTAATTCGACTTTCTTATCATCCTTTTATACAACGCCACACATGCGACTCCTTGAGCCTACAAAATGTGTATAAGGAACACCTTTTTTGTGTTACCTTCCATTTCCCGTTACTACTGTTCTACCCCTTCACCCCTACACACCTCACATACACACTCGAACAATCCGTTTAAGAAGTTAATTTTTCTTTCATTAGCGCCCTGACATTCAGCGTCACTTAAGCCCCATATCGAGTTATCCGTTATCCTGCCTCCTTGGCACCCTTAACTCTGGGGCTGAAACTTTGCTTATTATAACTATGTGAAAGTGTCATGCTGCCATCCCCCACACCCATCCCCCACACCCCAATTCGTATTCATTGAGGCATATTCTAATATCGTGTATCTTCACAGCTGGTGGTAAGGGGAGGTTGGGGGCGAGGGAGAGTTCAACGAAAGCCGCACACGTATTGGCGTCGAAACTTTTTATTAGTGTCGAAAGTGGGCACACCCCCCAACCACCCCCTTCAGCACCCACTAACACTCCAACTACCCGCTCCAAAACTAGAAAAGAAATCACAGAGAGGGAAGAAATATGTTTAGCACCACATTGCGTATGATTAATATGCAGAACACGTATTGCCGCAAATATTGATTTTTAAATAAGATGACGCCTCGAATGTGGGCCAAGAGCAGCCCCCCCACCCCTTGCTAGCTGAAACTTTGTTTGGCCAAGAATCGCAAGCGAAATCAACAAACAAACGAAATTATATAATTTGCTGTGTAATCAGCTAAGTTTAAATGTGAATTGGGAAAAGAAAGTGGGGATGTCGTTGTGATTTCAGTGCTCTCTGTGGCGTATGGGTAATGCCCGCCTATAAGATTACTCATACGTAAAAGCCGCAAAAAGTGCCCATCATCAGCGAGACGCCAAGCACTTTGACAAATGAAACATGGCTAAAGGCGAAATGGAATGGATTCGTGTGGTGATAGCTCTGTAAAAAAGGGCCGCATTCGTCGACGACGTCGACGACGACGACGATGCCATCATCCGAGTTTTAATGCCATTGATGGCTTATTTCAGGTTTACGACTTTATTTTTCCTACCTGGCCAATATGTCTGACAAACGACGCCGACTCTCTCTCAGTCCTGATCAACGGCATTCACTCTTCATACACCCTTGACTATATACATAGAGAACACCCATCGCGCGCCTGAAAGTATGCTTGAGTGGTTTTTAGGCGCAGTTGTTTCTATTTGTTTGGGTTTTTTTTCATTGCAACGTTTGGAATTCGCCACGCTTTTTATTGCAACTCCATTGAAGTTAGCCAGTCATTGAACTGTTAAGGTTTCCTGGTTATAGTACCATATGCCCTGACTTTAAGTCCTACTAAGGAGCTTAACGTATAATCCCAAAAGTTGTTCAGAGATTTTTAATTAAGACTCGAGATGAAAGTTTAAGTGAAAACAGTTGAAAAATGCAGCCAAATAATTTTAAGAATAGAATATTTAAATCAGTTAAGTTAAGTTTTAATATCAACTCGAAAGCTTGCCACAAAACACAAAGCACGTATGCAAAGAGTATAAAAAGTTTTACTATGCTGCAGAGTGAACTTTCCAGCAACCCTCCCCTAACACACACACATATGCAGGTGTATTGGCAACTCTGTCCGTCTGTCTGTCTCTATGTCCGTGATAGTATCTGTGTGCTGCCGGCGGGCGTGCAACAGCATGTTGCATGCTGCTCAGCCGCTCAGCCGACAACAAATTTTTATTGTCAGCATATTTTTTATGTTTTAAGGACGTATCTCCCCAACCCGCGTATCCCCCTCCCCCTCGTTTTCGCCAGACAGGCGACACTGACTGAATCGCTTCTGTGTGTGATGTGATGAACACGCGGCCCGCGCATTGACATTGCCTACCCCGCGCCCCCCTCTACACTTCCTCTCTATCGTTTGTCTCCTTGTCTGGCGTAAATAAAATATCGTTCCTATAAAAATACAAGCGTTGCCTGCTTCCGCACTTCCGCCCCGCCTTCCCCTTCTCGCTGCTGCTGCATCGATTAAGCGTGTCTAACCGGCTTTAACCCCCCACCCACCGCCCCACAATCCTTTCGCTTGCAGTCAACAGGGCAGCATATTTGTTGTTGTTGTTATATTTCAATGTTTTTTTTCTTTTTAAGCTGGATTTTATTTATTTTACTTTTTGCTGCTGCTACACGTGTTGGTAACATATTTTTGGACATTATTACAATGCTTTCTTTCTGTGTGCAACCCCTCCCCCCACTCCCATTCCCCACCAAAACTGTCAGTATGGATTTTATGGACGCTTTTTTTATAGACACTTGAACGTATTCAAGTTCGCAGCGTGTTTTGAATGTGTTTTGGGTGAACCTCACCCAACCACCCATCCTGCCACATATCTATTGAATACATGAATAACAACAAAAAGAAGAAGAGGAAAGGGGAGAATAGCGAAGCAGACAAGTGGCAAATGCATTTTATTTACTGCATATTTTATTGAAAGGAGAATCTCCTCAAAAAAAAATAGGAAATATTTTTAGTCAAAGGTGAAGTCAAGTGCAAAACGGCTTTCATCAAAATTTGAATATGATGATGGGAAGGGGAGGGGCGAACAACTAATAATGAGAAAATTTCTGAATAAGTTTCTTTTCTTCTTCCAATCAGATTATATATATATTTTTGAAAGCTTCTTTAGAAATTCCTGCAGGATGGGAGTCCCTTGTTATGGTATTTTGGTGATATACTTTCCAAAATGCATCCATAAAATAAACAAATTTATGTGCAGAGCCTTAATGAAAAGCCCAAAACAAGCGACAACAAGGATGAGAGGCAGGAGGAGGAGGATGGGATGGGGACACAACACACAAACCGAATTTCATGCTTAAGCTCTGTAAAATTAACATTTAATTGAAGCCTACATTTCGGCGCTGCTGGCAGTGAACTCTGTGAGATTGGCGAAGGAGAACTTCCAAGGATACTCAAGGGATATTTCTTCCTGACTGGGGAATTCAAGACAAATGCAACAGTGACTGGGCGGCGGGACGGGAGGCGGGGGAGGCGAGAGTGCATGTTTTGATAGCGTAAATTATGTTATAAAATTTATTTAATTTCACTTTACGTTATCCGACCGCCCGTCCGTCCGTCTGTCCACACGTCCTGAACGTTTTGTTGCCATGCAAGAACCAAAGAACCCAAGAACCTGAACTGCCTGAAGCTTACCTCTGAATGTGGAATGCAACCCCCCCTCCTCTCCCCAGTTGGATACACCTACTCACATGTGAGAGAGAGAGTCCCCAGAGTATTGTGCAAGGTTTCCCCCAACAGTAGTGGCAAGTGGCAAGTTCAGCTACTGCCTGACCCCGCTCACATATTTATGTCTTCAAGCCAAAAAGCAAGCAACATGCAAACATTTCGTTGCTGCGGGTTGGCGAGGGGTTGGGAAGGTAGCATTGGCCAAAAACGAAATGGAAAGCGCGACCCACGTCGCACGTGTATCCCCCCAACTGCAGCTCCATAACAGAGAGAGAGAGAGAGAATGGCTGCGTGTGCGAATGTTTATTGTGATCCAGCTCTTTAAAGATAAATACAGTTAATCTTTCCTTCTTAAAGAGAGAAAAAAAACATTGTCCTTGGAAGAAATTTCTTGATATTAAAATATTAAACTTCCTTCACTTTTCTTCCTTCAGGTTCCTTGGTAAACTTTACACTTTCCTTTATTTATTTTCAATAAACATAAGTGCTAAGGGATACGAAATTTATTGTCACGTGCTCATCTCTATTTCAGCGAGCTATGTTTTATCTCTGTCTGTCTGCGAAAGGGTGTCAGGATGTCAGGGGGGGAGGTTTGCTGACAACAACAACGAACTTAAGCGACTTGGGACCGCTTAAATAATTAAATACCAATGACACTTAAACGTAAATCATGAATTTTGCAAGGGGTTCGTTCATTACACAGTCGCCACGTGGCAGAAACGAGAGCACGAAAACCTTCTCGATAAGACCTTAAATGAAAATGGAGGAAGAGAGTCCTGGTTGTCCGGTTGACCGTAAACAAAGACGGGAGAAATGTCAACGCCGCCCGGAAACAACACCCAAAAAAAGAGAAGTTTCCGCTTCTGAGCTTACAAGCTTCCTGCAACAACTACTGCTGCAACAAATCCCTCAAGCTCAACTCTCTCCCCTCTCCCCCCTCTCTCTGTTTCTTTCTAACATTGCAACAAGAACACAACTATGTATGTTCAACAATTTGTTGCCCGGTAGACAAAAGGCAAAGTCAATGTCGGGGCCCAGAGTTGTCAACGCTGTTTAAAGTTGCCTTAATTGCAGTTGTTCTCCTTGTTGTTGTTCACCATTTTATGGTCGTGTGTCGTGTGTTGTTGTTTGGCTGCAGCACATGCATAAAATATGCTGCATACTTTGTGGCGCAAGATGGCTGCCACTCATTCAGCTGTCGCTAGCTTTGCCACTTTCCTGCTGCTGCTGCTGCTTTTCCAGCTGCTTTTGTGTCTTTCATGCTGTTAATTATTATTATAGACGTGTGAGCGAGACAGAGAGAGCGTGTGTCCAACTGTTCTTCACCAGAAGGCGACCCTACCTAACCACATGGCAATAAAACAGCACTTAGACATCGACTCACACACACACACATACACGTAGAGTCAGGACTGTCATATGTATAGACATCGTCTGGTCCGTTTTTGAACCATTTGCCTCCTTCTTGGCCAAATAGTCGAAACGGCGCACCGGGGAATACTTTGCCAAATTGCACTATCCAGTCTCGTCTCTACGTTCAGTCTGCCCCTCTCTCCTCTTCTTCTCCCCTCAACGTTTGGCATCCTTTTGCCACTCATTTGACTGCACGCTTTTGTCTCGTCCTTTTCATCTCCTTTGGCTCGACAATATTTTTTGCTCTTAGTCAACTCTTACACGTGTCTTCCGTTTGTCAACGTTTCTGAATATATGTATTTGACATTTGGCCATTTAACTGCAGTCTTTTGAAGCTTTAATTCAAGGAATTAAATGCTTTAAAAACATGTACAATTAGTTAATTGGCTGAATACGTGTAGATGGGAGACATAATATTTATTCGGAAACCTCTAAGCAACGAAGCTTAGCTTAAAAGTGATTCAAGTTCTAACAAGTAAGAAAGCTCTAGTCGAGAAATACCGACTTGGACATACCCTTAACCCCATATGTAATCCGTACAGTCATTTGTGTGTATTTACCTAGTGCCCAATATGACCAAACTTTAAACTACGATATCTCCGGTGTTTTTTATCCGATTTTGATCAAATTTTTTGTCAATGTTCATTATTTCATCCATAGTTTCAAACCTAATTTTTACAATTTTGAAATTCTAGTTTTTTTGTTATCGATTACATGTGTATATCGGAAACCAGAAGTGTTATCGAAAATTTGCTTAAGAGAGAGCTTAAGCTGTAAGTTTAAAGTCTTTAGCTTTTATAGTCTCTGAGATCTACACGTTCATACAGACAGACAGACTGACAAACAGACAGACATGGCTAGATCGACTCGGCTATTGATTCTGATCAAGAATATACATATATACTTTATGGGGTCGGAGATGCTTTTTTCTGTCTGTTACGTACATTTGCACAAAAACCTTATACCCTTATTTCCCCATTTTATGGGTAAACTAACGGTATTTCTAACAGTTTTTTCCTATATCTACTTAAAGCTTTCATTTCTACCACTAACTATCACCCTATAGCTTTTACTACCACATCAAATTTGATCTACGGCTTGAGACTTTGTTGTTATCCCATGCTTTGTGTGACGTCTCTTAAATCCGTCTAAGAAGTTTTGGCCGCCAGCTTAATGTCGTCGTTGCAAGACATTGTTCTTCTCAGTTGTTGTTGCTGTTGCAAGGTGCACTAATCGCCGGCTAAGCTGTTGGCCGGAACCAAGCGAAAGTCAGCTAATTAGTTGACACTTTGTCTTGGGCCACTTAATTAGCCAAACCCAAGTCCTCCACCCTTGCCTATTGCAGCACACCCCGCACATATAAATTGTTGGCGGGAACAATTGCATTCCAGTTGCGTAACAGAAATGGTCGCCAATTAAAGTTGGCTTCAACTGACGGCGTTGGCAGCGGCGGCTCGGAGTTGGCGCCATCCAAAACTTCATGGGGCATGTTTAAACTACATTTTGTTGTTGTTGGTGTGGCATGATTTTAATTCCATTAAAAATGCAGCAAAAACACAAAAACACAAAAGAAACAACGAGAAAAAGAGGAAAGAAATTGTCACAATTAAAAAATTTTTATAGCTAATACATTTTACATTTTGTATTTTATTCAGATTTTTCTCTATATATATTTTCTGTGCGTTGCGCTAATTAAATGTGTAAATTTTGTTGCAACTTTTTATTATTGAATGCAACACAAGAGTGCAGGAGGGGGGAAGCTCTGGTTGTCTCTCATTGTTTTACAACAAAAGCTCTTCAGTTGCTTTTAGTTCACTGCAAAAGAGGCGTCAAAAATGAATAATAATAATAACAATAATTGTCGAAAAATCAAGACAAACAATAAATGCAGCAAGCAAACCGATAAAACGATATATAATAACCATAACTAAAACATAAAAAGTAAAAAATACAAAATTCAAGCAATGCATATTCGAAATTGTGTGTTGGATGCAGACAAGACAGTGGAGTTGTTAGCAAAGTTGCAAAGTTGCAAGAAGACGACGCCAGGCACAAAACTTAACTATTCCTCTTTATTCTCGAGTGCAGGCACCTCCCAATACTGTTCGTCCTGATGCTGTTCGTCCTTTTGCAAGTTACGGAAGCTCATATACTTCAGAACAACACCTGAAAAATATCAATAAATTAAGAGATTGTGTGAGATTCTGTTTTATTTGCAGCTTACCTGCCAAAATGCCACCGCCAATGGCTATGACGAGTGTCAGGGCAATGCCCAAGAGTTGATAGCCAGCCTGGGAGCTAGCATTGCGTCCCAATCCCTGCAAGAGTTCAAACATTTAAATTAGTTATTAACAAACAATATAAATACTTACGCCCATTATTTTGGTCTCTGTGCCATTGTTGCCCACCATGGCTGGAAAGATGTCTTGCAGCTCCGATTGATAATCCTCCAGAGTGACCATTGATGCAACAATAGCTGAAGCAATGGCCGATACCAGGGCTGGCATGCCATGCAAGTTGTGTACGCCACAAGTGTCGTGCAAACGTAGATTACTCGTCAGCCAGGGCTACAACATAAATATAATGATAAATGAAGTAAATTTCTCTAGTTGCACATATGTCAAAGTTCAAAAGGGGGCAACGACTAATTAAACGTATAACGGTACCGTTGGGTCATTTAGTGGGAGAGAGGTAGGGGTGTGTGTAAATTTATTTACAGCGAATTTGGACTCGTGTTTTACGTGCAATAGAAGGAAGCTGCAGCTGGCCGTGGGGCGAACAAACTTTACTCATTAGCGTCACAATTTTTGCTAGGCGCACTAATTAAAACGCCGAGTGTCCAGAGAGACAGAGAGAGAAAGAGAGTGTACAAAACTGCAATGCTGCTGCCCGTAAAGGTGGACACAGGTGCTGCACACAAAAACAAAAACTGTGAACGATACTCTCACAAAACTCAAGCTGCCTGGCAAAAAGGTCCATTTGAATAAGGCCTCGGTGTTTGCCTGGATTACACATAGGACTAGTCTGCGCCACGATGTAGCCCCATTAGTGTTCACGTCTCTTCCTTCCACAGCCTTTGGCAAAGTGTGCAGGGTGTGCGGGGGGAATGCAGTTGTTCAACTTACGGTTAAATAGCGATAGCCGAGCACCGAAACCGTGCCAGCGATAATGCCAATTAAGACAGCGCCATGCGCTCCAAGCAGCAAGTTGCAAACGGTGCCAACGGCAACGCCGCCAGCCAGCGTCGAATTCTGCACGTGCACCATATCCAATTTATTCTCATGGCTGACAAGCGCCGATACAACAAAGGTGGTCACTGCAAAGAGAACAACAACAAATTGCATTACAAAAAAGGTTGAGCCTTCCAGGAGCACTGCTTCAAGTGTTACTTCCAGTTAGGATATCAATAGCAGCTGTTTGTTAAGTGAAAACTCTAATTGGTAATAATTTTTAGTTTTTTCTTCACTTTGTTGTGTTTTGAGCGCCTTAAGTGTGACCACACTTTCTTACTCATTTTGGCAGCCAATATCGATCATGCGATATTTGAGGTTGGCAGTAAATATCGATCGATTCGCGAAGCGATGTTTGAGTAACAATTATGCAAAACAGTCTGGCCACACGCGTTTTCCTCTAAGCAGTTTGCCGCCAATAAAAAAAGTTACGGAAGTGTTTTGTGCTTAATTGAACAATAATAATTAGCGAAATGTGTGAAAATACTATGTTAATAAACCAAAAACAATGTGCAAATGCCGGAAAAGCAGTTAATGCAAATAAATCGTAATTATTAAAAATGCTCGCGTGTGTATGTGTTGTGCAGCAAAAACAAATTCAACAACTGGAAATTTTCAGTCATTGTTGGAAAGTTCTTGGAAGCAGCGAATTGGAAAACGCAGGCAAGTCTTGGAAAAATCAAATGAAAATATGAAATTAAAGTCGTAATTTAAATATTTGTGGCTTGAGTTGGAAATGTTGTGTAGGGTCAGTTGAGTTGGTTAGGAAACGGCATTCTCTTAAATCATCCAAGCGACGCAAATGAGATTCTTAGAGAATCCCCACAACCGCAGTTCATAAACACACAAAAACTAATAAAAAATGTAAACAAGCACTAGCAAGTCTCGTCCTGTCCTGTCCTGTTCTGTCCTGTCGTCCAGGCAACAACAAGCACTTCAGTTTATTACCCGGACACACAAAAAGCATAAATCTCAACGGAAATAACACTAAATACTTAAAAATCTCCATTTTATGGCGAAACATATGTTGCAGCAATAATAATTTGCATAAATTAGTTAATACGCTCGGTTTCTGTGGCAAATCAACAGCAGCAACACCAGCAACAACAACTGGCACCACAACAATTTCTAAAACTGCTTTTGACATTGTCCAGGCGAATAACGAGAACAGCAAATTCTGGCTTAAAAATCAATTAAACAGTATTTTTTACAGCCAGGCTGCCGGAGTCCCAGACTGTTGTAAGAGTAAAACCAAAGCCAAAAGCAGCCGAGATTTGGGGCGTCAGCTGTTCCAAAGCTTGTTTTTGTTATCGTTGCTGTTGTTGTTGCTTGCACATTTAACAATTTAAATTAACGCCAATGGTGTCACTTGTGTGTGTGTGTGACTATAAAATGTGTTTTGTGCTTAACGTTGTTGGCACCCCCCCCTCTCCCACCTCTCTAAATGCGGGCAAAGGACTGGACCAGAAGACACACACGGGGAGACACAGGCTCGTTTCGAACTTGGTGTGAAAACAACAACTGGGGCGTATTTTGCTGTTGGCGCCGCATTTCGGACACCATTTCGGACACCATCATCGTCTGCTATGCATGTCGCCAACATTTACCATGGCCACCGAACCCGCATCTGACCAACAAACAACATACACACATGTAGAGGAAGGGGGAGAGGGGGAAAGGACACTCCCAGCAGCAACGCCTCTAATTTTAGCATTGAACTGAATCCCAGCTTTAGTTTAATTAAGGCAACAACTAGCCAACCAAAGCGAGAGAAAGAGGTGAGAGAGAGGGGGGCGAGAGACACGGAGACGCGACAGCTCCGCAACGTTGACTCAACTAATCGCACATCCTTCCGCATAAAATGTTCAGCAAATGCTACCTCTCTCTCTCTCTCTCTCCCACTAGCTACTTTTTATACCCTTAACCTATAAAATGTGTAAATAAGGGTATAATGGTTTTTGTGCAAATGTATGTAACAGACAGAAGGAACCATCTCCGACCATATGAAGTATATATATTCTTGATCAGCATCAATAGCCAAGTCGATCTAGCCATGTCCGTCAGTCCGTCTGTCTGTATGAACGCGTAGATCTCAGAGACTATAAAAGCTAAAGACTTTAAACTTAAATCTTAAGCTCACTCTTAAGCAAATTATCGATAACACTTCTGGTTTCCGATATACACATGTTATCGATAACAGAAAAAACTAGAATTTTAAAATTGTAAAAATGAAGTTTGAAACTATGGATGAAATAATGAACATTTACAAAAAAATTTGATCAAAATCGGTTAAGAAACACAGGAGATATCTCAGTTTAAAGTTTGGTCATATTGATCACTGGGTTAATATACACATATGGGGCTAAGGGTATGTCCTAGTCGGGATTTCTCGACTGAAGCCTTCTTACTTGTTAATGCTCTTCTGCTGTTTGGGTCATAATGCTTATCAAGAGAAGCTTGTATCAAGATTCTCAGTTGAACTTATCATTGCTCTTAGCTTACCAAAACTTGGACCAAAACTTCACTTTAATGTATAATTGTTGTTAATGTTTAGGGTATCTGCTAGTCGTTCACACCCTTATCGTCTCCTCATATGTTGTATTGCGCTGGTTTTTAGGTGTTTTGCCTCCCCGTTTGCTGTAACGTGATGGCTTTAATATCATGGGCTAGTCTTTGGCCACAGACGCCCCAGTGTCGCCGTCGCCGACGCCGCCGCCGCTAAGCGAGAGCCACAATTTCAGTCCCAGACCTCTAGGACCCCCCTCAACCCTCTTAACCAGTCCCTGAACGCCGCTTGCAGCATGGCTTATCTCAGCTGCTTGTTGTTGTTGTTGTTGCCGAGCGTCCTTTGTATACATTTAATTTGTGTTTTGTTATTTACATTAACCGACCGAAGGCAACAAGCAAAAGCAGAGACTGCCCCCTCCACCCCCTTCCAACCCCTTTACGGCTTTTTGCCTACACCCAACGGTAGACTTCTTCTCCCTTGGGTTGCTTTTGCTTTTAGCACATTTTCCATTCACACATACATATATGTTGTGTGTGTGTGTACGACGTTGGCCATGGTCAAAACATACCAGTTGACCCAACTGAATGCTGGACAGGGTGCGGGGGGGTGTGGGTGTCTTTTTATGTGTGCTACGTGCTCAAAATAAATTTTGAAATGTGTTAACGAAACTATTTGACATTTAATTAGTTTGTGAGTTGCATGCATAAAGATTTCGAAAGCAGCAGCAGCAGCAGTTGCCACGATTCAATTTAAGGCGCCCCCTTAGTTAATAGATGCTGCAACATTATAATTAACGTAGCTCAACCCAAAATACGAGATACATATGTATGTAGTTAGTGTTAGGCCTTGCCACTTGAGCCAGCTAATTGCTTAGTCGCCTCTGTCGTCTCGCTTCCAAAACGTGACTCACCTGTTGCCGCGGCTAATGATAGAAACGTGTTCAAAATGGCACGCTCGCCGCCAGAGCCATCAGCCAGCACGGAGTTAAAGCTGGGCCAGTAGACCCACAGGAAAGTCGTACCGATCATTGCAAAGATGTCCGACGTATAGTTGGCGCCCTCATGCTTGCCAGCATCGTTCTGGTCGCTGGCTGGACGCAGCATTAGAGCCACGGCCAGGCCAAAGTAGGCCCCGAAAGCGTGCACAGTAATGGAGCCGCCACAATCGCAGATCTGTAACGAATCAATAGTAAATGGGACTTCTTTACAGCCTTTCGCAAACTTACGCTCAACACATTCAATGCCAGGTATTCATTGGCTGCAAACAGTGCAATCTCAAAGATGGACATGCACAGTAGTTGAATAGGCGTCGTCCTGCCAAGCAAAGCACCCATGCTGATTAGTGGCACAGCGGCGGCAATGTCTGCATCAATAATGTTCTCCAGCGAAAGGCTGCAAACGAAACCAAAGGAAACCTTGAGACTTTCTCCCTTCTCCCTCCTACCATTGCCTTTGAAAAGTTTAAGTAATTGCATGAATTCATTACATCTTGAGGAGCTTGTTTAATTTCTTTAACTTGTTTGCTTTTGGGCGCATTGAAGCGCACATTCTCAACAAGGACACATCGTCCTGTGACTAGCCTTGGGCATTCCACCTCCATACCATCGCCTCCTCTCTCGCCCCCAAATGCAATTAATTAATGGCCAAATGCGCAATTATTTGTACCTGATCTGGCCACCTTCCATGTGCAGGAATCCCTTCATGAGTATGGACCACTGCACCACAAGGGCGGACATGAAGAGTGTGTAGCCTGTGGCGCTGTATCCATATTTACGCAGAAAGGTCATCAGAAATCCAAAGCCAATGAATATCATAACCTGAATGTCCTGGAACTCTGTAAATGCAAAAGTGAAGTGGGTTGAGGGGTCAGGTTAAGTAGGTGGTTGCATTGTGTGTGGGTGGATGGGTGGTGGTGGTATGCAAACGCCTTGGCACGCTTATTAATTGAGTCAAGCCGTTTCAATTAGTTGCCCAATTGTCTGCTGCCAAAAGTCAATTGCATTGAGATTGATGTCACCAACGCTTGGGGAGATACAGGGAGAGAAAGTCTAAGGCTTTGGCAATTCGCATTTGGCACTTGGGAGCCATGTGTGCACACATCTCTGTATCTCTGGATGTGTGTGTGTGCGGGTGCAATTAGTGTGAAATACGGTTTAATTTATTTATTATGAATTGCAACAAGTTGTTTACAGACGCATTTGCATAAATTGAAATTAATGACTTTAATTATTCATTTGTATATGTGTGTGTGCGTGTATCGTAACGGGTTTTGGTTATTTTTGGGCTTTTTGTCGTCGCGCTTTGGCAAAAAGTAATTAATGCAATTGCTGCCTCGGGACTTTTCAGACTATGCCAAAAAGAACTTTATTTATTTATGAGCCGCCAACACTTGGCAGACAAGAGGGACTAAAAACAACAACAAGACAAGTAAAGGAGTTTGGGTAATAGCCTCAACAACAAGGATTAACTGACTTTGGTTGCTTTCCCATAATTAATATTATTGTTATGACAGTTTTTACGTTTGATTCGAAGGCGTAACAACATTTATCAGCTTGTAAAGTCCCCATTGATATATATATGTTTAGATCATAAATTCTTATCAGCCTTAGATGTCACGCAATCTCATCAAGACACAAGTGTCGATATCTACTTGTCCCCCCCCTGTCCCGCCTCGTTTGACTGACAGCCTCAAACAAAGTCCGTTTTCCCCACGCGCAGATAAAATGCCAATCTTGTGGACAAGTTACTCAACTCGGACTCGGGGCTGAGTGAATAGCGGTCAGATATGCCTAATGATATGCCTTTTGTCTACCCCCCTACTGTCAATTAACTGTTGATTAGTGTATCATCTGACCCTCTCTCTAACTATTTATAGAACGCCGTGCACACATGACAAATGACTAAAAAAAAATTGGGGCTTAAAAATTCGCAAAAGCTTTCACACTTTTGTCTTTTGTGTCTCGTCAATGGCAGAAACTAGATAAAGCTAATTTGGTAATGAGCTAATAACTGGATTAAAATTAATGCACTTTAATAATAAATGAGTAAATAATCATTATTGATTTTTAGCACATTAAAGGGTATAGCAAAGTCTCTTTTGTTTGCCCTCTCTCACTTGATTTAGCACCCTGGGTCGCACTATGTTGCAAAATTTAAAGCAGTTGAATTGTATGTGGTGCAGTTGTGGTTGTGGTGGTGGTGGCTATGGCAGGAAATTATAGCTACTCACGCGGATATTTTGAAACGTGTTCGTTTGCTGATCCAGTGTCTTGAGCATCGAGGGGCGCTGGCAAAGCGGACTTCTCGTAGCGCACAAAAAGCCAGAATAGCGCCAAGAAAATTATTTGCACAATCATCAGGACAACGTAGCCCGAGACTTTACCCGCCGGCGAATGCATCGTGAACGGTGAACGCAAAAAAAAATGAAGTCGCTTGGTGAAGTTGCTTTTCAAAATCCTTGTCGTAGTCCTTGCAGCACGCGTGTGAATACGCCAAGGAATTAGAAGCTAGACAGGAAGTTCACTCTATCTCTCTGCCTCGCAAATATTTGTGCACTTTTTAGTTTCACACACACACACACACAAACACAAACACTAGCACACACACGCGAATGTTGGGGTGGGTGAAACAATTGCACGATCTGCTGTCGGTGAGCGCAATGCGCGTACTGATGCCCAACGCTGTGTGCGAGGAACGTAAGTAAGTTGAAAAGCTCGAGTTGCTCGAAACGTTTAGCTGTTGTTGTTTTGCGGTCAACGGGGCGTATGTGCGACGACGATTTATTCGCATGATATAACTATTTGATTTAATTTGCCGCTGCTCCCTCTCGGCTTGCTGAATTATTTAGAGCTGCCTTTACCCCATTTCGATTTCGATAGCGTATAACCATTGTGTATAGCATTGGCTTGTCTGCGGCAAGCGGCGTGCGGCATGCGGCATGCGGCCTGCAACGGTTAGGTATTTTATTTTAAATTGTTTTGTTTAACTGGCATTCTAATTTCAATTTGCAATCGTTATTCGACTCTCCACACATGGTATATTGATTCCATGCAACTTTGATGTGGCTGCAACCTGCTTAAACTTTGATATTCCGACTGGCCCCAGCAATAGTTTATTTTAACAAGATAAGCGAAGCTAAGCACTTGCTATAGAAATACATATGTTGTACAAATAATCACATTGTTGTCTTTTGCTTCTCGCCACAAATTAATTAGCACGCTGTCAACAACAATTGTCCATAAAGTGCTCCCCCAACAACAACAACAACAGCAACAAACTGCGCAAGTGGAGCAGGCAGCTGATCAGAAACGAATGATGCCAAGTTTCATCACCCGTCTCCCTCGGCCATTAATAGTTTTTAGTAGTTTAGTGCGAAATTAATGGGCCACAATAATAATAATAATAATAATGTGTGACTCACACATCTATGCAAAAAGCCGACAATTTGTTTTTGGTTAAATCGAAATTCATGGAAAGACTTTCGTAGACTTTGTGCGTGCCTTTTAATATCTTACAAGCGTATTCCAAATAAAAATCAAAGGCACACCCAAAATATTCTAGATGAGATAAGCAATGTAAACTGTGATTTCTCTCGCTCTCTTCCAAATATTATTATCTAAGATGATAGCAGCTTATGATTAGATTTTGGAATATGTTTTGCACCTACTATTTAGTCAAGAAAAAGATTACTTCACTATCTTATCGGACAACAGATTATACAGATTTTTATCTCATTTGTACGATTCGGTACTTAAATTTGCATATTTGTGATACGAATCAACAGCGTTTAACTAATTGCCAAAGAAAATATCATACGAAATTAAAAATAAGTGTTTAAAAAAAAAACTTCCCACACATATTTCTCTCCTCTCTTTCACCCACTTACCAAAAGTACGAAGGTTGAGGTTGGGGCTGCTGGGGCGTATGATTGATATTTATTTTTTCAACAAACACAAGCACCTGTGTTAAAATTGAAATTCTCATGGCAGCACAACAACAGCAACAACAACAGCAAGAAGTAAAGCAAAGCAGAAGCAAAACCGAGAAACCGACATAAGAAAATGTGTGAAGTTGGCGCAAAAACCGCAAATGTTGCCAGGCACGCGCTGGTAAACGCTCCTCAGATCTGTGCAACCGACAACAAGAACACAAACAACAGCAACAGATAAAAAGGAAAAGTGAAAAAAAAATGGAAAGTGGTAGGGTGGAGGGTAGAGAAGGGCCATTTGTGTTTGTTCGTTCGTTTTGTATTGCTGCCTACGATGACGATACATACTTGGGAAGAAATTTGCATCCGCAATCACTTTAAATGTTTCCGTTTGAATACGCAAATAAATCGAAAAGGATTTCCAATGAATGCTTATGAGTGTGTCTTCTTCTCCTTCACGTGCTGCACAAGCTGCAAACCCTTGTTAATGTTGTTGTTTACAACAAGTGTACATGGCTAAATCCGGGCCAAAGCACAACAAACAGCATAACAAAACAAAACCAAACCAAACACAAAAAAAACACAAAAAATATTGATAACATTGTAAAACGACTGCCAAACTGTCAGCTGCTTTCTTGCATCTTGCAACCGTCTACTAGAACTCCTGAATTCCATTCAAGCTGTGTGTGTTTGTGGGCCACAACAAAAATTCATACGTTTACATGTTTATGCTTTGGGTTTTATGCTGAGCCATAAATAAATATGAGCGAGTGTTCTGGCAGCGGGTCAGCAATGTTGACGATATGTTGATAAACTTTAACACTACACACAAGCACAGCCCAGAGACCGGACACACACACACACAAAGGTAGCAGCAGACAGCAGCAGAATCTAAACTTTGTTTCTTTGCTTGGGAAAATCCGCTCTTGGTTCAATCCATAATATATAGGAGAACTTAAGTTCCAAATCTAAAGTTTCAAGCCCTTATCTGAGATCAACGTCTTCATACGCATTTTATGAGTTTAGGGTATAACAAGTAAGAAGACTCTTATTGAAAAATACTAGCTTGAAAATGACCTTAACCTATCTTATAGAATCTTTCGCATCCCATAGCTTCGTCAAACCGATTTTTACATGCAATATCTCAAAGTCTTGTTTTCTGCTCTCTCTTATAGCCTCTAGAACTCCGATTTGAACTTGATTTTCATTCACATTATAGGGTCTGAGATGCACAACTTTGCACATAACCATTATACCCTTTTTTACCCATTGTATGAGTTCAGAGTATACAAAAAAAGAATATATTATAAGACAAGCAACAACAACATAGCAATAACCACATCATCGCATCTCTCGTGCAGGACGAAGTCTTTTGTGTGGCTTTGTTATGCCAACCAAAGTATCCTTCAGCTGGCTGGCTGGCTGGCTTTGCCTGGGCATTTGTATTGCCGGATTTGCCCTCTTTTGGGGGTATTTCGGCAACTTGGCTCCGCTACACAAATTTCGACGGTCGCCAATTCCCGGCCCCCCAACTCATTGTCCCTGCCGCCTGCATGTGTGGTGTTGCTGCTGCTGATGCTGCTTTTGCTACTGCGGGTGGGTTGCGCCTAAACGATTTGCTTTTTGTCTGTTTTGTGTCAATTTGAAATCCGCTTTGGTTATGCGGCTGCAGCGGCAGCTTCCCCTTTCCACTTCACTTCGTTGTCGCGCGTTGCCCTGGCAAAGCTTTACTCTGCGGCAATTGTTAGCATTTTACAGCTCTACTTGGCTGCCATGGCAGCATTCGGGAGTAGAAGCTTCAGTTGTAGCTCTAGCTCAAGTGTCGTCGCTGGGGGATTTATCAATTGCGTTTATAACAAATTTCGATTTGTCAGCGCAAAGCGGGTAACTTGCAACTTGCAACTTCGCAGCATCGTAGCATCGTAGCCAAGTGCCGTTAAGCGCGCTCGACTGCCGCAAGTGGCATCAATAGCAGCAGCAGGAGATGCCACTGTTGCAGCCACTGATCACAGATGCCAATACAAAACGGATTCTTGTGAATAGTAGATGCATTAATTTTTTAGCTGCAATCTGGCTAAATCGTCAACACTGACATCTAGCTTTTATTTACAATGTCGCTCAAAAGTCTGCTGTGAAATTGGGTAAACTTCAATGCAATTTGCGTATCAGCCTTAAGTTATGCCACACTGTGGCACTAGATAGCAAGAGTTTGGGTCAGTGGTGGGCATCCCTTTGCTCACGTTACTCAGACTACTCAATCCGTTATTTTGTGTAGCGTCGATACAACAACTTTTCACGCTGCGAGCAACTGATTTATGACCCCCAATAAAACTAAACAACCAACAAACACACAGAAAATGCTCGAGTTTTGACTGTCAAACGTAGGGTTCATTTGTTAAAATTTCTGACCTCAAAATCATTTTGTCTCCTGTGTGAAAAAGTACAGGTTGTTTTGGTGTGATTAATAAGTAAATAAACAGTAGATTTTGAAAAACTAATGAATTTCTCTAAGTGTATAATTTTTTTCTCATTGAAAACAACAACAAAAACACAGATATTTTTATGGTGACGAACAGAGTAATAAATGTGTTCATTTTCCTTTAATTTATGACTTAAGAAGTGTAGTGCTGGCAATTGCAAATTCTGTGCCCACTACTGGTTTAGGTTAAGACCAGTTTGAGTTGACAACACAAAGCGTCTCTATTAAAATAGTTAAGACAACTTTCAATCTGTTTCGACTTAAAGACGAAACATGTGCATGAGATAAAAGACAAACTGGATCACAAAAATCAGAGACACTAAATAGTAGCATCAATAAAAATATCAAAAGCTAAAACTATACAAAGAAAAAGAATAATAAACAAAGCAAGCAAGCGCCAGCGGGTCGATTAAAATTAACATATTATTTGTAACAAAATAAAGTTTATTCGATTTATTGATAAGAAAACGAAGTTAGAAAAAAAACGGCAAGAATTTAAGTAATGCGGTTTGTTGAATGAAGGCGAATCTTTGACGTATGCATGTTTGGGTACAAAAGTAGTATTTAAATATATTTGGGTTTTGTTATGGTAATTGTCTTAACTCAATGACAACTCGTATGCGTATTAGTACTTCCGGCTTTTAGGCAATGGATGTGGCATGCGATGTTGGCGCCGGCTGCACAGCAGGTTGTACGGCAGGGTTGACAACGGGCTGTGCTGGCTGCACCGGCTGCACAGGTGTGGGATCATGTGTGGGTGCTGGTGTATAGGTGCTCGCCTGCTCCGGATCCTTGTCCAGGATCACTTTGTACAAGATAAAGTAGAGAGCAGCGCCCAGTATAAGTTCAGCAACGGCTACACACGTAACCACTGCCCAGCCGGGAATAGCAAGTCCATCTAAAGATATTATAGATTAGTATTCTGTACGCTCATAAAGTCAATTCCAACTTACTAAAATATCTGCGTGTTAGAGTTCTTCGTCCGCGATTCACTCGCCGCGTTGCTTCTGTTTCCTGCATACAGCAGGCCAAAAGAACTGAAAAGAACAAAAACCGAAAAAATGATTGTTTAGCACCTTGTCAAAATACATATTTATCTGAAGTTCGCGAACTCTGTGTGTATGGATGTGTGTGGTCCATCATCAAACAGAGCGAAACACTACGGCTAGAACGGAACTCATTGAAAGCAACGATAACCATTCATCAAACAGCGATGACGAGAGGTAGAAAGAGTTGTTTAAATATTAATAATTAATTATTAAGAAAAACATTTAACAACAAAACCAAACAACAACAACCACAAAACGATCTTTTCGAGTCGCGCGCGCTTCAAACGATGATAAATCAGATAAGCACTTGAGCCAATGAGTTGGTGGAGAGTAGGGGGGAACAACATAATGTTTTAACATATAAACTGCTATTGTTTCATTGCGGATGTCAGTTTTGATTATGAACATTTTTTTTTGTTGTTGTCTTGTCAGAATTCATTTGTTGTTGTTAGTTGGTTAGTTGACATTCGGCATTTGTTTATTGTATTTTTGTGCGTATCAATTTAATTATCGACTAAACATTTAAAACAAATAAATCGCTATGGAGAAAGAGACCACATGGAATAAGCGCAACAACAACAATAGCAATGGATGACCGCTAACCGAAAACTAATTGTTTTTTCCATATTTCAATAATTTATACGGTGAAATAATTATTGAGCTTAGGCCACATCCGGTATTAGTAACGCAGCAAAATGCTTCGTACAGCTTAAAGCCCATCAAATATTTATATTAAATTGAAATGTAAACGTAAACATATATTTCCGAGAATTAAATCAACAATTGTAATTGAAGTTATTGTATGAACAATATTTAACTTTAATATTTCGTTGCCAAATAATTTGTTAACCTATTACTCATTACAAACAAACACGACGATGAGTAAACCAAGCTTATCAGCTTTGATATCGCAAGGTAACATTGATAAGCGCACATTCTTGTAGAGTTTTTGTAGCTTATGACACACTAACGGTTTGTTACTCATTCACTTTTCTTTTAATACAATATTATTAAAGTTTAGTCATTAGCACTTTGCACACATTCTCTTTCCACTCTGTTGTGATCTTTGTAGCCATTAAAAACTTGCAATGATTATGCGGTGGAGAAAAACTTTACCTAGACATATCACCAAGTAGGTGGAACACTTCTTGGGCAACATCATTTTGTTAGATGGATTTTCGTGTAGTCGTTTAGTTTGTATCGTGCACGTCGCTAACTGCAAATTGGAACTGAAATACTGTGCGTGATTTTGCCGAGCGGCAGGTGCCAGTATCTTATCAGCCATTGTTATACTACTTGTTAGATAAGATAAACTTAGCTGAGAGTTTGCGCAATGCAAACCTCAAGCCCCAAAGATAAAAGACAAAATTGTTTTTGTTTGTTTGTTTTTTTTTTTTTACATGTTTTATTATTATCTTTTTTTTTTGTACTGGAACTATTCGTAACTCATTCTCATTGACTAATACGCTTAGGGGTATAACTTCAGATGAGATTGCCAAAGCTTCTGCAGAGCTGTTTTGCTGGCAACCTTAGATCCTGTGTGGGTGGGTGGAGCTTCTTAGTGGCGACGGAGCTTCAGACGACGGACAGTCTTGTAGCGGTAACCATCATCAGCAACGATGGTTGACTCAGCAGGCACATCGATCACAGCATCAGCAACTGGGGGCAGGTACTCTGAGGACAGCTCGTTGACATCACGACGACGACGACGAACCACACGACGGACTGTCTTGTAACGGTAACCATCATCAGCCAGAGGAGCGCTTTCCTGGACGGGAGCCTCAATGGCGATTTCCTGGCTGGCCTCAGCAACTGGGGGCAAGTATTCGTTGGACAGCTCGTTGACATCACGACGACGACGGATCACACGACGGACGGTCTTGTAACGGTAACCATCATCAGCAAGGACGGCGGACTCCTGGGCGGGGGCCTCAACAGCGATTTCTTGGCTGGCCTCAGCAACAGGGGGCAAGTATTCGTTGGACAATTCGTTGACATCACGACGACGACGGATCACACGGCGGACGGTCTTGTAACGGTAACCATCATCAGCAAGGACGGCGGACTCCTGGGCGGGGGCCTCAACAGCGATTTCCTGGCTGGCCTCAGCAACAGGGGGCAAGTATTCGTTGGACAACTCGTTGACATCACGACGACGACGGATCACACGGCGGACGGTCTTGTAACGGTAACCATCATCAGCAAGGACGGCGGGCTCCTGGGCGGGGGCCTCAATGGCGATTTCCTGGCTGGCGCTCAGCAACTGGGGGCAAGTATTCGTTGGACAACTCGTTGACATCACGACGACGACGGATCACACGGCGGACGGTCTTGTAACGGTAACCATCATCAGCAAGGACGGCGGACTCCTGGGCGGGGGCCTCAATGGCGACTTCCTGGGTAGCGGACTCAGCAACTGGGGGCAGGTATTCGTTGGACAACTCGTTGACATCACGACGACGACGGATCACACGACGGACAGTCTTGTAACGGTAACCATCATCAGCAAGGACGGCGGACTCCTGGGCGGGGGCCTCAACAGCGATTTCCTGGCTGGCCTCAGCAACTGGGGGCAAGTATTCGTTGGACAACTCGTTGACATCACGACGACGACGGATCACACGACGGACGGTCTTGTAACGGTAACCATCATCAGCGAGGGGAGCACTTTCTTGGACGGGAGCCTCAATGGCGATTTCCTGGCTGGCCTCAGCAACTGGGGGCAAGTACTCGGAGGAGAGCTCGTTGACATCACGACGACGACGGATGACGCGACGGACGGTCTTGTAACGGTAACCATCATCGGCAAGGGGAGCGCTTTCCTGGACGGGAGCCTCAATGGAGATATCCTGTGAAGCCTCAGCTACAGGGGGCAGGTATTCGGAGGAGAGCTCGTTGACATCACGACGGCGACGGATCACACGACGAACGGTCTTGTAACGGTAACCATCATCAGCGAGGGGAGCACTTTCTTGGACGGGAGCCTCAACAGCGATATCTTGGCTGGCCTCAGCAACTGGGGGCAGATATTCGGAGGAGAGCTCGTTGACATCGCGACGGTGGCGCAGCTTGAGGCGACGCACGGTCTTGTAGCGGTAGCCATCATCGCTGAGCACACCCTGTTCAACTGGGGCATCAACTGACTCGGCGACAACTTCGAGGTTGTTGTCGACTGGCGGCAGGTACTCCGTGGAGATCGATGTGGCCGCAGCAGCTGCGATCACAGCGAAGGCAATAACAAAGAATTTCTGTGAAAAGAACGCAAGGCAAGAATTTAATATAATCCTGTGTGTGTATGGTGTTCTCGATATGTTGTGCTTCAATCGAGGATGCTTAACTAACCATTTTCAAAGATGCTCCCAGACGATGCGTGTCTATGAGATTAATCCAAATTTGATTCTGATTTCAAACCAGACCTTACGACACTATTTATACACAGACTTTGCGAAAAAAAAGTTCTCGCCGGACAGCAGCGGCATCGACAGCAGCAACCATTCACTTTAGAGACGATCCATAATGAAACCGGTTACTGATGATGAGAGATCCATGCGGCAACTACCGCATAATAGATAGTTGGCTGATTCGATGTCGATCGGCCGCCACTTCTTCAACTTCATTGATGGCCGGCATTAGCTGCGCTTAGTGGTTTGTCTTGTCTAAAATGCTATTGTCAAAAGTATTTCAAGACGCGCACATCAATTGTACTCATCTGCTCATCTGTCGGCTATTCGCTATTTTCCATATGAAACATATAATAAAATAAAAAACATTTAGAGCTAAAACAATCGAAAGACTTCTCCAACAACAACGTAGAACAATTTTTGGATTTCTTGTTTGGCAGAATCAACAATAGTCGAGGGCTCTTTGCATTCTTCTCGTGAGCTTTAATCGTCTCGATTATTTGTATCACATTATGGACATTAAATAGTATGTTGCATATGAATTGAGCTTGATTTCAATGACTCCACGCCTGGTAATTGCAAGCGGAAGTTGTCGTTGTTGCTTCATGATTGTTTCTATTGTTGTTATCATCGTTAGATAGTTTATTGACTGATGGACAGCTGCTCATCTTTTTTTTTATTAATATTTTTGCTTTTATTTTTAATTTTGTTCAATTTTGGCGACTCTTGATGAACGCTTAAGGCCAAGTCGTATGTGTGTGTGTGTGCCATGATGGACTTGAGTGTTGCTATTTTCGGTTACGCCACATTAGGCGGCTATTAATAGCCAGGTGATATAATAGATCTTTCATTTTTTTCGTGTATTATAAAATATGCTTTTCAACGGCCCGTGGCAATTTAAATTTAAATTTAAAGCTTGCGCTGCTCCAATTGCTCACAAAACACGCAATAAATCTCTTGAATGTTTAGATAGCTGGCTAAAACGGATTATCATCATCGTCATCATTATCATATTGTTCAACAACAACAACCACCTCGGTCAACTTATGTAGGCGTCTGTTGTCGCTTAGAATGTTAAGAAGCGAATGTGGGGTCCATTAGATGAGAATGTTTTCAAGCACAATCGAGATCAAGTTGGATCGTTCAGATCTCGTTTGTGGGAATACATTTCTGGTGCGCAGACCTTGACTAAACTGTTATAGCGCTTCCAATCTAAAATAGAAAAAAAATCGTCTAGTATGCACTTGATACAGAGTCATACGTTAACAACGAGCTTAAATCGATGTTGAAATAACATGCTCCCATTTTCATTTTTGTCATTTATTCATTTGTAAATGGCGCACATAAAAAATATATATATGTGTGTGTAAATTCAACCATTGCTATACAGTATTCTGCATATTTAATTTATATCTGGCAATCAACATCATCATCAAAATGCCACTCGTCCTTCCCACATCCCGTCGCCGCTCCGCGTTGCCCCAAACCAAACGCGGAAAACGGACAAAAATAAATACATAGAATCGCAGTTCGCTTTCGGCCATTTCCTGGAAGCGACGACTCCCATAGTTCGCAAATAAAAAAACAGAAAAAAATAACTCAAAAATCGAAAGTATATCTGCATGCACATACATATGGTATGTGTATGTATGAATGATGCCAAACAGGTCAGTATCGCAGCACATGAATAAAGGCAGTCCTCAGTGTCAGTTCCCCATTCCCATAACGTATGAAAGTCTCGTTGTGTGGCGTCGCGCATCCGGCCTCGAGGACGCCAGCGGGTCAATATTCAATCATCCAGCTGGCAGAGGCAGGCAGTGCCACGATTAATCCAATGCATCGGCGTTTGGGAGCATCTCAACTGCAAATACATCACGAAATTCGTCGAGTGGCCAGTGGTGGAGAGGATGCCTCGACGTTCGCTGGTCTTGTAAACGGGACAGTCGTATATCGGAAGGGTCTCGGCATCACCGCTGCCCCGTGGCTGCTCATCCGGCATTCTTAACACCGGACGCAGATAGATTACCGGCAGAGTGTCGAACAAAATTTTGGAGAAGGATTCATCCACTTCTTTGGTCTTGCGATTCCAGCGTGCTCCCTCGATGAAAATGCCCTAAGCGATAATATTTTGTTAACATTGGTATTAATATTAAACACGGTGTAAATGAAAAGGAAATGTGTAAAACTCAACCAGAAAAAGATAATAATATGAAAGTGAAAATTAAAACATGATTGAATTCAACTTAATAATGAACCAAATTAACGTGCTTCTTAATCTTAAAAGACGAAATGCTATTTCTCTTTCTTACTTGTATAAATTTGGTCTCATCATTTATCTCTTTTTGTTCCTAAACAGTTGGCATGTCAAATATTTAGTTATTCATTTGTAGACAAGTCTTTTTTTGATCTAGACAAAACTCTCCCATAACTTACCCTTATATAAGCGCCGACATCGGCTACTTGAGCTGTTTGTACCTCAAATTTGGTAACCGCAAACTCGATAGAGATCATATCGATTTGAAAGCGGTTCTTTCGCGAATAGTTTTGCAAAACGCCAGTAATAAATGATTGGGTAAAGTAGAAGCCAGAGATCCAATACACATTCGGCTCGCCGTTGTCGATCCAGTCCTGAAAGAAGGCCAAGCTGGACATAACAAAGCGAGAATGGGAAGAGAGATGAGTTATCTTATTTTCAATTTTGTTAATAAATATTAAATATTTGATCACAAAGGACGGACACAAAGCAGTGGAGCAGGAGCACACAAACAGCAACGTCCTTTGATGTCAATAGCAAATAAGATTTTCGTCATGAATGGCAGCAACAGCAGCAGCAGCATTGAATGACAACAACAAGTGAAAAGGGCATGAGAACAGTGGGGATGTATGGAGTGGAGTGTGTGTGGTGTATCACATATGAATGTTCATGTGTGCGATACACACATTTATTATATTTGCACAATTGCAGCAAAAGGAAGCACTCGCTTGGGATACAGGATACGGAATACATGGGACAACACAATGCCCCATTGATGGCTGAAAAAAATAGAAATGTGTCTTTCAACTCACCGTGCCAGCAAGTCGTTCACATAGCTGCCAAATGGCTTCAGCGATGGGTAGCTCTTCTTGAGCCAATCCGCTGGCAACTTGCCTATAATCATCGAGGCATGAGTGCGCTCCAGCTCCGGTATCATTGCAATCTGGCCCACCACAGCCTTGCCCACATTGATCAGGCTCTTGCGTATGTATGAGATTAGACGATTGAAGCGTATTAGCTCCTGACGCAGCACTGTATTCATTGAGTTCGTATAGATCACGGGATATGTCTTGGATACCTCAGCTATGTCGAATTCGTCGGGCAAACGCTTCAAGAGCTCTTTACATATGGCTATGGCCGGATCCTCCTTAGCACCGCCAGCCGAACTAGCCTTCACCGAGGCCATCAAATCGGTCTGGGTCAGCAGGACTCCGCTAATAAGCTGTCAGAGTTTCTATTAGTTATTGATAATGTAACACTAGTTAAAAGTTTTACCGCATTTGTTTCCTTCACATTGCGATTGATGTCCGCGTTCTCATGCAGACCATATACCTCGGGATGCGGGCTGAGAGGGAACGACTGAATGTACTCAATGGAGTTCAGTTTCGTGGGACTAATAGGCACTCGGTAGTTGCCAGACTGTGACAAAGCATATCTAGTCGCGAGGATAAACATTTAATTGATAAATCTGATGATATTACAATAAAAACTTACCCCTCCTCCTCGATGGTATTGCTATTGTAAATCATATTAAGCAGAGAGAGTATGAGGCGACGATCCTTGTCATCAGTGACACGTCCTCCGTAGTTGCACTCACCAGTTAGATAAACATGACCACGGAAAGGAATGCTATAAGTCTGAGCAATGAACATTTTCAGCTGCAACAGGGATATTCTGCAAGCGATAATACATATTAGATTGAAGAAGATCTATTATTAAGATAACTTACTTTAAGTCAGATTCATTGAACTCGTAGGGTATATTCCAGCCGAGGGGACCGAATTCGCGACGTTCCTGAATGACAGCATGGAAGAAGACTAAGGCAAAGACACCACGCGTCCAGCACTTGTTGGCCTGCTCGGAAAAGAGGAAGGCGTTCGTGAAGAACTTATCGCGCATTAGCGGATCCGATGTAAACGAGCGATGCATATTGGCACGCAATCCCTTTGGCGGCTCATTAGTCATCTTGACGGAGTTCTGCAGCACAGAGACGGGAAATACGGAGCTCGGATACGATGTGCACCACAATCGATAGTCACTGTTCGCACCATCTGTCAGTGTGGTGTCATTGCATATGCGCTCCAGGTCACCCATCCAGCTAAAGGCGACGTGACAGTTCTGTAGGACGACCCATTGGCCGTGACGTGCCGCCTCCGTGATCATCTTTTCAGCACGCGGTCCTTGACCCTGACCCAGCGAAATTGTTTTCAATCTAGACGACAAGCGGAATGGTGGCAAACAAACGCGCTTAGCATAAATTCACTTAAAAAGTAACAACAGAAAACCCCTCTTTCCCCCAAGTGAAGGACACCCAAACCCAAAGTACATGCAGATATCGGAACAAGGCGCACATGTCGCGCTTAATCGAAAACAAGCCAGAATCCCCAGCGCAGGTTTGCAGCCCGGCAAACAGCGACATGGACACGAAAATATGAGAAGGCCACTGTCTCCTTTTCTCCACCCTCTCAGCACGTTAATTAACTTACTTGTCGTACATGTTGCGTTGTTTGGCGAACATAAAGAGGCTGGCCATGGGATCGGAGCCAGCTGAAAGCAGAAACACCAGCGGTATTTTCGGCGAGCTATCCGCAAACGAGGCGCCCAAATCGAATGGCGGCGGCTCCACAAACGACTTGTCCAGGTTTCGTGTGATGAAAGCCTGTGTCCCCAAGCCAAGCCAAGAACAAAAGAAGAGAGATATATATTCATATATGTATGCCTGAAGCATATAGTCTTTTTATCTGTTGGGCACACTCACGCGAACTGCAGGCACCAGCTTGTCGGGCCGTAGGCTCTTCAAAACGATCAGATACAGCATTTCGCTGACCTGGTCATATGGCTCAGGCAGTGGCAAGTCCTGAGGATTCACAGCATCATAATAGTCGTGCCAAGCCTGCAAATTCTTTTGCATTTTCTCATGCACATTCTTCAAGCTGCAATAGTTATAAAATCGTAGCAATGAGTATTACGAGAAAGAAATCTTTCTAAATTACCCATCTAGATCACTGCAGCGAAATATGCCTGCCCATGCTTTGTCGGGCAGCCAGGCTTTGAGGGGATTGTCTATCGTGGTCTTGAAACCAATGCCGCCGGTAAGGAAGAACAAAAGCTCGTCCTTTTCTACACGACCCTGGGAGACGAGAATGCCCAGGCACATGACCAGCGAGATAACCAACTTATCCTTCTCAAAGAGTGAGCGACAGACATTCGTATAAATGGATTTGGTAAAGTAATCATTGAGATTGTTCAAACGCTCCGCAAGCACATTGGACTTGGGCGCTTTGAGTATGGTATTCACAAAGAGATTCAGGAACCAGGCCAGCGAGTATTGATACATAGGATCCACATTGGCCAGCTCGCTGATGCAGAAGAACAAAATGGCCGAGTGTTTGGACACAGGAATATATTGCTGGCGTGCAGCATCGATTTCTATTTCGGTGGCCACCGCGATTACCTGTTTTTCCTGTATGTCCTCGGACAGGATTTTACTGGAGGAGAGTATGTTGATGGCGTTCTCATCCTCCAGGACATTACCCTCCGAAGTGGATAGCACCTGTAAGCACACAAATGTTTCCAGTTAATTGAATTGTCATTGGCCAAGACAGAGGAACATAAATTGTTTGTTCAACTCTAATTGAATCGTTGTTGCAAACCGAAAAAAGGATGCTCAATACAAAACACATTTATTATAAAAGCCCGAAGCACACACACATAGCAGACTGCACACAATGAAGAGGGGGAGAGTGTGGAGGGACTTACCTCTAATATCTTGGATTCAATGGTGTACAATGCATCACGATTCCTTGCGGATTCAATAATCAATTGTTCCTTCTTCTCTTGCAAATCGGGACGCTCGTGTGCCACTACAATCGCCAGCAATTGTTCGCGTAATCCTTGTTCCGTTATCATGAAATTTAATACTGTTACCTAAACACAGAAAAGGAGATAGATAGAGGGACGCATGTAGAATGGGCAAAACTGAAACTCAAAATAAACACACAATGTGCCACACACACACACATAGAGAAAGAGAAAAAAATAGAAGCAGTAGAAAAAAAAGGACAAAATGTGCTGACAACAGTTGCAGCATAAAAAGCAATGGAAACGCCAACAGAAGCGAAATTCTGGAAAATTTTATAAACACACGCCATCGAGAGCAGGACTAGGACAAACGAACAGTAGTGGAGTGTGGGGCTGGACTGCTAGTTATGCGGAAGCCAACAGACAGCAGCCAGCCTGGCACGTACATCAATAGGATGTCCTCAACATCCTAGTCGTCGACGTCGTCGTCGTCGTCATCGTCAATGCCATCGAAAATTTGCATATTGCGAGCGCCTGCTGCGCTGCAGCGCATTTTCCAAATATCAATTTAAGTTCGTCGTTTTATTACACAACACACTCTAACGTCATCATTGGCTTGGCTTGCCACAAACTCCAGCAGCAGCCGCTGCTATCCCTTTAGCCCCTTTGGGCTCCTCGCTGCATATGTCAACTTACCATAACCATCACTTCCGGCGGATAATGCGGATTGCGCAGACAGGTCGTTATGTAAAGACGAAAGTCGGGATTGTATTCTATCATTGTGTCGCCACTTCTTATGAACAGCCCACCCTTGTGTTTGATTATGTTCTTCTCCAATATGGGTGTCAGATTCGAGTCCAGTTTTTCGCCTTATCAAATGTTAAGCATTTGTTTAAAAGCTTTTCTCAATAGGATATACTACTCATTGTATGCCCTGCAACTTACCCACATTCTCAATGAGCACGGGTTGTCCGTAGGTTAGCGCTAGCTCTAACACTTGCATATAATTGGAATCACTTTGCTTCACCACTTTAAGATTATTGTTCTTCTCCATATTCTTAATCCACTTGTTGGCTTGCACTGGTATTAATGAAATTTTAATATAGGCTTTTAGTGAGCTTCTAAAAACTTACCCTGTGGATCGATTAGTAAGGAGTAACGACTAGAATTAGTTACAATAATGCCATTCTCCACGGAAAAGTTATCGGCTGGAAGTCCAGCTAGCGACCAGGCACTTATCGTCATTGGATGACCCAGTGTGGTGGCCAACGAGAATGTTTCACTGCTGGGTATATGCCGGCGAGTGCAGACCGCATTCCACTCATCCAGAATGTTAACGCGATACTAGGAATTGTTAAAAATAACAACATAAACGACATTCTAACAACACACACATATACAAATTGCTAAACGGGTTGAGGGTTGACTGGCCTCTCTCTACCTCGTTTTGGAGGGGGATTGGGATAGGATATTAACATGTCAGCATTTGTGCATTTTATGCAAGCTCCTCTTAGAAAATAAACCCCATACACTAAATTCATTTATATGTGTATGTAAATGCATATATGTATGTGTGAACTATGTAGTATAAAAATGTCACGTCAGCCGTAAAACTAAACGCGGATGGAGGGCGGAGAAATTGAAAAAGCAACGCGAATAGCAATAAAAAAAAAATGAACAAAAAAGTTAGAGATAAAATGAGAGAATGCCAGCACTACGAAGTGTTGATACTCTGCTTTCTACAAAAAAAAAACAACTATTTGATTTTTGATTCCTATTCCTATCTCTATGATATCGGTACGTAATTGTTAAGCATTACTTTTATTCTAAGTTGTTAGGTTATGAGTCTGCCTTAGAGATGTCATCATGTTGTGTGGTTGCCATGTTTTTATACCCTGCCAAGTATAAACAGAGAACAAAAAGAAAACGAAAAAAACAAAAAGAAAATCAATGCAACGTGCTCATGCATATTAAAATCCTTTATGGAAACTCGCACGGGCAAAAGCACGGCCATTAGCTGTGATGCTGCTTCTGCAGAGATTTGAGCTTGCTTTTTTTTGCAGCACGTTAATGGAAAAGTGCAGCAAATGTTTGGCTAACTCACTCACCTCAGTGGTAAAGAAGCCCAGGTAGGCGGTGCAGCCACCAGCAAGCAATACATCACCAACAATATTGCTAATAGATTCATGCAGATTCTTGGCAGCCTCTGACCAGCGAGTCTTCTCACCACCAAGACCACCCAACAGCTTCTCAGCTCTGCAATGAGAGTTAGTTTAGAAAGGGTGATGAAAAGTCTTTTTAAAGCTTACCTTGTTAGTTTCTTTTCACAGTTCTCAATGTCGTCTTCAAGACGCTTCTTCTCACGCGATTTCTCCGCAAAGAAGTCGTTCAGTTTCTGTAGCTTGTCCAGAATGACCTGAAGCTCAGCACGCTTAGCATTGAGCTTCTCCATCTGAGAGGATAAGTCTCCTTCGGCCTCGGCCAGTGCCGCCTTCTTGGGCATCACAATGCGAGCAACCTTGTCGTAGACATCCATGGCACGCACCCAGCGGCAAATACCTTCGCAGGCCATGGATGCAGCCTTAATCTTTTCCGGCACAAAGTCACGATCGGCTATATACTTTTCACGAATCTTCTTGATAATGGCCGGTGGAATGTTGTCTTTGTCAAAGGTCTTTAAGGACTCTAGGAATTTCATGTCGCTCAGCATGCGCATCGATGGACCCCAGTAGTCTTCCACCATATGACCACTGGGATCAGGCTTACGATCAGGTTTAATGCCTTTCAGCACACACACCGCTTCCAGGGTTAACTTGACGCCGTATGGCGGATTCTTCATAGACTTAACCACACCGATATCGGCAGGCTTGAGTGTGTTTAGTGCTTCAAGAGCTGCCTCCATGGCTGGAATGGCCTCGGCTAAGTCCGTTTCGCAATCATCTTTGATAGCCTGGGCGGCAGCAGCTGCTTCATTGGCTGCAGCTTCATCAGCACCCACAACTTCCTTCTTCTTCTCTGCCTCTGCCGTCTCGCGCTCAATGTTTACCATAATGCGATCCGTTTCTTCGGACAACACTTTAAGCTTGGGCTGCAAATCGTAGAGATTTTCCTGCATTTCACCCACCTGACTGGCGGCAAAGTCTAGTTTTTCCAAGCCTGTGGTGTACCTATCACGCAATCTTGTGATCTCGTCCAGCTTGCGGGCATAGAAGGAACGAAAAGCCTTCAATAATTCCAGATAGGCTGAGGGCGTTACATAGTTGCGTCGACCCAGCTCCAGGTAGCACCTTTCACTGGCATCCACCACCGATTGATGAAAGTACATGACACAATAGACTAGATCCTGCTCCAGCTGAGTCAATTCACGATCCACCTCGCCCATCGTCTCACGCTTATCGCCCTCCTGGGCTACTTCCTCAGAGATGCGAGGAGTTTCCTCCTCCTCATGCGCCGTATTGAGGTGCATTGAAGTGACGAAATACGTGCCCACACGTGAAAGTGCCTCCTCTGGCCAGGGCATATACCAGTCGATGGTGCAACAGTTGATGAGCGAGGGATACACCCTAATGCGCTCCTTAAAAGACTCTCCAATGGGTGAGAAGGCCAGTGCAATATGCAATTGCTCCCTAATCCTCTCAATATAGTAGGCATACACCTCACTGGGCAGTGAGTCCAGCACTTTACCCTGCAGACGGAATGTGCAAAGACAAACATAAATAAACGTAAAGGTTTTTCATCATGCGAATTGCGAAGACTGAGTAAGGAAACTCTTACTCGTACTTACCACTTGCTTGGCCACATTTGACATATTCTCCATAATGGTTGCCTTGTCCTCGAGTTGATAGAGATTTGGCAAATCACCAGTATTAAGTACGCCATTGATATCCTCCACATAGCCCTCATCCGTTGCCTGTAAATATATACAGAAGTATCCCAGGGAGAATTGTCATTGTATCTGCATTTTCATACACATATCTCGTACAATGCAAATCCATGAGCTTTGCTTCTCTCTCCCACTCTCACTCTCTCTATGTCTGTTTCTGTTTGCGAAAACATTTTTATGCAATGCAGCCTTGCACCTGCAGCTAGGACATGCATTTTGCATTGGCTCTAAGTGCCATAGGATTTGATTCCACTCCCAGTCGATTGGGAGTTGGAGTTGTAGGCTCTTTGAAGCATTTTAGTGTAATTGTTAATTAATGTGTGCATGCAGATTTGTGTGTGTAAAACGAGTATGAGCTAAACCCAAATACACAGCATTGATTGATTTGACAGTAAGGACTGAGAGAGAGAAAAGAGAGCGTTTGCTCATCGTTTTAATTTGCACAAATCTGTATTGAAAGTTTGTTGCTAAAGGTAAAACATCATCAGCAAAATGCAGTTAGATTTTAGTTAAATGCCAAGCTTGAGGGCTCAACTACTATACACTATACTAGCTACTAAGTATATTTAAAGTTACTTGCAAGATTGCAAACAGCCAGAAACTGAGAAAATGTTTCGTAAACACACACACCCCACATTCAAAAGGCTTACTGTTTATTCTAGGTAGATTATTAAAACATAATGCTCAAATGTTGTTGTGTGTGAGAAAACGAATCAGGTATTTTAATATTGTTCTACATTGCTAATTAGGATAGAGACGAAATCGAGTATTTTCTCGGAAGTTGTATTGTTTTATTGTCGTATCGATTGGTTTTCATGTTCATGTTAATTTTATTGACTTGAATTGAGACTTGGAGAATTAAGCTGTGCTCTCAAAGTGCTTTTCATTTGCAATAATTGATAGCTGCTGCACACATACATACATCCAAACATATGTTTATGCAAATTACTAAGTAATAATCAAGTTGCATAGCTCAACAATTAACCTAATTATAAATGCAAATTTTGGGCAAACAATGAGTGTTGCTTTCCGCTCAGCTAACATTCCAGTTAACATTAAGCAATATTCTATTTTTTGGACATCTATCTAACAATCATGCTAAGAATATATTTAAATTAATTTAGATCAATCTACAGTTCCTACTCTATACAAATATCTTTATGGGTTTGTTGTACCCCGCTGCTGCTGTTGGCATTGATTTAAGTTTCAGTTTTAGACGTGTGGCTATCAATGCGGCTTACAACATTATTAAAACGCTTTTTATTGCCCGTTAACTGGTTGCTTGTTATGTTTATGGTGATGGATCGATAAAACTTACCTGGGCGTCCGAGAACAGAAAGACTGTGTGATTTAAATTGAAGCTAGATGCCATTAGTATCTTCTTTAGATCATCGCGCCAATCAGCTATCGTATATGACTTGGATACCTGTACGGTCATCAGACGACAATCGGCAATGTGAGCAGCCAATTTACAGGAGCTGCGTCGTCCTGAACCGCCCATGCCAACCATTAGTATATTACCCCTGGGCATTTGAAGCACTCGAGAGACTCTAGAGTTGGTTTAGAACATACTTTATCATTCCCTCATATTTCACTTGCGTTATTTTACCTGCTAACATGCTCGATGGCAAATCGGAACATGACCAAATCCATGGGTGTACTGGAAAATGAGTTGTACTCCCGGAGATAGTATTTCATAAGCTTCTCGAGTTTCTCATAGCTTTCGCACTCATCATAGTACTTGGGCTCTGCATCGGGTTCCATGTAGTTGCCATAGAAAAGATTTCGCAGATCATTATCGCTGAGCTTTTCTCCAGGTTCAATGCGGTCGGCAAAGGCCGATTCCAGGGAGAATCGCAGACAGTTCTTGCATGCATCGATGGCCATGATAAGGAGGCGGTCACGATCCAATTGGTCTATAAGACTGTTGGCGACAACCAGACGACAATAAATACAGCGACAGTCATAAATGGCGCAAGGGACAAGTTGCATACATACCGGTCATAAAACACACGATAAGTTTCATGCGCCCACAAACGGCCGAGCTTCTCTGGGTCCGGCATACGCTTCGCCGGCACCATGACAATGCCCTGAAAGACGCGCGTGATATCTCGCAAGGAGAAGGTATAGTGCGATTTGGCTGGCGTTGGTAGGAAGATGCGCATTGCCTCCCGATACACACTGACCATTGCCTCCGATAAGCCCTGCAAAAACAGTTCAGACATGAAATGCAATGTACTTTGTTATTCGAATGCTCCCACAACAACACCACCAACAACAACAATTGCAAACAGGACATGGCCAGTGAAACTTTTGCGAAATGAAGTTATAAAATTCGCCATTTTAATTTTATTATGCGCCATTGCCTGGAAGCGCGCCAGGGAAAAACAGGAGGCGGTCCGTCCCACAATTTCCCCAGCGTGTGGTTGTTATTATTGCTGTGAGAGTGAGTGAATTGAATGAAACGTACGCGCGAGAGGAGTGCCACCTTCTCGGGATAGCCCTTGGCAAAGTGCCAATCACCAATCGTCGTGAATATTCGAATGATGGTCGAATCCTCAAAGGAGTCCACGGCCACAACGAACATGTGCCGATATAAACGTGGAAAGATAAAGTTGCTGCCACCCAATGTGCCCATAGCACAAACCAAACTCTGAAAGTGCGAAAGGGGGAAAACAGAAGTTATGGCCCGTTTATGGAGAGTAACTGAATATTGTTGGACTTTTATTTGGACAAATAGCTGCCACTCACCATGTCAACCAGCTCAATTTTGGTCGTATCTACCAGATCCGACCAGTAGCCATGATCCAGCCAGGTGCGCAAGAGCTCAAGTGGTGGCTGTGAGCCATAAGTATCTTTGGCAGGCATCGCCACATCATCACAGAAAACAATGCACTAAAAGACAAAAATGTAACATATTCCTATATATAAACCCTCTTTTTATTACCTTCTTGCCCAGGGCCGGGCCGAAGACACCCTTACGCCGTCGATCTAGTTTACTCATAATGGTATCCTGCACCATTTGAGCCGAGGTTCGCGCCGAGAAGTTAATTATGTTGATAAGATTTGCATATTTGGGCATGGCCAGCAAATTGCTTGTTATAATCGCGCTCTTTCCAGTGCCTGTGGGTCCGACAACCAGCATGCCATATGATTTGGATATACAAAACTCCTGCCAGTACGAAATGTAGCCCGTCTCTTTGGTAGGCACAATCAATTCACTGATCTGAGCATTCTCCGGAAAATGTGCACTTCCTGAGGAGGGATCGTCGGAGGACTTTTGCCAGGTCCACCAGTTCTCAGCCTCGTCGAAACGATAGTCGAGGAAGACCTGTTTTTCGGGAAACATTTGTCCGCGATTCAATGAGAAGTACTTTGGTTTTGGGTAATCCTCATTTGAGCCGTAGATGACCTTACGCAGCAATTGGTCAAAGGTACGCTGACCAGCTCCCGTCAAAGCCGAGCAGTAGGCCCAGGCATAGCAGAACAGAAACATTTGCTGGAACCACGTTTGATTGAACACCTTGTGTTTTTCGAGAAAGTGGAGTAGAAAGCGCGAGAATGTCTGGTATTGATAAATAGGCGACAGTTCCAGCATTTGCTTGCAGCGTGGCAGAAATTCCAATGCAGCTGGTATCAACCATTCAACCATGTCCTCAAAGAGAGTCATATAAATGTCACTGAGACCCACAATATTGATTAGAACATTGGTGAAACTCTTGTGGAAGGCACGCCAGCCCAGCTGTGAGGGTTCCATATAGATCATGCCGCAACGAGAGACCGTTGCAGGGGAAGCCTGCTCCAGGTCAGCTGGCTCAAACATCATGTTCATCATCTTGGTCATTTGCATGATCTCGCCGGACATGAGACACAGTTTCTTGTTGTCATCCAGCACCGTGTTCAAGTTTTCAATCCATACAGCATCTACCGGACCATCAAACATGACCCAGGCACGCTCCGTTTTAGGTCCCTGCACCTGCTCTCGGAACGTTTTTGCTAGCACACCATCCGACCATTCGTGGGAAACGGGATCAAAACGTCCATAGAGCTGACCCATGGTGATGGCTTTGGGATTAATAATGCGAAACACCACCGGATACTCCTTAAGCGAGGCCTCCTCATCCGTGGACACGTTGCGTAGCGTCAGCGCCAGCATCTACAGTTCAGTTATTAATTCCGCGCCATTTAATTGGCAACACGCCCAGCACAACTGCTACTCACCTGATAGGCAGTGGTCTTGCCACCCATGGAGCCGCCTACTATCATCAGGCCGTGGCGCACCAACATCATCTCGTATATCTGCAGTATTTTTTCCAAATACCAAGGTGTTGCCTGCAGATTGCGATCCGCCAGATTAATACGCAGCCACTTGAGTATGTCGTCACGTTGCGGCTGAAAGAGTAGATGAGATGATGAGCATGAGGACGAGAACGAGGCCGAACCCAACCAAACTGAACCGGATAGTCGGTAAATGGCAAAAGGAAAACAGGTGTAAATGAAATATGAAAAATATGCAATGAAATATGCCAGCAAATAAAAGCTTGAATGGCCATTTCATTATGGCCTCACCGAACCAGGCATTCCTTATGCACTTTGGCGACTCAAAGATAATACTTATGTACTGTGGTCTCCATTGGGAGTAATGAAGAACACAAGGACAAAAGTGAATACAGTTTTAAAGCAATGAAAGGAAAACACAAATTAAAGACTCTACTTAACAACATCGCTCCAAAAGAGTATTAACATCTTCGCTTTGACAAATATGCTTTTTTTTTCGTTAATTTTCTTTTATCAGGCATTGGACAGAGTGGTTATCGCTTTAATTTGGTGTTCTTAACTGCGTCGCTTTCACCTCATTACACTCGTAATTCATGAATTTTTGAATGTGTATAGTATAGTATATGACACTTACCATGGGCAGCTCGACGCCTGGGAAGAGATCCATATAGATGCCAATGAAGAGGGAAATATCCTGCTCGAGGAATTTCGGCAAATTGACGTCAACAATGGCGCGCAAAACAATCTCGGGCTCCGGCAGGTCAACATAAAGGCGACGCAACGATGCGGAGGCCAACAGCACAGATTTCACGGCTCGCATACCTGTTCACGACAAGTAGATATGGAGAAGGATTAACCAGTTAGTGGTGGATAGTAGGTAGGAAGGAAGGGGGCAATGGCATTAGCCATTGACAGATATGCGGCATTTCGGCGGATGGCATAACTTAGCTCCGGTTCGTGTCTCCGGCATTTCGGACCTTCTCACCCCACCTCACCGGAGCTTCATTACACAGGCGCCGCGTGGAAAATGCAAAAGTTTTGCAGCAACGTTGCAGGAAAAGCTGGACAACAAAAACATGCCGTTGCAACTAAATGTACAAATAGTTTTTATTATTACTTTGCAAAACAACACGCACACCCCCAACTCACACACACGTATACAATGTATGATTCTGTGTGTGTGTGGCATTTGTCTCTCACACACGCAACACAAAAGCGCTGCGAAAACTTGCAAGAAAGTTTTTCAATTTAAACTCAAAATAAGATACTGATCAAATGTACTTTGCACATAAACTTGCACAGCTGCCAGGGCCCAGCAATTGCAGTCATCGGCCGGACACACACACACACATAAGCTTACAGACATGTTGTAATGTCATATGACATGTTATGTCGTAAAAGCGAGCAATATCTTTGCCTTGAAACAAGAAAGAAAACAAGTGAAAAGAAAACACACACATACATAGCACATGCCGGATGCAGGATGCAGTAAAGAATTGGACATACGACTACAGGATGCAGGACAAGCGAAAAGTTCCTTAGGTTAACTCCAGTTCAAAACATACTTGTAGAATGCAATCGCATGATAATATTAATAATACGCACCGTAATCGTAATGAGACTGCGAGGATAACTGTTCCGAGCACAACTTGTAGGCCTGTACGATCTTCTGGGATAGATTGCGTGCCATATCAAAGCCATTGGAATAGAGTGTTATCTCGCCAATCATAGCATAATCGGGCACCATCATGGCCACTGTACGGAACAGCACCTTCAAGTTATCCGGCAGCTCTGTGCGTCCAGCGTAGCTATCAAAAGAAAAGGAAGAGATAGATACATAAATGGCCAATCAAATACATCAAATTGCAAGTGCTAATGGCATAAATACTAAAGACCCAGAGCCAATAACCAATATGAGGGACTGCCTTTAAGCAACGTCGTCTGGTCGAGTGACAAATTGGCAGGCAAAACAAAGAACACAAAAAAAAACCTATAAATGGGCAAAAAGGGGCATGAAAAAAATCGAAATTAAGACCTCTTGGAGAGTCTGGAAGTTTTTTTTTCCCCCAGTTATGACTGCCAGCACACGTTGCGTATGGATAGAATGGAATGGTTTGCAGTTGGCTAGGCCTAATATGCATGTTTGTCGCAGCTGTTCCACATGCATGCCAAAGCAATAAATATTCGCAACCGTATGGGGCTAAAATCTCCAATAACGCAATAACTACCAATATCGTGACCATGCCCCAAAGGCACGCCCAATACATCCCCAGCCTTTGGTAACTAATAGCCTCACCCCACTACAGTCAGTCGAATAGTCAGTCGGTCGGTCGGTCGCACTGTCAGTGACAGCGTTCCCACTGGGCACGAACGTGGACATAGGCCGTGTCGGCTTACAAAGTAACTAAATGCATTTTCAAATGCACAGCTGCAAAAAAAATGGAAGGAACTAAAGAATTGTAGAGAGAAAAAAAATGTGATAGAAGGACGATGCGTGAAACCGCAGCTGCTGTTCCTGCTGCTGCTGCTGCTGCTGGCTCCAAGCTCAGGGCATCTCACGTTCCGTTCCGACTCACCCCGGATTCATGGTTATGAATATGGAACAAGTGGGATCCAGTTTGAGCATTGTATCCTCGAAAAAGAATTTCACAACCTTGCGTCCAATGGCCCGCTGTATGGTCAGAATCTGTTGCGCGACCACCGACAGCACTTCCAGCTCTATACGATTGAACTCATCGAAGCAGGCCCAAGCTCCCGACTGTGCCAGACCCTGAAAACGAAAAAAAAAAACGTTAAAACAAACATCATACAAACAACAACAACAGCAACAAAAAATAGAAGTACACACAAGGGGGCAGGAAGATGAGAAGGAAGGCAAGGGAAAATATGTACATATGTAGTACGTGGAACAAAACGCATCTAGAGCACAGAGAGAGAGAGAGAAAGAGAGAAATGGCAAAAATAGTAAAAGCAAACAGCACAGCATATAAACATTATTTTCAGTTTCTCATCGCAACGTTCTGTTCTTTGGATTCGGTTTGGTTCGATTTGTATGCTCTGAGTTCTGTTCTGTGTGTAGTTTCCAATGCTCCGATGCTCTGATGCTCCTCCGACAACAACAAACATTGCAACAGGGTTTACAAATGTACACGGAGCTGAGTTGTAGAAGTGTGTGGAAGGGTTGTGGACTCGGGGCCAATCCGGCACCCTTTGATATGCTTTTCTTTTCTGCATGTTGCAATAAATATGCAGCTTTATGCTGCAGCAGTAGCATTGCTCGTAACATATGCCAACTGACTGCTTTGCTGCACAATGGGGGAAGATGCTGCATAAAGTGGCAGTAAAGTGCTTTGATTTTTGCTCATATGTGAGCATTATTTAGGAATATATTTTGTAAATAGAGTTGAAATTCAAATTAAAGTACATTTTGATGCACTGCAATTGCCAATTATGTTGCGAGTAAGATGGTTTTAGATAGATTCTCAAAGACTATAAGCTCATAATTATTCATATATATATTCTTTGTCCTTTTCAATTCGCATTAGTTATTGTTCAAAATCATAACAATCATATTGCTCTCTGCCATTCCTCATACTATTTGATGTGTTATTGAGCTTTCAGAGGCATTTGCACGCACCAGTGGCAGCATCAACTCCTGCCCCATTGACTATGCAACACACCCACAAACACCACCAGCAGCAGCATCGACGTGGAAACAACTACACTCAAAACTGTTTTACATGCTGTTGCGCGTTCTCGTTTTTTCTTTCTGGTCAATGTTGTTGTTGCTACTGTGTTCCTATTGTGCAATTAGCGCCAGAGTCTATGTATGTTAGTGTTAGTGGGTGTGTGTAACATATTTTTTTTCATGTCTCTATGTGTGTGTGTGTTCAATTCTTTGCCTTTTACAGCGCGTAGCATTTGGATACTTTGAACTCTATCAAAGTGGTTTGTTGCCGTTGGCAGCTGCAATACTCTCGCGCATCGGATTGGCAGCTCTTCCTGTGTGTGTGTTCATATTGTTGTTGTTGTTGTTGCTGTTGTTGTTGGTTAGTTGCTGCCTTTTTCTCTTATAGATTCATAGATATTGAGAAGCTTTGCACATTCATTGGAAGTGCCTTTTGTTTTGTTGTTGTTTTTTGGTCCAAACAACTTTTGGGCTGCTGCCATTGTTGCGGGCATTTTATGGGCATGAAGAGGAGACAACAACAACAACAACATTTTTGTTTGGCCATAAAACTATCTGGGCAGGCATAAATCGAAATCGAAATAGTTTTTGAATTGTTTGCCAATTGCAAATTATTTTATTGCTTGCAAAATTGTTTAGCCTGACAAACTGCAGATACTGGGCTGCCAAATAAAACATTGCGTTTGCGTGTGGAAAATTTACGACTTCCAAAACATTATGGCACTATGGCAGGGCGGAAGGTTAGCCAAGAGCAGCAACAACGACAATTTGGAAACATAGAAACTACTTTCTAAAAACTAAAGGCAAGCCATTAAACAAATAAAAATGTGATCACATCAGCTTAACGTGAATGGCAACAGCAACAAAATTAAATAAATTAATCTAAATCGAAAAGTCGAACGCTCAATTTTTCGGGTTCTTCATTTCGTGCTTAGATTCTCGATTCTGCCACAAAAGTTTGCCATTATTTTCGCATGCAAATTAACGCCTTACTTCCCATCTACTATCTGCGATTGCGAGCGGGGGTGCGGCAGGGAGGAAGGGTCGGCCATTATGCAATTAGGCGGCGTGCTAGCGAATTAAGCGATTAGAGCTCAAAACACGCATAAATTTTACTACAAAACTACAACTACACTTAAGATGTGGAGAGTCGGATGTGTGTGTGTGTGTGTGTGTGTGTGTGTGTGTGTAAGGGTGTGCGTGAGCGGTTAACGACCTGCTAATAAAAATTTGCATAGATTTCAAGTGAGCGCCTCACGAAAGCTTTTGGACTTAAGTCTTTCGCAATCGTGCAGGTAGTTTTCGACGGCGATTACTTTCACAAACTGCCTAATTAGTCAATCCACAGAAGTGCATAAATTTCAATATTCTTACTGTTGCCGCAGCTGTTGCTGTTGGCTCCACAGTGTCTGGATGTATCTTCATCCATGTGTGTGTGTGTGTATTTGTGTGCGCGTGCCGCTGCCCGGTTTCATACAGGTTTCGTTGATTAATGTTGTTGACCAACATTGGAACATCAATTAGCAACCCGAATGTAGCAGACAGAACGGCATAGTAGTAGAAATATGAACTCACTCACCTTGAAGAACTTGCCGAGTGCTTTGTAGTCCAGGCCATCGGAGCAATTGAAGACGACGCACTTTTTGGCCACAGCCTTGGCCAGATCCTTGCAGGTTTCTGTTTTGCCCGTGCCCGCAGGTCCTTCGGGAGCGCCGCCCAAACACAATTTCAGAGCGCCCATCAAAGTGCTGCAAAACGAGAATTAGAAAGATGAGGTTTAACAGTCTGTTTATTTGGATGGGAGGGGGTGGTGAGGGATGCCAAAGTATGTTTTTAATATCTGTTTTGCATTTTTTCACATTTCTCGACGCTGCACAGCTTAAAAAATTGTCATTTATGGGCATTTTTTGTACATACATAACAGTGGCCGACGATGGGCCACTTTTTATGCCCTGTTCTTATATAAAATGGGTAGCTAAAGACAAGGGTATCATAACAATAAAGTTGTACAAATATTGTGTGTGACAAGCTGCGATTCCAACTTGGGACACTCTGGAATACTTCAAAGCGTTTAAGACATGTTTGTTATTTAAGAACTTCTTGTGTAGGGTATGCCATTGGCGACAATGAGAAAGCTTTTGCACAATATTTGCAATATTTCTTTTTGTCGTTTTTTTTTTGCTTGTTGTGCAGTTCATATTTTTATCATATTGGCAGCGATGCCAGCTTCGCGTTCGCTTGTTGTATATTTTTTAGCTTTTCCGGTGTATATAGCCATACAAATATCTATACACTCGTTTTTTAACTATGCATGTGTGTGTGTGTGTGTGAAAAACTGTCCAACATTGATTTATTTGTTTAATATAAAAGTTTTATCGGAAACCCCATTAAAATGTCCTTTCTGCCAGCTTGCCAGTAACCAGCCTGGGTCCTGTGTCCTGCCGTTCCTGTTCGTCTTGTTGTTGTTGTTGTTGGTGTTTGTGTTTGTCGTAGGCAGCTTAAACATCAAAAAGGTTTTCAGCTCTTTTTGCGTATTTTGTGTTATTGCAAAAAAAAAAAATGAAAATAAATTTAAAATGCACTGAAATAAAATAAATATTTTTCCAATAAACGTTGCCTTTCATGACTTTTACAGAAGAGAGAGAGAGAGAGGGGAGAGGGTAAGGGGCAGTGGTTCAGCTGTTTTGCAAACGTTTTGTCAATTAATATTTGCCTGTGTATATGTAAGGATAAAAATGGTTACCCACCGGTAGCAGCGATCCGTTAGAGGCGTCACAACCAAGCGAGGCAAATTGCCCAAGTATTCCATGCCATATTTGACCTCCGTGACCACCATGCTCACACACACCCAATCCTCATTCTCTGCAAAATGCAAGTTGTGAAGATTAACACATATATACGATTCTTCGTTTTGTTAGCTACTTACTCTCATCGATCTTCCAATAGTAGCGCAGCTGTGAAATCCAATCAAAGTCCTGTATGTTGTTCACTTGCGAATCTGTCAGATACTTGACAACATCACGAGCTGCATGAAGAGAATATTATCAGCAAGCTTAAAGGTATTTCAAATATGTCATATGTACCATGCACATCTAGGACAATCAGTGCTTCGACTGCTATACGGACTCCAGTCTGTAGATCCGTGCGCACAAGTTGAACGAGGTCACCAATTTGCGTATTCGACTTTTCCAGGTATGCAGGCAGACTCTTCTTCTCGATGGCCTCCTCCACCTGGCAAGAAACGGGCATAAGAACATAAAGTGCATGAACAAATAGCTGCAGAGGGCAAGCAAATAAATGGCAAAATATGATTTTCAATTCTGCAGCAAGGGCAAAAAAATATACTAAGAGACTCAAAGCCCAGAAGGGCAAGTGTTCACAAAGAGGAAATGCAGTCTGAAAGGTGGGATGACGACAGAGAGGGGCGGGGCGTGGCTAATCGCGCTGTCAGAGTCAGAGTGACAGACAGCTGCCGTGGCTTTGGGGAGATGTGGCATGTTTCTTTGTGGTTGCAACTTTTGCGGTTGCGACAGAGGATTGCAAAAAAAAACAGTTCTCGTTCGCTTCTTGTTGTGGTTGTCTGTTAACTATTTGTTTACCTCAGTGGTCCAGGCGGCGCAGGAAATGCCGAGCACGACCTGGCCCGGCCAGGACACAACCCAAGAGATGCGATCGACCATTGCATAGTCCTCCCAGGCCTCCTTCATCTGTTCCATGACACTATCCAGCATAACGTACTCCACTTCCTTCAGCCAGATTTCAACCAAGCCCTAATAAAATATCTTTGTGAGATAGATTTTAAGTCAAATGTCTAGCTACTAACGTTAGCCGCCTGTGGATTAATTTTGCGCACAAGGGACACACGTTCATCCTCATCACTGATCATGTGCGTGATCTCCATGTTGTCATCAAAGGTCAAAGTGCCAATCTGCAAGGATTTATAGACTTATATGCTCTCTATGGATTTATAATCCATTGTGATACTTACACCCTCAAAGCACTTGCGAAGATGCGGCTGCACACGCATGGGATCCTTTGTTTCCGAGAGAATCTCGAGCAGCTCATCGTTGGATAGGAAGAAGAAGCGGGCAAAGAACAAACGTTTCTGTTCCAGATATGTGTTCAAACCCTTCTGCACTGTTTCCAGATCCTCAATGGCCTTGGTAAAGATCTCCAGCATCTCGGGATATTCGGTGGCTGCCATTACATGTTGATCCTTCAGTGTGAACTTCATGATGCGTCGCCAGATCTTGTCCACAGCCTTGAAGTTACGACCCTCCAATGGCATTTGTCTCATAATATCCTCTGAACTGAAAATGGGCTCCAGATACATCCAGGTGACCTGCACATTTGTCCAGGCATCAATGATATTCTGGATGAGCAACAATCGCTCCTCCCAATCATCCGCCTTGGAACCCAAGGCGACAATGAAGGGCGAACGTTTCATTGCCTGTGTTTTCATGATGTGATCATCCAGCAACGTTTGTATATCATCGATGGAGGCCAGAATGTGAGTGTCCGAGTCGCGATACTGCAGCACATCGAACATGACATCCTTCCAGTCTGCCTGCATGTTCTTTAGACCCATATTCAGATCGTACTCCTTGCCTGCCGCATTCGCAATCTCCTCCAGCTCGGGCAGTATGCTCATTATGTCCGCATCAATCATATCCTTCAATGTGGGATATAGTCTGGGATTGATTTGTCTACCCAATATGGCCGATATCTTATCCCAGTGACGCTTCTCAAGTCCATGTCGGCAAATCGAGTCCAACACTGGTAGATAGACGCGAAACTTTTCTATTTTGATGCGCATCTGCTCGGCGGCGCGCTTTGCCACTGGATTGTATGAAAGCTGCCGCGCCAGCTTGTGCATAATCTAAAGATGATGATGTTGATGATGAAAGATGATTACGTTTGGGACACAGTAAGTCAAGTGTCAGGATTGTGTGTGTGTTGCTTTGACTCTTTAAAGTTAGCTTTTAAAATGCGTTGCCCTGCCTGCAAAGCCGGCTAAATGAGTGTTAAAACTTCTCTTCCCTCGCATTTAAATACCCTGCTTTTACTACAGGAAAGCAGGCTACAACTTCAAGATTAGGTATTAAGTTTTAACATGGTTTTTTACAGTGTGTTCTTCCCCCCACTTTACTCAAAAAATTCAATTCAACTGACGCTCCCTTTGCGCTTTGAGGTACGCTTTTTTCACACACACATACGCACACCCACAACACACACACACCATAAGCGCTCGCTTAGCTGCCCAAGTTGCCGCCAAATATGTTGGTATTTTTTCTTTTTGGTTTGTCTGCTGTTGCATACTTTTTGGCTGGTAGTTGTACTAGTTGTTGCCCCGGAGGAGGCTTGAGGTTTTTAGTTGCATTTTAGCTGCTACATTGGCTTACAGACGGACTAGGCGACAGAGCGACAAAGGGACTGACAGGAACAGACATGCATGGCCGGCCAGTGCAGAAATCCGACAAGAGAGGAGATAGAGAGCTCAAACTTTAGTCGATGCTCGGTGAGTACTCGCTGCTCGGTTTTTATTTCCGCCTGCAATGACAACTTGCAACTTCCGATTCCGCAACAAGCAGCAGCAGCAGCAGCAACTACTTACCTTGAACATGGTCTCGATCTGCTCCCGCACACCATCCGCATTAAGGCATTCGAAGCGCTCAAACATCCTGGGCAACAAATGAAAAGAAAAAAAAAAACGTTGTAAATAGAAATAGAAATGTACAAAACGTAGTCGAAGCAGACGGCAAGTGCCTGTGTGTAAAATAGAAAAGAAAGCAACCAGCCAGCCAGCCGGCATCCAGCATAAGTTTTTGCACCAACAACAACAACTGAAATCTGGCTATTTTCCGCTGCACTTCAAGTCAACTTTGTGCTGGCATTTGCATTGCGGATTTGCGTCGTCCAGAGTGGAAAATGCCCAGAAGCAGTGGCAGTGGCAGCTGTAGCACCAGGTTACCTCCTCACTGCCTGCCTGGGCACTTCAATTTCAAATATTTTGTCATTTGCGACAAGTGGCCGAAAGGAGCTAAGAGCATACTCAGAGACTGAGAGGATGTCCTGGCTGTTGTTGTTGTTGTCTTGTTGCTTGTTGTCTCAAATAATTGCAATCGTTTTAAACGTTGCCATTGCTTACCAAATGAGATAATCCTTTTCAAATTCGTACGATGTCTTCCATAGTTTTTCAATTGGTTCCATTTTCTCAATAATTTCGGCCAGCAGCGGAAAGGCGGAGATATCAATTTGCAGCAATCCTTCCTCCACATTGATGGCCTTGGCCTCTCGACTCAGATTCTGTCAAGGATATCAATATAAGTTTCGTTTAGCAATTATCGAACTTCAACTGTATACCTCAATGGTTGTGAAGAGTATGTCAACGGTATCCACACGCTCCTTGAGCTCATCTAGCGTGAGCACATCGCGTATCTCTCGTATGCGAAAGCCATCCATGGTACGTTTCTCCTGAATTAGTAGCTTCTCGAACAGCAAGCGACGTTCTCTGAAGTTGGAAACTTAAGTACAAATTCAAATGGAGTTCTGTGATAAGTGTTATCTTACCTTAATGCCAATTCGAGGTTATCACGCACCACTGACAAACGGGCGGCGCTCAGATCGAGGACTTCTTCCAGCTCGCCGGGCAGTATAAATGTGCGGGAATTCAAATGAATTTCATCGCCTGTATACGAAGGGAAAGGTTGTTGTATGTACTCTACACGCTCTTAATTAACTGTGCTTAACTCTTAATTAATTGGCTATGCGCGTTTTTCGGGGCAAACTAATTAATTATGTGTACGGAGAAGAGTACATCTTTGACGACCCGACCCCGACCCCGACCCTCTTCTCACCGATAAGCTTGTGTGTCTGTTTGGTGTGACAAAAGCCACAGACAGATGGACAGATACAGATGGAGAGATATGGAGGACTTGCACACATTGTAGCTATTCGAAAGATACACATGACACTTGACGATAAATCGCAATTGTCTGCTGTGTGTATGTGTATGTATGTTTGTACTTGTGTGTTAGGGTTGAGGTTTTGTCTGCATTTGTCGGTTGTCAAAGCAACTTTCACACATTCATGAATTTGTTGAGCTCATTAAGCTGCATTTTCGGGGGTTTTAGCGCAGCTCAATGTTTGGTGTCTCACCGCAAGTAATTATAAAACCAATTAGTAGACTCAGCTTGTTAGTTGAGGTTAATTATGTTAAGCGTCAACGCCCCGCCCCACCTCAACCCCCTCGAAGGCAAACAGCAGGAATTGTCTAACGTGTAGAGAGCTTTGGTGGCAAGCAGCTGCACAAACAGCTGCTCACTCCTCCCCCCTCCCCTCCATCAACTTGAACACACTTACTGGTCAAGTATGCATGTGTCAGCAGGAATACGACGCGCTTCAACACGAGCTTGATTTCATCCTTGATGGCAAATATGCGCATCTCACGGCACTCGGTTATATAGTTTTGCAGGGCAACCACTTCTGGCGTCTCCTCGGGCCGTTCGCCAGCCTTCATCGACATCTCCTCGAGCTCCTCACAGATGCTGAAGTGGCAGAAAACACACAGAACAAGTGCATATTAAAAAGTTATCTATTAAGTAAGTGCAGTCAGCACAAAAATCAAAAAAAATCAAAAAAACTTTAAATGAAAGGCAATTGCGCAAAGGCGGCCGGCTGTACTCACGCTCGATTCTCGTTCAGATTGAGCGCCCTGTAGAAATCAATTATGAAATCGTAGATATTCTTCACGTACATGCGCAGCGATTCTTTAACATGGCGATTATCCAACAGGAACAAATTTAACGGTATGAAATCACGCAGATAATAGGTCGTATCGCTGATGGCATTCAATTTTTTCATTAAATCCTGAACAACCTGTTGTCCCGTGCGGAAGGAAGACGACGATGAAGGAGAGCAGGGGCCACAGGAGGGAGGGGTTGTCCAACGTTTTCATGCGTTGTAAATGAATATGCATTTAATAAAAATGAAACGCATACATAAATAAATGCAAATGTATATATATGTGTCCGTATGCATATGTGTTTGCAATAAGTAAGAAATTGCTTGTTAAAGTTGCTCGACTAAAAAGTATCCTGTCGCTAAAATACTATTATAAACATATACAAACAGTTGCATTTGTGTTCTCTGTTGTGTTTAGTAAACTTTTTGTTTAAAGTTCATTTAATTATTATCTCTCATGTCAAATACCCATCGCAATCGAATTGTTGGTCAACGATATTTATACGTTTAAGTATCAATGATATCTGCTTTTATTGTGTCACATACTTTAGCACAACTTTATGATACCCTTTTTTAACCCATTTAATGGCTGACAGAGTATAAAATAAAATAATAAAAAAAAAAAAACATACACAAGCTTGCATTACATGCATGAAAAAACTGCAGTAACGTTCGCAATCGGAAGCAATTTTTATTTTAAATAAATTGCGCAAAAAAAAAACGAGTTTAAAAAATGGGGGAGGAAAAATAAAAATTGTCGCTCGTTGCATTCAACTTAATGAATGTGTATTGCAAACGGCTGGCAAGAATGGGTTAATTGAGAGCTTTGCATGTGTGTGTGTATAATTACGTATGTATGTATGTATGTATGTTGTTAAATGTGCAGCTGTCTAACCAAATATTTTATGTACGGTCGAGGCTAGCACAAATGACATGGCAAAAATGTACTAGTGTGCACTCGAGAGTCTCGAAATTAGCAAAATCGAACAAAGTTTAATTAACAATGCCAGCAACGAGTTTCAACAGCTGGCATTAACAATGCTAGAAGTGGGGGCAGCCTACTTCCCCAAAAATACAGACAAGAAACAGATACATTTACATATACATTTATATATATATGGTATTCGTTGAGTTATTACATCTAAACTTGTTCAATTACACAAATTGCCAGGCACTTTGCCGACAGTTTAGCCAGTCGGTAAGTCAGTCAAAATGTCTGTCAGCAGTTTATTAATATTGCATAATGAAATTTTATGTTAATTCTACGCATCATTGCGTATAATCAAATCGAAATAAATAATTAAATTCATTTCAAGGCGAGACGCAGCCAATTCGCCCCAAAGGCATTGTGTTGTCAGTCCATCCGTAATGTTAGGGATGCAAAATCGCCTTGCTAATGATTTTCGAAAGTCGACAAACATACATATATACGTTTGCATTCTAATCAGCTTTAATGCCAATAAATTTATACGCACCACTAGTTCGGGCAGTGTATTATCAGTCCATATCTTCTCCACCATAGGCATAATCATCTTCTTGAACAGGCCAAAGTAGTATTTGTAGATGGGCTTTAAATAGGTGTTAACACCACGCCAATTGACCTTGACTATCTCCTCAACTTTCCTGCACAGCGATATAAAATCCACATGATCTTCGTCAATACAATGCAGCGTTCCATATGTCTCCGGTACTAAGAAGTGAATAAATACTTGAGAAAAAATGCTAAACTATCAGTTGAACTTTACTAACCTCCACCGGACATGATATATTCAAGACGTGGTATATCGTAGCCCACAGCCAACATGTGTCTGAAGAGATCCCTTATGATAGCTGGCAACTCCATCATATAAGGATAGATATAAAGTTTGCTTGCATTTTCCATTTCAAACATTGCCACATCATCCATATCGGGTATCTGTACAAATCAACATCTTAAAGAAATTACAAATAAATTGCAAAAATTAAACAACATACCACTTCTGTTAATGGATTTTGATTTCCTGGTATCCAAAAGGGATCCGCATCATCAGCATCGAACACATAAATATTCTCATCCTCACGAATGCCGGGTCCAAACTCAATGGGTTCATTATCAAAATGTGCACCCACAACAGACACTGTGAGTGTCATTAGAGGCCTTCGACGCAGCTTGGGATCAAACATGCTATATTGCTCGACTTGATTGCCGCCCTTGTAGCCACAAAGAACCCTGAACAAATATGCCAGACTCTTGTTGATCAGACTCTCCAAGTGACGTGACATTAAGGCATGAACGCATTTAAAGAGTGTTTGCGCTCTGCCTCCATACTTTCCAGTCATGGGCACCAAATCCTTCCAGCTGTTGCGCATCAGATCCATGAGATCGGCACAACGTGGCAGCCAATCCTTAATCAGAAGCTATAAAAAAATCGTTGTTATTAGGACACTTATGTTATTTGCTCTCCTACATCTCTGATTTCGTCACAGCTCTTCTTGACAAAGCTCTGTACAACGTCTGCATCCAAAGGTCGCTCAGTGAGCAGCAGCTTCGAGATATCGACAATGACCAGGTCACCGTAGAGCTGATGCCAGAGCAGATTCAGTGCCTGCACTGCTGGATGCGTGATCATAAGCATTTCGCCAATGCGACTCTTAGCCAACAGGAGTCGTGACCGCCAGGGCACCGGTGAAGTTATGGTTAATGTGGGGAAATCAGGTGGTTCAACCTCCAACTGCAAACGCTTGCGTTCCATTTTGGATCTGAAGAACATTAATTGAGTTGGATGGTAAGGGGCTAATGAATGCACTTACTGCAACAGATAGCGTAAGAAGGAGCGTTTGACATGATAGCGAAAATCCTCCTGCAGGTCGATGAGGCATACGATGATGAGTATGGCAAAGTCCAGGCGTATGGCACGCTCACCCACAAACAGATAATCCATTAATATAACTTCGGGCGGCAGTTTGGGCCAATGTTTCTGTAACGAGTTGATTAGGCACTGAATCACGGCAGGTAGCACAAAACTTTGATATCCCAAGCCCAAGGCGACAGCCGCCTTGTTGCTCATTAACTTGACTGTTTGTGTGTGTGGAGTGTGTGTGTGTGTGTGTGTGCACTGATTTGCCAGTTGATGGCAAGTGCTTGACTACGACTATTATAACAGGCGAAAGTTTGTAGTTGTGAAGCACACGTCAAAACATCAACACGCGTTCCTTCAACACTCGCCCTTTCCTTCACATGGGGTGTTCTCACGTTCGGGGAGCGTGTTTAATATGTTCTCGTTGCTGACAAACTTTTGGCCCAAAAACTTTTGGAAGCTCGTCGCGCGCGCGTTAAGTTTGCTAATAATGTTGACGCTCACGACCAACTCACAGTCAAAGATGGAGTTGGAGTTGAGACAGGAACTTACCTCTTCCTGCAGTATGAATCTGTAGGCATCCTGCAGCACTGCGTTACGCGGATTTATGTGTCGTATCGCTCGACGTATTAGCCTTGAAGGATATGTTGCCAGCTGCAGCACCGACATCTGCAAGATAAAAACCACATTATCTGTATTGTATTATATTTTTGGCAAGGGTCAACAGTTAACATAAATCTCCCTTAAGTTGTCACCTTTACGTTTTGGGTTCGTTTGTTGATTTTGTTTTTAACAACTAATCACGTTATTCATAACTTTGGGCCACATAATGTTTATGAGCTATGAATTATATAATTTTTATAAGGACATTAATTTTTTTTAGCCAACTCGCAACTTAATTTACTCACACGCTCACGCACGCACATATATATTTACTTTGTATTAAGTTGATTATTATCATTTTTTATGTGCGTCTCGGACTGGCAACACTTCACGCTTGGACACGGACGCCAACGCATAAAAGTTATTTATGTTTGTCGGTTCACATTTTTGATGAGCTTTTTATGATGAGATGCTGGCAAGGGACACCGCTCGAGTCGACTCGACTCCACCATCGACATCTCTTTCAGTTGTTTAGCATATGTTGGTCAGAGAGAGTTGCATAATTCAATAGCTCGGTGGACTCTATTCATGTGGGATGATGAAGACCAGTTTGTACTTACGCTTTTCAAAAGGCATTTGTAGCGCTTTTGTATTATCAATGTAAACTTCTGTTCGGCTGCCAAAAGTTTACGTTCATATTTTGCATACAATTGCAATTTCTGCTCCTCAGGATCCACTGGCTGCAACGGCGCCATATAAGGAAAACGCCTGTAATAGAATAAGCTATTTATATATACACTTTCTTATACTCCCAACTCCACTGCACTCTTACGTGGCTTCCATTTTCTTGAGGCACTGCAGAAACTCTTCGTTTGTGGCAAAGTTGCGGCGATGAATGCGTTTTGTGATTATCTTGCATCTGGGCTTGTTCTGTTCAATGATTGATTGAATTGCATTGAATGCATCAATTATTCACTGCATTACATACCTGTTTGCGATGTAGCTTTTCTGCATCGGCACAGGTTGCCTTATCGCTATACTTCAAGAGTCCATGTTCCGTATTGTGTTCAGCTTCCCGCAGCACAGGCACAATCATCTTGTCAATGATTTTGCCCACACGTATCAGCTCATTGCGACATTCTGTTAAGAAAGAGGCAAGACTTTTAGTTTTTAAAATGTATTTAAACTTGAATTCTTATTTACCCTGTGGCGTTCTCAGCGCATAATGATCTCCTGCCGTGAACTTTATCCTTTTGGTCTTCTTGTTCAAGGTTGTCACGCGCAAATGTCGCGCTGATGGCGTATTATAAGCGCCTATTAACTCCGAGGGTGTGCCATATTGCTTTCGCAGTTGATTTGACCAGAGGGAGGAGCGTGTGCCGCAGTCAAAGTAAAAGATTCGGACGCGTCTCTGGCAATAAATGTCCAAAAGCTTGCAGGTCATTTCATAAATTTCCTGCTCGCTGGGGCGCACTGTTAGATCAAAGTTTTAATAATGCTGTTGCTATGTAAATATATATAAGGATTTATTTATTACCGCCCGTCATCCATTTGTCAATCCAGGGAAATTGATTGCTAGCTGCAAGCAAAAACAAAGCAAAATAAAAACATTTTCAATAAATACAGAAGAAATTAAAAATGAAAATGGCATGGCATATAATATTTGCACACATACGAACTTGATATGTGTACAGGTATAAGTTTGTGTGTGTGTGTGTGTGTGCATCTTACATATTTGATTTTCTTGCTATTTTTCTGCAACTCGCTCAAAGGCAACACACAAATGAAATTGTTTTAAATAAAAGTCAATGCAGCAAAAGTTCGCTTTTAAAATGATTAAACTCGCATTAATTTTCATTTCCGTCGGCAATTTGGTTTCTTTCCCTCCCTCTCTCTCTCGGTCTCCTTCTCTTTCGTAATTTTGCCAATGGACCATCGTCCTGTGCGGCTGGCATGTCCCTCTACTCTACTCGCCACAACCCATGACTATCATGATGTTTGTCACATTTTTATGCTAATGTTTATCGACAACATGCTTTTATGCCTCATATGCCTGCCCCACACACATATGTGTGCCCTCTCCAGCTCCCCTTGACATGTATGCATGGGCTGATATTAAATATTAAAAAACTATACGTAAAATGAAACATTTTTATCACAGAGCAACGACAAAGTCACCCAAAACAAGTTAAAATTATCCAACAAAGCCCAGACAAACATATTCGACCAGTGTATACACTATAAGCAGGTTCATAACTATGCAATTTAATATCATTAGTATATGCCAAACTTAATGAGAATTTGAGTATTGCTTCATTTTGTCTATAGAGTAAAGGTCCAAAAAAATATTCCATGTATAAATGCTAAATAAAATACTATGATAAACATGTAACAAGGGCCAATGGTTGCCATGCAGTTCACTCTGTCTCTCCTTCTCTCTTGGTTACCTTTGGAGCTGGGTCCTGTATGTTACACACATTCCCAAAGGATATTCAAATAAATGTCATACGCATTTGTTTTTTGGTTTCTCGTTTTTTTTTTTTTTTGTTTTGCGTTGCGTTTTTGTGTTTGGGTTATAAAATTTTATGTTTAAAGGATAATGTTTGAAATTTTTATGTTTACAGGTGAGCAATTTTCCAAAGGAGGGATAGCTGGCGGGGGTGTTGGGCCCTGTGTGCATGTTTTTCTCATTTAATAAAGTATCAAGTGTTATGTTTATGTGGTAAAAGTTGTCGTTGTAGTTGTTGTTGCTGCTTATTGAATTACATTAAATGTTGTTAGGTTATTTGTTGACCCCATCTCCCCTCGCACTACTCTAATGCGCAACTGTTGTTAAATTTTGTTTAATTAATTTACTCACCCTGCGTATGAAAATTGTATGCATGATCTTTGGCATCGCGCAGCATTTCAAACTGTTCGGGCATTACAATATCCTGCAGTTCCAGCTCCTGCAAGCTATCATCGTCGCACTCATCGTAGCTTTCCTTCACATTCTCCAGATCATAGTAATGGAAATCAAACTCACGATTACAGCGTCCAACAATCGTGTCATTCTGCATGTGGGCTAAGGAAAGAACAGGAATGAGCTCTGAGTATTTGCAGGATTCTCTAGAAACTATTGCTTACAGATCTTTTCGAGTAGGAACTCCTTAATCGGATCCAAAGGCAGCTCATCGAACTCATACTTTAAATCGAAAAAGGGACAATCATTCAGGGGTCGCTTGCCACTCTTCTTGTGCACTTCCACAGTGGCTGCATGTCGCCGATGCAGAGTTCTCTTCCTACGAAAGGTTGCATCTTGCAGTCGGGTATCACAGAATGGACGTCGTTCCGGTGTAATCTTCTTTGAGGACATCACGGCTGGTTTTTGTTTTTGTTTTGATGCCAAAACAAAGAAATTAAACCAAAAAGATAAATTGTGTGTTGTTCTTGTTGTCTTTTTTTGTTCGGGGAGTGTCCTAAACAGTTTTTTCTGACGTTGTTCGCCAGGCACAGAAATGAAAAAAAAAAACGACTTTAATAATAAAAGTTTACAACACAGACATTTCTGTGTATGGTCAGCACACTGGGCTCTGATACTATACGTGAAATGTTTATAAACAAACTTGGATCGGAGGCAATGGCAACCGGCAGCCGGCGATGCCAACCTAGCGAACGGTTGCGCTGGTAACCAACAAAAATACCAGGCCTCCCCCCTTCTACAACTCCCTTGGTTTGCATTCAGCTTGCAAATGTGGTTATTGGAGTTAGACTAACACAGAGAGAAACAGAAAGAGAGAGATGAGTGTAATGGGAGACATGGCTGACACTCCATCAATAGAGCTGCTGTTGCTGCCTGACTCATGCTGCTGAATAATATTTGATATTCCTGCGAGTGTGTGTGTGTGTGTTTACAAACGCGGCAACCAGGCAACTGTAGTCTGTGCAAGCAGGTTACCTGACAGCAGACTCAGTGGCAGCAGCAGCAGCAGCGGCAACATTTCTTGAATTGCGCACATTTTTTAAATAAAGCGCAACAAAAACGAACGAACGTTGAGGACTTTATAAAGGATACAAGTCCTGCCACTGCCGCCCCGCAGCTTGTATTGCAGCGTTGAGGAGAGCAAGGAACGCAGTCGTACTCTGTCATTCAATCCTGATTATATAGCTTCACAACAATCATAATAAGTATATGTAATAATAACAAGCCAAACGTGCCACATTCATAAATGGGTAAATGCATGTGCGTGAGGGTGTGTGTGTATATGTTGTTGCAACCATAGAAGCTGTTGTGCAACTTATGCTTCATACTTATTTAATTGCCTTGCCAATCATATACATAATATTAAAAAAAAAAAGCAACAACTTCATTTCTAAGAACGGAAAAGAAAACAAATTAATTGGAGCTCAATTTAAAGTCTAGACACAGAGTGATTAATTTACATAAAAACTTTGTAATATTTTGCGTATTAATAGAATTAAAGTATTCGCGGCTAACAAGTGAATGGGGGGATAGCGGGTTTGGCTACACATTGCACAATTATCACTGCAATTAATTGTGGCAAATTAATTGGAAATTTGATTAATGGTCAAATGCTGTTGTTGTTGTGCGTTGCGTTGTGTTGTGTTGTGCGTTGCGGTGTCCTATTTACCATTTACAAGGCATTCAACTTTGACCAATTTCTCTGTGCGCAAGGTGGAAACAGTGGTTTGGTGTGCGTGTATGTGTGCGTGTGTGACAAGGCGTGGGAATAGCGCAAAACAAGGCAAACATCATCCAAGCTGCTGTCACGTGCCTAAGCTGCTGCCTCGATTGCAACGGACTTTGCCAGGTGTCATGACGAATGGGAACCGGCAGTTGGCCAGGGGCATGCCGCTGCACTGCGTCCAAAGCCATGCGTGACAAATATTTATTAACTGTCAGAGCACTTAGAAAACTATTGCAATTTCCAATCGACTAGCAGCAGGAGCTTTGCTAAACGAGAGAAATTGATTCAGGCTGATCATCAATTGTGTCACAAATAATGATTACCACGCATTTTTGCAGCTCTAACTGTGGCAACTCTGGCTGGGAGGAGGGTTTGTTCATTTCGTGACACGCATCAAATTGCATTTACAGTTTAGTTTGTCATTGGTTGGGGGTTAAACAAAGGGCTGTCAAAGGGGGTGTACGTCTGGGTGACAGTCACGTGACCTCAATGCTAAAAATAGACCAGCTCTATGGGTCGAAAAGCGATTACAACAATAGCAGGCAACATCAACATCATTATTAACAAAGTCAACGAGCAGAGCGCGGCTTATTGGCAGGCATAATGCGATGAGGATGGCAATGGCGATGGCGCTGTGTCATGCACCAGACAGACTGTTGCCTGAATAGTTTCCGGCAACAGCTTTAAGATTAAGTTACAAATAACGTATAGTCATATGTTAAGACTTGCTGCGAATATCAAATGCTCTTCTTCAATGAAGCAAACTAAAAGACCGAGCTTGTAAGATAGAGCTCAGTGTGAATAGAGTATAATCGCAAAGGAGCAGACGCGGACAATGCTGATGGGCTAAACTTTGCCTTTATTTCGTTTTGTATTTGTATTTGTATTGTGTTATGCATGCCGAGTCGCATTTTGCCCACGTGATTAATGGCCAACTGTTAAAAGACGTCGCGACTTGAAAAATTACAGCCAAATACAACGGCAGGGGCGTTCGGTGTTCGCCTCTTTTTAAAAGCAGCCTGTCACACATGATGCCATGAAGGGGCGCAAGGGAGACAGGACGGCTGCTGCGTATCATTGCCGCAGGATCAACGAACAGAGCCAGGCGCACGTAAAAGATGCAACAGGAGCCAGAAGCAAATGCCGTGTGATTTACACGCAACAGCAACGGCAAACAGCAGCAACAACAGTAAGGTAAAGTGAAAGGGGGTTGGGAATTGTCGTACAAATTAGGGGTTGACTCGTTTCGACCCAGGCCATTGTCGGAGGCATACTACGTACGACTGACTGTCAATTGAAAACGTGCCAACAATTTGCAACGACGATTAATCGTACGACGCCCAAACTTAACTCCTCTGTTGCAAGGATGTTGCTACGGTTGCATTTAGCGTTTTGTTTACGACGTTACGGCCAGTTACGGGCCAAGTTAGTGTCGACGAAGCGTTTGACTAATTTGTGCGTTTGGACTTTATTATGCGTAGAGATCTACTCGTTAAGCCCACAACGCCCAACCCTCTCCCCTCTCTCTCCGGTGCGTAAGTCTAATGAGCACTTAATTCCTTGCCGCTAATTGGCTTAAATCAAAAGTTAAAGTTACTCTCTCTTCCTGTTAAAGATTGTAATCGAATAATGTATTCTGTGGAATCTGTTTAAAATTTACATCAGTCATAAATTCAAATGAATTTATCTCTAATTTCATTAATAGCAAAATTTAACAATGGATGCTTAATACCTTGCATAGCATCAAATGGCAACAAAATGCAAAAAAAAAAAATTGTTGTGTGCAATCTGAATATGAAATATAATCATATGATACACACACACACATCGTACTTGGGGCCATCATTAAAGGCTTTTTGTATGCAATTACATGCCGCATTGAGCAATCATAAATTAGCTTTTGGAAAAATGCGATATGTAACAGAGGCAACAAAAAAAAGTAAATGTTAAATGAAATTAAAATTAACAAAAAGGTATTTTGCAGCAAACAAGCAAACAATTTAATGCCAATGTATAATGAAAAGTGAGTTCTCGCCCATAACGGCATAAATAATATAAATTTTTTTTATTATTATTATGCATTTTTCATTAAAATTCAAATAACTCAAAAAAGAAACAAGTAGTCGAGAAATCCCGACCAGGACATACCCTTAACCCGATACTTAACGAGTACTTCAAACTGCGATAAGAAAAGAAACAAAACGACATAGTTGTAGCACTGAAAAAATCCAAGACAAGTGCAACGCGTTTTGTGCGCGTTTAAAAACGCGCCAAATAACCTTCTTAAAAAATGAATGCTGGCTGGTATATACTGGTGGGAAGCCATGGCAGAAAGACAGATAAAGCTATATCGACTCGGCTGTTGATGCTGACCACGAATAAATATACTTTATGGGGTCAAACATGCTTTCGTCTGTCTATTACATATGTACATTTGCACAAAACCATTGTACCCTAATTTACAAACTTTATAGGTTAAGGGTATAAAAAGTGAAGCGAATATTCTCAATGCATAAGCTGGAAACTGCCAACTGTATTTATACATATATTTGCTTTTAATGTCAACAATCATCAATGCAAATGCACTGCAAATAGTTTGAGCAACTCGAGCTGCAATTTATTGAACTGCACTGACATGATGTTTTTCCACAAAAAATGATCAAATGTAACAATGCATATAGGAATTACAGCCCATACTTGATCCCAAAGGGAAGTCATATGCAAATCGAATAATGCAAAACTATAAAGAAAAAACTCAAAAAATAAATAATATTTACATGTTATTTAATGAATATTTTAGCTAGCTGACGTGAGCATATTTTTGCTTATTTTGTCAACACAAATCGGTCAAATATTTGTGCGAATATCTTGCAGATACACATCAAACTATGTATGTGTACGCACACATGTGTGTGTGTGTGTTTTGGTAAATTTTGCAATGCGTAGCTCAAAATTTTGTCAACGCTAAATTGTTCTGGTCTGTGTGTTTTTTTTGGGGGGGTCTTCTACGTCTTGTTGGCAGCGTCGTCGTCAACTTCATTGTAAAGTTTGCCAAAATATGCTTGAAAATATTTACTCATGAGCTTGTTTAGTTAATCCATAAAAACACAAAATAACTTGGCATGTGCTGTCCATTGCTCTGCCGCTTTGCCCTCCAACCCTTCGTCCCTTTGCCTGTGCCTTTGGCAAAGACAATGCAACATTTAAGAAAATTTAAGCCGCAAGCGACTTAAAAACGAGATGAGTCCCTTTTTTTATTGTTGTTGTTGTTGTTGTTGGCTGTCTCGACTCGAAGGGCCGAGCATATGATTTAGTCGTCGTCTGTGCTTTGTTCTTGTTCTATTAAGGATTTGGCTTGCCTTTTGGCAACGTTTTTTTTTTTGGAAGCGAGGGTAGCTGACAAAAGGCCAAAGCCCCACAGCCTGATGACTGAGAGGCCAAAACTAAAGCCTCTGAGATAGATAGACAGGCAAACAATTGCTGTTTGTATCCCTGTTAGCTTTAGTCCCCAGCTTCATCCGCTTCAGCCGCTCCCGTTTTAGCTTTAGCTTGCCTTGCGTTGCCTGCCTGGCTGTACAAATTAGTTTCTAATACCTTCAAGTCAAACAGTTGGAGGCCAACAGCAGACAAACAAATAAACACACAGATCTGCCTCACAGTCTTAGCCACAACACAACAGTCTCGGTCGGTTTCAGGTTTTGGTAGCGTTGCAACAGCGACACGCCTCCCACTTTGCACGCCCCTCCCCCCACACACACACACTCACATACACTAGCTAACAAAATCACTTGAGCGTGCTTATAGCATGTGTGTGTGTGTGTGTTTGTTGGTTTTCTAATTACAAGAAACGCCCGATTGATTTGCAGTAAATTGTGTTTTAAATAGTTTCATTTAGTTTTGCTTAACAATTGACTACAAAGCAAATGCTTTCCCCCCCTTCTCCGAAAACTAGTTTCAAGAAGATTGCGTAATGATGCGGTTACCACCCACTTTTCCCCTAATGAGCTATCTGATAGCTAAGCCACCCTATTGCCAGAAGATTACCTTCTGTTCTCTTGCACTTTAGTTTTTTGAGTCAAAACTTTGTAATTAAATTTGAATTTTGATTATAGTAGAAAAAGATTTCTCCCTTGCCGAAAGTATTTTGGACTCATGCATAATGGAAATTCAATTAAAGAGCTTTAAATTCATTTGAAGTGTAATACAAATTCAGTTTATACAATTGCTATTGATGGAGGTTTGACCTTGGAATCATGATTGCATAATACAAATATATTTATCCATATTTTTGACAGCCGGCAATAATAAGCTACAAATGACTTTACGGGGGGGAATGTTAATATACGAACCGACCTTATGGATGATAATAATACGCGGGGCCACATTTGCATAACATTGGCCGAAAAAAGAGTTGCTGACGATGGCGAGGACAAGAACGAAACGAAGGATGTGAACGTGGACGATGACGACGACGATGACAAGGGGAGCAACGTTTAAATCAAAAAAGTTGGCACAATGAAAGCAACGGCAACTGCTTAATAAAAGAAAATTATGCAAATTGCTAATAAATTATAGTGAGCCCGCGAACGACATGTAAAATAATAACCGGCGAGAAACCGAAAAAGCAAAGAGAGAGAGGAGAGACCAGTAACAGGGACAGGGATGCGGGATGCGGGTGAATTGAATTACAAATGTGAGAGCAGCGCATACACACAATGGAACTGGGAACAGTGAATTGTAGGGACCGCAAGGAGGTATGGACATAACGGCGCTGAAAAATCATTAAAATAATAAAGCGCTCGCTGTGCTCTGTGCTTGTAAGACACATTAAGAAGAAGCAGGAGGAGTAGGATGTTGTCATCGTCGTCGTCGAGCAGGACATGCATAAAGCAGGAGAGCGCAGGACGCGCTGTCGCATTAACTGGCGAAATGGATAATGGCGAAACTTTTTGACATTTATTGTGTTTGTGCCGAATGTTTATTTATGATTGCATGTCGCGCATATTTACATTACAATGCCCATAACTAACGGTTTCCCTCGAAACCAAGCATATCCCTGTTTGCGTACGACTATGCGTATGCGTATGATGTGGATGGCAGTATGCGTATTAAATTAATGATACTTTCTAGTTCATAAAATTCGTTATATGACCGACGCGAACTCTCTCTCTCTCTTGAGTCGGATATGATTTTGGCTGGAGTCGCAGTGTTTGCTTCCTCTTCGGCTATGGCTATGGCTATGGCGTATGAATGTCAACGTCAAACACACAAATCAAATAATCACATAAATGAGAGCACACGCATGTGTTTGGATATATGAATATGCGTGTTTGTGTGTGTGTGTGCTGGTTGTGTCTATTGAATTGTAACAAATTGATTGTCATAAAACATCGTTTATATTATATTAGAATGTGTCATTGGATGTTCATGCTTCAGTTCAGGCAACAAACCGCCGTTCCCGTTGCCGTTGCACAAGATTTCACAAGTGGCGCTGTGAATGATTGCGATAAAGATGGTAAGCAGCGCCGCTAAGGGTTTCATTTAGGGAGTAACAGATAAACAGAGGGAGGGGTGTGTGAAACGGGGAAGGAGGGAGAACGATAGTTAGGGAGACTACACCGAGAATTTATGACTGTTTACGACAGATTGCACACTCCATTTGTTTTGTTTACCACATTCTGGCACTTGACACACTTCCCCGAGAACCTTGACGAGAGAACTTTTTGTTGGCCCAACTCCCTTTCGCTCTCTATGTTCGAGTGTGTATTGTCTTTGTCTTCGTCTGCTTTAATTAGTTGCCGTTTGGGCCGCTTGGGGCAATGGCAACAGCAGCTGTGCCCCGTACGAAGAAAGTGCCCCAAAACATCATATGCATGATTTGTGAAGAACTTTCAACTGTCCCTTCATGGGAGTGGGCTGAGAAGGTCTGGATGGGTTGGCAAGCTGCCGCCGAGCTGCTTGTTTTTGTCCAAGTTTATGAATTTCATAGCCAAAGTTTTTCTACATGCGCGCAATTTGTAAGCTGTTGTTTGCTTCTTTTGACTTTTATTTTCCTAGGCAAAAGAGTATCTTTGATACAAACAGAATTTACAAGCAAGTTATTACCAAGTTATGCTAGCCATTAAGTAGTCCCGGCTTGCTCAATTAGCTGATAATGCCAGAGACATGGCGAAATTATGGTTATTGCATTAATTTCAACTTAAGAAGTTCCTTAAGAAATATAAATATACATATTAATTGTATTTGATTACTTGAAGACTTTTTAATTTAAACGCCAAAACAAAACTGAGATCATAAACATGTCGTAAGTACGCAATATTTTTGGCTTATGTACGTCATGATATCATCGATTAGAACAAAGAACAAATAGAGCTGAACACGAGCCAACCATTCACAATCACAAGCGACCTTTCAATATATCGCATTTGGCCGTTCGTTCGTTGAACTATACCGTAGTACGCAAATTACCGATAGCCATTTGAGATAATAGATCTTGAGAAGCAACTACTATTAATAAGATACTCTTATAGCATTGGAGATCACGCCAAAAGACTTAAATATTATTATTTTTTTGCATTAAAACTTATTATATGTGGTATTTTGACCGTGAAACATTCGAACGCACCAAACGAAAGCGAAACAACGTTTTTAGTTCCGCTCTCTGTGTTGAGGCGCTAACCGGCTTCCCAACCAAAAAACAGCATCAGTAACAGCTGTGATGATAACTGAGGCCGTAGCAACGCCAACAGCTGAGGGGCAGGGGCTTGGGCACTTGAGGGCCTAAGTGGCACCATGTGCGAGCTTTTGGCTTGCAAATGCTCTGCTTGTCTTAATGACTAGACACAGCCGCATTGAAGCTGGGCTTTAACTTTGCTGCTGTTGTGGTTTGTTGCTGTTGCCGGGCCTTTTGTTGCTATTTTGAGGGGTAAACAAAGTGTTGGTCATTGTTTGGTTTATGTGTGTTTATGCGGCGCTTGGCAAACATTAGAGCGTATAAATATGCCGACAAATTGCGACTATTAATCATTCGACCCATAGATTCCATCGATAATACAATTAGCGTGGAGATCTATACTAAAATGGTATGTAACCGACGATTTCCCACCAGGATTTATTTTTCTAGGCGCTCAACTGTTAAAACTTATTGCAGAAACTCTTCATTGCGTGCATGTTTATTGCCGCAGCGACGGCTGCAGTGATTCCTGTCGAACAAACCAGGCACCGTCGCGATGTCTCCGAGATCGTGAATGAGTATATTCCACCCCTAGAGGAAGTTGGTGTCGATGCTCCCAATGCGGACATTGCCCAAGACTCTGCTGCGGTGGTTGAAGATGGCTATCGCTACAAAACAGTTCGTCGTCTAAAGTATCGTCAACGTCGTGATGTCTCCGAGATCGCCAACGATTACCTGCCTCCATCAGAGGAAGTCGCCACTGAAGCTCCAGTTGAAGAAGTCGCCCAGGACTCCGCTGTTCTCGGTGATGATGGATACCAATACAAGACTGTCCGTCGCTTGAAGTACCGTCAACGTCGTGATGTCTCCGAGATCGCCAACGATTACCTGCCTCCATCAGAGGAAGTCGCCACTGAAGCTCCAGTTGAAGAAGTCGCCCAGGATTCCGCTGTTCTTGGTGATGATGGATACCAATACAAGACTGTCCGTCGCTTGAAGTACCGTCAACGTCGTGATGTCTCCGAGATCGCCAACGATTACCTGCCTCCATCAGAGGATGTCGCCACTGAAGCTCCAGTTGAAGAAGTCGCCCAGGATTCCGCTGTCCTTGGTGATGATGGATACCAATACAAGACCGTCCGCCGCCTCAAGTACCGTCAACGTCGTGATGTCTCCGAGATCGCCAACGATTACCTGCCTCCATCAGAGGAAGTCGCCACTGAAGCTCCAGTTGAAGAAGTTGCCCAGGACTCCGCTGTTCTCGGTGATGATGGATACCAATACAAGACTGTCCGTCGCTTGAAGTACCGTCAACGTCGTGATGTCTCTGAGATCGCCAACGAATACCTGCCTCCTTCCGAAGAAGCTGCCACTGAAGCTCCAGTTGAAGCTCCAGTTGAAGAAGTTGCCCAGGACTCCGCTGTTCTCGGTGATGATGGATACCAATACAAGACTGTCCGTCGCTTGAAGTACCGTCAACGTCGTGATGTCTCTGAGATCGCCAACGAATACCTGCCTCCTTCCGAAGAAGCTGCCACTGAAGCTCCAGTTGAAGCTCCAGTTGAAGAAGTTGCCCAGGACTCCGCTGTTCTCGGTGATGATGGATACCAATACAAGACTGTCCGTCGCTTGAAGTACCGTCAACGTCGTGATGTCTCCGAGATCGCCAACGAATACCTGCCTCCTTCCGAAGAAGCTGCCACTGAAGCTCCAGTTGAGGAAGTTGCCCAGGATACCGCTGTTCTCGGTGATGATGGATACCAATATAAGACTGTCCGTCGCTTGAAGTACCGTCAACGTCGTGATGTTTCTGAGATCGCTAATGACTACCTGCCTCCTTCCGAAGAAGCTGCCACTGAGGCTCCAGTTGAGGAAGTTGCCCAGGATACCGCTGTTCTCGGTGATGATGGATACCAATATAAGACTGTCCGTCGCTTGAAGTACCGTCAACGTCGTGATGTCTCTGAGATCGCCAACGAGTACCTGCCTCCATCTGAGGAAGTTGCCACTGAAGCTCCAATTGAAGCTCCAGTTGAAGAAGTTGCCCAGGATACCGCTGTCCTCGGTGATGATGGATACCAATATAAGACCGTCCGTCGCTTGAAGTACCGTCAACGTCGTGATGTCTCTGAGATCGCCAACGAATACCTGCCTCCATCTGAGGAAGCTGCCACTGAGGCTCCAGTTGAGGAAGTTGCCCAGGACTCCGCTGTCCTCGGTGATGATGGATACCAATATAAGACCGTCCGCCGCTTGAAGTACCGTCAACGTCGTGATGTCTCTGAGATCGCCAACGAGTACCTGCCTCCTTCCGAAGAAGCTGCCACTGAAGCTCCTGTTGAAGCTCCAGTTGAGGAAGTTGCCCAGGATTCCGCTGTTCTCGGTGATGATGGTTACCAATATAAGACCGTCCGTCGCTTGAAGTACCGTCAACGTCGTGATGTCTCTGAGATCGCCAACGATTACCTGCCTCCTTCCGAAGAAGCTGCCACTGAAGCTCCAGTTGACGAAGTTGCCCAGGATACCGCTGTCCTCGGTGATGATGGATACCAATACAAGACTGTGCGTCGACTAAAGCTGCGCCACCGTCGTGCGCTGTAAGCCTGCATGCTGGATGCTGACTGTATACGATTAGAACCATTTATCCCCACCAAGCCCTACTAGGTTGTAAGTAAGAATCCTGTTTTTGCCATTATTTAACGATTGAAATCAACGAAATAAATCCAACAAAATTGTTATAATATACACGCGGCATGGGTCATTGTTTGTTTCAACGGTGCTACACACCTGGCGGTTCAAGGCTGCAGCAGTTGGCGGGGAGCCCTCAACGTTTTCATAAATTGTATACCTTTTCGCTTAGTTATGACAGCAACAGTTAAGCTCATGGCTCAGCGCACAAGAACGCAATTATCCAAAAGCGACGGCAGCAAAAAGGACTCAACTGGGCTGGGACGGACGCGGCCTTAGTCGGGGTAACTTCACCGAACTCTAACAAATACTTTAAGCTATGCTTTTGAAGATGTTAATCTCATGTCAAGTCCACTTTACACACGGCGTTAAGGGTTCGGCCAGTATGCGGCAGCGGACGGCAAACAACACTACTAACAAGGACAAAGTCGTCCATTGATTTGTGTATATGTATGTGTGTGCTGTTTGGTGTTGGCAGAAAAAGTTGTTAAGTTAAATGGCATTTGAACCGCAGCGGCTAGGATTTCGGTCAGTGCGCCTTTCGGGTCTAACAACTTCCTTTGCACGCGCCCCAAACAGCTCAAAAAAAAAAGAGAGAGAAAAAATGCGACCCAGCGGCCGGCCAACTAATAATAATTTATCGATCCCCTAGCTAAAGTAGTCACATACGTGGCCCTTCCTATGATTTATGGCGCCAGAGAACGTTTATATACGTACTCGTATGTGTATGGGTGGGCGTGCCCGAAAAAACAAACTTAGTGAAAGCCAAGGTGCCAGTCAGACGGGCGGGCAGTTGGGCTGCTTTTGTGCAGTGCCAAATTGGTTTAATGTGTGGTTAGACAACTTATTTAACGTTTTTCAAGTGGTTAGCAGGAACATGTCATGGCAGCAACCCATCCGCCCTATCGCTCAGGTGCCCCATGTGCCCGTGCCCCACATGGCCACATGGTTCGTTTTCTGTTTTCTGTTTGCGCACATAAATCATGCAATGCCAAAGAAACGGGTTACTTATTCACATATCGTGCATATACTACATGTGTATTTATGTAACTGTATCTGGCTCTGGCTAGGGGGCTAGCCCGAGGCTGACGCTGCCGCTGAGGCTAAGAGGGAGACTGCACTCGAATAAAAGCACTGGAGACACTCATAAATCAGAGGGTGCTATCAAGGCGACGTTATGACATCATTAAAACAATTATCAACGTTGAATTATACGCGCCCGATATACATATAGCTTGAAAGCAAACTATTTTAATGGCCTTGTGAAGAAAAAAAAAAAAAAGCAAAATGCGAACTTCACAGAGGAAATCACATAAAATTTTATGAATTATTTCAAATATTTTCAATTACTCGATTGAGGGTCGAGTGTCCGTCGAAGACGGCCGAGAGTCACCCCAGCATTAGACAAATGGAAGATCATAAAAAACCGCATAAAGAAATTTATATGCCATTCAAGCGTGGCACATTAACACATCCTAACAAGAAGGAGAAGCAGACCCCCGTCGGAGGAATGCTACGAAAAGTCCTTCAACTCGACGACATAAACAGCGCAATGAAAGTGAAAATATGAGACAAGACAACAACTGCTTCAATATTTGGCTTGATTAAAATTCAAAAGGTCTTGAGTTCAAAATTGAACTGTTTATTCCTTTGTCCAACTTGGAGTCATAATTCAGCATTTATTGCGCCATTAACACACAAGTGCCGAGGGTGAACTAATAAGCCCGAAATACTCCCTCTTTGAACGCCAAAAATCAATTTTGTTAAGCTCCGTGGCTGATTAGCCTGCACATGCAAATAAAAGCGAGACTCCTTGCATTACAATGTAAGTCCGACCAGGATGTGATCGGCGGGTATGCGTCTGGTTAGCAACAACTTTATGGCCACAATATATAATTTATTCAATGCCATTTGGTGTTCGGGCAGAGCACATGACAAGCAATTGACATTTTTGTGACTTTTGAGAAAACTATAAAATGTGCAGCTCACCAGAACCCGACCAGGCCAAGGCGTAATGATGACGGCCATAACAACTGCAAGAGCTTAAGGAAGAGCGTAGGAGCCAGACTTGATAGGGGAAAGAAACATAAAACGTAGCCCACACGAAACAGTTGTTGTTCGACAAAATAATAAAGTTGCGCCTGATTATGTTTGTGTGCTGTGCTGTTGCGGTTGTCTTTTTGCTCAGTGTATGTGTGTGTGTCGCAGCCAAGAAGTAAATACCAAATACGACAACAACTAAACTAAAATTGTCAGCGTCATATATGTATGTGTGTAAGAGGACTTCCAGGACATTACATATCCCACCCACGGCAGACAGACATACATGCTTGGTCCTGGACACCACAACGTAAAGGACAACGAGGACTCAGACGTTGACGTTGTCAGCGACGCCCATTCTTTGCTCCACATTCGCCATTTGTGCTGCTCGTCAACGGCAATGGCCGTATGCCGGATATCCTTTTTGACATGTCATTAAATTTTATATACACAATAATTTTTCACAATTTGCTTTATGGCCATTTTAAGAGTCTGTCCAATGTGTGCGTTGAATATATTATATATACTATATACCGAAGAGTGCAAAACAAACAACAACAAATAACAAGTTGAATATTTATTGAATGCAGACAGAACTCTCGAGCAGAACCCCCCGTGCCAGTAATAGAAAAACGTGACATTTAATTGGAAACTTGTTGATATTTCACTCAATCTATTCATAACTCTTCATATTCAACGTTAATAAACCCAATTAAACTGACAATTTGCTAGATCGAGGCATTAGAACAATTGCCTTATTAAGCACTCAATATGTTTTTTGGTCTTTATGCGCCGATGCCGATAGCAATTTAAATTTATCTCATCGCTGAAACATTTCTCTCGCTCATTGCTAATCAGCTTTAGTATCCGAATGTGGAAGCAACAAACCACAATATGATTATTGCCCAAAGTCTGGTCATAAAAACTAAATGCTTGCCGAAAACAAATACAATCTAGAGATGTCTTCCTCAGTTCAATTGAACGTATAATTCAAATGAACAGCTCAAGTCATTCGTTCGCTAAACAGAGCGAACAAGAACTTTCAGCTCTAAAAACACACACAAGGACCAAGTATACTGAACGCCAGTTTAGCATACACTATATAATTTTACGGCCATTAAATATTATTTGAAAATCGAAGCCACACAGAGCAGATAACACAACCGGTCAGAACTTAAGCCTTTGTTTGTTGGTTTGTTTGTTTGTCCAGCAAATGGTAAAATTAGACGTTTTATTATGATACAGTGACTGCTGCGGTGGGTTCAAGTGTTCCCGCTGCTATGGTTTACAATCGATTTGGCATTATGTGGCATTAGAGAAAACGAAGCCAAAAAGAAACTTCTAGAGCAGAGTGTATGCAAAGTGAACTTGAAAAGGCTTCAAATGCGCTGCGACACGCCAGCCAGCCAGAAAGCCAGTCAATAATACCAAAAGTGTGTGTCACATGAAGCACGACATATTGTGGGATGGAAGGGGGAGGCTGCAACGTCAACGTTTGCATGCCACAAGGATGTCATATGTAGTTGTAAACCAGAGACAGGAGGCAGTCACTCTTTGGCAATAAAGGAAATCTTCTTACAAAACATTCGCTTAAGTTTATTCAAACAAACTTAGATAACACACACATGCACACAGCACATACACACACACACACACACACAGTGTGCTTCCTGCTGTGGCAGAGACAAAGACGCTCCAATCAGTCAAGCGGAATAAGCAGCGCCGCACGAGCAGAGTCGTAATATGGCCTCAACGAACTTTTCCCACCTAGAGAGTCGAAGGCATCGAGGCATCCTTCTAGAACCACTTTTGCACTCCTCCAATTACAATGTCTTTTGTTTTATACATATATATTTGACTCTTACCAAGGCTAAACGCTCACTTTCTCTCTCGCATTCTTCGTCAACGTTGGCCATTTTGTGCGTTTGCTCGGATTAAATGTTTGTGTGTGTGTGTGTATGGCCGAGGAGCAGTTCAAAACCATGATTACACTTCAATCTATTTTCTTTGGCAGTGTCTCTTTTTTTGGTTTGGCCATTTTGTTTTATGTCTGTATGTGCGTGTGTGTGTGTGTGTGGCATTGTGTTAAGAAAAATGCGTTTCAAAGAGATATAAAATGTTAACATGACCAAAAAAAAAACAAAGAGAGACGCCCAGCCATCGTATTGGATATAAAACATTGAATTTAATCAAAAAGGATTTAGTTGGGCTGCATGTGTGTTTGTTTGTGGGGGGATTCACTACTGGGTTACACACTTCCCTTGACCTTGTGCCTTGAAAATTCCGCGCTGCCACGTGCCACAACATCATCTCTTGAATTGGCTATAAAAGTAAAGAAATAGCTACTTCTACGTTAACTTACATACAATGTTAGTATTATGTAGTAATGTGTGGTAGTAAAGAAAGAGTTTATCTGCCCTAGGACATAATGCGAATGTTATATTGTTGTTAGAGTTAATCATATTGCAGGTAATGGGCTTATCACCATAAGCCAGGGAGAATTATGAATATGAATAATTGGCAAAAGTATGAAGCTGTACAAAAACAGCAATTATTAAGTCGCGGGCTACTAGAAATTTTAGTTTTGCCTTTAGTTAAAGCCACATTCATAAGTTAATTACTAGTTCGAAGAAGCAAAGTGCGCGCTATTTAAAAAAAAACGTTGCATGCTTTTAGGCTTGCGCTGAAAACGAAAGGCAACCATTTTGAAAGTGAAGTGTGTTGGTTGTAATTTGTAGCCAATATATAATTAAGTTATTGTGACAAGAACAACAAAAAAAGAGTAAATGCTAACAGCATTATCTAAGCGTCGAGCGGAAGCGGGCGTCGCCGCCAGGCCAGCGGGTAGCGGAGAGAGAGAGAGCTTAAACAACCAACCAACGAAGCGACAACACAACACCACAACCAGTTGCAAGTCCTGATTCAGTCCGTCTAGCACTGGGCTGTCTGGCCAACCACCACAACGTGGCAAATGCAAAGTTGCGTGTGCTTCCCAAAAATCTGGCTGCAGATCCCAGACGCCAGACCCCTGGAGCTGGAGCTGTGTGCTCTGTGTTCGACCCTATGGCTCGTGTCATGGAATTATATTTCCTATGGGCGGTATTTTGAGGCCCGCCTCCTTGTACACACACACGCATACACACAACTGCCGGCGATTGCTCAGACGGTATAATTTGTAATCACGTTGAGTGCAGCGGCAGCGGCAGCGGCTGCGGCAATGATGTTGACTCTAACCCGAAAAAAAATATAAACCCAGGGGTTGTCCGGCCTGGTCTGGCACCCTGTCGCCCTGTCACCCCTTTGCCGTCGAGTCTCCCTGTGGCAAGTGGTTGTTGACTGCCTGATGCTTAGCAAGGTCTTAGCTGTTATTACGCTCATGTGTCACTTTTACAGTGCCTGCCAGTCGGCTAGGCCTTCTCTTTCGCACACATTGCTATTGCACTGCTCATATTTTATTCAGCATCTGGCTGCTCTCGAGGATTTCCTACACTTTTGCTGTTGCATTCACACACTCTCTCTCTCTCTCTCTCTCTCTCATCTAGGTTTTTTTTTTATGGCGTCTACAGACATTTTGCCAAGTTAATCTCCGGTTTGTTTTTCTGATAATGGGTTTGTCAACGCTACTTTGTGAGAAGGCCCTCTATTTGAGTACCGAGTTCATCTGTCTCTCTGCACGTGTGCGTGTATCTGTGTCTGTGTGTGTGTCTCTCTGTATTTGGAATGTATGCATGCAATTGTAGTTGTGTCTGTTTTGTGCCTGACTGCCTGCCTGTTGGCTGCCTTCGTTCGTTTTTCATATTTTTTCCCTGCAATGCCGCAGAAAAAATGTCGAAAGTACTTAACTATTGATGGCTGAGGACTAAGAAATACCCTGTAACTGCTAAACTTAAACCTAAAAAGTTGTATGATTCTTCTGCAATATCACTCATCTTTGTTTTACTCTCTTATCGTTTCACCCTTTTCACAGCAACGTTCAATAGTTTTTCCCTATAGTCGAAACTTCCCCACACAGTTGGTTTATTGTGTTGTTATTAAAAAGAAATGGTGTTGCTTCGTTCTGGCCACGCCCACAAATTTAAGCATGTACACGCCCAAAAATTAATCAAGCTGCTGTTGTAATATTTTTGGACTGCGGCTGTTGCGTGCCTCGATTTGTTGCACTCAAACTCAACCTGCTCGATGCCCTTGTGGGCGTTGCTTGTTGTACTACGTGACATTGCCTGCGGTGCTTGGGATCTTAAAAGAGCTCTTAACCCTGCGTATATGCCACATATGTGTGTCAGGTTAAAGCCTTGCCTTGCAACTGATTTTGACAAGCTCAATTAGAGGGGGGCGGGCAGGGCAGCGGCTAAGGCTGCTGTTGCATTCAACAAAAAAACGGCGCTTTCAATTAATTGCAGTTTTAAGCAGATTGCAACTTGTTATGCAGCTCAGCCTTTAGATGAGGCAACAACAAGAACGTTAATAGCTAGAGCTTAAGCAGCTGTTGTTTTGCCCTGCCCCATTGCCAAACCAGCTAACGAAGCAGCAGCCAACATCAACCTGGCCAAGCGTTGACTTCAATTGCACGCACAGCCAGAGCTCAGCTTGAGTGGAAGTTGGAGGAGCGAGGATGGATGGGATGGGTTTGTCCACCCACACGTTGCACTTAAGATGATAATCATGTTTACGTGGCGCAAGTTAAATTGCTAACGTAATGGACTAACAGCAGCAGCAGCAGGTGAGGAGCAGAAGGGCCGCTCATGCGTATGCCTTCTGCTTTTGCTGTCAGCGCCACATTTTGGGGCAAGCTCCTACTGTTCCAAACACTTGCAAGTGGCCAACACACACATGAGAAAAAAAAAATACCATTTGCTTGGCCCAAAAACGGATCGACATGTGTGTGTGTGGAGAGAGAGATCCCGTTTGTTGCTGCTGCTGATGGTTCGCTTCATTGGACAACTGAATATGCAAATTGAATTGAGCGTATTATCGAACGAAGCCAGCGACGATGATGACGATGATGGCAACTGCAGGTAAGCTGCTGCTACCTGCTTTCTGCTTTCTGCGTCTTTGCCTCCAGTTCAGTCATCACCATCAACATAATCGCTCAAGCCAAAAAGCTTTGCAACGGCGCATTGTGTTGCCAATGATGGCAGCGCCAAATGGTGCACAAAATTAAAATTTTAATGGCCAGCAACAACCAGAAGCTTCTTGTGTTTGACTTTGGCGTACAAACAATGGCTAAGCAGAGCCACCTGGCGGCTTAAAGCTGCTTAAATAATTGTATTGAACACCTTTGGCAATCAGTAAAAAAAATTGCATACTTTTAGGCTGCAACTATTAAATGAAGCTCTCTTTCGCTCTTTTTTGCGTTCTCTTGCATTTTCTCTCATTGTTGATTGACGCACGTAAACAAAAGAATGTGCGCTAAGTGCCACAGGCATGGAACCGACCCCCAACCTAACTACACTCACACACACTTATCTACTCATCATTATACTATGTGTGTGTATAGCGTGTTGAAAGTTGCCGCTACGGAAAAACCGCTGGCCAGTCAACGCCGAGCGGTGAGCCCGAGCGGCCGCATACTAAAATCGTTAAAGCCGCAGCAAAATAAAAAATATAAATTAACGCTATGTAAAACTGTAAAACTAAACAAATTGGACAACTGGCTGGGCACAAACAAAAAACATATGAAACATGACGACATCATTGGCCACGCCCACTGCGACAGTGCTGCAACGTCGCCAGCTGCTGCGAAGCGTTGAAAGCTTGCGCGGTCGAGTTCGTCAAGTGCTAAATTGTGTTATTAATTTGCACATTGAGTTTTTGGTAATTGAAGCAAGAACAAAAAACGTGAAGAGAAACAGAAAAAAACAACACAAAAACAGCTTGCATTTGACATTTAAATGTAATTCGTGTCACATGTCGACTGCAAAAGTCATGAATGTGATAGAAAGAGAGAGAAGTGAGAGTGAATAAAAACATTGCTTTTTGTTTTTTTTGTTGATGTTGTTGAAAGCTCTCGACAGCTGAGCTGATATGACACATAACAAAAAAAAACCGGCAGATACAATCTCAACTCTTTTTTAATATTGTTTTGTTTACTTGCTCTTATCAGCTGTTATCAGCAGCGTAGTAAAGTATCTCAATTGAAACCCCCTCGCACTTGTCCAGAATTCTTTTTGTTTCAAGTATTTGTTGCGACACAGATTGGCAACAAGTTAATGCAATTATAGCGCGCTATTGGGGGCAACAAGAGACGGCTACCAGACCAGACTAGTTAGACAATGGGCTATTATTAACAAAATATGCACACAAATTTCATAATGTATAAGGCAACTTTATTGTGATTCAAACCTAAACAAAACAAAGATATTCTCATGAATAAAGATAATTAAATTTTAACACATATTCATGGTATTTGCTTCACTGTGCCTTGGTGTCTAGACTCTAGAGGTTGATAGTTCAAGCGGAATAGCTTACTTTTTAACACGAATTTAGTTTTGTTGTGGTTCACAGCTAATTTGCTAATTGAGCAAAAGTGCGAATATTCCATAGTGTTTAGAACTGTGTGAAATGTGAGAAGTCAACGACGAATGCACAACCAGATAGAAAGAGAGAAGAAAAAGAAGATTGACAGTTAGTCAACAGTTGGGCTTCGAGGCGTAACTTGGCTGTAAATTGACACTTGCCCTCCATCGCATCAAGTATACGCCTTAACGCGGCTTAGCCAATCAAGCAAAATAAGCGATTTTCTGTTAATCTAATTTGCACCTCTTTAACATACACACAGGTGCTGGAGTCACATGCGGCTGCATTGCTGGATGAGGTGAGATGCCTTAATGATGACTATGCGGAAGTACAGAGATTGGATAGCTTAATCGAAGCATTGCGAAACTACAATGGACCCACAATATGCCATGAGTGGCCATATCCTTTGATATTCAAGGGCACAATCGACGAGGCGCACGTTGCACAAATACTGAACACAGAAATCGAATCCAAGGAGCAATCCCTCTTCGTGCAATCGGACAAGATGCATAGCTTACCCAAAAGATCAAGACGTAAAGCCAATGGAACTATTCATAGTTGACTGTTAATGATATAAGATGTAAGTTTAAGTTTATAAAAATGTTCAAATCATACCAAAAAATATATATTGTAAGCCATAAATGTCTGTTTCTGCCATTTAATTTACCGCTGCGGTCAATCAACAGCTACTCCATTGATATATTGATGGAGTCTCGCAACCGCAAGCATCGCGTCGCTTTCATGATATTTGCGGCATTCATTTGACTTGAGATGATGTGGCTTGTAGATTGAGTTGTTAAGTTTTGATAAACAGCATAGCGCCCTAGGCGCAAGCCGCAACAGGTTACCACATCCAATTATAAATGTTCCAACGACCCGAAAGGATCCAGCAGCAGCAGGTGGTAAAATGGAAAAAACGTAAAAATAACAGTTGCTTTACTTATTGTTATTGTTGTTTTATGATAATTATGCGCCTGCAATGAGAGTACATTAAGTGGAAACTTCTGTAAGAATTGTAAACTATAAAGTCTTATACCTCAATCTTTGGTTTTTTTTATCATAGAGTAACCCTTCATTCAAACAACTTTTCCTTCTTATGATATTTGGTATTGCAGTATAGATTTTTTTTTCAGAACAAATATAATGAATTTTATTATCAAAAGATAGGTGTGCTTCTACCTTACAAGGCAACTTAAACTAATCAGAGATTAAACTAAAGAAGAAGAAAGTAATTTATGAGAGAACATAACAATGAATTAAAGATAACTTATGATGGGGAGGTTACAGGGGTGATACTGGGGTGATCGTCTAAATTTTAGGAGATATTTATATTGTTATCCCACGCTGACCACTCTGTATCATATGCTAGGGTATTTAATCTTCGCATACTTAAGAGTTCAAGGTTTCTGTCTCTGTTATTTGTATAGTTGTTGCTGTTGTTGGTATTGTTCTTCTGCTTACTGTTACTGGCGTGCTATTAATTATAAATAAACTCACTAAAGTAAAACAATAACAATGTGTGTGCGAATATGCTTGTGTGTAAATGCTGCTGTTTGGTGTAAATTATTCATAACGGTATTATCAGCTTTACTGCGCGCTTGCCAGGCTGATTAAATTGCTCCTCGTCCATTGCGCTGGAGCGCCCAATGAAGAGAGCGTCAAAAGCTAATGATGACACACAACAAACACACACACATACACTCCTTGTGTGTGTGTGTGTGTGTGCGAGCAATTTATCAACTCGTTGCCTTCTTTTGTATTTGTGTTTGTGGTCAGGGACAATTGTTGATGTGCGCGCGTATAATTATTAAAAAATAAACAACAGAAGCAACAGCAACAATTGAGATAATGAGCGCGACAAGACAACTGAGAGAGAGACAGAGTGGGAGAGAGGAAGTGAAAAGTAAAAGTGAAAAAAATATATATCGCCAAGGTTGAGTACAAAGGGTGCAATGGGGGTTAAAGCTTCTACATATATAGGAGGGGGGAGGGGGCACACAAGTGGGCCAAAAGGTTGAACGGAGCTTTTATATCTAGAGCATGGCACAAACAACACGAACAACTCGAACAACCGACAACAACAAGCATTTAACCAACGTAGCGGTAGGCCTTTTAACCATGCAAAAGTCTGCAAAATTAATGGCCCAAAAGGATGTCAACAACAACAACTACCACAACAGAGCTGCGGGGGAAAGAGGATAGCAACAGCAGCTGCCTATCAATGACAATGACAATAAAATAGCCAACGACGACGAATGCAATTGAAAACTTTGTGCAACTTGATAAAAACTTGAAATTGTTGAGCAAAACTTGAAACGAAGAAGATTTATTTAGTATCAACGATAAAAAAAGACACAAATACAAACAATTAGCTCGAACATTCAATCAGAAATCCTTGAGCTTCTTGTTGCACTTGTTGCAAGTGTAGTTCATTGAACGCTGAGCACAAAAAAAAAGAATAACAATTATCGTCAAATGGCCTTAAACCTGGCTAACATTCTGCCGAGTTGTTGCCAGCCTTTCTGCCTGCTTCGACTTTTGGTTGCCAATCAACAGTCAAGTTATTGAAACCTTCTCTCTCTTTCGCTCTCTTCATCAGCAAGTGCAATTAACTGAGCAGACAGGCAGGCAAGGTGGGGTTCAGGCTCCTGTTGCTCCTTTTTATACCCTTAACCCATAAAATGGGTAAAGAAGGGTATAATGGTTTTGTGCAAATGTATGTAACAAACAGAAGGAAGCATCTCCGACTCCAAAAAGTATATATATTCTTGATCAGCAGCAACAGCCGAGTCGATATAGCCATATCTGTCTTTCTTCTGTCTGTGGACTAAAGCTAAAACACGCGTCATTTCTTGAACCATCCCCATGGCTTCCCACCAGTATATATACCACCCAGCATTCATTTTCAGAGAAGGCTAGTTGGCGCGTTTTTAAACGCGCACAAACCGCGTTGCATTTGACTTAATTTTTTTCTGTGCTACAATTATATCGTTTTGCTTTTTTTTTTTCTTTATCGCAGTTTGAAGTACGCGTTACGTATCGTGTTAAGGGTATGTCCTGGTCGGGATTTCTCGACAAGAGCCTTCTTACTTGTTCTTCTTCTTTTGCTGGCAAACGAACATAAAATGCCATCGCACGCACATTGCTCAATGGGTTTAATGCCAATTTTTTTATGGCAACAATTAAATTCGAATTGTTGCTGTTGTCTTTGATTTGGCAACAGAATCAGGCAGCTCTCTCTCTCTCCTTCTCTTTCCAAGTTGTGTCTGTCTCAGGCGTAGACTTGACTACGGATGTCGTGCGTGCTAATTGTTTGGGGGCCTAAGCTTGACGAATGCATATGCTTTACTCCTGCTCTCTCTCTCTCTTTCTGGATGCGTTGTCGTTGAACTTTTGCAACAGTAACAACAACAACTGCCTAGACAGTCAACTGGCGGCACGTGAATCCATTATGATGGCAGCCAATTATGTGCGTGTCTTTCACTCAAAGCTTCTAAAGAGGTGGAGGGGGTGGGGTGGTTGGTTGCTGCTACGCAATGCAAACAACAACAACAACCACGAAATATGTTTTTAATGCAAACGACTTTCGAGCTTCGAGGAGTTAAGGGCACGGCCAAGGTGAATAACGAACAGAAACTATAAGAAGTTAACAAAGTTAACATTTTCATAATATTTCTTAAAAATTGCATACTGTTTGGCAATCAACTTTTACCCTCTGTTCATCAATTATGCCGATGGGCCACACGAAAAACCTTGTAGCGCAAATGCAAGCAATGTTTTGGTATGTTTAGAAGTCGACTATTCGTCTGTCTATTCGACTGTCTGTCTGCTCTGGTTGGTAGTCGGTCGATTTGACTGCCGCCCTAAAAGCGCTTTAAATAAACAAACAAACTAATAGCTGAAATCACGTAGCAATAGGCAAGGTAATAACTAACAGCGGAGAAAGAGAGAAAGCGAAAGAGAGTGTATGAGTATGAGCGAGAGGGGCTATCTATTGGCCCCCAAAGAAGGGAAGGAGGAGGTCCTTTTTTGTGTGTTGTCTGTTTTGTTCCGTTCTGTGTTCATGGCTATAGCAACCGCGCTCGAGCAATAGGTATGTATATGTATAACCCGAATAAACAAACTAATAAAACATGCTTATGCCCCGTGCCATAGTCCTTAGTGCCTCCAGTGCCCGAGACGAGACGAGACGAGACGCGACAACATTCGTAAAAATACCTCAAAAGACTGAAGAGGAGAGACAGCGCGCACCAGGAGCGACTGCCACCAAAATTCAAGTGCTGAACTGTAATTGAAATCGAAACTGAAAATTAGATAACACAGATACAGGAGAAACCGAAGTTTTGGGAAAAAAAATTTAAAAGGATTTTTGTTCTCTCTTTCTCTCTGTGTGCCAGGATTATTCGTGTGCATTATGCAACGGTGAATAGCAACTCCTCTTCCTTGTTAAACATGTCCGAATTGCATGCTGCTTTGGGCCATCAACGATTATGAAACACAAAAGTGGAAGCCATACGCCAGAGCAGGACGACGGCGGCGACTGCGACAGCGACGTCCTCGGCGACAGCGACAGCAGCAGCGACAATTGCCAGGCGACGTACTCTCATGTCCATGGCAAAATGTCGCGGCAGGTCCATGTTAAACGATGAACAACCAGCCGAGCAAATATCAACGCCTGCTGCTGTTCCCCAAACCGCAGCAACAACCACAGCTGCACCACAGCAACAACAACAACAACAACAACAACGCAACTGCAACAACCGCAACTGCAACAGAACTATTTACCTCAAACATCTTTGCTGAAAATCGAACCGTTTGTTCCTAGTTTTAATCAACGTCTGCGTCGGCGTCCTATTGGTCGCTCCCACAGCACCCTAAGCCACAATGTTATCCAGCAGAAGCGAGCAACAACAACAACACAACAACATCCTGCACAACCGGAGCTCCTCGTTGGCCAAGGACATGCCCAGCAACAGCTGAAGCGTAGCTATGTGGCTGCCGCCCAGCTGCGTAGCCAACAGCGTCTTCATCGTGGCACTGTCACCCGTCAACGCTCCAAGTCCACCTCCTCCTCGGCCGCCTCCAATAGCTGTCGTCCGGCAACAGCGGCTACTTCCTCAGCTGCAGCTGGTGGTGGCTGTGGTGGTGGAGCTGTGGTTGCTGCTGCCACACCACACACTCTAGTGGGCAGCTCGGGTGGTACGTTGGTTAGTGGTGCTATAGTCACACCACAGCCCAATGGCATTTGTCGCATTCAACGACTGGTTAAGGAACGCGAGGAGCTACCGGATCGCATTAATTATGATCGACGTGGTCTAACTGCCATACCCATATTCGAGCAGGAGCCCAATCTTCGGCTGCTCTCGCTGCAGCACAATCTTATCAACACGTTTCACATACCCAAGGAGCTACCAGCACCAGCTCCTCCAGCGCCACAAGCAACGCCTAGGGAGAGTACCCCAAATAATAACAGTAGGGAGAAAATTATAGATTATGATTCAATTCGTTCTAACCCTTTTCTTATATATAGATGGGAAGGCTTCACAGGAGCAGCGTCCTTCGGCCCTGCGTGGACATCCCGTTGGTCGGCTTACGCGTGCCATGACCAATGTGGGTCATCAGCCACGACTCTCACCCAACTCCGGTAGTCCCAGCTCCGGTAGTCCACTGACTGCTCAGGCGCTGGCTATTAATGGTGGAGGTGGTGGAAATCGCTCAAAGCTAGCAAAGCGAGGATTCAATTATGCCCAGGCACAGCTAACTCCGCCGCCTGCATTGCGTCTACGTTTCGGCCTGGAGAAGTCCAAGAGCTTTGTCTCGAACAGTTTGCAAGCAATGAAGCATCATCATCAGCTCATGCAGAGGAGACAGCTACTGAAGGCCAACTGTGCTGGCGGACTTCTAGCCGGAAGTCAGCATCTGCAGAGCTGCGACGAGAGCAGCATACTCAATAGCAGTAATCTCTCGCTTTGCGGGGTTGGCGAGGAGGAGGAACCCAGTAGTGTATCCAATGCCCAGCAGCTGGAACAGTTGAGCATTAAGAACAAACAACTCAGTTTGAGTGCCTGTTATGGCACCATCTTCCATCAGCTGGTCTTTCTCGATCTTTATGACAATCAGATCGAACGCATCGCCAACTTGGATGGACTACCAGCACTCTCCGTTCTGCTCTTGGGCAAGAATCGCATAACAGATATTGGAGGATTGAGTTCGTTGAAGGCGACTCTACGTGTCTTAGACTTGCATGGCAATAAGCTCACCAGCTTAGGCAGTCGCATCAACTGTCTCCAGCAACTGAAGTCCCTCAATCTAGCGGGGAATCAGATTCGTCAAATCAATCAACAGGATTTCCATGGATTGCGCTGTCTTCGCGAGCTAAATCTCAAGCGGAATCGTCTAAGGCGTATCAATGGCTTCCAGCACTTGGTGGCCCTGGAGCGGCTCTGGCTGTGCCACAATGAGCTGCACAAGGTGGACGACATGGCGAGCATAGCGCGTGCTGCTCGCCTCCTGGAAGTTACTATCGAGAATAATCCTGTGTCCTTAGCAGGAGATTGTGTTTCCTTTCTGGTCTCACACTTGCCACTGTTGCAGTCGCTCAGCCAGATGCCCATCACGGAGCAGGTGCGTCGCGCTGCTCTGGCCTGGAGGCAGCACAAGGAACAGGCGCTGGCGACGCACAGCAGCTCGGATGCCTATCATCACAGTCGGCGGGAGGAGGTCATCTCCAATGCACGCACCAACTGGGAACTGTTGCGCTCCCAGCAAACCCTAGGAAGACCCAAGGGTAAACTAACCAGTGAGCTGGCCAAAATCAATGAGTCCAATGAGGCAGCTGTGTCTGAGGAGCCAGAGCCGGAACAGCAACAGCAGACAAAGGATGAGCTAGCAGAGCTCCAGGCCATGTTCAAGCTTCCATTAATTGCGCAAAAGCCTTTGGCGGAGGATGATGCCTCCTCGGAGGCATCTAGCCTGGGACCCAATGTGGACTCCTGTTCGAGTTGTTATAGCACCGACAATGAGGAGCTAACCAAGCAGCTAAAAGCATTAACGCCCCAAATCGATGAGAACTGCAATAAACTTAGTGCTCCCAGTGCTCCCTCTCCTGCTCCTGATCTCACCACATCCAATTCACCTTCTCCACCCGCGCTGACCTTGACGCCGCCTGCTGCTGGGACGCCTGTGCCGCCCACTGCCACGCCCACGCCACCACCCACAACTATGACGCTTCCAGTTCCCTCCGCTCCTGCTGCTCCTTCCATTACTCGACCCGGCAGCAGCAAGCAGCGTCTCCGTCAAACGCCCATCACCCAACTGGGATTGCAGGTGAATCGTGGCGGGAATCCGCCCAGCTCCAAACGATATATGACTGGCAGCCTCGTCCGTTCCCAGACCATTAGTAGCAGCAGTGCCAGCAACAGCAGTAGCTCCAATAGCGCTGGACGTGCTAAGCAAATCCCCAACAACTCAAATCAGTCCTCGGCCAACGTGGTCTCCTCTGCCACAAGGCAAGCAAGCTGGCCAAACCTCACCAGCAACAGCAACAGCAGCAGCTGTTCCTCCTCCGGCTGCTCCTGCCGCCACGCCCAACACTGCCATCACTGTGTCCAAGCCAAATGCCGCAGAGCGAGAGCGGGAGCAAGGTGGCGACTACTTGATAGAGATCTGTGGCAGGTATCTGAACATCTATGGACAGGGAGCATTGCGTTTCATTGACAAACAATGGAATCCTGCCAAGGCCAACGATGTGCACACCCTGAATTTTAGCTACATCAACTTCAATAGCATTGTGTGCATGCTGGGCAGGATTAAGATACGTTTCCCGCATGCCGAGCATTTTGTATTCCGTGAGACGAACATTAGTTCATTGGGACAACTAAACGCCCTGGCGGAGCTACAGGGATTGAGTTCGCTGCTCATAGATGCCGAGGGCAATGCCATCACGGGCAAGCATTCCTGGCGTGCCTATGCCATCTACAGGCTGTCCCACTGGGGTCTCAAGCAGCTCAATGGCCAGGAAGTCACCGAGGCGGAGATGGAGGCAGCCAATGGCTTATATGCGGGCTTGTCCAATCTGGTGCTATGGTCCATGCCGGATGGCATGCTGCAACCACTGCTGGCACGTCTACGTCTGGACGAGACCTGCACGGCCAGCAAGCTATCGCCCAAGGAATGGCTACAACGTGCCGAAAACAAATCCTTGCGCTTGGTCGTCGGCAAGGAGGCTCTGCAGTGGAAGAAGACAACGGCCACGACAACAACGGGAGCCGAATGTGGTTCAACTGCCATGGCACCGAGTGCCAGAGATCGGGGTAGACAGCATTTCGCTCTGCTTCTAGAGAATACCTGCAATGCTGTCGAGAAGTTGCACAAACTGGAGACCCTGTGGCCCAGCATGCTCTTGGACATAGTACGCAATACGCTCCTTGACTATGCCCAACTGGATGTCTATTTGCGTAATCTAATGTCCGAGCTGATGAAGTAGAGTTTTTAGACTTAATCGCTTTTAGTCCAAACCAGCACCAAGAGTAAACAACATAATTCCTATGATTCCTAGGCATTTATCCCCCAATTAATCCAATGTGTAATCCAATCTTGTAAAGCAAGTAGTCCAATTTTTATATATACATTACAATTAAACTTAACAAATACAACAAAAACCTAAACTTCCATTCCAACTTAACAACTAATCATCCCAACTATTCCGCCTGTTGTTTTTGAGTCTTTGGCATTTTGTCCACGTATATGTTTAGGATGGCCTCAATGCCCGGATAGAGCACAAAATTGGTGGTACGAATTTTCTTATCGATGAGATATGAGGTCACCGATTGTGTGTTAAATGCAATGTCCATGGCATCACTATGACTGACCCGATCCAGTTGAGTGCGAGCAACTTTAATGACACAATTCTCGAATCCATTCACTTTGATGCTCAAATCCAGCTGGTAGGCAGCATCCACATCTGGCCAATGCTGTGAGAGCACATCCTCTGACCATTGCAGCTCTTGACTGGCAGCGTTGAGACGACCTGGGACTGAAACGAACTTGGACCACAGCTCGGATGCAAAGTGAGGAGCCATGGGAGCCAGCATTATGATCTGTGCAGCCAAGGCACGTTCGAACTGTTTGCCATGCCTTTGTATATGTTTGGGTGAGCGCTGAAAAGGAATCAAGCAAGGAATCAGAGTAGATTCATAGGTGGAAAGGAGTAGAAGCCTTACTCTTATGGAATTTGTAAGTCCCTGCATCTTGGATATCGCAACGCTTAGTTGATGAGCATGACGATAGTTGAAGGTGGCGCCTTTAACATAAAAGTTGCGAGCATCGAATAGTTTTGCATCCTCGGCTACAAATGCATCGCTGCCAGTGTTCACGGTCTCTGTGGCAAGCTCCTCCCTAGCCGCCTTAAACTCCTCTAAGGTAAGCCACAAACGCTTTTGCCAGTTGAGTATGCCGGAAAAAGCTAAAGGAAGAATCTTACAATATTATTATTTATTGAGAACTCTTGTGAAATCTTACTTACTGGCACTGGACCAGTTGCGATGTGAAGTGGGCGCCACATCTGCCAGGATGATGAGGCGTGTGGTATCGGTGCCGTATTCGTTGAACATGTCATCAGGTTCGACGCCATTTAGCTTTGACTTGGACATCTTTTCCCAGCCCATGACCACGGGCTCTTGGGTATCCTTGAGCAAGGCCTGATTCTTTTTGGCATTCACAATCTCGACTTCGTGTTCGCGCACATAGCGTCCGCTGCCCTTGACACGATACGAACGACCCATGACCATGCCCTGGACGAGTAGGCGAGAGAAGGGCTCGGATGTGGGCGACAGTCCGCAGTTGTGGAGAAAGTGATTCATGAAACGGGCATAGTAGAGATGCAGAACAGCGTGCTCCTTGCCACCAATATACAAGTCCACGGGCATGAAGTGCTTTGTTAGCTCGGGATCAAAAATGCTTTTGGTGTTGTGGGAGTCCAGATATCGCAAATAGTACCAGGAGCTATCCACAAAGGTGTCCATGGTGTCCGTTTCACGTTGCGCCTGCGTCTCACCACACTTGGGGCACTCGCAGCGCAGTGCATCCTTGCCAGAGTCGCGGGGTGGTAGTGTAACCGGCAGTTGGTGCTCCGGCACGGGCACTGCACCACATTTGGGACAGTGCACAATGGGTATGGGCGTGCCCCAGTAGCGCTGACGGGAGATGAGCCAATCCTGTAGCTTGGAGGAGACACGATAGCCGCCAACATTGAGTCGCTTAGCTGCCTGTAGCACCTCTTTGCGCAGTTGCTCCCAGTTGCCTGGATTAATTTGCGTTTCTTCTTTGCCGGGAGCGGAGAATGAGAGATTCAAGCTGTCCAACAGTTCTCGATCTTCGATACGAAAACTGGGCGCTGCCAGGTAAACATCACAGTGTGCTGGAAAGGTGGCGTCGTCATTGAATATCACAGGCAAAGTGGTGCTGGCAAAAGGATTCTCCACACTAAGCTTATCCGCATCACTTAGTTGCGATAGGAAATGTTTGCTACGCAGCACTAGAAATGCATGTGGATCTTTAAGATGCTCAGGATTGGCGGTCCACACACGCAGCAGATTCGAGGCGGATGTGGGAAGCGTGAACGCATAACCATTGCAATCGCCAATCCAATGGCGCTGCAAATTGATGATATCTCGCCAATCTCTCAGAGTTGGATCGTCGAGTCCTTCGAGCAGTTGCTTGGCATATGCGCTGGTGCGTATGAACCACTGCTTAAGCAACTTTTTTTCGACCTTGGCACCGGAGCGCCAGGAACAGCCGTTGGCATCCACCTGCTCATCGGCCAGCACTGTTTTATCAACTGGATCCCAGTTGACCAGCGCTTCGTTCTGATATGCCAGGCCATGTTTGTGCAGCATAAGGAATAAGCTTTGCGTCCATTTATAATATTGCGGACTACTGGTAGACAGCTCGTGTGTCCAGTCAAAGGAGCAACCTAAACGCTCGAGCTGCTGCTTCATTTGGGCAATATTTTGTTGTGTCCATTCCGCTGGAGCGACGCCTCGCTGGTTGGCTGCATTCTCGGCTGGCAAACCAAATGAGTCCCAGCCAATGGGTTGGAAGACATTCTTGCCACACATGCGCTGGAATCGAGCAACTGCATCACTGATTGTATAAACACGCACGTGACCCATGTGCAGATTGCCAGAGGGATAGGGAAACATGGACAGAACATAGTATTTGTTTGCCGTTTGCTTGGCATCAAAGTTTCCACTGCTTAGGTGCTGCCTCCAGTGCGTCTCTATGCGATGTTTAACATCATTTGTAAGATCCGATTGCTAGAAATTAGGCACAAACGCAAATGTCTTTTATAATGTTGTATTTTATATTGCGCTGCTTACCTCGTTGCCGGTGCAGCTCTGTGTTAAAAGTCGTCGGCACCAATTTAATTGAAGGCCTCGTAATAGGCATCTGTGACGTAGTGCTTGCATGCTAATTGTTTTAATTGATAAAATTGCACATTAACGCTGCTCAAGCTCAAAGCGTTTATTAAATAACAAACTAAAATGAAATGTGCATGTGCAAACAGCTGTTCACAGCTGATCAACAAAAAAGCGTTGCCACATCTACCGATCCATTTTGGTTTGACTGCATAAATTTTGGCGGGAAGCAGTCTTGTTGAACTGGCAACTTTAATCACAGGGTGTTCTCATCCAGCTTTACAGCTTTTTATTGTCTGGCAGCTTAGTCGCTGCACTTTCGCCATAAGTGCAGACGTAATTTTTCGCTGGGCGTGTTCAATTCCAAGTCTTGTGAAAAATTAGTTTATAGACGTTTTAACTGTGTATTAAAGTGCAAAAATAGTGGAAAACAATGGGCGATTCGCTGGAAAACACCGATACGTCGGTGGACCCAGCCGTTAACCTATCTATTGCCAACTATGATGCATTTGCAAACTACCTCCGCAAAGCTGTCACCATTTTGCTGCCGGAGGAGGATGTTGTGCCGGATTCGCTAAATAATGCTCTTGATGATCCTGTTAATCAAGAGACTATTCGCAAGTTCCTGTCTGATCCCCAAGTGCAGGCGTTGTACGTGCAGCGCAATTGCATAAAGGGTAAGTTGATTCTAAGTTGAATTTGCAAAATCAGAAAACATGAAAAATTGCCAGCCGAACAAAATGGCGTCAGCGGTAAGCACAAGAATGCAAATGTATACTAAAAGTATAAGTTGTGTGCATTATTGTATCGAAAAATAACTTAAAAAGACCATTATCCAATGCTTCGATAAAATGCAAGATGCATTTTTGTTAAAAATCAATTTCCAATTGTGCTTTTAATTTTTTTGCTTCCGTCTACTGCGCATGACGTCATGCGTATCTGACTCAGAACTGATTTCATAGTAGAACACAACAGGTTGTTTTGCCGAAAACATGTGTTTGACATCACTCACTATATAGCGAGTGCAAACCTGCTATTGAATCATGTTATTGGCATTTATAGGTAGTGTAATGCTTTGTATTGTTAAATATTTATTATTAAGTACAATATCATTAATTTATTGCCTTAAAATACCTCAAGTTTCGTACGCAGTGTGACGTCACTAGTTATTATCAAGAATCAATTTTAATGTGCAACCCTTATATTGAATTGACTATGTGAAGCAACCAGTTGCACAGTGCTGCCAGCCTGTTGCGCTGTTAGTGTTGCCAGCTGCTGTGCTGTTTGCCGGTTGCCGGCATGTAAACAAAACAAACGACAGCTGTTTTCAGTTTGTTTGCGGAAACGTGCGCGACCTTGGGCTGCTTGTGTGTATATTTCACTGACTTGCGACTTTGAACGGTGACTCGCGTCAGGGTCAGGCAATGTGGGAGCAACGCACGCTCAAGGTTTAGACCTTGAGTGCATAAAATTTGAAGGTTTTACCTTGGCCGCTGAAATCTCCAAGGCTGTCACCTTGGTAATGAATTGTGTGTCATTGCCATTGACACGGCGTCATTGAAAGTGAGGGCCAGATAATTTTTGTGTGCATTAAGTGAAATGTGGGTGAAGGTGAATACTCGGCCGCGTATTTTGTGTACTTTATTGACTTTCTCATTCTCTTATAATTGTTTAGAGGATGACAGCGAACAGCCGGCGGAGGGAGAGGATGAAAAGGAGCAGGTGTCTTATCAAATAAGCAACGATGTCCACTTTACCAACAGCCGCATGGCATCGTTGGCCTGCATAAAGAGGGGCGTGGTCGTTGAGGCGGATAAGTCAATCCATTCGCAGCTGCGTTTGATTAACTTCTCAGACGGATCACCATATGAGACGCTACATGCGTTCATTAGCAAATCTCTGGCTCCTTACTTCAAGTCCTATGTAAAGGAGTCGGGACGTGCAGATCGCGATGGCGATAAGATGGCACCTTCAGTGGAGAAAAAGTTGGCTGAACTGGAGATGGGCCTCTTACATTTGCAGCAAAACATCGACATTCCAGAGATTACGCTGATTGCTCATCCGGTTGTTAACCAAGTCATACGCAAGTGTGCCGATGAGAACCACAAGGCAAAGGTTGTGGACTTTGGCGACAAGGTAGAGGACTCGTCGTTCCTCAACCAGTTGCAGAACGGCGTAAATCGCTGGATTACTGAAATCAAAAAAGTGACTAAACTCAATCGTGATCCTGGCTCTGGCACTGCTTTGCAGGTAAACAAGAATTCCTAAGCTTTTGTCTGCATAGTAGCTAAATTTTATTATTGTTACAGGAAATATCATTTTGGTTAAATCTGGAGCGTGCATTGTATCGTATTCAGGAGAAGCGAGAGTCGCCAGAAGTGGCACTAACACTGGACATACTCAAGCATGGCAAACGTTTCCATGCAACTGTTTCGTTCGATACGGACACCGGCCTTAAACAAGCACTTGCTACCGTGGCAGACTATAATCCGTTAATGAAAGATTTTCCAATCAATGATTTATTGTCAGCCACAGAACTGGAGAAGATTCGTCCAGCTGTGCAGCAAATTTTCTCGCATCTACGTAAGGTGCGCAATACCAAGTACCCCATCCAGCGCTGCCTTAAGCTCATTGAGGCCATATCGCGGGATCTGTCCCAGCAGCTGCTCAAGGTGTTGGGCACCCGCCGTCTTATGCACATTCCCTTTGATGAGTTCGAGCGCGTCATGAACCAATGCTTTGAGATCTTTAGCTGCTGGGACGATGAGTACGACAAGCTGCAGGGCCTGCTGCGCGACATTGTCAAGAAGAAGCGTGACGAGCATCTGAAGATGGTATGGCGCGTGTCGCCAGCACACAAGAAGCTGCAGACACGTATGGAGCATATGCGCAAGTTTAGGCGGCAACACGAGCAGCTTCGCACTGTTATTCTACGCGTTCTTCGACCCACTAAGCAGGCGACCGTCGATGACGTCAACGCGGTGGAAACCAAGCAGCCGTACAGTCTGGATGCCGCTGATGCCAATGCCATCGAAGAAGTCAACTTGGCCTACGAGAATGTCAAGGAGGTTGATTGTTTGGATATCACCAAGGAGGGCTCTGAGGCTTGGGAGGCTGCCGTCAAGCGCTATGAGGAGAAGATCGGTGCGCATACAGTGCAATTATTTTTATTTATATAATTTTAATTTTTAAATGTCTTTTCATTGTCTAGATCGCGTTGAGACACGAATCACGGCTCATTTGCGTGACCAGCTCGGCACGGCAAAGAATGCCAATGAGATGTTCCGCATCTTCTCACGCTTCAATGCGCTGTTTGTGCGTCCGCACATCCGTGGTGCCATTCGCGAGTACCAGACTCAGCTGATACAACGGGTCAAGGATGACATTGAGGCACTGCATGAGAAGTTTAAGGTTCAGTATCCGCAGAGTAAGAGTTGTCGTTTGTCGTCTGTGCGTGATTTGCCCCCCGTGGCAGGCTCCATTATATGGGCACGACAGATTGACAACCAGTTGACTATGTATCTCAAGCGTGTGGAGGATGTGCTTGGCAAGGGCTGGGAGACGCACATTGAGGGCCAGAAGTTGAAGGCCGATGGCGACAGCTTCCGCGCCAAGCTTTCCATCTCGGATGTGTTCCACGAGTGGGCACGTAAAGTTCAAGAGCGAAATTTTGGCAGCTCTGGACGCATATTCACCATCGAATCGACCCGATCTCGTCTTGGACGTGGCAATGTTTTGCGTCTACGTGTCAACTTTTTACCAGAGATTATCACATTGGCCAAGGAGGTGCGCAACATCAAGAACCTGGGCTTCAGGTAAGTGAATGGCAAAGATTAAAGTTTCTTTTAATATTGAAATGCTTTTCTTCTTACAGAGTTCCACTTACCATTGTCAACAAGGCTCATCAGGCCAACCAGATTTATCCATATGCTATCTCTTTGATTGAGAGCGTACGCACCTATGAACGCACCCTGGAAAAGGTAATGCAACTGCAATTTGGCTAAAATACTGCACAACCACATCAAAACACAACAAAACCAATATAACACAGCCTCTAAAATTATCTGCTATCTTGCATTTATGTATATGTCTAATGGATCAACACCAATGTATACGACCTTAGACATATACATCACACTTTTTAGCATTTCTTTTGCTTTTGCCAAGCAGCTTTAATTTTGTTAACGACTCCACTTAAAACACCTTACACACCTCACATAAGCATAGACACAATAACGAGTTTTCTTAAATCAACCAAATCAACCAACAACCTTTCTTTCATGCAGCTTAATACTAGGAGTCTAGCACTTAATTCAGTATTCAAGGTAGTGTTGTTTGTGCGCCCACAAAATGTTATTGCTACCACTGTTTGTGATTGTTGTTTAAATTCCATGCATGCATCTCAAGAAATCCACTAGAAGTCTAGAAAATAAATATAGTTTGTATACTTATGCCTTTAACCTTTTCACAGATCGAAGATCGTGCCAGCATTGTGCCTTTGGTTGCGGGACTGCGTAAGGAGGTATTGAACTTGGTATCCGAGGGCGTTGGTCTCATCTGGGAGTCGTACAAACTAGATCCCTATGTGCTGCGCCTATCCGAGTGTGTCACTCAGTTCCAGGAGAAGGTAAGAAAAGCAAAACAACCCAAAGAAAGAAGATTAATAAAATATTTAATTTCAGGTTGATGACTTGCTAGTTGTGGAGGAGCAGCTGGATGTGGATGTACGTTCATTGGAGACATGTCCCTATAGTGCTGCCACCTTTGTGGAAATACTCTCAAAGATTCAGCATGCCGTCGATGATTTGTCACTGCGTCAGTATTCCAATCTGAGTGTATGGGTCACTCGCCTGGATGAAGAGGTAGAAAAGAAGCTGGCATCGCGTCTGCAGGCAGGCATACAGGCCTGGACAGAGGCACTGACTGGCAACAAGAAGGAAGTGGATACCTCAATGGACACCGATGCGCCAGTGCAGCCAACGCACAAGCTAGGCGGTGAGCCACAGGTTCAGAATGCTGTGCATGAGATTCGCATAACCAATCAGCAGATGTATCTGTATCCCTCGATTGAGGAGGCTCGCTTCCAAATCATGCAGCAGTTCTTTGCCTGGCAAGCGATTGTCACCTCACAGGTGCGCCTCCAGAGCACACGTTACCAGGTGGGCCTGGAGAAGCCTGTTTCGCAGACCTATCGCAATCTGCTGACAAAGCTGCCCGATGGCAAGGTCCTAGAGAATGCTTACGGCGCCATCGAGCACAAGATAAGCGAGGTGCGCAACTATGTGGATGAGTGGCTGCGCTATCAGAGCCTCTGGGATCTACAGGCTGATACTCTATACGGTCGCTTGGGTGAGGACGTGAACTTGTGGATCAAGTGTCTGAACGATATCAAGCAGTCGCGCACCACGTTCGATACGTCGGATACGCGACGTGCTTATGGCGCCATTATCATTGATTATGCCAAGGTGCAGGCCAAGGTCACATTGAAGTACGATTCATGGCACAAGGAGGCACTTGGCAAGTTTGGCACCCTGCTAGGCACCGAGATGACCACCTTCCATACCAAGGTGTCGAAGTCACGCACGGATCTGGAGATGCAGAGCATCGAAGCGGCTAGTACATCAGATGCAGTCAGCTTCATCACTTATGTGCAGACTCTGAAGAAGGACATGATTGCCTGGGACAAGCAAGTGGAGGTGTTCCGTGAGGCACAACGCATTTTGGAACGCCAACGTTTCCAGTTCCCCAACAACTGGCTGCACGTAGACAACATCGAAGGCGAGTGGTCTGCATTCAATGAAATCATCAAACGCAAAGACACGGCCATTCAGACTCAGGTGGCCAGTCTGCAAGCCAAGATTGTGGCTGAAGACAAGGCGGTGGAGACACGCACAGTGGACTTCCTTAACGACTGGGAGAAAACTAAGCCAACAGGCGGCAAGATACGACCAGATGATGCACTGCAGCAGCTACAAATCTTTGAGACCAAATATTCACGGCTCAAGGAAGAACGCGATAATGTGGCCAAGGCCAAGGAAGCTCTCGAGCTGCAGGAGTCGGCCGGCGTGCCAAACAACAGTTCTGAGCGCATGAATGTCGCCCTGGAGGAGCTGCAAGATCTGCGCGGCGTCTGGAGCGAACTCTCAAAGGTCTGGACCCAGATTGATGAGACACGCGAGAAGCCATGGCTTTCAGTACAGCCACGAAAGCTGCGCCAGCAGTTGGAGGCGATGATGGCTCAGCTAAAGGAGCTGCCTGCTCGTCTGCGCATGTACGAATCGTACGAGTATGTCAAGAAGCTCATTCAAAGCTACATCAAGGTGAACATGCTGATTGTGGAACTCAAGTCAGATGCTCTAAAGGAACGCCACTGGAAACAATTGACCAAGCAGCTGCGCGTCAACTGGGTTATCTCTGATTTGACACTGGGTCAGGTGTGGGATGTGAATCTGCAGAAGAACGAGGGCATTGTTAAGGACATCATTCTGGTGGCCCAAGGAGAAATGGCACTGGAAGAGTTCTTGAAGCAAGTGCGCGAATCTTGGCAGAACTATGAATTGGATTTGATTAACTATCAGAACAAATGCCGCATCATACGCGGCTGGGACGATCTGTTCAACAAGGTTAAGGAGCACATCAACTCTGTGGCTGCCATGAAGCTATCGCCCTACTACAAGGTCTTCGAGGAGGAGGCGCTTACCTGGGAGGAGAAATTGAATCGCATTAATGCATTGTTCGATGTATGGATCGATGTACAGCGTCGCTGGGTCTACCTGGAGGGCATCTTCTCGGGCAGTGCTGACATTAAAACACTGTTGCCCGTGGAAACATCTCGTTTCCAGAGCATAAGCTCCGAGTTTCTGGGCCTGATGAAGAAGGTTACCAAGTCACCCAAGGTCATGGATGTTCTCAACATTCCAGCCGTACAGCGCTCGCTAGAGCGTCTCGCTGATCTGCTGGGCAAGATTCAGAAAGCTCTGGGCGAGTATCTCGAACGCGAGCGCACATCCTTCCCACGCTTCTACTTTGTGGGTGACGAGGATCTGCTGGAGATTATTGGCAACAGCAAGAACATTGCCCGCCTGCAAAAGCACTTCAAGAAGATGTTTGCCGGCGTCGCTGCCATCCTTTTGAACGAGGAGAATAATGTCATTCTGGGCATATCATCACGCGAAGGCGAGGAAGTGCACTTTATCAATCCCGTTTCTACTGTGGATCACCCCAAAATCAACGAGTGGCTGTCACTGGTGGAGAAGCAAATGCGCTTCACCCTTGCTTCGCTGCTGGCCCAGGCTGTGCAGGATATTAAGCAGTTCCGTGATGGCCAAATCGATCCGCAAAAATACATGGAGTGGTGCGATAAATACCAGGCACAGATTGTTGTCCTGGCTGCACAAATCCTGTGGTCCGAGGATGTGGAGGCTGCACTGCAACAGGCCTCCGAAAATAATACTGGCAAGCCCATGCAACGTGTCCTTGGCAATGTGGAGAGCACCTTGAATGTTCTTGCTGATTCGGTGCTGCAGGAACAGCCTCCACTGCGTCGTCGCAAGCTGGAGCATTTGATCAATGAGTTTGTGCACAAGCGCACAGTCACCCGACGTTTGCTGACCAATGGCGTCACCTCGCCCAAGTCCTTCCAGTGGCTGTGCGAGATGCGTTTCTACTTCGATCCACGCCAGACAGAAGTTCTCAAGCAGCTGACCATACATATGGCCAATGCACGTTTCTTCTATGGCTTTGAGTATTTGGGTGTACAGGATCGTCTTGTCCAGACACCACTTACGGATCGCTGCTATTTGACCATGACACAAGCGCTGGAATCACGTCTAGGTGGTTCACCCTTTGGTCCGGCTGGTACTGGTAAAACGGAATCTGTCAAGGCTTTGGGCAATCAGCTGGGCCGCTTTGTGCTTGTCTTCAATTGCGACGAGACGTTCGACTTCCAGGCCATGGGCCGCATCTTTGTCGGTCTGTGCCAAGTGGGCGCCTGGGGTTGCTTCGATGAGTTCAATCGTTTGGAGGAGCGCATGCTGTCCGCCTGCTCGCAGCAGATCCAGACAATCCAGGAGGCACTCAAATACGAGATGGATAGTAACAAGGAAAGCATCACTGTCGAACTTGTGGGCAAACAGGTGCGCGTTTCACCAGGATATGGCCATTTTCATAACCATGAATCCGGGCTACGCTGGCCGCTCCAACCTGCCCGACAACTTGAAGAAGCTCTTCCGCTCTCTGGCCATGACAACGCCCGATCGCCAGCTCATTGCCGAGGTGATGCTTTTCTCGCAAGGCTTCCGCTCTGCTGAGAAGCTGGCTTGCAAGATTGTGCCCTTCTTCAAGCTCTGCGATGAACAACTGTCGAATCAGAGCCATTACGATTTTGGTCTGCGTGCTTTGAAGTCTGTGCTTATCTCTGCGGGCAACGTTAAGCGCGATCGTATCATGAAGATCAAGGAGCAGATGCGTCAACGTGGTGAAGAGAATATCGATGAGGCTTCAGTGGCAGAAAATCTGCCTGAACAGGAAATTCTTATTCAATCTGTATGCGAGACAATGGTGCCCAAGCTGGTGGCCGAGGATATTCCATTGCTCTTCTCGCTGCTCAGCGATGTCTTCCCCAATGTGGGCTACACACGCGCCGAAATGAAGGGCCTCAAGGAGGAGATACGCAAAGTGTGCCAGGAAGACTATTTGGTATGCGGCGAGGGTGACGAACAGGGCGCAGCCTGGATGGAGAAGGTAAGTGCAACTATATATGTAGCTATAGAACTTTTCCATAACATTGATTCGCCTCGCACACACGCCTACTACTAACTACCACCTAAAGGGACTCGGCTCAACTTGGGTCGACAAAGTAACTAGTTTCCATTTGCAGTACTTGTAGTCCGAGAACATTTTATTAATTCATTTGTTTGTACCATCCAGGTTCTGCAACTCTATCAAATCTCCAATCTTAATCATGGCCTTATGATGGTGGGTCCTTCCGGCTCTGGCAAGTCTACAGCCTGGCGTACACTGCTCAAGGCACTCGAACGCTTCGAGGGAGTTGAGGGCGTTGCTCATGTTATCGATCCCAAGGCCATTTCCAAGGAGGCGCTCTATGGTGTTCTCGATCCGAATACACGAGAATGGACTGACGGTCTCTTCACGCACATTCTTCGTAAGATCATTGACAATGTTCGCGGCGAGATAAACAAGCGACAATGGATCATCTTTGACGGCGACGTTGATCCCGAGTGGGTGGAAAATCTTAACTCCGTGCTGGATGACAACAAGCTGCTGACGCTGCCCAACGGAGAACGTCTCTCGCTGCCGCCCAATGTGCGCGTCATGTTTGAGGTTCAAGATCTAAAGTTCGCAACGCTTGCTACGGTTTCCCGTTGTGGCATGGTATGGTTCTCGGAGGATGTGCTCTCCACAGAGATGATATTTGAGAACTATTTGTCGCGTCTGCGCAGCATACCGCTCGAGGATGGCGACGATGACTTTGTTGGCGTTATGAAGGGCTCAAAGGACAAGGAGGAGGAAGTTTCCCCATCACTTCAAGTGCAACGCGATATTGCTCTGCTGCTGCAGCCCTTCTTCTCGGCCGACGGCATTGTGGTTCGCACCTTGGAGTACGCTATGGATCAGGAGCACATCATGGACTTTACGCGTCTACGCGCTCTTAGTTCGCTCTTCTCCATGCTTAATCAATCGGCTCGCAATGTGCTTAACTTTAATGCCCAGCATCCGGACTTCCCTTGCTCAGCGGATCAACTGGAGCACTATATACCCAAGGCTCTAGTCTACTCGGTGCTCTGGTCGTTTGCTGGCGATGCCAAGCTTAAAGTGCGCATCGATCTCGGTGATTTTGTGCGTAGCGTAACGACTGTGCCGCTGCCTGGTGCCGCTGGAGCGCCCATTATCGATTACGAGGTGAGCATGAACGGCGAATGGGTGCCCTGGAGCAACAAGGTGCCCGTCATCGAGGTGGAGACACACAAAGTGGCCTCTCCCGACATTGTTGTTCCCACACTGGATACAGTGCGCCACGAGTCGCTGCTCTACACGTGGCTGGCTGAGCACAAGCCATTGGGTAAGCCCTACAATATATTAAACAGTCTTAAATACTTACATTTATATTTATTACCTTTCAGTGCTGTGTGGTCCACCTGGTTCTGGCAAGACTATGACGCTGTTCTCCGCATTGCGTGCTCTACCCGACATGGAGGTTGTGGGTCTGAATTTCTCATCGGCCACAACGCCAGAGCTGTTGCTAAAGACGTTCGATCATTACTGCGAGTACCGTAAGACGCCGAACGGCGTCGTGCTTTCCCCCGTGCAGATTGGCAAGTGGCTTGTTCTGTTCTGCGATGAAATCAATTTGCCGGATATGGACTCGTATGGAACACAGCGTGTTATCTCGTTCCTGCGGCAGCTGGTCGAGCACAGGGGCTTCTATCGAGCCAATGATCAAGCCTGGGTTTCTCTGGAGCGCATTCAGTTTGTGGGCGCATGTAATCCACCCACGGATCCGGGTCGCAAACCTCTTTCGCATCGCTTCTTGCGCCACGTGCCCATTATCTACGTGGATTACCCTGGCGAAACGTCGCTTAAGCAGATCTATGGCACCTTCTCGCGTGCCATGCTGCGTCTGATGCCCGCTCTGCGTGGCTATGCTGAACCCCTGACAAATGCCATGGTTGAGTTTTATCTGGCCTCTCAGGATCGCTTTACGCAGGACATGCAACCGCACTATGTTTACTCACCTCGTGAGATGACCAGATGGGTGCGTGGTATCTGTGAAGCCATACGTCCATTGGACTCACTGCCTGTGGAGGGTCTGGTGCGCTTGTGGGCTCACGAGGCGCTGCGCCTGTTCCAGGACCGTCTTGTGGATGACAGCGAGCGTCGCTGGACCAACGAGAACATCGACTTGGTGGGACATAAGCATTTCCCGGGCATCAATCAGGAAGAGGCTCTACAACGCCCTATTCTATACAGCAACTGGTTGTCCAAGGATTATACTCCAGTCAACCGAGAGGAGCTGCGCGATTACGTTCGTGCTCGTCTCAAGGTCTTCTACGAGGAGGAACTGGATGTGCCCTTGGTGCTGTTTGACGAAGTTTTGGATCATGTGCTCCGTATCGATCGTATATTCCGACAGCCACAAGGACATTTACTGCTGATTGGTGTCTCTGGTGCCGGCAAGACAACTCTCTCGCGCTTTGTTGCCTGGATGAATGGTCTGTCCATATTCCAAATCAAGGTACACAACAAGTACACCAGCGAGGACTTTGATGAAGATTTGCGCTGTGTGTTGCGCAGGTCCGGCTGCAAGGATGAGAAAATCGCCTTCATACTGGACGAGTCGAATGTGCTGGACTCTGGCTTCTTGGAGCGCATGAACACACTTCTGGCCAACGGCGAAGTGCCCGGTCTCTTCGAGGGCGATGAGTACACCACACTGATGACCCAATGTAAGGAAGGTGCCCAGCGCGAAGGACTTATGCTTGACTCAAGCGACGAGCTCTACAAATGGTTTACGCAGCAAGTAATGCGTAATCTGCACGTTGTCTTTACCATGAATCCATCGACCGATGGCCTGAAGGATCGTGCCGCCACATCGCCGGCCTTGTTTAATCGTTGTGTGTTGAACTGGTTCGGTGACTGGTCAGATTCGGCGCTGTTCCAAGTGGGCAAGGAGTTCACCACACGTGTGGATCTGGAGAAGCCCAACTGGACATCGCCAGACTTCTTCCCATCTGTTTGTCCCTTGGTGCCAGCCAATCCCACACATCGCGATGCCGTCATCAACAGTTGCGTCTACGTACACCAGACCTTACATCAGGCTAATGCTCGCCTTGCCAAACGTGGCGGCCGCACCATGGCAGTCACTCCACGTCACTATCTGGACTTTATCCATCACTTTGTCAAGCTGTACAATGAGAAGCGCAGCGATCTGGAGGAGCAACAGCTTCATCTGAATGTGGGTCTCAACAAAATAGCAGAAACCGTTGAGCAAGTGGAGGAAATGCAAAAATCGTTGGCTGTCAAGAAGCAGGAATTGCAGGCAAAGAACGAGGCTGCCAATGCCAAGCTGAAGCAAATGTTCCAGGATCAACAAGAGGCCGAAAAGAAGAAGATACAGTCACAGGAAATACAAATACGTTTGGCCGATCAAACTGTCAAGATCGACGAGAAGCGCAAGTACGTCATGGCCGATCTGGCACAGGTGGAACCAGCCGTTATCGATGCACAGCAAGGTAAGTTCATCGGACGCCAGTCCAAACGGGGGGCATTCTTACAATTAGTCTACGTATATATTGTTGCCCTTTAAGTCTAGTTATAAATTTACTTATAAATCGATATGTATTCCACATACACAAAAAACAAAACAACAAAAAAACTCACACATAAACACAATTCGCACTGTTAGCCGTTAGCTCGATTAAAAAGAAACACCTGGCCGAGGTGCGTTCCATGGCAAATCCGCCTGCTGTTGTGAAGCTGGCACTGGAGTCTGTCTGCGAGCTGCTCAATGAGAGTGCCACAGATTGGAAGGCCATACGCGGCATACTCGTCAAAGACAGTTTCATATCGTCGATTGTTAACTTGGAGACTGATAAGATCACGTACGCAATACTATTCTTTATTCTCAACAAACACACACATACACATGCATACACACAGTCGATATTCGTATCCATCGTATCCATAGTATCACATCCTCCTCAGCACTCCATCATTTAAATTGGGCTGAAAGCCATTTCGTCCTTCATCTCTCTGAGGTTATTGTGCCGTAATGTGAAACTAATTGGCTAAACCATACAGACCCATCATATACGCATATTATATATATTGTATATCTATAACATTACTTACCCAAACTATATTATATATATATATACTCGTATATCTAATACTTTAACTACTTTACACACACATACTCTGCATACGCAATGCACTGGCCAATATAACTATATATAATCTTAGCTTTAATGACGTTGTGTGAATAGGTGAAAACTAAAATCCAAATCTGTTAGGCATAGTCTTAGGACAACATTGTTGTGTATAATATTTAACTGTGTTAGGTTAATTTTAACGAGTTTAACAATTTAGTTAAGTGCCCATTGATGCTGTGCTCTGTATATCGATTATAATAATTCTGATCCTTCATGTTAACAAACCAATAAAACAACCAACTACCCAATCGAATCAATCAAACCAGCTGTGAAGTCGATACGCAAACAGCAACTCGTTGAGGTGCGAACGATGGCGAATCCACCGTCTGTGGTTAAATTGGCACTCGAGTCGATCTGCCTGCTGCTGGGCGAGAATGCGACCGATTGGAAATCGATACGCGCTGTGATAATGCGTGAAAATTTCATAAATTCAATTGTATCTAACTTTGGTACAGAACTCATAACGTAAGCATGAAAAAACGTTCTTTATTAATTTTTCTTTTAATTCACACATTTCGTTCTCGAATTGAGTTTTTTCTTTTTTTTTTCTATGCAGAGTAGTAAATTTGTATTCTTTCTTGTTTTGAGATTTTATTTCTTGTAGCTTTGTGAATGATTTAAGCGATCTGCGATTTTTGTATTGTATGTAAATATTGTTTATGTTCCTTTTGTAATCTTAATTTTTGGTTAATTGGCTTTAAACTTTTGTTATCCTGTTCATGATTTTTATGGTTTTGGTTAAATTTCCGCGTTGATCAATTATAACCTAATGCTTTGCTTGCTCAATTCATACAAATAACTTTAACCCACATACAATATTCGACAAGTTATTAATCTTTATTCCATCATACGATCCATACAGCGATGAGGTTAGAGAGAAGATGAAGTCCAAATATCTTAGCAATCCGGACTACAACTTCGAGAAGGTCAATCGTGCCAGTATGGCCTGTGGTCCTATGGTCAAATGGGCCATTGCACAGGTAAGCTTATAATATTCAGGACATTAATGAAGAATATAACTCACTCCCTTCCATTTTATAGATTGAATACGCAGACATGTTGAAACGTGTAGAACCATTGCGTGAGGAACTTCGTTCATTGGAGGAGCAGGCTGATGTGAACTTGCACAGCGCCAAGGAGACCAAGGATCTAGTTGAGCAACTAGAGCGCAGCATTGCAGCCTACAAGGAGGAATACGCACAGCTCATTTCTCAGGCGCAGGCTATAAAAACGGATTTGGAGAACGTTCAGGCCAAGGTAGATCGCTCCATAGCACTGTTGAAGAGCCTGAACATTGAACGTGAACGTTGGGAGTCCACCAGCGAGACATTCAAGTCACAAATGTCCACCATTGTGGGCGACGTGTTGCTCTCGGCTGCCTTTATTGCGTACGGCGGCTACTTTGATCAGCATTATCGTCTCAACCTGTTCACCACCTGGTCGCAGCATCTGCAATCGGCAAGTATTCAATATCGTGCGGACATTGCGCGCACGGAGTATCTGTCTAATCCGGACGAGCGATTGCGCTGGCAGGCAAATGCCTTGCCCACGGATGATCTGTGCACTGAGAACGCCATCATGCTGAAGCGCTTCAACCGCTATCCGCTGATCATTGATCCATCTGGCCAGGCCACGACCTTCCTGCTTAACGAGTATGCTGGCAAGAAGATAACGAAGACATCCTTCTTGGACGACTCGTTCCGTAAGAACCTGGAGTCTGCACTTCGTTTCGGTAATCCACTGCTCGTCCAGGACGTTGAGAACTATGATCCCATATTGAATCCTGTACTTAATCGTGAGCTGCGACGCACTGGCGGTCGTGTGCTTATCACTCTCGGCGACCAGGACATTGATTTGTCGCCCTCATTTGTAATTTTCTTGTCGACGCGCGATCCGACCGTTGAGTTCCCTCCAGACATCTGCTCACGAGTAACCTTTGTCAACTTTACGGTGACGCGCAGTTCACTGCAGTCTCAGTGCTTGAATCAAGTGCTTAAGGCTGAGCGTCCAGACATTGATGAGAAGCGTTCCGATTTGCTGAAGCTCCAAGGCGAGTTCCGTCTTCGTCTGCGTCAACTCGAAAAGAGTCTGCTACAGGCCCTCAACGATGCCAAGGGCAAGATCTTGGACGACGATTCGGTTATCACAACTTTGGAGACGCTCAAAAAGGAGGCGTACGACATCAACCAAAAGGTGGATGAAACTGACAAGGTTATAGCCGAGATCGAAACCGTATCGCAGCAATATTTGCCATTGTCGGTGGCCTGCAGCAGCATGTACTTCACCATGGATAGCTTGAACCAGGTGCACTTCCTCTACCAGTACTCGCTCAAGATGTTCCTTGACATCTTCTCCACCGTGCTCTATAACAATCCGAGACTCGAAGGACGTAGCGATCATTCGGAACGTCTTGGCATCATAACCAGGGATCTGTTCCAGGTGTGCTATGAGCGTGTTGCTCGTGGCATGTTGCACAACGATCGTCTTACCTTCGCCTTGCTCATGTGCAAGATTCATCTAAAGGGAACAGGAGAATCTAATCTGGATACCGAGTTTAACTTCTTCCTGCGCAGTCGCGAGGGCCTTCTGGCAAATCCAACGCACGTCGAGGGACTCAGCGGTGAGCAAATCGAGGGTGTCAATAGACTGGCCTCTCGCCTGCCCATCTTCCGCAAGCTGGTGGAGAAGGTGCGCTCAATGCCGGAGCTAGGCGCCTGGCTGCAACAGAGCTCTCCGGAGCAGTGTGTACCCCAACTGTGGGACGAATCCAAGGCATTGTCTGCCATTTGCAGCTCTGTACATCAGTTGTTGCTCATTCAGGCTTTCCGACCGGATCGCGTTATTGCCGCTGCTCACAATGTGGTGAACACAGTGCTGGGTGTGGACTTTATGCCCAATGCCGAACAGGAGTTGGACTTCACAGCCGTCGTGGATAAACAGTTGAACTGTAATACACCAGCCTTGCTGTGCTCCGTGCCCGGCTTTGATGCCTCTGGACGTGTGGATGACTTGGCCGCTGAGCAAAACAAGCAAATCTCTAGCATTGCCATCGGTTCCGCTGAGGGCTTCAATCAGGCTGAGCGAGCCATCAATATGGCCTGCAAGAGCGGCCGCTGGGTTCTGCTCAAGAACGTGCATTTGGCGCCTCAGTGGCTTGTGCAGCTGGAAAAGAAGATGCATTCGCTGCAGCCACACTCAGGCTTCCGCCTCTTCCTCACCATGGAGATCAATCCCAAGGTGCCCGTCAATCTTCTACGTGCCGGACGCATCTTTGTCTTTGAACCTCCTCCAGGCATCCGAGCCAATCTTTTGCGCACCTTCTCAACGGTGCCGGCTGCGCGCATGATGAAGGCGCCAAGCGAGCGAGCACGTCTCTACTTCCTGCTGGCCTGGTTCCATGCCATTGTCCAGGAACGACTGCGCTACGTGCCTCTGGGCTGGGCCAAGAAGTACGAGTTCAATGAGTCGGATTTGCGCGTTGCCTGCGATACGCTGGACACGTGGATCGACACAACGGCCATGGGTCGCACCAATCTACCGCCAGAGAAGGTGCCTTGGGATGCATTGGTCACACTGCTCTCCCAGTCCATCTATGGCGGCAAGATCGATAACGATTTCGATCAGCGTTTGCTTACCTCCTTCCTGAAAAAGCTCTTCACGGCCCGCAGTTTCGAGGCAGACTTTGCCCTGGTGGCAAATGTGGATGGTGCCTCAGGTGGTCTGCGTCACATTACCATGCCCGATGGCACACGACGTGATCACTTCCTCAAGTGGATTGAGAACCTCACTGATCGCCAGACCCCATCGTGGTTGGGTCTGCCCAACAATGCCGAAAAAGTGCTGCTCACAACACGAGGCACGGATCTGGTGAGCAAGCTGCTCAAAGATGCAGCAACTGGAGGACGATGATGAACTGGCTTACAGTGTCGAGGAGCAGTCTGAGCAGTCGGCTCTTGCTTTGGTTGGACGCAGCGAAGATGGTCGCCCATCCTGGATGAAGACGCTGCATAACTCGGCTACCGCATGGCTGGAACTGCTGCCCAAGAATCTACACGTGCTCAAGCGCACCGTGGAGAACATCAAGGATCCGCTATATCGCTACTTTGAACGCGAGGTCACCAGTGGTGCTCCGATTGCTGCAAACGGTCATCTCTGATCTGCAGGACGTGGTGCTGATTTGCCAGGGCGAGAAGAAGCAAACGAATCATCATCGCTCTATGCTCTCCGAACTGGTGCGCGGCATTATACCCAAGGGCTGGAAGCGTTACACTGTGCCCGCCGGCTGCACTGTCATCCAGTGGATCACAGATTTCAGCCAGCGCGTTCAGCAGTTGCAGAAGGTCTCCCAACTCGTCTCACAGGCTGGTGCCAAGGAGTTGCAGGGCTTCCCCGTTTGGTTGGGCGGTCTGCTTAACCCCGAGGCCTATATAACAGCCACCAGGCAATGTGTGGCCCAGGCCAATAGCTGGTCCCTGGAGGAGCTGGCCTTGGAGGTGACTATAACCGATGCGGGCCTGAAGACCGATCAGAAGGACAGCAGTTTTGGTGTCAGCGGACTCAAGCTGCAGGGCGCTCAATGCAAAAACAACGAGCTATTGCTGGCTTCTACCATTATGATGGATCTGCCAGTGACCATACTCAAGTGGATCAAGTGAGTATTACAAATTTTTATAATACTACAGATTTACTAACCTGATTAATGTATTTATAGGATCTCCACGGAGCCACGCGTAAGCAAGTTAACATTGCCTGTGTACTTGAATTCCACACGCACAGAGCTGCTGTTCACGGTGGATCTGGCCGTTGCTGCTGGCCAGGATTCGCATAGCTTCTATGAACGTGGCGTTGCTGTTCTAACGTCCACCGCTTTGAACTAAGTCTAATCCCTTTCTAGTTATATATATATCCCAAAAAAGTTATCAACCTCCCTTTGCTTCACCCCACCCAATCCCATAATTTTACTCAAAAAATACACATATTTAACCACCCCAAAAACCTAAATGTTTGTGTGAATAGTGTAATTCAGTGTTATTTCAGCATGTTTCGGAGAAGTTGTGGTATGCTGCGTGTGGCACCTGTTCGACAACTAAGACGACGGCGTTTGGTTAGCTATCAATTGGCGGATCCAGACTACACGCACACCTCGCTGGTCATGGAAAGGGAGGCACGTCGCTTCATCCACGATTGCCTGCGACGTGTAGGTGTGCCGTTCGAGAAGCTGCGTTGCATTAGCGACTTGATGCTGGCTGCGGATTACAGAGGCGTGCATGGCTGTGGCATCAATAAGCTGGAAATGTATCTGAATGATCTGCAGCATGGTTATGTGGACATCACGGCGAATCCAGAGATTGTTAATGAAACGATGACCAGCGCACATGTGGATGGCAACTGCGCCATGGGCGTCTTTGTGGGCAACTATTGCATGGATTTGGCTGTGGAGAAGGCAAGCAAAACAGGCATTGGATTTGTTGTGGCCAAACGATCCCATCACATCGGCATGGCCTCGTGGTATGCGTTCAGGGCAATGGCCAAAGGCTATATTGGTCTGGTGCTGTCCAATGCATCACCAATGCTGGTCGCTCCAGGTACCCGTGAGGCCAGCGTTGGTGGCAACTGTTTGGCCTTTGGTGCAGAGGCAACCAACTCTCATTTCATGCTGGACATGGCCTGCACCATGAAGGAGATTGGATCACTGGAATGGGCTGCCATGCTAAATGAGCCAATACCCGAACATTGGGCAGCTGATGAGTGCGGACAACCCACCAGTTTTCCCATTAGTGCTCTCCGTGCCCAGCAACTGTATCCTGCTGGTGGTCAGAAGGGGTATAGCTTGGCAGCCATGATTGATGTGCTTTGTGGCGTCATGTCGGGGGCCGACTATGCCACACGCATTCCACGCTGGTGGGCCACATGCCAGAATCGCAATCCCAACCTGGGACTTATCATGCTCGCCCTGGATCCATGCGTGTTTGTGCCCGACTTTCAGAAACGGCTTGATGACTTTAAAAACTGCATTGAGAATAGTTGTCCGGCCGATAAGTTGCAGCCCGTCAAGATGCCTGGCTACGTGGAGAAGCAGCATATGGACTACGTGGACAGCCTGGGTGCCATGCCCTTTCCCAATGTGCTGCTGGCCAAGTATAAGCGCATTGCTGATCTTCTTTGTGTCAAGCCCATGCAGTTGGCATTTGCCTTCAACAAGCCAAAAATCCGTTGCAACTAAATGCTGCTTTAATTTTAAAAAATATATATTTTTGGTATTTTTATTTCTCTTATTTTACTTTAGCGGAATTTATGATATTTTATAGTTTTCTTGTGAACTCTAGTTGGGAAGCTGTTTCGTACATGGTCTTTGCCCACAGCAAGCCAAAAGTCCAAACCTACCAATAAACATTTACTTTTCATTTTATAATTTTATATATCCATGCATTATTTATTTATTAAAACACATTTCGGATTTTGTAGCAATTTTGGTCAACGCAATCGCAATTTCGATCTGCTTTAAACTTTGGCGACAGTGCGTTTAGTCCGCGTTTTTCTTTTTTTTGCTTTCACGTAAATTGACAATTTTTGGTTCGATTTCGAGCAGCAACTACCAGGCGAACATAAATCAGCAGCAAGTCAATAAAGAAAGAGAACTTAGACTGCGCATGCGCATGTTTTACCGTTAGAATCCGTCATTGGTGCTCTTCGAAGAGTTGCCACCCTAGACCGATTTTTTAATTCCATACAATTGACATTCAAAACATGTGATATTCGAGAGTTTCGACAACCCTGTAAAAAAAACACAGTTAGATCAAATGAGCTGCACAGTGGTCGGCTGCAGGCAAAACAACAAACAAAAATATCAAAACAAAGATCTTTCGTTGAAATGTTATAAGCATTCAATAACTTTTGCTTGTTTTATGAAGTTGGTTGTTGCTATATTTGAATTAAATAAAAATTTCCATGAAATAAGTGAGATATTTCACATGCTATATACTATTAAAAAATAATAGCAAAGTATAAAGTTGATCCCACTGTCACAAGCTTTGCTCACTTTTTTTCAATGGCGTTGCTCTTTATTGTTTTTAACCAATAGCAGTGGAGCCTAAGTTGACTTGCTGCTGATTTATGATCGCCCTGGTACTTGCTGCTCGAAATCGAACCAAAAAATCACAAATTTTGGAAAAAAAATTTCAATTACTTTCCAATAGGCGGCGAGCACAAATTCGCTGACAGCCGGCGCTAGATGGCAATAGTAAAAAAAACTCCTCGAAAAAAGTGAAAAAAAAAATTGAGAATAATGCAGTATTTTTCTAGAAGTAAATACAAGACTTTTGAGGTATAACATTCCAAAATCGAGTCACTTTTGGACAAAGTTATTGCAAAAACTCCCTTCTTCATTAGTAAAAAAACTCCACCAAACAACCAAACCAAACCAAACCGATTGGCATAACTTCCACAAAATAAGCCCGGTTTTCATATGCAATACACCAAAAGTCTTGTTTTAAGCTCTAGATTAATACTGCATAAATACAAAATAAAGAAACTTTATTTTTAGTCGATTTTCATGTCAATTTTTTATGACCGATAACCGACTTGGTCGTGAAACGGAACTTCCGATTGCCATAAATTCCTCAAAACAAGATTTTAATTTGAATATTATCTCCCTAGAGAGCGCTTCGAACAAACAATTTCTCAACCAGGTGGCTCTATTTATTTTGCTGCGAATTGAGAGCGCTTTCTGTTGAGTTATTTGTCTGGCTTCAAGGACAATAAAGGGATTTAAACAAGTGGGAACAGAAACTGGGAACAGAACCTAGGAATAGCAAAGTTCTAACAAAAACTGATAGGTGGCGCTGTTTAGTTTGCTTTTTCTAAATGCAATTGGGTGTTTTTTAATTGTCTGGCTTATAAATTAATATGTTGCTTAAATCTCATCACAGAACAAACGCATTTTCGTTTTCATTTGCTGTAATTTTTGCATCTGATTTTGAGTTCAATTTAAACTGAACAGCATAACATCGAATTTGTAATACCCTTATCAAAATAACTTTTCAGTTGTTTTCTTTAATATAATTTTTCCATCAATCCCGTAGAGAAGGGTCTATTAATAAACATTAATATATAAATATATTTATCTGAAGTAAGTAAGCATTCATTACTTAATCATTGGGCTGGGTTTACCCTTCGTATGCTTCGACCACGTCGGATTGCTTGTCCAGAACCCATGTGGTGTTGCGCGCTACTTAAGGTAATTGCTGGAAAATGCAAATTTTCATAAATTACGCGAATTATGCATCAAATGAAGGGGCCTATAAATAAGCTCGGACAGATCTCGAAGCACAGTCACTTTATACTTGGATGCCATGCTGTTGTCGTCGTCATCGTCGTTTTCTTGGATACTTGTCTTTCTGCTGCTGTTGCTTGTTTGCTCCTTGGCGCAGCATGCAAAGGACACTCATAACCTGAATGAGTTTCGACAGAGGTATCTGTTGCCGCTGCTCTCCGCTGGAACCCGCAACTGTACGCTCAATGCCTGTGAATCGCTGAGAATCATTTCGCAGTTGCTGCTGCTGATGAAGGCGATTCCAAATGGAACAATCAGCTCGCTGATGGGTAGTGATGGTGCTCCTTTGGATCCGTCTAGGCGCCGAGCAAGTGGCAATAGGGATTCTGGTAATGGTAACGATGTTGCCTCCATGTTTAATCTACAAGATTTCGATAAGCGTGTCAGACAAATCGAGAGCAGACTGCGATCCGTGGAGCAGCCCGTTTGGCATCTGGCCAGTGGTAGTGAGCTGGAGTGGAATCACTGTACTTCTGGTGTGTGCCGTTGTAATCCGGACACCAAGAGTTTCACCTGTTGGAACACGAATCTAAAGACCGTGCCCGTCACTCAGGTGATACCCATGAATATGGTGGCCATTGATTTGTCGCGCAATGCTCTGTCCACTCTGCACAAGGATACATTTCGTGGTTTGACGCTGCTCAAGGAACTGGACATATCTAACAATGTGCTCGACTTTCTGCCCTTTGATCTGTTCCAGGATCTAGACAGTCTGCTACAGCTGTAAGTGCTCGATGCTGATGCCTTGGAATAATCTAGCTTATCCTTGATTTCCAGACGCATTCAGAACAACCAACTGGAGGACGTTGATCCACGCACATTCTGGAAGCTTCGCAACTTGAATCTGCTTGATGTGAGCAAAAACAAGATTGCCCTGCTTCCCGAGTCCGTATTCTATCACGCCCAACGCCTGACAGTCATCAACTTGTGTGACAATCAGATCAAGAACTTTCCACCCAATCTTTTGCGCGACCAAATGATGCTCGAGGAACTGGACATGTCACGCAACAAGATTGAACAACTCGTTTCGGGCAGCATGCGCTACCAGACCAAGCTCAAGGCTTTAGACTTTGGCCTTAATCAGATTGGTAAGATTTACTCACAATCCTTGATCTTTTCTCACGTCCTTTTGAATTTCTCAGCCAAGATAGATGAGGACTTCTTTGAGGGACTGAAGAGTCTGCGAACTTTGATGTTGCACAATAATCGCATTACCTCAATATCGGGCACCATTTTTAATAATCTTGTCAATCTGGTTACACTGGATCTAACCATGAATCGCATTAGTCATGTGAGAAGCTAACATTAAACTCATTATTCAGCTTTAAATTCATTTCCCTTTCAGATTGATGGCAATGCCTTTGCAGAGCTAAAGAATCTCAACGAATTATTTTTGGGACAGAACGCGTTGTCCAGCATCCCAACCGATCTCTTCCTGCATGTGAGTGCACTCACACGTTTGACGCTCTTCTCGAACAACCTGACAACCCTGGAGGCCAATGACTTTATGGGATTGGCAAGCCTGAAAATCCTTATGCTCAATAACAACATATTAAAGTATTTCGATGCTCGAGCCTTTGAGCCGCTCACTCAACTGGAGAAACTGTAAGTTCACTCAACATATTAATCAGCATCAGTATCCGCTCATTCCTTCACTCTGCCGTTGCCGTAGGCGCATTGACTCCAACAAGCTAATGTTTTTGCCACATGGAGCGTTGCATGGACTAGACAAACTGGTGGCCGTTAAGCTGGACAAGAAACCCCTGGCATTGTGACTGTCGTGCGCTCTATCTGGCCCGTTGGATACGCGAGTTTGTGGTCAAGCTCTGGGATGGACAGCAGCCCATGTGCCGTGGACCGGGTGACCTTGGGGGCCATGAGGTGGGCCTGCTGCGCTATGATGATCTGTGTGATGGACAGTGGGCAAGCATGTTGTCGCTGTCGCCGCGTCTTCCGGTGCGCAAACATCGCATTTCCCAACCGATGAACTATACCGACTATTTCAATTTGTACTTGAAGCATATCTATAAGTCCACCACCGATGAGCAGCTCAAGGAGGCAGAGATAACCAGCGTGGCCATCAAGAAGGTTCACGTGGACTAACTAAAACCCAACCAAAGCCAAAAGGTACCTTCCTATATCGAATTGGTTTAAATAAAAACAAGTTCTTTTTCCATATCTTAAATTTTGTCCGTTTGCTTTGAATGCCCAACCACATGCACAAATACCTTTATGGCTACATTAATGTGTTTGCTTCAAAGGAGCAACTGCACTCCAACTCCAACTCCAGTGCCTATTCCATGCCGCCATTCACCAATTTACGACCGTGTCTCGCGTGCCCGCTATTTCTCTCCGGTTTTTTTTGCCTATGTGTCTACGTCTGGGACAAGCTTTTTACCTAACCAATTTATTGCTTCCGCTGTTAGAGTCCTCCTCTCTGCTTCCTCTTCCACCTTGTCGCTTTCCGTTCAATATCAATAGGGCTCCTCCTTGGCTCAGTTGCTGGCAATTTTTTGCCGTTGTCCTTGCAATTTCCATGTGTTGACATTGCCCACGCTCCATTCACTTTCCCGATGCCAGCTGCCTGCCGCCTGCCGCCGGTTTCCTGTCGCCGACTACCGACTGCTGCCGTCTATCGCTATTCCCATTCCCATTTACTTACCTTCCACTCCTCGCCCGTGCCGCACTTCCTTTGCATGCAGACAACAAATGCATTTTATACGAAATTTGCAAGGCAAATATTAACAAGTTAAAACTTTGTAGTTCAGGCATAGCAGACTGCTTTATACTCTTCAGTTCTATCTCTTGATTGTCTTTCTCTTTCACAAGCTTAACTTGGCCTTAATGAGAAAAGCCAATATACTCTTGCAATCGATTTGGATCAGTGAACAGAAATTGAATGCCGCCATTGTTATTTTTTTCTTTCTCCCTGCTCCTTTCCGCTATGTTATTGGTTCTGTTGTTGTTTTTGCTTTGTCTGCGGGAGTTTTTTTGTTTTTGGTGGGGGGGTGCTGATTGCCTTTAAAGTGTCCCCTGTGCCATGCTCGCGGGAAAGAGGGGAGCCACAAACTGTCAACCCTTTTCCTATAAAAAAAAAGCAAAAACCATCAAGAATATACAATATGTAATCATATTTTTATATACGCAACACACACACACACTTTCAGACTAGGGAAGGGGTGAGTGTGATGAAAGGGGTACAAGGGGGTGGTGTGAATCGTTGCTATCAGCCGCATCTGTCTCTTAGAGCCTGCTGTGCTTATCGTTGTTTTGCTTAAAGCGGAAGTAAAAGGATTTGAATTGCCTTCGTTGAGCTGGCGAAAAGAAAACAAACCCGTCACCCTGCCCCCGTCACCCTCTAAATTCCTAATGTATGTAAATTCCCTTAAGTTGAAAATCCTTTTGCCAGCTAAGCAAACATTTTTAACGGCATTTATCAAAGCCTACAAGCACGCACACACAACACAAACAAAACAAAGCACAAAACTTTTTCGGCCATGGTGAGAAGCTCAGTTACACGCTTTTAGTTATGACACAAACCACAAGCGCATCATAGTTGCCATCGTCTGCCGCTGTCGACCATTGTGGCGCTTGAGTAGCGCTTCGCATTTGTCACTCAATTTCTCTTGAGCATTTGTCGTTTTCACTCAAATGCAGTGCTCAAGCGCGCTCTTTACTCAGCAACTATGCTCTGTGGTGGACACTCGGCCATGTTCGGTTGCAATCGGCTGCTGATGTTCCGAAGCCATTGACACACTGAACTCGGCAATGGAGATGAACACACACACACACACACATGATTGTCGGCAATGTTGGCTTTTGGTTTCTTTTGGCATTATTGTTGTTGCAAGCTGAATGTTGGTCATTCAAATGTGTGATTTATTTGGAAATTTGAAATAATTTGGTTTTTATTGTGGGTGTGTGTGTGTGTGTGCAACTGTTTGAATATGTGCACATCAGCAGCAGCAGCATCAGCATCAGCAGCTTCTCACAAATTAATGCAAATTTCATGCAGCGTTCACGCACCAACAACAGCAACAACAACAACAACAATAGCAGCAGTTGCCACAAAGGACCCAAAGGAGCAGTTGCTGCCAGAGTTTCTGTGCCTGACCTAAGGCAATGGCAATGGCAACAGCAATGGCAACGGCAACGGCGAGCCAGCCGCACAAAATTTGACTAAGGCAAATTCACTTAGACGTCGTTTCGTCTGCTGCCAACGTTGGCCTTTTCCACGGCCAAAAACTTTTTGCCACACACACACACATTTATATACATATCTATAGATGTATACAAATATATATATTTAGCACATGCTGCCATAGGGCGCATAGAGCACAAGAGAGAGTGAGTTTGTGGGAGTATTTGTGTGTGTGTGTATTTTGCTGCCACTTTGGAGCTGCTACAACGCATAAAAATGCGAGTGTTTGCTTGTCCCACTGAATATTTGTATATGCTCGGGTGTGTGTGTGTGTCGGTGTGTGTGTGTATGGAGTTGGTTTTTGTGGCCACGCGTCCATTCAGCTACAGCTCTCCAGCTACAGCTACATCTCCGGCTTCATCATCCTTGGCGTATGTATGTTTGTGTTCGTTGGCTGTTCTAGCTGACTGGCTGGCAAACGTGGCGTATACTTAATTCGGTTTATGCTCGAACGTGTCGCACATTATTCTTATGAGTCGACAACGACGATGTGTGAAATATGCTGAATGTATGTGTGTGTGTGTGTGTGTGTGCACACCAATACTGATTAGACAGAGAGCAAAAGAGAGAGAGAGGGAGAGAGTCCATAGTTGACACTCGGTAAGCCAAAGAATTACAATTTTGTTGCAATTTGTTTGATTTACACTACAGCAGCAAAATGGGAATGCGAAATGCGAAATGAAAAATGATGAAAAATTGTGAATCTGCAAAGCTGTAAACTCCAAATGAAAAGTCTGCCCATTGACCTTATTGAGCACTCAGACGGACATTGAAAAACTGAAAAAAAAAGGAGAAAAGGAACCTGCCTGCAAAAGTACTAGAAAATTATGGTTAAGTCATTTTATTATTGTTATTGTGAATGGAGTGCGGCACGACAAATGGCATATTGAATGCGTTTGCAATCCCTCCCTTTCTGTCTATACTCTATTCATTTGAGGAACCCTAAAGAACTTATTGTTTGTGACTTTCATCATTTTAACGAACGACTTCTATAGAGAACCGTGTCGCATTGCATTTTAGTCAAGTGAAAGGGTAGTTCAATGTTTTAATTTCAATTTTTTAGGCAACCCTATCCTCTGCTAACCCAGTTTTTGTGGCAAGCTTGTGCATTGCTTTCAAATGCAGCTATGAAAATGTTTTTTCGGCCACGTAATGGCTTCTCCTAACACAACTCAACGCTCAACTCTCAAATCGCAATTCGCAATTCTCCACTCTCTGTTCTGTGTCCTGTGCGCTTGGTTTTTGTCCCGTGTTCGTGAACAACATTTATTGGCTTGGCGACAAATTTTTATTGCCCAGTTTTAGTTTTCGGTTTGCGGCTGCATATGGCGCTGATTTCTTGTCACCTTCTCCTGCCTCTGTCGTCTGCCTTGTCGTTCCCCCTATGGTTTTAGTGTTTCTGTCTGTGGCCTCTTTTGTGGGTTTTTTGCTTGTGAGGGGAGCGACAAAAGTTTTCGTAGTCGACAGACTTCAAACTACAGACTGCGGGTCTAATCATATTGCCAACCTTTCGGATACGTGATGCATTTTTACCAGGACCTCTGTCTAACAGTCACCAGACACGCTCTCTGTCTGTACACACACACACACACACATCGCCTCACTGCTCACAATTTGACTTTAGATGTGGGTTTGTATGTGTATACGCCCCGTTGACACAATGGGCAGCTAAGAAACTTTGTGAGGCGAAACGAGATTTCAACCAAATTTATATGTTCGATGTTACATTTAATCGAAAAGTGATTACAATGTTTAAGGTTCTTAAAAGATTTTAATCACACAAAGCTAAAAAATAAATCAATGCTGTCAAAACTATTTGTTGGTTGCAATCGATGTTTTGGGGCCATTGTGCTTTGCAGATTGGGGTTTTTGTGGTGCGCATTCGACATGTCAGAGAATTTGTGGATATTCTGTTTAAATACCGTAATGAAGTCTGCTTATACAATATAATGTACCGTGTTTGTGCTACGTGCCTTGGTTATGTTATTGCACGCTGATCCCAACTTCCGCTCAGCATCCGCCAACAGCAGCAGACAGAAAGGGGAGCACGGATTCGCTCTCACACACACACAGTCTGGTTGGATGTTTGTGTATTTTTTTTATATGTATTTGTGCGATGGCAAATCTTAAACTTGTTTTACTGCTCGTTAGTGTTAGTCGCTCGCTAGTCTCGGCAGTCAGGCGGCTGGCAGGCAGGCAGGCAGGCAAACAAACAAACAAGCAGGCAAGCAAACAGGCCAGGCTGAGGGAGTAGGAGAGAGAAACCATCGCCACCATGACACCCTATTGTTATAACACGTATTCAACGTTCGCCATCACCATTGCCATCAGGATGGCATCACCGAAGTGCTGGCAACTGGAATATAGATAGAGACTGACACCAAGACGCGCTCTGTTGCTGACTCTGAGTCAGTGAGGCAGACACTGGAGTACACTAAAAGTAGTGGGAACCCAGTCAGAGTCAACTGAGAGTGGAGAGTGGTTGTGTATGTTTATGCGTGTGCCAAGGTGCATGCTAAGTGCCACATCCTGGATTCATCGGTGGGGAGGGGGGGGGAAAGGGGCAAATCTTGCTTCATCGTTTTGGCGCTGGGTCCTGGTAAATGTTTGTCCAGCATAATTGCGCACAGCATGCAGTTTCCCTTTAGCTATCGTCTCTCTCTCTCTCTCTTTCTTTTTCGTTTCTTTTCTGCTGCATATTCGAGTTTTATCGTTTCCGACATTGGCTTTGCTTTTCAATTTTGCTGCATTCGGCCGGCTGCTTGGCTGTTGGCTGTTGGCTGCTTTAAAGGATTTGGTAACTTGTTTACGTGCCGTATTACTATAATTTACAACGGAAGCCATCGAAGGCACTCGCCTGACAAGCCGAGCCGCAGGCAGCATTACAAATTATTTTCGTATTGCCTGCTTCACTAACTAATTTCAACAACGCCACAAATTGTTGTTGTCTCACTTGCAAGTGTTTGTTATGCTTCACCAAGCACTTAGCCTCCCCCACTCCCCAAACGTGTGTCGGTGTGTGTGTATCGACCACACACAGACATAGACAAGAATAGCATATGGGGGTTGTTTGTTTGAAATCCAATATACTTGTGTATATGATAAATGAAAGCTTTTCCAGCTTTTCGTGAACAAGCCTCAAAGAGTTAATACTTTTGATCCATTAGGTTTCAATTACAAACACACACACACACACACGCCAAGCCAAAATCTGCAAAAAGGTTCCTCAGGGAGCATGTTTAGCATGTCCTTGCAAAAAGGCTTTATTGAATGTGCAAAATATACATATGTGAACTGCATGTTGGCAATACATTTGATTTTGCAATCTGATGGCCATTACACTGTCAGCAAGGGTATTATGTATTCGGCATATGCAAAGATAAATGTTCTATCTCTCTCTCCTTCTCTCTTGTGAAGTGACAAATACAGTTACAATTGCTGTGACTGGCCATGACAATTACAGTTTCGTGTTTAACCATAATAATCTGTTCAGTTATTTGTGTAATTAAACAAACAATAAAGCCCGAGTGGAAAACAGAAGTGGAAAGCTAGTGGAAAATGCTTCTCCACCTTCCAGACCCGACCAAAAACCCATCCCCGAAAACCCCAAAGTCGAAACCACTTGGGTGCTCTTGTTTGTTGTTTGTTAAATGTTATTATTGCTGTAGCTGCTGATGTTGAATGTTGTTGTTTGCTGCTGCTGCTCGTATTTGTACATTGGATGAGATTTAAAATGGTTTAATCAACTGTCTATATATGAATAGCAGCTTTGTACGCATGTTGCTGTTGCTGTTGTATAAATATTGGTTTAGTTTGACTAAAGTTGGCTAAAACTGTGCGCAATTTTGTGGGTAGCTCAGAGAGCGAGAGAGAAAATGTAATCAACATTTTGCTATATAATCTTGGGCTATAAAAAGCTGTGCGTTTAAGTACCAATAACAATATCAAGATTTATGAGTGCTTTCAAAACGTGCAGACAAAGTTGTTGCATAACTTAATTAAAATGCAATTTGAAGAATAATTAATACATACTGAATGTATATTTATTTATTTATTGTTGTGTGTAGTTATATAGTGTGTGTATATATTTATATGTTATATGTATATGTGTGTGTGTGTAACTAACTATCGGTTCGGTTAAACTGTATATATATATCACTTAAATCATAATTATTAAATTGCTGGTTAATAACTGCATCAATACAAATTAAGCGGCCAATTCTTAAATGCACATTAGCGTAATTCATTTATATTGACATCTTTTTTGCTTTATGTTTTTTGTTATTATTGATATCGGATAGTAGTCGTTGTAGTCATTATCATTATGTCTAAGTGCGCGTGAGCATTCCATTGATCATGATGTTGGCGAGAGCATTGCGTCGCTTGCGCCACGCCCCCATCCCTTGGGCGTGATGCTGCAGCTGTGTGTACCATTGTTTAGTTCGCACTCCATCCTCGGCCTGTGAATTAGCAAACAAAGAGAGAGGGAGAGATTATATTTCATTGACTCGCCATTTTGACAGGTGTCGTATGTGTATGTGTGTGTTCGTGTGTGTGAAATGATGGTATGAGTGTGTTGTGTGTGTGATCAGTTGGCCGTAACTAAATGTTACAATTTATGGAAGAACGTCTCTGCTTGCCCTTTTCACGCAACAACCATTTTGTTGCGCTTCTCTGCTTTTCTCCTTTCTATCCCTTTTCCTTCACTCATTTTTTTTTCGTTGTTAAATTTCAATAAATGTCATTCATTTTGGCAGGCACTCAACGTGAGTGTGTGTGTGTGTGTTGGCTGCCTCAACGCACTTTCAACATCTCCAGCCAGTTTGAAAGCTTAGCTCTGCTTCTTAGCTGGGCTGCTTGCAGTCTGTCCTAGGGTTAAAATTCGCTTGAGTAAGCTGGATGGTGCTCGTTTTACATTAGACAAGATTTGATATGGATTTCTGCATACGCTATTCTCAACACATGTCTGTCTGTTATTAAAAAATGGAATCTCTGCCATATTAAGCGAGCATTGTGCGGCCCTCAAAGGTATGCTACACACACACACGCAGAAATTTCTTAGCTCATCAACTCTTCTTTCATGTAAAGGAAACACATTTTTATGCTTGCACACATTCACTCTGTGTGAGTGAATTAGCGAGAAATGTTTGCTGAGTAATGCATATACAGAAAGTATACTATATATATTAATATAGTTATAGTGGTCACCCGAGACTTTGAGTTGGTAGAAATATAAATTTGTTGTTTGAAAAGTTGCCTCTAGGGAATTTGTTATTTAATACCTTAGAGTATGAAATGTTGTTAGAATTTAAATTTAAGATTGTAGATACATCATAGGAACATTCAAAAGTTGACTTAACTCGGTTTCGAACTTTAACCGCCAAAGTCAAAGAAAACTTGAGAGGTCGCTAAACGGCAGGGCAAAACTAACGAAGCCCAAACATTTGCCGGTGTGCAGTCAAAAGGCAAACGAAATGGTCTAATTCGAAAGCCAAGTCAACTGGCACACGGCAAGGCAAGCAACGGCGTCAAACCGAATCAAACCGAAACCAAACGAAACGAAACAGAACGAACCGGATTCCGATTCGGAAGGGGGCCAAAACAAAAGCGGCCGTGATACAAATGGAATGACAATGTGGTATAAGTGGAGTCGAATCCACCACTACTACTAAATAGTGGATGGCATGGTGTGGTGATGTAGATGTAGATGTAGATGGTGTTGTACTCACTTTGAATATGAATGTGTCCTTCGATGAAATTTCCTGCACTTCGAAATAATCATCCCAATCCGCTTCGCTGCACACAACACATCTGTCCAGATATAATGGCTCCCGTATCAGCGTATACCGTCCACACTTCTCCTTCACCAGCAGCAGCGATGCCTCCCGAATGCCAGTGTGCTTCGGGAAATTCTGTTTATCCGACATGGCCTGCTCTGCCCTATAATTGGCACTTGGCTGTTGTCATACCAAAGAGCGCAGAAAAGAGAGAAAATAAAAAAAAATAGAAATAGAAAATTGTGTAAAACGAAACTAAACAAAATTACAACTGGAAAATGCTTGGCAAGTGTGGCCAGGCAGGCAACGAAGCCAGGAGCTGCCTTCAGATAACGCGAGCCATACAACAAAGCTTGTCAGGCAGGCAGGCAGCAACTGCCGCAGGAAGCAAGCTGGACAAGCAGCCAGGACCAGCACTGCACAACCCAGAAACACACTAACCAAAAAAAAAAATAGAAAAGAAAAAACCTGCTCGTTCTTGAATTGAGCAATTGTCGGTTGAGGCTTTTTGCAAAAATTTAGAGCAGGGCACAAAAACCAAACAAGTGACATACGCAGTGCGTCGCCTCCCCCCCCTTCGTCCTGTTGGCCCTTTGGTTCTGTAACTCGGTTTGACGCCATCGATTCTTCTTGTCGTCCTGTGCGTGTATATTCTCTGTATTTTTTTCCTTGTCTAGTAGGGAGAACTCGTTTTGTTTTTAGGCATCAAAAGCAGATAGTTGCTGGGATAAGCACTTTTCATTAGGACAGGCCGGATGCGCTTCCGTTCCACTCAATGCCTCTCCATGGACTCTTTGGCTCTGATTTGTTGAAATCTTTTATCGCACGGCAAACTGTTGCCATGACATCCATCGGGCACACGAAATCCCAACTACCCTTCCTACTCCACTCATATCCGAAGGCGTGATCCTATTCCAGAGGTTAGGCTATTAGGTGCAAGCGCCGCTCGCTAATTGCCCACACCTCATGTCAAACGCCTGAACGTCGTTTGTCGTTTGTCGTTAGTCGATAGTCGTCTGTCGTCTGTCGCTTGTCGCCTGTCAAACGTGACCAGCCGTAGCCGTAGCTGTAGCTGAAGCTGAAGCTGGCGTGTTAGAAACAACCAACAGAGAAGGACGCGTGACTGTCCACTAGTTGGGACCGAAGGGATAAATGGACAATTGACTACGTGGAATTTTTTATTGCCAGCAGTTTTATTATTGTGTCACGAATTGTGTAGGAAATACACCTCCAATACCATAAATTCTAATCCTTCATTACAATTGGCAAACGTGATTTTTTTTATTGTTAGCAAGGGTATTTAATCTTCGACTGGGTTGAGAACCATCTCAAGAGTGGCACTCGAGACTCACGCGCCTGTCTCTATCCCTTTCACTTACCTTGCCATTGGTTACGAGTAGAGCATTGAGTGGGGTCAGCTTGATGGTGCGAGCCTTTTTCCAGTTGCTGTCAGTGGGCTGCATGTAGAGCAGTTTGCCCTCCATGGCGAAGCGGACCTCATCGTGATTCCACTCGAGTATGTCGATGGCCATTTTGCGCAGCTTGATGTTTATCATATCAATTTCGCAGGAGGCGCGTCTATTGGGGCTGGAGGAGCTGATGCGGCGCCAGAGCTTGGTTGGGGACATCTTTTGCTTCCTGGTTGATGTGATTCAAATGCAATTCAATTTTCTCCTGCGCCTGCTTCAACAGCTCACGTCCCTCCAGATGTGCTGGCGTCACCTTATAAAGACGTGCCAACAGCAAAGGATACTTGGTAACACGCTGCACGGGCACCTGGAAAACAAAGAACACAGATGTTAAGTATTAAGAAAAAGAGTGTAAAAGCGATGGCTTACCATGAGAAATGAGTTGAGATTCATGCGACGCAAGACTGCATTCTCCATTTGGGAAACCTTTAAGAAGATGCGCAACAGTTCTTTCTCCTTTTCGAGATTGGCCAGCAGCAGACTGGCGCCTGCCTGCCGCACACAATAGCTTTCGAAGGCGTGCAGCATTTGGGTAAAGTCCAGAAAGATGCGACCAATGTTGACAGTGAGCAGATCATCGTCACCCTGCTCCAGGGCAATGTCGAGAGCGTCACGCATGCGCTCGGCCAGCGTCTGATTGTTCTCGAGCAAGTCTTCCGTATTGAGGAAGATTGCGGAGAGCTGCTCCTGGGTGAGCAGGCCGGCCACCAGCATCGGATGGCAGAATTCTTCGAGTATGATTTGCAGATCGCGGCCATATTTCTCCTCCGTCTCCACAATCTCAGTGATGATCTCCTTGCGCTCCACCCGCTTCTTGCCACACTTGCGGCACACCAATGGCGCATACAGCACACCCGCCTCACTCACCTGTGTCTCCACAGGACTATCACAGTCCTCGCACAGATGCAAAGGACTTACAGCTGGTTGATATTTACTACGTGAGGACTTGCTCGTCTCAGAGCCAACGCCCGAGTCCTGACGCTCCACATCACTTCCACTCTTGCTGCAACCCATGATGAAGTTGTGAGGCGGTGGCGATAGGGAACTCATCGTACTCATCACGCTCTGGCCATCATCGCTGACATGGCTGACGCGCTTCTCCAGCTCGCTGAGCGTGTCGCTGGCCTCCTCCTCAATGATCTTCGGATTGTTGCTGTAGTCAAAGCTCTCCTCCCGCACCAAGCCACGCTCTTTGGCATCCACGAGGTACGAGAGTATGTCATACTTGGAGGCACCCTCGAATATGGAGCGTGCCGACTTCTTATCCAGCTCCGCATCGCTCAAGGGTGGTGCAGTCAGAGGAAGAGGCGGGGGAACCTCGTTGATCTCCTCGTAAATGGGATCTCCATTGAGCCGAATGGACTCATAGTGATGCTCCGACTCTGATGCACTATGCGTATTTTCGATTTCTGCTAGAGTGGCATCTACAAGCAGCTGATAGAACTTGGCACGTGTTGTTGCATCCACATCCTGATGAGATTGTGCCTGCTGCTCCAATTCCTCCACAGCCAGTTCGCTGGAGCAGCTTTGATAGCAATCGGATTCATTGGCGGCAGCCTCAAAGTCAAACAGCTCATAGTTGTTGGCGGAGGCAAAGCTGTTGGCGGAACTGATGCTGCCGCGATTGGACAGACGATCCTCCTCTTTGGCGTTGGATGATGTTCCAGGCTGTCGCTCTTGTCGTAACCGCTGCAGCGAGACGCTTATCAATCGGCTCATGTTGTCGTGATCTTTGGTCCCACTCATGTCGACAGTGTGTCGCGTCTGTTGCAATCTTTGCAGCGAGTTCTCAATCAGCTCAGCCACAGTTTCTGTCTCCAATCCATCGGCCACTTGACCCAGCATTGGATCCTGCAGTAGTTTGGATATAAAGCTTCCACTTGGCACCTCTTTAGTAGGGTGTCACTGCCTCCCGACGGGGCGAGTCTGAAGTGGGAACTCTTAGTCCGCTGACATTGCGCTTGACGGCTTCGACGGGATTACGTAGAATCTTGAGCAGCTCTGTTTCGTGTGGCACCAGCGGTGGTGGCGTTGATGATGGTAGTGGTGGCGGTGGTGTTGCTGGCGTCGAGCTGATTACAGGCGGAGGCGAGGGTGTATTAATGGGCGTCGTTGTTGTGGCAGCAACCTTTGCTCCTTTGGGCAAGTCCTTGTCATAGTCAAGACGGATGAGAGTGCGACCGCGTCCACTGGAACTGCTGCTGCTCGATGTAGAGCTGCTCGACGTCGAGGAGATGCAGGAGGCGGAACGATAAAGATTCACCTCGCTGCTTGTGTTGCTACTCCGGATGGGTATAATGGCTGCCAGCTGCTGTTGTTGCTGACTGCGCAACGTATTGAGCAGATTGTGCTGCTGAATGAGCTCCTCGGCGCTGCTCACATTGATGCAAACACTGTTGGCAGCCTGGCTGTTGACCACCACAGAGGATTGGTAGAGCGGCTGGGCCGCATCGGTGCTGAGGTTCATTGTTGAGTAGCAATCGTCGCCGTTAATCAATATGGAAGTCTTCTTTGGGGCCACATCCTCTGGCAGTTCGCTGGTTATGATATCCACCTTGGATGAGGGGGAACGCAGCATAACATTGTGATCCAAGAGTAGCAACAATGGATGCTCTTCCTGTTCGCTATAGGAGATTTTCAAACGATGCACCTCATGGGCGCCATCGCTTTGCTTGTTGAATGGCGCCACTCGCACCACAGTCCTCTGTGGCGCAGAGAGAGTCGCAACAACAATTGACTTATTGATTTGATGTGGTGGCTTCTGCTGCTTCTGCTGTTGCTCCTCTAATCCGTTTGAGTTTGCGGTCGTCTCCGTCTTTGGGGTGTGCTTTGGTGGCGAAGGCGTCGTCGGCGGCGGCGGTGGCGGCTCCGTTGGCCGCCTTTGAAATAAATCTCTCGAGTCGTTGCGGTTGCTTTTTATGCGCAGTGCCATTGTGTCCTTAAAATTTAAAATGACATTCTGTGGCCCAGACTGGGCCCTATCCTGCAACCCAACAACAGTAGCAGCAGCCGCCGCCTGGCCATGCTGCGGTGGTGAGCCCGAGACGGCTGAGACGCTGGGTGAGGCAGACAAATGCCTTTCGCTGTGAGCGCGTCTGATGGGATTTCGCGATTGTGTCGTTTGTGCTGCACGCTTTTGACTTGCCCGCGGCCTTACACTCATCTCCGAGCTCCTGGCCTCGCTCTCGCTCTCGCTCCTTACACTTCTTACCAATCTCCGTTGGTTGGTCCTTGTTGTTTTTGTTGTTATTATTGCTGCTGCTGTCGTTGTGCTCGTCATCGTCGTCATAATCGCGATTTGCTGCTGTCGTCTTTTGGGCGTTGGTGCCTGCAAAAAGGAGTAGATGGATAAATGGTGAGTGGCAAGTGGTGAATCGCGTGTCGCAGCTAGCAAAATGTTGCTTTTGCTTTTGTGTGCAAAAGCAAACCCAAGACAGCCAAGGCAACCGAAACCGAAGCTGACGAACGAGTAAAGGAAATGAGAAGCAGCCAAAGCAACGGGCTTTTTGGGTATGGACTGTGGTTTAGCAAACCTCAAGATACTCTACAGCTAGTTATATGAGTGCAAAAGGATCCTCGTATGTCTAAATATAAATCGAAGATGTTGAGTGAAAATCTTAAAGTTTATCAATTAATTTGTTAAAGCAAAACCCAAAGGGTATTTAAAATCTTGGCACACTTCTTCCTTCAGCTGTTTTATGGCTTTACATTTTTGCTTTGTCTCTCGTACTGCACCTTCATGCATGCAGATTTCTATGCCTGTGGCAGCATATATAGTAGCAGTAGCCACCACTAAAACCCACCCAATTCCGTTGCCCATTCTTCTCTGTCATGCTCTCGCTCTCTGTGTCTACTTGGCTTGGCCACGTTGACAGCCACTTAAAGATGTGCTTGCCAGCGATAAGGTGTTTTGTTTTGGCTTTGGTTTTACTTTTTGGTTTGGCGGCGGCTTTACTTCCCCTCGCCTAAATTGTCCTTTCTTCCTTTTTTGAGGCTATTCCCCAATGCTCGCTGACAATATGTACATATCTTTATTTATGGTAAATCGGGTGATTTACGTAGCGGCCGATAAGCGTTGCTTTTCAGCGTTGTCTGCCTTCACTTGTCGCTTGTCCTTGCAAAAGTGTCCTGCGATGGCATTTGAATTTGCCAGGCAGCTCAAGAGTCCTTGACTGGTTGTTGCTGGGTGCACAAGTCAACGCTGCTAAATGGCATTGTGGTATTATTTTGGGGGGCTATTATTTTTGTAAGTCGGGTTAAACAGCCAGAATGAGAGTGAAAGAGAGAAAAAAGACGACGGCTGTCACCGCAGGCTGAACGCGAACTGAAGCTGTAGGCGATATTCTCTGTGAGCACCAAACAATTTGTGTCGGAATTAAGATAATAGATTACATTTAAATGTTTTTTTCCTTTCTGTTTTGCTGTGTGCGAGACATGAAAAAGGGTTCTGCTGTTAGCACGCGTATCTCTGAAATTTGACTAGCCTCTGCTGACGTCGGCGTCGACCGCACAAATTGACGTCAACGATAAGCTGGAGCAAGTGAGTCTCCACCCATTTAGCACCCACTCAACCACACCTTTCACACTCTCGCGTCCTTGAATGGCACTAGGAACAGGAGCAAATGTCCTTATCATGCTCGCCTCTCGTCCATTTTAATGAGTGTGAAAAGTGAGCTGGTTTTATGGCCGTCACACTGGGTTGGCTGGAAGCTCATTTCTTATTTTTTCGGTTTTGGCCACGTCCAAAGGTGGACATTTTATGTTAATGAGTGTCATCAACGTTGGAGATTTGAGCTGCTCAGTGGTCCTACTACTTAAAGCTATAAGCTAATATTAATGATGTACATCTGTCAGATATTCTTGCCGTATCCTCGTTGTCCTATCGTCGTCTGCTGTTCGTCCCTGTTGTGGTTGAGTGGCTTTAGCTTTGAAACAAATTAATTATATTGTGGCAGCTACTTGAATTTCAATCGAACCTTTGTGCGCTAATCGCATTTACACAAGTTAGTTTTCTATGCAAAATAGCGACAAATTACAACAAAAACAAAAGCAACAACAAGTGCTGTAATAATAACAAACAACAAGCAGCAGCAGCAGCTGCGGCAAAAACTACAATTAGAACACAAACGGTTAAAGAGAATCCGAATCCAGGCGAAAAGCAACAATGCAAACATGCTGAAAACGAAATCAACTTTTTCCACCATTTGTTCTAGTTTTCCTTTTTGTCTTTTTTCCGCCTTTCTCTCTTTATTTTATGGTACTCCTTTTCGTTTTTGCTCCTCTATATGTTGTCTCTGACTACACTAAATGCCAACCTGCTTAGCGCAACTTTAGCTATGGGCCACTTAATGAGATTTCAGTTGAAAATTACATCGGTTGTCTTTGCGTTGAATTATTTCATTAATTAACACCATTTGTAGCCATTTGTAGGAGATCTCTGAATCTATGTTGTTTGTTAAAGTTTGCCTTTAAATATTTTAGTTGATTGATTGTACATACGAAAATGTATGAATTTTATTCGAAAAGTTTTGTAATTGATAACAAAAATATTATTTCAAATAAAATGGCAACATTTTTTTCGATTTTGTAAAATCAATTTTCGTTTGGATTTTGCATTTTTAATTAAATTAAATGCCTAGAAATACTCGTATATATTTTATTGCAGACTAAAAATCAATCTTTTTACTCAAAAATGTTTTGCTCATGCTTTCATTATTGTTATAATAACAAACAGACATGTGTTCTATATTGATGTTGCAGTAAATAAAAGGCTAAGCAACAAATTGAGTTTTGGCCTAACGATAGATTGAGGGGTGGAGGGGGGCGTCGTTTCTGGGCGTTGGTCCATTACAAATGTGGCTGTGTGTGCAGTTGAGAAGAAAAAGTAATTAAAAGCGTTACTTGTCGGGATTAGTAAAACATTTTAATTTAGTTGTTGCACAAAAGCGAACCGACAGCAACGAGAAGTAACTGAGTGGGTTATGGGTAATGGGCGGGGGGTAAATCGGCTAGCCAGTCAAACTGAAATGGGTCAATAAATCCAAGCTTAATTTTATTGCTCTGCGCGTTCTTTTCACTACTTTCGTGAGAGCAATGCAGAAACGGAAAACGAAGAAATATAAATCGCAATGGTAAACAAATCAAAATAAATGAGTAACAAAAGCAACAGCGAGCCAAAGTGAGCAGGATCCCCCGTCCCCCCCACTATTATTTTGCTCCACACTCAACTTGCTGACAAGCTGACAAACTGACTCGAAAGTAGTCGGAGCGTTCTGGCAAACTGCCGAGCACCGATTGGATTTTAGGGGATTGCGATAGGGAACTGAGGATTGAGGATTGCCATCGGACGTTCTGGCAATGTAATAATATAGCTCAAGAACAAGAGAGTGGAGGAAGAGAGAGAGAGAGAAAACTATGTGTACATTTTGGCTCATTTCAATAAGAAAATAGCAAGGCGAGGAAAAAAATGTAGACTAGCCGTAAAAGCCAGAGCATGTCAGAAGCCAAAACAGATGAGAGTGGGGGAGTGGGCGTTGTTGTTGTTGTTGTTGTTGCTGATGAGAATGCCAGGAATAAAGCATATAAAGTCCGCATTAGAAATGCACGAGTTGATTTGAGTTTCATTTTGGCAGTGAAATAGGCAAACAATGCCCAACTGCAAGCAACAAAGTGCAACGTAACACAAAACAAAATAATAATAAGGAACCAAAACAACAACAAGACAGTCCTTCGATTGCTCCTTACTACGGTTAGTGTTGTCGTGGCACGTTTGTGCCGTCCAGTGCAACATTCATTTCCTGCTCCTTGCTGTGTACTCCAGATGCTGTTGCTGACTTGGCCATTGGGTCTACTCCACGCTCTTGTCTTGTCTTGTTTTCTTCTTCTCCTTTCTTTTAAATGCGCGTAAACTACTTATAGGGCGCATCCGACAACAAAGACGGACATCCATGCCGCCTATACTATACTATATATACATTTACCCCATTCGAATAGCCAACAAAAAAAGAGCTGCAAGCTGCTGCCGGAGTGGTGGAGAACATATTGCCAAAGCGCAAAACAGCGAGCATAAGATGCGTTGAAAATCTTTTATCAGTGAAATTATTTGCCCAGGGACAACGGACAACGAAGAGAGAACGTGCAGAATGAATGTGCCCAAATGGCGAAAAAAATAAAATAAAGAAAATAAAGAACAAAAACGCTAGAAAATAGTGAAACTGGGGGAATCGTTGGGGCAGGAGCCGATGTACACACACAAACACAAACTGGCCAAAACAAGTCTGGCCCCCAAGTTGCAGGGCAAATGTGTTGGAAAATTTCTTAGGGCGGCCAACGGTTATAACAACGTTGCGAAAAGCAATGGTTTTTTCCCGCGTAGAAATCTGCGCCAGCACCAAGAAGTATGCTATGCTTTTCTTTAATGGCAGTCTCGTCGCTTTTATGTCAAAAAAATGGAGAGAAAGCGCAAAAAGAACGACGAGACAAACAAAAAAAAGGTTAGAGTGTTGTCTTAAGTACAACGAAGGGTGAAATACCCTAACAACGACTTGAATACTAAGTTATACTAGTTTCAAATTAGCTAAAGATACTTTATAAGTTTAATCAAACTGAGTGTTTTCTATAAACCACAGTTTAAACTACCCATATTCTAGGGTATTACCAGAGCATATAGGATGATGTTGCATTGAGTAAAGTGCAGCCGTAAAAAGACCAAATTACGATAGAATGCTGCTGCTGCTTTTATGGCTGGCCAGCAGTTTTTGGGGGCGTGGCCGCTCACCTGCCGGCTGCAGACAATGCGTTGCATTATTTAAAGAAGAAGCAGCAGCAGCAGCTGCTGCGAAACGCAAGGCGCAAAATGCAATTAAAGCGCCGTGGAACCTTTCAGAAATCTACTCGTAAAATTTGCGCATGCATTGGCACACAACAGAGACATCGCAGATACGGACAACGACGAGGTGCAGCAGGCAACAACAACAATTGCTGAAGCACGAACAGTGCCCAAAGTTTCGAGCAACTGCTAAAAATACTAAAAATACTTAATTTAGATAGAAAATGTCGTTGGCTTTTGTTTTTTTTTTTTCTACTTCAGCGCGAGAAGCAAAAGCTTTTCCTTCTACCTGAACCCCTCTCCACGCAACCCTTCAACGAACGCTGCCTTTCTGCTGCCTGTACGTGCACCTCGATGCTGTGTATGTATGCGTATGTGTGTGTGTGTGTGTACTAAGTGCAGTCATGTCTGGGTCTATCTCTCACTGTGCATGTGTGTGTATGTGTGTGCATTAGAAACGCTTATGACAAACGGATATTAAGTTCAGCAGTCACGTAGCTCAGGTAAAATTCTTTTACGATAATTTTTGTTGTGCCAAAAAGAAACAAGTAATTGCCAACAGCAAACATTTCTCCAACTGCGCAATGAGCAGCGTTGACTTTTTCAAGTTCCCTCTTAAAAGACTTTTTAAAGCAGCCTGTATGCCAGGTTTTTCTATATATGTATTTACTTTCCGGACTCTAAGCACTATAAACATTGGATTTAAAAACCTTAAACGAAGCTTAGAGCAGAAAGAAGCAGGATGGAGAATGGAATGCAACGCTGAAATTCACTGGCATAATTGAATAGCGAGTCCACTCGAATACTCATATTCACTAATTTAAATATTTGGAAGCCACTCCAGCAACGATTTTCGTTTCGTTTCGCTTCGTTTCGAGTGTTATCCTTGTTGTTGTTGTTGCTCAATTATTTGCGATTTACATGATTACATTTTAAGCACAATTTATGCAGGCATGTGTAAAATGTTGTTTAGTGCATATTCATACAAACCTACCGACTACTATGAATGCATGTATACGTAACGTATACGTAACGTTTGCCCTCTATTGGCTGGTATAGCATCGAGAACGAGGGCAACTTTTGCGAGTTTCGTGTTCATTTGCAATTTGTGCTGGGCGAAACAATTACAAGTGGTCCTAAACGCTACACATGTTGCTATTGTTGTTGTACTCTACACACACACACATGCATGCATACACACATGCATATATATCTCTATAGCAATATGGTTGGCGCAGTTAACAATTAAGTTAACAACTGTTAGTTTTAATTGTTGACGATGGCCAAAGTATGATGCCTGCTGCCAGGTTTACCAAACTGTTTAATAAATTTCAGCTACCCATAAATATGGTTTAATTAATTTGGCAAGCATCTATCTCTCTCTCTCTCTCTCTCTTACTCTCTATCCCATTTGTTCCTTGCAACTTTCAACTGCTTTCAGTTTTGGAGTTTCAGTTTGTGGTTGCATTTGTTGTTTGGGGTTCAGTTCAGTTCGTTTCGGTTCGGTTCAGTACTAGTCCGTTCTGCGGTCGGTCTGGACTTGCCCCTTGGGTCTTTTTTTGGTTTTTGGTATTTGCTGCAGAGCAGGTACTACTCCAAACAGGTGTGTGTGTGTGTGCTAGCTAGTGCGTGTGGTTTTAGTTGGTTTTTGGGCATTATTATTGTTGCAGTGCATTGAGGGTAATACGATTATTGCTGCTGCTTTGACCATAGAACGATACTTTGCACTTTCTGCATGTGTGCGTGTGTGTGTGTGAAAGAGTCTACCGTTAACACATTGCTACTAAATGGTTTATTAAATTACACACTCGTTTCTCGTTTTTAAACTGACCCGAAAAACAGACTCCCCAATTTGTCGGCAATTAGATGTCTTCCATAAAAAAATCGTACAAACTCTCCTCCCACTGTCTCTCTCTCTGCTGGCTTAATTTTTTTTGTGTTGTGTTCTTCTTTGAATTGCTGGCAATTATTTAATGGCCGTCTAATAGCTAACATCCGAATTGGGGGCCATAACAACAAGCCGACATTAACCTGGCTACTAACAAAAGCAGAAACTGGACAAACAGACAGACAGGCAGTGGTGTGGGCGGGGGGTTGAGGGTGGGGTTGGGGTTGGGGTGTGTGCAACAAGATGTTTGATATCCAAGTACAAATAAAAGCACACAAATTATTACAAAACGCCCCTGGGCAATGTTTCTACTGCTTCTTCTTTCTCTCCTCTTCATGTCTGCTCATCTTTCTAATTGTTCCAAGTGCCATAAAAATGCGTTTTTTTTCAGCTTCTTCTTCTTGCGATATGCTTTGTGTGTGCTTTAAGTGTCTTTGTTCTTTGGCTCTGCTTCTTCTGTCTGTTTATATATTTTTTAATTTCTGAGGGTAACAATAACGCGTCGAAAATACATAAATTCACGTCAATTAATAAGAAATTGTGGAGCGTGGCAATGCGAAACAAAATGGCGTACCAGCACAGATTATTACACACGTGTGTAAGTGTGTTTGTGTGTGTGTGTGTCCTGACAGGAATGTGGTACGTAACGTAAAGAGAAGGCAACGCTGCGCGTACTTCTCCTTAATTGTGCACTAAAGAGCGAGCTGCGAGTTGGGAGTTGCAAACTGCGAACTACGAGGACAGAACGGACGGAGATTCAATGGCAAAAAGGGCGCACGGGTCTAAATTACGATGCATTTAATTGCTCGGATTTGGCGCACAGATTTATGTCTGTGCCACTAAGTGGCCTGCTTAAGGCTTAAATGGGCGACGACGTGAGCGACCAGAACAAGAGCAACGACACTGCGCACTAAAAGTGAAAGTGGACCAGCCAACAGTGCGTATGCGTGTGTTTGTGTGTGTGACACCCGCTTGAGCCAAAAAACTAGAATAGAAACACAGACAAAGCCACCTGGCACACCAACTTTGATGTACTACGTGCTGGACATAGCCATGGCGATGATAATGCTCAAAACCTGCAGGCTACAAGGACACTAGAACTGGATCTAACACAGAACCCTTTAACACACAAAAAGTAATTTAATAAAGTAATATAGAAATAGGATTCGAAGAAAAAACAATTCACAACGTATACTTAATGTATTCCACAAGAATATCTACTAGGTTAAGTGGCATAGCTATAGGAATAGAGTATGTGGTTAGTTTGCGATGCGTAGTGTGTGTGTGTGTGTGTGTGGGGCAAACTGGCTGGCCAGACTCTGGGCCTTGTGCCAATGCCGAGCGAGCTAGTGAGTGTCGCGTTGTTGGATTTTAATTGGAGAGCGTGAAAAGGAAGCGTTGCATGCAGCAACATAATTTTAATTTAATAATTTCCCGTGTGCATTCGCGCAGAGTGGCGGACGACCATAACACACATACATACATACATACATACATACATAGATGTAGTAGCTATTACATATGCAGGACGGAAAATCAGTTTAGGAATGTAAATTGATTTTGTGGTAATATGCAATTTGTGGCCGTGTGCCGTTACTCGACGTTGTTACACTAACGGGCATCCAATGGGAGACCAACTATGGCTGGCCAATGGTGCGTATGCTCGATGTTGGGTCAACAGTTTAATGTGCAAAACTTTAAGTTGAAACCCCAAAAAAAAGAAGCGAAAGAAAAGGGACTCAAACTGGGAATGTGAATGGCTGTGGACAGCAGCAACTTGGAAAGAAAGCAAACAACATTCAACTACCAGAGACATTTTTCGGATGGAGGAGGCCGTAAAAACTTGCTAAAAATAAACAGAAATTACCAGGCCGCAAGTAAATAAAAATGTTGAAGCAGAAAAGCTGCTCGAAAGAAGGCGGATGGGCGAGACGGGATAACGGTACACGCACGCAGGACCCTTGCAGGGATGCTTGTCGCTGTGCGCATGAGAAATTTTTGCTTTTTAAATTCTTTAAGTAATGCAAATTAAATTTAAATAGCAAATAGGCAAAAGGCAAAATGAAAACAACAACAGAAAATTAAATGCCCAAGCGAAGCAAAACATGGACTGTGTGGACTATGGTCCAAGAGCAAGGACGAAGCCGTAGGAGAAGCATCCGCAGCAGTAGCAGACACAGACGAAGGAGCTGAAGAAGCCAAAACAGTTCTGAACCGTTCAAGAAACAAATTTCAAAGACAAATAAGCGCCGAAAACAGCAGTAATTAATTTGCGCCGTGTGTGTGTGTGTGTGCGAGGGTGTATGTGTGTGTGTGTGTTTGCTTGCCGAACTTTGGGCTAAACAACAACAACTAGACCAACAACAACATGAATGGGGCGAGACTTTTAGTGGAGACAATTGCTGGCGTATTGTTGTACGTGAAAAGTTGAATGCTGGCCAAGCACCACAGCAACTTTTAGTCGCTTCTGCTGCTGCTGCTGTTGTTGCTGCTGTTGCTGCTGTTGCTGTGAGAACATCGAGCAGTTAGCAAACTGCACGGCTAACTGTAAAGCGGCAAGAACAGCAACAACTTAAGCTGAACACAGCAACAACTTAAAACTTGCTCGCCTTGGCCAACAACAACAAAACGCACCCACAACCCAGTAAAAGTGGATGGGAGATGGGAGGGCAAACGTCTTTGCTTCGTTAGTTGGCCACACACACACATTTTCACACATTTTGTAGCAGTGTAGCATGCGGTTTAAATTCAAATTTGTTTAGCAACAAACAGACAATTAATTTCGCATATTCCAAAGTCGCTTCTTGCTCTCTATGCTTGTGTTTGTATTTGTATGTGTGTGTGTGTGTGTCTTTCCTCTATCTGTCTCTCGTTAAGCCGCAGGCACAATGAGCGTCTAAGTGCTGACTGCAGACGGACGGACAGACAGGCGCTTAGCGTGTCTACCCTCTCCCACTTCCCTCTTCTCTCGTACATATGTGTGTTTTGGGGTGCGTCGCTTGCTTTTTTTTATCTTGTTGGCATTTGAATTTTAAATGTTATTACTGCGTTGCAAATTGATCAGTGCGAAGATCTAAGGGAACGCGCCATCTGCTAATTTATTCATTGCGCATAATTGTTTTGCCTTGCAAAGGACTCTCAGCCTACATTGGTATTAAAATGTTGTAAGCAACTTTAAGGCAAATTCAACAATCGATTTTACATGTTTGTCCTTCAATCTGTTTTGCCTTCTAGTTATTAAGTATCTCAATTAATTCATTTTGGTCCGTTCGCTATCACAGTTTTGCATCTAATTGGTGTGGGAAACTGTCCGGCTGTGTTCGACTATCAAAGTATAGTTGTTGGGCAGCTTGGGGTCAATTTGTTTGGGCTGGGATGTTGATTTCCATTAGCAAGTACATAAACTTAAAGCCAAGCGGCTGTGCCAAGTGCTCAAGGACTCAAGGACTTTAGTGTTGTTGCGTGAACTTGCATAACTACAATAGCAATTGGAACACAGCTCTCGCCGCTTCCTTTTGCTCACATTCTTATTGTGTGTTAAATTTCAGTGCAAACAAACCTAAGGACATGTCAAGCGCAGCACGCGTTTACAAACAACAAAAACAGGAAACCCACAAGCACACACACACACACACACTCAGACAAAGGGGAAGAGAGGTGGAGTCAACAAACGTTTATATGTTGGAGGTGTTGGAGCCATAGACAAAGATTAAATGACGCTCATCATTCATATGCCAGCAACACATAGAGAGTGAGTAAGTTGAGAGAGGCGGAGAGAGAGAGAAAGGGAGACATCCTGTAATGTAGTGCCATAATCCTTGGCGCAATTTTTGTGTGTGCACAAACGTTTGTGGAGCAATATGTCGTAATATCCGCTGCCTGTTTTTATTTGCGCCGCATACATTTGTATGGCCTACATACGCAGACAAACAGAAAGACAGAGAGAGAGGGAGAGTGTGCCTTATGACAGGACATCGTTGGGAAAACGCACTTGCTGAGGCCGAAAAACGAAAGCAAGACCCTGTGTGAAAAGTACTAAACGTGGCTATGATTTAGCGTTTTATTATTTGCCTTGCCAAACAAGCAGCAGCTTGAGCAGGTTACAACACCAGGTGGAATGTGTGTGTGTTTGGACGTGACCGTTTTCGTTCTAGAGCCTTGCTTTATGTGTGTGTGTGTGTGTGTGTGTGTTCGAAAGGCAGAGGCCAAAACAGTTGCGCTCGGGCATTGTTGCCAGCCACTTCATCAATTATTCTTAAGCATAAAATATTTGTCACTTTTAGTAAATTTATTGTGACAAGCGTTCCACACCTATTCCACAAACGCCTTCTACACAAGCAGGGAAGGAGAGGGGGCAAGCGGACTGCGTTTATAAACGACTATGCATATGAATCACGTGCGTAATGGCAAACAGGTCCTTTCCTCCCGCCCTTTCTTACATATTTTGTTTCCAGCCTTTTGCGCCTGTGGCTCAAGTGGACAACATTTTGTGTGTTTTTAGAGACGTATTTCTAGTTTGGGTTGTTGCCACTTCCGTTAACATTTTGTATATGTATATGTATCGTGACTTCCACTTGAGCTGGTTTTTGTGAGAGCACACGCTACGTATGCTTAATACAAAAGTCGCATTGAATTAAAAGTGGATATTCAACAGCGGAAGCTTTCAGGCACTTCGTCAACTTTGTCGTCAACGTTTGGTTTGGTTTGGCACGGCGTCAAGTCGCTTTTTCAATTCTCAAATGCCGCGCCCACAAATCAGATAAGAGTCCTGCGATTATACACATTTTTTTTGCATTTGAAGTGTGTGTGCCAAAAAAAAAACGACTGACTTTGCTTGAAGTTTGCCGACATGTTGCTTTCCAATTTTCATCATCATATGCAGGCAGCCAGGCATTAGTCAGCAGGTGGTAGGTGGCATGTGGCATGTGGCAGAAGGTGTTGCGGGTCAAAAGCAGTTACAAAAACCCATTTAATCCCACGCTAAATGGGCGCAATGTAAACTGTTGACATTTCAGCCTTCTGCACCATGATACTACTCCAACCCCCTCTGCCCCATGAGATAGATGGAGTGGGGCGTGACGTTACATACGATTGTTGTTGTTGTTGTTGTTGCAGGACACGTTGCACGTGCTGCCGTTACTGCTGTTACTGCTGTTGTTCCTGTTGATGTTGTACTAGCTGAAGTGCACTCGCCTCTAAACACCAATGTTGTCGTCGTCATCGCCGTTGTCGTTGTTGTTCTCGCAGGCAGTGTGTTTGTTAAACACCTACACAAATGGCAGTGCCACCCCACCCACAATTCCCATACTCTATTCTATCTGTCTCTCTCTTCTGTATGCCACATCCGGGCAGAAGCAGCCGCATCAGCAGCATCAGCAGCTTGACAAATATTTTTGAGCCCTGTGCGGAAAAACAAGAAAAGCAACCGGGCTAAACTAAATGAAATGCCAGCACATGAGAATTGCATTTCTGCGCTTCTTAGGCAAGGCATGTAATATAGTATGAATAGAGGAGGGCGGAGGAGTGGGGGCAACATGGCCGCAATCACGTGCCAACATGCAGGTGAAATGCAAATAATTTTTGTTTTCCCCTTCTAGGTAACGGGTGGCATTTTTTTTCCATCGCTTTTCTTGCTGAGCTGCTCTCATCGTTGTTGCTTGTTGTTGTTTGTAGTTGTGCTTTGTTGTTAAAACACACACACACACTCACACACATACGATTACAATGGAAAAAAATATCTAAACAGCCAAACATGAGACAAGGAGTTGCAACAAAACAAAATACGGAAAAAATACTCGACAAGTTGGTACAAAAAAAAGTTAAATAGGTTAAAAAATCCTGAATTATCTGCAGCAAAAATAACGAAATGTGAATGCTCTTTTAAAGGGTGCATTATATATATAAGATATAGAAAAAAATCTAAATAACAGAAATCCTTAAATATAATGTACTAAAAGTAATCAATCAATTAAGGACTACAATGGAATGCTGTTGTCTCCCTCTCCGTCAACGTTGTTCTGCGCTTTATACTCACTTCTTTTTTGTGTGTTTGGCAGTTGCATACTTGTGAAATGAGTTTTCTTTTTACAAAGATTCGCCTGACACACAATAACATTAAAAACAAGTGGAAAATCCCGACTAGGAGATACCTTGAACTAATTACAAACATTGGTGGCAAAAGATAGTCTTTCGATTGCCAAAAAGTCGACCTGGGAGTTGGAACGCAACTTTCGTTGGGGTTGAAGATGTAACCTTCTAGCTGTAACATACTTTTGCACTAGAACCGTTACTACCCACCCCTTTTTTTAGACATTTCATGGATGCAGGGTATAAAAAAGTATCCCCGTCAGACATGCAAACTTGTTTTTGTAACTTTTTGTGTGTGTGTTTGTGAAAAATACCTAACACGGGAGTCGCCCTCCATGTATATACAATAAATATATATATATGTGTGTGGGTGTGTGTATAGCGGGGCTTCAAGTACGTTAGTTGTTGTTGTTAAAGTCAGCCAGGCATCCTCTTATCCTCATCCGACCCACGTTTCACGTGGACTCATGCACATTTATGCCGGGAACTAGTTGCATTTTTATAAACGCAACGCCAACTTTTTTTCCGCATTTTTTATTTTCTACAAAACACCGGGACACCTTCTCCCCCCACCCCAACGCGGCCTTGCTGCGTGTCTGGCGTTGTAATATTTACTGACGGCTTTGCCACGCCCCATCAGAATGTCGAGCTGCCCTCCCGCTGGAGTGCTGTCAAGTGCACTTGTTGACGTCATGGCTATTTTGCGCGGCACAAAAACCAAAAACGAAATCATGTCAAAACTGATTTTTCCTACTTCTTTCTTTATTTTTTTTTCGGTTGGTCGTTGGCCGCGTGTAAGTGGGGATGGGGGCGACATTGACTGAGCCGATTTACTAAAAATATTTACGATGCAGCGCGCCGCCGCTTGTCGGTTGGGCTTGGGATTCATTTATTTGTTGCGGCTCCTGTGGAATTTCAATATTAGTTGCAAAAGATATTTGCAAGCAACAGTTTATGCAGTAAAGGCGCGCGAGCGACGTGTACGCAATGCGGTATTGCGGTGTCAGGCAGGGGGCGTGGCTTGCAGGAGGCGTGTTTGTTGCCGCTGCTGTTCACGTAACATTTCAAAGTGCAGTTAATTGATTTTTCAGTACAATGCGTGCCAGCCAGCCGGCAATTGATGTCAACGCTGTACATTTTGGCCAGCTTCGGAAATTTTGTTGACGGGCAGCTGCGAAAATTGACAGCGTCAGGCGCCGCTTTGTATGCAATACAAAACAATTTTCATTCCGCATACGCGTAAACGCCATAAATTGCATGATTTTGCTCTTGTTGTCAGTTTTAATAATACCCTATACAGAGGAGATGTCCAAAAGGATGTGACTGGCAAATGATTTATCATCATATCAACTGTCAGTAGAGGCTAACAAAAAGAAGAGGTAACTGTCTGTTGAGTATTCCGTCGGGATGACGACGATTTTCCTTATGTATTTTACAAAAGTGCGAAAAATGTCACGAGTGTTTAAAGCCGATAAAAGGAATATCAACAAAAATATGTGTTTGTTACTGAATAAATATTTGAATATGTTGCCAACATGATTTTGCCAGTTGCAAATGTTGCAGGAACAACGAAGCTGATGCTGTATAAAAAGGAACAGGAGGCTAAAGCTGACTGATAGACGCTCTCTGAATGATTGAATGAGTGACGTTATTCACGGCCATACACAGTTGTCAGTGACTGACGGAGTGAATGACTGACGAACTGACGGACTGACTGAGTGACAAGCACAGCTTGCGAGCAAGCGAAAGGGCAAACAAAACTGCAGATGGCAGATGGAAAGTTCCTCTTCTTTTAGTCGGCAAATTGTTGAAACGAATTGTCATTGCTCTATAAGTTAGTTGTTGCCAAGCAAGATTGCAATGATTGATGATTGACAGCTCCAAAACTTGCATAAAGGATTCCCAGCTCTTTATCTACTCTTCCCCTCCTCTCTCTCTCTCGTCTCTCTGTCACTTTTCGCATATTGCTATAAATATTGATTGGCTTGACTCAAAACACAAATTAAACTGTAAACTATATTCAAACAACATTTCCTCTTCTCTCAGGTATATACTATAGTAGCAATTGAACTCAACTCACCAACTTTCTCACACGACAGAGAATGAGAAGTGGGATTGATTGTGGGTTAGGGGAGGGGGGAGAGGTCACTTCCTTTACTGTGACCTCAGGCATAAAAACCCCAACACGTCCGCAGCTGCAGCGACAGACGAAGTTGGCCAATCAAAAGGCAAAAAACCGCAAAAAAAAGGAGAAGCTGAAGCACAAACAAAATAACAAGAAGCAAGCAGAAACATGCAGAAGCAGAAGTAATATGCAAGCATTTTATACACTTGAACGAATACTATAGTATAAAAGTTGTTGGACTTTGTGTGTGTAGTCGGATGCCTGGTCAATGTGTTTTATAATTTCTATACTTCTTCTGCTTCTTGCCACAGTTCGTTCGGTCAGTGGCCCTTGGCTACTGCTGCTGCTGCTGTTTGCAACATCCACAACCATATCAAGATGAACATGTTCGAGCACTCACGTGGCGCATGCTTTGATTTGTTTCGTTACGTTTCATTACAACAATCGTTGTTGTTGTTGTTGTTGTTATGGTTGTTGCTGTTTCTTGTCCCTAAGCTCTACAATCGCTATCTGCCTCTCTTTCTATCTGTCCATTCATTACAAGTGGCATTAGATGCTGCTATTGCTGCTGTTGGCAGGCCATCGAAAAATATCCATATAGGAGAAGAGAAGACAACAAACGTTGTTGTGTGGTTTCGATTTGCTTGTCCATCGACTGGGCTTTGTCGCACAAAGAATTCTCAAGAGATTGCAGTAAATTTCATTTTTGCTTTCGCTTCAAATGCCACACAAAACAAAAGGCAACTTTTGCATGCAGCATGCAGCACCACACCAACAACAAAATGCATAAAAAATTGTTATAGCAATCACAAAATTGCTGCAACTGGCCCTTGCATTTGGGGTTTTGTGTCGCCTCACTCGCATCGCATCACATCGAGCCACTTTTATTATTGTGCCAAATATTTTGGCTACCTTCGGACCACATCCGGCAACAGCAGCAACGACAACGACAACAACTGATAGATTTTACTTGTGGACCACTTGGAAAAAGCTTCTTGACATGCACTGCTAGAAAATTGAGAGTGACACACAATATTTTAGCGCCACACTCTAGCAGCTGGCAGGCGTTGCATACCCTAATAGCAGTGCATTTGTCTTGTCCTGTCCGCTTGCATCGACATCTACAGCAGCCACTCTTGTGGCTTCACGTTGGGAAATTTAATTTATTTTCAAACCAAATCGATTGCAGACACCAACAACAACAACAACAGCAACAAATAAATAAACTATACTAGATCGTGCATCGTCTACAGTTGCCTTTCCTTATGAATTTAACTTTGACTCTTCTTTGTAGCTGGCATACTAAATATATATTTTACTTTTTGCCTTAGTTCAACTATTATATAAAAAAAATGTGAAAGTTTTTTGCATGTCTCAAGTGTTGTGCACAAAATGGCCGCTACTTCGTCTACTTCCCCGTCATCTAATTGCAGCTGCTTTTGCATATGTTTACCATAAATGGCAAGGCTCGAGAGGCGTCTGGAGTTTTCTGACTTAAACGTCTTCAAAATGGGATTTGTTGTTGTTGTTTCTTAGGCCAAGTGGCATATTATGTCAAGAAATTAATTCCATTGCTTTGCATTTGTATTTGGGGAGGCTTTTACCGAAAAAATCTATTCGATGTGATTGTGAACTAAACAAAAGAAAACAAAATAACATCAAGACACGACGAGACGATTCGTTTTTGTAATGCAAAATGCGCATCAGGCATTTGTATGCATTAGTCGAGTAAAACGAACATTTTATGGCATTAAGTTGCTTTAGCAGCAACAGCAACAAGAACAAGAACAACAATATCATGGCTATTGGTGGGCGGATGGGTTTTTGAAATGGCTTTAACACAAATATGCATGTTTGGCAGAGGCAAATTCTTGCATAGAATTGCACTTAAATGCAGAAAATGGCACAAACATAAAAGTGCAGCACGCAGGACAGGGATAAGTAGCAAGCACAAAGAGCGAAAAGAGTGAAAGAGAGAGAGCGTGACAGAGAGAAAACCTAGAAATTGTGGCAAGCTTGAGCTTCTGTCCGAACAGCAGCAGCGGCAACAACAGTTGCAGGCAGCGCTCTCATAGCGCTTACGGGGCAATTCAAAGTACGTCATGAAAATCAGGAAACAGGATATATTAAGTTTGAGGAATGGGCGCTGGGCACACCAACAACACCAGCACTAGCACTAACACCAACACACACACACATACATATATACATATATGCAAATGTTGTCGCAGCAATTGGACAACTAGCCCCAAAGCCAGCAGCAACATAAAACAGTCGCTGCAGCAGCAGCACGGCAGCAACAGCAGCAGCAGTAAAAACTGCCCCTTGGCCTGTCGCCTGCCACACAGAGTTTTTATTGCAGCACATAAAACAGGAGCAGCAGCAGCGGCAACAACAACAATGCTAACTACAACAAGGACATGACAAAGTTTTGCATGCGCCTTGTATTTTATATTGTATTTGGAATATCTTTTCTTGCTTATATTTTTTTTTGCAATTGGTAACCACATTTTCTATTAGTGTAAATATGCAAAGTACATGAAGACATGAGGCTCCACTTCCGTTATGAGCGTAAGAGCGAGAAATAACCATAAAAATATCTGAATGCTGGCTAAATGTGAAATGTAAAATGCAAAGTGTTACTTTGTTGCGGCCTTTTCAAATTGATAGTTGGATGACGACAACGAGGGGGAGGGATTGAAGGCAGGATCTGCATTTTGGTCTGAAAAGGGAAATGACATGGACACTGGCGAGGGAATGGCGGCTACTGCTGCTGCTGTCGGTTTTGGCATTTTAAATAACATTTTAAAATCTCTTTTCGGTGTGTGCGAGCGCCTCAGCATCCCTCTGCCTCTGCTCCTGTCTCTTATATATTTCATTCACACTTCATTTGACGAGCGTTGAAATTTAAAGCGATTGCCATTAAATGCAAATGATGGCAAAAAAAAAATATAACAGTTGAGTGCAGACAAGAAATATTAGCAGCGTAATTTGCAGCCTAGAAATCCAATTTGGGATAGGCAAAAAACAAAAACAAAAAAACAATACAAAGCGGAAATTTCATTAAATTTATATTTTAAATTAAATTTTAAAAGTCAAACAAAATGCAGTTGCTTTTGTTTTTGTGCCTATTTGTAAAATTCACTAAATATAATTAAAATATGGAACACAAAGGAATTTCAGTGGATTTTTCTATAAATTGTTCTAATAACATTCGCTTTAATGTGAGTTTTTATGTAATATAATTAAATTAACAACCAGCTAAACATTAATTGCAACCGTAAGTTTCTAGTTAAACAAGGTAATAACTCAAAAACAGAAATCTCTCTCTCTGTCTCTCTCTTTCTGTTTCTCGTTTCGGTTGGTCGCTTTTGGAGTTTCAGTTTTCAAGCTCATTTAAATGAGCTGCAACTTGCTTTTCCTCTCACCGGCAAAACATTTCTGCTTATCAAAGACAAATATGAAATATTAATAAAGCTCGCCAGCTGCCGAGGGAAAACTTTTTGGGGGCAGCTAGGACATTAAATACTTGATGGTGTTCGCTTTGGCGTATTCGTGGCACAGAAAAATGCAAATTTCGTTGGACTTTAATGCCTTTCACTTTGATTTGAAGCCCAAAAGCACGAGCACCAAGCACCAAGAGGCAAATGCAACACGTGCGCTATAAATCAACTAGCTTGCTAGTGTTTGTTGTTGTTGTGGTGTTGGTGGCACGCAAAAGTTAACTGTAAGCACCTCGAGCTAGCGCGCACCCAATTCAAAAATCAAATCAAAAATAGTTTGAAAAGTTCCAAGTGCTTAACTCTTGGCCAAGGCACCACGCACCCGCCTACATCCTACATCCAATATTCAGTGCCACCCACCACCATTCGGCGACAAACAATGCAACAAATTGCAGACACTGCCAAACTCGGGCAGGTTAACACCAACCAAACCAAACGCTAGCGCCAAGGAGCAACTTTGTAATTGTCTAGCGCAGACACGTGGGCGCCACTAAGACTCGATTTGATGAGGAGAAGAGAAGGTATCGTATAGAATAGAGTGGTTGGCATGTTGCCGGTAATAGGCAGCCATAATCATCATCGTCGCCATTGTAGCCCTCGTGTGTTGAATGCGTTGTTGCATTGTCTTCTCCTTCTTCTTCTGCTTAAGCTAGTCTTCCCTGGTGGTCTGCATAGTTGACTGAAATAGCAGCGCATTAGATATGCCATTAACACTACGCAACAAGATGCAGATACTCAAGCAATGCTGGAACTTTAGTTCTAATCACGTTGAAAGTTTCTTGGCCAATATAAATTCTTGCTGCATAGTGTATACGTGGCGACACTCGCGGGCTTAATGCCATGGCTCAAGTTTTTTTCTGCTGTGTTTGACGTTGCCGCAGTCAAAATTTAATTGAATGAAAACTTTTTGTGTCGTCTGTTAATTTGCTTTGAATGAAGTTGAACATGTGTGACGCCCCGCTGCAGGCATTTTAGCCTTGCCCCAACTCTCCCCTCTCCCTTTACACACACACTCACATATATTCAACTTGCATATGTAAGTATGTACATAGTTTGGAGTTATCGCTATGTGGGTTTGCCATTTGCGGGTGCAAATGTCAACTTGACTTTAGAATGCTCCTCGCACAGGTACCTTCTCTCTCAGTGTGTGTAGGTGAGTGTGTGGGGGACAGGTGTGTGTCAAAGGCTCTGGCTGTGTGGATTTAGTTTGGCCCTGTGCTTGATTATAGTGTTAACCCTCTCTGAACTTGCAGCAGGTGCGCCAATGTCAGCTCTTCCATTCAAATGTCGCCATTTCAATTGTACAAAATTGTATGTGTGGGTGCTTCAATTGTTTGCTCAACTACTATTTCATAGTTGTTAGAGAAATTTGTTTAATGCATGAAGTGCGCGGTTACTGGGCGTATACGTAATGTGTGAAGAGAGCTTCGCTGCTGCTGATGAGCAATTAACAAACAATTGCAACGTTTTTAGTCAAAAACAAACAGAGTGCAGAGACGATAGACGAGGGCAACAAAGAAAGAATGACACGAAATTTACTTGAAAAAGGGCAGCGAAAAGTCGCTTAGCTAACGATAAGCTTAAGCAAAGGAATAAGTGGGTAAAGTATTTGTTTAAGGATCTGAATTTTAATTGGATTTGAGTCAAGCTAAACACAGACTGCTTATCCAAGAATGGACTTAGTTAATGTGCTCCGATTCCGTAAAGAGCATTCTAGTGCGAAAAAACTGCTCACATTGCATTCTTTTTAGAGGCATCGCGCAAAATTTCTGCTCATAATTAAAAGCTAACAAAAGGCAAAAGTTGCCGCGTCGCACAGAACGCAAATGCTGTAACTAGTATGGGACTTAGTAGAAGAGAAAAAGGAAGGGGAGGGAAGGGGGGAGGTCGTTGGAAGAGCAGTTTGGTTTTTGGGTGCTGCTGTTGATTCTGTACTTACCCGCTGCTAAAGCGCTGACAACATTTGCAGTGACATGCGGTGATGTTGCTGGTGTCGTAGTTGCTGCTGCTGCTGCTGCTGTTGTTGACCCAGCAGGGCTCGGACTCAACGCCGACAATAATAATTTGGAACCAGCAGAGCAGCAGCAGTCGCTGAGTTTGGCAAAATTTCAGCTACTTGGTCAACATCAGTATGTTGGTTGTTGGTGTCGGAGTTGCTGTTACAACTATTGTCAAATATTTGAAGCACAGCCGGCGGCAGCACATCTTCATAATGCAAACTATCTGGCATAATATGCGTGGCAAGCATTGTTGTTGCTGATTTCGTTGTTGTTTTTGGCTCAGCGGAAGCTGTAAAGTTATGCTCATCATCAACGTCAGATCCAAACGCTGACAATGTCAGTTGTTGTTGCTGTTTTTGTTGCTCTGGTGTTGGTTGCTCTACTGCTGTTGCTGCTGCTGCTGCTGCTGTCTCCTGCTGTGCGGCGGCTGCATTGCGCTTGCGATTGTAGTACTCATAGTTTGCTGCTTTTGCTGCTGGCATCGTTGTCTCATCGGTCGCAGCAGCAGCAGCAGAAACAACAACAACATCATTTTCACTGTCATCAGCTGTCGCTGTTGCTGTGGCTGTTGCTGTTGGTGGTGGTGCTGGTGCTGGTGATGGTGATGCTGTGACTATGATTTTATCCTCGACCATAAATTGCACTTTTTTGCGCGCACTCGTCGTCGTCATTGTCGTGGACGTGGGCGTTGACGTGTGCATGGGCGTGGCAGTTGTCGACAATATCGGTGGCGTTGTCGGCGTGGGTATATAGAACTGTGACTTGCCCGAGGGCGTCAGCAACGGCGTCGTTGCAGGCACCGTTGTGGCATTGTCAGTGTTGCTGGCAAGCAAAGGTGCAACTTGCAGTTCCAGCGTTGATGGTCGTCGCTTCAGTATGGACTTGATACCGGGCGAAGTTGGTGTTACAGTCAAGACAACAAAAGCATCAGCATCATCATCCGACTGCAGCTCATCAGCAGCAGCAGCAGCAACAGCAGCCGTTATGGGTGTTGCTGCAGGAGTTTTACTTATTATATCCAGAGCCAAACTCAATGACTCCTCGGGCTTTTTGTTGCGTGGCGGACGCATTGGATTGTTAGCTGGTGTTGCTGGCGTTAATGGTGTTGCTGTTGTGGCTTTGGGCGATGCTGTTGCCACTTCAACGGATGGACAAGAAGCTGCAGCAGTGGCAATGTGTAAGCGCTCGTAGCTATCACTGACATCACAAGGATCCTGCGGCTGTTCTCCGAGACTTATACGCTGCCCTGCAATATTGCTGTAGAACTTTCGCTGCTGTGGCTTTTGTGGCTCCTCCTCATGCAGTTGGGCGTCAGCAACATCGAAATCATCGACGGGCAAGCTCTTGGCCTTAACGGTCGCCTTGGTCTGGCTATCGACTGAGATCAGATCGTAAGGATTGACATTGCAGCGCAAGATTGAGCGACGTGAGTTGCGTGGAGTGCTAATAAGACCGCTGCTCAGCAGCAGCGACTCATTGTCCTCCATTAGCCAGCAGTCCTGCTCCAGGACAGGTGTCTTAATCACTGGCAACGATGTACGCGTCCTTGTCCTACCACGTTGCATGGTGTTGCTGCTGCTGCTGCTGTTGGTGTTTTTCGTAGCAGCAGCAGCAGTTGATGTTGCTGCTGCACGTGACTTGCTCTCCTTGTTTGTTGGCTCTGCTGTTGGCTCCGGCGATAAAAGACGCGTGCGTCGCATCAGGTCATAGGGATCCTTTTGTGGATCCAATATGGTGGGACGTGACTTCTTAGTTGCACTCACCACACGCATTGTCGCTGCCAAAGGTCGACGGGAGTGAGCTGCCACAGCTGCTGCTGCTGTTGGCAGTCGCACTGTGCCACCGCCACTGATGGTGGCCAGGGGCAAGCGGGAGCCTTTGCACTTCTTGCACACGCTCGCCTTCTTCACGTCACGTTTGGTGCCGTTCAGATACTCTGCGCACGAACAGATCACGACTGCCAAAGCGGTGGCAGTGCCGGGCTCTCCTCCATCTGTGGCAAATATGGCTGCCGCATGTGGATGCCCATGGCCATAGTAGGAGGAGTGAGGGCGAGCGGGTATGCCACGCACAGTGCCATAGATCCAGGGCTCCGCGTATACTTCATGGAGCGCGACAACGCGCTGGGCAGGAACTCGTAGCCGGGCGGAGGAGCAGCAGGTGGCGGTGGCAGCTGATAACCCAAATGTTGCACCAAATGATGATGGGCAAGATGTTGCTGCTGCTGATAGTGTTGTTGCTGCTGCTGCTGATGGTGTTGCTGCTGCTGCTGCTGCATGTGCAGCGCCTGTTGCAGCTGTTGCATTTGCATGGCCTGCATGCCGCCGGATGTTGCTAGAGAAGCGTTTTTATTATCACTGCTGATTTTGAGCCGCTGACTCCAGGTTTTCTTTGATTTGTCATACATCGGCGTAGTGTACTGAAACGGGGACGACAGAAGAGAAAGGATAACCAGTTAGTTGAAAAACTTTTAGTTTTAAGCAGAGTTTTCACCTTTCATTCGATGTTGTTGCTGTTCTAGTTGATGTTGTTGCTGTTGCTGTTGCGCTCATAATCCCCAATTTGAATTAATGGCTTTGATATAGTTTGTCTTTGCTCGGGTTGGTTCTGGCCGCTTTCCTAGTTGCCTGCCTGCAAAAAAGATATAACAGAAAATTATTAAAGCGCAACGTCCAGCGGGAAATCCGTTTAGAAAAGTTTCATTATTGAAAAAGTTTAAAATGCGATTATATGTGGACAAAAGGGAGCACAAGCAGCTGGGTCAGGGAGCACGGATAAGGAGCAAACAAGAACAACAAAAAAAAGGGTATCGGGTTTGGGTAGCGCAGCTGCTGTAATATTTTGAGTAATTTAATGAGACAACCCGGCTGCTTAGACCGTAACAAATAGCTGAGATTACACAATGCCTACGCGACTTACATACATATTGATATCTCTTACAAAGGATATTCCTAACAGCAAATTCTTCACTAAAACGCCTAGTCTGGGACCATTGTAATAATATTAATTGCTGTCTTGTTGCTCTTGAGCTGTTGCTGGGATCCAATCAACGTGAAAACTCAATTTGTGCCACACAAAATCCAAAGTAATTTTTACAATTTTCACAGCAAAAACCGCGCAACAAATGAAACGGAAAAAGCTGCGATAGAAAAATGCGAAATCAAATAAACCAGTCAAAAGAATATATAAACCGCACTCAGCTACCCTGTCTACTGTCTACTGTCTCCTGTTGTTGTCGCCTGTCTCCTGTCTTCTGTCTCCTGTTGCCCTGTGTTGTGAAAGTTCTTTTTGAAGCAGCTTTCACTTGGGCAACCACTGAGCGGAGAGAGCGGAAGAGATGACTGGCGCATTGGGGAATGGACAATTGTGTTGGCGAACACTTGGTCAACGCTCCTACGCGCATTCACTATTTTCATTGTTGCTATAGTTGTTGTTGTTGGCTGTTCAACTTTGTTTTCATTTTCGCGAGTGAATTTTTTTTGTCGTCATCGTGACCACTTTTCACAATCAACTGACTGCACAACAAAAATCTTAGCAAGCGGCTTACGGTTCAGTTGTTGCATTACTTGCACCCGCTATCACAAATCGCTTGTTGTTGTTACCGTTGATGTTGATGTTGTTGCTGGTTGCATCTTGTGCGTTTCCTGGGCAGCCAGTCCAGCCGCTCAACGCTTGCGGATATTAATCAAAATGTGCTGAACGCAAGCCATCGTCTTCATCTGCTTCTTCTTCGTAACATCTCCGGCAGCTACTTGAATGCAACTATGCCATGCTATGCCAGAATGTCCAGGCGTTGGCATACTTTGGCTTAGTTACCGCTACAATAGTTGCTGTTGTTGCTGCTGTTGTTCCTTTTTCTTGAGGTGCTTGGCCAAAACACGTCGCTGGCGCGTTGAAAAATGTTGATAAATGTTGACAATTTTTCCGGCAACCACTCGTGATAAATCTAATTTTTCTCTTTTGCTCGCCTCAGCTTGCCTTCCATTGCGTTCTTATAGTTGGCACCCACGGCATTGTTGTCAGTTAGCAGTTGTTGTTGTTGTTGCTTTTGTTGCTGTTGTGACTATTGCTCTGTTGCAGTTTTGATTACATAGCACGCTCCTTGTTGCTGTTGCTGTTGTTGTGTAGGTGTGAAGTAAAATTAAAAACGTGTCATTTTTTGCTTTATCGCGTGACGCCCATTTGGGCAAAAAGGAATAAAAAAAAATTATGTTGCCATGACCCAGCGCCGTTGGCGGCACAAACACCAACAACATCAGCAACAACCTACAACAAAATGTTTTGAGTGAAATTTGAGCCACTTTGTTTGATGCTGGGCCAACTTAGATATTGTAGTTGCAACTCTGCCTCCGAATGGTGGCATGAAATCGTGGAACATTGGTGCTCCATAAAGTTTAAAGCAAACACAACACAACAATAAGTGTGTGTGTTCGTGTGTGTGTGTTTAGTTAGATGTTGTCTGAATAACACTTGAGTAAGCAAAGCATTTTCGTTTTAATGCCGTTATTACGATAATTGCTATTGGGAGTAGGGGGTTGGGATTGGGATTGGGTAGGTGGCATGCAATTTATTTAAAGTCTGCCCACTAATTGCATTCAATCTTGTTGAATTAGTTACCTATTCTTGTGCACACTGTACTTTACTGTAAGCACGTATTTGCATAACCTATAAATTTTCATTTAAGCGGATTGGGTACACACGTTTCTTGCTTTGCTAGCCAAAGCGAAAGACATTTAAACCATAATTAAGCGATTTGATTGTCTTGCTGGCTAAGTTTAAGCCGTTTTTCTTGAAGTTCGGTTCAAAGAGAGACTTTCTTTCAAAGCACACGGCGAGCGCATCATAATTTTTCACGCTCAATTGGCTGCAACCCAAGAGAGAAAGGGTAAGAGAGAGAGAGAGAGAGAGAACAACTCCTTTTGCTATTTTCTTCTTTTTTTTTTGTGATATCGCTGCATTTGCGCCAAATGCAATTTGTCATTATAAATTTACGTCAGTTTAGGCAAAGGCAAAGCCAGTCGCGAAGCTTGCGCTAAAGCGAATGAACGCAGCAACAGAAAAAAAACCCCCTGAAAGGAGAAGAAAACTTTTGGGGGGAAGACAAACCAACTATTACTACTACTACTGCATTTCTCAATATATATATATTTTTTTTTTCAACTTGACTCTTTGAACAAAAGTTCTGAGCAACTTTCTGTTGTTTTTGTTCTTTTGCTGTTGCTGTTGCTGTTGGCCATGGTAGTTATAGTAGCAACCACCCACAAAACTTGGCCGCAGATTGATGGTCATATAAAAAAGTAGTTAACGCAATGCCAAAGTGGCTGAAACTAAACCAGCTATAGTGCTAGGCCCGACCAGCTGAGCTCAACGAGTTGTCGCAGCCGCAACAAATTAAGTGGCTTCAGGTTAAAGTTTAATACAAATGCAACGAATCATTTGTCAATTAACAGCACTTGAGACATTTAAAATGCAATTAGATCACACACACACATAATACACGTACAGTGAGCATATGCTGCTAACAAGACCCAAGTGGAGGATGTGGTAGCTGAAGCTGAAGCTCATACAATAAGCGGCTTAAAAAACCAACAGCAGCAGCAGCAACCTAATGAGTTAACAACTGAGTAGAGGAGGAGCTGACTGGCAGAGATCAAGGCTAACCAATGGCGCTGCTTAGGTAACTAAAGACACATCAAGTATACGCGCTGTATGCTGTATGCTGCTGTAAAATTAACAATTTCATTAAGCTTACAACCCGAAAGAGCGAGAGGTTATGGGAGAAACATCTTAATTTATTCAACAAGAAAAATTGGCTAAGCAATAAGCGTCGAGCGTTGAGCGTTGAGCAGCAAACGAAGCAGAGACGACATAATCACCGCTTTGAAGCGCCCAATACTCCCTCGCAGGCGGCAGCTAAGTAAGCAGTGTGGCAGGGGGGCATGAAGGGTTTAGTGAGTGAAAGGAATAAGCTTGCATGTACCATATACATGTATGTGTGTGTGTGTGTGTTTGTAGCGATAAGTGAAAATGTGTAGCAGCTGCTTGAAAGTGGCACAACTGACGTGTGCAACATTGAGGCAAGTATGCCAAAGGACACACTAGAGAACGAAAACGAAAACCAGAACGAGAGAGAGAGAGGAAGATGAAGTGGCAACAACAACAACTGCAACACAGCCACAAGCAACCGACTGACAAGCACAAGGACTGCACTTTATTTATATTGAAATTAATTTATTGAAAATTCTAATGAGGTTTCCAGTTGTTGTTTTTTATACTGTTGACATTCTGTTGGTCAAAATGTTTGCCACACAAACACAACAGTCTACAGATTTATGGTTAGACATATTAATTTATGTGTGTTTAGATGTGCAAATTGTTAACTAAATTGTGAAGCTGGCGACAAAGATTTATCAACAGCAAACACTAACTTAAAGTGTGTAAGTGAGAAAGAGTAAGGGACATTTCAACTAATTGAATTTGCTGCTTTTGTGAAATGTTAACAAGTTTTGCGGGTGGCATGCTCGTAGGCATGATGCAAAACTTTCAAAGCACACAACACACATTAAAGTGCAGTGACAAATGCAGCAGCAACATTAACAGCAACAACAACAGTTGTAGCAACAGCAGCAACAGCCATTAAATTTGTGTAACTAACCAGACGTCGACTGAAAGGGCAACAGCAGAAGCAGCAGCAACAGCAGCAGCAGCAAAAGGCAGCAGCGTCAACTTTTGCTAAACTAATTAAAATGCATATTCTGGCTGCACATAAATGTGAAAAGTTTTCGCTATATAGTCGTATATAGTTGTATAGCTACAATGCTAGACTATATACATATACATATACCTGCAAATGGAAGGATGGGCTTAAACAAATAGATGACAGTCTCAGTCTCAGACTCAGTCTTAGTCTCAAACCCCAACCCAGACCCATACCATGATCCCGTCGGAGAGACAGAGAGACACGTTGATGACAGTTTTGGTTACGAGCTTACTCTGCAATTTGTATAACATGCTGGGCAGTTGGCCAAGACTTAACCAACAACCTCAACACCCTGCGCCTTTGGTTAAAGCACAAACTTTTTGTAAACTCATTAGAGCAGTCGGCCAAGCAACCAAGCAACCAAGCATCCAGCCAAGCAACTAAGCAACTGCGCTAACCAAACCAAACAGCCTGACGCAGGGGGTCACAAGTTTCCTTCAAGAAAGAAAACAAGGCAGCAACGGTAGCAACAGCAGCAACAAAAACACAAAACAGCCAAGAGACAGAATGGACACCAGTTGGGCAGCTGGTAAACAAAAGGTTCTCGGCTCGGCTAAGATAAACACAGGAAAGCTCCTCTGCTTCTTCATCATCTTGTTCGTCTTCTTCCCCTTGCTGGCAAGGGCTTACTGTCGTTTTTCATGCGGCTAAACATGCCCGGCGGTGCAGTTGAAATTTTATTTATTGCATTAACTTGAAACCGCTCAGCAAGGACGCGCCCCAATGTGGGCGGCGGCAAGCAATTGCTTCGGCCGCTCTCTTATAATAAACATAATGAAAATGATGTTCATAATGAAGCGCACTAATCGACTCGGCAGAGAGACGCAGCTGCTGCTGCTGCTGTTGCTGCTGTCGCCTTCAAGTTTACGAGCTGAGTTGCAAAACTATTTAGTGGTTTCAACTAAATGCCATACACACTATGTACGGACTGTACATAAAGGACAACTGCGAAAGCAATTGCTTACACTTGAAAAAAACTAAGAGAGCAAACTTTATGTTTGCATCATAATTGACAGCAGGAAGTTTGAACGATTAAGCTTGTGAGTGTGGGTGCGTGTGTGGTCGCATAAATAAATATATATGTATATATATTATAGAAATTAACATATGTCCTTGCATTGCTTCAATGACAGGCAGATGTGCGGCTGGTGTAAGAAATTGATTGTGTGGAAAATTTAATGTGTGTGCAACATTTTTCATAGCATACTTTTGAGTGTTTTGTAAATTGCAATCGCACCATAATTGCAAACATATGTATCTACATCTGCTATGGGGGGTGGGTGTGTGGGAGGGAGTCTGTATATGTAGTGACAATTAAATGCCACGACACACACACACACACATACACTTACTGTTTGCAGTTATTGTTTGAAACTTTGTATTGCCTGGTAATTTCAATAATAAAATTGACTTACTGCAACGCATTAAACGCACCACATTTATTTATTATTCCGCATTTATTTACATGCACAAACACACAAGCGCATGCACAAACATACTTATGTATTTATGTGTGTGTATTTAAGTGTGGGTGCTGCATGCAGGTATTTAAAAAAACAGAAAAAGAAATATTTTTCAAGTGCAAATAATTATGTTGGCGTTAAGTTAAGCGTAAAGCACTTTGCCAAAATGATGTGCAATTAAATTGCATTCAATGAATTTATTTTGCATTTTACATATAACCATATCAAGTGATTTTTAAAACCCAATATGCTTTATATATATGCTTTACATCTCACCTTTTTGTAAGTGTCAAGCCTTTTAGCAATTTCTTGGAATTTTTCAAAAGTTGGCCTGGGGAAATGGCGATATGAAGCCATTTGCAATCGATGCAAAAGTTCAAGGCACACAAATTGTGCATAAATTAAGTGCCACAAAGTGGGCCGCAAGCAGATTGAAGGAGTAGGCGGACGACAAAGTGGGACGACTTGACATTTCTTGGCAGTTGTGCGACTTTCATTTGACACATGTCAAAATGTTAGAGAACTCAATTAGTCGCCGCCGCAAATGGCCTCAGTCGGTGGTTGACTACTAAACTCGTACTACAATCTTGCATTGACTCCTCGTGTGTGAATGTGTTTTTGATGTTTGAGTGGTTTGGTTTTGAATGGCGGCTTGTTAGGTTTATTTAAGCAAAATATACATATCATTAAAAGAGATTTTCATTTGTGTATTTCTTTAATTTCTATACGAATAAAAACTGTTGTGAATGTCTTGAAATCGATTAAAAGAACATTAAACAATTATAGATTACAATTACGAACTATAGTTTACAATTAAAGGTTGTGCCTGCCACTAAAAACTAATAAGCAATAATGATGCCCCCAATGCACTTTAAACTATGCTCAAGTCATAGTCTAGATGAAGGGGCAACATGTTGCTGCTCCTAGAAGAATCTTTTGAGCCCGTTCACAGTTCCGTGCTTTCCATATGCGGATTGGCATTGCGAATGCCCAGACTTTGTAGCTTGCGCAAACGATGAATCTGATGGCGGAGTTTGTGTTTGAACACAATCTGATTGTTGACTGTCTTCAGGTCGTCGACGCTGCAACCTTTCAGATTGCGCACTGTTTTGGCCAACAGCGTTTCGGTAATGAAGTACTTGGCTTTCGACAATCTTATATACTCGACGTTGCGACGGGCCAACTGCTCACGATACAAATACAGATGATAGCCAACATTGTGGGGTGACTGTTTCGACTGCTGCTCCTGCGAGTCGCTCTCGTTAACAAGTTTCTGATAGCGTGACATGTTGCAGTTGCAGTTGTTGTTGTTGCCGTAAAAGGTGCGGTTGACACTTGATTGTTGACGATTTAGATGTGAAAGAGATCGTGTCAGAGAAAGGTTAGCTCCGGCTGCTGTAGCTGTTGCTGCTTCTGTGTTTGCTTTCCGTTTGATGGCCAGAACTGAGATTGCTTGACTTTTTATACACTTAGCCACAAAGTAACCACCCTTCTGCCAACTATCTACCTGCCTGTCTGCCTGATTTTTTGTTCTTAGGTCAGTTTCTGGTCTACCTGTTCCTTGTTGAATATTGACTTGTTCGTGTCGCCACCGCAATAAAAAACAATTCATTCTTAATCTGCTTGACGGTCATAAAGTTTTCGTATTTTGCAAACATGTTCATTCTTAATCCGATCACTAATCCGTCCAAACGGCAGCTACTACTGCTGCAAAAAATTCGGCGTTGGTCTATAAAAAGATTAGACACATCATCATCATGCAAGTATTTTCCCAAGCAGCTGACAAGCAACTGCATGTCAAAGATGGAAAGGGTAACTGTAGCTAGTATATATAACAACTGCCAGGATTAGTTCTCAAGCAGCTGCTGCTGGCTGTTGTTCATTAATGATCGGCATGTGAAACAATTCGGTATGTAATTTTGGCAATAAATTGAATTCCAAAAATCTTCTTTTTATTCGCGAAGCTTCTTGGCTTATGTTTAAAGCTCTGTAATCCGCCTTCAGATTTATGTCCCTAGTCATTCTGTATGCGTGAAGTTAGAGGATAGTTTGCCGTTTTAAATCACAAGATAAACTTTTTTAACTAAAGTGGAAGAGATGAATGAAAAGTGTCGCGGATATTTCCAACGTCAACTTTTCATTTCCATATAATTCTTTTCTCGCCCTATTCTCCTTTCTTTCCTCGTTTTCTGCATAAACAATCATGTCAATTTCTAGATCAAATAAAACAAAGTTCAACCTACTTTTTTCTTCTTTAAATAAATACGTTGGGTTGGCGGCAAAAAGTGGCAAAAAGTAAGCGTGAAAAGCCAAAAGAAGTGGCAAAGAAGAAAGATAGAGAAATAGACCTCTCGCAAAAATTATGGCAAACTTTTGCTTTTTTTAAATCTAACGAAACGAAACGAAACGAGACGAGGTGGCGAACTTTTTCAAAACTTCAATGTTGAAATAAGCAATTTTCGCGTCCAACTACACATAGACGGTCATGTCTGCAGTCTGGAGACAGTGAAGGGCATAAAGATTGAAAAGTAATTGCATTCAAGAGAGCTTGTAGTTAAAAATTTATAGATGTTGTAGTGCACAAGAATCTGGACAAAACGTGCAACGGCAACTTGGGGAGGGGCAGTAAAAAATGATGATGCTGCCGCTGCTGTCGATGCTGCTGCTGGAAATATTGAAAATCCAATTGCATCGCCCTTGCCTCCCCCAACAGACGAAATGGGGGTAATTGTAGAAATTTGAGCGAACATGCCAAAAAAAAAAAAAGAAGGATATGAAGAACACGAAAAACAAAAAAAAAATCGTTTGCATTCAAATAAAAGTAAGTTAAATTTCCAAATGAAATGAAATCAGCTCTTCTTAGCATCTTGTATCTTCCATCTCTTTCATCTCCCATTTCTCATTTCTCATTTCCCATTCACATTTGCATTATTAACGGGCATGAGTGAAATTTTAGCCATATAGAGTAGCATTTAATTTTCCTTTTCCTAGTTGTGGTGTGTGTGTGTGGGCTTTATGGCTGTAATTGCCTTTGAAAGATGCGCATCTCAATTGCTAATTTTTATTGTTGCAATTTGTGCAACATTTTGCGCTGTTTGGTCATCGTTCGATGCATTATTCCCTTTCCCAATTGCCTTCCCCTCTCTCTTCACACTACTGCTCCTACTCTTCCATAATGTTCAGTTACTCGTGCAAAACTCATCGACAGCATAATAAAATTTTCATTAATTGCATTCAACACACTCTCAAACATGCAAAAGCTGGGCAGCTATGCTGCTGGGGGTCCAACAGTTTACTGCATAAGCTGTGTCCAAACACACACACAGAGAGAGAGAGAGAGAGAGTTTGGGGGCAAGAAATATGATTGCAAACATTCAGCAGAAGCTTTTGGAATCTGCATATTCTTGGCTTTGCCTTTTAGCCTTATTTAATGGCTTAATTTCAAAGAAAATTGTTTGCATTTCCCAAACGTACATAAAGATGTATGTACTATATATGTGTATATATGTGTGTGCTTGCAAGATTATGAGAGAGTTTGCCGAATAAAATTAAAACATTTAAAGTTGTAGTTTGTTTGGTTAGGTGAAGATTTTTCCTATTTGAAATAAATATGACAACAATAAACTTATATGGATTTCCATAAGCCAACACTTGTAGATTTAAGGATTTTCTGACATTTATATACAAGCCCAAGTTGGATATTTAACCTATCACATCCTTTACTATTAGCTTCTTATGCTGACCATCAAACACACACACGGAGGACTTATTGTCACATCATCAAAATGCCGTAAATCGTGGAAATTTGATATGCAGCGTTGATTTGACAGCCTCTCTGTCGCGTTGTTAGAAACAACATTGTTGGGCTTTTCCCAGACATCACGTTAATTGCACAATATCAGGAGTGACGGGGAAGAGGAGAGAGAGAGAGGAGATGGCAACGTAAATCAAATCAAATGGCAATTAAAGTGCCATTCGATACCGAAGCACTTTAAAATGCAGGCGGCATTCGAAAAATGCAGCTGGCAAAAAAGGCGACAATTGCGAATGAAAGAAACGAACGAAACGAAACGAAAACTTGCGACTTGGACTGAGAACGGAAATGAAAGAAGTAAAAGCGAATGCGACTAAGAGAGAGCTGATGGGGTTTTGACTCTGGCTGTAGGTGGGAGCAATGGCAATTAATTAAGGCAAACCTCAGCTCGTTGCTGCAGAAAGTATGCAACACACGAACCGCAAAGGCAATGAAATATTGCAATCAGCAAAAGAATGAAAAGCCACTAAATGCACCAAAGACCCAACCCCGCTCTTACAACAACACAGCTCCAAGCAAAGAAGTTGGAGTAAAAAGAAGCGTAAGTAGAAGCCAGAAGCTGTTTGGCTGCTTGGCTGCCTGGCTGCTTCGGTTGGTAGCACCCGCTTGCCAAAATTAGTTTCTGTGTCAAAAGTTTGAAATGAGCAAGCGACCAGGCTCCAGCTCCAGACTCTACGAGCTGAGTGCTTGGAAAGCACCAACGAAAAAAAAGGAAAGGAAAGGAGAACGAGACACAACGACAAATACAACTGCAACAACAACAACAACAGCAACAACTCGTTGAGCGAGTGCGAGAGGACAAAGTTTGTCGCTGATGTAGTTAAGAATTGGCAGCAAATGCTGCTTAATTTCAAAAGAAACTTTACGTATTTGTCATGCGGCGCACATTCATTGCGGTGTTCATTTGAGCGCTCATTCAGCCAGCTGCAACGGCAACGGCCACAGCGTTGACGTTGACAAACTTGCCACAGTCGTCTTGCAACAACGCTTTATCTGGCATTTTCTCCACTGTTTTTTTATTTTCTGGTCATATTTAATAATTCATCAGAATTTTTGGGTCGGCCAGCAACAGCATCAGCATCTTTGAGAGTGAAGCATTCGTTGCACGCTAATTTGCGGTCACTTTGCCACTTTTGCGATTGCGATTGCCAATGCGATGCGTTGGCTGGGCCACTTGTGCGCTTCATTTCCTGCGGCCGACTTCCATTTGACTTGTCGTTTCCGTTTCCGTTTCAATGACGCTTTGATTGGCCTTGCGGTCTGCACTTGACGCTCTCTCTCTCCCTCTCCCTTTCTGTTAAGCGTTAATTATTATGTAGCACATTGCTTGAAAAACCACAGCGGCAACTTTGAGCGCCACTTCTACAGTTTCAAACTACAACTTCAAAAAATATTGTATTAAAATCTTAATTACTTGTTTATACACACTCAACTCTTAATGAACTAACTGAAATGTGCATGTTTAGTGTGGGCAGTTGGTATTTATTTTATCTATTTAGTTGTTAAACATTTTGCTTACCTCAGCGTTAGAGTTATTTCCAGTTGAGAGTTTCGTTTAGCTGCAATAAATAAACAAAAAAAAGTAATAATATTATTATTTGCTGCATTGTCGGCACTATATATATTTTAAATATATTATTTTTGGCAATTCATTTTGCGCACGTTCATTGTAATCTTTTCACAATGCACACGCAAACGATTATCATTATTTGTTGCTGTTGTTGTTCGTGTTGTTGTTTGGGGAAAAGATAAAACCAAAAGTTTGCTTGATTTCACGCCTATTGGCGGCTTCATTATCGCTTGAGTGCTGTGGGCGTGCCCCGCATTTCCATTTATGGGGGGCGCCGCCAAAAACATTTCCGGACCGAAGTGCGAAATGTGAAATGTGCATTTGTGTGTGAAAATGATTTTTAAAAATTTGCCGCTGAATTGTGCAAAAGAGCCCCAGCGACAATGCCAACGACAACGACAATCAAAAGGCATTCGAGATTTGATATCTGAAATGTGCAAATTATGGGGGAAATACACACACACATACGAATGGCAAAGTAAAATTTTGACAGCTTTTAATTGTGCAACGAGCTGTGCAAATCTTGTGCGAAGAAACAAACAAACAAATGAATAGAAAAAACAACTAACAATAACAAAACGCATCGTGTCAGGGCCAGATTTTGATTTCGATTCCGACTAAAAAAAGGGCCACGAATCTGATAAGAGCAGGCAAAGTGGTCGACAGTTTAATGCCTCAGCGGGCAAAAGGCAGCTTGAAAACTGTATGTATGTGTGTGTGTTTAAATACATCTTATGGTAACACAGGTGTGCAATTAGCGCAGCATAATTTCACTCTACAAAGCACTTCAGGCAGTGCTGCTGTTGCTGTTGCTGCTGCCGTGTGAATTATCATTAATAGACCAAAGTGAGAGTTTTATTTATTTTCTAGCCGCAGCAGCAAGAGTTTCCCTAATGGCAAGCGACTGACTAACTGACTAACTGACTGAGTGACAGACGGCAAGGCAAGCGCCTCAAGGTCTTCAAATGTTGAACACACATTTCTCACACACAACCAGCACACGTTGCGGCTTGTCAGCAGTTCATCAGCGATGCCACAAGACGTGGTGCACGATGCATCGCTGCCTCGTTGCCTCGTCTAGGCGCAAAACTTAATTAAAATAAAATTAAATTCAAGCGATTCCCTTGACGGTGCCAGCACATTATGCAAATGCTAAACATTTTGAACTATGCCAAAACTGAGTTTAACTAACTGTCAGCCTCTAAAAACTTAACGATGCATAAATCTTTGCTATCTTTGATAAGCTACAATCAAATGCAATCAAACCAAATTCAATTCTATGGTCAGCCTTCCTAGAAGAGATCAACAACTCAAGTGAAGTGAACTGGAAAGATTTAAGTTAGCAGCTGCGTCTAAATACAAATTAAAATCCAACTAGGCCAACAGAGCGCAACGAAGGCACAAAACTAAAGCAGCTGCTTACCAAATACTAATTTGCAAATTTGATTATACTATACATAGACACAATGCAAAATCACAAGGCGTTGCCAATGTTGATGCCTGATTTGGCCTACTACAACTACTACAACACACACCACGTGCTGCTGCTGACAAGAATCCCAAACACAAAAGAGAAATGGCAAGATGTGGATGCATTGAAAAGCCAGTGAATTGTGACGCTCAAAGTTGCGGAAATGACAACGAAGGCGACGGCGACTTCGATTGGTTTCGTTGACTGTCTGATGTCTGCTGGATGTGAATCTATCCATCTATATGTATATAAACAAGGTCTGACTCTTTCAAGCCCCTTTAGCAAGTTCAATTCAAGCGTAGCGAAAACGTTTTACGCTGCATGCAGTTTTTCGAGAAATCCCCCCTTTGAACCCCTTTGCACCTACTTCTTGTACGCTTGCCCCACCACACCGCTTATTGGCATCATTGAGTTCGACAACAGACGGCGCTGACGTTGGCGGCGGTGGCAACACCACAAAACTGAGCCGCCAACCGCCAGACGCTTTGTCTGTTTGAACTGCCTGCCTGCCCCGCGCGCTTTTTCTCTCTCCATGTGTCTCTCTTTTTTTTATGCCCTGCATTTTTTTTTTGCCTCCATTTCTTGCGTGTGTGTTTGAGTGTTTGCTCAACATTGTTCGATATTTGGTTGGCTGCTGGCGGCTTCTGTTCATTTTCTTGACTTCGATGTTTATCTGCAATGATTTGCGATTTTCCGGCAATTTACGCAAAAATATGTGACGAAATTTCAGCATCTCCTTTTTTTACTTAGTGTGCGTGTGTTTGTGTGTGTGTGTTGTATAGTGCAACAATTTCGTTTCGTTTCATTTTCTTTTATTTTGTTTGAAATGTCTATCAAGTCACCCTTCAACCTCCCTTGCCAACATCCTATTCGTCTTTATGCGTTGCGCGCGTGATGTCAGCCCAAAATTTACCAAGGAAATTAGCGTACAAAAATGTTGATGGCAAATATTTGCATAGCATAGCGAACAACAACGAACAACGAAGGCAGAAGATGAGAAGAGAGAGAGCATCCCACGCTTTGCAATTCGTTTTAACGAAATTTTTGATGATTGGCTTGCAGTTAATTGAATTCGAAAGGTGAAAGGCGCATCGCGGGCCACAAAGCACAACACAACAACAAAAAAAGTGAATTTCATTGCGATAACAATAAAGCATTTGATTTACTGATGAAGTTAATGCCATCGATAGTCGAGCTAGTAAAAGGGCTAAGTGCAATTGGCCTCAGTGCTTAGCAGATGCTTGGAGATTGTTGGGAAAAGGAAATGTAATCAAAACTGAGACAAATTGCATCGAAAAAGGCAATAAGAGAAAGACAATAGAAATGCCAGCACGAAGCTAATAATATGCAGAATATAAATTCATTTTTATAGCTTTTACTCTTATGAAAACAACCACAACAAAAAGAAAAAAAAAGAAATTAAATTAACACACAGACGTATTTTATTTTTTTATTTAATTGCAATCACATTTGGCTTTTAAAAGTCACAAATTCTCTGTGCAAATACGAGCGAGAAACGAAGCAGCAATAACACAACACAAACAAGTAAGAAGGGTCTAGTCGAGGAAATCCCGACTAGGACATACCCTTAACCCCATACGTAAGGCGGACTTTAAACTGCAATATCTACGGTGTAGAGAGGGTTGTGAGTGTGGGTCGGCCAACTAATGTATTTGGTTACATGGTCCACAGACAGTTGGTTAGAATGAAGCTATATCGACTCGGCTGTTGATGCTTATTAAGAATATCTATACTTTATGGAGTCGGACCTGCGTTCTTCTGTTTGTTACATACTTTTGCATTCAACCATTATACCCTTTATACCCATTTTATGGGTTAAGGGTATGAAAAATAAAAATATTATATGTAAAAATTAATTACTTTAAACAACAGCAGCCGTAACAAATGGCCAAAAGGGAAATGCTCACAGCGTGGCGTGCAGCAGCCAGCAACATAATAATTATCATCATCATCATCATCGTCGTCATCAACGTCGTCATCATCGTCACTTTTTGTCAGTTTGTGGTAATGATCATGTGATGATTTGATAATTAAAAGCAAACATCAAGCCAAAGAGAGAAAACAAGATGAAAAAGCGTTCAAGTAATGAATGCCATAAAAATGCTGCACACACACACACACTATTTACACATGTGTGTGTGTCAGTGAGTGAGTCGCACAATTATTTAATGCCTCAAGCCCAAAAGCCGTAGCTGAGTTCCAGGACTTTGTGGCTACTGACCGATAGAAGCAGCAGCAGCTTCTGTGTACTACGTTAACAGCAACTGGAGATGCAGCGGTGGAAGGGGCGGAGGGGGGAGGGAAGATAACATGTTAAGACGACGACAAGGTTTCGCCGCAGTTGATGAACTCAAAGTCGAAGCCAACGCATTTTTAGCGACTGATCCGCTTTACGCAAGGCAACCGTTACACATACATACAAACATCTTGAGTATCTGTAAAATGTATCTTTGTGTGTCGCATATCTGCGGGTATGCAGCACGCAACCGCATGCGAAACCAGACCTTGTGCCAGTTTTAAGACGATGCGATTGCGGAGCAAGAATTGAAAAACAAAAAACAAAAAAAATCGAAAAACAGGCAAAATTGATTAAACGCTTATCGGCGCCATTTTGTGCAATTATGCGAGTGGGCGAAGTGGTTAAAAGAGGAGCAAAGCGGTCAGTTAAGCTTTTGGGCAAGTTTTCGACGATGGTTGTTGTTATTGTTGTTGTTGTTGGCTGAGCAATTACGTTGGCGGTGGCGTCGTACATTGCCTCGTGCCCAAGCCAGCTTTCGTTGGTTTTGGGGCGCGGTGCGTATGTGTGTGTGTGCAACTGTTAATTGAGTGATGGCCAAGACTGCAACGGCTTATACGCGTCGTAGCCGTCAAACTGACCAAACAACATTGAGTCGAAAAAATCTCGTTTGCCTAATAGCCGAGTTCAAGTTGAATGGCTCAATCTCTCAATCTTTGGCAATTGACGATTGACGTCGACATTTGTTAATTAACAAACTGCCATTTAAATTAATCAACAAAAAAAGTTGCCAAAAAACAAGTAAACAAAGAAAGCGACAATGAAAAAAAAAACACATATGTACATATATGTATAAATATTCAATTTAAAATATTTAATTTAAGCAAACATCGCGACATCTAAGCAACAAACCGTCGCTAGCTTAAAACCTCAAACCATATCCGTTCATTAAACAACACTCAAATTTAGAACATGATGATGATGATGATGATGATGATGATAATGCGGCGTCAAAAGACAATGTATGGGAAACGCAAAACGCTTTCAAGGCTGAGTGTCAGCAGATACATAAAATGTTTTTATGACCACTTTAGTAGACATCAAAATGTTCTCTTCTTATTTTTTTCGTATTATATTCTGGCTACCGATTTTCACTTGACGGCTACTTAAAATCACTCAAAGTGCGACGCGCATCCTAAAACTTTAATGAGCTGCCCCCCAAAACGTTCAAAAAGTTCATGAACCCAGCCAATAAAATTTCTCACACAGAGAGAGAACTGCGACGGCATCAATTACACGCGAGGCGCTAGCTGATGTTGATGATAATGGGTGGTGGCATTGGAGAGAAGTGTTTCTTGGTCGAAATGGCCAAGCTGGCCAACCTGGACAGGCTTAACTTTTAACCATGTCGGAGCAGAGCACAGCAAGAAGTCGACATCGACATAGACGTCAGGGTATTTGGCCACTTGACTTGACTTTGGTTTGGCGCACGGTGAGCCAAGTAATTAAAAAGCAGCGGCAACAACAACAACAACAGCAAGCGGAAAGCGAGCTCAAGAAAATGGAAAATTACAGCCGTTGGCGTTGCAAGAATTTTTCTTGCCACCTATCTTAAGCTGACGCTCAGAATCAGTTTTGCACTTGAAGAAATTTCAACTAAAGTCTCCAACTTAACTATCAGAGCCAATTGTGTTTTTGCGCAGTGTATGCAGCAAACTCTTCTTCTCTCGCACAGACATTGCTCATTTCGTCGTTTCGTAATTAATTAGTCTTAAAAGTTAAATAGCCCAAATGATTTCGGACAAGCTACAAAGGCCGATGCGAACTGCCAACTGCCAACAAGGAAGCTAATAGAAAAGAATGCCAGCCAAGCCATAGATATGGCAACGGATACGGATACATTTACAGCGACAGCAACAGCAACAGCAACATATATTTTGAGTTCAATGCGGCGGCTGGTCGCTTGGCTTGGCAAATGAAGATAAGATACGCTTCTGACAGGCCAACATAGCCACAGGCCAGGAGTAGAGCGTGGAGGAGGTGTGCATTCACTGGCATCGCATATTTGTGTAAATTTCGTATTTTTATATATATAGCAATTGAGTTTGCTGTCAGTTTGGCACACCATTTGCTACACAGACACATACGCATTGCCACATCATTGATTGCCCCGTGTGTGCATTGGTAAAGAAGAATTTATCTAACGTCAGAAGCAGCAGAAAGTCACTCTGTGTGTTTGTATCTCTCGGATACGTGCTTTCTCTCTTGGTCTCTCTCTCTTTCTATCTGTGATTCCTGTTGCCAGTTTGCCTTATTGATTGAGACAGAATTTATTGGCAGTGCTTAACGTTTTAAGCAAACATCGTTGTGACTTTTTGACATTTGCCAGCCACTAAAAATGCTTCTTGATTCTGAATATGAAATGGCAGGCGCTTTAAGCTGTCTATGTATGTGTGTGTGTGTGTATGCCATCTCGTTAGTTGGCATATTTAAATATTTTGTTGCAATATTCTCTCAGCTGAACACAAATTGGCAGAAATCAACTTGGAAATCCACACACACAAAAGGCAATGCCCCCAACAACAACAACAACGAAGTGGAAAAACCACCACCACCCACCCACCCACCCACAGTAGCCACCCGAAAACTGCAATAGCTGCATGCTGCATATATCAATTTCATTTTGCTTTCATACTCGCATAATATTTGCCAATTTATTTTACACTTTTGCTGGGAAATTGCCGAGCGCTTTAAGTGGCGTCTCCACAAAATGCACCTGCCGCAAAAATGTAAATAAAACAAGAAAGTGTTTTATCCGTTTGCAACGAAGCACTCACACTCTAACGCTCCGCTATGTGCATATTGAATTGAAATTTAAATCCATTGATATTGGCCGCAAGGGTATTTAATGCATTGATATGGCCAATACTCATGCACACATGCATGCATGGTCAAAACGCACTCTTAACCGATTTGAAACGTTGAATCGTTGCATCGTTGAACTGGGCCAAGTGCAGTGCAGACGATGTAGAGAAGGGCCCTGCTTGACCGCCTCCTCATGCAAATTGCAACTGATTCAACATTCAAGTGCCGGCTGCTGCCCGAATGGCTGCAGAAATCGTTGCCTAACAGCAGGCGCCAGAGCTGCAGCAGCCTCAACACAGCACAGTGGGCTTGGCAGTTTGTTGACTTATTAAAGCAGCTATGAAGCTAATGTTTATGGCCAAGTCTAGACCAAAGTGACATAAATATATTCATACGCACATGTTTTAATTGCAACGAGAGAGGAAGAGAGTTGATAAATTTTTGATTTGAAATATTTTTTGACAGCAAATAATATTTGTTGTGGGTGTTCAACTGTATGCCTGTGTCTATGTGTGTGTGTGTGTGTGGTTATTTTACGTAAATATTTGGCCAAGACAAATTGCACTAAACAATTTGCAACAATTTTATGTGGTGCCAGGTAACGAGCCAGGTCAGACCAAAATGAAAGGCCTTTAGGCCTCTCCTTTCCAGACACACACACACACAGAGCAATTATAGTTCATAACTTGCAAATTTCTGAGGCTTAGCTACATCTTGTGTGTGAGTGTGGCCAAAAAAGCACAGAGATGCAAAGTTCATGATAAAATTACCAACTTAATTGCCAAGACGGGGCACATAAGTCAAAGCCGAAAAAACTAGTAGATGGCTAGAAAGATAGAGAGTAAGAGAGGCCCAAGCACTCAGCTAATTGGTGCAATCCGAGCGACATCATTAGATAGTAGCAACAGCAGCAGCAACAGCAGCAACAACTGTTTGATATTTATAGAGAGATAAACCTGAAGTTGAGTCAGCGACGCTTATTTTTCTTGCTATGCTGCAATCGAGGCCCGTTAACAAACTTTTTTGAACTGGTTTCGTTTTGTTTAGTTGTTTGCTTGTTTGCTTGGCCAGCGAAAGCAAAAGTTGCAACCTGTCTCCATGCCACAATGCCAAAATACAACACAAAAATAAAGTAACAAACCTAACGCAAAAAAACAGAAGAAGAAAAATGCGAGACACCAAAGTTGCATTTGCATGGCGCTTGCCCAAATGCTTTCAAATTGGGTTAACGACACTTCAACTTGGCAAAAATACAACAAGCTTTACAACAGCAACAGCAACGAATTCACTTTCATTGCAAGTGTCGCCCTGGCTTTACTTTACTTTGCTGCTTGCTGCATAGAAAGTGAAACTGCAATTGCAAAGTTGTTACAGATACGCCAACAACAAAAACAACTGAACAACAACAACAATTACATGAGCTAAGATTTGGTTGAGTTTGAAGAAAGCGTTTTTTGATAGCATGTGCCGAAGCGTACATTTAATAGTGGGATAGAGTAGTCGAGTCGAGTCGCTCTCCTTCTCTCTCTCACTCACACACACACACACACATGCGCACACACAAGTGTCAATTAGCCGAGTTAATGGAGTTTTGTGGCACAACTCCAAAAAATTATGTCAAATTACTCGACTCAAAGTCAGCTCTAGTAATGATGCCACTATACACACACACACACACATAAACATATAACGTGAGCACTCGTGTGTCTTAAAGCTAAGCTCACAAGTAGTTTCATTTGCTGCCAAGGCTTAAACAAACATTACAAGCTCATTAGATGCACAAAAGTCACAAAACTCTGGCATAATTCTCTTCAGCTTTTTCTTGAGGAAGAAGTTTAAGATGTCATACTGTACAGTGAGTGCGGTAAAGCAACCGATGCTGATTGCATAACGACGAAGATATTTAGAGAGAGATATGGGGGGGATTCACCTTCAGTGGGAATCGACAGCGGAGTGAAATTAAATGAACTAAAGCCGCTGTCGAGCAAAGACATGACAAAGTCGAGTCAAGGAACCCATAAGCATACGTTTCTACATTGACGACAATACGTTGAGAGCTTGCAACATAAGTTGCTGCAACTCGTATGTGCGTAGGTCAAAGGGAGAGCGAGAGCAGAAGGTGATGCAAAAGCCAGCGACATGGTAATTATGTCATATTTATACTTCTCCTCGCATACACAGTAACAAATTGCGTCTTGTCAAACAGAACAGCTTATTAGTTATGTTGCACATATTCTTTGCAGTGCATTTAAACTGAAAATACACACAGCCGGAACTATGGATGTGCATTGAAGTGCATGAATCTGCCGGTTTGCCTCAACTAAATGTAAAGCTTAAACCTTTCCATGCACTCCAGAACGGGTGAAGTTTTGCTATTTTGCGTTGACTTTGACAAGAACGCGACCATCATGGGCCATTATCGTGCGCCTCATCAGCAACCTCAACAACAACAACAGCAACAACAACGATGTCTAACGCCAAAGTCATTAAACTCGCGAGTCGCAATAACAACAACAACAACAACAACAGCAACTAGAAACGGCAAGAGCAACAACATCCCAAGTTCCAAACGTCGACTAACGACTAATTTGCGCATATATGACAGAGCGGCACATGCAGCAGCACAGCAAGTCGTTCTGGGAGATGGCATATGGCATATGGAATCGAGACTGAGCGCTTGGGGGGGAGGGAAGGGGCATGAGGTAGTTTGGGGAATATGGGAAACTGTCAACGATGTCAATGTGTGTGTGTGTGTGTGTGTGTGCAGCTGGTTGTTGTTGTTGTTGTTCAGTCTATTGGCAGCTCTTGACTCGAGCTGGGATTGCGTTGGGCCTCAGTTTCCCAGTATGCTTTTGTGTGATTTGTTGTTTGGCTCCCATCGCATCCCATCCCACTTCAACTGCGGCCTGTCTGGGTATTTGGCCTCTTGACTGGGCTTTAAGCGAGCCATAAACGGCTGGCTATGCGTTTTAAATGATAAGAAATGTACCCTAGCTTCGCTTGGGCCCATTAGCACAGCCAAATTGTCACTGCCAAGGCACAAAATAAAAACAAAACGCAAGAGAAACCAAAATGTGTACTTTAAAATCCAATTGATGGCACACGCGACGTATACGCAACACACCCGAGGCGTTAGCCAAAACAACTCACGCCACTTACGCTCAGCATATAATTCATTAATAAACATATGCACGCCCCCTTTTCTTTTCGCTGGTGCTGATGGTGCTGGCACATTTTGTTTGTTTAATGCTACTAATAATAGTACACACGAACAAACGTTGCGTGTAACGGTAAATCAACAACAGTTTGACTTACGTAAAAGTGGAAAAAACTGTGAAAAGTGCAGTAAAACTACAAAGAGCACTTAATTGCTACGAAATGACGCGTTCAACCTATACGAACATATACATATAGAGTATTGAATCTGCATCATACATACATATCGGATGCCCTCAACCGCTAGTGATTATGTGCTTTTCCTCTGCAAATTCGAGTTAAGCAAAAAATAATTAAACAAGCGGAAAATGACATCGTTTGGGGTCGAATATGCAATACCCTTGAAGACCAAAGCATAGATAAACAAAAAAAAAAAATACTTTCTACTATTTAACTATTTATGCAAATAGTATGTATCATCTTAATTGACATCACATTCTGAGTCGTTGAGGCTACCCTTTACGTAGAGCATATATAAAATGTCGTATAAAATGTGTAACATATGCAAGGGCTGGCTGGCTGGTTGGGTGTTGTGTGTTAAGGGCATGTGCAAAATGGCGCTGTGCCGTGCACCTTTGGGTCACTCTAATTAAACACGACACTGAAAATGTGTCCTCTGCTGTCATTGACACGTGTGCACAACAGCAACAGCAACAGCAATGAGAACAACAAGAAGAACAGCGAAAAGCGGTAGTAACAACAACAACAGCAACAACAACAACAATAATAATAATAATAAAACTGAAGCCGGTGTCCAACCCGGATATGCAGCAGCCGATAGGCCGTTAATACACACACACACACACATGATACCATACATGTATGTGCCAGAAACTGCGTCTGCTGATTTTCCGTTTACCAACAGTTGCTAGCACACACACACACACATCGAAATCCACATCTGCAGAGATTCACGCACGTGATTTATGTGCGTGGGCGCGCATTTTAACGCGAGACAACAACAGGAGTAGAGGTGCAATAGGGGGACAGCAGACTAAAGCCGTCGAACTGTATGTTTTTGTGTGCTGCCGACAGCGACAGCAACAACAACAATAAAAATCGTTGGCAACTTTATTGGAATTCGCATATTTTACGTGCGCACGCGACTCGATGCTTGCCTGGTCAATTCAATCAGGATATAATTTTATGCGTTACTTAAACACGCAGGATATGTTAATATTGCGGCGCCAGCCAAACGGCCACACCAACAAGGAAACAACAACAGCAACTACAACTACAACAAAAAGCAACTCTGTACGCTTGAAATAACAGCATAGTTGCTCTGGATAAATAACTCAATGTGCGTGTATGTGTTTTCATGATTAATTAATTGTATTTAAAGCATAATTGCCTCTAGCTTTCATTTGATTAAATTTCCGAGCGACATAATCAGCAGGTCAATTGGCTTTTTGCCTTTTTTAAATACAGGTGCAGCAACAAATGCAAATGTTGCTTTCATTCTTCGTATGCGCAATTAAAATTTAATGCGCTCGAAAGTATGCAATGGAAAAATTAATCAGCTTTAAGTGCAACTAATGATTATAGCCAAAATTTACATCAAATTCTAGATCATATTTAACAGCTGTGAGTACGTCGAATACTTTGTGGCGTTTGTCTGACTGTTTCATACTTTTGTACACAACCATTATAACATTTTTTGACCCAACTTATTGTTTCACGGTTCATCAAAGAATTGTGTTGTTAGTTTTGTTTTAATACATTTTTTATATGTTTTTGTGGTTTTGTGTTTCAGCAGCTGAAAGTTATTAATGTTTTTCTTGACTCTTTTTTATTGTATTTAACTTTGGTAATTGATTAATTGCCTTTTTGTCGCATTTTTAATTGTTTCATAACTTTTTATGCTTTTCATCTCTTTGTTATGCCAATATACACTATCTATCGTATAAAAACATTAAATATTTGATTAATTTTGCAGCTAATTTGGTTAATTAAATTTTCGTATTTCTGTTACGTGACGTGCCTTACATGACGGTTTAATTATTAATATTTATAAATATATATAATTTTCACGCCCAGAAGTTGACGTGCCAACTGTCGCTGTCCATCTGTCTACTATCTGTTCTCCCATCCTCATTCTCTTTCTTGTCTGTGCATAATATAATCGATGCCAGACAACAGCCAAGTTTTTGGCACACAGGCTCCGAGGCAGTCTGTTGGGCCAAGTTCAGTTTTTGGCCACGCCACATCCAAAGTTATGAAACAAAATGCGTAAATCTCTTTAGTTGGCTCATAATTATGACATTAAGCGGCGATGCGACTTGAATTTTAATTGGCATACCGTCAGTTAGAAGAATGTGAAAAGCAACCGATGGCGGCGGAGGAGGAGGGGGTATTTATTATATTTGTGCGCTGTTGCTGTATGTTTATTAATAAATAATTCTTGTGACTGGCTTGGACGGCAATTTGTGGCTATTCATTGAGCGTTTTATGGCCTGATACATATGTTTCTCATATCTTGTTGTTGTCGTTCATGTTTCCCAATCCCTAAAAATGGCTTATAACCGTTAACAATGATGGCCTGTTGATTGCCTGACGACGACGACGACGAGCATAGGAATTTAATTAAACTGATTCCAAAAAATGCGAATAATGGGACTTAGTCAAATGAGTTCTCAAGAGCTTTGAGCAATCTGTTGACATAGAAACTGAGATTGGTTTAAATCAGTTTTGGCTGCTTTTTGGAAAATTCCATTGTTGTTCACTTAAGGAAAGGTTATTTAGATTATTGTTTTAACGAATTGCAGTCTCAATGGTGTAATAATATTTGATTACCACTCTAACCAAAAGTTTATGGGCCAACCAATTTGATATAAATTACCAAAATCCATTGACCAACTTTACGCCTAATGGCGACGACTTCCCTCTGAGATTCACATGCACACAGTAAAAAGTTTTATTTGATGTCATTTGTTATTGCTTACACTCAAAAAATTAAATAAAAGCGTCATGAAAATGCGGTAATTCGTGCCACATCTTTTTCTTTATTTTACCGGTCAGTGTCATTGCCATTGTTGCTGTCGTTGTTGTTTTTGCTGTTACATTAACGTACAATTCACAGCAATTCAAAGTGCGAATGATGTATTAGATAAGAGCTTTTGTTTGCCCTCTACACGCAGCACGCATCAACTCTGTTCATCATGACGTATACAATATATTTAGTTGCTGCATAAAAGTTCAACCAATGTTTTTTTTTTTTTTTTTATTTTTTTTTTTTTTTTTTTTTTTTTTTTTTTTTTTTTTTTTTTTTTTTTTTTTTTTTTTTTTTTTTTTTTTTTTTTTTTTTTTTTTTTTTTTTTTTTTTTTTTTTTTTTTTTTTTTTTTTTTTTTTTTTTTTTTTTTTTTTTTTTTTTTTTTTTTTTTTTTTTTTTTTTTTTTTTTTTTTTTTTTTTTTTTTTTTTTTTTTTTTTTTTTTTTTTTTTTTTTTTTTTTTTTTTTTTTTTTTTTTTTTTTTTTTTTTTTTTTTTTTTTTTTTTTTTTTTTTTTTTTTTTTTTTTTTTTTTTTTTTTTTTTTTTTTTTTTTTTTTTTTTTTTTTTTTTTTTTTTTTTTTTTTTTTTTTTTTTTTTTTTTTTTTAACCACAATTTGATAATAATAGCGACAGCAGCAACAGCATAAACAACAACTTCATTTGTAATTTCCGTGCGATTGTCTCAAGTTTGTTGCTGCTGTTGCTGTTGCTGTTGATGATAGAAATCTGAGCTAAAATGTTGCAATGCCAACAGCAAGAGCAACAGCAACACCCGAACAACAACTGAATAAAGTTATTAGCGCATTTAACTTGGCCAACGGCTGTGAACAGCCAGACAGCATCCTCAGTTTGGCTTGGTTTGTTCGTTATGCGAATAATCTCTATCTCTCTCATTGTCTCTGTCTCTGTCTGTCGGTCGCACATCGCATTCATTGTTCAGCGTCTGGCCCAAACAGCGAATGCAATTTCCATTTTAATTACTTCCAAATGACAACAGCAACAACAACCAGAGGCTATTGGAGCTTCGAGCCGTTGGGCAGACATTCAGCAGACAACCAACCAACAACAACAGCAACAATTGCTGCCGGTGGCGCATGCGCTGTAACAACAACAACAACAAGTGTTATAAAGGCGAAAATTAGTCACACACTTCATGCAACGTTTAATATACAAGTGCAGAACGGACGAGAGAGAGAGACGGAAAGAAAACGTGAATTGCATAAAGCAAAACTAACTGAGACTAAATTGAATTGCAAACTCTACTTTTGTTATGCGTTCTCATTGATATCGAAGTAGACAAACATATCTCAAACATTTCGTGCAACCCTCGCCATTAAAAATGCGACTTGTTTGTTTGCTTGTTGTTGCTTGAATTGGATATCGTTGTCGTTGTCGTTGTCATTGTTGCTGTTGTAGCAGTTACTGTTGTTGGTCTTTTTTTTGCGCTAGTGACATTTGTCGTTGGCTACCTTTTGCTGTTGTTGTTGTTGTTGGGGGGGTCTGCTCGTGTTGTTAGCGTTTTTTTTCTCTCTGTATTTGTGCATTTTCTGCATAAATATTTCAACACTTTCGCTTTTGTTTTGTGTCACACAGCAAAAATACAAAAAAAAAAGATTTTAATTATTCCCAACGTGAGCGTTGCGCCATGTTGCCCCCTTCAACCCATCACCACCTCCCCAGCCAGCTAGCAATGCCTGGCGTTTCTTTTTGCACCGTTTGCCTTGCATTTTAATTGCATTTTTATTTAATTTCTGTGTGTGTGTTGGTGTGTGCGCTGCATCTAATTTGTTGTTGTTGTCATTTTGTAATATTTCTCAGTTGTCTTTTGCGCTACTGTTTTGTGCTTTTGTTGTTGTTGTGGTTGTTGTTGAGCTTCTTCCCACGCACTTTGCTGCGGCAACCGTTTCGAAGTCTGCAAATGTTGTTTATTCATTTTTTTTTTTGTTGCTGGCCCATTGTGTTTTATTTGATTTGATTGCTATTGTTGCCACTGTCGTCGTGAATTTGTTTGCGTAATTGTTAAAAGCAAAACAAACAGCAGAAATATAATAAAAATAATGATAATTTCGTCATTGTGGCGATCGTCTTCTGTTTGCAAGTTGATTAGCACAATTTATTTTGAGCACTTTTATTGGCAAATATTGCATAACAGTAGACTGACTGACAGATGAGTTCTTTGTAGATTAACATAGAGGCGTATACTTGATTCCCTTTTCACACTTTATTTCCGTTCACGTTGCGTCTGCGCAATTCTATTGACCTCAATTTACAAAAAGAGGTTAAATCTTTTACTCTTTCTCTTGCCGTTTCTGTAGCACCCTCGCACACACATTTATATTTATTGTTTGGTTTTTGGGGTCGTGTCTAATTTATGGCTACCATTGGTTGTTAGGTGGGCGTCGCTGTTGTTGTTGTTGTTATTGCTGTTGCATATTCATATGGTTCAATAGTCTTATTCATTTTGAACTTAATTGTTGGCTAAGCTGTGTGTCTGCGTATTTTTGTTGCCGTTGCTTCTCAGCCTCTAAGAGGCTTACGAACATTTACATATGGTCAGCAATTATAAATGTGTTGTTGCCATATTTGTGTAGAACAACATGTTTGGGACATAAATTCTAAATATTGTTGTCTACAAATTGTTATAGCTTGGATTTCTGTACATTTCACTGATTGCATAAGTCCAAATTAATATGCAAAATGTACGCAAACACACACTGAACGTTATTAGTGGAGACATCAAAAGCTGACATCGATATCATAAATTAATTAAAATGATATCAAAGCGAAAGTCGCCCGCAGGCGAGAATATATTTTGAAAACTGTGAAGCTTCCTCCCCCTCTACACTCTTCCCTCCAGCTTACAAATAGCCTCGAGCTTCACGTCGCCCTCCTCGCCCTCCCGCTTGCCAAGTTAACAGTAACAAATAATTAGCTTGTAAACTAAAAGTCATCATTAATAATGATTACCGTTGGGTTCTCGCTCCGCCTCTCCTTCTTCTCTCTATTCTCTGTTTGTGTGGGTGCCTTAGCCATAACCGTCTTTGGCATAAACGTCAACATAATTAAGTGAGCGACTTCTTCTTCTTCCTCTTCCTTTTTCTCTTCGTCTTATGCTGCTTCTCTCTTCTTAGACTTTTTCTATAACTGCTAGCGCTGATTTAGCTGACTGATGCTGCTGCTTCGATTTATTTCGCATTAACGCTCAATATTGCCAGCTAATTAACCACAGCCAAGTTTTGCCAAAAAACTGCCACATGCAACAACAACGAAGAATGAAGAATACGAAGATGAAGCTATAATGACGACCGATGTGTATACTTTTCTATATACATTTATTTGCCATGATGAGCATGATGCGTCAATTTCGCGCCTGCTAATTAGCGCGGCGAGCAAAAAAATCCGCTTAGCGTTTACAGTTACTGCCAAAAGTCTGCTCCCAATATGTATGTAAGCCTAACTACAGCTTGGCGTGACCTGATGCCGTTAAGTATACGCACTGTATTTGGTTTTTATGCACAATCATCTCGCTTCTGATTGCTCAACAACAACACAGAAATCAATCCTCAACAAACAATTCTAAATTCCGCAATTTAATACCGAAATTCGAATTGAGCCATCCACTTTTAAGCCAATTAAAGGTCATTTGGCTGTATGCGGACTGTTTGCAAATGGCTTACAACTCATTAAGAAGTTAAGAGTAAAAAGTAAGGACATTGTTTTGGGCGCCTTTTAAGGCAACGAGCGTTTTTTTTAATGAGTCCGCGACTATTTTTCACTTTCTGTCATCCTGCGGCATAATTTGCATGTGCAAACATATTTATATACAGTCATATTGCCTTCGTCGCGAACTTACAAACGAACGTCGGCATAAATAATCGAACAAAGTACGGCAAGCCATAAATATTTAAGCCCACTGGGATGTTGCTGTTGTTGTTGTTGTCGCTGTTGTTGCCTGCCTTTCAAGATGCACAGCATACGTTGCTCGCGATGGAGACGACGAAAAAGAAGAAGTTCACACAAATTTCATGCAGCCAACAGCAATAAAGCGCAATAATATAGGCAAGAGCAGCAGCAATGTTGCAGCAACAGCAACAATAAACAAGCAGCGCAATTTCACTGACTACTGAGAACTTTACGTACTGTGACGTTGAAAGGGAAGAGATGGCAAATGGTAGTAGAAGCAGAAGCAGAACAAAGCAGCTCAGCTCTTGGGGCAAGAACTTTAAACAGTAACTGCACTGAACGAAACGCATGAAATATAAATGGAAATTAAGCATAAACTTCAACTGCAACTGCCACTTTAAATGACAATTTCAACGCATGATGCTTTTGCTAATGGAGCGTAGGCGGCGGCGTATACGCAATCCGCATGACAGAAGGCAATAAACAAAGCTTACCAGAAAGTTTCTTAAAATTTCTTTCTTCAAATGCTTACCTGCAAAGAAAAGAGAGAAAGATTTCTATATTAATATAATCATCATCACATTGCCTGACCTCATCATCAATCTAATATATATACAGTTGCTATCAACCTTTTCTCACAGTGTTCTTTGGTTTGCCCTTGTGTCTATTGTTGTTGTTGTCGCTACTCCTGTTGCTTTCATTTATATTACCCTGGCCCCAAACACCGACGCCAACCAACACACGATGTCCGATCTCAGTTACCCACTTTCTTTCTCTCCCCCTCGCCCCATCCTCTCGCCATTCTGTGCCTCCCTCGCACACCCGGTTTTCATTCATGCGCCTCACGCTGTGCACTCATTTACCCTTTAACCAAACGTTCAACTGCTTCATGGACTACATCTCCATCCCCCCTCCCCACCCACTTTCCCTTGCTCCAACATCGACCAGTCACTTTTGCATATCATTTGCGCGCATCTTTGCCAAGTCGACTGTGCGCCGTCCCCCTCTCTGCCACCCGTTAAGTGCATTACAATGAACTACTACGTAGGAGCTCTCTTGGCCGCCGCCCCGCCGTGACTCGTAAATAAGTTTTATTGTGTTTCTGTGCTGCTAACGCCCACCTATCCGCCAACCCCCGCCACCCCCTTTGAGACTTGGTCTGTCGTCCTGTGTGCCTCCCCCACTCCACATTGCCACTGCCACTGCCTCTGTTGCAAGTTATCGCTTCCTTTGTTTTGGTAATTTAGCAAGCGCGCCAACGACGTCGTCTAAATTGCTGGCATACATTTGCTCTATGCTGCCCACAGTGCCCCCTATGTGCTGCTATATTCTTGTTGTTCTTGTTGTTGTTTGTTGCAGTTAAAGTTGTTGTTGTTGTTGTTGTTGCCAGGCAAATGACTACAAAGTGGGCTTAGGCAAAAGTCTCTCTCTCCGCCAACTCAAGCTCGGCAGCTCTTTGGAGCGCTTTTCGGCTGCCGTCGCCTGAATTATGGCGATTCTAATATGAAGGGGAAGGGAGGGGATATCAACTCCACCCACCCAACCGTCGCTCTACTCCTTGATGACGTTGTTGTTGCTGTTGCATATTTAAGCGCAAACTGTGCGCAATTGTTGCGCGTTTTATTGTTTTGGGAATAAGTGCGGATTTATAGAAATTTTTCAGCTTTACACTGCACTGAACTGCATTGCACTGCGCTCAACTAAGTTGTTTTTGCTCCCGGGAGGAGCGAAGCGAAAGAAGGAGAAACTGTTGTTATTTTGGCTATGCAAGGGAGGTGGGGATCGGAAGAGTAAATAATAGAAACAGAGCAGCAATATTTTAAGTGCATATACCATGGTATACATATATTCCTATGCAGACTCTACATCGTCGCAATCTTAGCTGATAATGAAGAGTCAAGATTCAGCTGGCATGACATGAACTCAATTACCTTCCTGCCAGATTGGGCGTGGGCATATGAGCAGCAACACATTAGAGACAGAGAGACTCAGTCGGCAAGATACTTTGCTAAGAGAGTCCACAAATTAGAGAGACGGCGTCCGCCGACGTTGCGCCTTGCCCTTGCATGTAAATGTGCAGTTTGCTCTTGGCCGTTGGCTGTTGGCTGTTGGTTTGCTTGTTGGCCAGCATCTAAAATTAATATGCATACAACTTAGTCAGCAGTTGTGTAAAGGAGGAGGAGTAGAAGATGCAGACGCAGACGCTGGCAAGGCGGCGCAATAATAACAATGAAAATGCACAGAATGCGCCTTATAACGACAACAAATTGCCCATTTGGCATAGAAGATGATGAGGACAGTTAAAAGCAGAAGAAGAAGGTGGAGTTGGAGTTGGAGGAAGACAGCTGCAACATGGGCGACATTAATTGGCTGGCATGTCATTTTGTTTATGCAGCGTACTCAACTTGCTGTCAACGCCACACACACACACACACACATATATAAACAATTGAGTTGAGAAAATAGAGCAAGCAATGTCATCGTTAGTGCTCAGTGCAATAAAATGCTTTAGAAAAATGCACAAAATACAAAAAAAATAAAATCAAATTTGCAGTAGCGAGTGCAAAACTGAATGAAACGAGCGAACGAAGCGTCAACTAATGGACATTATGAGCCATTAAATGTTAGTGAAATGCACAGCAGACAGACAGACAAACAATCAGTTGACTGCTGTTGACTGAAAATTGAGTCGCATAACAACAAAAACGAAATATGTATATAAAGCCATTGAAAAATGAAAATTGCTTTGTTTGATAAGTACAAAACAAATGGATAGCATGAAAATTTAGCTCTAAAAAGTTATTGATGCGATATACATGCATATATAAAACTAAAATTATCGCCGAAAAAGTTTTAATTCTCATATGCATTACGCATACGCCACATATGCTACATATCCTGAGGCCAAGAGTCAAGCACATTTGCGTATGTCAGGCCAGGTAACTGCTGCCGGCTAGACAGGCGTATCATTAACGCAGCAGCAGCAGCAGTTGCAGTTGCAAGTTGCAAGTATTACGGCGCGCGCATGTGCCACTTATTTTTGCAAGAACTTCGCTTGGCTGACTCCATAGCTTCGCATTGCAAACACTAAGCTGCTATCATGTTCAAGTGCTTGGCCCCAAAAGAACAGCAGCAACCATACCATAATAATGTATAGGGCTTCAGCTTGCAACTATGTGCAACTGCTGCTGCTGCCTTTTGCCATTTCCACTTGAGCTAACCGGGGGTGTCACATTCGTCGTCACTCCGCTCAGCTCAGCTGAAACTCAAACTCAAAACAGTCAACAGTCAGAGTAGCAGTCAACAGTTGAGAGCAGTCAGCAGTCAGCAGTCAGCAGTCAGCAGTTGGCAGTCAACTCCATTCCATTCTATTCCGCTGTTGCAATGCTTGTGGTATTTGTGGCATAAAATTTGCAAATAAAACGAAATGAGCTGCACGACGAAGCACAGACACCAACACCAACACTAACAACAACACCACCATTCTTATTCTTCGCATATTGAATTGTATTCTCAAGCACCTTGAGGTGTTCATTTTCATGCCAAAAGAAAATGCGCTTAATTATGCCGACACCACCACAAGGCACAAAGACGCTAATGCAAATGTTGTTTTTCATTTCAAACCGTTTTTCTTTTTCGGAGGCCATTTACAAGATGTCTTTGCAACTGGAGCATGTGGCACGAGGCCTTGTCTCAAACGTTGCACCTCTTGTTGCATTACGTGCAACTTAAAACCCAAAAAGAGACAGAAAAAGAAAGAAAGAGAAACAGTTTGCAGTATAATAATACAAAGTGCTGTAAAGTAAAGAAAATAATTGCCGCAGCTGTCATTGGAAAGAAAAAAAAAAAGAAAATATATGAATGAATACTTTATTGAAAATATGGTGATGGTAACCCGGCTGCTGCTGAGGCTATTGCGGGTTAACCGAGAAGACCGCAACTGACAGGAAACCATTTAAAGTGACCTCAAATGACAACGACAGCAACAGTCCACATATATATATATACGTATATATAGTAGTATATATCAAATGAAAAGCAAAGTTACAAATACAAAAAAGGAAAAACTATACATATACCCCTAGATGGAATTGTACAAAACGAGCAGCAGCTAGCCACAAACAAATTGGCAGCAATTGAAGGCTGCGGGCAGCAAAAGGCGACAAAAGCGCCGCGAAAACCGAACCCCAAAACGCGAGCTGCTGCTGCAGCTGCAGCGGATTTTTATGCATGTGGATGGCAGGGATGTAACCATGCCATAACTAGGACTCATGACGGATGCCGTCGCACACACACAGAAAAAAAAAAAGAACGAAAGAAAATGTTATTCAAAAACTCTCTATATATTTATTTATCCATGCAATACAATGCAAATAGATAACGAATAAAGCGACACAAGAAGCACAAAAAAATACCCTAGACATCAGTTCTCATCGCGTATAGTTGTCTGAAATTCCAGTGGCTTTTGTTAATAGTGGGGATAAGTTATTGTTAGGCTGAATGCTTTAGACCATAATTGACGACGGCAACAGTAGCAGCAGTTCAGAGTTGGCTGGCAAAACGTAGTCTTTGGCAAATTGCATGGCCAAGTCATAATGCCATCTTACGCAAGGGCACATCAGGTAACAGCGTAAGCAGTCTGGAAGCCTGGGACTCACTCAGTCTCCGTTTGTGTGCCCCGTTTATAGTTCGAGGGGGGGGAGACGCGAACAGACGGAGTAACAGCAACTAGCTACAAGCGTTCCCCAGTCGCAATCGCACTCACAAAATGCAATTTTAGCTTTCAATTGGCCGTGGAAGCGCTACAGAGACTCGATGGAGATCGACTAGCCCAGCCAACAACCAAGCTAACCAAACAGCGCTCTTGCACTTCTTTATTATTTTTTTTTTAGTTTGGGTCACTTTTCATGTTGTTGTTGTTGTTGTGTAAGGACTGCATTCGTTTGCCACACAATGGCAACGATAACTTCGCATTACATTAGTATATGGTGTGTGTGTGTGTGTGTGTTTGTGGGAAAGACACAGTTCTGCAGAGACAATAAGGCAAACAAACTGGTTTGGGATTTTTTTTTCCTTTTCAACCTTATTGCATTTGCAACAATTGCAACAGTTGCTGCTGTCGCTGCTGCAGCGTTTGCAATTTTTATTTATTATTTGACCAAACGACAAAATCAATACATTTTCTCCCAGTGTGGGTGCTGCTGCTGCTGTCCAACTTTGAATGGCTGCCATTTTGTGAGCGCCGTTTTTGGTCGCATATGCGATTGGGACAAAACTTTACATTTAGCTGTCAACAGCAGGCCAACAAAATTGCTGCCGCTGCTGCTGTTGCTGCTGCTGCTGCAATAAATGCATTTCAATGCAAATCAATGCAAAACTTCGATAACTGACTTTTGTCTCGGACTGTCAATGTATGTATGTGTGTGTATGCTGCAGCTGCTTGTTCTTATTTTATTATTAAATTGTCATGATTTTGACCATTTGGCATCAATATTGGGTCAACTTGTGACTGCTGCTGCTGATGCTCATCTCTCATGTGACACGTGCCACAAACTCACCCGTAAATAAATCACTTTCGCCACAAGTATCAATCTCTGAATTTACGCACACCAAATACTTTTCATCAGCAAAAGGTCCTTCCTTCATTTACACAGCAAGAAACAACGAAAAAGGTAAACTGATTTTTATCTGTTTCTCACTTCTCAATTTCTTGTTGTGTATGGAAAAGTGTCGCGACAATCGGACAGACAGCGAGACAGTGTGACACTGAAATGCGGATACAATAAAAGTTTTCTTCGTTTTGTTGTTCTTTTTTTTATTTTGGTTGTGTTTCTTGCGCTCAGCTTCTTTTGCGCGCTTAAAGTGCACCCTGTGGAGCAATCATTCGATGGCAGCGAGCAACACGGAACCCATCAAGAATATTGAAAGGGGTGGGGTGGTGTGGCTCGGCGGGAAGTAAGGGAACCTCAAGGCAGGCAACGCATTAATGGCAGCTGCTGTTGCTCAGGATTCGGCTCCTTTGTCATCGCCATTCTTGTCCTTGTTGTTGTTATCCCGATTGTATAGGTCGTTGCTGTTGTTGGTGTCGACCCCGACACACATACACGCATCTATAAAAGTTTATTAAATTTACAAGGAACTTTTATGCAGTTACTTTTTGACATGGTCGCCTTTTCTTTATACTCTCACTCTCTCTCTCTCTGTCTTTCATTCATTTTTCTGCCTCGGCAGAGTCATAAAATTGACAACGACTATGTAAATATGCCACACACACACAGAGAGTCCTTTATGCATGTGTGTAGAGGGGATTTCAATTTAAATGAACTTGCAGACGAGCGTTTTATTTTCTTACGCATTCAATAATTTTTGTCAGACATTTTGTTTGCGCATTTTGTTTGTGTTTTAGCAGCTCATATGGAAAATTACGGTGCGGCAAACAACAACAGCAAAAGGTATGCAAATAAAAGGCCCCAAACAACAGCAACAGCAACAACAATATGACATTGAAATCCAACACAACACTTGTCACATGTCACATTTTGTGGCTGATTTGGTTGGCGTGAATTTCTTGCCAGAAGCGGATAACCTGGCCCTGTGGCACGTACGGAAAGAAGAGCGGAGAGAGGGATGCAGAGTAAAGCAGGAATTCGAGATTGAGTTGGAGCCGTTATCAAGTTCGCAGCTGGCGTCGACGCCAACGCGTCGCCAGTGAAAGGAAGTTGACCTCTAAAGTTTAATGCATTTAAATAAATCTCGTACGAACCGGCACAAACAACAACGAAAAGCACATTAAGCACCGAATCTGAAAGCGAAAACAACCATACATACATACATACATACATACTCACGCACGGCACGACTCAGATGCGAATACAAAAAAAAAAAAAAAATTATAAAACATTTAAATATTTATTTTTGTTTTTTTTTGCAATTTTTTTAGTCAACGGCAATTAAATTGACGACGCGTGCAGCCTAGCCATAAAACTGAAAATTGCAAAAAACTGACTAAAAACCAGTCAACATCAACGCCAACAACAACAGCAATAATAACTTGGCTGACTCAGTTTTGAACTGAACCGGTATTATTGTCTCTGGAGAACGAAATCTCAACGACAAAAAAAAAGGAAACAAAAACTTTTGCTGTAATGTGGCATGGTAATGGTAATGGAAGTGGAAATGAAAATGGAAATGCTATTGAAGTGTCTTGAACTTTTGAATTCCCCATGAATTTTCTGCAAGCTTGCTTTAGCCAAATTGTCAAATTTCAATTTGATGTCACATGTCCGAACCGAACTTTTCGGATATCTTTCTTTCTATTGGGCTATCCTAGCATTGAAGGGTTATTCTCTTTGGTCATCAAGTGTGCAACACTTAAAGTATAATATGTCGAAAGGATATGCATATCTTCGACTTGACCTAATCTTGTTTGGCCATTGTCATTGTCTGACTGAAGTGACCTTCTCTACTTAAATTTGCATACATACATGTGTGTGTGTTTTCACTCGTATTTCATGCACTTATCAAGTGAAGGCATCAAATGTTCTTTCTGTCTATCTGTCTGTCTGCCTGCCTGTGTGTGTGGTCATAAAAACATAACACTTCCGTTTTGCTTTTGTTGTTGTTTGTCCAGTTAACCGAAGCGTATGGAATATGAACGGCCAAAGTTCAGGCCCTAAGTTCGCACAAATGCGAACACAAACAAAGCTATCAAGTGTCACATCAACAACAAGCTGAAACACCTGTGTGTGTGGATGGCATTACAGTTATTGGTGTCATATTTCCAATTGCAAGCTATGTACATTGTTCATACATACATACCTGAAATATGTATCTGTATCTTGCATCTGCAAGTATGTTCATATTCCCAGCCAAAGAACTCAAAATTATGCGCGCAATTAGGTTCAATTTTCAAATATCAACCACAATATGTCTATAAATATGTTTGTGTTTGAGCTGTCCAAATGAATTTCAGATTATTATTATATATATGGTTTTTTCCTCCTCTGTGCACTAATTGTCGTTAATGATCGAATTATTGGACACACACAGACACACCGCAGAACAACACAAGCAATATGGCCAACAAATTTGCTTAATAGAGCAAAAAACCAAAAGCACAAGCAAAACCACTCGAAATGTCAATCAAAATTTGATCAATGATTTGGAGCTTGGCTCGTTTACGTTTCGCATTTGGATTTGTCTAACGTATGTCTGCGTGTTTCTATGTGTGTGTGTGTAGAGCAAGGCTGTTTGACGCCTCTAATTGAGTGATGTAATGCAAATTACTTTCGATTTTTGATGTTGCTGTTGTTGTTGTTGTGTGAACATTTGCTAAATGGTGATTAAGTGACCTTTTAAATATGTATATGTATATGATTTAATACATATTTTAAGTGTAACAGCACAGTCATGATTCACATGTTGTATGATTAATATTTGCAATTGTCAGCTAAAATATTTAATTTATGATTATACCATACAAAAGGTTCTGAACTCACACAAATCAACATCAAAGATCTCTTTTGTTTATATTTTTTCTTTCTTCAGTGCGAAGAGCATTTTGTCATTAGTTTAAGCAAATATACGTGCATGCCAAAATGTGTGGCCATTGGCCATTTGCAGCACACAGCTAATTTGTATTTGCATAAATTAAAATGTAATTATAAAAGTGCGCTAAAGTGCAGCAGCAGCAGCAACAAAACGGATATGATTTATGCATGAAATAAGCCCAAAGATACGGCGGATAATAAACAAAATGTCGCACTCTCACTCTGTATATATATTTAAATGGCATATAAAAAAATGTATATATATATATATTGTTTGCATTAATAATTGCTGCAAATAAATTAACAAGTTATTACAATAAAAAAAACAGGAGAATCGACATAAATTTTTTACATGCAAAAACGCACTAAAAAAACATTTGGCAGTCGCTTTTTAATTTGCAATGTTTAAGTTTTAATTGTTCGCAATCAATTTTGAGTGCACAGCGCTGCGCATTTAGTCCATGCTGGCAAATATATCAAAAATAGTTAACAATTTTTTATGCACATATGCTGCTGAATCCCCGAACATTTATCAAACATTTTGTTGTTTGATGTGTCAAAAATATATATGTATATAAATTATTATTGCATGAACTCATTTTTAGAAAGTGTTTTGGCAACTGAAGTTGTAGTTGGCGCTTAGCCATCAACTATTGACTTTTTGGCTACTGTATATGCGAAAACGAAATTGAAAATGAATTTGAGTTTCAAGAACGCACTTGAGATTTGTTTATTTGTGGCTATAAATGTGTCCAATCATGGCCAAAATAGTTAAATGCCAAGTCATATAAGTAAATCCTACGCACAATATTTACTTTCATTTCGAATTATTATTATGATATTCATTAAGTGATCTTTTATCATATTGCATGGCCAACTCATGCCTCAGGGCGACTCTACATCTGAAAGGTCTTTTAATGAGACTAGTTTCTGCTCTCTCTCGCTCGCTCTTTGCAAAAGTTCAAACTACTTTGCACAATTATTTCCGGCACTTTTCCCTTCGCTCGTCACTTAATAATAGTTGAAACTGGTACAAACAATTGTTGGTTGTTGTCGCGTGTCTTGGTTCTGGTTATTTGCCCTGGAGCCTGCACTCAATTTCACAGTAAATCGCTGTATAATTCCGATTACAAACAATTACCCCGCGCAAATTGTCAAGTTGAAATGTCTCTGAATGTGACTAAAGTTAAAGCCCCACACCAGCATAGCACAGCACATCCAATTTTGGCTTAGCCTACTGACCTCAAAAAAGGCAAAAAAAAAAACCAGCCGCATGCTGCATGATGGAGAAAAGAGACAGAGTCAATAGTTGTAGTTGTTGATGGAAAGTTAACGTTTTTAGCATTAACATGCGAATTACTTATAGGTGTTTGGGTCACATGTTTGTGGCGGTTTTTTCTTAATGAGTCACATGAGGCGTATGAGTTATCTAAAGGGGTAGCATTTGAGTTCGATGACATGCAAGTGGGGCAACGTAGCGCAGCGCAGTGTCCGGCACATTAAATGCTAATTTTATTAATGATTTACAAATGGCTTGCAACACTTTTAGCCTGCTCCATATCTGCCAAGCCAACTGCTAGTAAGTGGTAAGTGGTTGCTAGCCAATCTGGGCGACAATTGTATGTAGCTGGCTTTTAATTGCCAAAGCATTTCGAAAAAAAGCATTCTCATCCGGTTCGACACCCCGAGACTCGCTTGCCTTAGCTTAAGGCAATTCATTAACGCAAGCGAGACGGCAAATCCAGCTCAGACTCTGGCTCAAAGAAAAAGTTGCTGTGCCAGTTTGTACAGCAACAGCAACAACTGCAGCCAGCAACGAGTACTCGTTTCGTGTGTATAACTCGCAAAGAGTCGACTCGAGTCATACTTAAGCGTCTGACCGCCTTCTTCCCACCTCGCCACCAAGCACACGCTTTTAATTATTTAATGTTGCACCCATTTGGTGTGTGTGCTCGCGCGCTTGCCTGATTTGCATCAAAACGTGATCCGCGCTCTGTTTGGAGTTATGTGCACTGAAGCACTATGCGCCTTTGCCAAACGATACGCCCACACCCACCCACACACACACATACCACAAAAAACATAAAGGCTCTCAGACAAATGTTGCACGAACCGTAAACAGTTATGTCTGTTTGAGATACTTTTCATGCAAGCCGCCAGGAGTTTACCAAAAGTTATTGCAAAGCATCTGGCCTTAAGGGCTTCACATCTGATATATATATATTTTTTGTTCGAGACTGGTCAATATGCAAATTATTTACACAACGCGTGATAAATTCAAATTTTTATATGAATCAGCTACAAGAGATGACGTAGTAGGCGTAGCAAAACGTTGTCTAGTTACCCCTCGTTACCCCCCGCCGTGTACATTATCAAACACGTTGCCCACGATTGTTGTTGGCTACAGCTGGCCAGCCAGCTTCTAACCGTGCAAACAGCTTTTAATAATTTATGCGTGGGCGGTTTCAAAAGCCGAGACGACAACAATGAGTCCAAAAGACGACCACGACACACAAAAACACACACACAGACAAAGCTGCTAAAAAATTAATGAAAATGCTGTACCAAATTGAAAACAATAACGGACAGAGACAAGAGATAGATAGAAACAAACAAACAGACAACAACAACGAGATGCAGTTGACCAAATATGCGCAAATGTTGTGGTTGGTTCGTGTCTCGCTTTTTTTTTTGGAAGAGAGAAACAGGCGAGACAAGAAGTAAAGCGGAGAAGCGTAGAGGCCGTTAATGATGATGATTGAGATGCTGATGATGTTCATATCGTTCATGATGAGGTTTGTGAAGAAGCCTCAACCAACAACAGCAACAACAACAACTTTGGCTCTAAAAAAGAAAGAAACACAAACAAGCAGCTTGAAAACTTGATGTAGGTCAAATATATTGTGTTGTTTTTTCTCCATCTTCTTCTTGTTTTTTTTTTTTTTACTTTGCCAACATCAACATCAACGTCAACGTCAACGCCGGGGCTGGGCCGGGTCCGGTCCGGCTGTGTGTGTGTATTTGTGTGCGTGCGTGGATGTGTTACTTTTAAGTTTATAGGCCAATGCAAGCGAGGCAAGTTTATAAAAAGCATACGGAAGCTGAAAACTGAAAACTGGACGAAGAAGTAAGTCGATGCACCCCCAATGCACATGATGATGATGTTCATGATGATGATGATGATGATGAAAGTTATGGCTGACGTTGATGAGGCTGTATGTTCGGCTGTTAGTTAGTTAGTTGGCAACAAGCAAGAGGCTGCACTCGGGCCATTTAATTGCTAAGGCTAAAACGAAAACAACAACAGCAGCAGCAGCAGCGGCAAAAAAAGTTCTGACAGCCCTGAAATGGGCTTCCAACACCGAAATTGGACCATGAACGTGATCAATTATGGTTCATTGTGGCGCATTTTCAAAATCAATAACACACAAAAGCTTGGCCAAAGCCACAACGAAGAAACAATGAACGCAACAGCCAGCCGAGCCGCTCTCTAGCCAAAGAGTCAAGGCTAAACGAGTCTCAGTTTGAACTGAGTTGATTTCTATATGTATATTGTTCAGACTAAAAATAAATAATAACTGTGCATAAGCTGAAACATATACGCAATTATGGCCAACGCAAACACAATCAAAAGGGTATAACAAAAAAAAATTATTGCATACAAAGTCAACACAAATATCAATGTCAGATTTATAATTATTTGTGGCAAGTCATATGCCAGATATAAATAAAGTATACGTATGTATGGACATTGTATCAAGTTGTGGCTATTAAATGACTGGAGGGTCCAACAATTAGACAAAGCGAATGAGGTTGCACTTACGGCCCGAGACAATGAGACTGAAAACTGATCCATTTGTTTGCTTTTGGCTTTTATTGTTGTTCAGTTGTTCAGTTACTGCAAGTGGCTTCCGCTTTTTGGCCAAAATTCAATCTGAAGCTATTGAGTGCCAGCTGACAAAAGACAACAGAGACGCAAACTTAGTTAAAGCCACAACTTTAAGGTCAATTTCAGTTAGCATTTGCATTTGATAATGTTTAGTTGCCAAGTCATTCAGTTTGGATGATGTGCATTAATCAATGCAGCAAAATGCAAGTACATTAATTTGTAATTAAATGAAACGTCTTCATCATGTTTGGCCAAAATGATTGTGGCTTTTAGTAGCTGTGAGTGCTGACCGCAATTCTCTCTCTCTATTACTTGGCCCATTGTTTAGACGTTTTTGGTTTTAATTTTGTTAATGGATTCTTTGCCATTGTTACTTTTGTCTTTTTGAGCTGTGTCCCCATTTTACAATTAAATGCATTATACAAAAAGCCATAAAAAAAAACAAAAACCAAAATACTTATTATAATGGATATGAATTTGACCATAAAATGTGAATTGTTAATGGTTCTAAGGCCGTTTTATTTTTATCTTTTCGAGGTTAATGTGCAATTTGGCTCAGACGATTATTATTATTCGACAGGCTTTAAACCTGAATCGCAGTATTTATGACCAACACAAGGCAATTGCAACATTTCTCTCTCCCTCTCTCTCTCTCTCTCTCTTATTGGCTAATTGACGACTGCTTTTATTTAAGCCACAGCATGTGAGCCAATGATATATAATTAGCCAGGCAAATTGGCCAAGTTTTGTATTTTTTTTTTTTATTTTTATAGATGACCCCAGCGAACATGAAAGCAATTCCATACACATTATGGTACAAATTGCACGCCCTATACAACACATTTCGTAAGGGCTCCCATTGAGCTATGTTACATATGCTTTTTCAGACATATATACACTTTGTAGCTTATGGTATATGCAATAGAAAGGCTGTCAAGCAGTTGCACATTTGCCTTTTTAAAAGTTATTAGCGCTTTTTTTTATTATTTTCTGATTTTACTCTCTTTTTTTTCATTTTCATTAAAAGACATAAATTGTGCAGAAAAATGCGCTTGCCAGAGAAAGAAGAATGTGTATTTGTCAGTTTGTTTGTCTGTCTGGGACTGGGTGCCCCAAGTCCATGTTGCGCTGTCTGTCTGAGTCTGAGCTGGAGTCTCGATTTGTTGTCTGTGTGTCTGTGCTTTTAGCCAGGCAAAAAGGCGTTTGTCTGTATTTTATTTCAGCCTTTGCGCTCTTATTTACGATTTTTTCATTTTCATTTCAAACACACACATACACATGCACAATATTTTTTCCTCTACTTATTTTCCGCTGGCATTGCATTCATTGCGACGCTCGTTTTATATTAACACAATTAAAATCTAAATTTTGTATATAATTAGAGTTAACCTTAATATCAACGACAAAATCAAGTGGGTACTGATTCAGAGCAAGGATGTGCAATTGGCAAGTGTAATAATTTAAAGCAAGTTAAACATAAAGAAAAACAATGTTGCGTATATGCAACAGCGGGCATGAAAGGGTTAATGAAAGTTGCATGAGTGTCTGAATGAATGAATGGCAGGCAAAGTTCTGCTGCAACAGGAGACGACACCAACAGAAAAATAAAATAAAAATGTTGCAAACCGCTGCACATTAAAACATTTGGTAATGGGCCGCAAATACATACAGAAGACGAAGGCGAAGCTCACAGAAAGCTAATGCAATGCAAATGCAGCGCTCAAGTGAATCTGCATCCCTGCTAAGGGCTGGAGTTGACAAAAAATAATCGCAATGGCAAACAACTTGGTAGACGTGAGAGACAAGCGGGCGTATACTTAACATTTGCAATTCCTTGCATTGCATAAAAAGAAATTAAAGAAGTGCCATCCCCTTCAACGCACCATTCCTCCTCTTGCAACCAAGCGACAAATTGAAAAGCGAAATGGAATACAAATACGCTACGTTGACTACGTTTGACAAAGAGGTAGACGAACAAGACGAAGAAGATGGAGAAGAAGTAAAAAGCGACAGCAAGACAAAGCGAAAGTAACCCGGAATGTAAATACCTGTGCGTATCTATCTCTATTCTCTTTTTTTTTTGTATTGTAAATCTCATATCTTTAATTTAGTTCATTGGCAACATTTCAATTGCCTTGTCAACGCACTTTGCACTTATCAATCAAACAATATTAAATTCTCATCCATTGTCCCAGGAAAACTTTACAATTCTGTCAACCATCTCAAATGTAACCCTTTTCCCTTCAAGAATTCTCCATAGGCAACCCACGCAACCCAACCCATATTTACCATTTTCGTTTTTCGCTTTTCGCTTTCCTTTTTCATTGCACCTAAAGATAAAGAAAAAAAGTTACTATGCGTTGGGTTGACTGGATGAATACTCAGTTATAACTTTTCGGCTCAAACATTAGTTTTCAACATCATAAAGAGCTGTGTATACCCTTCGTTTTTAGGCTTTTTTCTTGTTGTTAACACAGGGTATACGTAATAATGCGCCAAACAATTTTGTGCCGACACCGTAAACTTTCATGTGCCGCCTTCAACATCGTCGTTAACTTGGTTGTTGTTGTTGATTTTGGTGTTCGTAGGCAACGCTCTGCCAACTTTTTGGTCGTGATCTTTCACTCGAAGCCGACCAGCGCGACCAAAACAGTCAGTCTGTCCGTCTGTTCTGTTTGTCTGCTTGGTCTGGGCAAACACGCGGCATTTAAATTAGCTGTCGTTGTGGGCGCCGCTGTCTACCTGCTAGCAGCAGCAGTTGCTGCTGCTGTTGTTGTTGTCACTTTTCTAATTGCTGGCAACGCACGTTCATGCTCGAGGTGGTGTTGGTGTTGGCATTGCTGGGAGCATAGGGTTTAGGGCTGAGTGTTTTTTTTCCTTTTTGGTTGGGCCTGGTTTTTATCGGTGCAGCTCACGCATAAATCTCGCAACTATGTCAATCGCATCAAAGTCACGTAATCTGTGTGACATTTTCAGCGAATCGTTCGAAAATTGGAAAATTTATCGCTCGTGCGGCAAGGCAAATGCACTCACTCGCACATCGTACGCTAGAGCGTACTAGCAATATTTATTTAGACAGCAGCGTCAGCAGTGAATGCAGCCCGTTTTGTTGGCAAATTTGTTTATGGCTCGTCAGGTAATGATGCTCTACCACCAACAACAACAACAACAGCAAACAACTCTGGCAGTTCATCATTAACACTTCATGGCCAGACACACAAAATAGCGAATGATTAATGTCAAAGTCGTCGACCAACAACATTTTTTGGCAGCACAGCAGCAAATGGTCAACAATTTTGTCGTAATTAAATTTTGTGTTTATAGCCAGGTCATTATGTAAATTCAAATTAAGACTTGCACTGCACTGCACACACAGAAAAACAAGACCCAAAGACAGACTTTAATTTCTCACATGTAGCTTGAAAACTCGACAGCAGCAGCAAAAAAAACTGCAACAACGCGACATTCACAGGAAACAAAAGCCTCAAAACGAAGATTGCGAAAAACAAAAATCCCGCGCACATCGAGTACAAACACAAAAGTGCAGAAAGAGCGAACACAAAAAAAAGGTTAACACGCCACATGAATCGTCACACATGGATCATGTTGTTGTTGTTGCAACCTTTGAGGTTGCTTACTTGTTTTGTGTTGCTGTTGCTGTTGTTGCAGCAAAAGAAAAAGAAGAAGCAAACACCACAAATCGTGTTCATTGTCAGCCATTGTTAGTGCAGCAGCTAGGGCCAGCTAGAGATGATCTCGTGAAAATGAACGATGAATTTAGTTGTATTAAAGAGCTGGGAACATTTAAAGAGTTGAAAACCAAATGTGTTGCAACCACAATTCGAGTATATTTAATAATTAAACTTATGCATGTATTGTGTTGTGTGTGTGTTTGTGTTAATAATTAATTTCTAAATTGATTTTCATATTTTTAACACCAAATTATTATTAGTCATTAATTATGCACAAACAAAGCAACTAAATGGCTAGCAAACTCTATTAACACATGCATTAAATATTTAAAATTCAACAGAAGTAAAAAACATATTTCAAGTTGTGCAAAACTGGAAATTAAAAACATTTAATATGCACTTCCGGCGAGGGTGAAGAAGACGCCAAAGCAATGGCGTCAACTTATCAGCGCCATCAAACGACATAAACAACATTGCAAAGGGTCAAGAGAATGGTTCGCATTTCTAGTTGATATGTTTGTCTTTTGTATTTTTTTGTTGGCTATGACTATTGTTGCTGTGAACCCTTTTTGCAGCACGTTTTTCTTGTTGTTGTGTCTGTTTAGCATTTGCGTTAAATGTTGTTTACTCTTCGTCATTGTTGGTGTTGTTAACGTTTTTCTTTTGTGTTTTTTCTCCCAAAACTGCTAACATTCACCTACTTTTCACCTTTTGAAAGCAGAATTCAACGCTTGGCCGTGGCATCAAAGTCGACGCGAACTCTTCAAATGAAACTAGAAGTTGACGCAGTGCAACAACATTGTAGCCGAGGCAAAAATAAACAAACAATGCAAAATGCACACACACACACACCAAGAAGTCTCTCAAGATTCATTCACTGGCCGGCAGCAGCAACAACAAGAAGAAGAAGAACAACAACAATAAAGCAAACTGAACACTAAGTAGAAAGTTAATTAGGCTTAAATGTGCGAGAAGCCGTTGACGTTAACACGAACGAAACGTTCAGGCGAACATTGAAGTTGAAGCTAAAGCTGAAGCTGATGCTGAAACTGATTCTGAAGCTCTGTTGTTGCTAAAGCTGCTGTCGTCGTTTACTTTGGAAAATCTCAGCGCCAAAAGCCAATTAAAAATTCTGATGCTTTTGCTTTTCTTCTGTTGATTTTCATTTTCTTCAAGCTCAGTTAACAGCAGCAGAAGCAGAAGCCGCTCAGACATCGACGAGCCAGCTGCTTTGCTTGTTAATTAATTTTTATGCATTTCGACAAATGTTCGAAATTCGTGCAAAAAACTTTGCCTTTGCTTCTTTCTTAGCTTTGTGTTCGCATGCAATCAATATTTTGGCTAACAAAACTTTCGTTTCGCAATGACCAAAGAAAAGAAATTTCACTTGGCCCAACGGCGTCATCAGTTGACATTAATTGAGCCTATTAAACTGTTCTCCGAATAACTTGCAGCCAATAGATTCGTTTCTGTTGTTGTTATCAAGCTTGTTCGACTGTCAGCTGGGCTAAAATCAGAACGATTAACACTTGGGATTGTTTCAAGAGCGTGTGCAACATTAACAACCAACAACGGTCCGGGACCGAACTTTGAATGCTCTCTAAATTAAACGTTTGATATGCTAATCGTTTAGATTAAGTCATCTGGACATGCTAATTAAGCTTGAACGATTAATTTTAGAGTTTGTGGTTGCAAACTTCATGACTTTATCATTATGCCCAGTGAATAAAAGCAACAACAAAGTACAAAGGTTGGCGGCATCCAAATGACCCAAAGGTCGTCCCAAAATGCTAAGCGTCCAACAGCGGCAACTAATTTAGGGCTTAAGTCTAATCAACGATTCTCACGGTTCGTATGTTTGTGTGTGTGTGTCTATCTGTGTGTGTGAGCAGAATTTAATAACAATCGCTGTGACTGTTGAGGCTACAAACTGAAACTGAAACTAGAAACTCGGAAACTCGAAACTGAACGCGCATCAATGTTGATGTCATTGCAGAGTCAAAGCTGAAGCAGAATCACTAATCCTCGGGCAACACGTAGCACGTTGTAGTGTTTTGTGCTGGTCAATTTACATGTTGCAGCTCGCAACTGTTGCATAATTAAAATTTGAAATTAATTTCATAATTTTGCAACGCTTTTATTATTAAACATTTTTAGTTTTCTGGCAGTCGAAACAACAACAACAACAAAAGCGCTGCAAAGCTCTCGTTGTTCCTCTGTGTGGGACGACAACCATTTGCAATTCCTCGTTCTGTATTGTTTCGTTGTATGTGTGTATGAGTGTGTGCTGTGTCCCGTCCCGGTTCCTGTTTTTGTTCGCCTGGTTATTTTTATTATTTATGTGCATTTTGATGTGGCCAGTTTTATGTAGTTGAGGGAGAGAGAGATTTGTAGTTTCTGTGCTGTTATTTTATAGAAATACATTTTTGCATTGCCCAGACCAAAAAGTTTTTGTCGGTCAGTCCGGGAGGGAAGGGGCGGAGTGAGGGGTTTAAAATTTTTGCGTATTGTCGGATATAGAATTGTAAATGCAACAGCAGCTGACAAAGTTTTCTGTGAGCATCAAGCAAAAGTTTTCCTTTATTTTTGCAGCTGTATCTTTTATTTGTACTTCACACATTCAGAGCACAATGTGTATGTGTGTGTGTGTGTGTGTTGTCTGTAGGGTTAATTAGCAGAAGAGATTTAAGCTGCGTAAATCCGAAATCACTGAATGCAAATGCAAAACTAGCGAACGAAACGTAACGAAACGAATCGAACAACAAACACTTGCAAAAGATACATTTGCGTACCTTTTGTATCTAACTATTGTTAGTGTGTGTGTGTGTATCTTGCCAATAGGCCCATTAGTAGTAGTCAAGCACTTTAGTTTCCGCATACAGTTCCGATTTTCAACCAACCTTAATGAGCCAACTGCCGACAGACTGTTGCTGTTGCTGATGTTGCTGCCGTTGCTGTTGTTGCTGATGTAATGCACGCACTGCCAGAAGGCAACATCTCCTCTCACCCTCCACTGCCTGCTCTTGGACAAGCTAGTATTGCCTATGGGTCTGGCTGGCCAAGTGTTCATTGTGTGTAAATTTGTTACCATTTTTTTTTTTTTGTGCTAGTGTATGTGCGTGTGTGTGTGTGTTACCCTCGTATTGCACATAAAAGGTAATTTCTAATTTGCTGGTGTTTTATTGTTTTCTGTTGTAGTGCGAGTAGTTTTATGGAGGTTGCACGAACAACAGCAACAACAACGAAAACTAAAGCAAAAATAAGTCTTATGTAACCGAGACCTATAGTAGACTACAGAGCGCAGACCCATTGGCAGAGGCAGCGGCGCATGCGCTCAAATTACCATGGCAGCTGTTGCTGCTGTCTTCAGCTGTTTGGGTTTAGCTTCAAAGAGCAGCTTTAAACATCAGTTCGCTGCTCGTAAAAGCATAACGGCGTTCATTAATCATGCAATCCACGTCCAAAACGCAAAAACAGAAACAGAAACGAACAAAAAACACAAAACGAGGCTAGAACAGCGAGTACAAACATTAAACGTAGCCCAAAGAAAACTCTCTTCTTTATTCAGATTTTTTGCAATCGACAACTGTTGCCAATTAGCAGCAAACATGCAAAGCGCATTTGCAAATCTTCACAACAACATATGGGGGGCTGCTAGCTGAGGGGGGTTTATCCGCTAGCCACTGATTTATCCATTATTGTAAATGGCAGAGGATGTGATTAGATTGCAAGAAGGCATTAAAAAGTTCCGCATTGACTTGTTGTAACCTATGCAGAGCATAAACTTGATTGCACACACAGCCAATTAGATTCGTTATAAACATATAAAGAATGCGAAATATATTTAAATATATATAAAGTGGGGTTAAAGAACAGCTGAACACCTTTATTATGGCTACTTGTACAATAAAAATGGAGCTTACAAAAGGCAAGTTCTCGTAACAGTTTACTTAATCGATATAAAGCAGCCTTGTTTCATCTACAAAAATCTGTCAGAAATACTTCAAATTATTGACCTGTTTAAGTTATACACATATACATACATACGTATACTTTTGAGTGCTACCTAAAGAAAGGAACACGTGTGCCATTGATATTCAAATCCCGACTCAATTCTCACCCACACACAGTTTAACGGTGTGTGTTGCCTGGATAACTTTGCTGACGGCTGACTGTTTGCCAACCACCTACCTGGCTAAGAAACGAGAGAGAGTTTAAATGCGTGGCGCAGTTGCACAGATTGCATCATTTGGCGTCAGACACGCAACGGAAGCATTTGAGCGTTTTTGATTTGCATAGCAAAATACAACTACAAAGAATTCTACGTACATACATATATAGGACAAAATGTCAGACGGCTTGATGGAGAATATAAGTAGGGTGCAGCTGCAGCTGCAACAACAGCGCTTGACTGGTGGTGGTGTCGAGTCTGTCAGCTATGCACTGTATTTGCATCGTCAGGAATTGGAACGCCTGAAGCGCAACCGTCGCCTGATGCGCGTGGCAAGCACCAAGCTGCAGCTGACAAATGAGCTGATCCGGCTGAAGCGGCGCCAATGGCAGCTGGAGGCGCCCAGCTATCAGCAGATGAGCGCACTAAATCGTGAGCGCCAATATCGCGACGTATTATGGCGCAACATGCAACACGAGCAGCAAAGGCTAAAGCAGCAGCAGCAGTCGCCGCAGCAACATCAACGAAAACAGAAACTCTAGACATAGATGCAGACAGAGATGGGGATAGATTGGGCCTGGACTGGACTGGGGGAAACTTTAAACTGTTCAAGTTTGTGTTTGAGTTCTAAGACTTTAGTTTAAGCGATAAGCAATAAAACAGCATAAATCATCAAACGCACAGAGAGACACATAGAGAGAGAGAGACAACAACAGCAATTAGAAAGAGTAAGAAGAAAAAACAACTGCGTTCTAGGCCTTTTTTTTTTGTTTTTTGTTTTTGGTGTGACTTAGCTGACACACGCAACCGCAGGGTGGAGTGGGGGGATGCAAAAGAATAGAAAATGCAACAAACGGGAGGCAAGTTTTTCAATTTCCTGTGTGAATGCAACTACACTCAGAGAATTGAAGGTTTTCCGTTTAGAATAAAGTTCAAAGTGCTGTTTAATACTTTTTTTATTATTGCTGTGTAGCCTTTCTGGCCATTGACGTTTTCTCGCGCGCAGAATTCTTCTTCATAGGTCTTTTTTGTACTCTTGCTACACGCTTGATTTGTCACACACACAGAACAGAAGACAACAAACACAAGAGGAGCAAGAAGTGTACCCAACGGAAAAGTAAACCTGTCCGTTTGTCTGTCCGTTGAGAACCGGTATCTAGTATTTTGCTAGGCGCTTTCTTTTTGCCCAACACACACACACACACACACATATGGCGGTTGGGGAGTCTAAGCATCTTCTTGACTTGTATTTAGTTGCAATACCTTTAGCAAGCACGCCCCTCACTCCCTCGTGTTGCACATACATACATACGTCTAATCCTGTCTCTAGACTTTGTCTTTGTTTCTCTCCTTCTCTCTTTCTCGCTCTGCGTGTGTCGTTTGTTTGTTTGCTATTCTAAGTGCTGGTCGGAGTTTTTTTTCTTTCTATCTATCTATCTGTCCATCTATCTGTTGTTGTTGTTGTTGTTGCTTGGCTGGCATGTTGGTTATTTATGCGTCTTGTTGTCCCAATTCTGGTAAAAATGCTGCTTGCAACAACGTCTCTGTCTCTCTCCCTGTGTGTGTGTGCCTGCGGTTTTCCCATTTTCACAAAATGCCTGCCAACTTTTTAATAAGCACCAAACAAACGAAACAAAAACTTTTGTTTTTTCTGTCACACTTACCTTTGGGCTCTGAATCGATCGATCGACGTTGTTAAGCGCTCTGAAAAAATAACAAGAAGAGAAAAATATAGCTTTAGTTTATTGTTTAAAACTCGAAATCAATATGCAATATGGCGTTGACAAACGCATAAAAGTCAACAGCAACAACAATGCTCGCGCTGCCTGACATCAATTTAATGCCCATACTATATACATTTATATATGCATACGTATGTGTACCTGTGCGACAGTAGATAAAAATATAATGCAAATATTATTGCTGTTGCTGCTGTTTGCAAACAAACAAACAAACAGACAAACAAAACAACACACTCAGCATGACAGTTAGTTCGCGGTAAATGGTGAATGTTGAAGGGTCACAATGCTGACTGCCTGCCTGCCTTTCTATGTGATTCTCATGATGGACTGTCTCCTTCTAATTTGCAGCTTGCAAAAAACATAAGAAAAACTCAAGTTTTTCCGAAAAAACACCAATGTGAAAGTATGTTACCTTTCTAGGCAATTTCCAATTTGGCTTTTGGGAAAAAGCCTTTCTACAAAAAAAAAAAAAAAAAACTCACCAGTCATTTAACAGAATTTAGCAATATTTGCATGACGTTGATGAAAATGTCATCGAAGGGCGCTTTCTCTTATGTGTGTGTGTGCCATTTTCTGTTACAAGGGGTTTCTACTGTACAACACTAAAACTCACTCAGCCATAGAACAATGGCAGCACACATTTTTCTCGCTCGATGATAAATAGAGTACATAAATATCTACATTTATATATATTGTGTGTGTGTTGCTTTTTTCGCACTTGAGCTCTTACTGTTGTTGTTGTTGTTGCATTCAACATTTTTGTGCGTGTCAGCAGCAGCTGTGTGTTGGTCACTAAACAACAACAGCAACAACTGTAATAATAGCAACAATATACAACAACAACATTCAGCTAACAACAAACAAAAGCAAACACAAAACAAAACATTCTACAAACAACAACAATACTTTTTATGGCTCACCCAAAAGTGCCATAGAACTAAGCAACATGAAGGAGGAGTAGGGAGGTGGTGGCTGCTGTGGCAAAAACACAAATAAACAATTGCAATTGTGAGAGCTGGTTGTAATTCGGTGAGCGGCTAAATCGCCTGTAAATACTTTTGTACAAGTTAACAGTTATAAATGGGCTTTTTATGAGTTGTGTGTGTGTGGTGAGAGAGGAGGGTGAGTTAGTTGAAGTGTTGTAATAACAAATAAATGGTATTTGACAAGGGCTTCTTCTTTGTCTACTTGTTTGTTGCTCAATTCAATGATAACAGCAGCAGCAATAGCTCCGCATTTTTCATGTTGCAACAATTGGAAATTGGTAGCAGACAACAATAACAGCAAACTTGCCTCATGATGCTTAGAAAGTCACTCGTTTGAAATGTGCTTAAGAGACACGAGTGACGACAGTCGTTAAGTAAAGCCAAACAACACCAAACACTTTACTCTCTCAAGTTTCACAACAAAACACAAGACACAGTAAACAATTTGAATGTTGAAGTTCATTAAACATATGTTAAAACAAAAATCAAAAGAAAACTTATTTCTTTTAGAAAATGAATAATCAAACCTTTCTATTGCTTCATCAGCTTCGAAATCTCCATATCTCTCATATTTGATTGAAGACCCTAATCATTTTTGTAACTGTGCATTCTCTAGAGTCTGCTGTTATCTCTCTGTGTGTTTTGTTGTCGCTGAAGTCTCCAGTTGTATGTTGTCTTGTTTTGTCTTGTGGTCGTGCGCTTGTCAAGTGAAATCGCTTGACCAGCTTCAGTTTTAGCTCCATCTTCACCAGCAGTAGCAGCAGTGGCAGCAGCAGTTGTGGCAAGTGGCAAGTGGTTGTTATTGTTACAATTTATGGCATATACGCACATAGATCAGAGTGTTGTTGTTGTAAACTCACCCACCAGCACCAACACCACCACCTTGCCTCACCTGCCACCTCAACCTATTTCACCCGTTGCACCTACACACTGCAGACACTTCATTTATATTGCTGCCAGTTTGTGTGTGTGTAGCGAGGGGGGATTTTCTATTGATTTTCTGGTTTTGCTGGCTTGTTTTCTATTTGCTGTTGTTGATTTGCCACACGTCCATAATAATGCTATGCAATGGAAATCATAAAAGTCAACAACTGCAAAGCAAACAGCTACAAGCAGCAGCATCTCTCTCACTTGGCCATGGCCATATTACAGTTAACTGTTGCTCTAACCGTTTTGCCGGCTTCATTAGGAAAATGTTTTGAGCTTTCCTTCACAGCAACAACATAACAACAACAACAAGATTATAATAATAATTGTGCTCATAATCAGCTTGACGCTGCTGCATTTGGTCGTCTTTGACAGGTGAAAGAAGTCGAAAAATTCAGACTTTTATGTCATGGCCCTGCGGGTGGGCAGTTAGCCAAATGTTTCATTCATTCCAAACGAATTTCAGCTTGCACTTTTTGTGTTGTTTGTTGTTTTTCATTATTGTTAACGAGCAGTGAAAGTAAAAAACACAACACAACACACTGAGAGCAAAACTTGTGCATGAATAAACAAAAGTGACAGAGAATAACAAATGGGTGGGAGCGTTCCTTTTTTTTAACGGCGACGCCCTTTTTTTTGCTTTTTGGCCATGTTGCAGTTTGCCAGCCAGAAATCAAAGCTGCAGCCAAAAGTAATGCAAAATTAAATGCAAAAAACAATCAAACAAACAGAGAGAGAGAGAGAGAGCAGACAGACAGGCAACAAATGTCGACAGCCACAGAATGCAACAAGCAAATGCAACAACGACAATGCTACAAAAGCCAACAAATATTTATTATTACATTTACATCGGTTACATCGGGCAATGCGCATTTCTTTGTTGTATATACTGTTGTTGCGGCATTCGAAATACTCTATGCCACGATGAAGATGATGATGATCTCTTCATCTATGCAAATCAGATCACTTTCATTATGAGACCCATCAACGGCATATCACAACGCACAAGAAATGTTAATGACCGCCTAATGTCATCAGTAAATGTCAGTTAATCGTCCATAAAACCCAATCATTATAAAGAAAGGGATGATTAGCACTTGTTGTACAGATACATATAGAACGATAGCAATGAACTTTTCTAGATTCGAAACCTGTTTTCCACTTCTTTATTAGTTAATATTCAACATTTCTAGAACTTTGAACTGGCAAAATGGCAAAAAAGAAAGAGCATCCATTTTTTGTTGTTATCATAATCTGTCAATGCGAATTCCGTTAGATTACTATGTACATGCAATTGTCGTTATAGTTGTTGTTGTTGCTGGCGTTTTCAATTTGTTGTTAAATGCAATAAAAGTGCATTTTGCATTTTGGCCTGTACAATCCATTGATTGAATGCGTCGCAACGCGATTCCAGAGCAGCAAAAATTTCCGTTTTTATTTTCTGTTTGATTTTTTTTGTTGTCGCCTCACTTTGCGTATGCGCAATTTTAATTATATTTTACGTCAATTGTGAAACGGGCGGTTGAAAACAAGAAAACCATTTTTCATTTAATTAATTGAAAAATGTGTGAATGTACGTGTGTTGTGTGTATGTGTGTGGAAATGCTAAAATGGCAATCGAAATGGCGCAACGAGGCGGCATTAAACGCTTGCCGGCTGCCAAAAAAAAAAAAAAAAAAAAAGCTAGGCATTGTAGCCAAATAAAATAAAAAGCGGTTACCACGGCAATGCTCGCTGGATGTCGCTGAGAGGGGGTGAGCTGGCTGCAAAAACCCTTTGGCACAAGACACAAAAAAAGGTGAATGGAATTGAATATTTTGCACAAAAAGTTCATTACGCCCAAAAGGCGACGACAACAACATAATCATAATTGTATGGAGATGGCTGATGATTTGTATAAGCCAAGTTAACACCCATTTTTAGATGATTTTTCGTTAGAGTCATTTTTTTTGCGCAAGTTTGTTGCATGTTCGCCATGCAAATGAGTCGGCAATGCAATCTTTAATTCACCAAATCATCTAATTTACCTGCAGCCGCATTGTTTACAAGCGTGTCGCAAAAAAAGAAGAAAAAAAACCAAGACAATGCCTTTGCAGCACAATCTATTGAACTTGCAACACACACACACATACACGTGTTGATACTTATATAGCTGCTTAGAGATACTTTGCTCAGTCGCGCGTTACATTCTTGAGTGCATATTCCCTGGCTGGCTAAAGTGCATTCGAGATGCGAGCGGCAAGCGTTACAAGTTAATAAAACTTTTCGAGCTTAGACTTGGACACTTCCACCCTTTGCTTGCCCCCCCTTCTTTCCCCCAGAACCAACAGCTTTTGATGGGGCTTCATAAATTTGTACTTGAGCGGCCAAGTGTGACGAACGAGATTACTGAAATGTTCTGGAGCAGATCCATTTTTCATAGCCGACAACTTTGCGCCAAAGCAACAACGACGACGACCATTGAATTGTGTCTCAAGCTGCATTTCTGTATCTGTTCTGAATGTATATGTGCAACAAATTGCTCTTGTTTTAGTTGTTTGCTGTCATAATAGTTGTTGCTGTTGCTGCTGCCTTTGTACCTTTTGCTGTTGCTGGCATGCTTTGCTGCTCTAGTTATTGCTCTTATTGTTGTTGTTGTTTGCTTGTAATCGGACATCAAAATGCGAAAATGATATTCTTGTTGCCCAACAGACAGACAAAACAGATAGCAAAAACTATTGAACAATTCTTAAAAGCTAAAGTCAGGTTGAAAATCGATTTAAAATCGATAAATTTTCTATGAATCCTGATTTATGACAAGACTCAACAAAACACTTTACGATCTCTTTTCTCCTTTTGTCTTCACATCCAACTCAATTATTAAGCCGATTGAAGACGCACAAAGTGCACTTTAGAGGTTTCCCTGTACACAGGGTGATTCATTTAAGCAATTGCAAAAACACAAAAAATAAATGTGGCTTATAAATGTTTTTGCAAATTTCTTGCACAATTTAAAGGCATAAATTACATGGCGAACAATCAAAATTATAACAGCCCACACGAAGAAGAAGAACCTGAAATAATAAGATACAGAAGAGAAAGAGAAGGAAAAAATAAATGTATGTATGTATGGAGTATGTATAACGAACAAAAAGCAATTGTCGCATAAACAAAGTCTCACGTAACGGCTATAAATACGAGCGAGGCAAGAAATTCGCGAGGTTAACGCTGCGTATGAGTTATATGCAGTGTGTTGTAATGCGAAGCAGCGCAACAAACGAACGAACGAACGCAACGCAACATCAACCGCAATAAATAAAAGTGTAACATATGCAAATGATGATGAGAATCGAAAAGCGAGAATCAACAGACAGACTGAGAGAGTGAGCGGGGATGGAGGAAGGGAGGGAGGTCGAGAAAAAGCGTTGAGATATCGACTTGCGTTGATGTCCTTGTGTTTGGGGGAGATTTGTTTGGCATAAATGAATATGCAAGAGATAAAAGTAGAGTGCGATGACAGTCGATAACGATAACAAGAGAAAGAGAGAGAGTGAGGCAGAAAGCACAAGTAAACGCAATATATAATTGTTAGCAATTTTGTGTCTCGACTGCAAAACTGAATCAAGCAACGCAAGTTGTCATCAAGCAGCGAAGCAGCAAAGCCGCAAAATAAAACAAAAAAAGAGGCGAACAGCAGCAAACGGCAGCAACATGCACGTCAACAGCATGCGGCGACAACAGCAACAACTCGGCTCTTGTTGTCAATTGTATAATTCCCTGGCAACACACAAGCACCCACATGTGTGTATGTGTGTGTGTGTGTGTGTAAGTGGTGCAAAAAAGTTTTTTAATAAAATTAAATTTAATGCTGACAAATGCTCAGCTCAGTTGTTGGTTTGTTCGGTTTCATTTTGCAGCAAATTGCATTACATCTACGAGGCAACAACAACAACAACAAATGCAAATGAGCTACAAATGCTATGCATGCATAACAAATGCAGAAAAAAAGCCTCGATGCCACACATGCCACATGCCGCATGCTGCTAGACAGCTTGAATGAGAGAGAGACACATTTTGGCATCAAGTATCGGCCAGAGAGAAGCCTGCCTCCGTTGTGAAATATGATTAAATATTGTAAATGCCAAAGTTATGAACAGGCGCTGACTGGAAACTAGATGTAAGCCAAGCTTCCTCCAACTTGCAACTCCAAATCGCCCACAACAACAACAACAACAACCGCAACACACCTTTAAAAGCCTTTGTGCTGTTGTTGCACGCCCAACAGCAGCAGAGAGTTTAAACTAGAAACCACAACAACTGAAATTCCATAAGCTAGCTGGATATTTTAGATTTAAGCCCAACAACTGCCACGAACACGACCACGAAGAGCAGCAGCATTATGTCCAAATTAGATACAGTACGCAGCATTCACTTCATGCCTGTCAAATGGCGGCTTCCATGCTCGCATTTACCTGTCCGGATTTATTTGCCCGTGGTTAAACAAAAGCTGGACATATGGCACGAGAATCATTTTCAATTTTAATTGCCAGGCAACACCTTGAACAGCTAGCAAATAGACACGGCAAAGCTCTGTCTGTGTCGCATATTTTAATTATAACAAGTTTCATTTACCAAAAATTCCGACAACGACAAGATCCATGAAAGACCGACCACTAAAAAGTAATTGTAGTTAAATGTCAAAGCGACAATTGTTGCCGCACTAAAATGTTCATAAAGTGAATGGCAACAACGACAGCAACAACGTTAAGGTGGGCGGCGAGTCGCTTGTTGGCCAGCTCGAGTTTCTGAGCCAAGTAATAGAGTGCCCGCTGCAACTATGTAGTACTAAATGAGGCTTAACTCGCAAACACACACAGAACTAAATTCGTCCGAAATTGTGTGACAAATCGACAAAATACACTGTAAACTATATTCAAGGTTCAAAGGCAAAACGAAGTTACAATGGCAGTACACAATTTCTTGCTGTGTATAACTCGGGGAGGAGAGAGAGAGAGAGTGTAGAGCCGACCTGTGCAACAGCTTGGGGGCGCAATCTTAGCGCAAGACTAAATATGCTAATTATGCGTTAATAAGCAGTCTGTCTGTTAGCTGTTGGGGCTGCTGTGTAACTGTTGCCGACATTTATATACATAATATACAAACTATACATATAGAAGCATATACTGTTAACTGGTCTAAGACAAAGAGTGAGAGAGAGACGGAAATTTGCTGTTCGGTTAGCAATTTGCCTTTTGCCATTTGATGGCGATGGCAAATGGCGAATGGCGCATGGCGACTTCGACCCACAGAATTATTGCGAAAAATGTGTTTTGCCTTCAAGGCATTTTGGCTTTAATTATGAACAATCAGTTGTTGTTCCTATCAATGTTGTTGTTCTCTATTTTTTTTATATAGCATGTCAATCAAAGGCGCTCAAGTCGTGATTTGATGATTTTTGCCATAGCCACGAAAATGCCCATTTGTCAAATGACAGAACGAACAGGCAGCGGCAAAGCAGCCAAAAGCTGACCTGTCCCTCAGACATCGTCTGTCTGTCTGTCTGTCTGTCAGTCATGCAATGAAACTTTTGCGACTTTTCTAATGCCATGAAATGAAAACAAAAGCATTTAATGATACGGATTATGGATGGATTTTTTTGGGTGCTGAGAGCCGTTCAATTGCGAAATCAATCAAAAAGCGGGCTTGAAAAAGTTTGTTGTTGTGGTTGTTTCGAGTGGTTAAAGCCCCATAAAGATTAATTAAACAAAATTGTTTGTGCAAAAGTTTCTCGCTTTAGGTTCAATAAGTTCAAAAAATCAAAGAATTTATCCAAGAATGTTTATGTCTAGTGTCTAGTACATACATATACAATTAAGTCAATTATTGAATTGGGAATGATATTTGCAATTATCTATGTTTGGCGCCAGACTCAAATCAAAGGCTTGAAGTTTAAGTTTTATTACAACATTTTTTGGCCACATAAATTTAACAATGTCACGTTATAAATTGTGCTGCTCGAACAAACTGTTCGCTGTTAACTGTTGACTGCTCTTTATTTATATCGTGACTTTGTTGTTGTTGTTGCTTGTTGCAAACTTTACTCGAATACACTTATCTTATAGGGTTGCTAAGCTTGCATTTGGCATCATAAAGCTATAAGGTTTGAAGTGCATTTAGTCTTCGTCTTAGTTCAAGCTGTATAGAGTTGGTCTAAATCAACTCTGATCTTTGCGCTCTTAATTTATGCAGCGAACTTGTTTCGGTTGCTGCAAGCCAGAAACGTATATAGCTATATATAGTTAAAATATATATTTATATTTGATTAAAAATATTGGCAGCAGCAGCATGATTTTTAATTGCATTTGCAATTTCTAATTAAGTTGTTGACCAAAAAAAAAAGAAGAAAAAATATTTTTGCAAAAGGGGGGGTGAGGAAAGGGAGCTTCAGTTTGTGTCTCTTTTGGCTTTGCTTTGCCGTTAACATGAAATTCATTTTGCTCAGCTTTTTAGCCATTTACTTTTGTTCAATGCAAACGACTTTTTTTCCCAACCAATTTTTTTTTTTCGTATTCCGTTTCGCCCAGAGAGTCTGAAAAAAATACAAATCGGCGTCTGAGAAGTTTACATTTTGCCTTTGTGTTAGTACTCGTATGTGTTTGCTGATTCAGCTACCAGTTTTTAATGCTTGGCTTAAAGCTTTTCTCTCTCTTTGTGTGTTTGGTCTTTTCTTATTTATAGACCATAAAATTAACAAGTTTTACGAAATAATATGCACAAAGAAACAAAGATATTTAGATATTCTTATGAAAGTATTTTTATTTACAAACAAAAATTAAATGTTTTATTTACAATAATTGTTGAAACTAGAATAATCATAACTGCAATTCTTTCTCCGCTTTGCGTTGCTTTTTCAGCTTGGATACATTGTGGCGCAGTTTGCGCTTGAAGAGCAGCTCACGATTCACGGCCTTTAGATCATCCATGCTGCAGGTTTTGATATTCTTGACAGTTTTCGAGATCAGTTCATCCGTTATCTCAAGCTTGGTGCGCGAGAGCCGCAACTGACGTGCATTGCGCCTGGCCAGTTCCTCACGATACAGGAATAAATGATAAGAGACGGTTGGCTTCATAAGCTTGTTATGCTCCATTTCTCTTCAGCTTCAGACTTGTTTTAACTGTTTGACGGCTGTTGACCAAATGATGTGGCTGCAGCTACCGTCAAGGCTTATATGCCCAACTGGATGCCTACCTGCCTCCTGTACCTGCAACACAGGCAACCAGGCAGGTCAGGGAACTGTACAATAAATATTTGTGCCAAAATATTTCGTGGCTTAATCTGGCCTAATCCACTTTGGCTGCTAACCGTTTTGGTTTACCATGCATAAACATAAATAAGCGCTATTACGATGACCAGCCAAAAGCTGCAGCGAACGCTAATTCAACGCCAGCTGTGAATGCAGCCTTGCATGAACAAACTTGAGACCTAAACGAGGGGTCGAAATAGGTAAAGAACCACAAGAGCAGAAAACACAGAACAAAGATCTTGATAACAATATATATCTAAAGTACTACAGATATACTGCAGATATAGATCTCTTCCCTATCGTTCTCTTTCTCGAGTAACTACTGTATTTCCATCAATATTTATTCAAGTTGTCATTTAAGTTCGTGTTGTTCTTGTTCTTTTCTTTGGGTTACATTTCTTGAAATTTGTTTATTTAGGTTCAACTTTGTTGCCTCGATTCCTCTTTATCCATATTTGTCATGTGTCATGTGTCGCATTGTAGCTTGTTAGCTCATTAGCATACGCGCACACACACACACACGCAGAGAGAACAGAAATTTTCTAGAGACTTCACTTCTCTTTTCTATTTTGCACTTAACAACTTCCAGGTAATTCATTAAAGTGCATCATAATGAAATGTGCAAGTGGCCAAAGGGAAAAGGCAAACAGACAGGATGGTCACAAGATGGCATAATCCTTTTATAATTGCAACTAGTAGCAGGAATATGCATGTGAGACAAAGGATTTCGCCAGCCCGGATTAAGAACTTGGGAAAGACCACGCGCCGGATTAAGCAAATGCGAAGCATCAGCGTTTTATAACCTCCACTGCCCAAGGGCCTGTTTCTACCTCAGACAGCCAGCCAGCAGGTAGCCAAAGGTCAAAGCGAGAGAGAGAGAGAGGGCGAGAGAAGTGCGGAGATTTGACTGCGTTTGACAGCTTTGCAGACAGCTCTTCCAAATCAACGCGCGCGCTCTCCTAAACTCAATGGGCAACATCTCGAGACGGACGGGCGGTCACAAGGGGGCGGGGTGTGGCTTGTGCTTTGTGCGTGTCCGGACATGCAATACCCAAATAAATTTATGGGTCAGCTGCCCGGACAATAATCATCAACATAATAATAATCAAGATGATTGCTTTGTATCAGACGAAAAAAAGATGAGCTAACAGAAATGTCTGAATACCCTTAGCTCAGAGTTTTTCCTTTTGTGATCAAGTGTGTCGAGGTCGTCGTGCATTGAAGGGAATGTTAAGTTCGACTTGGCTTTCTTTGTTGTATTTGCCCTTAGGCGAGGCGAGCCAGCAGCATTTAGCACCAACCACAAACAAAACCAAGAAAATGAGCAATGGTATTATACAAGTATTTATTGTAAACATGAAATGAACAAATATATATGTAGATCTGGGCAGACAGACAGCACTTAAGCGAGAGAGAGACGCATTTACATATTAAGCTTCAAATTGTGCCCTTCATTTATCAACTTTCACTCTAAAGTGTTTACTCGAGCTTATTCATTTGTTATAATTGTTATGGTACTTGTTGTTATTGTTGTTGCAGGGCCTTAATGCAGTTGCAAAAGAATTATAGACAAGTCGCAACACTTAGATTCAGCCATTCATTGTTGAGTGTAAAACAAACAATACTAAAGGAATTTTCACTTTTTTTCGTCGTCGTTTGTTAAAATGTTTTAGCATTTAGTGCACTCAACTTAGTTTCGCAATTAAATTAAGTGAAAATAATAATTATGCGCAAAGGCAATTTATTTAAAATGAGCTCCACATCCCCCCACCTGACAGAGATCAGATTTACGCGCGTGGGTCAGAGATTCGTTTATAAATAAATATTTAATCAGCACTTCATACAGACAAGGGTCAAAGTTCAGTTCAGAGAGAGAGAAGAGAATTATATTTCCAGGAAAAATGCAAGAGCAAAAGCAATAGATTTCAATAAAATATTAAAGAAGGATTCACTTTAAAACGATTTATTGTACGTTGCAAGTTGAGATATAGTTATAAATATAGCTTTGATTACTTTCTCATCATCTTGTTTTTGTGATAATTAAGTTCTTACTGCGTTAAATGCACTTAAAATTTCACTATGTTCTTGAAATCAACCTTTTCTTAGTTACTTTTGGCTTACTTATGCAAAGGTCAAACCATACAGATATCTTAGTCAAAGGCAACCTTTGCCAAGGATGTCAAATGCCATAAAGCACAACAACAACAACAAAATATTTTACAATACCCAAAACGTCTGGGTTATAAAAGTGAAACGAAGAGGGGGTTTTACCCATAGGCAAAAAGCAAAACCACGCATTTTGGCTTCGCACTTTGACATCAGGTAATTACGCACACACACACACACGCCTGGGTCAACAGGTAGCATTTGTTGCAGGCGCTATGGCTAAGCGCCCCAGATATATAAATAATCCTGGTAAAGTACAACAGGACATCATTCACAGCTCACACTGCCAAGCAGTCACAACGCTTTGAGAGATTTCTTGAATTTTTCTTCACACGCAGTTATGGAAAACCAGCGCAACAATCAAAATCATCGTCGTCGGGCGCTCGTCCCAGTGTGGGCTATTTGCTGTTTCAATATCAGAGCGAGCTGACGCGTCGGCATGCGGAGCCCACGCGCTTATCGCGCACCAAAATTCACATCATTGATAACCTTGTGTCGCGCACCATACGCCAGCTGAAGCAGTGCAGCGTTGAGGAGTTGCAGGCCTGCAAGCGTGAGCTTGTCTACAAGGAGCAGCTGCGTGATGAGTTGCGCAGCTTGCGGCGCCGCAAGAACAACTGCAACAGCAACAACAACAACAATGCAAAATCGGATGCTGCAACGGCATCGCCAGTGCAACCGCCACGGACACCGCCCAAGCCACGTTCGCAGCATCAGTCAAAGGTGACCATATTTGGTCCAGAAATATTTGTCTAACTTTTAAGTTTAGTTGTATTTTATAGTTAGTTTGGCGTTAATTGTTGACGATTAAAAATCAAAGAATTTTAGTTAAAAACAGAAGAATTTTTCATATGAAGAATGAATCATCTCATGGCATTAAGTACTTCAAGAACAATTATGTATTTTTATGTTTGTTCAAGTGTACTTGATTGTGGTTTTGTTGTTGTTGTTGTAGGAGTGGAAATGCCTGTTCTGAAAGCCAGTTTGGTTTGAGCCACAAAAAACACACATACATATATAAATGTATATAGTATGTATGCCACAGCAGCAGGCAAATGCCAGCCAAGCAGCTACAACTAGCTGAGCCAAATTGTTCCCACGAAGCGAAAATTGGCCAGCTTCAAGTTTAGATCCAGCTTGAACTCGTAACTGATAGACGCGTCGTCTATGAGAGACGCAAGAATGCGGCTTAAAGTTCAATCGTGCAGCAAGTGTTATTTTTTCGGCTGTCTCGAATAAAGACTTTTGACTTCCAACTGCTTAAATTATGAACAAAGACTAAAAACTGAAGACTAAAGACTATAAATGCGATATGCAAATCGTCAACGATTGGAGAAATGCTTTAATGAATATGTTAAATCGAAAGAAAATAAGAGAGTTAACAATTTGGCTCATTAGCCCCAACAACAACGACAATAAAGTTAAGATTCTGTTACAGGTTGTTGTTTATTCCTCTTGTCAATTAAATCATCAAACAGTTATCGAATGTTCTATTTCCACACGTTTCTGTTGCGTTTTCCTTCAATGCATTTACATACATACATACCTCTTGTTAAGTTTTTCGATTTATTCCGCTAGTTGTGTTTGTGTGTGTGTGTTAATGTTGTTGTTTGCTTAACAGATTTGTTGCTTTCTATTTGCATATTTTTCTTCTCTCATTTGTTGTATGCAGTCGTGGAATTATGAACACAATGTTAATAACATGGCAAACAGAACTTGTGCCGTTGATTTTTTTTAAACATTTATCATTATTTTACTTTATTTGAACACATTTTTTTTCGAGCACTTTTTTTTCGGGTGAAATTTTCTATTTCACAAGCACACAACAACTATTCGGATGCGGCTCAGTAATTAAATATTAAAGGCTATTTTCTTAAGCCGAATCGAATTACAACGAAACTGAACGAAAACGCAACGCAATGCAACGCAACTGAACGAAAACTGCGCTAAAAACGCAACAGTGCAAAGCGACGCGACGCGACGTTTATTTGGAGCACAAAAGACAACGCGAAAAAAAAAGCGAAAACGTGAGATCCCACAAAAATGCAAATGCAAATGGTTAATAGTTGCAGAAACACGCACAAACACGCACGACGATCGCTATTTACTAGTAAAACGTTCGTTCTTCGGCTAAGAAGAAGACGCTACGAATATATTTGATATGCACAGAGATGTTCGAGAGATCAGCTTAAAGCGCAGCTTAAGCGAGCCACACGACGGTTCACTGACGAATGAATGACCAAAGTTTTCGGCTGCAGCGTCGTGACGCTTGGCGCTTATGCGGCTTCGACTTCGAAACTGGCTTTGGCGCTCTTTCGAACGTGAGAGAGCGCACGAGAGACAGAGCGAGAGAGCGAATGCGATCGCAAGTTTGCTGCTCAAGTCTTTTGAATAGAATTTTGTTAGCAATTGATTTATTGTTTAACTATAACTGTTTATTACATTGTGCGTTAAGCCTGTGTGTCGTCTTCTTCTTCACTTCTTAACAGTTGTTCTCACACCGAAAAGAACGAATAACCGGCCTGATTTGACACACATTTATGTGGTTGTGTTGAGGGTTCTATGTAAACATGATACAATTATGATATTCTTTTTGAGTATTAATATTTTTATGTATTTTTCTTGCATTTAATGCAGCTTTCGCTGCGCTCTCTCACTTGCACAAAAACTTTTACTCTCTAGCTTAATGCAATTATGAGAGCGGATCTCTCTCTCTCTCTCTCTCTCTTTTGCTAGTAGTTTGCTCTGTTTACTTCACTAAATTGCGGCATTAAGTTTTTTAACGTTTGCTGTTTCAGGTTTTCGTTTTTTTTTTTTCGTTTTTGTTGTCTACCCAATGACTTCTTAACGGTTCGCCACTTAATGCTTCGCTTTTTGACGTCGCTTTTTGTCGCTCACACGCTGACACGCTCCGTCCCCCTCACTCTCTTGCTGAATGCCTGCCCCTTTCAATTGCAGCTGTTATTGTCATTTTGCTTTGTACTGCAGCTTCCACCTCAGTTTCGTGCATTTTCTGCGGTTTTCATTCTTTCTTTTTTGCTTTATGCCCTTATCAACAACATCTTGTTGTCAACATTGTTGCTTTTGTTGTTGCTGCGCTTTTCATGCCACGCTTGTAGGGCTGCAGCAGCAGCGCTGTTGTTGGAAACCGCAAGCCCGCCAGCAGCTGGCGATATGATCTGATTTATATAGGTAAGTTGTTGTTTTTGTTGTTGTTGTTGCCCGCCCTCTTGTTGTCATTTGCAGCAAAAAATATTTACTTACAATTTTCACAATTGGCATTTGCAATAGATTCAATTTGTTGTTGTTGTCCCACTTCTTCTGTACATGGCAATTTTTTTTTTTTATTATTAAATATTTATTAAGTGAAAAACCTGAACTCTCATGATAAGGTCCTTAACAAACACATAGGTAGCAATGTAACCTAAAAACCAAACCCCATGACGTAGTGTGAGCATTTTAAATACATACATGTCCATCTTATTGACGCCCAAGCCACTATGTTGAATTTGACCCGTTTCCGTGGCCAAAACTCATTTTTCGCAAGTATGCAAATTTCCGTTTTTTCAATGTAACCATGTTAAGAAATGATCAAAATGCTATGTTACAAACCTATTATGTTAACTTAACAGTTCAGTGTTAAAATAACAGCTGTTAAAGTCAGCTGTTGCAAACAAAAATACGTGCTGTCTTAAATGTTAACTTTGCGGTGCAATTTCAAATTGGTATATCTTTGTCAAAAAACCATTAAATAATCAAATTCAAAATGAATATTGATTCTTCAGGTTAGTAACTATGTGTTGATACTAATATGTTGCGTGTTTTGTTCGTATTTTTCTAACAATTTGTATATTTAGCAAGTGGTGTCCCCTCGTCACTTTTGGAAAGAAAGTTGAACTTTCCAAAGAGTTTAAAAACAAATTTCAAAGTATTTCAGTGAGTGTCTATATACATGTTGTAGAGTTGTCAATTCTGAATTCAAAACTAGTAAGGACAATTGTGCGCTTTTTCGTTTCCCTTTTGCGTTATTTGATTTATTAGGAAGCAACATCTTAATCAGGAATGCAGATCTGCTAGAAGTGTGGCGTAAACAAAGGAGCACTTGTGAGAAACAAAATGCTATAAACACTTGAAGTTGAATCTGCAGATGAGTCTGTAAATGATATCGACGCAAGGGAAGACGACAATACATATTTTTTTTATAATAATAATGAAATTGATGACATTGATGAAGTTGAAAATGAATAAAATAATACAAAAAAAATTTTTTCTTATGGAATTACTTTTATATTTATTATGCGATCTGGACCAAATTTGCAGGACACATTTGAAATAGGACATTAATCCTGTGTTCCAAAATTGGGGTCTCTAACTTTATAATTGCTTTAAATTTTCGTTTTTTTTCCGATTTCTGTGGGCGGAGGAGGGCGTTGACACGCCCACTTTTCTAAAATACCTTCCTATAGTCATAACCATCATTATACAAGAAACCTGCAGTGAAAAATCTTGTTTATTTCAAAAATTTTAATTTTGGCCAAGGAACGGTCAAATTCAACATAGTGCAAGCGTCTTGGCAAAACAACAACAACAGGTAAAAATTACAACAATTACGAAAAACCAACATAAAGAAGTTTCAGCCTAAAAGATGCTTTACTTTGATTACACCGGCATATTTGCCACAAAAAATCGGACAAAATCGGACGGAATTCAGACGGACATACAACGAAAACAGGTAAATATTACAACAAAATTACAACAATTTTACTTGAAATACGAATCGACTTTTGTATGATCAGCCTAACAGTATGCTTTGAATTCGCATTTGCTTTAGCTTAGACACAAACCACAACAAGCACTAATTAGTCGACACTTTCGTCTGCTGCATGCGATTTTTGTTTGTAGCACGCGAAAAGTTGTTGGTTGTTATTGTTATTGTTGCATGCTACGTTCGTTGTTTGCTGCCGAGTTCTTAATTAGACCACAATGAGTTTGCCAATATTTGTCTACTATTTTTTTCGCCTTCTTCTTCTCTGACATAACAACTTTTGTGCCCCTTTGTCTAATTACTCTCAAGTATGGGTGTAGGTTCTTCTAATTGCAGCTTGAATCGGTGGCAAAACAATTTAGTGCACTCATCTAATGATGACAACCAGGCCAACAACACACATAGACATAATGAGCCATTTGGGTGTTGACGATGCTAATTTGTGGGTGTTTCGTTCAGTCAGAAAAGACAAAAGTTCGACAATTATCCAACACATGCTGAAAATTAGACTCGAGCGTTAATTGATCCATTCGTGTTCACGACCCAAATCCGCTTCATTACATGTTTCCATATCAAAAGGCAACATGTTATATTATATGATTTTACTGTCTGACACAGTTTTTAATTCAACACTAAATACACAAATTTCCAGTTAACACTCTTCAAGTGGATGATCTGTGTCTGTGTGTGTGCAGAGATCATGGTGCAAGATGTGGAAAACAAAAAAACGATACCCCATTACATGAAGTATATCATTGGCGGCATGGCGGGCATGATGGGCAGCGTTATAGTGCAGCCCTTGGATTTGATCAAGACCCGTATGCAAATAGCTGGAGCCAGCGGTGGCAAGGAGTATGCCAGCAGTTTCGATTGCATGGCCAAGATCTTCAGGACTGAGGGTCTCCTAGCCTTCTACAATGGCTTGAGTGCGGGCTTGTTGCGTCAGGCCACATATACGACGACCAGAATGGGCGTGTATCAGATGGAGATTGATTGGTATCGTCATCATTATCAGGACCCGCATCCCACGGTGCTGGCCAGCATGACCATGGGCATCATAGCGGGCGCCTGTGGCGCCATGGTTGGCAATCCGGCTGAGGTTGCGCTCATACGCATGATGTCGGATAATAAGCTGCCGCCGGAACAGAGACGTAACTATAAGAATGTGGGCGATGCTCTGGCACGGATCGTTCGCGAGGAGGGTGTATTGACGCTGTGGCGCGGCTGCACGCCGACTGTGGCACGTGCCATGGTCGTGAATATGGCACAGTTGGCTTCGTATTCGCAGTTCAAGTCGTTCTTCAGGCGGTATCTGGAGGATGGATTGGGTCTACATATTGCGGCCAGCATGATGTCGGGCCTGTTAACATGTGTTTCCTCCATGCCGCTGGATATGGCCAAGACACGCATACAGCAGATGAAGGTGATCGATGGCAAGCCCGAGTACACTGGCGCTCTCGATGTCATAATGAAGGTTATTCGAAATGAGGGCATCATCTCGCTCTGGAAGGGTTTCACACCCTATTTCTGTCGCGTTGGTCCCCATACCGTGTTCTCTTTTGTCTTTCTTGAGCAGCTTAATCGGGCTTACTACAAATTTGTACTTGGCCAGGATGGCTCCGGACCGGGTCTGTAAGCTGCCAGCAACCATATATGTATCATTACAGATTGTTTTTGTTTCGAATAAATAGTGTACAAAATATCATACATTTATCGCATGCGATATAAAAGTGAGAGCGTGAAATTCGCTCTCTCTCTCCCCAGACAGCTGATCGCGTATACGCTTCGATGTTATCAGCATTTGTCGTTTCTCACTGGCAGTCAGTTGAGCTTCAGCAGCTCGATCGTGCGGTTCGGTTCGGTTCGGTTTATGTGTGCGAGTGTGTGTGTGTGTGTTTGTGGCGCCAAACAACAAAAGCGCGATTCCTGTTGCAGGCGAGAGACGGTGCTAAATTGATGCCACTTAAGTCCAAGTAGTCGAACAGTTGAGTTCACTTCAGATATCTCTCGCATTGCGGAAGTGTTAATTAGTTGCCTAAATACACACGGCTGACATAAATCAGTGCCTGAAGCTTCCATCATAAATACATACAAAACAACTTGATAAAAATAATAATTACAGTGCGATTGTAAATTTGTTAAGGTCTTCTTCGGATAACTATCTTCAGCAACCCCAAAAAAAGAAACAAAAGCGACGCGCCTCTCATATAATAGTAAAAAGGTAAGTGTAATCTCAAGTGCTTGTGAATTATGACTTCTACTTTGCGATTAGTCAGTCCGTGTGTTTGTCGATCGATTGCTTAAGTAATCACAGATCACAATTTGATTGATTGGCAATCATAAAAGTGCAAGTGAATTATTGTACTATACTATACTATAAAAAAAACACTAGCTACAAATATGTTTTTGTATAATTGCATGCTTTGGGCTTTAACAAATTGAATTTCCTCCTTCGACATCTGCGATTAACATTCAGCTAAATTCCCACATGCAAACTCGTACTAATTGCCGCTCTGACTAAAATGTGGAAAAAACCGAGTAACAAAACTACGAATAGCTGCGAAACAAGTCTAGTCGAGGAATCCCGACTAGGACATACCCTTAACCCGTTACCCAACAACCAAAATGACCAAACTTCAAATTGTGATGCTCAAATTTCTTAAATTTTTGTATGGTTTTTTAAATGGTGTCCAAGAAACGTGGTACTAAATGATCCCAAAGTGTTGGTACAATGGTTTCCCACAATATTGGAACAGTGGTGTCGGATATGCTTTCTTCTGTTCTGTAACATACTTTTTCACTTATCCATATTACCCATTTCTACCCATCTTATGGGTAAAGGGTATACAAATTAAAAAAAAAACCAAATGAAGAAAACTATATTCGCCATGCCAAATATTGTATACACTTGAAAAAGACTTCTTGTTACACTTTATAGTAAAATATTGTTAAAGATCTTGAATATTTATGGTAAGATTTGGACAGTTTTGAAATAAAAGACGACCTTGACCAAAGATTCACCTCGATAGCTCCTAAGGTTTCTATGCGTAAATTTTATGACAAAGTTATAATACACTTTTTGAAGTGTATAATATAAGGTGCGAGACTAGAGAGAAAACAATTAGATATTTACTTATAGAATTTGAATATGCTTGATAATGAGAAAAGTTCTGTCAATGACAACGCCTTAGAACACTACATTACTATTTGCACACAGATAATGCCGCCATTTAGATAACAAACAAAGCCGACGAAAAAGTGCTACACTTCTTCTATAAGAAGGTGAGAAGATTAGTTTTAAAATACCTTCTGTTTTTTTTTTGTACAAGTTTCATGCAAAGTCAACGCTTTGGGGCTTTCATTGTTTGTTCTGGCAATTAAGCACATTTTGTTTACACATGATTTATATTGGATAAATATGGCCAAGATCTCTTTCTTGTTGTTGTTGTTGTTGCTGGTATCAGCTGACTTCTTGATTAAAGTGCTGCAAGGCAAACAAGAAATAAACCAAAAATGAAAATATTGGTTTAAGAGGACAAACTTCAATTGTGTTGTGTGTGTGAGAATTGTAATTACATAATTGTAACCAAAATGCATTTTGGTCAAATAAATATCATCGAATGTTAATTTAATTAAAGTGTCGCATATCAATTGCATTTCTGGGGGGAGAGAGATGAGCTGAAGGCTAATTACAATATTCCCAAATGGGACACAGAGTAGCATATCATTTGCGGGGATTTTACAACACTGACACACACTTTACAGTTACATTTGAAGTCTAATTTACATATATTAAATGCGCGCTCTCTCTCTCTCGAACTAATTAGGTATGCTTTTTCTATGCAATCGTTTGTCAACAAATAAAATATCATAATAATAATAACAACAACAACGCAATCAGTTGAACGCGTACGATTTGTTGATTACTATTTAAATAGTATTCAAAATCAAGTGGGACGAAACTGAACAATTAAATTACAATTGCACGATCGAATTGAGATGAAGTCAGCCCTGGCTGAATAATTGGTTAGAGCATTTTAATGAGCCGTCAATTGACACTCAAATAAATAACAGTCCAACAATAGGGCCAAAATGTGAAGCAAACTGTTGTCACAGCTGTCCGAAATAGCATTGAAAACGAATGGAATGTTTGGGAATGTCATTACCAAAAAATAATTATTATATCATTTTAAACTTGTTTCAAGTCCGCCCTAACTTATTATAGGGTATTTCCTAGTCTTCTATACGCTTTTTTTATACAGCTGTGATTTTGTATTACAAGTATTAATATGTTTTCGGAGCGAGACAAACACAAACCGCACGTGATCACAGCTGTAGATGATGCCAGACTGTTTGTAATGTGGTTGTTATGACTGTTGCCGGTTATTATTATTGTTGTTGTTCTTTGTACGCAAATGCAAGCGCAGGTAACTGGTTTAATAGACGTTTGTATCGAACGTTGTCTGGCTATTGACTCTTTCGGTTTTTCGGTCGATCACATGACAACAAATACTTTACGGCACATGAAATGCAATTAACTAATAAGAATAATAATCGTAAAAGCTTGAATGCCAATTAAATATATATGAAAAAGTCACTGAATGATGACGATTATGCAGCTGATGATGTTGGGTTGCGGCACGCAAAGCCTACAAAAGCCGGGCAGGGTCAAAGGTCAAGCGTCAAGCCGGCGCACATCGCACATCGCACATGTCATCATATCACATGTTCTCTCCTCCACCAGTTTACAGTGCGCGCGACAAATTTACGAGCGGCCAGCGATGAGCAATGCCACGCAGATAAGCAAAACGTCAACGTCGAAAGTAAATGTCGCTGTCAATGCTACATCTGTGTATCGTAGTCGCATCTTTCAGATACAGATACACACATAGCTTCAGATGATTATCATCAGAGAGAGAGAGAGAGAGAAGGCAAAAAGCTGCAATTTTCGAATTAAGACAATTGAGCTGTGAATTATAGAAGACACGAAAAGAATCTGTGGACAAATCAATGCTAGAATTGCAAATGTGCCAAAAATGTATAATTTTTGCCATAGGACGCTAAAAAAATGTATAGATAAAAACATTTAGAAACAGAAACCTAAACAGATGTCATCAAATATTTACATGCGACTGAAGCCAGTGTGAAATAAAACACATTAAACTGAAGCAAAGTTGTTGATAAGTGCGACTAGAAGTTACTCTTTAGGGAAAGAGATTGAGTGAAGGAAGTGTATTTAAGCTTAAGATACTTTATCTAAACTAAACATTGCAATTTAGAATACACCTTGCCTTAGCCTTGTGCCAGCTCAGGGTCTTTAGGCGATTAGATGCATACAGTACAGACAGACAGACAGATAGACTTGTGTCTCAGACTTTTGTGTTGTTGTTGTTTGTGTTTGTGTTTGCGGCATATCAGTGGCAATTTTCCAATTGACGCCTATTACGGTTAATCGGTAGCCAGGCAGGCAGTGACCCAAGTCCAGACGAACCTAAACTAATAATGTGCACAGTTTAATGGCTAAGCCGCATCAAATCGCCTCAGCCAATCCCAGACCCAACCCAGGCCACAATCCCAGAGCTCACCCAAAGCTCTATGTGTATGCGTGTTGTGGATACCACTACAAAACCACTATAGAAGACCACACGACAGCGTTGTTGTCTCGCATCTACAAAATGTATGTGTGTGTGAGGAGAGAGGGGTACAGCTTGTAGTTGTGGATAGATGTGCGTGTCGTTGTTATTTTAAATACCCTGTAACCACAATACATTCACAAAAAAGGTTGTTCAAACTAAAAAGAAACTACTCGCTAAGCATACATTAAGTATACGCTATAAACGAATCAACTAAACATTTTTTATTTTACGATCGTTTACAGATTATCTTCAAGTCAAGCACACAAGCTCTTTCTCCACTTGTTGTTATTATTATACTTAGTTGTTGTTGTTGTTGTTGTTGCTACTGCTTAGCGTGTTAACTAGCATTGTCGCAGTCGCTATCGCTGCTGGCGTCGCTGTTGCCGTTGCCGTCGCAGCTGGCGTCGTCGTCTTTAACGCACGTCGGCGTCGCTTTAAGTTAAACATTTGCGCTAGCTTTAGTCTCGCCGCGTAGGTCAAAGCAAGTGGATTAAAAACTACAAAGAAAAAACATTAAAAGTGCAAAGACTTAGAAAAGAGAGAGGGCGAAAATAAAGAGAGAAAGAGATAGAAAATTGAAAAGTGTTTCACTTTTTCTGTCTGTCTTGTTATCCTGGGCCCAAGCAATTAGCACTAAAAGGTTCAATGCCGCCTCAAAGGATTCAATGAGGCATCCACTTGTGTTGCGTTTCGTTTCGTTCATTGCGCATACGTCACGTTGGCCACAGTCGCCACAGGCTGCCCAACAGAGCTGATTCGTTTAATCAAGCGACGCTGCGGCTTTACAACGGTATAAGGACCCGTGTCCTGTCAAACAGAGAACGAAAGAGAGAAAACATTGGCCAATGTTCAGTTGTGTCTGATTTTCACGCAAATGTAATCCTCGACTTTAACGCGTTCTCTCTTTCTCTACTCTTTTGTCTTGCTGTCCGTATTCGTTTCTGCGTTTCTGAGTTTCTGCGTTTGTGTTTCGTGACTTGAGTAAAGGCAAAAGTTGATTCATCAGCCGCAGGATACACCCACACACATTGCCTCCACTCACTTATTGTGCGCGCTGCTATTTTCGTATGCGTCAGCAGAAAATAAAATAGTGAAATATAAATATAAAACGCAATACTACAGCTGCAACGGCATATCCTTGGAATATCCTCGCTGTATATATGTATATATTGTATAAACACACGCAAAAGCTTGTGCACACTTTGACCTCATTTTTGGGGCAAACGTTTTGCCAACCCGCCCGCCCCCCTCTCTTCGCGTTGAGTGTGTATCGTTCGTGTGTGTGTTTCCTTTCCCTTTTTGTCAGTTTGTGTGTGTTATAATAATATAAGCGTGTTAGTGTGTTAAACACACACACATACATGTATTATCAGTGAGGTGCAGGAAGTGACTTAAATCAATAAGCTGGCAATATCATCAGTTTAAACAGTTAACAGCAACAACGGCTTGAAAAGTAGAGAAAGCGAATCTCTATTGAAATTATTATTATTGTATATTTTTTTTTAATGTGTCACTTGCATATGGTGCATGAATTGGAGGAGTAATTAAGCCATTTGCACAGTCACTTAATCAGTTAATAATAATAATAATGCCCAATGCTCAACTTTATACAAAAATCAATTGAATTAAATATTTACGTGCGGCAGTTGTTAAAAATGTCATAAAATAAATATGAAGCAAAAATAAATAACGAGTAAAAAATATTAAATCGCCATTTTGCCAGCATTTTCTGATGTGCAAATGTGAAATATATAAAAATAAATATTTATTTAAATGCTAATTTTCAGCTATTAAAAATAAATTGTATCCTGCCATTATTATTATTATTATTGTATAATATTATTACAGCTGGCAAAGGAAAAAGCAAAATCAAATAAAAATGTAAATAATGCCAATTAATGGATTTCATATATTACAAAAGTGCATAAATTTAAAGTCAAACGATATTTGATTTTAATTGAATAAAGTTAAGTAAACAAATATAAAGAAAATCTGTGTGCAAATAAGTGTCAAATAAATGCAAAAAGAAAGAGTTAAGATAAAGCAGCAAGCAATTACGTAATTGCATCTTATCTCCCTTCATCTCTCTGCGTATGTGTGTGTGCAAACATGTTCTCAAGTGCGTAAATTGTTATTACAAGTGCAATATATAGACATTAAGATAGAAGAAGAAGCCGCACTGTCAATGGCCAAGTTATGACATGACACACACTGGGTAAGAAAGATGTAATTAATTTATGCTTATATACTGCCATATTTATAATAGCCATAATAAAGTCAGCTATGAAACGAGAGCGAGAGGGGGGAGTAAGAGCTTTATTAAAATGCCTCGCACGCCAGCGACAGCAGGCATTAAAAAGTGTTCAGCTGAATTTGCATAATTCGTTTGTTGTTGTTGTTGTTGGCCAACTTTACATCTTCATCTCTCTCTCTCACTCTATCTATTTCTCTTTAGGCCGTTGCACTCAACGTCAGTTAAGCTGTCAGCGGCAAAATGGGCAAACAAACAACTTCATTACAAAGTATGGCCATACTATATAGTACACAGAAAGCAAGCAAATTAAACAATAATTATTTATACTACACACACACACACACACTTGCTGTTATGACATGTGTGTGTTTCTGGGGCAAGCGAGATGGAAACAACATAGACAACAATCGCACAAAGTCGAGAGCTCAGCGAGCCGTGTAAATTTCATTTAATATTCTAAACACTATACATGTATTTGTATGTGTGTGTGTGTGTGTGTTGTGAGTCAAAGTTGCATCAAGTTTTGGCGAATTTCAAGCACTTATTGTTTAATTTAATGGAATAGTTTGCGACGTCGACGGTTAATGCCATTAAATTATTGTTAAAGTGCTGGCAAAATTATTATTAAATTAATGCCATGCACACAAATGTTGATACAGTGCAGCTTAACTAATGTGAAAATACACAAGATTTAACAGATGATAATGCAGTTAATGCTTAAGACACTTATTGAGTAATGAATATTTGAAAAGCAAAGAATAAATCTTAAGAAAATGTTGATAAAGTAGTCGTTGAACATCAGCTTTTGGACATAAATTGAGCTAAGCAGCAGCAATAAAATATGTTTTACTGCAAAACGCAACGCATAAGATATATGGCACCATACATAAACCATCTTAAGCAATTCACACTATATCCATGTATATGTAGTTGAAAAGAGGGAGATAGAACGAAGAGTTATGTGCGTCTCTCTCTTGCTTAGCAGCTTCTTTGTTATACAACGCAGTCTCCTCTCTCTCTCTATCTCTTTATATGAACGTTTCATTCATGCATCGTGACTTCTATTGTACCACACACACATGTATAGAGGTGCATGTGTGTGTGTGTGACTTCACGCTGTGGCTGATGCCATTTGCTAACAACAACGAGAACGAGCGGCAGCAGCAGCAACTGGCGCCGCTTTCGACGTCACTTAATATACAAATTTCAGTAAATATTTACATACACATGCAAACACCCCACCCCTCCCTCACACACGAACACACACACACATACAGAGGCGTTGCATGTTTCCGTTGCTGCATATTCCCTTAGAGCTGTCATCTCAGTGCCGCCTCCACCTCCACCTCGTCTACCTCCTCCTCCGTCTTTGCTCTTGCCTTGCACAACAATTCGTTCAATTTCAAGCAATCAAGTTATTTTAATTCATTACGCTTACGCGGGCAACACTTTGGAGACATGCAACAGCAACAACAACAATGCAACCGGGGCCACGCCCCCCACTTTCTGAGGCGACGAGGCATGTTTGCATTTTGTCTTGCGTTTCTCTCTCACACACTCGCACACACACACACATATCAAAATGTCAGACATCTGTCATTTAATTTAATTTGACTTCACTTGCTTTCATTTGTTCGCCTTCGCCTTTGCCTTTGCATACGCTTTCGCTTCTTCGCATCATCTTCTTCTTCTTTACACTTCACACTTTGCCTTTTTGGTCCCCTTGGTGCAAGTTTTGCGCGCTTTTTATTCCACAACAACGAAGGCGTCGACGCTTGCCTTAAAACGTGCAATTTTCTGTGTGGCAACGAGGAGGTGGTGGCAGGGACAGCGAGCTGTTTCTCTCCTGTTATAGCTGTTATTACTGCGCTCTTTTCCTTCACACACGCACACGTACACACACACACGTGCATAATTTAAAACGTTATACGTTGTCGTTGGCAAATGGTGGGTAAAAAAAAGAGATGGAAGCATAACTTTGCAATACCACGAACTCTGCATACACTTAACCAATAAATTGTTGTTTAACGTAACACGTATACGCACAGGCACACGCACACATATATGCATATCATGTATGGCTGTTAGCTGCATTTGAGATACTTTGTCAAGTGTTTGCTTTCGCTGTTGCGAGAATTATATAGAATCCATTTAATTTGAGTTCGCGGAAAGACACATAAAAGATATGAGCTTGTTTCATTTTCATTTTAAAAGTTTATTAAACGTTCTTAGAAAATATATAAAAGTTAAGACTACAACTAATTAATACATTTGCATTGCAAAGATTGTCAGAAAACCAATAGGTTTCGTTCTTAAAGCTTAATGTAACCATAAACTGTAGAAATTGCATTTCAAACATGTCTTTACGATAAGAATTATCATCTCCTTGTTGCTATTGTAGTCGCTTTAGTTTGCGGGATTGCTTGGCCAATACTTTGAGCTGTCGGGAACGATGTTTGAGTTTCTTCTCGAGCAGCCGCTTGAACTGTTGTTCACGCACCATGATCTGCAGATCCTCATAGCTGCAGGTGGCCATGCGCTGCTTCACTTTGGCTATCAGTTGACTGGTCAATTGAAGCTTCGTCTGGGATACCTTGGCGAAGTGTGTGCGGCGACGTTGAAGTTCCGAGCGATGCAAGAACAAAGCGTAGGCGGTCTGTGCGTGCTGCTGCTGCTGAAGATGATGATGTTGCTGCCATGACGATTGTTTACTGACTGTGTGACGATCCTCGGGGACACTTCTCTTTTATATCCTGCCACAGCTGACCTGTCTCTGTTACTGCTTGCCTGCCTGCCTGCACCTTACCTTATCTGTCCGTTTTTTGGTGGCCTGAATCCACACACACATGATTTTTCATGCTCAACTCTTTGGGGTGCCGTTTATACCTGTCTGTTATCTTTGCCACTGCGCAGGTAGCAGCTGTTATCTTAAGCCTGACGTTTTGGGCGCGACGTGTTGTGGCATTAATGCACTTTAGGCAAATCCCGCGCATATGCATGACACTTCCTTCCTTTCACCTCTGAGGCAAACCCCAAAAGTTAGGTAAACTTTCGCGCTTGGCTGGCTATTTGGAGGAAAACGAAAAAAACAAAACCTCTCTCTCGCTCGCTCAGCAACGCCATCAACGGGCAAACTTTTTATGGCAGCAAATGCAATGGAAATTTTTCGAAGCGTACGCACGTCCTGGCCTCCTCGGCGCAGGCATGCATCAATAACTTGGCCAACAACGCATCCTTGACATGGCCATACCAAACTTGACGAGTAATGCTCTATCTCTCGCTCTCTCTCTTCCTCTCGCTGTGTCTGTTGCTGAGGTTTATTAATTTGCATGAACTTTGGCAATGCTCATTTTTCATGCTGCTGGACAACTGCCAGGGAATGGCAGGGGCTTATGGTCGGACTGGGCTAAAGCCGCAATTAAAAATTGCTTATGAAACGGAAATGGCTACTGAAAAGGGGTGAATGGGAAGTCAGACTACACAGCAAGAAAATTCGACAAGAATGGAATTAATAAAAGACCAATATCTAAGGCAATTTTTAACAGTGTAACACACAAAACGACCCATTTTGATCGTTATGCAAATCTCACAAAAGTTTTGTCGACACAAGACAGAGAGAAAACTTAATTTCCCTTTTTATTCCCATTTTCCTCTTTGACGTTTTGGGCATCAAGTAGCAGGGGGCGTGCCCCACAACGCCCACAACTCTATACTTCAGCACTCACATAGACACCTTAGTTATCATCTTCAAGACGGTAACGCCCATCTGGGCATTTAGTGTAAACTCTTGCGCATCATTATTTTTAGATTTTTGACAGTTTCTTTTTGTTGTTGCAAAGACGACGATAAGCTACTTGTAAATCAACTCAAGCTCAAGCTCAAACTCACGCATCTTAACAGCAACTTTGCAGTATGTGTGTGTGTGTGTGTGTGCTGTCACATTTCCGGCGGAAGTGTAAGCACAAAAGTTCGTTTTCGTTAAATGCCAGCAAGAAATGCAACGTCGCTTCATTTTCCCAGCCAGACATTGACTGATGATGATGAGCATGATGATGTAAATGGGATTTATAGTGCGCCATGACAATAGTAAACTGCTTCCAACACACACACACACACACTCAAGTCATTGCGGGTAACAAGTAGCTGAAATCATAAGCTGTGATAGCTTCTTTGTGCGACTGCTGTGACGAGAGAGTAAATTGCCTCAGTGAATTTATAGTACAATTACCCAAAATCTAATGAGCACCAGGCATTCCCCAAAGCCCAAAGCCAAGGCACATTACAGTCTATAGAAAGTCGCGCTGACAGCTAACATTTTTTATGTTGCATACTTTATTGGGCAGCTGACAAACTCAAGAAGAGATTAAAGACGACAAGCATGTACTACATATATTAATTACAACTTGCATTAATCAAATCTATTCAAATATATGGAAAACATTAGTATTATTCCCAATGTGAAAAACTTTCCAATTTCAAACCGAAATTAGTTATGCATTTTTAGTATCGTATAGAATAATACAAAACTTTAAGTGGAAAACGTGATTTGCAGTTGAAAGTTCGCATGAAACTTGGCAAATGCCATAAATTTATTAAAACTTAAATCAAATTCAACTCACACAATTTTCTGATGCATATTTTTTAATCTACTTGCAGACTCGAGCAAAACACTAGCAAACAATGCAGAATAGTCTCCGAATGCCACAAAAGCTGCCTTTGTTGATGTCGCAGCTGCTGTTGCTGTGGTTGTTGCCACTTTTCCTCTTTTGCCCCGTTGCAAGTCTGAGCCTGTCGAATGGCACACTTGTTGTGGGTTTGGGTGATGGCAACATTGCTGGCATTGTCAATCAGCCAGCGCTGGGCGTAGGCTTAGGTTCTGGCTCAAATAACAACAGCAGCAGCAGCGGCGGTGGTGTTGGTGGCATGGGTGGTGGTGGTGGTGCAAACAGTGGTGTCAATCTGCCCAGTGGCAGCAGCGGTGGCACGCAATCGAACAGCGACACAAGTGGTGGCAACAATCTAGGCAGCAACGTTAACATCAATGCGGGTGGCGGCATCGGCAGCAGTGGCAACAACTCGGCAATGATGCAAGCGCCCAAGGAGAAGCTATACGAACGTTGCACGGGTCCAGGGGATCCTGGTCCTTGCAAGCAATACATCTACAAGTGGCGCTACGAGCCAACCACCAGCGAATGCACCACATTCATTTGGGGCGGCTGCGATGGCAATCCACAAAATCGCTTCAGCACCGAGGCCGAATGCCTCTTCCATTGCATTGGCGGACCACGTAAGCAAATCTCTCTCTCCCTTTCCAATTTATGAACTACCTTTCATTTCATTTTCTGCCTTTGCGTGCAGACACACTGCCACCATTTTTGCAGTCGACCACCCGCGAGCCGAGCACCACAGAATCATCGTTGGCCAGCTACACGCAGAGTCCAGCTCAGTCACCACTGGGCTATAGCGTGGGTGGTGGTGGTGGCGGCATGGGCGGCAGTGGAGGTGGTGGTACTGCTGGTACTGGTGGTGGCACCACACCGGTGCCCATTGAGCAACGCGGACCCGAGTTGACGTTTGCGGAAACGGGTCAGGACAAGACCTTCGTGTTCGCCAAAAACAACACGTTCATCCAAATGGACGGCGACATCATACAGACATTTCAATTAAGGTGAGTGGGTGAATGGGTGAGTGGACGTTCCAAACAACAACAACAACAACAGCCCAGGCGTCCAGTCTCGTGTCCAGTGAATATTGGTGTCGGCATTCGCTCGGCACACTTACCTCAATTTCCATTGTGCAGCATTGAAGTCTGTTTTGCATTTTTCATGTTTCTCCCGTTGAGGGAAAGCTTGTCGCGAATCGAGCGTCATTTACCAGATTGTTGCCCGTTTTAATACCCAAAAAGCCAAACAGCTTTGCATAAAGTTCAACTGTTCGTAAAGTTTTCTATCAAGACGAACATCGATCATATGAAAACCTTGTAGATTGATGCGATAAGTAAACATTTCATCTGTTGGCCAGTTTGAGGACATTTGGCATTTGCATATCAAATTAAGATAAAAAATATTATTTAAACAAACTCACGTACACAAATTTGTGCTAGCAGGGAGAAAAAGCTCAAATAAAATTTGGACACAACTTTGTTTTTAGCACACAGAGAAAAGTTGTTGTTATCATTGTTGTCTGCTTGGCAATTTGGGCTTTAGTTTTAATTGTAACTCATGTTGTCGTCGTCGTTGTTGGCTGACAGGAGTAAGAGCATACAAATAAATTTGGAAGTCTCTCTGTTTACAACTGTCTCTATCTTTGCCTCTCTCTCTCTCTCTCTCTCTGCAGACTTTGTCGTGAGATTTCATTTCAATTTCGCACACGACTACCGCATGGCCTGCTCGTCTATCACAACGTTAAGAATCCGGATCGCATTAATTTGGACCCCTATGCACTCTATGTGATTGTGGAAAAGGGTCAGCTAAAGGTTGTACATGTCTTTGGCAAGCATTCAACGAGTGTCACTGTGGGCGAAAGTTTAAATCGAGATGAATGGCACAGTGTTATGGTGAGTACGAAACTAGTTTAAAGTCCTATATAGTATGTATATCCTTCTCCAACTGCCTTGTTTCATCTGCATGCTGCCAGGAGCCTTTGACTCCAGCAGTAGCAGCAGCAGCTGCTTAGAATCGAGAATTGCCTGGCTTTCAAGTTTGTTCTTTTTTTTGCTCTGTGCACTTTTGGCCTGCATTTGAGATTCGCATGTGGAAAGCATTGTTGCTGTAATTGCTCCAGTTTGTTGCCCTAACTGCGGGCATATCAATTCATTAACCCAATGCCAAAGTATGAAAGCTCTAGGGTATATTGGCTAGTCGCATATATTCGAACTAACTAACCAATTGACCACATTAGCCTTCACATACATATTCAGCAAGCAATTAGCAAGATTGCAATGCGTATACGTGTTTTCTGTTGTTGCTGTTGTTGGTGTTGTTGGTGTAAAACGCTTTATCAAAGTTTTATAACAAAGCCAGTTAGGTTGATTTATGAATGCTGAAACTTTGTTAAGCTCACCTTCCGAACGGATGTGAAGGTTTTCTATTCAAGTCCACTCTCTCTGTACTACGCATGAGGATATGTATTAAGGACCTCCCATCGAGTTGCACACAGCATCATCATCAATAACCCAGCATCATCAGCAATATGAGCATTCAGATCGTGTTGCGTGTTTTTTCATATTTAAAAACAAAACAACAAAAAAAAAACCCAAACATATCCAACTACTAATCACACCCAATGCAGATGTCATGGCAAAAACTAACAGAGGCGAAAGCTCTCATAAATAACACGCAAATTCCTAATGAATTTCAGCTGATCCCTGCAATGTGGCGCGGCAGCAGTTGCAATTCATTTTCGTAGATTTTTCATGCGCAACAAACAACAACAACAACAACAGCAACAACAACGACAACAAGAACAATTTATCGCACAGCGCTTGCAACTTCAACTCTGGGCCAAAACGCATAAATTCATAAATTTTTATCATTTGTCTGTGTATGTGTATGTGTGTGTGGGCGCGACTACCACGCCTTCCAGCTAGCTGGTTTATTGGTTTTATGCTCCATATCATTTCACATCCAACTCTTACTCTTTCTCTCTTTTTCTCTTTCTCCTTCACTATTACTATCTCTGTCTGTCTGGTTTGGTTTGGTGGCACAGGTGCGCATCGATGTCCATGGGGCAAGATTAATTGCACGCGTCGACAATAGTCAGGAGGAGGTCTATCTAAAAGGTCTGAATCACGAGTACAACTACGGCGTCTCCACGAATCTGCCATCGGTGGTCCTGGTCGGAGGTGAGTGCTAAATCAATTCTCTTTTTCCTATCTCCCGCTCGTTCTGTGTGTGTGTGTGTGGGTTCTTCAAAATCTAGCTGGCGCTATTAAAGCCGGCGCCGGATTCTATGCAACATGCAACAACAATTGGAACACACACACGCACACACACACCAAGCAAACAATAAACTGGAACACAAAAAAAACAGACGAGATGATGTTGAAATGTGTTTGATACGACAAAATCTGAAAATGAAAATTGAAAATCGAATTTGCTCATTTGCCATTGAATTTTGCAGGTATTCCATGCATCTGTATATATGTGTGCGCGTGTGTGTGTGTGACTTTGCAAGTTGAAAATTTAATTATTAAATCTCGCACACACTAAAAAAAAGCCAGCATGACGAAATATGAAAGGCTGCCATGAAATGGTTTCAGTGATTGCAATCCGTATGCAAAAAAGGCAAAAGTCGGAAAAAAAAATAACCCAAAATTTTATTTAGCAATGGATTTTGCAGCATCACAATTTGTGCCTATAAACTGTTGAACAGGCTTGCATTTAATCTTCTAAACTATTAATCAGTTTTAAGGCCTTGATATGCATAAAAAGAGATCATAACATACTAAAGCGCCTTGGATTAAATAGTTCAAGTCGAAAGGGTTAAAGAAAAGCCTGCAACTTTTTTAATTAAACAATATTTAAAGCCTCGGCCATCAAAAACTTTTTTTGAAGCTGTAAACAAAATGTTTTCACTCTCTCTTTCCCTGTCTCTCGCAACTTAAATCCGCTTGCCAAATATTACGCTTCATGTTAATTAATCTTGTTTGTGTTTGTTGTTTGTGTGTGTTGTCTGTTGTTGTTGACCAACTATTTAGCCTAAAACTCTAAGCCTAAACTGAACCTAAAACCAATTCTCATTTAAATTTCAATTACTATTTAAAAGGTCTATCGTCCGAGGAGAAGCTGCATGGCGTCAAATATATCACGGAATCGTTTGTTGGCTGCATCAGGAATGTGGTGCTCAGTTCGGGCAAGGCAGCATCGGATCTGTTGCCAATCGCACCACTGGTGGCCACCAAGCATGAAAATGTCAATGAGGGCTGCTCCGATATGTGTGATTCCCGGCACAATCTGTGCTTTGTCGGCTCCCGTTGTATCAACCATTTTGCTGGCATCTCCTGCGACTGCTTTGGCACACACTATGAGGGCGAGCACTGTGACATCTACAGTGAGTATAAGTGTATGACTATGTGTGTGTGTGTGTACGGCCAGACATTGTTGGACTGAGAGTTGAGGCCGGCGCCATTTTGTTTTAATTATAAACTATGTTTGTTTGCTTGCGGTTAACCGCCTGTTCCTGCCCCTCTGTCCCCTGCTCAGGCTTTCCGCAAGCCCTGCAGGCAGACCATACCATACCGTACTGACCGGCAACCGCCTGCAGTTTTAAACACGCTAATGACCTGACCATAAATTATGCAAAATAGTGTTTGACTTTTTGACTGCCAGGCAAAATGTGTGCAAAATTAGTTTGTTGAGCTCTAAATATATATACTAACTGGCCTTTTATACCACACAAACACACACACACATCCTCTAAACTCTACTAAATACAAAGTCTCCTCATTCCCCCTGCCGTTGCTGGCTGTCATTCGCCAGTTTGGCAGGCATTTAGTTAATGACATAAAGCCAATTCCATGCCGCCATAATTCCAATTAAGTCACGCGAGCCCATTAAAAATGCCAGAGAGCCATTAAAAATTGAGCAGCTCGTTTACGTTTTTTTCGGTGTTTTTCGTTTGTTTTTTTGGAGAGTCATTCAATGAGTTTAGCGTACAAAATGGCGACTTAGCATGGTACTCTACTAAATGAGAGGGATTTAAGATTACTTTTGGATACTCTATAGAAAAGATGGAATGGTGGTTTAACATGATCATTTTAACAAGTTTGGAAGTTTTCATCTTTTGTATAAATAAGTATTCTCCATAAAAAGAAAGTGTATTACACACAGGTACTTTGTCTTAGTTGGTGTTTAAGCTACAAATTTTGCATGCAAATATTGTACAACAATGCGACAAACGTGTGGAACGACGACAACAATAACAACAATATATGTATGTACTAATGAAAGCGCGATGCTGAAATTGAGGCAATGGACAGCTGCAAATTGCACAATTTGCTGGCAGGGCAAACGGTTGTTGGCAGCCATTTTGGGAAATACTTGCTTGCTCTTTCTCTCGCTCTAAATGGTGTCTGTCAAGGACAAATGGCGTCGTGACGTGTGCGAGTGTGTTTCGAGCAGTTTTTACAGTTACGCTGCCACTGATCACAATTACACGCAGACGAAAGAGACGAGAGAGCAAGAGAGAAAGAACGAAAAGGTACTACATATTTCGCAAGCTGAAAGCAAATTGCACAGATGTAGTCGAGTAGGAGCATCGCCCTGCGAAGGACCGGTTGTCGTTAGTTGCATGTTGCAGTTGTCGACATTTCGGTGCAACGGAAACAGTGTCGGGCCATTAAAAAGAAAGCGCAGTAGGGAAGTTGGGAGCGTATAGGTAGGAGAGAACATGAATGTGCGACATAATCAAACGCAGACGCAGACTGTAATGCAATAACTAAAATGACAACCGACAGTCCTATCTGTCTGTCTGTGCCACAGCAACTGCAACTGCAACAACAATGGCAGGCGAGACAATCTCTGTCTGCCGCTCATGGTGTCAACGGAATGCGAACAGCGTGAAAATCATTAGCCCAGCCATGAAATGCTCTTCGAAAGAGACTGCCAGATTTTTTGGCATAGTCCGGCATTAAAAGCCAGAGAATGGAATTCCAACTCCCTCAACAGCAGCATCATCAGCGTGTGGTGTGCTGTCAAACGTGGTTTGCCCAACGCTCAGTTCAACTTCAACTTTGGTTCAGCTGTCAGCTGTCGGCTGGCAGTCAAGGGAACGGAGCAGAGACAGAGCAAGAAAACTCTTTTTAAAGCTTCACCCTTGAATTTTATCAAAAATGCTCTGAGCAAATTGTCAGCTCATGTTTAAATTGACTGCAAACTATATATATGTTTATTTGTTTTACAATTACTTTTATTGTTGATTTTTAATTTTCTAAACCTATAAACGATGACTAGTGCAAATTTTCGCGGATCAATTTATTCAGAGAGAAGCATTAAAAGGTTATCATACAAGTTGGCCAATGAGTTGATGCAACATGACAGCCAGGTGCGCAGCAGCCTTCCCGAGGGTCGAGTGCCCAACGCCAAAGAATTCAAGCAACTAGTTCATTCTGTTCACGGTGTTGATAGCCGTGCTTCGGATCAAGTTAATACTGTGCATGTTTACAAGAGCTTACGTGATATTTATCAGAGACGAATAGATCAAAAGAACTTACAAAGAATGAAGTCGTCATTGAGTACGCGGCTTTCGCATTCAAATCGCACATCGAATCTGGACTTTAAGACCAGACCTCGCGATGTTGACCATAAGCAAGGCATACTACGGGAAAATCTAAGTTTGCTGCGTCGCATCAATGAGATTCAACAAGTGCACGGCAAGGTGGACAGTTTCAATCGCAGCTTTAAGCCACCTCCGCCGAATATCAAAAGGATCAAAGAGGCTGCAGCAACGCTGAGTCGTCAAAATATTCAACTGGGCTGTCGCCTGTTGAAGGTCAAGTCCAAAGTGGATTGTCACAATGCCGCGTGTCCGCCACCCGTTAAGGTGCCTAGTGTTGGCGCTGATCTAGTGCGTAAATATAGCTCGTTTATGCCGCTGGTGACACCTCCGAAACATGCACCCAGTCCTAGGGCACTGCTGCGTCCAATTGTATACTTCGATCTGGCTGTGCGTGGAGAACCACCGTTTGGTCGCATCTCCATCCAACTGTATACCGAAGTGAGTCCCGAGGTTGTGCTCGAATTTGTGCGCCTGGCAAACAGCAATGATGTCAAGGCGCACAGATTCACGCACATCTTTCCGGATCTGTGGATGGAGGGTGAATTGTTGCCGAAATCGCGCAATGCCCTTGACAATCATTACAGTGATGATGAATCTCCGCTAGATGCGAGTCAGTCGAAGGGTTTGCTCTCATATTCCTGGAGCTATCGCAAACATTTCCCACAGGGCATCCTGCTTTATTCCATTAGCTTCAAGACACTGTCGGTTGTGCCGCTGCAACGTGTCATTTTCGGGCGTGTTCTGTATGGTATGCGTCTGCTCGAGGTTTGTCGCGACTATGGCAATCGGAGTGGCAAGCTCAGGAGGAGCATAGATGTTATCAAGTGTGGCTTGCTTTAGCAGCAACAGCAACTCTGGTGTCGCATCCTCGGAGGCTCAAGAGTGTCCATTGAGATTGCAAAATCTGTAGCATACTTTTATGCGCCACTGCGCACACACATTTCCGCCAAATTCCCAGCATAAAAAAAATTATTAAGTATGCCTGCATTGCGTTATCGATGGGGCGTGCCCGCCGCCTACGCCTCTACACCTCTCTCACGTGTGTTTGTCTGTGTGTGTGTGTGTGCCATTGTATGTGTGTGTGCAAGAATATGTGTGTCAGATAAGCGGGCAGCACATTTTGCTGTCACTGTTTCCCCAAACGTGCAAAGCGACAAAAAACCAAGTAGAAGTTTTATAAAACAAGGAGGATTTAGACGAAAAGATACCCTGTTGCTTGTTGTGAAGCACACCAACTTAAAAGCGTCCAAAAAAATTATGAAATAAATGTTATTAGTTTGTTCTAAAGATTTTAAAAATCTCTTCATTTTGATAGAGTCTCTCATACCCCTTTAAATCCATGAATGCTTTAAGGATATCAAAAAAACGCTACACGTTTTGCACTTTCGCACTCTGTTCGGAGCGCGGAGGCGTGTGTGTGGTGGCAAGGGGTAGTAGGTGTGGTATGTGGTGCTCGCATAAACGCCTAGAGGCCACCACAGTCATGGTCCAAACAATATAATCTATTTCTGTGCCGCCTCTCAACGTTTTTTGTGTGCCAGGCAGATAATGCAGCGAGAGCTCCAGTTGTGCCTGACTGGCTAGCACGCAGAACCACCGCGCACCACTGAGCAAACGGCCAACCAAACAACAACAACAAGAACAACGAAAAAAAATTGCTACGTATATGGCTGGAAAAGTTGTTTAAATTTGCTTGGGTTTTTGCGGAAAGCTGCGAACGTGGCCAACCAGACTGCAAATATGCCAACAGCTGAATTAAGTGACAAAGTGGTAAAGTTTAAAAGGGGTTTTATTCGCTCCAAAACAATTTAGCGTGCACATATGTTTTGAGCGTTGGTCAGCGTAGGGCATTTTAATAGTCAAAACTTATTGAAGTTTTTATTGAATATCTCTCTCTTCCCCTTTAGCTGCCACAATTATCACATTGCGCGGAGCTAGTTATGTGTCGTATCGCATCTACGATTGGAAGGATCGTGTGCATTCTTCAACCATACGCATCAGTTTGATGTTCCGCACCAATTTTGATGACTCCGCATTGTTCTATGCCAGCGGAGAGTCCTTGAAGCATCAGTACATTGCGGCTGCCATTAGAAATCAATCAGTCTATGTGGAAATGGACTTTGGCGACAATGTCATGTCCGCAACACTCACTGATGACCTCACACGTGGCTATTGGCACAATCTAACCATATTGCATGAACAACGCACTGTGAGAATCATACTCGATCATCAGCAAAAGATCTTAGAGCTGCCTGCTGCAGTTAGTGGCAATCTGTTATTTGATCCGGAGATCTACTTTGGCGGTGGCCCCGAGCTCAACAAGAAGAAGGGCCTCGTTTCACACAACAATTTTGTGGGCAGCCTCAAGTATGTTTACTACAATGACATCTCCATCCTATATGAGCTGCAGCGTGGCAATCCAAAGGTGCACTATCATGGTGAGTTTACGAGAAACAAGTGCGCAATTTAATAAAACTTTTTGCTGAATTGTGATTTTTCAACAATAAAATACCCTTGCTAAACTTTGTTTGCGTTTTGGAAGGGTATACTATATTCGGCTAACATTCCCATCACTCTTTTTCGTTGCAGGTGTCCTGGAAGCGGAGTTCTTTGAGAATGAAGTGAATGTCATACCCATCACCTATCCCTTTGCGACATCACACATTTGGTGGCCCATAAATCACGCACAAGAATTTAATATTAAATTCGATTTCCGCAGCAGCCGACCCGGTGCAGTGTTGGCCTACAGTGACGTCACGACCACAGCCGGAAACGGCTTCTGGGAGGTAAGTGTGCGTTGAAGCATTCAAGCATATACTCGCCAGCTTAAACACACACACACACACACACAAAAGAGTTATGTGTACTCTATATGTGTGTGTGTTGTTTGTGAGACTGGACGCAGCGGGGCACGAAGTGGTACGTTGACGTCGACAGCGACAGCAATGTGCAGCGTGTGCTTAAGACGACTTAGCAAACGATGTTTTGGGGTCAAGCGGAATGCAAATCAAATGTACATATAAAGGTGTGTGTGTGTGTGGCATGGGGAATGCTGTTGTGAGAGAGTGTGTGAGGGAGCGTGTGAACGAGCTAAGCAAGCGAAAACGCTGCAGGGACATTCCACAATATGGTTTCCCTTGAGAAAAATACAAACCATACAAATATCTAAGAAAAAAAAAGAGATAAACAATCTTTAAAACTTACCAACACTTTAACATCCAAAATCAGGCACAAATCCATTATAATCTAAAAAGAAATAAACGTTCAAATCTTTCTTACTTAAACATGCTTCCCATCATTTTACAGCTTAAATTGTTTCCCAGAATGCATAGATAAGTAACTTTTACTCTTAAGCCCTTCTTATCTCTTCCCTTTTTCTATCTTTGTTATTTTTGTTATCTGTTGCAGTTTCCTGCATAGATTTATGACACTGGTGCAACAATTTAGAGACAAAAGTATGATGCATTTATTATGATTGCGCAATTTAAATTGCGCAAAGGCCAATGAATATATACATATGGATGTATGTGAGCGTTGTTACTGGCCACAAAAACGGCCCTCAACAGCTTAATGCCACTCAACGGGAGACCCCCTATTTGACCCTGCTTGACAGGACACAACAGGATGGCAATAGCATCAGCTCAGAGCTACTTGTCACACACACACACACACATATACACTGACACTTGATTATACAACTTATGCATGTGTGTGTGTCTGTGTGTATGTGCTTGTGTGTTTGTATAAATTTCAGTGGCATTTATCTATATTTAAACAAACAAACATCCTGGCCTCGAACGTTTATTTGGTTACTTGACATTTTGTAAAATTCACTAAGGGCACACAGACACACAAACACAAATACATATACATGTGTGTTGTTGCATGCAATGTGTGCAATATTTATTTGCATTTTATTGTTGACTTTCTTGCATTTGATTGCAAAGCTGCCTTCAGCATGCCCTTGTTCCTCTCTCCCTACACCTATGCAAAAATAAACTCAAATGTCAATAGAATAGACAGAGAGAGGGAGAGAAGGAAAGGAAGATAGAGAGTTGAAGGGTAAAACAAATTGTTGGCCATCTCGTAAAATGTTGTAATAGCAATGAATATTTATGCTCCAAGAGCCGTTTAATTTACCATTTGGCTTTTTGGCTTATTGAAATTGCTGGGCGATTTATAGTTTGGCCCAACACAAAATTAATACGAAATTGATTGCCACGCATAAGCAGATGCACTATGTACATACGTGCTTACGTACGTGCAACATGCCACACGAAAATACAAATGTTAATCATATGCTATAACATTTCGTCAGAAATGGCAATTTGACAAATGTTGTGATAAGCACATAAAAATAATGCTCAAATACTCATTTGCCCCATTTAAATCCTGCACATTTATTTCCCTACGCCTCCCCAACACTCACTCTTCTTGCATATTTAAGGAACGCATCAGTTATCTGACTATCTGCATTGGCGCTGTGCACTTTAATTGATTATTTATTTATTTACTGTTTGTCGATCTGGCCACAAAATTACCACCTGCGATTTGCGAAGCGTTTAGCAAACTCATAAATATTCCCAGAGGCAACCAAAACCAAACCAAAAAATATATAAAATGTCAGCTCATATAATTGACAATGAGGGCGAACATTAAAAATAAAACATGGGAGGAAACTATTTCTCTCGGCCCGCACATAAAATTCGCGTATCACAAATCGAAAATCGAATTTATTGACAGTCGTGCGCCGAATGCGCGAAACACTCAAAAAAAAAAAAACCAAACAAACAACAAGCATTTGAAATATTGTCAGCATTTTTGTGTAAGTGTGGTGTGTGTGTATGTGTGTATTTACTGTTTGCTTTAAAATATAACACGCTGCCAAAAGTCTAATGAAATATGCAATAAAATTTTAGTGTTTGCCATTTTGGAATAAATGCGACAGGCGGACGGGATGCTGTTCGACACTGTCGCAAAAGCCCAATTTACAATGAGGCACAAACATAAAAAAAAGCACAAATAAATACGGTAAAAGCATATAGAGTATATGCACATGCATATATTGATGCTCCAACTAGTTTGAAACTGACAGCAATTTAAAGATAAATATATAAACAGAGAAATCCTTAGCGATGCTTTGACAGACTTAAGCTCTTTAAGCCTCATAAATTGTACACAATTATGCAGTTTACAGAAAGACAGAAAGAGTGATTGTGAAGTAAGCGCATCCTATTATATCGAATTGGGAATTGGGCGTGTCATAAATGCCAAACTCACACTAGCCGTCATTTCCCCCTCCCTAGGCCAACACCCTTTACAAATATTCGATTTTGTTGGCTGGCTAACAATTTAACAGGCCCGCATTTGGGGTTTTGATGCATTCGTTTTGATGCATTCAATGCATCGCGCGCTGTACGCGGCGTATGCGTAATATGATTTAAGCGTTCGCTAATGCACAAAGGCATTTCAAAATTGAAATATACGCACGAGTGTGCGTGCGCGTGTGTGTGAGTGCGTTGAAAACTTGTGCACATTGTGGATTTTGTGGGGCATTTGGCAATTTTGATTTATTTTTCCACACGCACGCAGTTTGAACTTCTAATGCTAACACAGAGTTTTGTATTTTTCCTGTCTATTTTACATGCGCTGCGCTCGCCGATTGCGATTGCGATGACAAAACTAATATTTGGTAACACGTTAATGCTGGCTCTGAATCTGGCTCTGGCTCCGGCTCTGGTTGCACGTGCAACATCCGTTGACGACAACGACGCGATAAAACCCAACCGACAACTCCAAACCCAAATCGAACTGTCGATAACACACGCACGCACGCACGCACACACACACACACATACGCACCGGAAATGTAAAACTAACGGAAATTACAAAATGGCTGGCGCCTGTTCATTCGCATGCCGCAGATACGACTAAGCTCAGACAAGCTAAGCTTTGATCTGGTAACATTTGACAATATAACCCACTCGACAACAATCAAAATCAATCGAGCAACCAGCTGGCACAGCGTCGAGCTGGACTATAAGCAGGGCGAGATCCGCTTCACAGTCGACTATAGACACACTTTAAGCCAAATGTACGGTCTAACCTTTAACATTGGCGACAAACTCATCATTGGTAGCAGCTTGAAGTCGGCGGCCATGGGCTTAGTGGGTTGCATTCGTGACATCGAGATCAATGGACATCTGATTGAGCCCAGGGATGTGGTGAAAACGGAGCGTGTTGTCGGCGAAGTGGCCCTGGACAACTGCAACTACATTGATCCCTGCAAGCGACCCAATACCTGTGAGCATGGTGGCAAGTGTTTCGTCAAGGATGATCGCGTCACCTGCGACTGCAAGCACACGGGCTACATTGGCAAGAATTGTCACTTTACCAAGTATCGCAAGACCTGCGAGGAGCTTGCTCTTACTGGGTTTTACCAAATCCGATGTCTATCTTATTGACATCGATGGCAATGGCGTCTTTCCGCCCGCTCATGTCAAATGTGACTTTCAGAGTCTTGAGAATGCAACGAAGACCATTGTGGAGCATAATCTGCCCAGTCAGGTGGATGTGCGCTCTGCCCGAGAGTCGGACTTTAGTTTCAACATCCGGTACAGAGAATTCTCACCGCACATGCTGCAAGAGCTGATCTCACATTCGCTCTACTGCACACAGTACATCAAATACGATTGCTATCGGGCACAATTGGAATTGCATTCGTCCACTTGGTTCACATCGTCGGCCAAGAATCTCACTGTCGACTTTCTCGGCAATGTCAAGAGGTAAGCGAACAACAGTCAAATGTCATTTCGATGGGCGGGCGAGAGGCATTTTGTGATTTACGTGCGGTCGTCGCGTGCCATCAAAATGAGCGCACGGTGGGACAAAGTATATCAAATACTGAATACTGTTACCTATTTAACAATGCTTTGTTGAGTTTTGACCACGGTTTGTGCATGCATCTGCTCGCCTCTTCGGTCCACCGCATGCCACACAATTAATGTTGCAGTCTATTTGCTTAACTTGTTGGTCGGGCCAACTGTGCATTGTACGACTGCATGTGTGTGTGTGTGCTTTGGTCCAGTGAATGGCATCTCTCTTGTCCTCTCCCACTTTGCGTACGTGCGGTTATCCAAGAGTATAAATCCTTCAATTCAAACTGCTGGCAGTTCTGAGTATAGTTGCATAGTTGATAGTTGAGCCTATTGCCTGACTGTTAAGCCAAGCCAAAACCTCAAACCTTCCCACCTCCGTTATTGTCTCTGGCATTTGGAAATGTAAACGAAACTTAAATTAATTGCTCGAACATGCATAACATAGGCGCCTGGGCGTACACTTAATGCTAACTGACATATTTATTCACACGGGAAGGCAGGCAGGCAGACAGCCCTTTCTCTCGCCCTCTATGGAGCTCACTTTCATAATGCTTCGATTTGCGTACATTTGTGTCAGCTGCAACAACAGCAACAGCAACTGCAAACAGGGGAGTCAAGCATCAACTAGCAAGCCACGTCTACAATGGTCATCTTTATGCCACTGCCTATTGCATCTGTGGGTGTCTCTCTCTCTCTCTCTTTCACTCTCTGTGTGTGCTTGTCAGTTGCATCATTTGTCATGCTGCTCGGCCTGCCGGGTGTTGGTCAACAATCGAGTGTCTGGCCAGCCTGCTGCTGTTGGTTGAGCTCTTCAAATTTGATTTTTCATATGTGTGCACAAAACACAAAACTGTTGCCTTCTTCATCTTAACCCCTAACTACCCATCCTCTTCGCATAAAGTTATATATGTGTACGGCATTTGTTTCTATTCATTGGAGCATAACATTTTATGACGCTGAAAACCCAAGCCAACAACTGCAAAACGATGCCGAACTAAAGTTACACTAACCAAGAAATTGTGCATTAATGAAATTCCAGTTAACATCTACTTAAAAGTTTTCGAAGAGCTTAAGTTTCACCTGCTTCTATTGAAATCTAATGCTTATAACTTCTCAAGAAGCCTCTTAACATATTTAATGGCTTCAACCTTATCAGTTTCATCTGAACAGCACACTCTTTATGCCCAATTTGGAAGTAACAAAATAAACAGGGCCTCCGGAAAAAGAGGAAAAACATAAATTTATGGCAAATACCAAAGTAAAACATATATATGAAGCAAAATATAAAATTGCAAAAGTGCAAAAAACAAGAGCAAAGCATGAACACACACACACACACACACACACACACACACAGACTCAGATATATAGATATGGGCATAAAAGGCTGAGTTGTATTTATGTCGGGCAATAAGGTTTATGACTGAGTCCCGCTCATGTGTATCCATCTCAATGTGTATGTGTGAGGGTGTGGGTGTTTGTGTTGCCGCCATATTGTCGAACAACTCTTTTTCAACTTTTGCTTGGTAATTTTTCTTATGGCTGCCTTTTTAAAATGAATGGCTTTGTGCACAAATTTAGTCTTTACGCCTAATTTCTTTGCCGCTTCCCAAAACAACAGGAAAAAATACGAAAATGAAAACGTAGCTCCGACACAAAGATGAAAGAGTGTAAAAGAGTGGCAAAAGGAGGGCATGGGTGAGGTGTTCTGAAGGACTTTGACAATACATCATGCGCAGCAAAGTAGGCAACAGCTGCTGGCAGCAATTTAAACTTGCCTTTTTTTTGTTGTTGTTGTTGTTGGCTGAAACCCGTTATTCTTGCTGTTGTATTTGTGTTCGGTTTGCGTCACTAATTTCCGCTTTCACTAAATCAATTCGAGAGTGAGCCTAAACAGCATTCGGCATCCCCTTTTTTTTGTTGTTGTTTTCTTTGGAACGAATGGCGTTCTGCTTGGCTTAGGCATATCAAAATGCGTTTTAGCACAATTCCAAACCAAAATTCGTCTATGCGTGTGCGTGTGTGTGAGTGAGTGTGTGTTTATAAAGTCCATGCCAAAGTCTGCCAAAAAAGAAACGAAGCCAAAAAAAAAACTTTGCTCTGTTCTTTCCTCTGTTTTTTTTTTTGGGGGGGCTCTACGTGTATTTTGCGGGCAGTGGCAACCCATTGAGCCATCCATCATTGGATTGTAGTTTGGTCTTTACTCATTCAAAATTTGACAGCATCGTTTGTTTGTTTGTTTGCTGTTGTTGTTGTTGCTGTGGTCTACTCTCTCTCTGGCTTTGGATTGTGTTCTGGACTCAATTCTCACTGCGCCGCTTTTCTATGCTTGCAACACTAAAACGGAAACGGATGTGGCACATGCATTGCAAAACCGCATACGCACATGAGCCAAAAACACACACACACACACACACACGGGACTTAAAGTGATGAGGAGGAGAGACAAGTTTTGTTCCTGCTTTCAGCAACACACTATAACCTTTCGTTTCTTACTCGATTTTTAAAGGCAATACCTCAAAAGTCTTGGTTTAAGCCATTTCATAGTTTTATGGTCTTAACAAAATACAACCGCATTTAAAGCTACTATCAATGCCGATATTAAATCGCTGAAAGAAATATTCCAGACCGCTCTCAAGCCCGTATTCGTTTTCCCCTTTCCACTCTGGCACCATTCATTTAAAGTGGACTCGTCAAATTGCCGGCAGCTCTGACGACAGAGTCGCCTTCAAATAGATGCAAATGTATGCGAATTGTGGCTATTTTTTTTTTTTTTTTAATACCTTTCAACTTTTTTTTTTTTTTCCCACTTTGCCATGTCGGCGTCATGGCGATCTGGTCACACAGAGGCGCTTGCCCGTGTTCCGTTAACAAGACGTGCGTGGACCCGAATCAATCATGCAACTGCGATGTGAAGGAGAACAAATGGAATTCGGACGAGGGCTACTACCAGGAACCGCACAGTTTGGGCATCACCAACATGTACTTCCTGCAGCAAAAGGACCTGGACGACGAAGCCCAGGGACGCATCACACTCGGCCCCCTGGAATGTGTGGAGACAAGTGAGCTTGAACCAAAGAGAATTCTCTAACTTTGTAACTATTTTTTTTTTGTCGGGGCATTCCATTGTTTGTAGATACACAAAAGTATGTGGTCACCTTTACCACATCGCAGTCGTATATTGAGGTGCCTGGCTGGCGTAAGGGTGACATTGCCTTCTCCTTTCGCACAACGGGCGAGAAGGCCATCCTGCTGTTCCAGCCACCCATACGAGCACACTATCCTTCGTTTATGGTTGCTTTAACGGGCGACTATCAGCTGACGTTTAATTTTACGTTGAGCACTGGAACAACGAGAGAACTAGTGATTAACTCGCATCGCAGGTGGGTGATGAAATGCATCCATTATGCATTATTAGCTGGTATAACAATGATGTATCTATACATACTCGTATATGTAATTGTTTTGCAGGTTGAATGGCGGCGAATGGCATAAAATATGGATTGATTATAATCAATATCATGTGCGCTTCATGATAAACACCGATTACCAGATGCTCGACCTTCTGCCCGAGGAGGAGTTTGGCCCATTCGAGGGCAGCATGTACATCGGTGGCGCCACATTGTAAGTACTATGCTTTGATATAGGGTTCTAATCACACTTGGAATGGCGGACACACAATTCTGCATTCCTGCAATCGTTTTTATGGCTGCTTGCAACGCAGCTGCAACACTGGCAGCTGTAATAATAGCCACAGTGCAAAAGAATGAAACTAGCTGGGTTTTGCTTCAATGGTGACCATTGGCCATTGGCCATTGGCTACATTGCGGTTTGTGCAATTTATTGCGGCAATTACGTTTTAATTATAAAACACGCGCGACTAACAAAAGACTAAGCACTCAAAGGCGCTCAAAATGTGACCCAAGGGCAACTTATTTGATGTAACACTCCCGAGACTCAATCATGGGGTATGGCTAGTGATTATCTTGGCCAAAGTAACAAGTATACGACACGACTGAAGCTGTTGCATACTTAAATGAAGAACTTAAAAGACTTCCAATGTCATGAACATGATTATTATTAATTATTAGTTTCGCACTTATTACAATTTCTATCATAACTGACCTCGTTTAATAATTTTTCTCAATTCAATACAATTTTTTTTTTTTTTACATAATTTTAATACAGCTCAATCGTTAATTAAGCAACTGTTTTAATACATGTATCATATATGCATATGTTTAATCCTGTTATCATAGCTGATATTGCTCGAAACACACACACACACACACAAATTTGCACCACATAGACGGTAAAGTATCAAAAGAATTGCCATAATTAAATTAACTTCCCGCTGGAAATTCATTTCAAAGTCATTATCAATAATCAAGGCAGGGCCATGCCAGCAGTCAACAAGCGGGTGTAAGGGTTGTACAAGTCGCCCACAATTCCTGTTCATTCGTTTTTTACCCCATTCGCAAGCGTCACGAGTTGAGTTTTCCCCCCTCTTTTGGTAGTTGGCGCACTTAAAACGCGCTTATGCTTGATTGGCATAATTTATAAAGTTTTTTTTTCCGCACACATACAACGACAAGCAGATGTGCACACTCATAGATTTCAGAGTCTGGGCACACTTAATAAACCGTAAGCATTTCAAGTGAGTGTGGGTGTGTGTCTGTCTCTGTTTGTGTGTTTGTTTAATTATTAAAAATGTGCAAAATCAAATTGAAAATGAAATAAAAAAAATTGTGTATACGAAATGTGTACACATTTGCACTTAACCTCAAACCCGACTGAGCCCACCGCCCTACCGCATCACCGCACCGCACCGCACCGCACCACCCGTGAGCCATTCATAAAATTTCGATGAGCGGTAAACACGCAGAGTAATTAACGTTAAAGTGCTGTGCTTTATATAGCCCCAGCCAGCGTCAGAGCCAAACCGAGCCAAGAGCCCGCGCTTTCAGTCGGCCAATTATGGAGTTCAATTTATTTATCAAAAATAAAATAAAGTTTAAATGAAAAGAATAAGAGCAACGGCTACGTACATAAAAAACGTGCACAGGAAAATTACAAGCCCATCTACATAAAATACAACAAAAGGCAAACAAGCAGCAAAAACGAGAATGCCAATTATTTGACTGTGAATATTATATCCTGTAAAGTCATAGAGCTATTCAATTGAAAGAGAAAACTTTAACATCAAATTAAAAATAATGGTCTTAAGCTTAAAAATAAAAATCCATGATTTCTAGATACTTAAAACCTAGTTTGAAAAAGTTATCATAATTAAAATGGCGTCAACGTCTAAAGAATCATTTGAGCATGTTTTACACGCTTATTGAATACAGGGTATACAAACATGATTGTACTTGGCTGTTACAAGGCCGCGACGACAGCCAGGATGCCTGAAGCCGTATGTGTAATATGCACTGCTCAGTGTGCAGTGTAGCGAGTGCAGTGTAAGCCATTAAGCGGAATCAGTGCCAGCTCATAAATAAATGAGTTAATCAACATATTGACGCAGACAAGGGCAAGAAGAGGCGAGACGTGAGACGAGTCGAGACGAGCCGAGACTTTACCTTAACAAAGTGGGACACATTTAAGCACAGAAATGGCCAAACTGATGGCTTTTCAATTAATCCCACGAGACGAGACTGTGTGGTCCCCAAGTATAATGTACAACAGTTTCCGGTTTAAGCTTCAGTGTAACGATCCTTTGTGCAACAATTAATTAAACGGAATTATTTGTTCTGGGTTCGGATTATGAGCAAAGAGATATGGAGGGAAATGGCAGCAGTTGCTAATTATGGCAATTTTTGACAGCGTTGCATGCATGTTGCATGTTGTTTAGAAATACATCGGCAGGACTAACACCAGCAGCTGCAGCAACAAGGACATGATGGTCCTGTTGATCATTTGCATGGTCATCGATTACCCGGCGGACACATGGCCGAAAAAACACACACCCAGACAGACGGACAGACAAGTGGCGTGCCAAATATGCGAATTATTTGACCGCCTGCGCCGCCCAGGAAACAGCGACAGCGACAACAGCAACAGCAGCAGCGGTTGCAGTGGTTGGTTGCCATTGGGGAAAATGTGTCACTGTCGACGGTCGCAAGTGTGCGTTGCGTGTATGCATGTGTGTGTGTAAGTGTGGCCATGAATGAATGAAAAGTGCTTAATTGCTTGTGACGGTGTTAAATAAATTCTTAATTGCTTCGCACTTTGCGCGTTTGCAACGTTAATAGGATTTCCGCCCAGCACATTGCTCTACTGCATCCAGATGCTACTGCATCCAACAGCCTCGTGAGAAGTACTCTCCAGCCATCTGTCCCCTCTATACACACACACATACATACATACATATATGGGCTGTCAAACTTCTTTCATTTTATTGCCGTTAATTTCGTGCAGAGAGAGAGGACTTTTTATTTTATTTCGGCGGCCAGCCAGCGTGCAAATCCTTTTAGCCAAGTGTCAACCAGCGTGTGGCATGAGGCAGAGCCACTCACACACACACACACACACACACACACACACACACACAGGCAGACCCATCACATTTGCAAGGCAAAACGCTAAATTTCATTTTACAACGAGCTCTCCACACGTTCCACACGTTGCACGCGGCGTATGCGCAACATACGTATGCCTGTCGCTGACGTTGACGCGTTTGAAAAGTGAAAAACACAGCCGAAACAAAAAGAAGAAGACGACAAAAAATTAACATGTGCCACATGCAGCATACACGTTGCAAAAACTAATGACTTAATAGCTGCACCGCTTAAGAGCTGCAGATTGCAATTAACTTAAAGTACAACACAATGCAGTTCAAGGACTCATTTCACTTTCTCTTTCTCTCTCTCACGCTCTGTGCGATTATTGCCTGCTGGCCAATTCGTTTGGCATTATTCAATAAGTTTCGCGCTTAAGGAACAATTACGTAACTTAGCAAACAATTACAAACAAAAGCGGCGACAAAGTGAAAAGAAATTACAATAAAAAGAAAATGAAAAAAGAAACGCCTGTAACAAAACCGATGACAACATACCCTGACAGACCAATGTTTTATTCCTTATAAAAAAGTTGTCTCAACAATGGTATAATGCTGTCGCCAAGGGTATATTAACCAAGAGTTGGGAATTTCTTTTTATTTAAAACAAGAATTTTAATTTTACTTAGAGCTTTACGCTCAGACAACACTCAGCGAATGCGGCGAGCGACTTGTAATGAAATTTACATAATTTAGAAAGACATTTTTGAGCAACTTTCGTCCTTGCCGTCCCTCTTCGTCGCGAGAAGTTGCCGCTGCACGCGTATAAACAAGACATTTCCGCCACTTTAATTTTGAAAAGCTTACACTTGAGATTTTATTGGCCAATTCATTGTTGGCTACACACCAAGACCAAGATAAAAGAAGACGAAAGCAAGGGACGCCGGCAAGAGGAATTTCGGAGGGTTTGGATTCTGTGCACAAAAGTTAAAAGCGAACGAAACTTGCAAATTGCCAGAATACAGCAAGAAGGAAAAAAAAGTGTGCAAAAGCATACTTGGAAATGGGGACACAAAAAAGGGTCAGCTGAGCATGGACGATGTGGTGATACCCTTAACATAAATAGCAATGAACGGGAAAAAAAGAATATATCTTTGGCATTTTAAGGGATATTAAGGAATAATCTATGTAAAGGATAAGTTAGAATACTCAAACCCTTGTGCTCTGCCATGCTAAATGTATAAATCACAAGAGTCCACACTAAGTTAGTGTATTCCACTCACACTTAACGGGAAACTACAAAAAATAAATGGCAAAAAGGGGATAGTTGACGATTCGGGGGCGGGCTGAAACTTTTGTCGGATTCAGTTCAGCTTCAGCTCGATTTTTCAGGACGGCCAACTTGGCCGTAAAGCCCAAAGGCGTCGCGACCAAATCAACATTGGGAGTTTTGGGCTCGGGGAAAATATTTGCATAAAGCCAGCACACAAATGCTGATGTCGATATTTTTGTTTGCATGCAGATACTAGTCAGCTTATTGAATAGTCATGACAAGCGCCATAATATAAAAATAATCTCTTTCCCCACAGTGACCTGCTGAAGAAGTTGTCTGTGAAGGCTGGTCTTATTGGCTGCTTCCGTGGTTTGGTGGTCAATGGCGAGATACTCGACATTTACAGCTACATGTCTGTGCATCTGTCGGAGATTATCAAGGATTGTAAGCCGTCCTGTGTGCCCTCACCCTGTCGCAACGGTGCCCAATGCAAGGAGCTGTGGAGCAGTTTCAAGTGCGTCTGCAACAACCCCTGGGCACACATTGGCGAGTTTTGTGAAACGAGTGAGTAAAACCTGGACAAAGCAACAAAAACCTCAAGCTAATTGAATTTTTCCCCTTGTGCAGACATCAATGAGAAAGCTTTGACTTTCATCAACCGAGAATCCTTTTTGATGAGAAACTATCTCAGCGTTACATCGACGCCAGCTATTCTTTTGCATGGCATTGAGGTTGAACGTGAAATGCTTAAAGGCATTCTCAGCCAGAATCTGTTGATCAATCTGCGTACTTACGATACGAAATGCCTTAGTGCTCTATGCCAACGATCATTACAACAACTTTATCCATCTGTACATCAGTCAGGCCCGTGAGATTGTCTTCCTCTACAACTATGGCGATGAGATTGTCAATCTCACGCTGCTCGATGAGACCCTAATGGTCAACCTGAAGAGCATTCAGGTGGCCATTGTGCGCGGTGAGCAGGAGACTCGCATGCATGTCAATCAACGTAGTGTGAGCATAGATCGTGGCACACTGCTGCTAGACGAGTACGCGAACAAACCTTGGAGCAATCCCGAAAAAGGTAAGTCGAACAAACCAAATTATGTACTTTTATATTTATTTCAAGCACATTGTTACAATAAAATACTGCCACACCCGAGCCGAACTGAGCCCTGTAACTCGCGCTCAGCTCCCCAATTACCTTCGTCACTTCCAGCGACTGCTGAGCTTTGAGGATTTGGCATGCGATGAGCTGTTTGTATTTTGAGCCTCATCCTGTGCAGCGAGCTCCTCGTCGATCAGCAGCTCAAAGTTGCCCAAAGCATCTGCGCTGGGTATCTTGTTCCAGCGTACGTCCGGTACTCCATCGGGTGGCAGCACTACCGATAGTATATTGTCAATTAACTTATACTTGAGTATGCGATCGTTCACCGTTGTAGAGGTTAGGGAGGGTGAGGCATTTACTTCCACGAGCCAAGGCTTCAGAGTATTATCAATGATGATATCATAGCCATAGCACTCAAAGCAATGTCTATCGCTGGCCATCACAGGGGCCACAGCTCGCAGCGAGTGCACAATAAGCCAGGATATGGCTCCGAAGAGACGATCTGTAACATCCTTGCCACGCGTGCCTTCCAAGTAGAGAGCTAGATTCTGCACCGACCACTTGCCACCATGCAGCGTATTGTACTCTCCTCCATGCTTCTGCACACTGACATTCGTCAGATGCACATACATGTTGTCCAGCTCCGTGACACTCGTATCATACTTTACTGTACAGAAACGACAGAATCCCTGCTTGAAGAGATACGCCTTGAGGGGACGAAAGGAGGCAACAAGCACATACAATCTCAAATCGAACTTCTTGCCACCAATAAGCAGTGGATTGTCTATATAACGGGAGATGACATACGATTCCTTGGCTATTTGGGGATGGAACGGACCCTTTGCTTCGCGCGACCACTTCTTGAGCTTCGATAACTTATTGATGAGAAAGATGCCGGCACCTTGAGACTTGCCACACGGTTTCATGATCCATGTGCTCAGCGGAAACTTGCGATACTCCTCGACAAACATATTATAATCCGCCGGCAGCACAAATGTTGTAGGCACAAAATCCAAATAAAGATAACGAGTGCCACTCGAGTTGTTAGATTCAGTTTTCTCTGCCAAGCGGATTCCCATCCCTTTCGAGATCCTTGCGATAGCGTTTGATGTTCTTCACAAGCAGATCCTTGCGCGACAGCTCATAATGATTGGGAAAATGATTGATCATCTGATTGTCGTGCATGCGATAGCCACTGTCCACACTAAAGATATTCCGACACGTCTGCACGCCGGCCCAATAGAAATGCCAATCGTCGTCACCATTGACCTGATGCCAGCCGCGCTTCTCAAAGTTATTCACCAGCACTGACTTATCCAGATCCGTACAAAAGCCAATTTTCACCCGGTCATGTCCCTGATTACCGCCTCCAGCCGCATTTGATGCTCCATTGCCTGCTGCCGTTGCTGGCAGACGACCGTACATTGTGGCAACGCTCGAGTCGATTGTTGATTGTAGACTGGCAATGCGATGTGTCCAATTGCTTGATGGCCCGGCACAACCGTAGCACAATGTTGCTCTTTCTCCACCATTACCGTATACCCTTACATGTCCCTGCATTTATTGTTGTTATCGTTGCCTAGCTGCCTTCTTTACTTGTTTTGAATTTTGACTGCGACTTATTGAACCAACAAAGCGCGTCGTCCTGTTTATAGCGCCCAAAATATATATATGCACAACTCTTTAGCGCCAGCGGTTGCCAGGCAGCATTAGCTTTAACTACAGCCCCGGCGGCGACTTTTTTAATGCGCCGCCAAGCGCAGCATGCAAATTTTCAAAATAGTTTAGCGAGCAAAAAGTTGCTAAAAATGCCAAAAATGTCCATACACGCACAAACACATACACACATACACTGCGACAAAAGAACACTCTAAACAACAAATCCGTGCACTGCGATCGCCAAATTGTTGGCTTTTTTTGTTTGCGACGAGTGTATGAGTTTGTATGTTGCGTGTGTGTGTGTCTGTTAAAACAAAAAAAACACTAAAAATAAACTGTTTTATAAAATGAAAGCAATTCAAATGGATTTCAAACTTTTGGCACAAAAAGCATTCACTTGCTTTATATACTAGTAGTTGTTTGCCAACATGAATATGTTAATAAAAGCTGAATTGTTGAAGCGGAAATCGCTTTTTTCCAAACACTCCACTCCCGTCCCGGCATTCGGTATGGTATCGCGTTCACGTTCATTGGATTAGCTTTTAATAAACATTGAATTTCAATTAAATTTTAAATCATATCCGAATTCAATTTAACAAGCCAACACAGCATATGGTCTAATAAGCCGGGTTAACAGCAAACTTATCAATTTCTAACCACATAAAGATATGCCCCATTCAAATGTTTTGAAGTATTCGATTATACAATAAATGGAAATAGCACTTGAATTTTAGTATAAAGTCGATTCATTAGTTGAAATTAACTTCAATTACAAGGCACTTGCAATAAAACCATTAAACAGTTTCAATTGTGTTTAACTACACTTAAAACGGTACTTTAATTAATAACTCTATTGCAACAACAACAATCTGACTACCAAAAATGCACTCAAACCGCTTTAGGGAAGTTTCTCTTGAAATGAAAATCTCGCTTGAATTCAAAACGAACATTTTGGCCATTGGTAAATCAATCAAAGAGCTATCCGGCAAACTCAAATGCACCTCAAATTGGCAGCAAATTCAGCCAAGCCAAACCCAACACACACAGACAGAATCAATCATAATTAGGCGTCGAAATTTGTGCTACCATAGACAGAGGCAGAGAGAGAGAGACGGAATCATCAATACTTTTGCAGGCAGAATAACACATGAGCACTTATGCAATTAAATGCGTTAACTGGAAATTATACACAGACAGACTGACAGACAGATAGATAGAGAACAGGGTCAGGCATTCAGTTAGAGCCAGGCCCAACTAACTGGCTGCCTGCAAACATTTCAATTAGACAAACTTGAGCTCGAAATGCCAAAAGCGGGCCCCCAAAACACACACACACACACACACGCGCAAAACCCCAAATGCCACAGCAATGAAGGCTCATTTCCGCACAAGCACACCGAGGGGGAGGCGGGACGTTTTAACTGGTCTCTGACTCTCATTTGATTTTGTTGTTGTTGTTGTTTATTTGCAGAGGTCCTTTCGCCGCATCGACCACCCGCACCACCCACCGAATACTTTCAGTTCCATGTTGGCGGCTACGATCCAGCAAATTTGCTCCGCCCAAATGTGGATGCGCCCAGTCTCGAGGGCTACATTGGCTGTGTGCGCGGCCTCAAAATTGGCGCCCAGTTGATCGACTTGGCGGAAATCAATGAAAGGAATATAGCGCCCAGTAAGTACGAGTATAAATCAATTTTCACTCCAAGGCATGGCCTAATACTATTTTCGGCTGCCTCGTTTTGTGGCTGCACCACACAACTGCTGCTGCAACTTAATATGCAGGCAATTTCCGCAAAGTGCTGTGTGTTTGTGTGTTTCAAGCCACTTGCTGCGCTCAAGATTAATGCCAATGCGATAAACGCAGCCAGGCCGCAGCCAGACTACGCGGCGTATGATTTATGCGGCCACACGGCACGGAAATTGCCTCGTGACATTGATACGATTAACTATCACGTTTAGTAGAGGCAGCCACACACACACACTTGAACCATAAATTATCAACATAAACATATATTGCTGCTTATGCTGAGTCACTTAGCAAACCTAATTCCCGATTCTTTATAGCTCTGGAAGGCGTTCTACCCAATTGCCAGATCAAATGCGATGCCGAACCCTGCAAGAATGGCGGCATTTGCAAGGAACACTTTGCCGAACAGATGTCCACATGCGATTGCGAGCACACCAGCTTCCTCGGCGAGTTCTGTTCGGTCGAAAAGGGCGCCGATTTCAGTGGCGAATCCACGCTCCAACGCAAATTCGAGTTGCCCAGCTCGGGCAGCGTCAACTATGTGCGTCTTCAGCTGGCCTTCTCCTCGTTCGATTTGAGGCGTGCCAATCGCATCATGCTGCTGCTGCAGACTGCCGCGGAACGTAGCTATTATCTGCTGTTGGCCATCACCTCCGATGGCTATCTGCAGTTCGAGGAGGATCGTGAGAAGGGCAAGACAGTGGGCGCTCGAATCGATCGCAACTTTTTGAATAGTGCTCGACACTCGGTGTACTATGTGCGGAATGGTACTCAGGCTGTGCTGTACATTGATCGCGAACAGGTTCCTCTGACGGACTTTGCTGCCCGTGTGCTGACGACCACATTGGATGAGGGTGCGAATCGTGCCCAGATTGGTGGCATCAATACCACAGACTCGCGTTTTGCGGTCTTTAAAAGCTACAGCGGCTGCCTGTCAAGTGAGTAATGGGCAATACCCTTCTGTCAATGTCAAGTTGGAGTTGTAGTTAAAGTCGTAAATTAAAGCTTGCCTTGCCATTCATTTGTATACCCTAACAAAGAGTTGTAAGATTCAGTTGGGTAGTTTGTGAACTGAAACTTATAGATTTTATTTTTTATTTTTAAATATATCTACTAATTTATTTATTGATTATTACGATAGTGAAAATATTAATTCAACAATATATATACATACATTTGTATATACTTAAACCTAGATACTAGTCAGAGTCGAAGCTTATTGATTGTGAAAATGATTTTTTTCTCAAAGATTTCTTAACATTTGATTCATAATTATTTATCTTATGTTTTAACAATCCACAAAAAGCTTTGGTCTCATCAAGTGGCACACCCAGCGTCTACATCGCCTTGTTGCAAGTTGATCAACACACACGCTGCAGGGAATGGGGCAGGAACCCTGCTGTGCACTGCCCAGCACTTTGTTGACCAAAAAATTAAATTTATTCGCTGCCATAAAAAGTCATTTCCGTGGCCGATGCCATAAATTTTGCCAGTTTTTGCGCTCAAGATTTACTGTGGCTCATATTTAAATTGTTGCTGTTGCAACAGCAGCCAACCGCAATGGCGGCGGCGTCGACGACGACGGCCAGTACTTTGATTAAAATTCTCAGCTAACAACTAGTAGTTGGTCTAGCCAGCTGCTAGCCACGCCCACAGCCCGCAGCCAACATCACGTTTGCCACACATGTGTGCCGTAAGCCGTTAAACGTGGCCCATTAAAGCGCCATCGAAGCGCGCGTTAGTTTGCCAATGGCCATAAACAGAATAGAGTCGAATAATGTCAGCCCTAAAGTCACCTGGCAAACTGCTTGCCAAAAAATTGCATATTGGAAAAGTTTTTTGCATAAAATCAATTAAAGTTAAAGTCATGAAGCGCAAAAAGTTTTTTAGTCTTAGCCTCATTTTCTTTTTTGTTTTCTAATCACAAGTCAATACACAGGAACAACAAGAACAGTTTGAAGGCAATTAACGTTTTTGGGGGAGGCATTACAAATTTTATTGCTAATTTTGGGCAAGACATAAAATATGCACGAATGCTCACAAATGCCAACCACCCGCCACCATACTGTCTTTGACTCAAATCCAATTTCGAGCTAAAGTCAAAACCCCAAAACGCAACTTGACCCCCACACATTTGCATATCAATTTGAATTAATGACCAGCAATACTAATGAAATATTCCCAATTTGATACGCAAACGCAACGCAAACGCAATGTCCAGACATTTACATACAGGTGAATGGACACATTATGAAGCCACTGGAGGAGTATATGCTATTCACCAAATCCGGTGCTGACAACATAACGGTCATTAATCCGCAGGGCGTACGCAGCGCACAATGCAATGCCAAATTCGATGTGAGCGAACAGCCAACCCAAGAGCCAATGGTCAACGTGAGCATGGTAAGAATCAGAGAATCATACACTGTAAGAAATAATGGTAATGCTAATGATTGCGCTTAGATACCCGAGCCTTGGGTCGAGGAGCCGCCACAGCGTGTGCCCTATATATCGAAATTCGTTTATGATGTGGACAAGAAGGAGGACTCAACCCAGGTGCTCTTCATAACGCTGACGAGTGTGTTTGTCATCATTGTTGTGTGCTGCCTGCTGGAGGTATATCGCAGCCATTTGGCCTACAAGAAGCGCATTGAGCGCGAAACGGACGAGGATATTATTTGGTCCAAGGAGCAGGCAACCAAAATGCACGAGTCGCCAGGTGTCAAAGGTGCAGGACAGCCCACGTCTGGCCTTAAAGCAGGCCATAACAGTCTGCCAGCCTACAGCTACAAGGCGGTAAGTAACAGTAACGTGTTGCCGCCGCTGCCCTAATGAGATTTATTTGCATCTTTCTCTCTCTCTCTGTGCAGCTGCCGCAGGAGGATAACAAGAAGCCCGGCAATGGTGCACCTTTGGTAGGCATCCTCAAGAATGGCAATGTAACGCCAGCAGCCGATGCGCCCACTGTTGCAACAAAGAATGGCGACGTTGCCACACGCATTGAAGAGGAACAGGAAGATGATGAAGAGGAGACGCAGCAGCAGCAGCCAGAGAAAGAGAAAACAGAAAAGGAACAGGAAGTGAATGCGGATGCGGAGAAGCCGTCAGGTGAGCAGCAGCTGCTTAACCTCACAGAGGATACGCCTGCAACGCCTGCCACAAATGGTGCGTCATGTAAATTACTTACAACATCAACCAAATATATATATCTGACATACAATTTTGTCACCATCATCTTTTACAGCTGCCATGGAGCCACCAACGACGCCAACAACAACATTGCAAAATGGTCAGCCGGATGTAACAGACACAACAACAACAACACCAGCAACAACAACAACACCAACAACAACACAGCTACCGGTAAGCCGTGTAAATTTATACAAATTGGCGCCGCTCGTCACAATTAGTGAGACAAACTTGCATGAGCTGTAAGCCCCCTCTACATCCCAACCTGCCCCAATGTAAATAACCATAGCATGTCATTACATAATGCATTACAAACGAGAACTTATAGCATGAAGAAAAAAAGATATATATACTTAACATCTAGTCTACATATTTGTTATGATTAAACTATTATTAAATTATTGAACACCATCATTTTCTTTTAAGTTTATCATATTAAGGGATTTTCTTTTGTTTATCCATAAGATTTGACAGCTTATCAACAAAAGCTGCACAGAAATATATTATATTTAAATATGGCAATTGTTTCAACCTGAATCGTTTGCGTGAATATGGTGATTAATTAAATTGATTTCAATTTAACAACATAAATAAATAAATATGCAAAAAAAAAAAAAGCGACACGAAAACAATACAAATTAAATTTAAACCAAACATTTTCTTCTCATATTCGCATGTATTTTTATTTCAACCAACTTGTTGTCATGCATTTTGTCGTTGTATAAAACAAACAAAAACAGACAAAGACTCCAACTCGAGTGTATGCTCTACGAATACCCTATAAAAAGTTGGCTCTTATCAGAAAATATATATTATTTTAATCAACTAGATGTAAAAGCTACCCTTTTGTTGCCCAATCTTTTTTAAAGGGGTATCAAACATTGAGATTTATTTTTATATAATCGTAATTTAATGTCACATTGTGTATTTATGCGTGTTGTTTTAATTGTTGTTGATATAAAATGCGCTTATTATGCCACTGCTTAATTAAAATCAGCTCAACATCAATTCTAGGCGATTGTGGCATGCGACGCATGGGCATGGACGTGGCATGGAACAAAGAAAACTGTTTAACAAATTGGCAGGACACAAGCCTTTAGCATTAAATAGGATTGCATTTATGCAAATATTGAAAGCATGTGTGGCATCAACAACAATTGTTGTTCGAATAGACAAAAAAACGTTAAATTAAATATGAATTATTTAATAAGCGAGTGAAAAGAATGAACATTTTGAACAACAATGCATTCTGTTTTTATTCTACTAAAAATAATATTTTTATAAAGTTCGCTTAAACCAATTTATTCTGTTGGCCTGCAGCTAAAACCAAAGTTCTTTTTAGAAAGTATATGTCTAAAATGCTACAAAAAATAACTTCTTTTTTGCGAAGAGCCGCACAAAAGTTACGTAAAGTTGAAATTGAACTGCATTTTGTGGCTCAAGCTTATTGCAATTGGTCTTTTGTTGCAAAAGACATTTACGAAATTAATATGCGTTGAGGCAAGCCAAAAAAAAACAGGTAGCAAATGCGAACAAAGGCCACAACACACACAAAAGCTTACAAACAAACCAATAATAACAATTGCTGCAAGCCAAACCACAATTTATGTGATATCATTTCGTAGCAAAAAATGTATAATATATAAAACCAAAGCATCTTCCTATGCTACCTGCATATCGTCTATATGTTTTTTCAAGGCAATACCCCATGACTTATACCTGAGCCAAGAAACTTGCAATCGACTTTTTCGGCACAACTTTTGCCTTCACCTCGACTGTGTGTAAAAGCAAAATATTGAACTTATTGGCTTTTATGTAGTTTGAGCAACAAAAAGCGATGTGCGGTAGGGGGGTGGAGTGGAGTGGGTTGCGTGTTACTTTTGAGCTTACTTAGCATGTACTTTTGCCAGAGTTGAACTTAAGCTGCAGCCAAATTGAATTTTTCGCCAAAAGCTGGCCCCCAAATCTGGGAATCTCGCATTGCAAATCTAGAGACTTGAGTTCTACATTGCATTTAAATCTGGTGACAAACTTATTGTCATCTTGACTGCCAGTTACCCTTTTAAAGTTTACTTTTTTTTGTATCCAATTCTGATTTAATCCTCCCTTCGTCAGTACAAATGTGCGTCTAGGGTATTTTTGAAATGGCGAAAGTTGTGCGTGCAGCATTGTCTACGCAGTGCATTGTATGTATGTGTGTGTGTGTGTGTGTGCGGCGTCCTTTCAACCGTTTCCGCCTGACTTGCGGCGTTTGGCGTCTTCCTGGCTGATTGCAACGGCAACAGCCCGAAATTTGAAGCGCATCCCTAAGAAAAAAAAGTTTCTTTCTTCGTTTCTTTTTTTTTAGTTTTAACTGTGCATCGCACCCCAAATCAAAAAGTTTCGCTTACAGCTGCAGGGACGTAGAGCGGCGCGAGGGGCGATTGAAGCTTTTGTTTAAGCGCCAGCATAGCATTGAAAAAGTGCAAGTGCCACAGCAACAACTGCTGTTGCCCTGTTCTTTTTTTTATGCCAAAAATGTTTTTTGTGGCTGCAGCTCCGACTGCTGCTGCTGCTGCTGCTGCTGGTTCTTTGCATTTTCTTTGCTGCTGCTGCTGCTTCTGTTCATTTGTCTTTGGCCACAAAACGCAGCACGCACTTAACTTTGCTGCCAGCTACCACAATGCTGCGGTGAAACTCATTACGAGCTTAGAATGCAAAAACCAAACCACAAGCAGCAGACACACACACACACACACACACACACATAGAAACACCCACATACCATAAATAAACAAAAAATGCATGTATATAGATTTGTGTACGTGTACTTGCAACTCTTCTATAAATCTTAATGAAGGCAAAAACACACAAGCTAATGATGTGTAAATTAAAATACACAAGCAAACTGACAACGCGGCGTATGCGCTATCTGGGCACACAAAATCAAATAAAATTGTAAAGAAGCTAAAGAAAATAAAATGTAAAATGGCATTAAACAAAGTCAAAAGAAATCAAAGAGTTTATTTGATAAACATGTTTGATTGGTGTAAAAAAAGGGTGAGAGAAACAAGTATGAAGAGTGAGAGAGAGAGATCGACTAGCACATATCCTGTACCCTGGATTTTTCGCCTATAATCTTGGTATGGCTTGACTGCAATCTTTAATATCGATGTTTTATTTTTATGTAGTTTCTTAAAGAAGCTTAAAGCATTCCATTCGTAGGGTTTTATTGCCTTTCATACCATTTTTTTTTTGGGAATGAAAAGCTTTAAACAAACTGGAGATTTTTGTTATATAGGTAAACTTTTATTCACAAGCATCTTGCTCTTAGAAGCTTCAAGAGAGACATTATCAAGGTCAGATCATGGCTATATATAAACTCATCTGATAGGGCTGATCAAAAAGCAAACATATACTTTTTGGGCCCGAAAATGCTTGCTTTTGCTTGTTCCAAGCATTTACGCCATACTTTCATACCCCATTTCAGACATTTCTTGTTTTCATGGTATACAAAAAGTCCGCGCTAGAAATCTTATCTCGAAACAAACTTTTCACACCTTTCGAATTTATGTTTTATTGCAGTTAATTTAAATTTAACTCTTTCTCACGCCATTGCCTTCAATTTCCAATTAGGAGTTCATTAAAACTTGAGTTTGACTTAAGCAAAAAAAAAAAAATGAATTAAGGGTCGTGGGGAAAGGGAGGTGTTACTCTGTAAATATTACGTAGTGTATGCAACTTTAACCTTGTCGACATAGTATAAAACAATGCACGTCAGTTGAATAGAAGCACGAGCATATTGCGTATGTATGTGTGTGTGTTTGTGTGTGTGCAGCATGTTAATTAAAAACTATGCATGAAGGTATGTGAAAACGCTTGCATGCAACAACAACAACAACTACAACTACAACAGCAACAAAACTAATTAAAGAATATGCAACAGCGACAAACACACAAAAAAAACTCACACACTGCAACAACAACTAAAAAGAATATTTAAAAGAAAATATTAAAAATGAAAAAAGCAGAAACAAAAAAAGTTTTTAATAAAATGCAATGCCAAACAAAATCTCCAGCAGAAACATGAAAATCAAAAGCAACAGACGATGTTGCCGCAAACTCAGCAACAGCAGCAGCAGAGACAACCGCTACAAAGAGCTGCAACACTTCAACAGCCGGGCACAAAGGGAAGACGTGGCAAGGGGGCTGCAACGTCAGTGCCAACTGTGCGACGACAAGTGTCATGGGGTCCGCCAATCGTAGCGGAAACGGATGTAGATTTGCCAGCTGCCACAGCTACAACGGGGGGCAACAACAACAGCAGCAACAACAACAGCCGCAAGACGACCAAACAAAATGGCTACCATGGCGTCAATAGACGAGCAACAACAACAACAACAGCGACAACGACTCGCAATTGAGGCATCGAGCGAAAAAGAAAAATATGCAAAAATATATATATATATATATATAAATAAAAGAGAAAGAGAGCATAAATATTTAGGCAAGGCAATAAGTCCGGCAAAGAACAAAGAACAACAACAACAACAAAAACTACGCAAATAGCAATTTTTATTATGGATTAAAGCTTTCTCTGCTGAAGAGAAAAAACATATATATGTACAACGGATACTTATGTATATTTAAAGCTGTTTGCTAACGAAAAACACAATAATATTATTTTCGTAATATTTTGTTGCTGGAAATTCATTGAAAACACAATTTTCCAAAGAACATTGTGCTAAGAGGATTAAAAAATGTTTTTTGTTTGTAAGACTCGATATACTAATAGGTAAATGAAGATTTCAACAGCGATTAATTAAGTTAATAGTTTAAATAGAATGAGTAGAATAAAAAAAAGGGTTTCTGGGACGAAAAAGATTTAATTTTATCTGTAGTTAGTTATGCTTTGAGTCGATTTAGTTTGTAAGCATTTGTATTATAGTGAAGGAAAACGTTTTGAAAGTGATTTTTAGATTTGGAAAACTATATATTTCTATAAGAAACTTAGACTTGAAGGCATATGTTCAAAGGTTGATATAAAATAAATGACTTTAAATAAGAACTTTTGCATGCATATGTTAACATTATAATGGACTTGGAAGCGTCCAACTATACTTAAATAATTCTTCTAAAACTTCTTAATACCTTTTAGTTGACTTTAGCGTCTTGGCAGTTCCTGAACTTGGTTCAAGTCTAACATAAATGTTTTTCTGTGTAAAAGTCGTTAGGAAGGAAAATTTCATTTCCAAGTGTATTAAGTTTAAGAAAACTCACATCCTGTGCTCCTTCCATTCGCTGCGTGTGTGTGTGTGTGTGATACATGTATGTGTGTAAGCGAAGGTAATAAAAGTTTTTTCGCAAAAGCGCAACTTTAAATTGTTTCTTATTAAACAGAATGACACACACACACAGACACACACACATACATACATATTAATTTTCATTTTATTTAAATGATTTTTATTAAAAAAGTTTCGAAGCGAAAAATGTTGACGACAGCAACAAAAATTGACAACAGCAAAAACCAGAGAAAAAAAACCGGAAAAACGGAAAGCATGGAAATATTTTTGCACACATAATGGCACTTCAATATGTAATGTATGGTTGTGTGTGTGTGTGTGAGAGTGTGGGGTGGGGGAAAGGGGGAGGGGGGGACGACAGGCAGGCAGGCAACCAACAGCTTGTTAGTGGCTTTGTTGGTCAGTACTTTCAACTAATGTGTTTTGTGCGACCATACAAAATCTCAAGCACCCACTTACACACACACACATGCACACACACACGTGAGCACACACTCACACACACACACTGTAGTCGATGTACTTAACTTTCGTCGTTTTCGTCTATGTAGTTGTTGTAGTTGGCAGCTGCTGCCATTTAGGATGCCAACGAAAAACCACAACCCAGCAAGCAATTGGAAGATTGTTTTGATCAGAAACCCCATTTCGAGTCTAATTCGAGTCATTTTTATGCTTTAAAAACGATTAATCGTTTATGCGATTAAAGCGCGACTCGAAAACGACTCGCATGTATGCCTTAAATATGATGAATCGCGCAAAATTTGAAGCAATCAAAAATTGAGCATGCCAGTGATTGAAATATGCTTGGCGACTCAAAAGCGATTCAAAAGCGACTCAAAAGCGACTCGCTTGCATGCTCAAAAAATGATTCCATGCACGAAATGTACGGAAGTCAAAAAATGATCATCCACGCGATTGAAATATGCTTTGCATCATAAATAGATCTTATGGGCAATTGTAACATGCTAGTCAATGACGCCCGATGGTCGTGCTGTCTAAGACGCCGCTCAAACCGAAAGTCCCAGGTTCAAACCCTCGTTGGGGTAAAAAAAAAGGTAAGTAAAAATGGCATGCATTCATTAACATAAACTGTTAACATTAATTGCTAACATTAACTGTTAGCATAAACTACTGGCTAACATTAACTGCTAACATAACATACATTTACATTAACGTTAACACAATTGTAATACATAAGGAGTACTGTTATGTTATACACAATTGTGAGTCTTTTTTTTAACAAGCTGTTAAAAAATACGACTCGAAAAAGACTCGCTTTTGATTCGAAATACGAATCCAAAATGAGTCGAAACTGCGGTCACAAGCGACCCCTCAAAAAGAGTCGCGTTCGGGAACCGTTTTCTCCCGAACAGAGTATCTTTTTTGATCAGAAAAAGCGCTCATAAATGTTTACTTTCAATCAGTTTGCGACTCGAAAAAGACTCGCTTCTGATTCAAAATGCTTGCTGGGAAACTACATGCACATATATGTATGTGTGTGTGTGTGTGGGTCAAAGTGTATATATGTGTGTATGTGTATAGCATCGCCTTGCATAAAAATAACCGCACAAAATGTCGTTAAGCATAACGAAATTGAGTCTGCTCATAAATTCAGATTATAAGATTAAAAATGTTGTGATTTTCGCACGAACCACGCGACGAAGCCCCGCTCAACCCCTCAGCCCAAACCCAACTCTTGAGTCGATTCGAGGAAAAACCCCTTTTTACCATAATGAAAGCTCAACAACAACAAAAACAACAAAGAAATGTGCAACGAGGCGCCAACAAGGAGCTCTCTTGTTGCCACTTGTTTTGGGATTTTTATTTCATCTCTTTTCCTTTCTTCTTGCTGCCTTTTATTTTGGGCTTATTGAAAATGCGATGAAACTGCGAGGCAGGGGAAAGGGGAAGGGAAGGGGCAAGAGCAATGGGGTGTCAATTTAATGAGTTTACGACTTTTATCTCTGCCTTAAAGCCAACAATTTATGCACAAAGCGAGAAATATTTTTTGTGATAAGCTCAATACGCTTTGCATAAGAATAACTTTGAAAGATTTCTCACAGAGTGTTGGACAAGCATTACAAAAATACTTTAATCTGTGTTAAGAAACTAAAAGATGATTGTTGGATAGATAAAAGATTGAAGAAAGAAACCATATTCAAGAGAAAAGCATAAATTTAATGCTTCTGGCATCATCATCTTGCAATAAATATTCTTAAGAAAATAATGAAGAAATGTTTAAATCTTCCTTTTTTTGGTTCCATTTGCGAACTTAAAGTTTATCGAAGTTTGGTTTAGATTCCTATGGAGAATATAAAGATAAAGCTGTGAAGCATCCTCCTTCAATTGAACAAACATTAAACAGAAATAACATCTCTTTATCTGTATTATGAACCTTAAAATACTGTTAGTTCCATTTGCGAACTTCAAGTTCATTGAAGTTTGGTTTCGGATTTCGCACATGCGATTAATGGTGACTATCGTTTAGATATTAGTGATGCGATTTAACAAAATGTGCTCTTAATCGCAACCAACTTTAGTTTGTTTGGAAAAGGCCACGCGCACATTACTTGCAAAAAACTAAGAAAATTCTAGATAAAACTTCTTGTTGCTGTTTTAATAACCATAAAGTTTAGAGTAAAGCGCGCATTTAACATTAAAGTATTTGAAGAACGAGCTTTAAGCCAAATATTTTGCCAGCCTTTTTTGCAAAAACACTTTCTGGTCAACTGTGAAAAATCGAAAAATCTAAAAAGCCATCAGCTGTCGCTTCATTATGATTGCGAACTAACCAAAAACGAAAAGCGAACGTGCAAGGGATTAGTTAACAAGACGCAAATGAGTTTGCAACGTGTGCCACAACACATCAACACATGCAACAACGTGTAACTACTGCTACTGTCTGTCACTTGGCCCATAAACATTTGCCTCTAACGCTGTTGGCCTAATCCCGTTATGCATGCTGCTGGATTAGCGTGTGAAGAAGCATAAGAAATCAGAGACACAGAGACGAAAGTTGTTGTTGCTGCTGACTTTACGACACTTTTTAGGTAATGAATGGGATTACATCTCAATAATTTTTGTGTTGTTTTTTTTTCTTAATCCACAAGCTGTAAAAAAAACGTAGCGATTGCAATACGTCAAAACACGATCATAAACGAAAAAACGACCCAAGCTAACTCCGACTGCTGCCTGTTTATAAGTCCTGACCTGAGAACGCATGCTTGTGTGTGTGTGTCCTCATGAATGACCGAAGGAAACGCAGGTCAAAATCAGACCGTTGTGAGTATAAAAAGGAGCAGAAGGAGTTGAAGCGACAGCAAAAGCTACTCAGCATTCTATACGCCAAGATGTGCAATCCACAACAGCAGCAAAACGAACAAAAGGACGAAGAGAAGCAAGAGCAGCAGGAGGATCAGGAAGAGTATCCGAATGTATCTATTAATGCATCACCGCCAAGTTCACCACCAACTTGTCCAACTGCTGAATATGCGCTGTTCCTTTATCGTGAGGAGTTGCGGCGCCACAACGCCAACTCGTCACGTGCCTCCAAGACAAAGATCATGTTGACCAACGAGTTGATCGCACGCACCAAGAAGAACATAAACAATTGCAGTAGCGAGGATCTCAGCATTCTGGCCAGAGAAACGATCTTCAAGAAGAAGCTACAACGCAGCTTGCACTACAGACGCCAACAGCTAAAACATGAAATGTTGGATAAGCAGAAGATAAATGAAAAAGTTGACAAAACGAGCGAGTAACTCTTGGATCAAGAGCGAGAGAGAGAGAACAGCCTGAAGTGATAAATTGACAAAGAAATTAGAAAAGCTTTAAGCACATTTGTATGAATATTAATAATAAATAATGCTCAGGGAACTTTACTGGAACCCCAAAGAAAACAATAAAAAGTTATCAAAAACGTAACATGACATCAAATTTGAGGTGAAATATGTTTAATTGTGGAAAAGAGACAGAGCCAAAAAGGTTCTTAATTATAATTGTGACATAAATTTAATAAAACTCGAAATGATTGATCAATTCTTACAACTATATCTTCATTGTAAAAAGAATGCAAAATTTCTATTCTCTTTTCTCGTTCTTTCTGGCTCGAAACTTTAACATTCAAGCCCTTAACAGTTCTTCTGAGTTTAACATTTGTGTTTGCAGCAACGAGAATGTAGTTTATCTCGCTATGTGCCGCTGTTAGAGCAGATTTTTTTCTGTTAAAGTTGCTGGCTCTGCTTACCTCTCTGTTATATTACATTCTCTTAGGTTTGCGGTATCCACATTTAGTGTGACCGTGTCTTAAGGTCAATGAGAATAGAATATGGCGTGAAAGGATCTCGTTACTTTGTAGGTGCCTTAAAGAAGCTAAAAAAGAGTTGGCAGCCCTGGTTTCGTCTCTGCTCTATAACATTCTCATTGATAAAAAGTTACCTGAATCGAAATCAAGCATTATTTATAACTTTCTCAAGTGTTTGATTCAAATTAGTTTAAACTTTATTTGATCAGCACTTTGGGCAACCTTAGTCGTTGTCAATTTACCTTGGAGAACACTTTGACTTAACAGCAAAAAGTGTGCGAAAGAGACAGCAATAAAGTACAAACTATTCTTCTGTCTGTCTGTAATTATGCAGCTGCACATTTGTTATCTGCTCGACACACACACACACTCGCACACACATCTAGAAAGTGCAAAGTGCAATTATGCCCTAAGCATACAATTTCCCCATTTAAATATTAGAAAATGTTAGACCTCTTCCCCTCCTTTCCTCCCCACACACAATGACACATTCCGCAATGTCTTGCTGCCAGTGTCAGACGCAAAAGCATAAGGTCAAAGCGAAGAGAGAGAGAGCTGGCAGAGGGGAGGAAGTTTTTACTCCTAACTGCTGTCGACCTGTATGCTCTATCTCTCCCTCTCTCTCTCTCTCTCTCTGTTTTTGGGTGAGCTGCATCGTGTAATAGTGTGAAAACAAATTTACACATGATTACCAACCCGGGTTACAACTGCCAGCGTTTAATAAAACTCAAACAAAATGGCGCGTTGCATAAATTTGAGCAAGGCTCCAACACCAACAACAACAACAACGGGAAGAAGAACGTTCTTCATGTGTACCAACATCGTCGTCGTCTTCTCTTCTCTTCTTCTCTTCTCTCTATGCCTTTTAGACTACATAAATTTTAATTAAATGTCACTCATACGCCATGTATGCCAAGTACAATATGTGTGTGCAGCCAAAGAGATGTGTGTGTGTGTGTGTGTGCAATTGACTGTGTGTGTGTGTGTGTGTGTGTGTACGTGCGACAAATGAATGAACACACACACACACGAGAATTACAGTTTATTGAACAAGGCAAATGGCAAATGGCGAAAGGAAAAGGGCACAAAAAAAGTGGAAAAGTAAACTGCAACGAGAAAAGACACTAAAAAGAGAGTAAAAGATGTTTATAAGGATTAAATACCTTGGAATAAACTAAGGAACATCATAATTGGTTATCCATATTTTGACTCATTCATAAAAAGGAAAGAAATTATTTATTTAAGCTTCAAATAAATTATTCAAGACATTTTAATGCTTTAAATTACTTTTAAAAGTTCCAACTAAACTGATATCTTCAACTAAAATGCTTATCTGCTCTACAAAGGCTGCAAACAAAGAAAAAAACTAACAGTGCTCAAATCGACAAATCCCGACTAGGACATACCCTAAAACCCTGACGTTATATGAACAGTCCTTTGCCCAAACTTCAAACTGTGATATCTCCGGCGTTTTTAACCGATTTCGTTTAATTTAATTACAAAAATTCATTATTTTATCCAGAGTTTTAAACCTCATTTTTACATTTTTGATATTCAAGAATTTTCTATTATCGATAATATATGGATATCGATAACCGGAAAAGTTATCGATACTTCATAACAAACTTATACTTTCTAGGGCTGAGGTTTGCTTAATTTCAAAATTTGACGTCTCTAGCTCCTAAAGAGTCTGATATCAAGCCGTTCTCAAAACCATTATACCCCTTTCATGGGTTTATGGTATAAATATAGAGAGAAAAAGCAAAGGCAATTGCTTTTGGTTGCATTTTGGTTAGCATCAAAATTTGTTCGTCTATAAAAAGAAGCTTTTTTTTTGTGGTTTTTTTTTCTCATCGTTTTTTTTTTTTTGGATGTTTTTTGTTGCTGTGGTTTTTTATGCATTTTAATAAAAGTTTTGGCGAGCATGCATAATTCATGTTTTACAACAATTGCAATTACAAGCGTTGCCATCACGTTGTGTTTTCGGTGGTGGGGGCTTGGAGAGGCGGGGGGCAGTGAGGTCATGTTGAGGCACAGGACTTAATGAAAAGCCATCAAGGACGTCCAACTTGAAACTTTTTCAATAATTCTCAAGCATATGCGATGAGAAGGACGAAACGACGGCGACGACGACGACGATGTCCAAGAACGAAGAGAAGTTCTTGACAAATTAACTCAAGTGTGCAATGAAGTGTTTATTGTGGGATAAGAAAAACTTTTCTCTCTGCCTTTCCCCCCTCCCCCTCTCTCTGTGTTAATCGTCACGCTGCCTTAAAGCAATTTGTTATTAATTTCCGTGTTGAAAAAGTTTCTTCTTCACATTTTGTTGCTATCTCGCTCGTCGCTTAATGTGCAAAGTTATTGTTGTTGTTGTGCTCGTTCGTTGTTGTATTAAAACATGGCCCATAATGGTTAACAAAGCATTTTGCCTGTTGACCATCGCCAGCGATCCGATGAGCAGCAACAACAACAACAACAAACAAACTCTTGTGCGTGTACAATGTAAAACATGTGTAATAAATACATACAATTCAAGTGTGTGCTCATGTGTGCGTGTGCGTATGTTTGTGTGTCAGGTGGGTAATAAATTGCAATATGCGGCAGAAACAAGAACAACAACGAGAGCATCAACAACAGCAGCAGTCAAGCAAATGATGACTGGCACAAACTATTTGAAATGCATACACACCACCCCTCTCAAGCTCCTCCTACTCAGCTACTGCTGTCTACACATTTACAGCAACACAGTATGCAATGAAAAATGAATAAGAACTATGCGCTCAATGTTAATACGGCCGCCAAAAAGCAACAATGCATTGTACAAACATACATACGTACATAAAAATACTCACATCACTGGAAGAGTGCAAGTGAGAGAGAGAGAGAAGTGTGCCATTGTGTTCCGTTATAGTGTGCGTGAAAGTGCAAGTTTCGCTGTTTGCCTTTTGTTGCTCTTTTGCGCTGTTGTTGTTGTTGCTGTTATAACCTTCAACCGAGAACAATATAAAATTCTGCAAAAATGCAACTGAAATGAGCTGAGCTGAAAGTTGAGGAAGCAAAGCGTAAACTATGAAAAGCGAACGTGAAAATTGCATTTTCAAATGTGTTTGCCTCTTCTTCTTTTTTTTTGTTCTCAACATAAACATTTGCCTTGAATTCGTATACCTTTTAAATATCAAGGCCTTTTTACATGCATATGCATCAAGCGTTATGTTAACCTTCTTTTCAGTAACATTATTAAAGTACATGAATCAATGTGCAGACTTTACTCACCGCTCTTCTTTTTTCTCTTCTTTTAACTTATGCCGTTATTCGAACATACATACATACAAACATATTCGTATGCATGCAAATTTGTTGGTACCTTTTTTTCAACACCTTTCTGCTTTTGTTGTTGATGATGCGTCAGTGAGGACGAGAGGAGTTGTAAAGGGGGGCTCCACCCTCCTCTCACATGCACTTGAACACCTGCAGCAGGTTTAGGGGTTGCCATTGCGACAAGGGTCGGAATATAATGCTTAGCAAAGTGGATTATTAGACCACGGGCACAACCAACACAACACACACTATACACTAGAGATGGCAAACACAAAACGGCACAAAAAATAAATGAAAAAAAAAACACAATTCGCCGAACTTTTTTCAATAAGACGCCCACGCCCAGCTGAATTCGCGCCAATACTAATTTAACAGAACTAATCGTTGAGTTAACAATCGATTAGAGCTGTTAGTTTACAGAGGTTCTTGCTGTTACGATCATTTTCGTCTGTTAACATTGCCAGCATTTACATATGTTGTTCACGACACGCGCTCATCTCTCTCACACTCGCACACACTTGCATTCAAATGTGTCATTTTACGACAGGTGTTTAAATATATGTATGTTGTGTGTGAAAAAAGAAGTTAGCAAACTTTTTGCATATCATCATTTGCAATAGCATAACTTCCACCCCCACTTCCCCTGTGTTTGTGCCTTTTTGAGTGTTTACTGCAATTTGACAACTTTTTATAACTATATCTCTGGTCACACGTTTTTGCATTCATCCATTCTCTCAAATCCATTCTTTGCCTTGCCGCCCAACACTTTGTAACAAGCCAGCCAAATAGAATTAAACCCTAAAATATTTGATATAAATCCACAATCCAAAAACTGCCCGACCCCGCGCCTTGTCTCCCACCCCCACCATTTTCCACCAATCTATCGCAGCCGCAACAACACAAATCCAGCCACAAATCGCCCGATGACATCGAGCATCCCTTTGACGTCAACGCCGCAAATGCCGCAACACCATCCACAGAGGTTACCAGACGACGACGTCCCCCCCGCCTGGCACCGCCACCCATGTATCTGGAGAATGCATTGCTGCAGCGTCAGTTCGCGAATCCAATTAGTTACTTGGGCGGACCACGTCTGCAGGCGCGTAGTAATCGCAATAGCGTCGACTCCATTCTATCGCTGGATTAGCGCCCCCACAACAAGAAGAAGCAGCACACAACTAGTCACAAAATGTCTATTCCTCCGCCTGCCTGCAAGCCCACCCACCAGTTTGATACGAGTGAAGCTACAAAGGGATCGACTATTCGGATACCGTCCATGTTTTAAGGCTTAGACTTAATTTAGTTAGTATTTTTGAATTTCTTGTTAATTAGTTAAATTGTTCATAGTGTTACCAAAGTTCCTTTCAACAAATAAAACACTAAAATTAAAAATGTTTACTTGGAATTGATAAAAGGTAAGTAACAAATTCAACAAAAAGTAATGGGTTACGTGCGCAACTGGGTGTTTGTCGTCAGTGTCTTTCTCTTAGGTCTCTTTCGCGCTCGGCTCTCTTTACAATTCCGGTACTTTGGCACAGCTGACACCTTTACTGTTTTTTCACCATGGTAAGAATAATATTTTCACAAAACACTTTTTAATTTGGTTTAAATTATGTTTATTGATTAAAATGTTTTTGCATGCATTGATCACCAAAATGGATCTAGCCTTTTAGTTTACGTTAAGTATCTTTAAATGTGATAAAATCTTTGTTTTCTCTTTTGTTTTTGTTGTATCAATATGGATTAAACTTTTTTGCTTAGCGTTAAACATGAATATTTTTTACCTTACAATATATTGTATTTACGTTGTGTGTGTGTTTTTGTTGTTGTTTTTGTGTTATCCCCCATTGAAACGGACGATTACTTAGATCTAAGGATGCTGGAGAGAAGATGCGATGCGGGAGGTACACATAAATGGGTTTAATCGATTGGAGAATCTGGGCGCTAGGTGAAATCCGGCGGCTTATATTTGGGCGGTCGCTTAATTGGTTTCTATAACCAATTGCGGCCGCCACGTCATATGTTGTTCTCCTTGGCACCCCCCTTTGTCGCTGAGGCGCCACCAGCTGCCGCACTTGCATCATTGTCATTGTTCTTGTTGTTACTGTTGCTGTTGCTGCCACCGCTTCCGCTGCTGCTGTTGTTGCTGCTGCTTGTATTGTTGTTGTTTGCCGCAGGCGTCTCTTCGCCATCAACTGCATCAGCTGGAACAAGAAAGCAAAGTAAATAACAATACTAAAGGATAGTTAAATTCACTGCTTACCCTTCTCCTTTTCATCCTTGATATCGCTGGATGTCTCAGAGGATGTTTTGTTTGAATTCGTGATGATGGATTCCTTGTCGAGACGTGGACGCTTTCGTTGACCTTTGTACGTGCGATTATCCCGACGACCGCCTTCACCCTCATCCTCCGAGTCAGAGTACTCGTTCTCGGGAACAATGCGTTTATCCTTGTCGCTCTGTGGCATGCGATCATCCTTGTCGACCTTCTCATCATCATCGGACTCATCGTTGATGGCATCCTCGGGTATGGCCTGAATCTGGACACCCGGGAGCATGAGGTAGCATGCGTAGATTCTCAAAGAGACGGCTCTTGATCTTCTCCAGATACTCGGAGGTGTTCTGATTGGTCATATTGCTCGGGCTGATGTGCAGCTTGAAATCTGGACCAAAATACTCGAAATAATCATTGTAGGGCAGCTCATTGGCAATCTCCACAGCAAGAGCGACGGATGTTTCATAGGTCCAGCAGCGGGAGACGTTGCGAATGGTGTAACCACCACCGCCAACCATGAGGAAGGGCAGATTGTATTTCTTGACAAACTCCACGCACTTGCCATGACCCTTTACGGTGAGATTGAAGCAACCCAAGCGATCTCCAGTTAGCGAATCAGCACCACATTGAAGGACAACAGCAGCTGGTTGGAAGGTCTCCATCACTTTGGAGATGATTGGCACAAAGATGCTTTCGTATGCCTCATCGTCCATGCCATCACGCAAGGGTATGTTCACAGCATAATACTTGCCCTTGCCAGCGCCAATGTCACGCAAATCACCCGTGCCCGGGAAGTACTCGCCGTACTTGTGGAAACTAACGGTCATCACGCGATCCGTGGTGTAGAAGGCTTCCTCGACACCATCGCCATGATGCACATCGATATCGATGTACAGCACACGCTGATGATACTTTAACAGCTCCAAGATGCCAAGAACAATGTCATTGACATAGCAGAAACCAGATGCCTCCGATTTTTTGGCATGATGCAGTCCACCACCCCAGTTGATGCAGATTTCCGAAGCCTGTTTGTTTAGCTTGACGGCAGCAGCGACTGAGCCACCCGCTGAGAGCTGACAGAACTCATAGAGACCGTCGAACACTGGACAATCTTCACCCACATTGAATCTCTGCATCTGTTTGTTGTATTCGGTCATGTTGTCGGGGCGGATGGAGCGTAGGAATCTGACATACTCGTCGGAATGGAATTTGGTCATCTCATCGGCGGTCGCCTTGTGCGGTCGCTGTTAATATTATTTATTTGCTTCAATTAATTATTATTACTTAAATTTCATTTCTTGACTTACGTAAATTTCCATCTTGCGATAGAGCCCATAGTTGAGCAGAAGATTATGGGTCATGCGTATGCGATGTGGCTTCATTGGATGCCCCTGCCCATAATAATAGTTGCCAATATCACCTAAAATTAACAATAAACAGAACAAAATTTAATGTGAGAAAAAAAATTTGTAAAATGAAAATTTTACGGCCAGTGTCGGCAAGGCGTCTACGAGCACAGCGCACTTTGCCAGTATACCGTACAGCGCACTTTCGCCATACGAAACAAAGACCTACAGGTACATACACACACATATGCAAACACAGGCACAAACACTCCACCATTACACAGAGTCGCATGCGTTGCGGTCGTTATGGAAAGTGCGCTGTGCGGCAAAATGCTAGTACAGTCGCTGTATAATATGAAATTTGCAAAAATGCCACCAAAAAGTGCCGAGTGAGCACTTAAAAAAACAACAACTTTTGTGCAACACGTAAACAATATGTGTGGAAAGTGCCGCATGCTGCATATTTTAAGAAATTTGAGACTTATTTTATATCAACTTACTGTCGTAGTAATAGCAAACGCGTTTTTTGCTATGCGATTGCATTTTTTCGCTGCTGCCGGTCTTTTACAAATGCAAACTTTTATGTGGCGTGTGCCTTAGCAAATATGTTTGCCGCAACGTTTGGCAAACTATTTAAGGGCTTAGAGCCGCTCAACTTTAACTTGGCTTGAATTAACAAGCTGAAAAATAACGCGACCGCGCACCGCAAGAAAATGATGTGATGTGATATGCACAAGTGGCAACTACAATACATAGTGTTGCCACTGAGCGCGCAGAGTAGCCAGATAGACAAATGCAAAAACATGCGCATGGTATTTTGCAGTATTTATTCGAGGGCAAGCATCTAGTTGAAAATAAACAAAAAACCATTAAAACAAATAAAAAGACTTAAAGGTTAGAAATAGTTAAAACATATTTACGTCAACTCAGAATATTATAGTATTATTTTAGTAAAATTTAGCCGCATATTAAAAAGTTCTTTGGTCACACAACGCATTGGATGTTGTTTTCGCGAGAGAGGGAGAAAAGACTCTTTTAGTCGAAAAAAAACCGTTGAACGAGTTGTACACGTTTTCTGTGTAAGGTTTTTGTCGGGCGGTGTTTTCTCCGTTGCTTGTCGGTGAAAAATAAGAATCAAAACCTTAAATAAAGTGAAGCAATATTGTGAAATTGAAATCAACAGTGCAAATAATAATTATTATTTAGCTAGTCAACAACGTGAATGCAACTCGTAAGTTTTTATTGTGTTTTGTGTGCCGTTCCGTTAGTATGCGTGTGAGTGTGTGTGTATTAAAGAGAAAGAAGTTTCAGTTTCCAAGCAAAAGCAAACAGCAAGTAAAACAGCAGCAGCAACGGAGTTGCAGTGGAAACACAAACAGAGCAACACTCATACCAATGCCAACTCACACACACACACGTTTATATGAATATGCCAGCGAAAAGAAGTGGGGAGAAATATAAAAACTGAAATAAAGTGCCAAAGCAAAGTGACAAAAAATGAAAGACGCGACGCGCCCGCTTCTCTCAGTGCATGTTGATGATGAAAATTAATTAAAATAAATACAAATAAACATAATAAAAAAAGATAACCGCCGCGAAATATATCCTGCGCAGTGCCGACGCCGCTTCAACTTCTTCCTCGTGCCAACTCCCTCTTTTTTTTGTTTTGCGCTCTCTCTCTCTTTCTCTCACTCACTCTCTGAGTTTTAGCGACTGCCGCAGCAGACGTCTATGCTGCTCTGCTTCCGCCCCCGCGACCAACGCCTCACGATGAAAGTTTCTGTTACTTTTTTGTTGTTGCCATCCTCCATTTCTTTTCTTCACTATATTCCCGATTTCAATGCGCCCGCAGGATATTTTTGTGCTGTTATTTTGTTTTAAATTCCCCTTCGCCCTTCGCGTACGTGTTTAATTATAGTTTCAGCCATTGCCGTATCTCATTCATCTCGCGTTCTCCGCCTCTCTCTCTCGTTCTCTCTTTCGTTTTCCAATTAGCGCAATTTCGGCAAAGTTTTTAACTCCAATTGTTGTTATTTATTTGGCGTTTTCTGTCTTTTTTTTTTATAGAGTCTAACGGCCGTGAAAAAGAAAAAGAACAAAAACAAAGACAGCGCTGACAGCGACTGCGTTTTATAGCTGTAACAGTAAACCCGCTCGTCGTCGGGTTAAGCGGCTAAGCCGCTGCCAATCAAATAAACGAACCACACACAGAGAGCAGCCAAAGAAGTTGATTATTCCATCTAATTAAAAAAAGGTAAGTGCTGGCACGCTTTTGTTTTTTGTTTTCTAGCTATTTTCAGCTCATTTACAGCTGCCCTGGAAACTTGTTTTGCGCTACTCTTTACACCATCTTATGAGTGTACGTGCGTGCGTGTGTGTGCTTGTGTGTGTGGCCAACGCATCGGTCGAAAAGTGGCACAAAAATGCATCACTACAAAGTGCCGTTACAAAAGCCAATGAACGCATCTCAGGCAAAATAACTAAACATACACATACACACACACATGTATAAATACCAAACAGCACAATTTAAAAAAACAACAACACAAACAACCGTACAACTAGTGTAAGTTCATGCAGAGAGCAAGAACGCTCTCCCGCTGCATTTTCTATTTGCGCTGCTGCCAGCATTGCTGCTGATAAAAAGCAAATCCATTTTTATTACTCGACGGCTGCTGCCGTTTGTGCGTTTTAAAAAGTCAAAGAGCATTGTTGCTGTTGCTGTTGTTGTTGTTGTTGGTATGTACGGCTGCTTGTAATTGTCTGTAATTTAGCTTGAGAGGACCCGAAAGCAAACCAAACCAGTCAGGCAGCCAGCTGTCGTCGTCGTCGACGTCTGCGCATCGCATACCACAAGAAAGAATGAGTAGGAGAATGTGCAGCTGCTGTTACTGCAATCGCGCTCGTTCTCGCTCACAGTGGCTCTCTTTGCTGCTGTTGTTGTTGTTATTATGCTTATGCTTATGCGCGCATTTGTTGTTCTATTTCTGGTTGCTTTCGGGCTTTCGCTTTGTGCCGCATTTATTTATTTACCTTTTGCCTGGCCCTCTGTTTATTATCCCAGCACAGCATCGTCGCCGTTTGAAGTTCAAGCCACAATGGGATTGTACTTTTTTGTTATAAATTTTGTATACCCTATAAAATAAGAATGTATGAAAGGGTATATGAGAAAGCTCCAAGCTTTGCATTCTAAGTGTGTGTGCTGTGCTCAACATAGCTTACAGGGTATTTTTGCGTACATCATTCTCAAATTTTTTACTCTTACTTGATTTATGGTTTCATAGCTTATCTACTTGCAGTGAAGTTATGTGTACACTTCTTCGTCTTTCTCGCTCTCTCCACTATTAACCCGTTCGTACATTTCAACAGAAAAAATAAAAATTTTCATTAACACATTCTACGACTCGATGACAACTTCCAACATTGTTGTTATTACTTTTGTCGTTGTCGTCGTTGATGTTGTTGTTGTTGCTGCTGTCTCGTTTTTTGATAGCTGTCTGTTTACCTTCTTTCCGCCACTTGTCTCTTTTACTCCTTTTGCTTCTAACGTCGGCACTTTTGTGTGCTAGCTACTGATAGAGCAGCCCGTTACACAAAAACTCGCATCTATGTAGTTGACTCCCCCTCCTCCCACTTTCACACTTTTTTTCTGTTCATGTTCTCTTTGAGTTCAAAGCAAAAGCAGAGTGTTCATTCAGAGTTCATTTGAGTGGCGCGCACTTGGCAATTATGCCTTTTGGCCAGAGACTGTAATTATTATAATTTTTATATTAAAAATTGAAAAAAATTTTTTAAAATTTTTTTTTTTTTTTAACCAATAACTCTTTTTTTGACCTAATAAAAAAATTATCAAATAATTGTTAAATTTCAATTTTTATTAAAAATTGTTGAATAACTCTTATTTTCCAATTTTTATTATAAAAAATAAAAATAAAAATTATTTATCAACTTTTATTTTATCAATCAAAAATAAGAGTTATTTTTCAATTTTATTTTAAAAATTGAAAATAAAAATGATTCTACAATTCAACTTTCACCAAGCTCCTTAATATTGATCCTTGAAGGACATGTGATATATCGATGGAAAGGTATTTGAGTGCAGATCGTAAATATATGTCAAAATTTGTTGTTGCTATGTTGCTTAGCTCAAAAGATATTTCTACCAATTTTTATTTTCAATTTTTAAAATAAAAATTAAAAATAACTCTTATTTTTGATTGATAAAATAAAAGTTGATAAATAATTTTTATTTTTATTTTTATAATAAAAATTGGAAAATAAGAGTTATTCAACAATTTTAATAAAAAATTGAAATTTAACAATTATATAATATATTTTTATTAAGTAAAAAAATAAGAGTTAGGTATTGATTATTTTATAAAAATTGAAAATAAAAGTTTATTCGATTTTTGGATTCCCAGCTAAATAAAAAGTTATTTGGCCGTTTTTGAGTTCACCTTATACCTATATTTGGGTTCGATTTTTTTCAACCCCATAACTCTTATTTGCGGTCCCTGCTTTTGGCACACAAATCATTGCTGTTGAAATGGCCAAACGGTAAATCTACTTAACTCTCCGACTAACGGCGAACTTGTTGAGAGAGATCTGTTCATCTGCTTTAGCTGCTGGTTCTTTTATGCTCTTCTATTCTTACTTGTTTTTTTTTTTTGTGATTATTTTCCATTTTGCGCGTATACAAAAGCGCTTACGATTCGACGAACACACAAAAGCAAAATGGCAAAATTACTGCAAATGCAAAGGCGAAGGAGGCGACAACAACACACACACAGAAAAAAAGCCAAACTGCTAAATAGTAGCAAAAGAAAAAAAATAGCCGACAAGTAGAAAAATTCAATTGTTGAAAATGCTGCTTCTGCTGCCCTTTGTCGTTTTCTCGCTTCTTCTTTTCTTTATTTTTTTTTTGCAGCTCTCGAAATCGTCGCCCACTTACAACACACAATGAAAACGAGCAGCAGCAGCAGCCAGCGTCTTTTATTGATAAGAAAATTGAAAGTGCGTAGCAAGTGTGAAGAACAAGAAAAAAGACACAACTTACAGAAGAGAAGGAGATGTGCGCGTGAGTCGTGAAACTATCGCACAATAAAGTTCACAGTATGATTCAGAAAAGCAAGCTTAATCGAATTCGAAAATTAGTTTCCTAAAACTCCCATAATTCTGGTTTAATATATTATTAAACTTTAAGTATTGTCTGGCAACTCCGTTCAGCTACTTGTCGTTGCACACAATTGACTTAATTCATAGATGGCGCTTTGTGTTGGCAGAGGTTGGGGGTTGTTGGTAGGCAACTGCATCATCAATCCGGGTAATGGACATTTTGTAGTTGTTGCAGTTGACCCCCACTTCGTCTCCTGCTTCTTCTTCTTCTCGTTTTTTGTGATGGCAATTTGAGAAAGTTTGCTTTTTGCCACGCTTGACAGGTGCCCCAAACAACAACAATAATGCGCTGCAGCAGGACAACAACAACAACAACAACTAGAACTGTGAGCTTTATTCATTTGAATTGTTTTTTCGTTGTTGTGTAGTGGAAAAGTTCTCTAATTTATGTCATTAGCAAAAGTTTGCTGTCGCATTAAAGTGGACAGTTGCCAAGAGGGGGGAAGTGGGGCAGGTCCATTGGCTTGTTCTGTTTGTTGACCGGCTAACCCATAAGCTAGCCGTGGGGCTGGGCTCAATTAGATTTATGGGATTAGGACAGGTCAAACCGGGATGGCGGCGGAGTTGGACTATAAAACACTCACACGTGGAAAATCATCATCATCGTCGTCCTCGTTCTCGTTGTTGTTTTTTCCTGCATTGTTACAGTTACCGCCCCACCCCCCCACACCCCCCCCGCCTTTTCGCCACTTCAGTGCACATCCGGCTGTTACAGCAACAACAACAACAAAAAAACATTGTTTCATTCCATAAAATCGGAGCTTGCCTTTCGCGCTCGGTGGTTGTTTCTCGCACTCGCAACTTGCAACTCGAAAGCTGCGGCAGCGTTTTTCCGGTTTTGTCCATTCATTCATTCCCGAAAGCCCCCTTCTTGTTACCTTCCCGTCATCCCTGCCTGCAGACATTCCTGTCCAGGTCTCTCTCTCTCTCACAGTCACACGGGCGCACACACATTTCCGGCCTCCATGCATGTATGTATGTGTGTGTGTGGTGGTTGGTGGCAACACTGGCTAGTTTTTCGATTTTTATTGATTTTCATAAAGCCAAAAACCGAAAAAAAAAAAAGCTTTGCTTCATGTACTTCTCCAATTAAGAGGCCGCAGCTGTAGAAAATAAAAAGTTTTGTTCATTTAAACGAGAGGGAAGTGTACTATTTTACATTTCTAATCTCTTTGTGGCATGCAACAGCAACAGCAGCCAGAGCTAGAGCTTCAGCTATAGAGAGAGAAATATGCACTTGCTAATTGGATAAAAGCATTGAAATTTGTTTAGTTTTAAAGCAAAAGTTTGATATGACAACAAGTGAGGAGAGATCTCGACTAGGACATGCCCTTAACCCCTCGAAAATGCTTCCTTTTGTCTGTTAACCACATTTACACAAAGTCTCTATACCCTCTCTATGGGTTAAGGGTATTCAAAAAAGGGTTTCAACATGTTGAATACACTTTTCCTAACAGTTTAAACTTGTTCTCAATTACATTGGTTAAAAGTTTTGAATCGAAAAGAAGAAAATCAACTCTAAACTCTTTTCAAAAGTAAGATAATTAATGCAATTATTCTTTGCCTTCCCCGCCTCTTCCCTTGCGCTTCAATCAACTAACTTATGTCTTAAGTACTTGCTGTTATGACCCACTAAAGTTGACCCCAAAAAAAAAGATGGCAAAGACTTGAACGAAACTTTTTAATTACACACACAGAGCAGAGAGATCAGGACAATAAAAGTTTATTATGCGAAAAGAAGTTAGGGGAAAAAACAAGTTCTCATATCATATCACAAAAATAAAAACTAATAAACTGAACTTTTTTTTATAAAACCCAAATCTAGTTGAAGTTTATGTTTTTAATGTGTTAAAGTTTGTTTTCCTCGTGCTAATCCCCAAATCGCAGCTAAAACAATAAATCGTTGCGAGAGATTTGAGTGTGTGGCATGCTGCACGTTTGTTGGTGTTGTGGCATCTGACAGGCAAAATAGCAAATCGATTTTCAACTTGTATTTCCGCAAAATGGAATTCAAAGTGCATTGAACTGTCTCCAAACGAAGGAAAAGGTGTGAAACTGGAACACGAAGAAGATATAAATGTAGAAGGATGTTCATAAAGAAGATGCCTCGAGGGAGTTAAAAGCAAATCTTGACATCACATAAAGTTTTTTTTTTGTTAGAATAATCATAAGCAACAAACCCTTAAAGAAAACATCAACCCCTTTGCCACCCACCCACACACACGAGATCTTCAAATGAAATTAAAAAGTTTAACTTCAACTTTTGGTTTTGAGAAAAACCCACCCATTTGCACCACCCATCATATGAAAAGAAAACAACGTTTAACTAAGTCGAGTGCTTGTCTTCAACGTAAAAAAGAAGGAACTTCTTGCGCCAACTATTTCAAGCTAAAGAGTAGAGTAGAGAAGAAGAAGAAGAAGCCGAAGAAAGCAGAAGTTGAGAGTTGGACACTTAAATAGTTAGCGTAATTTGTGAGAAGGCAAACTGTGTGAAAAATGTCGCTAAAGAAAAACTTGCAACTTGAAACATATTTGGCCCATCTGTGTGTGTGAGTGTGGCATATAATTTATAACAGTTTTACAGATGACATACATATATTTTTTCTATAGTTTTTTTTTGAGAAAATTAGAAGGTGGCAGTAGTTGGAAGTGCTTTCGACCATAATTTTATGGGGTTAATTGAGGCAACTTGACTTGATTTGATTGCACGGATAAAACACTAGATTCATAGAATAATATATATGAGCTTTGGGTAATTTTCATGAGGAATAAAGCACTCCAACCCACAGACTTTGAGCGAAACAGTACCCAAAATTTGTATAAAAATGAATTTATTTTGTTTCCAATTATTGATTATTTTTATGGATAGCATAAACTATGTGGATTTGTTTAAACTGAGAACTTTTCCAACAAAAAAAAAAAAAAAAGATAGAATTTATACAAAATTTCATCCTAAACATTAAAGATATCGTAAGTTTAAGTTGAGACAAACGTGAAGTAGAGCATTAAGTCTTCGTTTTCAAGTCTTCTTACTTATTTGATTTACAAGACAATATCAGTTTATGCTTCTTACGAGCTACTTTAATATAAATTATCTTTAATTCCTTTCATTTTTATTGCCATCTCTGAGAAAAAGTTTTCATCTTTTTTTTCTTATGAATTTTAGGAACGTTCGCTTTGGCGACATTTACTACGAAATTTTTTCAAGCATATTTCATACGAAATGATTAACTCCCCGCCCCAAAAAAATGAAGAAAACTTTTTTGGAGAAGTAGTAGGGGGGAATGGATGGTGGTTCCAGTGTGCAACTTGTGTTCAAACTTGTGAAGGATGCCAGGCTTTGCAATTTGTTGTAGCGCCTGTAAAAGTTATTGTTATAGCCGTCGCCTGCTCGATTGACTGTCTGTCTTTCCGTCTGTCTGTTCGTCTATCTGTGAATAAAATGTCACGCTGTGATTGTGCCGAGAGCGAAATCTCAGTTACAACAAACTGTCGCTATTCTCCAAGACTCAATTCAGCTTCTTCTGCTTCGAGAACCATTTGTCTCGAGTGCATTGCAGTTTTTACTGCCTGTGGAATTGTGTCTAGTGGCATACACATACATTTGATGTTGCAGCTAACCCCTGCCATCTCTCTAGGCGCATGACCTCACCCTTTCCCACCTCCCACCACCATCAAGTGGCGCAATGCACTTTACTGATTATTTGTCTCAATTTTTTGTATTATTTTTTTCTCATTTTTGTTTGTTTTTAATGCATCACGTGACGTCAGGCTGCAGTTGATTCTCTTATTATTGTTGTTGTTGTTAGTTGCAATCAATTTGACACAAATTCAGTTTCCAGATCCAAATCAATATCAATTGTGTCACGGGCTTGTTGTCAGTCTTAATATCCCATGGGATGTGAAATGTAGCTGATTTTTTACACTCAAAAAAATATGTAGCAATAAATGAAATTGTTACGAAATCGCATTTGTTATTATACCCTTAACCCATAAAATGGGTAAATAAGGGTATAATGGTTTTGTGCAAATGTATGTAACAGACAGAAGGATGCATCTCCGACCCTATAAAGTATATATATTCTTGATCAGCATCAACAGCCGAGTCGATCTAGCCATGTCTGTCTGTCCGTCTGTCCGTCTGTCCGTCTGTCCGTCTGTCTGTCTGTCTGTATGAACGCGCCGATCTCAGAGACTATAAGAGCTAGTGACTTCAAACTTGAAACTTAAACTCTCCTATACCATGAGAAGATCAAGTTTGCTTCCAATTTTCGACAACATTTCTGGTTTCCGATATACACATGTTATCGATAACAAAATAATCTTGAATTTTAAAATTGTGAAAATGAGGTTTCAAACTATTGATAAAATAATGAACATTTGAAAAAATTTGATTTATATCGGTTAAGAGAGATATCGCAGTTTGAAGTTTGGTTATATTGGTCACTGCATGAATACATACAAGTTACTGTAAGCATTACCTATCGGGTTAAGGGTATGTCCTGGTCGGGATTTCTCGACTAGAGCCTTCTTACTTGTTTTTAACTCTTTTTGTTGCATGAAAAGTTGTTCATATTCAGTTTTCCTTTTCCACAAAGTTCTCTATATTGATTTTTGTCCAGTGTAAATGAAACGCAATGCAATTAAACCGGCACCTGTCTTTCTCTCTCTCTCTCTCTCTCTCTTCGATGTGTGTGCCTGCATACAAATTAGTTTTAATATTATTTGCAAGGTTCAAACTGGCCAACAAGCAACTGCTGCAACCAGAGCCAACAAATTGGCTGAGAGTACAGACTGTTGTTGTTGTTGCTGCAAAACTTAACTTGACTTCCGTTCATTATGCGATTTATATTTTCAATTTATCATATACACATACAAATTTATATATTTTATGTAGCTTTTTGTGCGTAGCAATTTGTGTCTATTTTGTTTTTTCTCAAATATTTTTCCCACACATTGCAAAACTGCAAACAAATATTCAAAAAAAAAAAAAATTGTTTCTTTCCCATGTTCACATTGCATTTTTTTTTTGTACATTTGTTGTGTCTGCCACACACACACACACACATGCATAGCATGCCATAAATTGCATGTTAAGTTATTTAGTTTTGGTTTTGGGTTGGGCCCCAGTTTCTCTGTCTCTCTGCTCTAGGATCGATTCACTGTGGCATATGCAACAAACATTACATAGTTTCCAGCTTGTTGTTTATGCCTACTCCTTAGCCCCCACTTCTGCCTTTGATTATCTGTGAGACACTTGAGACTAGGTACAGTCAAACTTTTATCTAACGAATATGCTTATAACAAAATTATCTAATATAATAAGTTCATTAGAAAACTGAGGATTTATTCCTTATCCCAGTGTGATTATTTATATGGAAGTATTTGTATTTGAAGAGAGAACGAATCGAGTTGTTAACCCCTTTGGATTTATTCTTAGAACATTGCATAATAAACTTGTTAAGCTTTCTAGCTTTAAATTTTGCTCATTTTTGAGCTAACCTCACTTTTTATACTTTGATACCAAAGGTATCATAGTATATTGGGTTTGTGCAATGTCCGTCATGGTGTCCGTCCGTCTGTCCGTCTGTCTGTATGAACGCAACTTTTTTCGACACCCTTCAAGCTAGAGCCTTGCAACTTCAAATATTTGGACATGCCTTCGTCAGACAAAGTGTTAAATGTAGGGCCACGACCTCAGGGGCCCGAGAAATCGATAACAAGTCGATACACCTCGATGCAAATCGATAAAACACATATATATCCCACATTTTAGTAGCTAGAGTCACCAAATTTGATGGCAAGATAGCGGATCATCCCCAAAAAACTGCTTCAAAAGTTTGGATGCCACGCCCACCTATTCCGCCCCCAGCCCCTCCAATATAAACAAAAATGCCATATCTTCTACAGTTTTGAAGCTATAGCCACCAAAATTGACTTGAAGGTAGATACTGACATCTGACAAAGTTATGCATCAAAACATTGGATGCCACGCCCCCAAACAACGGGACAGCCCCACCGCCCTAAAAAAACCGGAAGGCATGTATCTTCGCCAGTTTTTAAGCTAGAGTCACCAAATTTGGTATGAACATTGGTAGTGACATCCGTAACAGGTGTACATCAATGCTTTGGATGCCACGCCCACTTATACCGCCCACCGCTATATCTCTCTCAGTTTTTAAGCTAGGCTCTTCAAACTTGGTATGAACATTGTTAGTGGCATCCGTAACAGATCTGCATCAATGTTTTGGATGCCACGCCCACTTATACCGCCCACCTCTATGTCTTTGTCAGTTTTGAGCTAGAGTCTCCAATTTTATACCCAAAACCCTCATATATTACTATTTGCACTCAATATCCTTAACACAGCTATGTGAACTGGTATCAAAGTATATCGCAGTCGGTTGCGTCCGACTGCAACGTTTTTACTTGTTCTTCCTTCAATCTCTGCGATTCTTATCGGCAAAGTGTATCAGAAACTGGTCAACATTTTATTGTACGAAGTTAAGATTAAGATTAAGTCGAAGGAAAGAGAGGGAGAGGGAAGGACTGGAGGGGCTGCCTTGCTCATCAGCTGACAAGGCGACGATGGTCGAATGTATAAAAAAAAAAAAACACAAAACCGAAAGTGATACATCTGCAAAAGGGTCGAGTTGGGGGTCGAATGTGTGTGTGTGTGTGTGTGTGTGTGTGCAACGCGCTCCCTCGCTATAAATACAAAATGTGCTGTAGGCTCTAAGAGTGTGAATGAGGGAGGTGGAGGGGGTGTGTGTGCGGGTGTACATTGCAGAGGCAGTGATGCGCATCCTGAGTAGAACAGAGTTTCCTTTTTTCTTCTTTTTTTTTTTTGCTGCTGCTTTGACTCGGTAAGCAGGTCACGTGAGCCAAATTGCTTAAGACTTGACGAGGCAATGGCGAGAAGAGGGGGAGCGTTGCCATTGTGCTGTACCCCCTCTCACCCTCACCCCCCTCCCATGTTTAACCCGTCGCCCTCTCAGACAGTCAGTCGGTTAGAATCGAGTCGTCGGTCTTTCTGTGTTTTGTCGTTGGGGCAGTAAATGTGATTGCTTCAAGCGCCATGCTTGCCCGCCTTACCCCTCTATCCATCGCTTGTTAACTGATTGTGTGTTTTGCTCTGGTTTTTGGCCTAGTGTTCGTTGTTGTTGTTGCTTTTTAATACATTTGCATCAAATAAAACACGCGTAAAAGCAAAAAAATGAAAAGAAAATATGTTGCTAGATTTTAACGCGTTGTTGTTTGTTGTTGTTGTTTGTCGTTTTAACGTGTTTGAAATATTTCTAGGCCTTGTTGTTGTTTCTTGTTTGTTTGTTGTTTGTTTGTTGTTTGTTTTAGCCACGCATTCGCAGCTTGTGGCTTGAAATGAAGTTTTGCCTGCCTTTAAAAACATGCACATAAATTCTTATACACATAATATACATATATTAATAATATACACACGAGAGAGAGAGAGAGAGAGCATATAAAAATCAATATTTGCGCCGTGTCGCTAGCGATTTTTCTGTTGTTGTTGTTTTTGGTCTCTTTGTTTGTGCTCAGTGGAAGCGTCAACTGATAAGAAGACAGATGACAAACACGGATGTGTATGTGTATGTGTGTATGTGTGTGTGTGACACCTAATCACATCACATGTGCTATATACTATATATATCTAGTTTATCTACTGTATTTGCTTTGATTATTCATCTAGAATACTAATTTAGCTTTTAATGTGAAAACCGAACAAAGTGTGTGTGGCATGTGTGTGTGTGTGTGGACTTTGAGCTTTGTGCCGCAAGCGTTTCTTTGAACTTGTTCCACTTTTTTTGTACGTTGTGGTAGATGCTTCATTTCATATATACTATATGGTGGAATTTCTTTTCTTCATAGCGTTTTTTTATTCGTTGTCATTACCTGCCACACCACACTCTTTGAACTGAACTCTGTGTGTCTTTGCCACTGCCACATGCTAAGTGCCCGCAAGTCTGTTTTTGCTTTAGCTTGCTTTTCGTTCGTTTGTGCCCAATTTCCAGCTCTGGACCAGCTGGACCAGCTATATATACATATATAGCCAAGAGGTTCGTTCGCGTCGCGTGCTTGTGTGCTCCAGTTCTTTGAGGCTGAAAACAAGTTTTTCGGCACTTGCCTCTAGTCGGGTTTTAACAGCAGCAGCAGCAATATCGTACGTTATGTTTAGGCCTAGTTTTTTTGTTGTTGTTAACTGCATACATAAATATCATTAACTTATGGCTATGAGTTTTTCTTTATCGATTTTTCTCTTTGCCTGAAACTGCATTTAATGAATGTGTGGCAGACAAATCGTTTGGCAATAACTGCCGCGTTGGACTAACACCTAGTTAACTGATTTATTGAGGGCCTAAAAGAGTGTGCTGTTGGGGTTTAAGTTTATGTTATGGCTTCTAATTAACCGTCTTAACTTTTTCTTCAAGCCATTAATTGATTTATTGTGTTTCCTGTCAGCTATGTTTCCTGTCAAATTTAGCTTGAAGCGAAAGTCAACAACTGTCTTTTTAGCTGTTTTTTGGCTCTAAGACTTTCCCCCCTTTGAGTTTATGCCAAATCACTGTATAGGGTTGCCTCCTAATTACTTGGCATTGGTTGTGCGCCGTGCAGGGGCAAGAGAGAGGTTCAGGGTTCGTCGGGTAAGGTGAGGATTATAATCATATTTTTCTTTTTTTTTCATATTCCTCTTTTAAGGTCTACAAACATTTGAGCAGCTGTCTCTTATGCGGGTGTTTTTCTTTAAGGGTTGCTTAGTGTAGGGGTAGGGTAAGGGTATTGTTATAGGGTTCGTTAGAAACTTTCGCTGTTGGCAACCCTAATGAAGTTATGGGCTGGCTCTGGCCCCATGTGGTGGAGCTCTGGAGGGAAGCCTCTAAAATGGCGTGCCGTTATTTGGTTTCATGCATAAAATAACGGTGTTCACACACACACACACATGTGTAGTAAGTGCAACATGCAGCACGTTGTTGCACAAATTTAATGAAAACTGCAACCAAGGCAACACCCCTAGACCCCCTCCCCCAACCGCCTCTCTTTCTGTGCTCACAAGGATTAAATCCAATTTTGCGCTGCTAGTTTTTTGAGTGGCAAGCAAACACACCTACACACACACACACACACACATACACACACTTTGGAGTCATTTGTGTACATTTTAATAGGTGTAAAAGCATCAAGTTTATAATATTATGCCGCTGATGTGTGTGCGAGTGTGTGTGTGTGTGCCTGGCAAGCTGTTGCATAAATCAACTTTAGCTGCAACTCTTGTGGCGCTTGTTGTAGTTGTTGCAAAACTATGTCAAGTCGCCGCAACGTCAGGGGGTGCTCCCCCCCCAACCCCATCATCATCATCATCATAATCATGTATGCTCTATAAACTATATATATGTATTTTTGTGTGCAACTTGCAACCTCTGCTGCTTATCTGCCAGAATTGCTGCTTTTGGCGTTGATAAGCATACTTTCGTGTTTTTTTTTTGTGTGCCACTTGAGGTGGCACGCAACGTGTAATCGTCACAGCAACAAAATGAGTAGAGAGTTTAATGTTGTTCAAGTGCCTTGGCCCAGGCTCAACTCGATTCTGGTTAGTAGTTTTGGTTTATTAGCTTGAAAGTTGCAGCAAGAAATGTGTTTTATTTGTTGCAGCTGTTGCTGTCGTTGTCGTTGTTGTTGTTCATGTTGCTCGTCAACAAGCTGACAATTTGTCGTCTGAGTGTGTTGCCTGTCGCTGCCGTGTCGACAGCAGCAGCAACAGCAATAAAAGTGCTAAAAAGTTTTATGCCCCTAGACTTGCATCCTGTTCTTTTGTTGTAAGTAGTAAGGTAAAGAAGACCAACATACACACACACACACACACCACAAAAACACAATACAATTTTTAATCTTTTGAAAACTGAATTGCTGTTGCTGCCGTTTCTGTTGCTGTCGTTGAAGTTGTCAAGCAAGAAAATGACGCAACAACACACCCACAATCTGGCCAATGTGAAATTGTTCTTCTTGCATATAACTTTTTGCCATCATCATCATGATGATGTTGATGATGATGGGTTGAGCTTTGTTGCTGACAGGATGATGAGGTGTGTTGTACGTGTTGGGACTTTGATGACTCGAAGTAAGACTAGTCTCTCATTCTTTGGCTCAAATCTTTAGCTAACTTTAACTCAAATTATTGTTAATATTCTTTAAGTTTAAAGCATTTGAAGTTTGTTGCATGCCACTTTTTTTTTTTGTATTGCATTGTTGTTTTTGCCATGTTCTGCTTATCTTTGGCTTCATTCATAATTTCGTTTTGTGTCGCATACGCGTTTGTTGGGGGTTGTTTTTTGCACCTGAGTATGTGTATCCTTTATGCGGGCGGACGAAGGGGTTTTTTTTTTTTCGGGTAGAATTGTGCAACTTTGTCGCGTTGTTGCAGCAAAGTCTGCTTTTGTGGCTGTTTCTATTTATGTTATGTTCTGGGACAACTCCTTCTCCTCCTCCTTCTCCTCGTCCTCCTTCTCCTGTGTCTGCTGTCTGCAACACTTGCCTGCCTCAAACCATTAGGGTTTGCATATATGCGGCGTCACGTATAACTGGAGTCTCCGAAGTGTAGTCTGCTGCCCACATTTGCACTTGGTGGTATCATCGTGTATGGTGGAATGACATCAGTCAGAGAGAGTGAGGTAGACAGAGATGGAGAGAAAGAGAGAGGGAGGGAGCTAGCTGCATTGCGCCGTGAGGAAATTAAATACTCAAGTCGGATGTTGGTGAAATTTCCGTTTTGGGAGTTCGTTTTTTTTCTGGAGTTTTCCCAATGGAGCAACTTTATCTGTTTGTCTATCTATCTGATTTCGTTGGGATCCCTTCAATCAGCAGCAAATGATAATTATAAGCGGTGGGGTAAAAAGTTCCTTTTCCTTTCTTGTCTCGCCAGCTTTTAATTGCATTTCGTAGATTTTGATTTTTTTTTTAGGGCTAAGTCTCATTTTTGGGGCCACATTTTGTTGCATGTAACACTTGCTTTTTGGCAAATGTCTCACACGAATATGGAGCACGTTGCATGCTGCCACACTTTGTACTGTGTAAATGCAGCATGCCTGCATTCTGTCTGTTTGTCTTTCACTTCGTCTCCTTCTCTCTCCTTATTGCTGCTGCACATGTTGACCACATGCCGAGTGGAGCCTTCAGACGACGATGTGAGAATTTCAATTCTTTCAATAATACGAAATTGCCTGGTGCATTTGTATGTGTGTGTGTGTTGTTGTTGATTTAACAAGCAGATAAAAACGCTGCTGCAGGCCACTTACCAAAAATCCGATTTTCAATTCCGATTCCCAACAAACATTTCCCATACCTTCCCTCTCTTTCTCGTTCGTTGTTTATATATGTGCGTGTGATAAGAGTTTGTTTGTTACCCCCTCCTCTCTGCACCTTTTATCAGTGGCAGCAACAGCAGCAACAACATCGAAATTCATTGCGTACAATTTTTCATTTCATTTGGGGTTCGTTTACTTTTTTTGGGGTCAGCTCTAATGACGGCGAGTGCAGCTAAAAACTTCCAACATTTCCAAATGTTGTTTTTCGGTTCCTTTCGGTAGGCCGATAAAGCTGGCCATAATTGACGCCGCATGGTGGCGATAACAGAGCAATGGTAGATGGAGAGGGGGAGGCGGGGTGTGACCCAATTGCTCGTGTGTGCCACACGAGAGACAAATGAGCATTGGGTCTCGCCACTGTCAATGATGCAAAGCTTTAAAATCGAAACCCAATCTCCAAAATTGATGTGAACCTTTTGACTAATTGCCCTCGAGGGGGAAAGAGAAGAACACCAACAGCTGTTGAAAGACCCTCTCCCTTCCCTTGCTTTAAGAGCACGCCTACTCCATTCAAGTATATAAATAGCTCAAGTCTTAAAATAGTCGCTTAACTCTGGGCTCAATGGAATGCGAGCACGGAACAGCTTTCGTTATGACCTCACCCAGTGCAAGAGAAAGAGGGAGAGAGAGAGGAGAGACGATAAGAGAGTATACAATGGCCATAAAAACTGTAGAGATGAACCCACATTAAATGAACGATAAAACCGAGCGGGCTAAAAAAGCGATTAAATGATTGTATAGGGAGGGTTAAGTACATTTCCGTACTGATTCGTTTCATTACTCGTTACTCTGCAGTTGAACGAGCTTAAACCAATGAGAGGACTGTTACTTTTGGGCTAGTTGTACCACTATTTATCTTCCGTAATTCAATTTTTCCCTGTAACAAAATCTTTTTTGTCCCTTTGACATTACTCGCTACTCTGTAGTGTATCGTTTATTAAATAACGAGCTTAAACCAACGAGGGGATTGTTACTTTTGGGCTAGTTGTACTGCAAAAAGCTCTTCTATAATTCAAATTTCCCCTTTAAATGTTTTTTTTCCCCTTACGTTATTCGTTACTCTGCAGAGTATCGTTTGATTAATAACGAGCTTAAACCAAAGAGAGGACCGTTATATTTTGGATAGTTGTACCACAAACTTTTCTGTTATTCTTTTTTGACCCCTTGACATTCTTTATATGAAAGTTCGACTCTTTAATTATCATATTTATCCAAAAATTCCAGTTACTTGGTTTCAATCGCTTGTCCATCTCTAGTTCAATGCGTATCTGTATACACAGATATTAATATCAGCCTTAGCCACATTGTTCGAGTCCCCTTTCCATGCTACCTGCTGCCACATTGATGATGGCGCGTGTGACATTGGACGCGGCGGCTATATAAACGACAATGTCGACCATTATCCTTGTTGTCCTTGTTGTTGTTGTCGTTGTCGTCAGGGCCAACAACTAACACACACAACTAACTGCTGGCCACAGGGCGGCAGTCATGTTATGAGGCAGAACATCAAATAAAGCGTGTAAATATTGCCACCTCAACTCTAGGCAACGACAACGACGAAACATTTCTTTAGCCTGCGTCGTCCTGGCGCCAAGTTGACCATTTACCATCGACTGCATTGTAATTTTCTTCCTCGTTCTTGACGCGCATTCAGGCGTGTGCCACATAACCTTTCTTCTTGTTGTGCTTCCCTAATCGTGCAACAAATATTGTTTTAATAATTTAAGTTTTCTTATTCGCTTTCTGCTGTTTAACATGCAATTAAGTTGAATGCTTCTCTACTCTGTTGGCTGCTGCTGCCATTGTTGACGAAAATTACGGTTGTTTGTTGTACTTACACCCAACAATTGTTCAACTAGAGCTGCATTTAACATGAATGGTGTATAGAGCATAAGTCCAACAATTGCTAGTTCCATGGCAGCACCAGGCAGTTGGCTCCGTATCCAGGAGAGAAGGACGTTGCATGCCGCTCAGGTTACCCAGCAGCAAACCAGCGACACAGATGACGTTTGTCCCACTTTGACCGACTCCTCTTACACACTCTGTTTCCCACTTTTTTTTATCGTCTCGATTTCGTCATCGTTGCACACATTAACGCCCCCCGTATATACATTACAAACTTGGGTTCAATCAGTTAACTCAAATGTTAAGGCAGTTTTAGTATTTGATAAACGATGTTTTGGGATGTAAAAGGCGTGAATGATAAAGTAAGGACTTGTAAGTTGGCAGTTTATAAAGATTTTAGTTTCAATCTGTCTAGAAATTACCAAAACATAGTTCTCCTTAACTTAAAGTTCGAACAGCTCTTAATGAAAAGGGCATCTGTTAGTCGTGTTAATTAACTATGCTCGCGTAGCCCTTCGTCCAGACACGCAGCAGCAACAGCAAATTGAACTAACTGGCGGCGGCGACTTCCTCATTTTCATTCCAAATGTTCTTTTTTTTCTGTGTGCATTTGTGTTTTATTTCGCTAATTAGATTTCTGGGTTAATTTTTATTTTGTTGAAATTGTTTGCCATTTTTGTTCTCGGGGTTCGTGTTCGCCGGTTTGTTTGAATTGCTTGCTGTTGTTGTTGCTTGTTTGTTATTTGTTGTTGCCAGCTAATTACTTGGCGACTGTTGACGCTTTTCTTTTTTGGCTTTTTTTTGGTGAATTGCATTTTCGTAATCCTTTAGCTGGCTTCCTTCCATTGACCCCAAGTTGGCTCCGACGGGTTGAAAATTATTTTTTTAGCAAATAAAATATATATTTCATTAGTAGCATTAAACTAAAAGAGAGAAAGAGAGGGCATTGACTGCCATAGAGTCAACAGAGGTTGGAGAGAGAGATGGGTAGCATCCATTAAAGTAATGAGCTCATCTCATCATCGTCATGTTGAGGTTGACAAAAGCCAAACTGCCGTCAAACACCCACAAAAACACCCAACCAACCACGTACATCAGCAAGTGTTATGTGCCGCGGGGGCATGCAGCATTTCCTTCCTGTTCGGGTCACGTTCTGCTCTCCTCAACTTCTCCAACTTCAACTTTGACTTTTTCTTCACACGAACCTTTCGCTCCAAACGATAAAAATGCGTCAAATTGTGCGTTCCAAGCGACACGCCCACAAAATGCCAAACCAGCTGACAAACACCCTCCTCTCGCTCCCGCCTGCCCTCCCTTAGTTTAGTCACGTTCTGATTCAAGCAGCAGCAGCAGTGTCTGCATTCCTTCAGCTTTAACTCTTTATTCTAGTCTGTGTTCAGCTGTGTGAGAGGCACTGTATGACGCCAGACAGGCTAAAAAGCGAAACTATATTAAAAACGGCTTGGAAATGCTCTTTTTTGAAGTATTGAAGAAGTTTCAGTTGAGAATACTCTTCTCTTTATACCCAGAAGCCATAAAATGGGTAAAAAAAAAGGGTATAATGATTTTGTGCAAATGTATGTTACAGACAGAAGGAAGCTTTTCCGACTCAATAAAGTATATATATTATCTTGATCAGCATTAACAGACGAGTCGATATAGTCCCACGTTTTGGTACAAGTTGTCCCACGTTTCGATACAAAGTTTTCCCAATTTTTGGCACTTCTTATGTATGTCTGTATTTAAGTTCTAGTCGGGACTTCCTGACTAGAGAATTCTTACCTGTTTTTTACTCATTACATGGCATAAACTTAGTCAAAACTGCAACCGTTTAAAGACTTGCAAACAATTTTGCTGTCTTTCCATTGAATTAATCGCCTGCTGTTTTTTGTTTTCCTTCTTTTTTATTTTGTTGCCACTAAAGTACGTGACTATTTTTTAATTGAACAAACAATGCGCTGTACATTAATACATATGTATGTCTAGTGTACTTATTTCTGCTGTTCTTGTTGCCCTCCCTTCGTCTTGTCCTCATTTTGATTATTATATTGTAATCTCCATATGGGTGCCGCCTGCTGCTGCTGAGACTGAGACTGAGACTGCTGCCAGGGCCATCTGATTGATTCTGTCACATGAACTTGTGTACGCTGCTGGCCCTGAAGTCGGTCATAATAGTGTGGAGTATACATCAGATCTATAGTGTTCGTATAGCTTATTATGATTATTGCTTTTTAGTTCATTTGTTTAATGGCATTTCCCAAAACTGAGGGGCGGCAATCATATTAATGTAATGTATATTGTGGCATGCCTGTTATTATTGAACCCAGACCAGCTACAAAAAAACTGTATCGCCTCCCCTCAAGTGTGTTTACTTGACATGGAACAACAAAAACAACAAGAGTTGACTTTGACACTTGAGTTTGATTGTAAACATATACGAAACCAAATATGTCTCAACTTCTCGACGTATACTTGATGTACATGCATCATAATCATACTACAATTTGTGTTATGCTAATTTTGTTTTAATTTTAAAGTAAGGCAAACATGAAAGAATCCATTTAATATTGTAATTGAGTCATAACATATTGCCGCGCGATATATGTATGTATAAATATTTAATCATATTTATTTGTTTTTGTTGTTCTTGTTGCTTTTACACCAATAACTTTATTTCAATTGACGCGTCACATTTTTATCGACGTCATAAATATTATGCCAGTATTTTTTTCTACACTGCCTTTCGTTTGTTTATGGAGCGTATTTGTGTATAAAAACTATCATTTTTTTAATGGTTATTGGTTTAAAGAGAGTATCTGTCTATGGGTTAGTGACTTATGTCTGAGCTCAACAAACAGATGCATAAATTATTTAAAATTCATTGAGATAGATAAATTTATTAATGTTTATACTTACAAACAACTAAGTAGTGTGATAGATTTATGCAATTTATGCAATTTATTTATTGCATTCAGACCAAGGGCAAAAATGTGTTTTGCCTTCCATTTATTATAAACGCAAAGCCCAAAAGGAAGACAGAGCAAAACGTAGAGTTAGTTTGAGGCAATCGCCATCGTTGAGATAATATTTTATGCAATTTGTCCCCCCCGTGACAATCAAATTGAATTTCAATATGAAAATGCTGAGAAAAAGAAGAAGAGACAGAGAAATGTCGTGACTATTTCTTGCCTGGGGGAATATTTTACTTAGTCTACAAGAGAAAAGGAAACATTATTTGCATCCAGGGATAAATAAATCTACATTTATATATGTATGTATATGTGTCTTTGTATATGTGTTACTGCAACACATCAGTTGAGACGCCGCAAGCAGCAGCAGCAGCTATTTTTGCCTCACATTGGCCCACATTTTAACACTCTCAGAGTTGTTGCCAAGACTTGTGTATCTCTATGTGTGTGTGTGTTTGTGGCTTAATCGATAGCACGTGACGCTTAAAGGTGAACGACTGACAGCATGCACAAAAGGGGTGGTGGGTGGTGGAGGACTTGCCACACGGCAACAGGATCTCTCGACATTGTCGGCGCGACGTCACAAAAATTGACTTTTTAAGTAGGCGGCTACCCCCAAAAAGGGGGGGACAGGGGCATTTATTGTAATAATGTGGCGCAATAAAGTAGAGCCAACCACCCACCACCCACTGGATCCCCCACATAGCTCCATATCTAAATCTTTATACATACAAACACAAATATATAGAAATGTTGTTGCTGTTGTGCTCTATGCGTTTCGGCTTTTGTCAGTTTGGCGCTGTCATCAGGAAATGACGGCATTACGGTATTTACAGTTAATGCCTTTATGTGCCTCGAGGATTGCTACGGACGGCGCCCCTTGTGGCGCCCTCTGTTTGTCGTTTCATAAACATTTTTTCGTTTCTCTTTGCTTTGCATTTGATTTGATTTTATTAGATGTGCGACAATTTGGGCCTCCCGACTGTCTCTCTGCCTTCTCTCTCTATCGCCCTTTGCTTGTGAAAAAGTAAACAACTATTTAGAGGGATGGTGAGGAGAGGTAGCTACACAATTTGTATGCTAAATAGAGCTTTATTTTGATTTGCAAACTGAGTGAGAAATATCTATATACAAATAAGGCAAACAACATAAAGTTGTTTAATTAAAAATGTTAAACTTTGTAATGTGGTGTATTAAGGAAACTACATGGCGTATACTATATAATTTTAATTATGCTGATGGCTTTTCAATGATATCACGACTAGATGCAAACGTTGATTGCTGCCTGACCATCAACAGCAATAACAACAAACAATAAGTAGAACATCAATATGAAATTTCATGTCATGCATTTTGCGATTTGCGTTGCGATTTGCCGCTTTGCCATTGCCGCCTTTCAGGCGCATTCAAAGCCACAATATCCAATTAAGTATTCATTTCGTTTTGTCAACTCGAACAGCAACAATAACAAAAATTTACTATTTCATGTCATACACACACACCAATACACACACTCACACACTGAGAGAGAGAGGATTCTATAGCAAACTATGTCGCTGTCAGCTTTTGGACAACTGGCAATTGCCACACCCACAACGACCTCCCCTCCCATACCTTTCCTATCCAAAAACGCGCTCTACACAGCTACAGAATGAAATATTCATATTTTCAGTTTCAACTTCTCGTCCTCTTTTCTCACATGTCCCATGTTCGAATTGAGTGTGGTTTTTTCATTTCCATTTTTTTTTTTCCTTTTGCTTGTTTCATGCGACATGCGCAATGTTAAAGCGCCACCTGACGACCGGTAGCGGCATGTGTTTGGCATGTTGTCCCAATTACTCATAAAAAAAAGCAAATAAGTTGTTTCTAGTGGAAAAATCCCGACTGTCAGATACTCTAGACCAATTCCAATCCAATTGTGTCAACAAATAGACTTGGGTAAAACTTTTGATTGCAATAACTTCGTCAAACTAACCCGATTTTCATATGCAATACACCAAAAGTCTTGTTTAAGGCTCTAAAATAATACAATGCATTTAAATAAATACAAAATATAGAATTTTCTTTCCAAAAATTTGTGACTATCCTCGATTTCTTACTGTTACATACCTTTGCAAAAAGCCAGAAGGGGGTTTTTCCAGTTTTCATTTGTTCAGGGTATAAAAAAACCTCAAAAACAACAGACGGAAATTATAACGGTCATAACTCATTCAACAAACCAAACGAACGAACGTAAAATATGTGAGAAAGAATTTGTAAATATCCTGCGAAAATATCTGATAAACATTATTCTATATACATTTATGCTGTTTTATTTGCATATAAAACGTTGAAAGATTGTTATATGGCGATTCCAAAGAGGGAGAGTGTCTGTGTCTGTGTGTGTTTAGGGACTTTGATTGCACGCTGCTTTTGACACTGTTCTCGCTGCTGTTGACCCCTTGAGATCCTTTGTGGCTGATGCTGTTGCTGTTGTTGGTGTTGGTGGGGTTCATGAACTTGGCGAAAATGAAAAGTTTGGCATTTAAAATCGCGACGACGCTGTTGCTGCTTTTATCAAACTCTGTGTCTGTGTCGGGGCGATGCCATTGTCCTGTGAAATCTCATCCAGTTCTCTTTGTTGTCTCTGAACTTTAAGTAGCACTTTAACAGTTGATTGGCTTAGGATGTAGATTAGTTAATGCCACTAATGCATCCTGCCAACTGGCACACAGCAACAATTTCATGGCAGCTGCACACAAAACAAAAACATTTCGAGCAGCAGCAAAGTGCGCAACAATAACAATTAAAATATTTTACGGGCAAAGGGGGAAGGGATGAATGTGCAGCAGTAAATTGCTCATTGTACTATGTATGCATTCCAGTTGTGGTTGTTGTCGTCGTCACACACACACACACGCACAAGCCCATAATTATCCAATTGAACAATAAACAGATGCCCGCCAGCCTTGAGTCAATAGACAATGTGAGACCAGGACTCATTCCCATTCTCATTCCACAACAGCTGCCAAGCAAAGCATTGTTGTTGTTGTTGTTGCTGCTGCTGCAATTGCAGTTGCTGTTGTTGTCAGCACAACGACGACGACAACGACAAGAACGATGACAACAGCAACTGTCGCTTGTGCTTTGGTCAACCTGATGTTGCTTCTGCTGCTTGTGCTGCCAAGTCAAGTGAAATGATGTGCCAAAAACGTTTATCCAAGGACCTAGAGCAAGGGAGAGAGAGAAGACGGCCGGAATAGTGGTAAAAGGGACTATCTATCCTCTGTCCTGTAGGCAGCACATTGCATTGGGTCACTGACTCCAAATTGTACCCTGTTCGCACTGTTTGCCCATTTAAATTGGTTGAAAGCGTAGAGAGTAAAGGCAACAGTTATGCAAATGAATCTTGGAAGCGAAAAAGAAGTAAATTTTTATGATAAATTTGAAAATTTTTAGCTTAAATTGTACTTAAATCTATGCAATCTGTGATTAATGCTTTAATTTATAGTAGCAAAAAATATAATAATAAAAAAAAAAATATTTAAAAAATATAAAAAAAAAAAAAAATCATATAAAAAAAAAAATAAAAAAAAATAAAAAAATAAATAAAAAAAAATAAAAAGTAAAATTGAGCTTTGCTTAACTGTCTTAACTGCTTACAGGATAACTCTTTGTCGTTTACTCTCAACTGCAAACCCGCTTTAATTTATTTATCTTTCTCTTTGTGTGTTTGGTTGTGCTTTGGTTGCAAAATACACTTTTAATGAATATTTATATATGAGCTGTAACTAATTTTTGGTTTTTTCTCTCTCTTTTGCAGGTGGACAAACGTTGAACAATGTGCAGACAGTTGCTGGCTGAGGTCGCTGGCAGGACACCAACCGCAACGATAATCAACAACAGCAGCAACAACAACGCACAGCAAGCAGCTTATCTGTAACAACAAAAACAAAAACATTATTTTTTTTGTATATATACACAAAATGCATTTTTGAAAGCGATTATAAGGAAACAAAAAGATATATTGCAATGCCCTCCATGCAACTTTTGATGCAAGAAGCTTAAACACATACATACACAAACAACTTGACTGATAGTTTAAACAACTAAATACAATAAACAACAGATAGGAACAACAACAACAACAAGCAGCAGTAGCAGCGGAACAAACCAAAACATTTTATAAACTTTTAATATTAAGTAAACAAACGAACAAGCAACAACAACAACAACGGAACAAGAACAACTCGTAATATGCCAAATATGCATTGACGCTGCAGCTGCAACGCCAACAGCAACAGCAACATATAGAGCAACAACAACATCAACAACAGATACACGTTCAACGCAACAGCTGCAAAGATGGGCAACAAATGCTGCAGCAAGCGACAGGATCAAGAGCTGGCTTTGGCCTATCCAACGGGCGGCTATAAGAAGTCGGACTACACATTTGGCCAGACTCACATTAACAGCAATAGCGGCAGCGGCGGCGTTGCCGTTGCTCTCAGCCAGAAGCACAATAATGGCGGCTCACTGGATTCACGTTATACGCCCGATCCGAATCGCGGCCCATTGAAAATTGGCGCCAAGGGCGGCGTCGACATCATTCGGACGCGAACAACGCCAAGTAAGTTTTGTAATTATGTTTACCTTACGGATGATGGTGGGAGGGGGAGGGGTACTTTAATTAACTATTTGAATACTCTGTGTTCTCTTGGCATCTGTTAACCTTTGAACTAAAGCGAAAGCAACTATGTTTTTCTATTTATATAACGTATACGTATGTGTAATTAAAGTTGCTTCTCTCTAGGGGAAAGTTGTGTTTGCATATGAGTTGAGTAGAGTAGGAAGGTCGCATTCATTACTATTTGCCATCGTTAACCTTGACCGCTTTGAGGTGGGACACTTAACTGCAAATTGCATAATTATAGTTAACAGTCGACGCTGTCGACACATGGCCAAGTTGTGAATGAGCGAAACAGGAAATGAAGAAATGTTATGGCCAATGCAGTAAAACTCTTCATGAGGGTATGGAGTTCCTTTGGAATCAAGTATTCCCATATGCTTGATAAATACCAAAGTTCCTGAAATGTTTAATCTTTTGACTGCGCCTAATCGTTGTTGCTTTTGATTAGCTTTTGCATTCTTTTTGGATTGCATGTAAGTGTCGCATTCAGTTGAGGGAAAGCGGCTTAGGTTGTGTAAACCCGACAAAAGCTTTGACAAAGGCTGTGATTTAAGCCCCGCGTTGTTGCTGTTGTCAGCATTTAAGGCCAACACAAATGGAGGGCAAGGCAAATGTTGTTGTTGTTAGTTGTGAGCTAAATCAATTAGCCAAATGCAATTCAGTGCCAAATTGGGAACGAGAACTGCTGTCGTGGCTTTTGGCATCAACTAAAAATTGCAATTTCTTCTCTCAGCGCCAAAATGTATGCTATGTTAAATTTAAAGCTGACCCTCCCCACCGCCAAACCATCGCCAAGTTACGCTCATGCCGCAACTCATTAACTTTCAATTAGATTCTTGACTCGATTTTGCGTTTGGCATGCGATAAATTCAAATTTTGCCAATTTGTCGCCCATAAATTGCAATTTAAGGCTCGACTCGACCCAACCCGACTCGACTCGCTGCTGCCGGCAAATCAAATTTACTTTACCAACCAGACAACCAACCAACCAATCTATGTGTATACATATTTGCCTTGAAGCTTTCACATTTTCACACTTCTTCTCTCTTTCAGCTGGAGTGCCTGGAGTTTTGCCCAAGAGACGCGTTGTTGTTGCGCTTTACGATTATAAATCGCGCGATGAGTCCGATTTGAGCTTTATGAAAGGGGACCGCATGGAGGTCATCGATGACACCGAATCCGACTGGTGGCGTGTCGTTAATCTAACCACACGCCAAGAGGGACTCATTCCGCTTAACTTTGTTGCCGAGGAGCGAAGTGTCAACAGTGAAGAGTAAGTTTGAGTTACACCATACAAATAACCCGAAATAACATTATCCTTCTTTTTATAGCTGGTTCTTTGAGAACGTATTGCGCAAGGAGGCGGATAAGCTGCTGTTGGCCGAGGAGAATCCACGTGGCACATTTTTGGTGCGTCCCTCGGAACATAATCCCAATGGCTATTCGTTGTCTGTGAAGGACTGGGAGGATGGGCGTGGCTATCATGTGAAACACTATCGCATCAAGCCGCTGGACAATGGCGGCTACTACATAGCCACAAATCAAACCTTCCCCTCGCTCCAGGCACTCGTCATGGCCTACAGCAGTGAGTGTTGCCTGCCGCCCATCAATAACTAAACTATTTCTCATGCTCCATTCTATCGTTGTTTTAGAAAACGCGCTTGGACTGTGCCACATTCTGTCGCGCCCCTGCTCCAAGCCACAGCCACAGATGTGGGATCTGGGCCCCGAGCTGCGTGACAAGTATGAGATACCACGCAGCGAGATTCAGCTGCTGCAAAAACTGGGTCGCGGCAATTTTGGCGAAGTGTTCTATGGCAAATGGCGCAATAGCATCGATGTGGCTGTGAAAACGCTACGCGAGGGCACCATGTCCACGGCAGCGTTCCTCCAGGAGGCGGCCATCATGAAAAAGTTTCGACACAATCGCCTTGTGGCCCTCTATGCCGTCTGTTCGCAGGTGAGTGCCATCATATTTTCCCCATTAATTTCTTAGTTATTTATCGCCAAATTTTCTGTCTGTTGCAGGAGGAGCCCATCTATATTGTGCAAGAGTACATGTCCAAGGGCAGTCTGCTGGACTTTTTGCGTGAGGGCGACGGACGCTATTTGCATTTCGAGGATCTCATCTATATTGCCACGCAGGTGGCCAGCGGCATGGAGTATCTAGAGTCCAAGCTGCTCATCCATCGCGATTTGGCAGCACGCAATGTGCTCATCGGCGAGAATAATGTGGCAAAGATATGTGATTTCGGTTTGGCGCGCGTCATTGCCGATGATGAGTATTGCCCCAAGCAGGGCTCACGCTTCCCCGTCAAATGGACAGCGCCCGAGGCGATCATCTATGGCAAGTTCAGCATTAAATCGGATGTCTGGTCCTATGGCATACTGCTGATGGAGCTATTCACGTATGGACAAGTGCCCTATCCGGGCATGCATAGTCGCGAGGTCATCGAGAATATTGAGCGTGGTTTCCGCATGCCAAAGCCAACAAATCACTACTTCCCCGACAATATCTATCATCTGCTGCTGCAATGCTGGGACGCGGTGCCTGAGAAGCGGCCAACGTTTGAGTTCTTGAATCATTACTTTGAGTCGTTCTCGGTGACGTCCGAGGTGCCGTATCGGGAGGTGCAGGATTAAACATTAAACAAAACAACATTACTCACATCACACACACACACATATATACATTATATATATTTAGAACGTTATATACAGTATATGTAACGTAAACATTTATACATATTTACTATAATTCTTAAGACTTTTAATGGCAAAACATTAGTTGCAAACAAAAAATATAACATTTACATAACTCTATATGTATGTGGCATATATAGATATATATATATTGTGTATAAGCGTAAGCGAATTTCGATGGAAATGCAACATTTTATATTTTACACGCAAAAACTATTTTATAATTTATATATATATACATATATACCAACTACTTGTATGTACTATGGAAATAGCAAGTATTTAACTAGTTTTTAAGCTTAACAAAAAAAAAAAACTCAAAAAAATACAACCCATGAAATGAAAGAGAATGATGCGAAACAAAACTACAACAATTCGATTAATTTGTACACTTTAATCGGTGCTTAGATTCTTTGTCTATCAACTTATCTACATATATCTCTAGCTATCTATCTATCTTTTTTCAAATCTTCTCTTTTAACTCTACCGCTGAACTTTCCACAAATCTACAAAACCCAAGTATTATTTAACACAATCAAACATTAATGTATGTAGTTGAATTTTGCAATGATGGCATTTAAAACTTATTGTAACTACTTCCATGTCACATCAAATTGATCACAAAATATATATTATAATTCTTTCTTGCTGCTGCTTCTCTCTTCCACAAGTAGTTGAGGCTAACAAACAGTCTGCTCCTTTAAACATTTTGTACAAAACGTTAGAAAAACTTTTCATACAACCCTTTTCATTTCTATTAGTAATTTAAACCAATGAATGTTTATAGTATATATACGTATATATTTAAGTTTATGCCAAAATTATAAGAGTTTTTTCTGTATATTTAAGCACAAGTGAAATTATATTAACAAAAAATGATGTTAGATAAAAATTGCACCTTCAGTTGGGCACAGTCCAAACACATATAGTATATATATATAGCCTAATGGTTCTACATTCTTGTACTAATCGCCAGCTCTCACATTTAGTTCCTCTCCAGATTCACAACATCTCTAAACACAAGCAAAAAAAGCCATGATGAAAAAGGGTTTCAAAACTTGTATATCAGCTAATGTTTCAATCAATCAATCAATATCTTAGAATACATATTGTGTTTCTTTTTCTTCTTTTGTGTATTTATTATTATTATTATGATTATTATTTTTGTTATAGCTGTTAGGTTCAAAACGTTTAGTTCATGTGTTGGCCATTGTGTGCACATCTGTAGCATAAAACCAAAGTTTAGCATTTCGTATTAAAAATATATACTTACACACTCACACATATATGTATTTGTAAAGAACAACATTTATACGGCAACTTAATGCATTTCACACACTCACACACACATACATAGAGAAGATAAGGCAGCTTAAATATAAAGAGAAAAAAGTAGCAATAAATATTATTGTATGAAATTGCATTCAACATAAACTTTAATCTAAACGTAACTAATTCGATAACGATAAACAACAGCCGATTAAAAAAACCGAATAATTAATAAATATTGTTATAAAAGCAACACTGAAATTGTTTAGCGTAGTTGATAAATTTTTGTATATATACTTGACATAATGTGTAGCAATAAATGAAATTGAATTGATTTAACTAAAAGCAAATACAACAAGAACGACATGAAATCGACATTTGTGGCACGCAAGTGGGCAAAAACCAAATACAACAAATACAATTGACAACATTTTTATATACAATCAAATGGACAGATTTCTAAAATTTTCCAGCCTCGGCCTTTGGGAGGTGTTGCCACAAATGTCATTATTCTTGTTGTTGTTCTTAAGAAAATAAAAAATTTTTGTATAACTAAACACTGTCATATGTTTAATTATGAGTACTAAATAATATCAAGATCCAATAATAATTGAATATTTAAATGCAAAACTGAATTTAGCTGAGATGTATAACGAATATTGTGTCGATTCGGCGTATAATGCAAAAATACAAATAAATCAATAAAATGGAAAAATATGTAATAAACTAATCGCATTTTTATTATGATTAATATAGCCCCTCCACAAATAAATAAAAGTCGTTAGTTCTTGGGTTCTTTTTCTTTTTTTTTGGATACCAAAAAAGTTTCGTTTATTATTGTACGATTCCCGTTTTGAATATTTGTAAGTATTAATGAGAAATCGTTTCGTATTAAAATTGGAAACAATTATCTTTTTTCTTACTAATTGTAAGCGTATGTGTGTATATATGGTATGTTTTTTTTTTTTTTTGCTAGGTTTCAAACAACATCTAAATTGTCATAGCACATGCTTTCCTGTCCGTCTGCAATCAAATGCAATTGTTCAGAGGCGTCCAGAATCCATAGATGTTGTTCGGATTTCTTGACACGGGATGCAATCTTAGCAACTGCATTCGATCTGACATGATGTTCATGTCGCATGCGAGCAAAAAAGCGCATGCCACTAATGTGTGTACCAAATAAGGCATTGGGTACAAATAGTTTCGTTAAACCTTGCCAACCTCTTAATGGCAAGATTCGCCATTTGTATCCATGCGACATATATGATAAAGTGTAAGTATATAAACGTATTTGTATCTTTGATTGTAGTTAAATATCAATTTAAACATCTCTGGATGCCACTGGATGTTGTTTAGGGTTCCAAAAATGCTTAAACTAAAGGTTACGCTGGGTGAATTTGTCATATTATATTGATGTACCTTTTATATTATTACTTGGGTGAACCGTTGCTTTAAGTGGGGAAAACAGATTTGAAAACTGTACAAATTGTTATAAGATCAATTTGTTTAAATGCAATACGATGACACATCTAGATATATATATAATTAGATTTTAAACATTTACATTGAACATTTTGCTATTGATGGACCAAACATGCTAAACACTAGATTGACAAAAATTCAAAACCAAACCAACCATTTTTGATTATTTCAAGATGTGTTAAATCATGACCCTTGAGCCCATGCTCCAATCCATTTTGATATCTTCAAAACTGGTTGGTTTTAGAATTTTTCACTAGCATTTCAACACATTCATATTTTTGTTTTGTTTTTTTCCTTCGTTCTATAAAAATCCCCGGATAAAGTTATATAATTGCTTTTTGTAAAAGATTTTGTAAGTAGTATAAATATTTAACTTTTGAACAAAATATAAATCGCACTTATTGGTGTCTATATCTAATATTTGTGTGATGATTTGTGTTCTGTGTTTGTGTTTGTTTGTGTACGTCCATTTTTATGTGTAATCGATGTATTATTATATGTACTTTGTGTGAAAGTGGAATACGCTGCACGGATTAATGCACATCTTGGCTATATTAAGGCAATGTTAAAGTTAACATGGCAGTGTTACGTTCTTGACTATCCTTCCTTTCTGTGCAGCGTATTCGATATTCGGCTGAGCCGAAAACTTAACTATTTAGCCATATTACATGGCTGAAGAGATTTGCGTCTGTTGGTATTGCTGTTGTTGCTGCGGCACTGTCGGTAGCTGCGGCGTTAACGCCAAAGGCTGCTGCTGTTGTTGCTGTTGCTGCTGCTGCTGCTGCTGTTGCAATTGCTGCTGCTGTTCCTGCAAATGCATTGGCATTTGTGCTTGTTGCTGTTGGAATTGCTGCTGCTGTATCTGCATTTGCTGCTGCTGCAGCTGCATCTGCTGTTGTGCCGCAAACGCCGCAGCTGCATTCTGTTGCGTTGTTGCCTCCGATGTCTTCAGGAAATACGTTATCAAATCGATGGGCAGCGGGAATACAATCGTCGAGTTCTTCTCAGCGGATATGGTATTGAGTGTCTGCCAACAAAAACAACAACAAAAACGAATTAACTCAGCAATAAGAATTAATGAATTTAATAATTCTTTACGCTTGCATACCTGCAGGTAACGCAGCTGCAAGGCTGCTGGTGAATCGCCAATCACCTCGGATGCCTCGCGTAGGGCTCGCGACGCCTTCTGCTCGCCCTCGGCGGCAATGACTTTGGCGCGTGCTTCGCGAGCTGCCTCCGCTTCGGCGGCCATCGCACGTTGCAGTTGAACCGGCAGACGCACATCCTTGCTGTATACGCGCGTCGCGGAATAGAAGAAGTTATATTAAGTATACGTACATTGCACACAACTTGCACATCGCAGCACAGCAGGCACATTTCTGTTCTGGCTGTAAACTCATTTAGAAAATAGTACGCGACACGAATGTCAACTACAACAACTACTCGACTCGTCCTCTACTTCTAGTACTGTTTTGCCTACTTGTCCGTGTTCTTTCTGCTATTTTTGAGCTAAACTGAAAAAGTTTCGTTTGCTAAATGAGTCGAGTTTAAGGTTCATCAGCCCTTGGGGGCCAGGGTTGCCACATTACAGGTCATTAGTATGATGATTTTCATCTTCTCCTTATTCTTTTCTTTATGCTACGCCATCAACTTGATTGATATGAAGCTATTCTATTTGTGGCAGGTTTCTGTATACAGAATTAAATCTTCAAGCTTTAAAGAGCATTTATTATTCGCTTTCGATACTTTTTATGACGCCATGAGCATAAAATGTCGACCATATTTTATTGGATATGCCGATTAATTTCATAAAGCACAACAAAAAAAGGTGCCACTGGCATAACAACAACATGACAACACAAAAGTAAACAACGCTTCAAGTTGTTTTGGCCATTTTGTTGCTGGTGTATTTGACAAGCTGTCAGAGAAGATGAGAGAGCATGGAGTACAGAGCAGCTGTAACGATAGCTTGTCCCTCTGGCGTGGCTAATAATAAATTATACACGAAACGCAACAACTGTGACAGCAGACAAAGGCCAAAGGAGCGTCTGTCCCCAAGTCCGAGTACTCCCTTGTCTGTAATAATAATGGCAGCCACGAACACCTACTACACATTTTTTGACATAGAAACCTTTATGTACGAAACATACATACATTGGATATATATGAGAGTGTGTAAGGAGTGTGTATGTGTGTGAGTGTGTGGTTGTGTGTGATAGAAAAGTTGCACTACTTACATTTCGACACGTTCAACTTTGATGCCCCAAGCATCGGTGGCTTCGTCGAGCTGAACCTGTTTTATGATTTGGCCCACATTACGTTGGCAGGTATACATATATACATATGTGTGTGTGTGTGTGTGTGGAGTATGTGTGTGTATGTGTGTTGAAAATAGCAGTAAAAACACATTAGTTTTTGTTTACACACGATTTTTTTTTTTTCTTTCATGCTGTTAACTGTGTGAAGTTTTTTTATTTTTGCCTTTCACATTTCGCATTTTTCATCGTGATTTCGTTTCAGATATAATATTTTATGTTTTTTTTTTTTTTTTTGTGTTTTGGGCACATTGTTTTGTGGGTCGTTGCAGCATCCTTGAAACCGCTTAACTGAAAAAATGCAGCACTTGCCGGCGTCTAACGGAGTGGAAGAGCCAAACAACTTTGCCAACTTGGCATATTCTGGCCATGTTCGACGCCAGGCTAACACGATTTTTATACATATATCGGCAAGGGGGGTGAAGGGGTTGGAATTTACTGATTTTGAACTATTTTTCAAACTACAGGCCATACATATGTACAATACATACATGTAATATACAACAACATAAAATACATAAATAAATAAAGTGCAGAGATGCTGAAAAAGCTTAAAAGCTGAAAAGCTGGAATACAAGAGAAATGTGGGTTAAGTTTTGGCAGCTGCTGCTGCTGCCGCTGCTGCTGTTGGCCCAAAGATATGCGCATTTCAATTTGCAACTTTTGAGATACGTGGCCAGAAGAGGGATTATACATGCATACATATACATATATACAAACATTTATGACAGCTGCTGCTGCTGCTGCAAAATGCTTTGCAATTAGCAATTAATATTTAGCTGCAAAACTCAAAGTTTGCTCTTCAAGTCGCTGGAATAATTAGCAACGAGCAGTTGAGTGGGGCAGAGGGGGGAAAGGTCGGGGGTTGGGTCACATAAGTCAATTACGTTAAGGGCTTTCGTTTTGCCGGCAGGCCGAGAGACAGTTTGGTAGAACTCACCTGCATGGTGCCGGAAATCGTCATACGCTCGCTGAGTATCTCATGCAAATGCCGAGTTCCCATTGTGTTTCGTAGAGTAGTCTGTGCCAGTAGTCTGGTCGAATGGTGAGCATTCTCCACGTTCGCTATAGAGACGGTTGCATTTGATACGCGATAGTAAACCACTGCATCCACCGAAACCGTAACGCTATCCTTTGTGAGAACCTACAAGATGCAGTGGGTGGAATTTTTTTTCTGTTGTTTGGCTTTTCTTTTCTTTTCTACTATTTTTGTGCTATTCTTCTATTATTATTGTATTGTTTTGTTTGTTTAGCTCTATTGTTGTTGGTTATTCTTTTATTTAGATTATATATATAGCTTGTTATTGTTGCTGCAACTATATAGTATAGCTTTGTGCTGATAAGCTGAAGTTTTCCGTATCTGCTTTTGCGTTTGCGTCAGTGTGTGTGCAATGAATAATTTAGTAGCATTTTTGCTTAGAATATGCACTTGACTCGTCTTCTTCGTTGTCTTGCATTATTATTAGAACTAAGTGCAGGGTGCAAACTTTGACGCCAGACAGAGACAGAGACAGTGAGCGAGTCGTTTGCTTTTATTTTGATTATTTGCATTTGCATTTGCCTTGTGCGCTTTCAAGTGCCTGTGTGCGATACACAAAAGCCATTTTGCATTGTTTGGTTTTGGGATGATATTGCAGTTTTGCATTTTACATTGCGGATACTTTATTTTTTTGGGTCCTTAAGTCAACCGCTTTATGCACACACACATCGTATGAATATATATACAAAATACTTTATTGAGGCAGCATTTTTTTTTTGGTTTTCGTTATATATTTGATTTTTTGTTTATTTTTATCATGTGATATGAGCTCGATAGCGATACGTGGAGCAAACTCAAGAGCTTTGAAGTTACAGTGTATAAGATATAGGTATGGTTATATTGCACAAATCATATACATATATATATAGTACATATGTTGTAATACATACATATGTTTTTTTTTTCACTTTTCTTTTTGGTTTGGTTTATTATATATACGAAAACGTTTGCAAATCAAGAGGGCAGACTAAACGACGAAATCAACTTAAAAACCAAATGCGTTCAATTTGTTAAAGATATATAACGAGTATACTCACAGAAACAGAATGGAGAGAAAATTAGAGACAGAGAGAGTAAGAGAGATAGATAGATAGATAGAGTGGGGGTTGGGGGTAGATAAAGATAGTTAGGGGGGAAAGAAACAGAGTAAAAGAGAGAGACAGAAAGTTTACGCGATAGAGAAATGTTTTCTTTTGTATGCAATGTTTTCTTTTCTTGATTATTGGCGGATTTTCGATACTTTTTCCTACTACTATATTCTTGTTTGCCTTTTACGCTTGCCCCCAAAGGCAAAGTTTTCTCGCCTCAATAAACCCAAAAACTCAAACACAAACACCAAAATTCAGGCAACTCAAACGCAGAGAGCCCATCAAAACTATTATTTGCACACAGAAAAAGGCGTCGGCAAGGCAATGCAAAAGTTTGCCTCCTTTTTTTTCGGGCTGAGAAGGTTTTACGACCTGGCCACAGCGATTCAGTTTGGACCGCGTCTAGACCACTTTTTATATGGCACTCTCTGGGCCTGGTGTCAATGTTGTTTAGTGTCGTTCGGTTGTATGGCTTAATGTGTTTGAGAGGTTTTCCTTTTGCCATTACCATAAACATCAACTCGAATGCTTTTAGTTCTTGTGTGCGTATACTTAATTTACGGAAAAGAGCAAATCTCTTGACCTGCTTTCGCAAAAGAAGCGAAACGAAGAAAAACTTTGCATATTATAGCCAAAGAAAAACTGAATTAGCTATCTAAATTTGTTCAACAAGGTCGAAAAGTTGCTAGCCACTTGGACTAAGTTTATTAGAATGTGTTTATAGTTCGCTTAAGAACTTCAATGTGTTCAGTTTTCAGTGGGAGAGAGGTAGAGGGGGGTGGCCCATTTTAATTCCCCAAGAGCTTGCGCTTAACCACAGCCATTTCTATTCAGTGCTCTAAATCAATTTTCAAGAACAATGGCTTCAAATTCGAACAATAGTCGAGTGTTAAACCGGTTCACAAAGTGTTCGTGTTTCTCAGTGTGTCTGTGTATCTGTGTGTGTGTATAGTTGTATGTGTGCTTTCTTGGGAGATTAGTAGGTGGAACAAGTTGGATGATAAACTGCACTTGTGTGTGTGTGTGTGTGTTGGTGTGCATGTGTGTGCATGAAGATTAAATGATAGAACAATGAAACATAACTGAACAATAGGTAAATAATAATAATAGATTTAATTAAATTTTCTAAAACTTGATCGCATTGATATTATAATTGGGAAATAAATGGAGTTTCGTTCGCTTTTTGGTTTTTTTTACTTTTTTTGAAGGGGAGTTTTTGCATTTAATTTAACAATTTTGCATACATATTTGTTTATACACTGTAACAGCTAAACTAATGAGCTTCGAAAATATAGTATATATGTATAATAATTATTATCATTTATTACAATTTGCAGAGTTAAGATTTGTTTTCCGGATTTATCGATTTTTTGTCTTTCTTTTCGAATATATAAATCATATTTCAACTGAAAAAATATATCATCTAGACTGGATGCACTGACTATAGTGAGTGAGAGAGAGACAGATAGGTAGACAGACAGATAGATAGAGTTAGGTATAGAGAGAGATAGAGAAAGAGAAAAGTCTGAAGGAGCTTGGGTTAAAAGAGGGCAAACTTGAATGTTTTTAAATATGTTTTCTTTTTCTTGAGAGACATCGCTTTGATGCCGAAATACGAAGCAACTATTTGCACATTGATTCTATATGTTCTATATATATATAGTATAGTAGTTGTTGTTATTAGGTACTACGTTGCTGGGTATATATATATATATATATTGGTTGCTCTAGGCTAACGGTATATATGTTAGTTACAGTTACGTTCAAAACTAAACGTTGGCGGGCGGCGACGGGCGGCATTTTCATTATATATTCTTATCATTTTTATTTTTCATGCGTGCGATTATTCGTTCGATAGTTCGATAGTTTGATTGGTATTTCATTTTATTGTTTGATAAACGAGTTAAACCCACATTTAAACAGCCTAAACCACGCAAAACACACATAGATGAACTCGACATGGATTGCTTGCTTGATATATATGCATATGGCTCAACATATATACCTATATACAGTTGCGTGTGTGTGTGTGTGTTGGTGTGTGAGAGAGTGTGTATATAGATATATATGCTGGTCCATAATATCTCATTTCATTTCATTTCTTTTCATTGTTGGGTTGCGTACGTACAAGCGTCCTTCGCTAGTGCTCGAACAGATCAAATGTTAACGGTTATTTAGTTAGTGGTATAAGTACAATATACGAGTATAAATCTTTGGTTTTTGTTTTGTCGTAACTAAAAGCATGTACTTACGAATGTATGTATGTGTGTGTGTGTACTAAACTAAAATCTGTACATTAACATCATGTGATGTGTGAATGTTTGAATTTCGAGTCATGATTTTTGTACTTGTACTTAAACATAAACCAACAATATGGTGTTAATATGCGTGAGTATGTATGTGTGTGTGTGTGTGAGTACGAGTTTAAGTTCATTTTGGTTGTATTTAGTTTTAGTTTTGACAGTTAGAAAGCTTTTTAGAATAGACATTTATGGAAATATATATACTTAGCATGCTCTCAAAAATTATTCGAACTCTTAATCAAGAGGAGGGAGAGTAGTGGGGGGGTGTTGTCAAAAAGTAAGTGCATTTAGTAGTAGTTAGTTGTGTTATCTAGTCAATGTCTTAAAGGGTTCTTCTTGGGGTTATTGTTTTATGGGGGGATATTAGAACAAAAACATTTGTTTCGCTAAACAAAACGAACATAGCTCAAAAACAAAATCAGTATTGTATATATAATATATAAATGTATAGAGCGTGGGCTAGATAGACAGAAAGAGACACAGATATAGAGTTAGAGATAGATAGAGATAGAGATAGAAAGAGTTGTATAGAGTACTAAATAGTTTCTTAGACTATTTAGTTTTATTTTGTTGTTGTTCGAGCGGGCGAGTTAGAGCAAGACACATATAAAAATACATAGAGACACAGATATAGAGATAGAGAGAGACAGAGAGAGGACACTTTGGTGTGTAGAGGAGTGTGTGTGTGTGCATTTAAGTGGTTTAAAGGTATTTCAATAATGAACATTGTGTGGCTTTTGTTGCTTTTTGTTGCATACTTTTCCAGCTACACAAGACCTAAAGCCTGTGTGGGAGTGTATGTGTGTGTGTGTGCGGGTGGAAGAGAGAGTGAGAGCATGTGTGTGTGTTTACCCTGTGTTCAGTGAACAAACATTTCACAATCGAGCGAGCCAATTTCAGTTTGTGCTTTTTTCGCTTGTTTTTTTTGATATTTTTTTAAAGGTTTTTTAATTTTTGATTTGCCTCCCCGGCGCCCCGCCCACCAATTTTCAAGTAGAGAGTAGTAGTCTGTTGTGCATTTAGGTGCTCTGCTGAACACAGAGAATCGAAGAAGATAGATAGATAGATTTAGAGAGAGAGAGAGCTGGAGAGAGATAGTTGAGTTTCAGTTAATATGCATTGTTCTCGCATATTGTTTTTCATCATATTTTGTTTTTTCTTTGTTGGGTTTGCTTTCATTTCTAATTGCAAAAACACAATCAGAGTTTGACAACTATGCAAATTGTAATAAGTTGAAGTTAAAGACACCAAAAAACAACTAAAACCAACAAAAAACCATAAAAAAAAGTTGTACATAAATAATAAATGAACACACACGACCAACATCCACGATATCATTTCGTATGCACTTTCACACAACAACAACAACGATAACGACAACAACAACAAGATGACTTCAAAAATAACGAAAAAAAGGGTTTAGATCTGTGTGTGTGTGATTTAGTTTCAGTTTGTGTGTGTGTGTGGATGCTGAGGGCATTGCCGCAGTGTCCTTCATGCGTTGTAAGCAAACAGAAAATGAGGCAACTTAAAACCAAGTGAACTGAAAAAATAGTAGATTGAAAACGTTGTCGCAAGTAAGTTGCAAATGTGCAAGGCATACCAAAGAAAAAAATGATAATCTAAGTTGGGGTTGAAATCAGCACAGGCAAAGAAAAGGGGATCGCTTTTTTATGTTTTTGGTTAGTTTGTTTGTTTGCCTTTTTGTGTTTGCTCCACGTGACGTCATTTGGCTTTAAACTTTGTTGTTTTTTACTCTCCCTTTAGATAGAGACGTTTCGCTTGGTATACTTTTGCCACACAGTTATGGCTTAAAGTGTAATCATAAGTAAATGGGTGGGAAGCACTTTGAAAGCATAAACTAAATAAATGGAGAGCACTTTTTATCCGATGGAGGATATTGTCAGTGTGTATGTGTGTGTGTGTTTGTGCTTGAGTGTGTTCTAGTGACATTAATAATGATGATTAAAGCTGCATTATTATAGTATGACAACGAGTTAGCAGTACTTAAATTATGTATTATATAAAACATACAACAGTTACATCAATGCTACCAACAACAACAACAATAGAATGTTTGTGTGTGTGTGTAACAGAAAAAAGTGAGCAAATGCAAGAAGAATATGTAACTAAAGCTGCTTTGCTTTAGCTTGTTATTAAGTTTTTTTTTGCTGTCGTTGCGCTGTTTGTGTTTAACTGTGTATTTATCTGTGTGTGGGTTAGGGATTTAGAAAAGTATCTGGTGTACTTAAACAGAGAGAAAGCGAAAGAGAGAGAGAGAGAGAGTAAGGTGAGCTGCAGCAAAGCAGAAAGAATGAAACACAGCTACGCAGGAAAACGCAAGTCGAAAAGAAAGAAGCAAAAAAAAATGACAAATCACAAATGAAAGGCAAAGTAAACAGCGTGACATGCGACAACAACAGCAACAACAAACACGCACACATATTGCATATAAAAAAAGGAAAATCACACACACACATGTACATATATGCAAGATATGTACTAAAGGAAACATAAAGAAAGGCAAAGAAAACGTTGCGTATGCGTAATTCACGCTCTACTTGCGTATCCTGTGTATAGTGGGTGCGTGTATGTGTACGAGTGCTTTGTCAGCAAAATCCACACAACAACTCAGCGAGATGCCATGTTTAACTATAACTGCAAGTGTGTGTGTTTGTTTTTGTTTATGTGTGTGTGGCTTTTGGCCAACATAAAATCAAAGAAATTCTTGGTTAACAAATTATGTTTGTGTGTAAAAACTTGTGGCAAAAGCTAAGAGTTTTGTTTAATGTTTTTTTCTTTCTTCATTTTTAACTTGTTTAATTTAAGTTTGTTGTGTGAGAGTTGTGTGTGAATGAGTGTGAATGGTTGTATTAGCAGCAACAACAAGTATAGAATAGTTGTTGCTGCTGTTCAACTTGCACTTACCTCCTGTGGTGGCACATCATAGGTGCGAGTACGCAGATCCACGCGTGCATACGAATCGATGCAAGGCAAGATGAAGAAGATGCCTGCAAAGAAATTACACAAACAGAGGGAGAGAGAGAGAGAGTGCATAGAATAATGAGTTATGAGCTTGAGTTGTTGACCAGTTTGCAGCTGTAAAGCGACAAATGTGACGGCAAAACCACTTACAAGTGGTGCGGCATCCAAAAAACAGGCGCTAATTTAGAGCAAGTGCAGCAATTAACACAAATTCACCGTCACACTAACACTGGCAACACTCAAATTTGCATAGCCAACCGCACACACCCGAACCCAACCCAACGCCAACCACATCCCACTGTGCCCATTACTCACCTGGACCCTTGGCGCCACCCTGCATAAGGCGGCCCAAGCGAAAGATAACTGCGCGCTCGTACTCCTGCACCACCTGCACCGAATTGTGAGAAACATAAAAGAGAAAGAGATGCAAAGAGAATGAGTGAGTGAGAGTGAGAGATGAAATTGAATAGTGGCCAAGAAGCGGCCAAAATTGCCAGCCACAAACTGCTACGGCTGCTGCTGCTGATGCTTTTCACATCAGATATAATCTAAACGAATTGCAATTCTTTCTTTTCTGAAACTACTGCTACTGAATGGGGATTTAAATAATGATTTATGCGTAAACGTAAAGATATTTATCGGCTACATTCTATATATTTTATATTAAATAAAAGTCAGATAAACAATCTAAGCAAATAACATTTTAAAGACATTTTATTCCTATGAAATAATAGTTTCAAGACTTACCTTAAAGCAGACAAAGAGACTGAAGGGCAGCGTCATTATCACAAGTGCTACGGATAGAAATATCAGTAATTTGCCGCATGTTGAAGCTTTGTCACTGATGTCCTCGTCCGCTGTGGGTAAAATGTGCCAAGAATAGAGAAAATTATAGCGCAAAGTGGCAACAAGGCAATCAGAGAAACAGCGACAGTTACAGATAAATGGCTGCAAATTAAGCTTCAGTTAGACACACACAAAAATAATTTTACGTCTATTTATTTTCTTCACTTCAAATGTACAGCGCGACGAGCTAGCGAGCGAGCGAAAAAAAAAAAAAATTTCGAAAAATTGTTCGCTCGCCTTTAAGGTTTAGCCGAAAAAAATATGCAAGTTTCTGTTTACGGCAACAAGTCGCCCATTTTGAGTCCCGAGAGAGCCTTGTTAAAAGTTACAGGAAAAAGAAAAAACCAAAACACATAATAGTTGTACACTTGGGCACTTGGTAAAAAACAAACCAGATAATAGTTAAACGGATAAATATGAAACTGTAGCATACTTAGGAGCGCGGACCAGTTGGCCATAAACACAAAAAGAAGAAAGAAGTAGTAGTATTAGAAGTAGAAAAACAGGATAGTAAGCACTTGATAGAGAAATAATCGTAGATTATTAGAAAAAATAGTTTAAAGCTTTAAATTTGTGTGTCTGTGTGTGCTGTTGTGTTTTGTTGTTTGAGGATGTAGGGAATTTTTTTTTGGTTTTTCATTTGTTTTATATATTTTTTTCTATTTTTTTCATGTTTGTTTGTTCATTTTGGATTTTTCCAAATCAGTGCGACTTACAATAGAGAAATCCATGTGAATGTTTTGCTTGTGTATCTGCAAGAATACGATAAATCAAATGATTTTGTAAAAATTAATTGGACAAGGGGAATGGGCATGGTATTTTTTTTTTTTTGTGTTCTTTCTAGTTTTGTGATGGTGGTATTTGGTGGAGCCGTGGTTTAGTTTTTTGCTGCATGCAGAAGCCACTAGTAAGTTAGGTAACTGTTTTGAGAACTAAAAACAAAAAGTTTTGAATCAAATCATAAATGATGCATGCCATGCCTCTCAAAATGAATGCTACGAATACTCCCTGAGCTTAGTATCGTATTAAGTTTATTTGCTGTGCACTCCTGCAATTGCATTTGCAGTTTATCTTGCTTGGTTTCTTTACTTTTTCTTTGTTGCTGTGGGCTTGTGGCAATTAGTGTTGCTGCTTGCATTTTAGTTTCAATTACAGTTCATTGAGAGCTTGCAACAACCAGTCCCAAAGTGTTTTTAACGAGCTCTTCTCGCACAAACACGCACAAGCAGACAAACAGAAAATCGTAGTTGCTACGAAAAACTTGCCATTTACACTTGGCAACTTTGACGACTGGAATGTATTTGTGTGGTGGTTGTTGGTGGTGCTGGTGGCACCTAAAGAGGACACGCTAAGCCAACAAGCTGTTACAGAACCCCAGCACCTCTCACTCTTCCAAACGAACAAACTTTTATTGAAATTGATTTCGAAATAATTGCAATGGCGTTGACGTCAATTTGAATGTGCGGATGCGGATGCGAATTGCGGATGTATGGGATGTTTGGGTTTTGCGGATGAGAGGGGAAAAGCATTTTTGTGGTGCTGCTGCTGACAAATGAAGGTCCCTTTCGGTTTTTGTGTGTATGTGTGTGTGTTTGGGTGTTCCGTGGTAATAGATTTATAGCCAAATTTTGTTACCTTTAAACATAAACCAGAGTTTGAGAGAGTTTAAGGGAGTTTAAAAGTGTTCAAAATGTAATTAGTTGGTATGAGTTAGGGTATTTTAAGTAAGTAAGAAGGAAAGTATTTATAGCATAGGACTTAAATCAATTTAAAGCGTGAGACAGAGAGAGAGAGAGAGAGAGAGAGAGGAGGAGGAGTTGAACTGGAAATGAAATAAAATTTTGCCCCAAGCACAACAAAAATATATACAGCAATGCGATCATAATAAATCTTATACTATGTACCATATAATCTGGTTGCTTAATTCACAGTGCCAGCGTGTGGTCATAATTTTTTAATGACGCACCAGGCGGTCAACTACCCACTGCCACTTGCACCTCTCACTCCCACTCCCACTTCCACTTCCCATCCCATTTTCACTCCCACTCGCATACGTCATAGCAACAGAAGCATCAGCATCAGCAGCAGCAAGCCCCTGGCAAAAAAGCTTTGCTCTGAAAATGGGTCAACTTGTTAATGTTGTTGTTGTTGCTCTTCTGTGTTGCTGTTGTTGTTGTTGTGTGTGTGTGTATGTGTTTTTTGTTTTTGGAGGCACTGATTGAATTTTGCATGCCAAATGTGAAGCAGCCAAAAAATGTTGCAGAACTGGCTTTAGCTGCCACCGAAATGAATAAAACCCTTTTCTTTTGTCAGTGAGAGCGAGAGAGAGAGAGAGTGAGACTGAGAGCCTAATGAAGCGATTAGCGTGCATATGAGATGATACAATAGCACACACACACCCGCACACACAGACACACACAGCATTATAAAGTTAGTTTATTAGATTGTCAAATGTACAGCTTGTTGCAACCTTTTAGTCATACCGCAGTAAAACAAAAGGAGAAGGAAAAAATTAATATCAACTGCCAAAAACCTGCATTTCAGTATACATACACACTCATTCTCAGATACACACACACACATGAAAAATACTTTTTGTTGGTTGCTTGTTTTTTTTTTTTTTGGTATTTTTATCAGTTGGCAGCCAAATTGCATCAATATTTTATGAGCCTGTTGAGCGATGGCGAGCGAGCGTTGTGCTTGCAAAAAAAGTGATTTTGAAAGCGTTTTGTTGCTGTTGTTATTGTTTTCTGTGGAGTTGTTGTTGTTGTTATTGTTGTACGCTAATGAAAATATGCTATATGAAAATAGTAGTAGTGGCCATAAAATGCAAAATGCCAGGCATTCGAGTATATATTAAGAGAGAGCAAGAGCGAAAAAAATCGTAGCATACTTTTTTGGGGCAGCCACGCAACAAGTTCCACAGGAAATGCATATATTATATATATATATATAGATAATGCGACAAGGATAAATTAGCACCCCCGCATCATGTCATCTCAAATTAATATTTTATGTATATGTTGATGTGGTCGTGGTATATACAATTAGGACTCTACACTATATATATACATATTTATATATATATGTACAGGCATTTCCCCTGGCATTTCCCGAAATCTTCTTCATATATACATACATATGTATGATTGTGTGTATACATAACTCACCTCGTCGCTGCTCGGCTCTGTGTATCGCCTGCTGCTGATGCGACTGCTGCATAAGTGCATGATGACTGTGGGGCAGCGGCATCGCTTGCTGCTGCATCTGTTGTTGTTGTTGCTGCTGCTGCGGCTGCTGTTGCTGTTGTTGCTGCTGCTGCTGCTGCTGGTGGTGATTTTCACTTTCTCTTATCTGCGGAGGCGGCTGCTGTTGTTGCTGCATCATGGGTTGCTGCTGTTGTTGTTGCTGCTGCTGCTGCTGCTGCTGCATTGGTTGGTGGTGCTGCATGCTAGGCGTACCCGTTATAGGCAATTGGTGGTCCCGTTCCCGTTCCCTTTCCTCCCTCCTCTCCTTTTCCCTCTCCCTTTCTCGATCCCGTTCTCTGTGTATGGCGTTCGACACCGTCTGTGTTGGCGCTGGCGCTGGTGGTGCAAACGTGCTTGTGCTGGTGGTTGCCACGACACGCTGCGGCTGCTGATGTCGATGAAGCTGATGATCCCGATGCTCCATGTCCATCATTGAGTCCGGCATTAAGCCGCGCTCACAAAACGACGCCAGGGCGACGGCTGTGGCTGCTGGCTCTTGCTGTACGTCAAGCAGTCTCAAACGAAGCTTCGAGGCTTAAGCCTCACTCGTACGTCACAAAGTGTCGTAAGTGGTGCTGTTGATTGATTGTTGTTGTTCGTTCGTTCGTTGGTTGGTTGCTTGCTTGATTGGTGGTTTCACCTCTTCAGTCTTCGTATTGATGTCGTGGCAACTGCTGGTGGTGCATGGTCCGCCGAAGATTCAAATGATGCATGACACACACACACACACGCACGCAATCGCACACTTACACACACACACACACTCAAAAGGCACACAGAGAGAGCGAGACGAGTGCAAACACTTTTCCACTCCTTTTTCGGAACGAGTCGCACTCAACAAAAACTAATACACATTGACACAACAACTAGCTGAACTAGCTGGGCTTAGTATGTATGCATGTATATTATGCGATATAGTATACATATACACACACTACACTGAGCTAGTTATGCTAGCACTCCATTCCACTCATCGTCCTGGGTTGGCGTCCTCTGTATCGTTGGCTGCTCCAAATGTTTTTGTCCCGTTGTTGTCGCTGCCTCGCTCAGAATCCAACTGAAAGTGCGCTGCCCGAGCGCATCCTTTTATATACAGCAGCAGCAGCCAGTTTCGTAGCAGCAGCAGCAGCCGCAGCAAATCAGGAGCAGAGCTTTGCGTGAGAGGGCAAACAAAACTTTGTTATCAACAGCAGCAGCAGCACCAGCAGTTGTCGAGAGGGAGACGGAGACAAATGGCTCAACGTATGCTAAATGGCAAATGATCAAAGAGCTTTTTATTGCGTCGTAGTTGCAGCTGCATCTGGGCTGCTGTTGCTATGGTTGGCCATTGTTTTTCTTGGTGTTGCTGTTGTGGTTGCCATTGCATAGCCCCTTCCAGCTTTTTACCTATTTTTCTTGTTGCCAGCTTGCACTGACCTTGCGCATTGTGCGATACGTTAACTATGCCCTGGCTTCAAACTTCAGGAATAAAGCTTTTAGCAGGAGCAATAAGCTCTTTTGGCCTGGGGAAATGGCTAAGAGAGCGAACAGCAGAGAGCAAGACAGAGCGAGAGAGAGTGCGAGTTGAGAGTTGAACCACAAGTTTTTAGACCACAAACATACACACTGTGTCTGTGTGTACTAAAAGAGGCGGGAATATACAAAGAGAGAGCGCCACTCGAATGCCGAATACCTGAGCACAGGTGAGAAAAATGAATTTATGACACTTTGCACACGCTGTTGCTGCTGCTTGCGATGGCTGCGGCTGACTTTCATTGTAGTGTAGTGTCACCCACTTGAGCGCCGCTTTTCAATTTGTGCAAAAAACCTCAGATTTTTTTTTTTGTATTTGTATTTGCTTACCGGCACGGAATGATATGTGAAATCGACAGCCATCTCCGTCCGTTATGGGCATATCAATTGAGAGGAACGGGTATTTGTTGGCATTCTAATGAACATACTCGAATCGCTTGTCAAACTGTCGCACATTTGGGTCACTAAGGAGAAGGCGACACAGACACAGAGGACTGTGCCGAGGGCGAGTGCGAGGAAAAGGTGTTAGGTGGTTAGCACAGGATTTGCCTTTGAGCCGTCAATTACCATTTACGCTTCATTAAATGCCACGCGCACTCGCAACCAGGCCAAGTATCGAGCCCGCTCCAACTCCTCCGGTTCTCGAGTGCTGTGTTAAATGTGGCACTACAGTGCGTATGAGTGTCGTTATATGTGACATTTATGCATACACAATACTTCACTTGCCTCCCCACTCGAGAGAGAGAACAGAGCGGAGCCGAGTCTGAGTGGCATAGCAGTTAATTAATCTCTGTCATTTGATTAATGTGCGAATTGATTTAGGTATCTCTCTATCTCTATCTTTCTCTTTAGAGACAAATTGGCAAAAAAATCCCATTACTAGCTGCAAGATTCCCATACATTAAACATTGAGAATTTATTCACGTGTTGGCTCTCAAGGAATGCCTTTTGCTTAAATTCTACTTTGGTTGAGGCATAAACTTGCCAGCGACACTAAAATACATCCAAGATGCTGTTCGAAAGCATCTCCGCCTTCGGGCACTTTTTGGGATTTTTATAGACAAACATAAAAAGGCGCTAAAGCACTTTGCGTATCGACAAACATTTTAGTTAACAAGCGACGACACACACACACACACACACACAAACAAATCAAAGACATGAAGATGTTAGGCAAAGGAAAAAAAAGAAGCGAAATCAAAATAAAAACCACAAAAAAACCTTATACTGATTTCTGACAGACAGCTGACTCAGTTATAAAGAGTGTGAGATAGACAGAGAGAGAGAGCGACAGCTGAAGGCTGTCTCAAATGAAGAATGTGGCACAGAAAGCACACTCAATGACAACGAGCAAAAGATGACAGCGAGAAAAGTGCAAAGCGTTTTAGGAATGTCACAAAAAACCAACTTGCTGACAAAAATCAAGAACTTACGATAAAGTGTCCTTGAGGAGCTAAACTTAAATGGACCTCAAACCAAATTTATAGTTTAGCACAATTTAAGCTTAAGCAGTAACTTGCAGCACTAAAACAGATGAGATTACATCGATCTCACATTTAAAACCCAACACATACATATTGCGTGACTCAATTATAAGCAGAGTAGTTGAGATATACGCAGTCCATGTCGGATTACGAGTATATCAAGTAGTGTGGTATGAAAGCAGACGCCAAAAACAGCAAAGCCTGTCCTCCATAGAGGAGTCTAGGACTTTGAACCGCATGTCCTGCGGCGTTGCGCAGCAAGCGAAATTAGCCAGGCAAATATGTCGCACATAACTGCTAACGGAAGAACCGGCAAAAGCCTCTGGCAGAGATACCAAAAACGGACACGAACACGTACGCTAGAGGCAGAGGCAGACAGGCAACACACACAGACAATGTCCTGGCATGGCAATTGCCCAGGCCTAACGAGAGGATGTGTGTGTGGTGTTTGGTTCTTGCGCCATATAATTGTTGACGTTTGCGCTTTTCCTCCTCGTTGTTGTGTATGGCTGTACGGGTGGGTGGCTGCGTGCTTGGGTGACTTGTGTGACACAAATGCGTCGAATTATTGTCATATGAGGTCAGTGTCCCTGGCCGAGTAGTGAAAGTTGTTGCTCAACCCACATTCGTTTGTTTGTCTACTGAGTCTATTGTGGAAGCTGCACGAGCAACAACTATGGCTACAACAACTTGCAACTTGTGGGCTTGTTACATTTTCAAGTGGCCATCCTAAACACATTTTTGTGGCACAAAAACAGATAACAGTCAATTTACCCATACGCCATGTGGTCCATACGTCCGTCCGTTCATTTGTACAAACTGTTGCAATCATGAATTGTTGAGTAGAATTTTCCCCAACATGCCAAAGGAAACTTCATCAGCTTTTTCATTTGCAAAAATAATCAGTTATTGATAATTCATTTCTGGTAAAACAAGAAGAGAAAACTCATTTGCCAATTGTTCTTTATCTTTTGAGCTTGTCTTTTTCTGTTTGTTGATTCTCTTTCGGTTCTTTGTTCTCATAAAATATGAAAGCGCACTGGAATTTATACAGCTCGACCAGAAATGAAATATGCGCTTTCAGTTTATGATGCCTGATTGGCCCCCAGTGAGAATGGTGGGCGGCATCGAGTACGCCTTCTCTGTCAGAAGGCGGTGCTGCTTGTTAAAGTTGTATGTTGCATACAGATAAGCCAAGCAATCAGAGTCAGCTCACTAATTGCACTCAAGCTCTGGGTAAAGCCCACGTATCAATCTTACAAAAAGGCGACCAACTTTTTGGTGAGGCACTGAGGCAAGCTGTTAAGTCGCCTAAATGTCCGGCTTGGGAGGAAAATGTTCAATCAATAATTCATAACTGCACATTGACGACACATTCTTTGGCAATAAAAATGAAAAGCGTAAAGTGAAATGAAAAATGAAAAATGAGCAACGATGCCGATAGCTGCAAAAGGCTCAAGTCAATAATTTAGCGTGTCCATAGTCCTGCTGAGGTCCTGCTTCCGTTTGCTGCTATTGGGCATGAACAAGAAATGACTTTATCAATGCCGACTTCCTTAACATTCCTTTTCCCTTCGCACAAGCACATTCGTATAGACAGTTTATATATATAGCTACACATACAGCCATGCACGTATGTATATTAAATGAATGGCAGGCGGCGCCATCGGCAACAACTGTCGCACAATGTCCTGTTTTTTGCTCGTTGTCTGTTTCACTACACTAACAGCAAGCATTTTATGCCTGCCATAAAGTGTGTAATGTATTGTAAGGACGCCTAACCAAGACCATTTATTCATGTCCGTTTGTTTGTGATATCTTGAGAGATAACTATCTGTATATGTTTAAGTCCATTGATCAAGAGCATTTAATTTTCGACTAGTCAAAGCCTACGGAATTTCCTTGTTTTGTTTGGCGACTATCATTGCTTTATTTTTTGTTGTTGTGTGTTCCTCACTGTCAGTGTCCTTTAGTGTTGCGCCGAGCCATGAAATATTGATGCGAATGTCACTCTGTATGTGTGTGTGTGTGTGTGTGTTCGTCTGTCTGCATAGAGTCATATTGAAAACTATCGAGTACTCAATTCATTGATTTGCTCTCAAACTAAATAATACGCTGCTGCCACAAAGCAATATGAAAAGGAAATGCTCAATAATTGGCTTGACTTTAATGAGAGCTAGAAGTTCATTAGCAGGAAATCGAATAGCTTCCAACCAGATTGTGCAACTTAGCCCCAAGGCAATAATTAATACGCTGGCTTAACGAGAAAAAGCTTGAAAGGAGCCATTTAACCACCGCAGCTGATGACCTAAATGAAAATGAATTTACGGTATTCTCGCTTGCGGCTTTAACGCTATGAATTCAAGGGAATTTGTTAGCTTTTTTCATCGCTTTGCACAGGACATGTCAATGTGTCATGTTGAACAGGATCGTCAGCAAATGATGAGAGTTGAAATGTGAGCAAACAATTGATTTCACAAACACGTCAAAAGGGGCAAGCGGGAGACAGCTGCATCCAGTCAAATGCTGATAACGTGGCCAACTGGAAAATCAATTAAAGCGCAGGCCAGCAGGCACGACTTTCTATATATATAATATATACTATATATATATTGGGTGGTGCGGGTGGTGCATGTGGTCTAGCTTGCTTTGCTGACTGGTTGACTTAATGTGCCTCACCTCCCTTTACCTCCCTTTACCTCTCTCTAACCCCTTAACAAGCCCCTTCATGCTAACTTAATTATCACGAACGGATGTGGCGCGGCATGCGGCGGAAATGTGTGCTTCCACACATGCGAAACGCCCCCCCTCCATCCGCCCACTTGATGTTGCCAAACACGCCTGGGCAATTTAAAAACATATTTCACTTGAGCGCATTCCCTTTGCCTGCCCAAGTACAAATGTCCTCGCACACAGAGAGAGCGAAAATGTAAAGTGGAAAATGGTAAAATGGTTAAAAATGAAATGTGAACTGCCTGCTAACCACATTAATTTATTAAAGGAATGAAACGATTTTACAGCTGCAGCATTTTTATTTACTGATGCAAACGAGATGAATTGATTTATTTAAGGACACACGTTGCACAGGCTTACACAGACTTTCTCTGAACAATAAACATTTTCTGCCATGCGTCATTAGGAAAAACTAACTGCTTGAACTGTCACCCATCAATCAATCAATCAATCAATCGTTTGACAAGTTCTCTACATATTTGCTGAGAAGTTGGCGAATGGATTAATTATTGTTTTGCTGCCAACCTGACAGATTTGCTCATTGAACATGACAGTGCAAACCAACTTTTATTGTTACCTTACCTCGACTGAAGCCAAAACCGCTTGTGGAGCCATTTGAGACGGTTGTATCGAGTGCAACACGTCTGGGTGAGGCACTTATCTCACGGGGACTACTGTGGCTGCTGCCCAACATTTTGTTGTAGTTTAGTGGTGCCGTTGCACGTGGCTGTCCAATAGTGCGCTGATGGTGTTGGTGCTGGTGCTGATGCTGATGGTGGTTTAGTGGTCGTGCTGCATGTCGTTGCTGATTAGATGCCAGTGGCATGCTGGCAGCGGTCGACTGCCACAAACTATCTGTGCGGTCCGATATGTTGAGGCCGTCTCAATACCTGATTCAACTGTGCACAACTGTTTATTGTGGCGCGTGTGCAGGTGTGTGGTTTGTGTGGTTGTCTAATTGCAAAATGTTGCTTAGCAATTTATGTGCATTTTTCTACACCGGAAAATAAATATTTGCCAGGCTTAGATGGCAATCGATACACATGTATATGCATAGTTTGTGCTAATTGCCACAAGTTGCTGGCAGGTTGCATTTAGTTGGTAAAGTGCCCGTAGCCAATAACTTGACCAACTTGTCGTGTGCTGTTGCAGTTGCGCTTTAAACAAGCCAAAGAACTCTATTAAAAACTTTCACAAAAAACTTTTTTCGCCTCCCTCGAGTCTGACTCTTTTGCTTTTTTTTTTTTTTTGCATTTATTCAAATTAGCACAACAGCAGCATCAAAAAACATAAATGCAACCAGTCGTACAACCACAATTACAACTATGAAATGTTTTTCCTTGTTGCTTCGTACCCAAAATCGCCTGACTGCTGCGGCTGGTGGTGCTCATGACCCTTGGCATACACAAAAAAAATGTTTATAAAACACGGAAAACTAATTTAATAAAGAAAAGTATGTGTGGAAAGCTGACTTTAGGCGTTGGAGTCTATGCTCTGTGTACACTTTTATTATATGACTTTTTTGGGCTCTTTATTTTGTATAATTTTATTCTATATTTTTTTGTTGCTTTAATTCACTTGAAGTTTTGCTTTGCGTTGCACACACTGCTCGATGTGCACTGACCACCACAACGCACAGTGTACTAGTTTATAGACCAGACTGAACTGAACTGAACTGAACTGCAACCGTTTGGCAGCGTGGTGGTAGTGTTATTTAATTTATTTATTGCGTCCTAGCATTGTGTCCTGCACGTTTTGTTTGCCTTCGCTAACCACACACAAACACACACACACTACACACACATACACATTGTTGGTTGCCCCAGAAAGGATTCAAATGTGATGGGTGAGGGATTGAAGAACCTTTGATGGACGACCAATTTGTATGAGCTGCCATTGACAGTGGACATGTTAATGGCTTGCAATGTGAACGGCTTTCGTAACAAGAATGATTTGGCCTGATATTGCGCTTGCGGCTAGCGTTACGGTTTGTAGCTCAAGGATGCAGGATGTGTACTGTCATTTGCTTGGCCAAGCTGAGTCGCTGAGCTAAGTCTCGGAAATGGCATGCATGTAAATGCCAAAAAGCATCTTTTGTCTGACAGAGAACCTGAACCAAATACCAAAAAAAAAAAAAAAAAACGAGCGGAATACCGCAAAAAAGCGAAACCGAAACCGAATCTGTAATTGTGAGCATTGTAAATGCTGTCAGCACCACCACCACCACACATCCCGCGGACCATGGACTTGAGCGCTGGGTGCATCAGTCAAGCCAACACAGACTTAACTCAAGCCAAGCCAAGTCAAGACCCAGCCAAAAGGCAAACAGCAATCGGGCAAGTAGGCCAGTTTGCATGTCGAAGAGGAGAGAAAAGGATAACGACTTTGCAACCGGTTGCTCCCGTTGGGCAGGTAGACACTCGCTTAGCAAGTGAAAGTCATGCAAGGACTCTTGAGGTGCTCTCTCGCTCTCCTCTCTTTCTTTAGTTGCTGTCATTTACATGCTTGCATAAACCTGAATATTTTATAATGCATCTGAAGAAAAAAAAACATTTACTCAAAGCCAACTGTCGGCTCGTTATTGTCCTGTTGTGCCTCTCCCTCATATTGAATTGTAAATATTTCACAAATGTACTTCACAATACTTAAAGCAAACAAGGTGGAATACACAAAAAAGTTAAACATTCATGCCTTTAAACAAATGCTCAACGACAACGAAAACTTTCAAGTATTTAAATATGCAAACTCTCATTAAATTTAAGCCCCAAGCGAACACAATGAAGATAGATATCAACAGAGTATCAAGAGTTGCGTTACATTAAGGTTAATGAGCACAAAGTTTCTTTGCATGCAGTTTAAATTAATTACATTAATTAGTTGTTAGTGTTGTGGCCATTTACTGACAGACAGACGGACTGATAGATAGACCACCTGCACTTTTGCCTTTTCGCGTGCTCATGATGCATTAGCCAATAAATTGCGCAGTTTTATTGGACAGCCACTAACACCACCCGCAACTGCAACAATGACACCACCACCCTCCACCCGCTGTCCTTTGTTCGCCAGCGTTTGTCATGGCAACAAGTTGAAGCTTGCCTTCAGGGGCCAAATACATGGTGCATGCTGCTTTTAATGGGCCAGTCTGTCTTTGGAGTAATTACGGGCAATACGATGTATACGCCCTGTTGCACCACACTATATATACTATGTATATTGGGCGAGCGGGCAGGCAGCAACAGCAATAACAACACTGCGACGCGCCTTTTGTGCGTCAAATTAACAACTTCCGCATGAGGCCACATGCCACTTGCCACTTGCCGTTTGCACCCAAATGCGTCATTCTCTATGCCAGGCTTTTGTGCTACGTGGGATTTGTGACTTGCAACATAAACCCAGAGAGAGCAAGAGAGAAAAAGAGAGCCGGCGATAGACTTTGAGCTTCTGGCCACTTTGGCCATATTGTCATCGCTTGGCCAGTTGCCAACGACGAAGAAGAAGGAGAGAGCAGACATAACAGACTAAAACTGGCAGAGCCTATTATTGTGCTTTAATGGCTGCTAAAATGGCAGCAGCAGCTTAGCAAACTCTACGTAGACAGAAATGGGACATTAATTAATAAGAGGCCTTTCACAAGCCGAGCAATTTTTTTGCTTCTCTTGCTAAATCTTTGCACAAGCTGTCCTTTTTAATTTCTCAGAGTCATTTAATGGCAGAGAGAATGAAAGCAATTTAAAGTATTTAAGCTTTTTAGTCCTTCCTTTTGGGTAAATGCCACTTTAAGGCCTTCACTCACACATTGTCCAGGATCAATAACATCTACTTGATGCATTCATGCAAAAAGTTATTGCAACATTTTTGCAACTTTTGAGCAGCATCAAAGTTGTGAACAATTTGTAAGCCCCAAGCATGCTTCAAACTTTAAGCAATGGCCAAGAGAAAGACTCTTGTTTAAATGGTTTGTTGTCAACTGACATGATATGGCCTAAGCTAAAATAGGTATTCGCATAGGTTTTATCTTCTTTAACCATTCGCAACTCACCCAAATACCCACTAGATTTTTTAGTGCTGGGTATAATATACTTTTTTGGCAAATCAAATATAATAAAATATTTGAATCAAAGCCTGACAGGCAAACGGAAAAAAATGTAAGAAAAATATGGCAGCCGTTTATCTTGAGAATTCATAAGCGACTTGAGAGCTGAGAGGGCGAAATATTTGCCGGGCAATTCAAAGGGACGAGATAAAAAATGAAAGAAAACTTTTGCACAGCCATCGAATAAGTGAAAAAGCCAAAACGAAAACTTTGGCCGTAAAATGCAAGCGGGGACATAATATTACTTAGTATATAGTTTCAAACACACACACACACACATATGTTTGAGGCTTAGGCGATTTTCTTAACTTTTGCCTCTGTTGCTTGAGTCGAGTTGAGTCAAGACGGGAGTTGAGGCTCTTGAGTGCTGGTGCATTGAACCAGGCGCTAGTCTTTCGCTTGGCATCAAAACGACAGCCTCTGGCATTGGCTGCGCTTTGTGTTTGTCTTTGCAACAACCTCAACAGCAGCAGTGGCAGGGGTTTGGCTTGGGTCATCAAAGCGAAGAGCCGTTGAGCGTTGAACGTTGAGCGTCTCGCAGTTTTAATTTCTTTTATTTGGCGTTCTACTGTTTGTTAGCCATGGTTTGTTGGCTTTTGTTTTGTTTGCCATCGTTGCCTGCAAATTATTTGTTTTACTTCTGGTTTTCGTCGCAACGACAAGAGTATCATCATCTGCCAGCTGCCAGATTCCAGATGCTTTTAGCTGCTAAATGCCAAGTTAATGCTAAATTAGGCCCCTAAACAGTCGAACGAGGGGCCAAGGGGCATGACAGAGGACACGACATGAAACAGGCTGCAAAATTAGCTAATGGTGAAAAATGCCGAAAATGCTTTTTCACTTCAAATACCCTATGTTAACGTTGTGCTAAGAGTATATAAGTTAGGGTGTTCTACTGCTTTGTTATACCCATATAGTCTTCTTAAGCTAAGCCGTTATTCACAGGTCATCTCGGTCATTAGTGTCGAGTGCAGATGATGCTTTATGGGGGAAAACAACAAATGAAGATGTCGCCTGTCGCCTGTCGACTTAGTCTGTGTGTGGACACAAAGTTATCAAGATATATATATACATTTGTGTGTGCTGTCCAGCTCGGACCTTGAGGCATTTGCCACTGTTGAACTTGCTAGTGAGCTTGGTACACATATCAAGTATACGCCACCAACTCAACCCACCCTGCCCACAAGGCGAACTTTATGGTTACAGAGCACTTAACAAATGTTATGCTAATGTATCGCACACACATACACACACACACTCTCTCATTTACACGTGTATACATTATGATTGCAATTCATGTTAATAATTTATGTATTGCAACTTTGCCAACTTAATTGTCGGCTAAACTAATTCAATCGTAAATGTAACAATAAAATCCAATAAAATGTAATAACTATCATATTAATACTTACACTGTTACATTTTGTTGTTGTTTTGTGTATATACAAACCAAATTGAATATAGTTGATTTTGTTAATTTTAATATTGAATTCAGGACTCACCAAGTCTACGTACTACAGATGAGCAAGAGAGATGTGAGAGAGAAGCGGTATATAATTTTTGGTTGATTAGTTTTGTTGATTTTGTTGGTTGCATTTTTTTATTGTTGATGATGCGTTTAATTATTATTTTGTGATGCAAAATTTGTACAGAGCGTTCCAAATTCGACGAATTTGTTGAGTAAACATCATGAAATGATTACGTTTGTTTTGTTAGTTGTTGAATATAATAAAAATAAATTTATATTAGTATGCTATATTACAATTTGTATATACACTAAGAGAAAAAAACAAGATCTTTTTCTTTAAGTGTATATCTTTAAGTATTAAAACTAAAGGATTAACATGCAGGCAGCGCATGCAAGGCGGGTGGCGGGTGTTCTATTTGCAAATATCGCTAAGCGAAATGTAAAAACGCTATTTATTTGCTGTTGCTGCTGTTTGTTGCTGCCGCTGCCGCTGTTTGTTGCTCTTGCTATGGTAACGTTCTTGCTGCTCACTAGGCGGGCGGGATTAAAGTATGTCAACTGCATAGCCAGTAGGTCAGGGATGTATAGCATATATAGTATATGGTCCATCGTTCCATGTTAAATTTCTTAGCAGTTGTAGCCACAGCAGCAACGACAGCAACGGCAAAGGCAAACAGCAGCAACTGAAGCAGTTACCTTTTTCTATGTACTATGTTGGCTCTTTGGGGGGTGGTGGGGGGTGTGTGGAGAAAGTGGTTCTTTTTTTCTTCTTTTCGGGGTACACATTTACATATACATATACAGACATAGCTAAACACACAGAGCTGACACACTTACTTTTCATGATGCGATTTCGGTATTCATCGTCGCGCTGCATGGTCACACTGCCGCCACCGTTGGATACCATTGAGCTCACTTGCTCCATGGGCACAATGTCCTGCAACAACAACAAAAAAAAGAAAAAAAAAAAAGACAATAAGCATAAAGATGAGATTGTACAACAAACTGAATAACAATAATTATAGAAAGAGTGAGAGAAGCATGCATGAGTTTTAATTTGTGCAAAACTTTTTCGTCCAGAAGTTGTCCCAAAACTTAATTAGCAGCGTGTACAACAGCTGGCAAATTGCATTTGTTCACAGGATATACGGGGGAATGCGCGTGACAACGGAACAAGAGAACACCTCAATGCAATGTAGATAGTTTTTCCTGCCCAGTTGGTCATTTCATTTATGTTGCTCACTTTTTATTCGCCTGGATTTTATGGGCACTAACCGTCTGTTTAAACATGGTCAAAAACACACTCAACCACTCACACACCAGCCACACATTGCGGCTATTTTTTGTAAAAAAAAATCAAGTAGATAAATTGTTTTTTTTTTTTTGAGTCTCGCCCTTTTTTGGGGGGAGTGTGTGTGTTGTGCCAACAATAGCATTTGCCGTATGCGGCTTTTTGTGAAAGTGCCGCCCACTCTGTTAGCAAGTACGCCCACACCCTGCACTCCACCCCTCGCCACTGCTACACATCAGTTTCAGCTTTTCAGTGTCCTGCATCAGCAGCTGCTTTTGTTGCTGCTGCATTTGCCCAGCGAGCTGTGATATTCTCTCCAGTGTTTATTGTTTAAGTTCAGCTATCCTCCTCAACCCAAAAACCACAACTCCCCTCACCCTCTCCCTCTCCTTCTCACTGCCTGGAGGGGCATTGAGCAAAATGGATTATGTGCTGTGCGCTCACTCGACATTTATTAATGAAATTTGCAGTGAGCCGTGTGGCTGGCCATTGTCCTGCCAGGATTAGCATTGTTATGAACGCATTTTGAGCAAAGCTCAATGCTGACCGCTGACTGAAATTAGCTGATAAAAATGTTGTGAGTATAAAGCTTTAACCGAAACCGAAGAACAATTGCAGAACAAATAAATTGTTCAACTATGATTGATGCACGAACAAATGCAAAGCAAATACATATTGCTCATGTTTATCTTCTGTTCACAACAGTTTTGAACGAATAAAGCTATAAAATTGCAAATGTCATAATCGAACAGCGAGCAGAAATACGCAAAAGAGCGCCAAAGAGCTGCGAATGATATGCAAATAGCATAAATAAATAAAAAAAAAAAGCAAACAAGATGGCTCCTGTCGAGAAATCCCGACTTAGGGGTACCCTAAAACGGTTTTATAAGTTTGCGACACATTAATCGACTTGGAAGTTGGATGAAACTTTCGACTGCCGTAACTTCGTCAAAACTTAACCCAATTTTAAATGAAATACCTTAAAAGTTTTGTTTTGAGCTCTAGAATAATACTGTATTTCAAACTAGAAACTTATTTTTTAATAGAATTTTATCCAAAAAATGTGGAACCTAAAATTGACATGGGAGTTGAACTAATTTCAGTTCTCTGATGTCTTTATCAAGAATATTCATATTTTTTTGGGACGAAAAGGCTTTCCTCTGGATGATTCATACTAAGAGCATAACACACTTCTTTTTTATACATATCATGGGTTGAGGGTATAAAAATCAACAGACATGAAGACTGTAAATAGCCAAAATGCTCGCTGGACCATAAATCAAAACAGACAAAAGCAACAATAATCCGCAGCAACAACGACAGCGAATCAGAAATGGCATGATTTATTTCAGTTTTTTTTTGGGTCTACGCTTAGCCATCCGATGTTGCTTGGCTTCATCTCTTAGGCCGAGCATCCAATACGATAATAACTTTGTGTTTGATCTGTCGCACAGCAGACGTGGCCAGTTATATGTAGCATATTCGAATATTATATATATTTGGGCAGTCATTTGTATAATGCAGCAAAATGAGCATCACGTATACGCGATGCTGAAATGCGCAATTCAATTTAGCATCTAAATACGCATTATGCATCAGATTACGCATACGCCACGTGCCATAAACATATACATACATAAACAAGCAGCAACAGCAGCAATTTAAGTGCCACGCCCCTGCGTCGCGTCGCATCGCGTCGACTCGTTGTCGTCATATTAACGACTTTTGCATATTGAAAATGTTTTTGCCTCCCGACAAAATGTGTGACAAAGTTTCAACGACTTTCGGCGTCGCCATCGCCATCGCCATTTGCCAGCCAGAATCTTCATCTTCTTCTTCTACTGGCTGTATGCCAAGTGCCACTTCATGTGTGGTATCATTTTGGATGACGACAGCCAGGAATAGGTAGATGCATAGTACCTGGGAGGTACGAATGCAACGGACTACTGGGCTTCAATTAAAACGTAGCCACAAATTGCTTTTTTGTTTTGCAAATAAACACACACACACACAAGCAGCCTCCTTCAACTAAAACGTTTTTCAAGAGCCCACAAATCTATATATACATACATACAAACGGATTAAACAAACTTTTTCAGCCACTAACAACGATGATGATGATGATGATGCAGCTGATGATGATCAATAGAAATAACACACAGCTAGTTTGCCACAACTTGTCAAGTTGTTTTTGTAGCCAGGCGATAGAGCTAAATGTAAATAACGTTATATGGCGTAATTGAATTTTAAATAGTTTTCGTTCATTTGCAATTATTTCAAGTAAATTAAACACATCGATTTAATGCGTTTTCAGCCCATTATAAATATTGAATATTGCATATGCGCAATGGCGATATTCATTTAATATGAAAATTATTGCTACGGATGTTCAAATAATATTTGACCCCATATCAATTATTGATTCATATTTAACGGTTAATTGTGGTCTGCTCGTTATTTTCATCATTTGTACTCTTTAAATATTCAACTATTTGGTTGTTTATAAACTTTTCACAAATCAATATGCTGGCTGACATTTAACTATAAACTTAAATTAGTTTACAGTGCACATGTACTTTGGGGTTGAATATGATTAGGTTATGGCATATGCCAGAGAAAGCAAAAAAAAGTTTGTGAGGACAGTTGGGAAATTTCAAGTTTTTAGTTTAAAGTGCCAGCTGTTGGTTTAGGCAACCCCCGTTTATTAACTTTCTCTACGCTGTTGTTGGCGTTGCTTTTGCTTAGCTACTTTCACATGTAAATTAACGGCTAAATTGTGGGCGGGTGAACGCGACCGCAACACAAGGCACAGACAGCACAAGGCAAGGCAAGGACTCGCAAGTGGGTGTTACGACAATTGCACTCTACACGCACACATCCCCAACATCGAGCAGCAGCTGTAAGTCAAACAAAAGCTCACACGAAACACACCAACACACACACATACAACTGTGTTAGTGCAAGTGAAAGTTTATGGCATGTTGTATATTGAATAATTAACTTTTATTGATCGCGATTGCGTACACACACTAACATACTTTGTGGCTGCCACAACATGTTTATTAGTTGCCAGGCTTTGTTGTGTGTGTGTGTGTGTGTGTGGCATTTAAGGCTTTGCGGGATGGTTATTGTTAAAAATACGACACATAATTATGTTAGTATATACGAAGGTGGACCCTTTGTGTCAGTGTGTGTGTGTGTGTGTGTTTATTCAGTTGTGTGTTGGGCGCTAATCAAGTTAATATGAACGCTAAACTGTGCTGGCCATGACGTTCGTATCCGTCAGAATGTGCGCTAATTGCCTTTTAAGCTGTTGACTTAACCCTCAGCGGCTTTTGGCTTTGTCATTGTTGTCAACTTATCGCAAGGATATATGATATCAGATTCTAGTCAACTCAAAATACATAAAGAAACAAGAAAAGATAAGGACTCATAGCTTAAACTGTTTCTAAATGCAAGGTTAAACCAGCTTAAACGAGACAAACTTGTTGAAACATTTGAATACAAACGATTAGAGAGTAGATAAGCTTGCAACTGGCATTAAGCCATATTCAAAAGGCAAGAAAAAAATGCAACAGAGCGGCATACTGATTAAATATCCGGTCTACATTTGCATGAAGAGACAGCATGATGCTTCTTCTGGTGGAAAAAAAATGTAATTTGAACAACAAAACAAACAGGGAAAGCTAGGCCAGGACGACAGGATGTCGAGCAGGTGGGTGCTGAGCGCGAAACAAAAGCCGCTGATGCTGATGCTGATGTGCAGCCGTCGCAGCAGGATACGCAGGACAATACCTTGCCAAGCGATTACCGGCACAAGAACTTAAGCGGGTTTTTGCGGGGTAGGGAGAGGGGGGGTGGGGTAGCAACTTACCTCGTAGCGTGTGTCGATTTCAGGCAATTTCTCTAGAAACTCTTCAACCATCTTATGCTGCACGTGTGTGTAACAAACACACACACACAATCAGCAGAGAAACATTAATGTGTGAAAGGCAAACTAGTTTTTATTTTAATATAAACTCTGATTTAAAGCTGTTGACACCTGTTGTTGTTGTTGTTGGCACTGTTTTTTTTTTTTTGGTAAAATTCGTTGTCCTTTTTGCACTTTATACTTTTTGTTTATTGTTGTTGTCTGTGATGATTGAGATTGTCGTTGGTCACATTTCCACCTTTTCTGATATAAATCGGGCTTTGCTCTCAAACACAAAAGCGTCTAAAAATTGCGTCGTCTTCGTGTTAAGTATGTGTGTGTATGTGTGTGCGGCGAGAGATGATGGATATTGTGTGTGGCCAAAGCACACGCTGATGCCCGTTCACAGTTCAGCACTAACAACAAACTGCAGAAAAACAAAACATTTATAGGCTGCCTGTCTGCGTGGCGAACGAAGTACTGAGCGACGGATACGAGCAGTAGCAGCAACAGCAGCAGCAGCCGCCTTTCTCTGCCTCCATGCTCAGTCCGAGGTGCCCGAAGCACCCAAAGAGTACTAAAACACTAGCCTCACAGCATCAGAGAAGTTCGACAGTTCGGCCGAACGGCAACAGCAGCATAAACAGAAGCCGAAACCAACATCGACACCGACACCAAAAACACGAAACAGCAACAGAATATTGTAGCATACTTATGAGCGCCGACGCGCGCTTTCTAAAGGGGCAGCAGAAAAGAGCAGCAAAGAGCATCAGAAAAAAGCCAACTCCTGTATGTATAATAACTTTTGCCCCAAAACTCCCCAACTTGACATACTTTGAGAAACTTCTATGGAAAGCTTTCGGAACAGCATCCAAACTTTTAGCACACAAACGGCAGCATGCGGCATGTTGCAGTTTGTGGCATGTGGAATGCAAACTCGAAACTAAAAAAGCTACACACAAAAGCTAAAAGCTGAAGTTGTGTGTGCCATTGGAGCTGTTTCCCGGCTTATGCTGTTTTCCCATCCACTTGTTAATAATTTGCAGCAAACAAAGGCGGCGCCACTCAAAGGCAACGACAACTCAACAACTCTGTTGTTTTTCTAGCTGTTGATCCACTTGGCCAAGAAGGGATGTACCAACAGCCAAAACAATTCATCTTAAAGTACAATTTGATTTTTGGTGCAAAAGGTTCTGGTCATTTTTGTTGAAAGAAGAGTTGTACTTACCGAAGCCATTGTCATTTATTTAGTATGCCTCCTGGGGTAAGGTAAACAATCCAATTTGTGTTGTGACTTCCTGATGATGTCCTGTATTCGTGTCCGCACGCGCTGACCCACGTTAACATACTAAAGCTGATATTGTATTGAATGCAACAATTTGTGGCCGACACACACTGAGCACACACGTCATTAGCAGACAGCTGAAAGGGCATAGGACAAAGTGAAACCCAACAGACGGGTGGGCGGTGGGCGTGTCAAAGTTAAAGGCAATTGACAGAAAAACAAACCTTTAGCGCACTCACTTATAATCAAAATCAAACAGTTTGTTATATATATTTGCGCAAATGTATATAATTGCGGCAATATTTCGTTTGTACAACGTGGCGTATGCAAAATATTGCATGACCTTGCGCACAGCTGCTAAAAAAAACTTTTTATTTCAAGTGGCCCATTAATATTTAATGTGATTGACCCTTAAAACTCGCACGTCAGCGGCTTAACACCTTGATAAATGTCAATTGTTTAACAAATTTGCTAAAAAAAAAGCATTTTGAATTTAACGCCTAGACTGCTTTGATGCGAAGCGTAAAAAAGCTGGTTGCTATAGCGCAGGAGCACTGCTTCAAAACTGCTTGGCAAGCAGTGCACAACAGATTTATAAAAAAGCACTGCATACTGCAAAAAATAAGAAATATTAATCATTTTATTTTTTTTTCGATTTTATTATTTGTACAATTTGTAAGTTGTTTTTGTTTTTTTATATGGATTTTCTTTCATATATATATGTATGTTTGTGTGTGTATATATAATTTCTGACAAACTTGAACATTTAGTTAATTTCATTAGACATTTATAAATTTCATTTGTTACAAAGTTTACTTAATGTTTTTGTTTTTTGGTTTGTTTATTTCGTTACTTTTGATATTTTTCTTGTTAAGAGTTGTTAACGTTTCCTGGCTTTATAAATGTTCCCACTTTATATATCGTTTGTTTTTTGTTTGTGCTTGTTGTTAGAGCTGTATGCAATGTCCATTAAAAATCAAAAATTTGATACAGTTATAATATATATTATTTGCTATAGACGAATACAAAAAATACATTATTGGTAAATTTTCTTTTTGTTTTTTCATTGCATCTTTTCCCTTTCGACATGATTATTATCATGATTTACTAAGTACGCTTCAACAGATTTCAAATGAATCCCAATCAATTTATTAGTTTCAGACTAAAAACATTTGCGCTATGTCATGTTTTTGCTACGACTTTATATAATCTTCATCTTGTTGTTATCATGATTTACTATATGTATATATAGTACGGATTAAAACACTTTAAGCTTAAGATTTTGGTATTATTACATGCTATTGTTGTTGTTTATATACGAATGTGTGTGTTTGTTTGTAATTATCACCCAGAGAGGCTTTCTTGAATGTATCGCTTATCGTTAATATATGCTTCAGTTATATATATATATGCTATCATATATGATACGAATGATTGTAGGCAGGTGGTTGGTGGTTCACTTGACTTTGCAATGTATATATCATTTCATCTTACGATCTCTTCATCTTCACGATTTCATACTGACAAAATGCTAACTAAGTATTTAAACTAATCAAGTTAAAGCCTAAGTAATTAACAACTAAAGTAGAGTACAACGAAACCCTAAACAAAACAGCCAAAAATACAAAATTTCAATCTTCTCCTATTTCCTATTCAAGCTTGAAGCTAGCTCCAACCCGTATCCGCCGACTCCATATCATTTCTCTGTGTTAACGTATAGTTCTGTGCCACATGCAGCTGCCACAGTCCACTGATCTGTTCGGGTGTTATACTATGCCACGTAAACAGAAACTCCAACTGTTCCAAATCGCATTCGCCGCTCAGCAAACGCTCACAATCGTCCTTATACAGCACGAACGGTTGCAGCGTTGTGATTGTTGTGTTTGTTTGCTGTGCCAGGACTCCAGTGATGTGGACATCATCTACCCAGAAGTAGCCTGCATGCTGGGCAGCCTGATAGAGACGCTGCACCACATCCGCCGAGTAGACGATCGCAAAGCCCGGACAATATGGCGGATAATAGTGGGCGGGATATTCTCGAAAGCTGACACGCCATTTGGACTGCAAGAGAAAGTGGAGTTAGTGGAGTTTTAATGGTGGGGAAGCGATGGAATACTTACACGATAGGATCGCTTGACTCGTGACTCCAGCACCGGACGACAGAAGAGGAGATCATGTCGTTGCTGAAGCAGGGAACGTAATGGCGACGACGTCGTCGTCTGGTTCTGGTTTGTATTTGGCTCGCGGAGCAGCTTTATTAGCTGTGGTGTATTTACATAGACATCATCGTCCACCTTGATGAGCAGCTGGGCATGGGAACAATGGCTATTGAACCATTTGAGTGCCATGACATGCTTGTAGGTCATGTTGCGATACGCATCCTGAAAGTTGCCCTGCACCATATCCTTGTTATGCACATTCTCCTGCTCCAACTCATGCTGCACTTGCCATTGCTCTGGCGGCACAGCGCCTAAAAGAAAGACGACGCGCAGTGGCGATTGTGCCACTGCTCCACCCCATGTCTGGCGGATGAGTGTACGCTTCTCTGCATTCCTTGGCGCCGTATGCACCAGGATCAATGCCTGGACATGCGCCTCACATGCCGGCTGTGCCATTGTATATGCAAAGTTGTGCAAATCAATCAACTGATTGGCATCTGAGGCATCTGATGATGATGGTGGCGATAATCGATGGTGTGGTGCTGCTTGTGGATGTGACTGCTGCTAGACTAACTAGGGCTAGACTAGGACTATAATTATAATATGAATAATAATAACTACTCCTATTGTTGCTACTAAGTTGCTGAGTGCGACTAGGGTCGTGTTGTTGTTGTATTTGGTATGGTTTATTACTACTGCCATTGGCACTCGGTTGCAGTGGCACCAGTGTGCTGCCTGCCTCATCCGTATCCAGCTGTTGCACGCTCACCAGCCACAGCACAAAGCACACATTCACACATATGATCAGGCAGCATAGCGAACGTTTATCCATTGTGATGTTGTTGAGGTTGTTGTTGCTCTTAACTACGGCCATGTTGTTGATGCTTCTGCTCCTCCTGTGCTGATTGCTGGTGGTGGTGCTGCTGCTGGTGCTGCTGCTGGTGGTGCTGGTTGGTGGTGAAATCGTTTTCTGCGTGCCTTTGCCATTTAATAAATCGACGTGGCTGTAAAATAGATCAACAGAAAAAAAAACTCAATTACAACTAAATTCAACAACAACTCGTGTCGCTATCAATCAGCAATTTATCAGACACACACACGCAAACACACACACGAACACATACAGGTGCGACAAAGGGGAGAGTTAGATGGAGGGCAGAACAACTCAATTGTTGTATTTTTGTGTTTTTATTGGCAAAACTGCTGGCCAAAAGGACACCCAAAACCACTTAAAACGATAAATGCGAACGAGTGTTGAGCACTTTAGCCATATTCAAGCTGATTAGTCGGGTTGTCATTATTGTTTATGGTTTTATTTTTGCACCTTTAAATTGTTAGTTTATAATGCAACAAATTCAACAGCAACTCATTATAGAATGTTATATTCTTTCAAACATATTTTTGTTGAATTTCCCAGAATATTTTAATATTTTAATTTTTTAACAATTTTTCTTTTCATTTCATTTTTATAGATAATTGTTTGTAATTTTAATTTTATGTCGACTGGTATTAGTTGACAATAAACAAATAAATAAATAAATAAATAAATAAAAATTACTTGAAAGTAAGTTTAAACCTTAACCCTAACCTGTTGAGTTGTTGCTTTCTATAGGGAATGGTCAACCTTTTGACGTTTTATAACTATTGGAATCGATGAGTGCTTCAATTTGGCTTCGTTACAAATGTTTCCATATCTATATATAGTACACAAGAGTGTCATAATTAATTCACATGCAAAATAAAGAAAAGTTAACAAAAAAAAAAAAAACACCTGATGGATTTTCCATCGAGTGCCAGCGTACTGAACCCTTCCTCCATCCCCTCCTTTTTGTCATCAATAATTATATTACCATCGAGCACTATGGCGTCATTATCGCTTCCATTCTTATCGCTCGTTCGTTCGTTCGTTTTTTGGCCAATTTGACGTTATTTTGGATACAGTTGAATGTTATTGCTTGCGTATTGTGTCTGATAGCCAACTAACTAACTGCTGCTGCTGATAAGTGAAATGCCATCAGCAACTAGTTGGCCAACGAATGTCTTAATTCGTTACTTACTTATGACGTTTGTTACTTAATAACGAATGAATTTCCTAATCGTTGCTTGTTTAGTCATCGTTAAAGTCAGCTCGTTAAGCCATTATAATACCCTTTAGCTTATTAAAACTGTTAATCAAACGGTTTGTAGTGAACTTTAAAAGCGATATTTCTCTGACCCCAACTAGAATATATATTTATCGCTAATCAATCAGTTCGATCTATTCTCAAACCTTTTAACTGAGAGTATCTTTCTGTTCCAGCAAAACTGTATACGTCATTATCTATAACAGAGTAGTTAAACTTGTTTTTTGCGCTTTTTTTCCCAACTCTACTCTCAAAATAGTATAAAATATATGTATATATATTTTCCTATTACAGCTTTTCGCTTTCGCTAATTGCAAGAGAGCGCTCCAAGCTCATAATAGTAAACATATGTGTTGATATTAATGTGTGTTAGTGGCGCTCATGTGAGCGTCGCGCCAAGTTTAGAGGTGCTAAACACATTTCCAGACCGAATTTATAACAATTACATTGGCATTCAACAAACTAACAAACAAACAAACACACAACAAATCATATCACCACAAAATGTTGTTGCTGCCTCATAAATATTTCTGTGTCTGTGTTTGTGTTTGTTTTTCCCTGCATTGTTCCCCAGAGTGGTGGCAGTCAGGCATTCAAAGTGTTTTTTGGCCAAAAGCCAATTTCATTTTAGCCAACCTGCCTACCTGAATGCCTGCAACAAGCCAATGTCTGCTGCAAATCACAGTCTCGCTAAACAATAGACGACAACAAGAACAACAACAACAACTAGGTTGCCACCCAAAAAATACAACAACTAAATTGCAACGATATAATCTAACCTTCGACTTGAACAAAACAAAACAAAACAAAACACAAAGAGTTTGGCGCCGTTGGCTGCCATTTTTCCTTTTTATCGAGTGCAAAAATGCAAAAATGGCTGCCAGGCGACTGAATGGCAACCCTGCCTACACCCTCCACCCTAGTCCAGTCGTCAGTCTAGCCTGCCCCTAAGTAAGCTGTGTGTGTGGCAACTTAGCGAGAGCGGCACGTAGAGTATGCAATTCATTGTTGCAGCAAAGAAACGAATTCGATTAGATTGCAATTATTTGTTGCGGAATTGCATTTCAAGTGGAATATTGCGTATACAGTTAGCTACAAAAGTTGAGCAACAGCAGTAACGAGTGGGGAAAGAGAATGAGTCAGAGATCTGTCTGTGACTTCATGGAATTTTTCTTGATGATTACAGAGTGCATTACACACTGATTACAATTTTCCTAACTCAAGTTTGTTATTAGGCTGCCTTTTGGGTAACCCTCTCTCTCTCTCTCTCTCTCACTCTCTCTGGCATATTGCAATTTATTTAGGCATATTTTCTTGGCACTGCAGTTGCAAGTCCTTTGTGGCAACAACAACAAAAAAAGGTCACAGGCTCGCGGCTTGTAATTAGTTTTTGGCCATATCTGGAGGCAAAAAGGCATTGACAAATGGCGCCGTTTTCGCTGACGTTGACGTCATCGTTGTTGTAGTTGTTGTTGTGCTGCTGGTGGTTCAGTGGTTCGGTGGCTCAGTGGTTTAGGAGCAAGGAGTATAAACAATTGCGTGTCTAGGCGCTGTATGCCATGCTTCGTCGACAACAACAACAACAGCAACAACCCTTAGCTCTGCCCACATTTACATGAATGTTAAAGTTTTTATTGTCGTTCCCCTCCCACTTTGCAACACACACACACACACACACACCTTTGCCATCATCATCATTATCCTTTGCTACAATATTTTGCACTCCTTTTTTAACATAACCTTTGCCATGAACTTTGCTTGTACCATTGCTTTTAAACAAGCTAATGCTACTCGAATAATAATTTAGTCCATATTGTGAAATGGTGTCACCTTTATATATTATTGTTGTTGTTCACTCTAATTAAGCAATTGATCTAAAGTCGATTATTGCTGTTATCGCTGCTAATCTTATCGACTTGAACGAATCAATTGACAAACTCAATTCCATATCTTATCACAGGCATACCTAATTGTGTCCCAAGCACAACTGAACATTTATGAATTCCAGATCTGATGTTTTATATATGGTTTTCTACCTGCTTTGTGTGTGGCAAATTTCATGAAATTGCTTATTTAATAATGCAGACACCGCAAATTTCAATTACACTTAACGCATATATATATGTGTATGTGTGCGGAGTTGCAGGTACGTGCTTGACGGGCAAAACAGCACGCAGCTGCCTTTTGTGGCAAGCACACGTCACGGTCAGACGTGCTCCCCATCCCCAAACCGAGCGCCGTCGCGTCGCTTAGCTTGGCTTAGATCTATAAGGCTTGAATAATATATGTATATGTCGGAAACTAACAAACTCCTGCTTCCTCTTCTCGATATAGTGTTGGAAATCAACTAAATATTCGCCGCAGGAACTAGAGTTTGGTTACAAAAAGTGTGTTTAAATGAAGTTGAAAAAAGTTGCCTGACACATGCCACACACAGTTGCAACATGCAACAATTTCCACACCATATTTTGCGGTTTGTGTGTTTTTAAACGTCTGTCAGACAAGAAAACTGCAACAAATGCTAAATAATAATAATCCCAGATGTGTGCCGGATGCGGTCTCGACTCGAAGTTTCCCATATCTGTATCTATGCATCTTCCGTTACGTTGCATCTTGTGTGTGTGGGTGCATAAGGAAAAGTGCACACATGCCACACAAACAAAGGAAAAACCGACATCGGAAGCAATCTGCCAATCTGTCCCACTTCGCCTCTCTCCGTCTCTCTCGCCCGCAGGCTATATGTATATACATATGTAATTAACTGTGCGTCATGAGGCAGCTTCAGTTGCAGCTTGCCTCATGCTCATATCACAAACGGATGCGGTGCTAAAACTGCCATACGAGTTCCTTCCCCCCCTCTGAAGCCAGCACAAGATAAAGCAAATGTCACTATCAGACATTCCCCATGGAGAGAGTATAATGCCTTGAACTTTATTACAGGGTATACACGAAAGGGAAGGGAGTGTGAGAAGTGAGCGAGAAGATAAAATGCTTTCCACTTGATTGACGGGCAAACGTCGTCGCAAATTGCCAATTAAAAAATGTGGCAACAACTCAAAAGGCAAAAGAGGAAAATATTAGATGGACATTTCGCTCAGTATAGTGTGTATATATATATGGTATGCAAATAGTAACGGTTATGGCGTGAGGTGCTGCCACGCCCCTTTTAGAGGGCTGGGTCTTAATAATTTATGAATATATATGTAAATTTTTCCTTGTCCTTTGTGTCCTCTTAACGTATGAAAATTTAATTACGCGCATTTTGTTTACATTTTCACGGCTGTCTCTCATGTCTCACAGCTAAGGAAATGGGACAATGACCAGTTGTGCCACCCCACCCCACACTCTGCCTCATTTTGAGGCATGAAACGAGTTTTATGCACGCAGACACAAATAAAAGGCGTGGCAAAAGCGTATACAAAGCATATTTATATGGAAGAGAAGCATTCAAAGAATATGAATTGAGGCATTTGGGAATGTGCAACAACGTTGATGAGTCAACAATGACAAGAAATTGAAGCATAAGTATCATATCGTATACATAAAAGAAACAAGTAATTGGATAAAAAGTCAATTGAAGAATCAATTTTCCATTGAATCGAATGCCGTTTAATGTATTCAAAAGATTGCAACCCAGCAAATTCCATATATGTCTCATATCATTCAGTAAATAGTCGAGTTAATAAGCTACAAGCACATTATAATGATAATAAAAGTACATATATATATATAAACATTTATATGTGTTGCACGAAAAACGCCCAACACTATTTAAACGAATTTTGTTTATGTTTAGAGATTAAACAAGCCATAAACTGAACGATAGCACTTAAAACAGGCTGTTCATACAATGTTATTAAGTTTAAAACTTTTATGACAAAGGCAAATACCTAATACAATTTCAACAGCGGAATGTTATCTATTTTTTTTGGGTTTTTGTTGATAAAAGAAACTCAAAGAACGGAAGCAATGATATAAGAAATGTATATTTGTATGTGCAATATATCCAATATCAATATAACATTAAAAGCATTGACATCGTTTTTGGAAGTTTTCTCAATTAAACAAACGAAGACTTTGAGCAAAGTGATATTTTGATGATTCATTGGCGCAGAGAAGCCAGCGATAAGAGCGAAAGGTATTCGGGGATGCGAGACATTTTGTATAAACTTGAAAGCTGCGAGACAGTGACGCTTGTGACGTCACAAGCAGCAGCAGCAGCCGTAGCCAAGGTTCAATGTTCGCAAAAGTACAAAACAAATAATAATAAACAGATGTTGTGTTTGTGTGTTTTTACAACAAGTTTGTGTTCTTATAGGTCTTTAAGCAAATAAAAACAAATAAATGAAGAAATGCAAAGCAACGATTGTAAGAGAGCGATTCACTCAGGTAAAAAAAGAGAGTAAGTTGGTGAGAGTGAGAGAGAGCGAGCGAACTAACGGAAGCTTGACACGGAAGCTGCTGCTCATCGACGGCGATTGAACACGTGATGGGTGAAAGCGTCGTCGTCAGCAGTGGCAGTAGCAGTGGCTTTTAATAATATTAATTGATTGCAAATATTTGCTTATTGTTTTGTTTAATACATATAATACACAAAGGAAGCACACACAAAGAACACGTGCTTGCGTGCCTGCGAATACGTATACATATGTATGTGTGTTAAGTAAACAATTTATTATATTTATGGAGCTGCAGCCAAGGCCAAGGCTTCGTACGACGCGCCAGCCGGCAGAGCTAGCAAAATCAACAACAACAACAAGAACAATGCTAGCGCCTCTGCTTGTGCAGCTGAACTTGTTCAAGGTCAGGCCCACAAGTGCGAGCGCGACGGACAATATGCAAAGAGTTGGCAAAGTTAAAGTGCCAAAACGGAGCAGCAGTAAAAGAAATTCCACACATAGCAACAACAACAACGGCACTAGAAGCAGCAGCAGCAAAAGCAATTGCGGCTGCCAAAAAAGAATGTGCAAAGAGCGTAAGTCGTACCGGGAGAGAGTAAAATAGAGTGGGTGTTCAATAAGATAGAGAGAGTGTAAGTGTGTGAGAGCGCGCGACACAACAACAATTGATGCTTACGTTGCTGATAAGAAGCGACACCTTCAGGTGGCAAAAATAGAACACAGCCTACATATTAAAATTGGTGTGTGCATGTATTTGTTTGCATATATATGCATACATCATTTTCACGCCTAATTGAATTCGCAATGACTTTTAGTAGCGGCGAACGCCACACACCGCCCACACACACAGAGACAGGCGCAGACGGTCGGGGGGAATTGCCAGATAAAAAAACAATTGCAAAAGAAGACTTTCTCTCTCCCTCTCTCTTTCCTTTTGTATTTGTTGCTGCATTGCATTTTAAATTCACTTAAGCCTAACGGCACTTAGTCAACACATACCGTAAACAACAACGACAAAGACAACTCATTTTAATCAAAACATTTTTGAGCACATTGCACTTTGCTTTTTTGTATTTTTGGCAAATTGGAATTTACAATAAATATTGCATGGCATTGTTTGCGCCTTGAGGGAGGGGTGGAGCACGCACTCACCGAGACACACACACACGCACGCAAAAACACATATGCACAGAGCGAGACTCTCACACAGGCAAGGACACTTACTCACAAGGATGCTGCTCCCTTTGATGCTGCGAGATGCTGCGCGTCACTTAAAAATTTTTCACATTTTCTGCTGCTTGTTTTCACGTTCTATTCTACTGCATTAAACGTATATTTAACTAAACATTCTTTTTGCTAGCTTTTAAACTATTGCACTTAAAATAAAACAAACGGAATGCGCGCAATTTTCAATATGCAGAAAGCAGCACTTATTCTTTTTTTGACGCGCACGCGCTTCACTTTTTCGTTCACTCTTTTGTCCGCGTTCGCGATGTGCGTACTATCTCTTGGAGCAGCCGGCGCAGCACTGACCGACCGACTGTGTGAATTACTTCAGTTCACACACATACATTTGTATTTAAAATTTAAACAATTTAACACCAGCAAAGTTGCAGAGAAAGAGAGAGAGAGTGAGCCGATACGCACGCGCAAAAGAAATATTTGTACATATTCTCAACATCTGTTCGATGTCCAATCGACTTATCGATATATCGATGAGAACGTTCGCATTAGGTGGATATAAAAAGTTAAATTTTCTCTTATAAAATATACATTAACCATAATATTTAAGCACTTTTCAACTTGAATTTGCAATAGAAACAACTCTCCAGCCGGCCGGTATTTTAAATGTTTAAACGAGTATCGATATGCACATTTAACATTTTTGCTTTCTGTTAACAGAAAGTATTATATACTGTAACTAAAAAACACCAAAAAAACTAGCTGCGAGCCAAAGGTTTAAATGCATTTTCAAAGTATTTGTGTATTTTGTGTGTTTACAAATAAATTACGAACTAAACTTAACAATCGAATGGTAATAATGAGTTGTTCTTGGATCACAATTGAAATATGAAGTCATTCTTATATACACGATTAATAGTAAGCATCTCTTTAGGCACTCTTCGATTTGCTTCGCCTCAGCAACAAACTGGATAAATTGCTGTAAGGCAATTCAAAGGCCAGCGAAAAACACAATGGACGCCAAATAAACAATAACGGCAAATCCGCAGGTAACAACGCACTGTAAGTAACAAACAATTAGTTAATACTTTTTAATAATTATTTGTTTATTTTTAGCTCACCAGCATCAAGGGATCTGCATGCGTGCTGGCATTGGTTAGACTGTAAAAGAAGGCAATGATCAAAGGATTAAGCAAATATATTGCATATGAGAGACGACTCAAATGCTGAAAGCCCTTTGCCTCCAGCAGTCGCGACCACCAGACGCCGCGTCCTTGCGCGCTGCCTGCAATCATCCAGCAGACGCTCAACGAGAAGAAGAGTCTGCCCAGGACAAACAATGAGATGGCCATTAGTGAGCTTAGATCCCTTTTCACTGTGGAGTAGATGCAGGCAAAGAAGACGAGCAGCGCAAAGTGCCAAGAGCAACGTTCCCTCGTCTCACTCAGTTCCAGTTTGTGGCCGCCACTCCAGCATGGACCAGGCTGTGATGGCGCCCAGTATATAGGGAAGAACTCGAACAAAGGGCGATGTATAGATCTCTGTGCCTGTGGCAAAAGGCGGCATCAAACGACAGTTGAAACTTGATGCTGACACCAATGGCATAGGACCAGGCAATGGTGGACACCAAAGCAGAGGCAACCAGCGCCTTGGTTAATCTCGGATGCCTGTGGAAAGTGGAAAGATTGGGTAAGTACTTGACCATGATTGGATTCTCTTTAACTCACTTGGCATATAGGAAGAGCAGAATGTTTGCTAGGATAAAGTATTGCATTTCGCAGGCCAAAGACCAGCTCCAATTGGCGCACATATCGCGATGATCAAAGAGATTTTGGATGAAGAGCAGATTGCGCCACCAGTGCTTGGAGCACATCTCATCGAAGCGTTCGTTAATGTGATAGACGGAGGTGTCTCCTATGTAAGCATAAACCAAATCCACCGATGCCATCACAACCAGATAGAGTGGACCCAATCTCAGATAGCGATGGAAAAGCAATTTGCCAAACAATTGGAGATTCTTCTGGAAGCCATTCTGACGCACTGCCTCCAACTGCGTGGAGTTGCGCAGAAAGTTGTACGTTTGCAGAAAGCCACTAAAAGGACAAAGGAGTTGAGCTATATTGCTTGCTAATCTTCTCTAGAACTTACCTGATGGTAAAGAAGACATCGACTAGCAGTGGTGCCGAGGAGACGTACTGGAAGAATATCTGTTCCGCATAGGATATCAGCACAGTTTTATTATGCACTGTGAAGTACATGAACCAGACGACATGAAAGATCATTATCCATATGGCACAAACACTTCTCAAACCATTCATCACTGGAATCTCATTTGGACGATTCTCATGGGTGGCGCAGATCTTTGCCCAGTTCCCAGGCAAGTCGTAACAGCTGACAAACTTTTGCAATCGTTCCCACTTCAACATCGAATACAAAGCACGCCAGAGCTCCGATTCAGCTGGAGCCAAGCCCAGATCCTCACCAGCTGGCAGCTGCTTCTTGGCCACAGATAGCTGCTGGGCACACAGCATCAGAGCACATGTGGCCAGCACGCAACCCACCAGTAGTCGGAAACTAGTGCGTTGATAGAACTCATCGCTCAGCTCCAAATCCTTCATATAGAGCACCTCCGGTTGTATATCAAAGATGTCATTCTCGGCAAACATTCCACGGGACACATACTCCCCGGCCAGCTGCTTCACCTCATCCGCTGTACAGGCTCTGGGCAGGCACAGTCCAATGTGTATGATCTGCTCGGACATCAGCTTAATCTCCACCTGCCAGGGCGAGTTGTGTCGCAGATAGACCACACGATAGCCCATCTCGAATGGCGCCTGCTGTGTAATCAGTCCGTAATGCATTACACGATCGAAATTCTTTGATAAAGTAATGCCCACAGGACGCTGCACACCCTTGCACGCCTCCCGACTTCCCAGCCAATAGTTTTGGCCATAGACAAAACCCGATGGCTTCGTTCCCGATGCATCAAGCACTGTAAAAGCGAGAATGATTCATTAGTTTGGGTTCACTCTGGGTGAGATTTGCACGTGTCTGTTGACTCATTATTTATAGAGTTATAGTGGCAATAAACACTTGTGCATCGCGTAAGTCTGTCAACAAGTTTTGTTGCCAATTTTAATTGACAACTATGGGACGGATTCGATTTGTTGTCGTTATGAACCGAATGTTTGCTTTATCAATGCGGAAAAGCCTCAAACTGCAGTGAACATCAGTGCATGAGCGACGCCTTGTACTCAGTGTTGCCAATTTGGCCTTTTTCCGGTTAGATCTATCCTGTTTTTAAGTGCCTTAGCCGGAGAAAATGTCAAACATCCCCTATCCTCTATCTGGAAATCTGGCATTTTTAGACAAAACTGTTTATTTTATATAACTTAAAATTGATTTTTTCTCTTTTATGGAAACTCTTATCGACATCGTGTATAATCGAACGCATATCGAAGCGTAATTATAGCTGCACAATATGCTACCGTAGACCAATTAAAATGGAAAAATGTTGAAAATACTTTGAGTTTTTGGTCCATTGTAGTTGGTAGTTTTTAGTCCATGTACAATATTTTATCTTTAGATGCGGATAAGTTGTTTTGCCATAACTACAATTTGACTGATAAATATTTGTCATTAATTTCATCCAGACCTAACCTTCCGTTTTATCTAGTCCCTTCTACAACCTAATGTAATGTACGAAATTTAATGTCAATGCCACTTTGTCATGCAATTTGTTATTGTCTCTTTAGACAGATTCAAAATATATTACAAAAAAAAAAAAAAAAAAAAAATTGATTGGATCCAAGCCTTACAACTATTAAACATATAAATAAATATAAATAAAACTTTTTGTCCTTTTTTCCGCACTTTTTTTTTAGTTTTCTAGCCTTTTTCCAGTTTTTTTTTCAATCTGTCCTTTTTTTTAGAAAAAATATTGTCATCACTGGTCGTACTCACCTTTCATTGCCCAGGGCTGTTTGCTGAGTATGCCACGTTGCACTTGCAGCAGATGCGTTGCACACAATGGATTCACATTGCTCTCGTTGACCACCTTGGTCAATCCAAAGATGACCGAGGTGCGTGTCAAATGTGGTTCATGGTTATCCCATGATTTATCTAAACCCTCGATTGCTGCAATCGTCTCTGTTGCATCCAACTCTGGCAGCGAATCATTTAAATGTTTGAAAAACTGTTGTTGTTGTTGTTGCCACTGTTCGTTTGTGGAGCTCTGGTTAATGGCGCCCTTGGCAGCGCCCAGATACAACAACAGCAGCAAGGTGCGCCTAATCTCCATTACCTTGTTGTTGTATTTGTTGTTGTGATTATGTGATGGACAATAAATAAAGAAAACAGCTCTTGTTTGAATACCGTTTGGCTTGCTTGCTTGGCCTGGTTTTTTTTTCTCTCTATTTGGCCTCAAGGTCAACTCGCAATTATTTACTTCAACAATTTTTCTGGTTAAGCGTGTAAGTTTTTTTTTTGCTAATTTTTTGCAAATAGTTTGAACTGAAATGAATCAAAGTAGAATGCAAATTAAGCTTCCTCCTTTTCTCAATCTCGCAGTTATTTGTTTTGTTTAGCATCTAATTAGAATATTGCTCATACGCCGCTTGTGCCACGCTGCAAAACGGTTTTACCCATTTATATTTTTATATATTTTTTTGACACTTGTGCAACAATTAGCGCCTCAAATTGAGTTAATCATAACTTGATGTATCAACGAGCGTAGTAAAAGTTTTTTTTTCGAAGCGAAAACACACACACACACATCAAACGCAACCCAATTTCAATTGGCAAATCGCAACGTTTAAGGTTCAATTGAACAAAACAAAACAAAACAATCAAACTCCCGACTCGACTCGATTTGAGTGATTTTTTTTTGGCCTGCTTTGAGCGTTTTGCGCTGTTTAAAAACTGACCACAAGATGAAGCGATTCGAACTCAATCTTTGCGCGTAGGTCTCATAAAAATAAGTGTCGATACGAGCCAGGCAGGGCTTTCGTTTTCGTTTTGAGCGCGAACACGTAATATGATTCCAAGTCGTCGTCGTCGTCGTCGTCGTTTTTTTATTGCTTATTATCGCTTATTGCAAGAGCTCGAGTTACAACAAAAAAAAAAATACTGTAGAGACACGCATTTCTCGTTTTTCATTGACCGAGAATCATTTTTTTTTTGTGTCTTTCTTTCTGTTTTTTTTTAGGCGGCATTGCCAAAGGTCGCAACTCAAGATTTTGACACTGGGCGCAGTATTCCTCATCCAACAAGAGAGAGAAATAATTTGCATAGTTAACGCGTTTGCATTTCGCTTTCCTCAGCGCGTTTCTTTCGGTTTGTTTGGTTTGTTATTGGCTTTTGCATAATATTTTTGGTATGGATGGGGAGCTTCTTTCTTAGCAGATGTTGTAAGAGTCGTGAACGAGCGGCATGTTTGAAACTCAATTATATAATAATATGCGATAAGATTCGGAAGGGAATTCCCATTAGGGATTTAAGAACTCATTAATAATTTGTTTTGTACGTTGTTTGGTTTCTTTGAATATCAAAAGTTTACTAACTGAACTTTTAAGTTATATCCCGTAGGGATTAAAAATGATTTATTATGCGGCAAGACTGAATATCATAAGATACAAACTGAACTTTTAAGTTTTATCCCATTGGATACCGTTGGGAATAAAAATTCGTTTTTTATGCGGGATTTCGCAAACGACGCACGTTGTTTGATTGAGAGACCAACAATAATAATAGTGAGAAAAGTTCCCCAAAAAAAGTGTAGTGTTTTGCTTTCAATTAACATGTTTTTTTTTGGGCTCAATTTATTTACACACTGAGCATAGAACACACAGACACACACACACACACCTAAGAGTACTTACTCTTTAATAGTTTTTGTTGTTTTTTTTTGTTTTTTGGGTTTTTTTTTTTTTGTTAATATTTTATAGAGCCGTAATCACTTTGGCATGTGGTTAATTTTCACTTTGTGGATAAGTACACTACGGCAGTTACGATTTGTATATATATACAATTAATTTTATTACACAAACCGAAAGAGTGAGTGAAGAAGTGAGAGAGAGAGGGAGAGGGAGGGAGATGGTATCGAGATCCGTGAGTCTTCCGCTTCGTATTGAACTTTCGTTTTCGTTGATGATGCTCTCGTTTCTGTTGTTGTTGTTGTTGTTGTTGATAAAACGCACTGCGATTAGTTGCTGATGTTGCTTTTATTTTGTGTTGGCCCTGAGCCCTGCAACTCGTTTTGTACTTTTGCGAGGTGTTCGAACGAGACGAGAAGAGACGAGCAGCAGATCGCGACGTTGGCGCGTGCAACGTTGTCGAAGCAACTGTGCGACGCTTGCATTTTGGCCTAAAGTTTTATAAACTTGGTCAGTAAGTCGAAGCAGCGAAGCAGTTGCGTCGTCAGCAGCAGCAGCAGCAACGCCAGCAAACTGAGGAGCCAAGAGAGATAAATCAACAACAATTGCTTATGCTTACCGCTCCAAGATCAACAAATCGAACGTCCCCCCTTTTGCCCTCATTTCTCGCCCCTACTTTTGGCATAATGTCCGAGTGTTTTGTTGTTTTCCGTTTCCCTTTTGGGCGCCACTTTCGTAATGAGTCAAACTCAAATTTGTATTGGGTTCTGTTTTTATTAGGTGTTTGAGACGTGAGGGGGGAGTTGATCGATTTGTGTTATTTGTTACCTGTGCCGATTTAACGATCGATGGGTTTTAAGTAATTGAGACCCTTGCGTATATACAATACTTTTGATAGATGATCTTGGAATAATTAGTTAAGGAATCGTTTAAAGGCGTTCGAATACGTTTTGAAGAAGTTATTTTAGCTGAATCCTTAAAGATTTCTTCCTTCTAAATCATTTTATCTTGCTTCGTTTGTGCTTTACGTAACTCAATTCAAGCTAACAAGCCGTTAATATAAATTATTCAAAAATCTCATTTATTTATTTTCAAACCAAAAGGTTGTTAACTAATTGTTAAAGTCACCAGGTGTCGCTTTATCACTTAACATAGAAAGCTATTCACTAGCAATATCACTGAGCGTAAGCAAACTTTAAAGCTCAGCTTTAAAGCTCAAAGCACACCTTTGCACAGCTCAAAGCACCTGAGCACAAAACGTGCGCTCAGTCGTCTCGCGCAGCTTGTGGCCAACAGTTCAAAAAGCGGAACGCGCGCTGCTTTAATTCTTAAACGCCTACCCCCCGAACACCACCCACAAAAAGAACACAACGAGCGAGAGAGAGAGAGCAGCAACAATAACAATTCGTGGGTGCTAAACGCGCGCGCGCAACTGAAAAATTCACAACAAAAAAATATGCAATTGTTTGCGTGAGTGTTAGTGTGTGTGTGTGTGTGTTGGTGTTTGAGAAAAAAATAGAGAAGAAAAGAAAACACAACGCAAGTGTGCAAAAGAAAAATCGTGAAGAGCTCTAACGAGTTTTTTTCTGCGTAGAATCAACAACGAAATCGACAAAATTCAAAGTAAACAAGCAGCTGTTGTTGTCATTGTGTTGGCAAAAGCCCGTTAAGCGGGTCAAATGCATTAATAAGTTAACGTGTTTAAGCATCGAAACGAAACGAAATCAAATATAAAGAATACAGTTTAAACAAAAGTGCAACAAAAGTACGTAAAGAAAATAGTTTATTGCCAAGTTTTTTTTTTGGTTATCCCCCCTTACATACGTACGTAATAGTACAACAAAACAGAAAAGAAGAGAAAAACCCAAAAAGCAAAACTACATTCATAGTATCATCGTATTGCCATCCCGCTTCGACACACGCGCCCGCTCTCATTCACAGACTTGACTCCAAAAAAAAGCTCGGCGTAGTATAAAGAGTATAAACAACAACAGCAGCAGCAGCGGCAGCAGCAGCGACGACAGAAACAAGTGAAACAAGTGAATAATTAAAAACTTCAGGTTCTAAAACACAATATGATCATAACACGAACCCAAAACTGAAATGCTACTGCACTTTTTATGAACCACTTTTTGCGCATCCACAAATGGCTGCTAAAGTAAGTTGACAGCTGATATCTTTATTGGTAATAAAAATACACAATTTACTAACGAACACACACACACAGCTTGTATCTAACTGTAGACCGCAAAAACCGTTAGCAAGTTTTGGTTCTCACGGCAAAAACGGCCCAAAAGACACCTTTGAACTTTAAAACAGGAGTGCAAAATGCAAACAGTCATCAATGAAGCCAAAACAACAACAGCAACAACTGCAGACAGTGCTTACAAAAAATGGGTTTGAGGCAATAAAAACAACAGAAAACAGAAAAAACCAACTGTAAAAGCGCAGACACATTTTGCACAGTGGTTTCCAAATGCCCGATAAATACGTCTACGTATACGTTATATTTGTGCTAAGATTGATTTCCTAAACACATATTAAGTATAAAACCTTTATCTTTAGTAATTAAATTTCTATTGTGACAATTTGTTTAACAAATGGATTGGGATTGGGTAAATCCCGAAACCATATCAAAAAGTTTCCACAGTGTGAACTGATTGTTGGCCATGTGTTTAACCTGCACTATGGGCATGGATATATTTTGCACATACATATGTATATGTATATGTTCATAAGTAAGTTGCACTTGTCGCTAAAACAGGTTTCTTATTGCTGTTGGTTTATGATTATTGTTGTTTGCTTGCTTGGCCGTTTTTTAATGGCGCTGCTTTTGCTGCATTTTTCATGTTTTTCCGGCTGACCTCCGTCTGCAACTGGTATATATAGCCCGTTTAAAGCCAATTGGATCGACTTCTGGGCCATTCTAATTTGCCAATTTGCAATTGCCACCGGTTGTTGTTGTTGCTGTTGCTGTTAACTGGAGCATTGCTAATGATTTAGCCTAAAAAGGTTAAAGGTTTCGCTCATTAGGACACAAGGCAGTCAGAACGAGAGTTGTGTGCATTTTGTTTATGTTGTCAGCTTGTTAAACATTAACAAAACAAAAAAACAAAACAATATTTATGATAAGACGTGTCAACAACAGTAACAACAGTAACAACAACAGTTGGCAGTGAATGCAACTGAAAACTGTGTGAAACTGATTGAAATTGAAAAGTTGTTTGGTCGGCCGTTGGCCATAACCGTAACACAAACAACAGTCAGTGGCAATTGGATACGGACAGCGGCGGACAGAAGAGATCACAAATCAACAATTGGTTAACGATTAACCGTTAACAGTGGGAAAAAATTGTAAAGCGGTAAACGGATCAGTCTAGCAACCGGACACCAACACCAACTCAATGATGCTTAATTGTGGCTCGATGATGATGATGATGGTGATGATGTGAAGCTGCAAATGTGCCGATGAATAGCGCATTAGGTTGCAGTACGTTTAAGAGCGTTTAGTTTCGTTGCGTATACGTTACGTGTTGCGCAACATTGGAGATTCAATATTGTGCTACAAGTGCTACTACAGCTTTGGAAGTAGGTCAGTTCTCAGAATTTGAAATAGGTAAAACAACAAAACTTCCCCAGTTAACATTAAACATGATTCATTAACCGTTTCGGCTGCCTTTTTATTGCTTTGTTCTTAAGTTATTTGGTTTTCTTGGCTATGTATTTCGTTGCAAGCACGTAAACTCTATATTTAGATATGACTATGGTAGTGTGTACATAAAGCAGCTGCTGGCAACGTGCAATCGGAACTAATTAGGTAAATGGCCGTTACACTTGATTGCTTACGTACCGTTCGTACGTCAAAGAACATGGCTTAAACTGTGTGTGCTTATGGCCATTATAGAGTAGCAAACTTTAAGCTTTAACTGCGCCCCTGACTCATGGGCGCGTCTCAAAATTCCATAGATCACCCACGCTTCACAGTTTGGCAAGCCTTGGTGCCGAGATTGCCGTCTTCCTCTTCCCAGTTTTCCCAGCTGACCGCAAAACTGTTAAGTTTTGTGACTTAATGACTCGCTGGCACGTTAACTGTTTGGCCGTTTAACGGTCAAATTGCATCAAATTAATTTGCAATGCATTTTTAACTTGTTATTGCACAAGCTGTCAGCTTTCCAAATTGATATTGCAATTTTAAAGGCAGCGGTAAAATTGAATTGAAAAGTGTTGAAAGTGCTACTGTTACTTAACATTTGATGATTTGATGACCTGACACATTTCCTCGTTTTAGCCAAATCAACTTAACTCTGTGTGAAGCATTGTTAGAAATCGACAGGGAAAATGCTTTGAATATGCATTTCAATAGAATTGAGACGTGTAAAAATCCATTATTCTTATTATTTTCTGATGCGGGGCAAATTTAACAATGGAACACAAACAGGCATTCTAACATGTCGGGATTTCTTGACTAGAGTCTTCTTACTTGTTTTTTTTTTTTGTGTTTTGTTGAGGTTCAGGGTCATCATTATACGAGCGCGTATTGCACGATTGTTGGCATCCAAATATATATATTTATTCTACGACGAATCTCTGACTAAAATTATGCATTATTTGTACTATTATTAAGTTGATGTGTGTGTGTGTGTGTAGTTACTTAATATTTGTTCTTCATAATAATTATTTTATTACGCTGAAAAGGAAGTTGACGACATCAGTCAGGCAGATGTCGATTTTGTCATGCGTGGCTTGGAATTTAAGCAGAAAAAAAAACCGAACAAACAAAAACACACAACAATCGAAACTAAAACTGAGTCTCAAATAAAAACGTAGGAGACGCGACATCAACTCACCTTCATGCCTGACAAATTGTGAACGAGTCGTAGCAAATACTTAATACGTATCTGTATATGCGAACGTTAAAAGTATTCCTCTAATTGCCAATGTGCTTATGAGCTTAATAACTATATTTTGTAATTTGTCGAGGAAGCGGCATTCTGGCTAATTGAAACTTGTTGGCCAGCTAGCTAGCTAGCTAACCTTTGTCGGCTTTCAATCTTAGATAAGTAGCTCTGCCTATAATTAGATACACATACGTGTCTAACTAAGATCGACTACAACTTGTCTTTCTAATAATAATTAACTGAATCTTCTGCTTACTGATTCTTACAAAACAAGATTCCTGGCGCCTCAACTCATGTCGAGTCGTGCACCGTTCAGGTATTTCCCGCACATACCTTTACACTACACAACAAAAATTAGTTAGTTTATGAAATGGATTGATTACTGTTCAAGTTGTTTACTTATCAAAAACAGTTGGGGATTACAACAGCTTGTTTACATTTTGAATGCTTAGATATTTTGTTTTGATAAAATTGTATTGATATTAAATAAACATTTTTAGCGATTCGTGTCGTGTCGCGTCTTTTTCTCGTTTCATCTCTCTATCTCGTCCCACGATTTCGCATGTTTAATCAGCTCATTGTTCAACACAAAAGCAATAAGCTGATTTCAGCCCAGCTGACTGACTAGCTAGATGATAAATACGCTTCATCTCAAATATAAAAATATAATAATCATGAAAAGTTATTGTGGGCGTTTTTGCGATTTCGTTAACGTTGTTAAGCTTCGACCAAAAATTCTTTCGCACGCTTACATTTTGCTGGCCAAAAATGTCTTTGCCAGCACTTAATCAAGCTGAACAATCAGGCAAACACTGAACTGAACACAGAACTGGAGAACTGAAGCACTAACTACTTTAAACTCAAAGTCATCCAATTGTCAGACACTTGAGAATTGTTCTCAGCTCGTTGTTGACGTTGATTGAAGCTCTGCTCCAAGTCCCAGAGCAAACCCCAGAAACATGACACAAACCGCCGAAAACAGCCAAATTGTCTAAGCCGCTTCTCCACGACTCACTCGAGGGCCGCCTTCATGTTGTTGTTGTAATGTTTTTTAGCTTAAGTTTAGAACGCTGATGTTATACACGAAAAACAGCTACAACAACAATAGGAACAAGCTTTGGCCATGTAAAAAAGATACGAAAAAAAGTCAATGGCTTTCTTATAATTAAATTGTGATTTTTTTTTTTCCCCGCTGTTAATGAGCAAAAAAGTTAATAACATATATATAGAAATATACGCAGCTAAAATTATATAGCTAGCTAGAAGAATTTTGTATTCAACTCATCTGTCATGCAAATCTCTTTGTGTTGTGGGCTTTTCTTACAAGCATCCTGCTTGGAGTCTTCTCTAATATACAATTAATCACAGCAGCTGCCAAAACTAAGACCCAAACTATATATATATAGATGAAGGTATCATACGGGCGTGCATTGAACTCTTGGGGTTCGTTCTGTGAAAGGCTTTTTGATTAATGTAAAGATAGAAGATAGAAATGCTAATGAATACGCAATAGTTTGGTAACTGCTTTGTGTTTTTGTGTTGTTGCGACTTATTCTTTATGTTTCTTTACCATCTATCTGCATGACAATGTGTGTTTTAGGCTTTGACCATTTAGGATTTCTATTATTTTCGTATTACCCAATAGGCAGGCGAGGGAAGAGGGGGGCTTGTGGCGCACCCATTGAGTTTTGTGCTGCACATTTTATGAACTGTTTATGCCGCATACCAAAATCAAGTGAAATTTGCCAACGTAATTTTGCGCAAGCAACAGTTGTTGTTGCTGTTGTTGTTGTTGTTGCTGCTTAATTGATTTCTCGACAGGCAATGACACACATTGCCATAAAGCAAACGATTTGCTTATAGCCAGCAAATTCATAGTTGCTTATGCCTATTTAATGGTGCGCCACAGCGCAAAGCGCCAAACTGTCAAATGCCATGTACAGCTGGGCGTATGCGTGTTTTTTTTTTTATTAGTAAATTTCATTATTATTACTATTGAGCCGGGGCACAGCGACCTCAGTTATCACTCTTACTTAATGTGACTTATAATGATGTGCATGTGTGTGTGTGTGTGTGTGTGTGTGAAGCTACGCTTCGATGGCCAATGGGTCGCTGAATTTGTCAGACAAGGCAAGCTAACATTGAGCCGCTTCGTGGGTTATCTACATTGAAGACCAAAACTTGCCTAAATTGCTTCATTCAATTGTGAAACTGTTTAAACCTTAGCACACTTTATAAATGTATTTAAATATTGCTCTACTAAACTGAGTTGTAAACTTTCCAAACGATTTTCTCTGCTAATTTTCAACTCTCTTCTCACATTTCCGACTTGTCTATTTTTGTTTTGCAGCAACTGCAAGGCGTACGATTTCCCAAGGCAGCAGCACAGATAAGTCGCCAGCAAGACTTGAATTATTGCACGCAACAGCAGCAGCAGCAACAGGAGGAAGAGGCAACTGGATTTGCAACTGCAACCGCAAGACGACGCACACATTGCAACGCAGCAGCAGCAGCAGCAGCAAAAGCAACAGCTTCAACAAACAATTGTGGAAAAGTGTGCAAACGAACAATAGAGACTACCAGATAGATAGATAGAAAATCAGTAAAAAGCCAAAAAAAAAAAAAACCAACAACAGCAACAAAAAATATAGTATAGAGATATATATTTTTTTTTGGTATATGCTTCGCTAACGATGTCGTTGATGAAAATTCATCGAAGCAATGAATCATTTTGGCGTTGTGGCACATTGATGTTGTTGTTTGTGGCATTGTCATTGTTGTTGTTGGCAGCAGAGACGACGGCGACATCGACGACAGCAACGACGACGACAACAACCATAAGCAGCGAAACGCAAACGAGTGCAACTAATGGTGCAATTAGACAGCAGCAGGGGGATCAACAACAACAACAACAACAGCAGCAACACAATGCAACTGGAACTGCAACTGCAACAGTTGCTGCTGGCAGCGAAAGCCAAATGCCAAATGCAAGTTTGCCAGAAATTTTGAGCACCAGCGATGTGGGTAAGTAGTATTTCTTATAACAACAACAACAACACATATTGCACATATTGTCGGTCCATAAGAGTAACAATACATCAGCAGCAGCAACAACATGAGCAGCGCCCCTTGGCAGCCAGGAAAAATTATGGCCCGCATTTTGGAAAATTGGCCGAAATAAATCTATGCCAATTATTGACCAACTGCCAACAGCAACAACAATCACCGCAACAACAGCTTAAGCTGGCAACCAAAAAACTAACAATTGGCCAGCTGAAGAGGCAACAGCAACAGCTACATGTTTTGGCATTGGCTAATCTCTTGCATTTCGTAAAGACGTCGTCGTCGTCAACAATCTTTATGAGTGTTAGCCAAGGGGATTGGGGAAATGAAGCGAAGCTTGTTTGTACTTCGATCTAAGAGCCAAGTACAATATGTATTTATTATTGACTCGTTTATCTAAAGCTTTAAACACACGACTTTATGCAAAGAGATCGAAATCTATGTGTGTTTATTTTGCTTGCTCTTGATACAACAAATAAACACACTTGGATGACTTCGGCATGCTGCAAATAGCCTTCCTTTTGTTTCCATTGCGATTGTGTTGCAAGTGAACTTTAGGCCAAAAAAAAAAAAACTTCAGACCATCTTTCGACTTTGTCCATGGCGTCGTTCACATATGCTTTAAATGTTAATGTTTCTATCAAGTATTTTTATAAGCAATTACTTGCTTAGGTTTCGTGGGCGTCAAAGTGAATTGGACTCGGCTTGTGTTTAGGCCTAGTCTTGCCAAGGCCCGCATTTTCACCCAACTGTAATAAAGAAGAAGAGTAAAGTTTACTTTTAATATTATGTATTTATGCATGTTTATTCATGAGCCATGCTCACATTTGTATTTTGGCTTACATAAACTGGTTATGGCCAAATTAAAAAAAAGGTTTTAAATGCATTTTGATTATTTTGTATATGAATATTGTTAATGTATGCGCATTCAAATCTCTCTCTCTCTCAGTATGTTTTGTTATTTTAATTTCTCCTCATCTTAAAAAATCAACTCGCAAATGTTACGAAATGCAGTTCTTCAAGTCTGGCTATTGTTGTTGCTGTTGTTGTTGTTGTTGTAGGTGTCACTTGAGGCTAAACTTCAGCTGGCCAACAGCCAATCCTCAACATAAATATCAATATTGGCGATTGCGGATGGGAGGGGGGAATCTTGTGTCTCTTTTTAGCTGCCTTTTTGGCAATGCGTCTGCTCATTACATTTACCTGTTGCCAGTTTGTTTGTTTGTCTGTCTGCCTGCCTGCTGCTCATGTGCGTTGTTTATTGCGTAATCTCCCGACACATTTACCAGGCGTATTCAAGCGTTGGCAGCCATTCGCCAGCTCAAAGAAGACGGCGAAGAAGAAGAAGAAGCAAAAGAAGCAACATGTGCGCTAAATCAGAAAAGTCAACAGCAAAAGCCAAACAAACAGGCAACGAAGCTGCCAGCCAGCCAGCCAGACAGGCAGCCGAAGCAACTAGCTGCCAAGTGCAGCGCTTGCAACAGCAGCGTCTGCAACCGTCGCTTCATACCAGCACACCAGGCGTATGCGCAATGTGGGCGGTATGCCACATACGATTTATGCGACTCATACGACGGCAAGATTGCCAACTTTTAGTTGAAGTTTTGCGGTTTGGTGGCACTTAAGTGGGTGTAGCTACAAAAGAGTTTATATACTATATGATTATGATTCATTGTTTTTCAAGCATATCACAGAAGAAACTATACTCTATACTTGTATATATGATCTCTTAGGTATCAATGATTTTGAATGATTTAGGTCACTCTCCACACAATCATTTAACTCCAGCGTCAACGTCGTCACGTAATTGAGTAAATATTTGTGTGCATCTGTGATCATCATCAGCATTTGACGACTGCCGCGCGTTACGTGTTTTATGTTTGTGCACATAACAACATCAAAAACAACAACTACAAAAATTATCAATAATATTGATAAAACGAGATGTGTTTTTCTTTGCAGTTTATAGTTTTGCAGTTTTGCATGGAAAGTTATGAGACTCTTCTTCTTGCAAAAGTAAACTTTGCAACTTTTTAAACGTTTTTCTCAGACTTTTCCCTTTCGGTTTTGTGGCGCAAACAAACATACATATTTTCATAATTTGTCTTTGCAGTTTTTCTCCTCCTCGTGCCGTTCCCTTATGCCAAGTAATTTTCCATTTAAAAGCGCATTTAAAATTATTATTTTGTGGTTGTTTGTTAGCAGTTTTGTTGTTGGGCGCATAAAGGAAAAGGAAATGAAACGCGTAATTTGTGTGCGGTTCGCAGCGGCTATTAAAATGAAAAAAACCTCTGTTGGCGATTTTTGTTGGCTTTGGTTTCGCTTTTTTTTTTTTTTGCTATTTCTTGGCATTTTTGGTTGTTTACATAAATTGTTTATAATTTCATTTTCATTAGCGTTGTGTGTGGCGTTGCAAAATGCGGCTAATCAAAGGTCCAAACGTTCGTCTAGTTTATTGAACTCTCTCTCTTCTCCATTTTGTCAATTTTCCACCCTGCCCCTTCTCATTGTGATGGAATGTGATTAATTAAACGAAGCTCTCTGACCCGAAAAGTTATGTAAGCGTTGAGAGCTTACATGATTTAGTTCGAAGTGGAGGGAACACTTAATTTGTACAAAAGAAAGCAAGCCAGGCCAAAAACTAATGATGCCAAAGTTGCAGGCGGGTCGAAAAAGGGCCCAAACATAATATACAGACTCTGAAAAATCAGTTTACATTGCGTAAAGCTGTGCAACAAGCTGCTGATGCGAGTTTTGCTGCTGCTACTTGTTGCTTTTGGTGCTTTTGTTGTTGCTGCTGATGTTGATGATGATGACGAGCATGTGACACGCCCCGCAGCCATTTGCAACGCCTCAATGCACAACAACAATAAGTTTGAAAAAAACTTTTCAGACCAAACCAAGCGACTCGCACTGAATTCGTAAAGCCAAAGCCAAAGCCAAAACAAATAAACGGAAGCCTCAAACGACGCAGCAGCAGCAGCAAAAAAATAACAAAAACTTTGCAATTATCCAATGCTGCAGTTGTTGTTGACGTCGTTAAACATTTTAACTCACAACTTAAAATAATAATAAAACCCCAACATATACACACACCCATTTGGGTTCGGGTCAGTAAGGCAGCAGCAGCAGCAGCAGTTGGGTCAATTTTGTAGACAAGGCTGCCCCGCCAAAGGTTAATGCTGCACACATATAAAAAAACGAACCAGGAAGCACTTTATCTGAGGGACTCGAATGAACATTTAGTGGCATTTCACGACAACTTTGCCAAGCTTTGATTTCCGCATTGACATCCGCCAAAAAATAAAAGAAAAAGAGTTTTTCTTACCTTTGCCATTTCTCCCAGTTGAAGCTTTCTCACGTCGACCAAACATTTCCTGTTTGAACAGTCAACTGCACCCATTGCATTGGCCCGTTAAGGCAAAATGTCACGCACATGAACTGCCAACTTTGGCAGTGTCTCCTGCAACTTTTTGCTCCACTGTGCCCTGCTCCCATTATGCTGTTTAAGCTGCTGCTGCTGCTGCTGCTGTTGCTTTTGGCATTTATTTGTTGCATGCATTTCGATTTCACATTAGAAATGCTTTCGATCGCCTCGACCAAAACGTGTCTGCCAAACAAGTTATAGCCATGAACATGGATGGCCAGCCAGTTTGAACGCCGTAGGGTGCAGCAAACAAATATGTATATGGTATATATATAAACACGAAAGAAGAAATTGCAATGAAGAAAAACTGCAACGAAAGCGCGCAGAGAAAGTTTTCTTTTTTCATTTTATTTTGTGGCCAAGGCGGCATTTAAAAAATATTGTCCGTACGTACAGACATACATATTCATTTATGAGCTGAGGCTACAAAAAAAGCAAAAGTGAAGCTGGAGCAAAAGCAAAATCAAAATCAATTGGCGCCAAAGTGAATTAATGAAAGTTTTGCTCAACTCTTTTATTGGCCATTTATGGTTTGTGGTGTTTGTGTGGCGGAAATGATTCACAATTAGTCACATTTGTAAGCCAAACAATCAAAGCGCTCTCGCATTCAGGGCCAAAAAGCTAACATTTAGAAATAAGATACGCTTCTATTCTATAATTCCCTTTCCCATTTGGTTAATCAAATTTGTTGTGTGTTTCTAGCATTGAGCAACATTTTGCAAAACAATTCTGAGAACAATTGTTGTCATAATTTATGTGTCTGTGTTTGTAGATTTTTTCCACTGTGATTAGCAAAAATTTAAAACACAATTAGTTCTTTTCAGCACTGGTGAAATTTTCCAAACTTTTTTTTCGAATGCTTGCGCAACGTTGCGTATGATTGATGAATGAGATTTTTATAACGTTTTCAAGTGACACAATTTTAAGGTAAACACACACAGCTAAATTGTTATTGCTTGTTGCATTGTGTTTTGTTTGTCAGTTAATTAGCCAAGCGCCGGGGGAGGAAAAGAGAAGCTACCCACACCCGTGTATTCCGATCGCTTATTTATATTTAATTAAAAGTTCTAAAGAATAAAGCAACATGCGATTCATTGAATCGCCATAATGCCTCGACAAGCAAGCAGTATTTGTTGTCTGTTTTATATATGTACATTGTATATAGTACTAATGAGTACTCGCAAACGTATTCAATTCTGTGTGTGTGTTTAAACGTAATTAAAACTTGACTTTAATTCCACTTGCAATCATCTAATGGGCCAAAGCCAAAGCTCGTGGGAGCCTTGATGCTTTTTTGTCGTCGTCGAGTTGTGAAGGCCTTCCATTGCCAAATAAAGCTGGCTTAGAACTTCGGGCTAAGAGCGCAACTGCTCAGTGAATGATCGCCCATTGTGATCAGCCAAATTGCCAGCAATTAAATTTCACATCAACTAACCACAAAATTCTGGCAGCGGGGCTTTAAACAAATATTGACATTAGTCACGAAGCGATTTGAAGATTTATAATATGTCTTTAGTATACTTTTTTTTTTTGGTATTATGTAAGCACTTGAGTGTTAAGCTGCTTAGAATTCAGTATTCGCCAAATAAGAATCGAGAGAATTTGAAGTTGAATCAACAACATTCTGTTTTGTGTTTTTTGTTGTCCATTTTTTTTGTTGTTGTTTAGCTTTTGACTTCGTTTTGGTTCGCTTCGTGCACTTTGCCGCTGCCCAAAAACCAAATCGTGTCTATGGCCAAAATCAAATTAAAATTCCACAACGCATGCCAAACAGCAACAGCAACAGCAGCAACATCGATGGTGACGATGGCCACAGCCGCAAACAGCAACAGCAGCAACAACAGCAGCAGCAGCATAGCTAATGCCAAGAAGTGGCGCGGCCAAGTGGTTTGACGATTGCTTGCCCTGCACCACAACTTCCACCAGCAACAGTACAACAAAAGAGACCGATTTGTGATTACGCTTTCTTTTATTTATTTATAAACTCTCATCTGTCTGACCTTCCACTAACTAACTCTTTTCACTGCTCTTTACTTTAATATGGCTTCAAGACGTTGTTACATAATCTATATACCCTTAGTAAGAGTATCTACAATCAGTAGGCACAGCAACGCCTGCGTCTCTCGCAACACACCACTAAAATGGCATTCGCAGTTCAAAGTATTTATTGTTGTTGCTGTTGTTGTTGGTTCTGTTGAAGGCAGCAATGCGACGTGACGAGACGCCCAAATGGGGCGCTGTTGAAAACAGTGTTGTACAGCGAAATAGGCAACACTATATTCCAACGTGCACTCAATGGAGCAACGAACGAAACACGAAAAGCAGCCAAAAATTCAAATTCAAGCCTGAAGCGAACGAACGAACGAACAAAACGTCGACGTCTGCAGCTATTGGCCAAAAGGCGGCGGCATCGAGTTTTGTCGCTTGTTCTAGTCAGTTGAGCCGCGCTTGAGATGCCAGGCCTAACCTTGGCCTAAACTGCAAGCCAATGAACTAAATGCTTGTGAAAAACAGCAGCAGCAGCAACGAATTGTTACTGTGTTTGTTAACATTGTTGATTGTTGGCTATGGCTTGCCGGTCGTTTTGGCAACGTGAAAATTAAACAATTGTGCAAGCAGCAAAGCTTGATAATCGCTTCAATGATTCATGACCCAAACTCTAGCAGCATTATAAGATTTTGGCTGAAACAAAAACCCACTAACAAATGTAAATGCACACAATGGGCAGCTGTTTGGCCCGAAGGGGCACAAAAGCAAAGCTGCCACCAATTTGTGCCTAACTAATTACTCAGCTGGCTCAGCTGCCTGCCTCACGGCGCCAACATGTCAAGAGGCTACTTGGCGTTATTTTGTGAACCAGTTCGTCTAACTTGAACTCTTGATGTGATAGTTCTGTGCTCACGAATTCTATTCAATGTCTAAATAAGTTGTTTCGAAATAGTTGCGACTAACACTTTATCGATTAAAGGCAATCTAGCTCTTTAATGCGTTTCGTAACTGAATTTATAATAATGTGTGGTGGTGTGTGCTAGGGTAACAAAAACGAAAAACGCACCACTTAACTTGGCTAAACGGCGACCCGCCTCAATTGCCCAGTCGGCCGCTTGGTCGAATATCGAATTCAATCTTAACTAAACAAAACTCGTTTCAGTTTTCGTGTTTGTCTATTGATTTAGCGACGCACACTGTTTACTTTACTCTATCGAGATTTGTTTTTCCAATACGCGTCACGATTCTGGCATCAAGTATCCGACACGTAACGAGAGCTCTTAACTAATCGTTCTCCCCTTTTTCAACCTCTTGCAGATGTGGTTGCCGAGAAGCCCACCACTTATCGCCCCACGGGCAGCAATCGGCCCTCGATTGTGCCACTTAGCTCGGAGCAGGAGCGGGAACGCATGCGCATTGTTTTGGCCGCACGCCGCACCGCCTTGCAACGTGGTGGCTATCGCACTCGCATCGGCACCACCGGACGCAGCGCCACTTCGCCGGCAGCTGTGGAGAACACCTCCAAGTCGCCGAGGGATCCACGCACTGTGTGCATACGCAACTGCACCAAGAACTTTACCCGCCGCACCACCGCCAGCTGCATGCGACAATGCGCCAACTTCACTCGCATGGCAATGGCCGGCACAATGACCAACAACAACAATGGTACGGTGGTGCTGCGGCCACCTAGCACTAAAGCAAGCGTAGCCGCCGCAGGTGAACGAGATACCAACGAGATTCTCTTCAGTGATGAATCGTCGCATGGACTCTTTGTGGTTGCCAAGGAGCAGAATGATACACTGAACCACATTGCTGATGTGGCCAAGACGCCAGCTACGGTGGTTAAGCAACGTGTGCGTGGCAAGCCCGCTGTTGCAACAATCACACTTGCACCCACCTCCCTCGAAGACGAGGATGAGGAGGAAGATGGAGTTGAACTGCAGCCCTATCTGTTCTTTGGAGCCAAGCTTGCCTCCAATAAAGCCTGGCGCCTTGACCATTACTGCAGCCGCTGGTGATGATCAGCATCCACGCGTGCTCGAAGTATCGGTCAGCACCACCAGCACCACCACGACCACAACTGCAGCGCCACCCGTGGAGTTGACAGTCCAACCCACTGGCTCGACGCGTCGTCCTCTCACAGATGTGGAGCGCAGTCGCAGTCGCTACAAGTATCATATGCGTGAACGTGGTGTGGTGCCAACGACTGCACCACCCATTAGCAGGACACGCTATGTGGGCTCAGGGCGACCTACAGCAGGTCTAACAGAGACGACATCTGTGGAGCAAAAGCAACCGGATACAAATTCAGAGCTGGTCAAACCTGTTGTGGTGCGACGTGTGGCTGCCAGCAAACCGCTATCTTCCTCGACACCACTCATTATTACTGTATTGAGTGCCGAGGAGGAAACGACGGCTGTGCAGCCAGAGATGAGTACAGAGAAAGCAACCACAACAAGTACAACAACAACACAACAACTAGCACCACCACTAGTAGCACCACCACCACAACTACTACAGAGGCACCTACCACCACTACCACTACAAGGAAGCCAACGACAAGTACCACAACCACAACAACAACCACTACAACAACACCCGCACCAAGCACCACCACAACCACTAGCACCACCATGCCAACCACATCAACAACTACAATGCAAAGTAAACCAAAAACCATTATCGAAGAGGATACGGAACGTTTGAGAGCTTTAGGTCCTTCCCTTACCCAAGAGATCAACATTGAGGATCAGAACAATTTGATTATCTTTTGCAACAGCACCGCCAACTGTGAGGCAACACCACGCACCCAACTCTCGCACACCACCGACTCCAGCTCCAACTCAAAGATACTGCGCACCACTGTGCTCAGTTCGGTGCGCTCCACAGTGAATCCACGCACCACAACGCCAGCTGCACCACCAGCAGCCGTTGCCTCTAACAATATTTATATTGGAGTTGTAGAATCTTCTTCCTCCTCGTCTTCCTCGTCGGGATCCTTGGACATTAGTTCAACGGCGATTGCTGATGAGCGAGATGTGAATATGGAGATGAGGCGCATGAATCTGGTCACACTGGTGCTAGTGGCAGTGGGTGTGGTGCCACTCGTGGCCATTGTTCTCTATCTAGTGCGCAATTATGTGGTGCGTCGCCATGCAAAACAAGATGATGTCTTCGATGTTTGCATTGCGGATCAGCAGCCCATTAGTCCGGTGAAGAAAGTGGACTCCAAGTATCAGCTGGAGCATGATGATGACGAGGTGGATCATCATCACCAGCAGTCCATGCCCATGTCCAACTCACAACAACAGCAGCAGCAGCAGCAGCAGCATCAAACCAGGGATGCAAATCATAATCGTTATGACGATAAAACTTCTTTGACCAGCGAGTTCCATGATTTCGATCGCAGCAACATACGCCTGAAGAGTCTGCTCGGTGAGGGTAACTTTGGGCAAGTGTGGAAAGCGGAAGCCGATGACCTCAGTGGTCATTTTGGTGCCACACGCATTGTGGCCGTCAAGACGATACGTGCCTGCAGCGCTCAGGCTAGCCTCAAAGATGAGGCGAGCATTATGCGTAAGCTGGGATCACATCAGAACGTGGTTACACTGCTAGGTGCCTGCGTCGAAAGTGGTACGTTAAACAATCTTAATAAGGTCTTCCAACATACTTATCTTTACTCCATTTCGCAGAGCCCCATATGTTGATCATGGAGTATGCAATGCGAGGACGTCTTTTATCGCTGCTTCGAGCTGCTCGCAGTGCTACCAATATTCTGCCGGCTTCAGTGCCAGGTGGACGCAGTCTGGCGCCGCTGTCGCCACGCACTCTGGCTGGCTTTGCGTTGGACATAGCCTGCGGCATGGAGTACATAGCCGGGCACAGGGTAAGTCAAGCAACAAAAAACACAAACGAAAAGCATTTTTAACACTCTTTGTCACTCCATAGATTGTGCATCGGGATATGGCTGCTCGGAATGTGCTGCTAGATCACAATGGCATGTGCAAGATCTGTGATTTTGGCATGTCCATTGACTTGGATGCGGAGCGTATGCGCAAGGAGCAGGAGAAGAATGCTGCCAACGATATGCTGCGCAGCAATGCACAAAAGTTCAAATTCGACTTTGGTAGTCGTTACATACTGCAGCACTGGCAGCACACCTTCGGCCAGAATGGTCAGAATGGTCACTGTTCCAAGGATCAGTCGCATTCGGAGAAGAAGTCTCATGGTCATGACACCATCGGCAAGAGGCATGCACTGCCCATACGCTGGATGGCGCCGGAGAGTTTGCAATTCCATATGTTCACCACCGAAACGGACATCTGGGCCTTTGGCATTGTTCTCTGGGAGATTGCCACACTGGGTAGGAGTTATACCTAATTCCCATTGCATACTGATTACTAATCCAATTTTTATAGGCTCCACGCCGTATTCTCATTTGACGGGTCGTGAGGTCATACGCCGTGTGCCACAGGGCTTGCGGCCAGAGCTCCCCAAAGAGAGTAGACATGAGTTCTATAATCTAATGTCACGCTGCTGGCACAAGGATCCACAGATGCGTCCTTCGTTCGCCCAGTCGCGTCTGGAGATCACGCGCTCGCTGCACAAGTGGGTCGATGATGACTCCGCCGCCTCGGACTATATGGATGTGAGCGGTTTCAGCGAGGATCTCGAACATGGCGTTGTCTACTTCAACCATCGCATCTCGGAGTTTGAGTGCGAGATATGACGTTGACTGAATCACCCTCATCCAAGCACCACCACCACCACCATAGAAGCATCCATCTGCACACTACACGTCGCCATTGCCCACCAACTAAATATGTACTATATGTAGATCAGGCTCATTCCACAATTCATACAACCCAACCCACAACAAATTCATACTAATTCGAAATTCGCGTGCTTGTCAAGCAGTATTATATGTATCTTGTATCTTGTATCTATCCCTCGTACGTTTTCGGTTGCCAGCGGCTTGTGAGAGCTCTTTTGTAAATATGTGTATTTGGTATTGTTTGTTTATGATTTATCACTTAGGCTGTATATTTAATTGATGGCGCTACTTGTGCTTAGTTGATATTAGTCACTTAGTTCTTCTAGTCTGTATCTAAAATTTGATTTTTCCAAGTTGAGCCGCTATCACCGTTACCGTAGTCTTTAGTCCAGTTGACTGCACCGCAATATGGCACACAAGTTTAGTTTTTGAGTTAAACATTTATATTATATTAGGACTTAACTTAATTGTTATTATCGATATAGAACTACATAATTGTACAAAATAAATTAAACACAAAATACAATAATTATGTTTACACCAAACTTTTTTTCTTTCTTTATTTACAAATTGTTTAGTAAAAATATCTTTAGATTGGTTATTTTCATGTCTTAACAACCTGTTTTTAACTTTATTTGCCTATCTGGCAGCGCTGCTTAATTTTGTACAGGGCTGCCACTTTGCTCAAGTCAAGCTTTTAACATTTTTGTAACCATCTGGCAGCACTAATGAATTCCATTCACTGTTCACTGAACTAGCTCCAATTCGTAAGCCGTTGGGTTTGAATCAAGTTAAGAAGTTCAAATCAAACGGAATAAATAAAAACTAACCTTGAAGATTCAACAGCAACGGAAGACTCTTTGAGTCATTAGTATTTGTGCTAAGCATATTCTAAACTTGTCTTTGTGCATAATTAAACATACGATATGCATTTAAGCCGAGTGTTAATGAGTTTAGGCTCATGGAAAGTTCACTTATTACACAATTGAGGAACTATGCAAATCATGTCTAAAGTTAGCTCATCAATCAAGAGATAAAAGTCATAACGGTTTTGTAGTTTTGGCTCAACAACAACAATAGTTTGCAAATTGGCCATGTTGCTAGCTGATTACTGAGTTTGGAGATGGTAAATGTTGCACGCTGTTAGCGGAAAAGTTTTTTTGCGCGCTGAAAAGTCACTTTGCTGTTAGTGATTGATGACACTGCAATAAAATACAACGCCAGCGATGCGGTAATATGGTTAATGGACATAAAAATAAATGTGCGTAAACAGCTGAGACGCATTGCGTGAAGAAATGAGTAAGAAAAAAAGAAAATGCTGCCGTTTTGCCATTGTGGTTAACCAAGAAAGTGTGAAGAAGCTGAATTTCCAGTGGTCATTGAAGTGATTAGCAGGTGCGAACTGAAGATTAAATTTATAAGTCCATGCCTCCCCTCAAACGATAAAGAAATAACCATAAAAAACAATCATTAATAGAGCAATAACCGCGAAAAAAAGCAGCCAAAGCTGAAACAAAAGTTGCAATTACGGTTGGCAGAGGCGCTAACAATGCAGTTAAACTCTTGCCCTATGGCTGCTTTTTTTCTTTGTTTTTTCGGGAAAACGAAAGTTGGCAGCTTGTTTGCCAAATTGATTGACGCTTGAACCCTGTGAAAAGTGTGCGCCTGATTGAATAGTTCAACTAACCTGTTTGCCCAACTGGTTATCGGCCATTAGCTATTTATATTTGACTATGGAAATTCGTTAGTCTTCCGTTAGGGCGCCGGCGTTATTGGTTGTTTGCCTATCGTTTGTTTGCTTCCTGACCCACTCAAAAATCAAAAACCAAAAAAAAAATCTCATTGAAAGACTTAAGACACGAACTTTGTAATGAGGCATGAATAAATGCTTCCGCATTACGTGCGAGCTATTTAGCAAATTGAATTTATGATTTTTAATGCGAACTAACGGTTCGGTGAACCGATCTAAACAGAAAGCACAGACAATTAGACAATTGGCAAGTTAATGCAAACACGTCGCAGCCACAAATTGCACGCAGACGGCAGAAGAACCACCAACAGCAGCAGAAGCAGCAGCGGCAGCGCACCACTTAGCAGCAGCAAAGGCTGAAACTGCGACAGAGGCCGTTAACAGAAAACAGTCGGCGGCGAGTGTTGAAAGCGTTAAGACGTGCAAGCGGCAGCTGTGCACAAAGCAGCTAAAACAGAGAAAAGTTTTCAAGTTCGTTAAGTGCTCTACTCTCTTTTAAAAAAAAAGATCTCACTGTCTCGTCTCTCTCGGCCACTCCACTCGGTCAGCGAGAAGTAGAAAATCGCGCGGCTTAGGCGCGAAGAAGAAAAAAATTAAGGCGCGTGTGAAATCTGTGAAAATTTGCCTACAAATCATCAAGCGGAAAACAGAAGTGGCAGGCAAACATAAAAAGTGAAAATTAGCAGCTTAAAGTGTTCGAAACCGTTACAAATTCGATGCGATTCTTTGGTGCTCACAAACAGGAAATAAACGGGCCAAACTCATACATTGATATCGATCCACACAAGCTAAACGAGGTGATTTCTTGGGTCGCAGCCTCATTTGTTAAATTAGTCATAAAACTCCTAAGCACACAGACACACACACACTCACGCACTTAAAATCGAAAATGGAATCTTTAAATTGTGTTTTTTTTAGCTAAATAAATATGTGAAATGGAAACAACTTTCTAAAAGAAACACAACAAAAGTCGCTGACAACGCACCAAAAATTTGAATTCTTTTTATTCTTTACGCCCGAGGAAATTGTGTCAGCTTGTTAAGCACTCTGCACGTATGTGCGTGTGTGTGTTTTTATTTGTTTATTTTGTTTTTGCTTTTTTGTGTGTTTACTGCTGTGCATAAGTAGTGTCAAGTTCGTTGCCTGAGTCTTTCGTTTAGGGCCGGTAAGTTGAATCGTTTCTTGAATTTTGTTGTTGCTGTTGGTGTTGCCGTTTGAGTTTGTGCCGTTAGCACGCGCCATCAATAATTTAATAATGCCTTTGATGATCGCAGTGTGACAGTGTCTGCTGTTTAATCTTCCAAAGTTGTCTAGGTCGTTTTGCGGGTTCTGCGTTTACTAGGTTAGTCGGTTAGTTGTTGTTGTTGTTGCAGCAGACGCTTATAGGATTCTCGATTTGCGACTTTCTTAACTGCGGTTGATGTTTCTCTTATTGCTGCATTTTGGATTCAATGTTGTTGTTGTTAATGCTTGATGTATTTGTGTTTTGTTTTTTTTTTCGACTGGCCCAGTTTTTAATGTTTTTGTTGAGCGCAACGCACGCGAGTTAATAAGTTAATTAGCGTTGCCACAGAATGTTGCAGTGAAATTGCATTGAAACTCAACTGAAGCAGCAGCAGCAGCAGCAAAAATCTTAACAATTTTATTTATTTCTTCACTTTTACTTGAACAAGATAGCAAAAAATGAGTCGCCCACATGAATTTGTCTCTTGCCTGGGAAGCAACTTTTTCATGTGGGAATCATTGGCTTTTATTGGCTTAATTTGATTTATGGCACTATGATGGTACTTTCAAAGCTATAATGCAATCCATACGCGAGTCGTCTTCACATATGCAAAAGGCTTTCTGCGCTGGAAAACCAGAAGCGCTTGGTAAGCTCTTTCTTTCACTCTATTGCCACAATGCGCAGGTGTGCAAAATAAATTAAATAAACGGCAACATCTTCACGACCTGCAAGACAGAGTTAATGTTAAGGCTTGCCGCAAAACGATGCGCACAAATCTCAGCTCGTTGTTGCTGGCAGCGCTTGGTGGCGAAGATGCCAGCCATAAGCATTTTATTTACGAGTAACTTTTTGTGTTTTTTTTTTGTGTGTTTTGTTGTCTGTTGTTTTTTTTTTTTTTTTTGGTTTTTTTTGGCCTTGTGGCTTGTTTTGGCAGGCTTCATTGGCATTGGTAACTGTTAATGTCGCCTCGCTTGCCTTTTCTAAACTGTCAACCAGTCGATAGATAAAGCAGATAAAGCCGAAACCAAACCGGCGGCAAGTTTTCACTTTTCAACTGCTGCAGCGCCAAAGGTCAGCGCCAACTTCTGCTGCAGTTGCAGTTGCAGCTGCAGGCGGGCTCTATGACCATCTTGCAATGCCTTAAGGAGCTGCAGCTACAGCCGCCTGGGTGTTGTTAGCATTTGAATTTGTCAGCCATTCCATGCCATCATCCCATGCCATTGGCATTCACAGACGCTGCTCTTGCTCACTTTCCATTGCAATTGTTTGCATTCCGTGGGTGCCTTCGTGCTCATTTGCATTGTGAATGAAACAAATGAGAAGATGGAACGAAAAAAAATACGAAATCAATGTAGTCAAGTTCAAGACAAAGTCATGATCATGTCTAGCATTATTATCAGGAAATCAGTGCACAAGTAGCGTGTAAAGTTTATTAACCCCAGAATGCCAGCACTATGCTGCATAGAATGGGTTAATTATGTAACCTTTCATCTACGTTATATAAGTGTGAAGAACAAGCTTTGGCATGCGGAAACCTTGATTGCTAAAAGGTGTTAACAGATATTGATTAGAGTTATCATTTTATGACACTTGATTGATTTGGCAAACGTGAATGTTAAGCGTCTCTAGAATTCAGTGTAACAACAACATGTTTGTTATCAATCACAAGTCATTTGGCTGCACAACATAAAGTTTACGCAGGCTGAAAACTGATTTATAACTGAAAACAGACAACAAATGCAACAGCAACAACAACAACAACAACAAGAGCTACACTTATGAGTTGCTTTGGTGCTTCACGCCTTGTTGAGCAGCCAAAGATGATGACGCTGGCCACAATGTGGCGATGGCGATGGCTTTTGGCTTTAGCTATGGCTATGGCGATTACTTAAAGCCGTAACTGTTGCTGTTGTTGTTGTTGTTTAGTTGGTTTGGTTGTAGTAGCTGCTGTAATAGCCACTAGCATGACTTGATTATGATTATGGCTATGACTTTGCCACTGACTCTGCCACTGACACCGAATGTGGTGGCAACGTTGCTGTGGCAATGCCTCAGTGCTGCTTACGTTTGTATTACAATTGTAATGCACATGCTAATGGCATTTTTACTTTCGATGGAAAGGCAAGCGAGCGACAACTAAATAACAAAACAAACAAATAAACTCGAAAAAACTCGAATCTGCGTCGAATGAAAGCAAAAGTTCGTTGCCTAAGTCTTTCGTTTAGAATGCGCAGCTGAAAGCGTGCGTAACAATAGAAAAACGAAAAACGACGAAGAAAAAAATTCAATTTGTTTTGTATTTAGTTACAGCTGTTGGCTTTTGAGTGTTTAATTTTTTGTGTTTTATTTTTATTATTTCTGGCAATTTTAATTGCACCTTAATAACTGCAATCTGACCGCCCATTTTCTCATCAACTTTCGTTTCAGCGTCAACTTCACAACAATAATAATAATAAAACAAAAACAAAACAAACACAGAAACAAAAACAAAACGAAAATGAAAGCGGGGCGAGCTTTTGGCTGCCTCTTCTGGGCGTTGCTCTATTGTGTGCTGTATTTGGATCTGGTCAACGCCAGCAGCGAGGATGATCTGCTCGATTTTGATTTTATGGATGCCAAGGAAGGGGATGGCCATAGAAGATTGGCAGCTGGCTGACGAGCAGCAGCAGCAGCAGACGCAGCAAGCGGAGAAGAAACTCGAGGATAATATGTTGGACTTCAGTGTGGATCTGGATGAGCCGGAGCCGGTGAAGCAATTGCCTCCCTTCGATTGGCGTGAGAAGGTTTTGCGTACTGCTTTGGCCAAGGCCCTAACGGATCGTGTGCTGCGTCAGAGATTTGCTGAAGTTATGCCCATTCTGCGTGTTCTATCCTCACAGCAACGATTGGCACTCTCTGCTCTGATCTCAGCTCAAATGAATGCCAAACAGGGACACGAGCTTAAACTGGACCAGGTAAGGCACTTGTGAATTTTCCCATTCTTTTTCTCACAATAAAAAAATAATTCCCTTTTAGGTTCGCATGATGTTTGGTAATGATCGCAAGCTCATATTGCCCATTGTCTATGATCTGGCCAATCTGGTCAAGAACTCTGCACGCAAGTACATTCAACTAGGCAGTGAGATGGCTGCAGCTGCACTGCGTCGCAAGGATGAGCTCACTGCAATGGAATCGGAGCAGGATGATAGTGTCGGCACCATACCAGTGAGCGGCAAGCATGAGGAGCCAGAGGCAGACGAGGAGGGATTGGAGGACTTTTTCGTTGAGATGCAAGCAGAAGTGCTCGATCCACAGATGATCAATGAAGCCCTGCAGCCGGTTGGTAATCCCAAAACCACTCCCAGTACAAGTTCCAGTCGTGTGCGTCGTTCAGCTACCGAATTTGTTCACAAGTTGCCTCGTTCTGTTCCTGTTTCGGTGACGGAGCAACAGTTGCTAGGTGGTGCAGCTGGACGGACCGTCAAACTGAACACAACCGCGTTTCGGCAGCCCAGTGGTGCAGGCACACAGCAACAACCAAGCACCACCACCACAACAATAGTTACGCCAACGCAATCCTATGAGGAAATTGAGAATCTTGCTTTTGAGGGTCTTAATGGCACAGAAGCGACTTCCAATATAGACGAGAGACTCTATCAGCTGAGTGGCACAAACTCCAGTGTTGAGGAACCACTACCCAATCCCGAGGAGCTGATTGGCGGACCACATTATCGCCTCAATGGCTTCAACAGCAACAAGCGTCCTAATCAAAAGATTCCACCCATTAAACGCAAGCGCATTCAGAGCTCATCCTATGGTCGTAGTCGACCCAAGACATCCGCCAGCTCCCACAATCCCGTTGTGGTCAGCTCACACAAGAAATGCGAGAGGTTTACCAACAATATGTGCATACGCACCGACGACTATCCGCTGTAAGATCCACTTCGTTAGCTTGTTGGTTTTCCCGGTTCCCGTTCTCCCTCTAGTTTAGTTTAGTTTTAGTTGTACTAAAGAATTTTTTAGCTTAAATAAAAATTTATTTATTTATTTGGTTCACCTGCTCCAAATTTAATTTAATTGCACACACACATTCATACATACGATTTTATACACATTTGGTGGTTTCGGTGGTTTTTTTTACTACTACATACTTATCATCCCACATCTTACATTCACCTAAAACCAAAAAACAAACACACTTCTTCACTCCACTTTCACAGCGAACAGATCATGGGCAGCATTCGTCGGCACAAGAATGCGATGAGCGCTCTTCTCGCCGAATTCTACGATAAGCCCAACAACAATCTTGAGTTTGGCGATGACTTTGACGATTACATTCTCAACAAAAAGCGGTAAGAGATTAAAACTTTATTCGAAAATTCAATTTGTAAGCTAATTGTTTTTCTTTTATAGGCGAGAAGATGAAGGTAGCGCTGGTGGCATGTGCCAGAGTGTTGTACGATATGCCCGACCCCAGAAAGCTAAAGCCGCATCTGGTGAATGGAAGTTCATTGTGAACACGGGACAGCACACACAAACGCTGCGATTGGAAAAATGCAGGTGAGATAATCTTCACAAAGAAATTAATATTTAAAGCTATCCGGATTATTAGTTAAGCTATTAATCTTTATTATCTACAAAGATCATAATCAATAACTTTTCTAATATATCGTATACTTTCTCTGTTCTTTAGCGCTCCTGGCGAAAGCTGTTCATATTTGGCGCAAACTTATCGCTCGCACTGTTCGCAAGTGTATAACTATCATCGCTTGTTGAGTTGGGACAAAGTGCGTGGATTGCATGTGGATATATTCAAGGTGCCCACATGCTGTTCCTGCCAAGTGGACGGCTATCGCCAGCAGTTCCCACCCCTCTCCTCCATTCAAGCCAAAGAGTATACGCCCGTCAGCAACTACAAAGATAATGGCAATGCGAATGGTTATAGTACGATCAATGAAGAGGATCTGGACTACAACGATGAGAGCGATGAGGATGATTTGGGTTTAAGCTATAATCCGTACAGTCATCGCGAAACGAATGAGCTCAACTATCAGGGCAGCAAAAAGGTGCGTTCCAAGCTACCGCTACCCTCCAGTGTGGGTCCCTATCTGAGTCCACCAGACGATGAGGATCAGTTCGGCAGCTATAAGAATGGCCACAAGAGCAGCAGCATCAGCAGCAGCATTAGTCCCAGTGCCAGTTCGAAAAAGTACTATCAGCAGCTGAGCCGCCGGCGGCCGCAGCACAATGAGGCACGCGTAGATGTGGATGCTAGCCAGGATTTATCGCCGAGTGAGACGCGATCCGAACAAGAGGTAAACGTATTTGGCCCACCGCTGGCTGGGGAGCAGCCACAGCAGCGAGTGCCGATCAAGCGCAAGCGTATTTATAGCTCCACACCCACCCACACAGCCACCACCGGAGGAGCACGTATACCCCTACACGTACCCCACCAACCACAGACCACAGCAGCCACCAGCAGCAGCAGCAGCGCCATCAATAGTCTCATCATCACCAGCAGCAGTCTACCAGCACGAACTGGAGCAGCAGCAGCAGCAGCAATCGGCGGTGCCAGTTCCCCCTATGCCCATCAAGCATCTGCTGCATCCGGCGCAACTGCATCATCTGAAGCTGCCTTCAGCCCGGGTCAGCGGATCAGCTACTACTCCGCCAGCGAGAAGCCGCGGCCTCGCTTCTATGCACCATTCGGGACGACACCAGCTGCCCCCGCCCCAGCCACGATCTCAGCTAGCACTGCGACGCCACTACCAACCACCCCATATACCGTCCAGCAGCAGCAGAAGCAATCGACGCCACTTCCACAGTCGCCACATCTAAACTCTCTCTACAGCAATCACAACCACAACAACATTAACAATAACAATTATAATAATAATCATAATAATGGCAGTCGTCGCATTAACTACAGCTATCATCCCATCATTGATTTCTTTGAGAACAGAGCCAACAGCAGACAGGATAGGCAGGAGCAGCAGGAGGAGTATGTGGTTGGTGCATCACAGCGGGTGGAGCAACGTTATCCAGCACCTGTCCACAGAGTCGCCTCCACGGCAGCAACCTTAAGCAACTTTCCGCATGAGCGCCGAATGGGCTTTGGTGCAGGTGGTGCTGGTAGTGGGGCTGGTGCTAGTGGTGGTGCTGGTCGTTATGGTTATGCCAATGATAATGCATGGCAGCCACTGGTTGTGGATCACTAAATACAAAAAAAGTCGCATGTTTTTGCCTCTCTTTCCTACTCTCCCAAAAAAAAAAAAAAAAATAGTTCCCCATTTAACAGTCGCCTGCGGCAGTTTTTTGTTTGTTTATGTATTAACGTTGGTTTAACTCGTAGTCCTATACATATATCTGATCTAGTTATTTTGCAACTTAATGACGGAATAATGCCTAATCTTACCTAACTTTATGTTTAACAACAAGCATCCAATTATTAATTTATTTATTTATTTGTAGCGTGTAGCAAACAAAATAAAAAGTGTGTGAAAAGTGGTTTAGAAATAAAAAAAAAAAACAAATAATTTATTAAAAAGCTTAAAGAGTTTTTCTTTTTTTTCACGTTTTGAATTCAACGGTTTTTATTGTCTTGTTTCACTTCCACTCGTTTCGCACTAAGCGCCGTTGCATAGCAGCCAGCTTTGGCAAGACAGCATTTGAGCGGGAGTTTGAAACACTTGAAATGTGATTAACATACTGAATGAATATTTGATTTATAATCATAACAATAATTATGCAGGCTTTCTCTCCCTACCAACCTTAATTTACAATAAACAAAGTTCAAGTTTAGGGTCACTCACTGACTTACTAATGAGATCTAAGCCAAGATGAAAAAAAAAACACTTTTTATTAATTTCAAAACTCGTTTCGAGTCTATGCTATGATATGTGCCAAACTCGAGAGGTGTGAACATATATGCAAAGTGGGTTTCTAAATCGAAAACGTGCCTAGAGCAGGAGAAAGGGGTCAGAGAGGACGACGACGTCTTTGACCGGTTATAACATTGCAACGAAGCAATTGTTGCGACTCTGCAACGTCATCTCTGTTGTTGCAGTTTCGCTTTCATTGCAGCCGACGACGATGAAGACGCAGACTTGAAAATATATACAACGTCATGGCTGCTACTGCCACTGCCACTGCTGGCAGGTAGGAGAAATGGCAACCCAATCAAATGGTGGGGGGAACCATAAACTGGAAAATTGGAAAAACGCTGAGCGAATTTTATAAAGTCGCAATGATATCAACGTTTTCAACGCAGTTGTGGATCAACCGTCGATGTCGTTGTCCGTTCGAGCCTAGTCTCCAAACAAACTCCAAGACTCCCAACCACACAAACCGAAAGTGAAAAGCAAACTTTTGTTTATTTATTGGCCTTGAAAGTGAGAGTAAAAGTGCAAAGTGTGCAAAGCGAATGGCGCTGTTCGAACGTTTATTTCTGTTGCTGCTGCTGCTGCAGTTAACTCTTGCTCTTAGAGTAGATAATGTGGCTAAGAATGAATCGAGTAGTGAACCTGCGTATCGTGTCTCTCGGCCAGAGAACAGGCAACCTGTAAAGCGCGTACCTCAGCATCTGCAGGGTATTCGTCCTGGCTTCGTGGATGATGATGCTGGCGATGTCATACGCATCATTGAGCCACCTCAACACTTTCAGCAACTCAAGCGCTTGAGACAACGCCAACAACAACACCCACAAACCCAACAATCTGCCGCCGCCTCTGCTCCTGTTGTCTGGGAGCAACCACGCAAGCTGAGCACAAATCGTGGAGCACCACAGATGCCGCAGCACAGACCAAAGATCAACTTTAAGCCAGCCAATGCAGATCTACTGACACAGGAGACACAGAACAGTCTGCAGTTCCCCATGGAAATACTTGCCTCGGTGCGCAAAACGGAGCGTCTGTTGCAACGTCAACGCAAGAAGCAGCCCCTGGTGAGGCAGCGTCACATCCAGCGACAATCGCATACGTTGATTGCACAGAAGGCCCTGGAACAGCAGCTCTATCAGCGAGGACAACAGCATCGCTTGCGAGCAGCACTTGCCCAGGAGCACAAGCGTAGCAAGCGGGTGAAGCGTGAACTCAATGCTACAAGCAAATACAATGTGGCACAGGGATTAAAGTTGGTGGCGCGCATTGATGAGCTACTCCAGAATGCCACACGTTATCTGCCCGATGAGCCAGAAACTAAGGAAACAACAACATTAGCAACAAAAATCGGAACAACAACAAAAGCTTAATGCAACCAACTGCGACAACAAACGACGAAGTCGCCAGCGTCTGTTGAAGCAGCTGGGCGCACGAAAGACAACAGAGCGGCGAGGGCGCAACTTCCGTCATGAGGCAACCACAACAAAAACAACAACAACAACGAAAGCAACAATAAAAAAATCGAAAAACTCAACTTCCAGTGTAACAACTTCCGCAACTCCGCAACCATTGGCTAGTCGCCTGGTTAACTCACGCAAATCACCAAATAACCGCAATCATCTCAAGCAGCTGGCCTCATCCCGTCGCGATGACTCCGTGCTCTATGCGGATGTAATGTCCAATATAAGACGTAATTCGTGGCAGGAGCACGACTCACCACCACAACAACAACAACACCAAAACAATAGTGATTATCGCGAATTGGATGTATATTTGAGGGAATTGGATGCCATTGCCAAAAAGTTACCCTCCGCATCGCCCATAACCTCAATCAAAGGTGGCACGCCCACAAAAACGCCCAACTGGTATCTGATCAATAACGAGGGCAAGATCTATGAGACGCAGCTGGATAACAGAACGAAGCCAGCATCAACTCTATTCCATCTCTTTCCAGATATGCCCCATACAAATAATCCCATATCCACACTAGATCTGGAGTAGACAAGTTGTTTGGGAACATTTATTTATTTATTAGTAATAAGTTAGAGTGTCACAAAGCTATATAAATCACAAATTTATGTTAATGAAACATAACTTGTTTATTATTATTATTGTTATTGGCACATAAAAGCTTACGAGGTGTCGAATTAGTTGGCAGATTCTTGTTGGATATGAAAATAAACTAATTTAAATTTGTGGCAGAGCTTTCAATAATTCACATAAAATGTTTGAAAGGCCCTTGTTCTACGTATTTAATGAGTTTTGAGATGTGAGTTTTGTTGTTTTTTTTTTTTTTGCTGGGGCAGCCAAGCATTTAATTTGGCTAATTACAACGGCCAAGTCGCAGGTTCTTGGTTAAAGCAGCAATTTAGATAAGCTAACTGGCAATTAGCCGTCAAACTGGCTAGCTGGAACCTTAGCTGGCTTGTTGTCGAATACCCATTGTCTTGAACCCTGACCCCGGACAACATACACACAAATTGCTGGGAAACCAAACGCTTTGGGCCTAAACGCATGCAAAGCTGTCAACAATTAGCACCAAACAGCACAGAGATAAGAGATTGTGCAAAAAGAAAGATCATCAACATTACTTGACCTTGTTAACTAAAAGGAATAAAGTCAATAGACAAAAGGGAAATCATTTGTTTTTGAACTTCCGTTTACGTTTTCTATTAGAACTTGGCAAAATTCGACTGTTACACTTTTTTGTGAGCCCCTAAAAATGGTCGAGTTCTCATTTCCACATTTTATTTGTGATTTGCGTCTGACGACTTTTTTTATAGTTTTTATTTTTATTGTTTTAGAATGTTGTTTAGCCACTTTGGCGATATAAAGTCTAATTTATAGAGCTCGTGTTTGCCAGCAATGTGTGTTGGTGGAGTGGAATCCATAATAAATTAAACTGCGTGTTTTTTTTTCTTTCTTAAAAGTTCTCGGATGTGCGCCCCAAAAAACGTGTTCTCGTTATGTAATCTCTCAACTTTCTCAAATCATCGCAGCAAAAAGGTTTTTGAACTGTCGTTTCTTATTTACCATATAAATGTAGATAAAATGATTGGTATTTGGCTGCCCATTTGCCCATTGCGACATTGACCCCACTGACCAAGAGAGTGGGAAAGACTGAGATAGAGCTGAAGCACTCTTGGATGCAGCATTGTAATTAGTAATCGGTCATGCAAGAAATAGTAGAAGCCCCTCGAGGCCTCTAAGGCACGAGTCGCAAGTTTGCGAGTACGCTTCATTGATAATCTGGCAAGTGGTGGGTGGTGCTGTTGATGGTGGGGCATTGTTTGGGGCACACGCAGCCCAATTGGATGGAGGGGAATTTGTTTGCTTTGTTTTATCGTTGTAGGCAAATTTTCTGTATTTGTGTAGACAATTGTTTTGTCGCTGCGCTTTGATGCCGCTGATGGTTGCAAGAATCGCAGCCATTATATAAACTTGCTGCACGGCACCAGAGTCAGTCAGTTGTACACTGTCAAGTGGCATTTGCACCACCAACAAAGAAACAAATAAACGTCCTCCAATCCCACGAAAACTAAAACCAAAACCAACCAAAATGTTCAACTTGCGTTTTGTGTGCTTGCTGCTGTCCTGCGCCTTGTTCTGCTTGCTGCTGAGTGAATCGGAGGCAGCGCCACGCCCTCAGGAAGAGCCAGCTGCTAGTGAAGTGGAGGCGGAAGAAAAGGATTTGGAGGGTGCAGCATCCTACGGTTACGGCTACTACTCTTCACCCTATCTGGGCAGTCACTACTATGGTGGTCTTGGTGGCTACTGGCCCCACTACAGTGGCAGCTACTATGGCCTGGGTGAGTTTGGTGAGTTGTCTATTGGATTTCTATATCTTATGCTTGACTAATCTATGGTTTTTGAAAAACAGGTTATCCGTATTATGGCGGTTACTATGGACACCATCATCATCATGGACACTATGGACACTATTACTAAACATTGTTCAACACTCAACTCATAGCTCCTCAACTTGAACTCTACGCTTTAATAGTTTGCACTTTAGCCTCAATTTTTACTGCGCAAGGATAATTGCTTTAATTAAGCATACCAAAAAAATTCACAAAAAAAAAATGTATAACAAAGCTTCTATTATAAATTGTAGCAACTAGAAGAAGCCGAAATCGTTTCACCAATACTACTCTTAAACGTATTATACATATAAAATTAGTATTAGACGTCATAAAAAACGTAGCCGTTGCCTCAAATAAAATGCCGAAAGAACCGAGCTCAAAATAAATCACAAAACATTTTAAATTCAAAATAGGTTTGCAGCAGCCATAACTTGTATTCAAACTCGTACGCTAATTAACTGACTTTTTAAACAAATTAAGCATCTAAGTTATCAGAGCGATCGACATGACAGTCTCTCCACCAAATGGCAGCAGCAAATTTCTATGCTAATCCCAAATTTCTTCCACACCAGGGCGTATGCGTAATTTATGAGCATATTAAAAGCAAATGATCGCACAAACACACACATGATTGTGTAAGCAATGCGCCCTTATGGCGAATTCAACTGACATTTGGTCAAGAAAGGCAAACAAAAACAATTTGCTATTGGGCCATAAATAAACACTAGACAAGTTTGTCTGGGCCAACTGTCAGTCTGTCGTCTCTCATTTACTGTTTAAGCTGCTGCAGCAGTCGTCGAGTCGAAAGGTCACGGAAGTTGTGGATGCAGCAAACAAAGATTAACGGCAAATGTGACAAACTTATGGTGCGACAATAACCGTTTGATTTGATTCAAATAAATTTGCATACAAATTTAGATGTCAATCATTGATCGATGGATCTGTGCGTGAACCTTGCCAAAAATCTCATAATCACTAATTGCAAATCAAGTCAAGAGTTCGATGCTTATTGACCTTTGATTGTTTGAGTATTTTGCTTTGTTGTGCTTTACAAATGTCAATATCAAGAACATTTTGCGAGTTTTCATTTCATTCATTCAGAAATCCAAATTCGCTTCGTTTTGTATTCGCATCTGCAGACAATGCCGTTGAATTGGCTATTAAATTATCATTTCATGTGTGGCGGCTCACGTTTCGTGTTGCTTTTTAAGCGTGCCGTTAAAAAGTTATTGTTTATGTATTAAGCATTTATCAATATTGATGTTTTGCCAAACTTTTGTTGTTGTCATTTTTGCAATACAATAGAGACTTAAGAGAGATTAAAATAAGTTTAATATCCCATTTAGCAGCAAATAAAAAATACACCCACAAAACATGAAAGAGATGTCTTAATAAGAAGATTGTCTGATTCGTAGATACACTCTCCTTCCGTATTTTACGCACACTTGCACAACTTCATTAGGTTCCCCCCCTCTATGATGCTTTGTAAACAAAATAAATACTCAATTAACAACAATAACAATAACCGGATTGGAATGCATTCATATGTGTGTGATCTGTGAGTATTTTTGGACAATTGCTCATTGAATAAATAGATTGGGTGAGCAATGCATTGATCCATATTTTTTTCAGGTTGAAGAGCATGACTTGGCCGAAACCCGCTTTCATTTTATAAAATGATATTAAATGGGTTTTTACACACTCATTACCATAGCAATAAGAAATATTTCAAAACTGTTAAGTCATTCAGCAGGTTTACTGTTTGTATCTAGAAGCAATGGATTTAATCGTTTATAGATTTTTTTATCTATTGTGGTGCAGACAAATTTAGACTCGTATTCAAGTGCACGATCTGAGACGAGCGACTGTCTTTAATTGAAAGTGAACCACGTATTTTTGAACTTGATTTTTGTTTCCTATTGTTTGGCATTGCGTGGGTTATGTTATAATTCAATTAGACGCTAATCGGGTCATTAGTGGGCGCCTTGAGGCGCATTAAATGCAGTTGCAGGGGTGTTAAAATGCAATCAGCTTTCTTGTGAGTGATGCATAATTATAAATAAATAATCAATCTATATGCAGAGTGGCATTAAAAGTTTAGAGTCGACTTAAAAACTGCTGTTGTGCGTTGAAAAGTTCCTGTTGCGACCAGTTTGTGTCTTAAGTCTTTCGTTTTACTGACTTAATTGATATGTGTGGCAGGCAACAGCAACAAGCAAAAAAAACTTTGTGGCATCTGGCTTGCCACCAAGGACACTGCCACAGACGCACTTGAACCCCACGAACGGCATCCTGTTTGTGACCCTCAAAACTGGCCATTGAACTGGCCGCAAAAACTTGTTTCACTTTGCGGCAATTTGGCGACTTTTGTGGTTACCGGCAGGTGAGCAGCAGCAAAGCAGCAGCAGCAACAACCTGGCCAAGACCTGCGGTCGTTCTGTACTTATTTTTCTCTCTTTCGCTCTCTGACAGTTAAGTTTTTGTCTTTGACCTTGCACGCTGATCTTAGCTGCGATCTTCATGTGTGAATGGTGCGATGGAGCACCACAGGGCGCTCAATGGAATGTATGCGTGTTCTGTTGCTGCCGCTGCCACTTTATTCCCCTCACCAACTCCGGACACCTTAATTACCTTGTGTCCCATGCTCGAGTTGGCAAAAGCAAGGGCAATCAGTTGTGGCCCACAACAACTAGCACTAAATGCATCCGACCAGAAACACGCCCAAAATATCGCTTTACTTCCAACATCTAACATCAACTCTGGTAATTTTATTACCTAGCTAGCAATTCAGAAAAGTCAAGCGCTTTAATTAGCCTTTAACTTCCGCAACACAAACAACATTTGCAACAATGTTCTGCTTGTCTATCCAACAGTCTGTCTATCATATGTATATATTGTGGGTGCGCTCCTTCCCAAAGCGCCTCACGAATGATTTATGGTTGCGTCGAAGTGTTCATAAATAGTATTTTACGGCATTTGTTTGATTTGTGAAACCATTATCTCGTTTTGATTAAAGCGATTAGTGCCGTTCAGTGAGCCATATAATCAGACTCAGCTAAACGATTACTTTAAGAAGGAAACACTCGAATAGCACAAAAGCCAGTTCACCACTTTTGGCACATATTCTAAATCAAAATAGTTGTGGTATTCATGCTGACGGGAAGTTTCAGCTTTGAGTTATGGCCATGTCAGCTACAACTTAACTGAATTGACTCAAGTGGAAACGACGCCACAAAAGGCTGCCTTTAGAAAGGCACAATATTAAATCCTGTACGTTAAGGTCATGTCTCTCAACCAGAACCAGAATCAGAATCAGAGCCCGTAAACTCGATTCTCAACTTTTCTTTTGTTATACTTCCTTCTTTGCAACAGGATCAGAGCACAACTCTTGCCACTTAAGATGATAAATAATGGTTCTGATCACGCTGATTTTGTGGCTTGACCTTCAGGCTTTGTTGTTACTGTTTCTTTCGATATGGTGTAGGATGTTTGTAATTAACTTTGTTGAACTTGTTGTTATTGTTGCCTCCTTTGTTGTTGCTGCTTTTATGACTTCAAAATTTGTAATGCAAATAAATATAAAAGCAAAAGCTCCTGCAGCGTTCAAGATTTCTCAAAATGTATTACACCCAAGAGCCTATTGTTGGCTAATTCAATTAAAAAAAGTTATTGCATGTTGATTTAACAGCTTTAAATGTTTGTGGCATTTGTCCGAAAAAAAAGTATAATAACTATGCCATTAAATGTGTAACACAAATGGACTTTAATGTATTTGGTAGCGATTGAGATAGATACCTGATCTATAAAATACTATTGGATCATGTGGGTGGCTAGATTAGCAGTTTATTATACGACAAGTGTGTGAAGAGCATTTGAGTTTCGACCTTGGGCTGTCAGCTTTCTTTACTTGTCAGCTAATTTATTTATTTTGTTGTACAATATATTGTATCATATTTTAAAAATTATTATAACGCCACTGAGGAGGTTTAATGAACTGTTTGCGGATTTGCAGTGGGTGAAAATCATTGTCGCTGAATCATTTATTATACTACTTGTTGTTGTTTGTATTTTGCATTGTTGTTGCGTGCGTGTTTACATTGTGGTTTTTTTGATTGAGCGACGTTTTGTATGCCACTGGCGAAATTGTCGCAGTCGCAGTCGCAAGTGAAGTGTCGAAGTCTCATAAAAATCCATATTATTTATGATTCGAGTCGAGTCGATGAGCATCTTAACTAGTGGGTTCTAGTCGCCACATCCTGACAGCGATTGTCACTTGAATAGCATACAAATCAGCATCGGTTGAGAGAGAAAGAGAGAACCTGTCCACTTAGCTAGATCCAAAATGCTGGCACATAAATTGCGCAATTAAATGCTTGGGATTTAAGTATTTTTTGCTATAATATATATCCATAAATATTTAAAACTGTCTAAGCGGCTTAAATTGCTAGCTTCTAGTTTCGACAAAGCATATTTTTTTAAATATAGTATTGAGGAACGCAACTCGTCTGTCTTCTGATTTACTTTTTTTAAATTATCAGCTAGAGTTGTTGTTGTTAATGGCATTTGTTTGTTGCGATTGCTTCAAAGTATCGCATTTGAAAGTTGAAATACTTGAACCGTGTTTCGGTTCGAAACAAATTGTACAAATCACTTTGATTTTGGTTAGTGCGTATCTTCCGGTTTTTCTCAACAAATTATTACTAATAATAATTGAATTTCTAGTTGTTAACGAGCTGCGAACGACCAGCATATCAGTTAAAGCTGTTTTCTGTTCAAGTTTTCAATTAAAAGCAAACTGCCTGGCAATTCATTAAACACTCGATAACAACAAGCCATAATTTGTCAGCGCTGCTATTAATGATTGGTACAACATTAATTAGCAATTAAAGGCGTTATGAACAAGGTTTCTAGAATATGAACCTTTGACCTGTGTTCAGATTGAATCTGCAGTCGCTTTTTGGGTGCAGTTTTTCTCTATTAAATTCGATTATTGTTCCACTTAAATTGATGATTGATGAAATTAAAATCAATTTCGCCTTTTGCATTACTTTAATCGCTACGCATTGCAAATTGACAAGCCCCAAAACATTATCGATCTGCAGTCTCTAGTGAGTTTTTGAAGTGAAGCTGTCAGTTGAGGTTAAAGCTCTTTAGGTTTTTGCTTTGATTTTTTTTGGCAAAAAGAAAACTAAATCCAGTTTTGTTATGGGGCAGTTCTCTTGCTGCAAGTTTAAAAAAGACAGTCAGGGTCGATCCAAAAAATTTGAAACAGTAACGTACACTAAAAAAAAAAATATATAGTGTAGAGTTGCAACATTTGTATGAAAATATTTTAGGCAATATTTTGTGAGAGAAATGTTATGAAATATTTTTTAAAGAAAATTCTTGAGTAAAATATTATTTTTTCCAGTGTACGCTACTGTTTCAAAGCTCCAAGACCGACCCTGACTGTCTGTCTCACAATTTCGTATTCTCTATTTAAAATTATGCCAAATTCAAGTCAACACTACAGTCGAAATAAATCGATTAGCGGGCGTAGTTCGCATGAGGAAATTACCACAGCTTCGGTAATTCGTCAGCTGTTGCTGCTCTTGAAATTCTTCCACCTGCAGCGGCAACAGCAGGCAGCCGCAACAACACTCGCTGCATGTGCGTAACTGCCGCTTCGGATTTGAAGTCGAAGTGGAAGTCGAAGTGTGGCCGAAGTAAACGTTGCTCGACGCTCTTATAAATAAGGCGTGCGTCGGCGCAGCTTTTGTTATTTGAACTTCAAATCTGCTCGAGTTCGCATCGTGTTCTCGTGCGTCTTCGTCGTCGTTGTCGTTGTGGTTGTCGTCACTAGCGAAACGCGCGCGTTTTGATAGCGTTTTTGGTGTGAGTGTGCTTACAAGTGGGTAGTTGTTGCCATAAACAGCAAGAGAGACAGACTGTGATTGCTATAAAGAACATTCAAATATATGTATACATGTATAAATTTGTATAATTTTAGCTGCTGACGCAAGTGTTACCTTAATCTAAAAAACATACATACGATCGCGTTGTTGCAACATCAGCATTAGAATGAAGATGGTGAGTTAAAGTGTGTTAAACAATCAACTAATAACAATATCAATTGAGGCATTGAATGCTAGAATCCAAGAAAGGTTCACACTTTTTTGGGGTGCAGTTTGTTGCAGTTTTTTGTTGCAACTTGCATGTTTGACGCTGCCAGCTGGCATCGACAACAGCTACGACTTTAACTTCGACTCGGCGGTGTCTGTCAAACAAAATTGCCCAACCGATCGACGACTGCGAAGACGAAAAAAAAGTTTCTAAAAAAGCGACAGCAAAAACAAACAACTTACCGAGCGGTCCACGATTCGTATACGTAAAATTTGCATAAATGGCGCTACAATTGAGGAAAATCGGTACAAGTACAAATAAAATAACACACACAAAACTGACAAACAGACAAACAGGTGGCAGGCAGCAGACAGCCGACAGCCAACCAAACGCGACCTGCCGCAACTTTACGACGAAATCATTAGGCGTTGTTGCATATTGTCGACTAAAGCTGATGACAACCGCAAACAGGTAGCCCTTAGTCTTATGACTGGACTGACTGGGCTAAGTGCTACCCAAAAATCGCATGAATTCACCGCTGATGGGCGGATGAGCAATACGAAACCCACTGACCGGAAACACTCATAAATACGCCACACTTCCAACTTCCACCTTCCCTTTTCCTCATCCAACCAACCACTTAGCGCTTTTCACGCTTTGCGACTGCGTCTGCGGTTGCGTTCTTGGCCTCCAGTTCGTGCCGCTTCATATTTAGCAACCAATTTGTTTGGCCAACGACCAGCGCTGCGTATGCGCAATATACCAAACATCACCAACATAGCCCAACATGTATATAGAACAGCAGAACAAAAACCGTTTTGCCATGTTGAGCAATTGGAATTAAAGCTAGCAGCTATAAAAAAAAGCCACAACTACATTTTCTTCAAGGTCGTCTTAGTCACCAACACACACAGACAAACACCTTTTTTTTGTTAAGGGAATTTCACACGCCTCAATTGTGACAATTAACGCGCCACAAAGATCGTTGCTGTAGCTGTTGTTGTTGTTGCTTTTGTCACCATTACGCATTGTTGTAGAAAATGACTCGTCGTGATTTAACAATCCGATTCGGCCCACTTGTGGGTGCAGCAGCAGCAGCGGTAACAGCAACAACAACAGCAAGTGTTGCATGAACTACAGAATTATGCCACTTGAAATGACTTGGCAATTTGTTAAAAATTTCGTAATTATAAATGAGGTAGTAGTATAGTAATAATTACATAATTCTTCACAGAGAACACACACAAAAAATATACAACCTTATATCAAGAATACTTATAAGCTTGTTTCAAGTACGAAACATATTAAAACTAAACAGAGCGGCAACAATCTTGTTAACTTCTTACTTTATGTTGAGAGAACATATTTTTGTGTTATTTATTTAGGTTTAGCCTTTGAATATTTTAAAATAAGAACGGAAATAAGTATCTACCACAACTCATCTCCTTAACCGCACATTGTTGTCCAAAAAAACAACGTTTGAGAATATTTCCATATGTGTTTAATTAAATAAAATCATCAAGAACAACAACATCTGCGGTACGCCTTCTACTCGGCATGATGAGAATTTATTGTATGACACCTGAGTCACAGCCATATATATAAAAAACATTTCAACAACAAAAACCAAAAAAAAAAACACTAAAACTACTTAATTGGGCTGCGAGTTAATGGTCAACATATCACAAAAGTTGTTGTTATAAGCTATAAGCTAAATGCGGTAAGGAAAATCATTTAAGCCATAAAACCATAATAAATGTCGTCCAGAATAGAGAACAGAGAGAACTAGACTTTTAACGGCTTTAGTGCAATTGCACTTTAGAAGATTCAACTCGTTTTAAGTTTTAGACCTGACAGCTGACAAGTGGCCCGCGTGAAGTAATCACTGCTGACAACTTGGCTAAAATCGTTGCGTGTAATGCCATTTTTTTTTTTATTACCATTAATCACAAATTCTGTTTCAGCTCGACAACTTGTCTTAAGTTAAATACAAATGTTGCGTGGGAGTTGGCAACTATTTGTATAAATACATTTATTTAGATGAGTTCTCTTTTGGCATTGTTGCTACGGTCTGAAATCAGTTTGATAGCTTGTCGTTAGGATTTTATGGCTCTTGAGAGATCACTTCAAGGCGGCATTTGATTCGCCAACCGAAATTATGTGCTTCAGAGTTCGAGATCTGAAATTCCGGGTTCTTTATGCAAAACGTCAGAGTTTATTTGTTTGCCCCTCAAAGATCAATCAGCTTAATGGCTTGAAACAATCATAAAAATAGAATGCAACACCGACTGATAAATACTCTCATAGAGAGAGAGAGAGGAACTTTTTTGATGATTAAAATCATTTTAATTCTAGACACGTGTTTAATTTCTTACACAAGAATCAAAATTTAGTTCGCTTCAGATGGCAACAAATTGTTTTCACTTCGATTCAAGGTTGACAAAAATCAAAAACTTGTCTGCGTTTAGTTTTTAAAAGCAATTCGCTGGCTCTCAATTTAAATAAATCCGACAGTTTGTTAATTAAGGCAACTTGAATAAACGAAATGCGATCGGGAGATGCGTAAAAAGTTCTTTGAACTTATCCGAGCATAAAAAACAACAACACTATGTTACGTAAGATCATTAGCACTTACGTATTTAGAACATTTGTTATGTCTTACCAGCTATATGTTAATTGCAGATGAGCTGACATTGAGCCAGTTGTGGCAACAGCTACCAGTTTTTGCTGCCCCAATAAGCTATTGAGTGGCTTTTGTTGTTGTTGTTGTTGCTTGTGTGGCATGCGGGCGCCTTTGGGTCATAATAATTAATGGACAACCTGTCATTTTGGGGGGCCGGCAATCAACATTCCACACATAAGTTTAAAATGCTTTTAGCTGATAAATCATGCGTAATTTGTAACTGGAACACTTTAAGAGAGAATGGGAGAGAGGCGAAGCTCCTCTTATAAGTGACCCGATTATTTAATGCCTTAAGCCAATTAGGGTTATCTAATAACTTTGACTTAAGGCTTTTGTTGCCAAATCAATGCTTACAAATATTACAAATTACTATTCGCCAAAAACCACAGGCCTTAATTATATGCAGTTATTTATGGTGTGTCATTGACAATATAATAAATAAACTCTTAGATTTCCATTCAAGCTGTCGATCAGCTGTCTATTATAAATGTTCATTTATGGCCGTTGAATAATCATCATCATAATTAATATATTTTTTTGTCTCTTTCTTGTTTTAGCAACTTCGTTTACTCTGCCTCGTTCTGGGCATTGTGACCGCCCAGTGCTTGTCTCCGTTCTCCCCACAAGAGGTAAAATCCAATGCGATATTTTCAAAGCAATCAGCTAAATTTTAATCTTTTCAGGACTTGAGCAATCATGTACATGGAGGATATGACTATCCACAGCCGAAGGTGCCCTTCACAGATGGTTATTCGTATCCACGTCCAGCAGTACCATTCCCACCACAGCCTCAGCCAGTGAGCAGAGGATACGATTACCCCAAGCCAGCTATTGCCTTTCCACCACCGACAAGTGCACCACCACAGCGGAAGGTAGACAGCGGCTACTCCTATCCACGCCCTGCAGTACCTTTCCTGCCAGAGCAACCGAAATACATTCCACCACCGCAGCAGCAGATCATCCCAGCTCAGCCCACCAAAGGATACGATTATCCCAAGCCAGCAATCCCATTCCCACCTCCCGTCATTTCAACAAATCCACCTCAACCAAAATATCTGCCTCCAGTCAAGCCCACCAACCCACCACAGCCACAATACCTGCTTCCAGTCAAAGTTAGTAGCGGATATGATTATCCCAAGCCAGCGATTCCATTCCCAGCACCAACGCCTGCTCCGGTTCGCCCAACGAACCCTCCACAGCCCAAATACTTGCCACCTGCGAGGCCCACAAACCCACCACAACCCAAGTACTTGCCACCAGCTAAGGTTAGCAGTGGATACGATTATCCCAAGCCAGCAATTCCATTCCCACCACCAGTTGTGCCAACAAATCCACCACAACCTAAATATCTGCCCCCCGTCAAGCCAACAAACCCTCCTCAACCCAAATATTTGCCACCAGTGAAGATCAGCAGTGGATACGATTACCCCAAGCCAGCTATTCCATTCCCAGCACCAACTCCTGCACCCGTTAGGCCGACAAGCCCACCTCAGCCAAAGTATCTGCCACCTGTGCAGCCCAGCAGAGGCTACGATTATCCCAAACCTGCCATTCCCTTCCCACCACCAGTAATCCCAAAGAGTCCACCCCAGCCTCAGTACTTGCCTCCCGCAAAGCCTACAAGCCCACCGCAACCCAAGTACTTGCCACCTGTCAAGCCAACAAATCCACCACAGCCCAAGTATCTGCCACCCGTGCAGGTCAGCAAAGGATACGATTATCCCAAGCCAGCGATTCCATTCCCACCTCCCACGCCCGCACCCCAACCCAAATACTTGCCTCCTGTGCAACCCACTAATCCACCACAGCCGAAGTATCTGCCACCTGTGCAGGTCAGCAAAGGATACGATTACCCCAAGCCCGCAATCCCCTTTCCACCACCAACTCCAGCACCACAACCCAAATACTTGCCTCCTGTGCAACCCACCAATCCACCACAGCCCAAGTATCTGCCACCTGTGCAGCCCAGCAAGGGTTACGATTATCCTAAACCGGCAATCCCATTCCCACCACCAACCCAGAGGACCACACCTCAACCACAATACTTGCCACCTCCACAGACCAAACATCAGGGATATGACTACCCCAAGCCCGCAATACCATTCCCCCCACCTACACCAGCAAAATATCTGCCACCACCTGCACCCAAGAGCGAGGGAGGATACTCTTATCCTAAGCCAGCGATAGCCTTTAATTACTAGGCTAGTTCCTTGCCCTGTTTCCCATCACTAATTAATTGACACGATTGCCTCTACGTGCCCATAGGAACATACGATATTGAATAATTGTAATTAACTTTAATAATCTTATTTAATATTTAATATTAATGATGTACCTGAGTCCGCGCTTGTGGCCTCTGCAATCGAATTTTAGTCATTAAAATATGTTTATCAAATTTATATCTGCGCGAACCAGCTCAAATAAAAAACGAACGATGTCAATGAACTTTTGAAACATTTTATTTGATTATATCTATAAGAATGAAGAAAACGCGGAGGAAAATAAAGAAAAATGTGTGTGCTCAATTTATTCTCAAAGCATTTTCAACCGAAGTTCAGAATCAGTTCAGAGAAAGGTAATCTAGAAATTTATTTAGGGATATTTAAGGAACCACTAACTTTAAGTATAAATTGTTATAGGTCCCATTCTTTATATAGATTTAATGTTGATCATGAAGAATTTATCTTAGGAGATTTATGAATTTTATCATAGCATACTCTTCAGCAAATACAAAAATGGCGCTAAAGTATGCTTGAAAACGCCATTACCATAAAACCTTTAAATATTTACAGCATACTTACTGTATAAGATGATTGTGAACGATTTTTTACTTCTTCTTCTTTGTTAACATTTTTTTGTGCCTGTTTATCATTTTGTTTGTTGGCTTAGCAAATTGTGGAGTTGTATGAATATTATTAAGACACTTTTGAATTCGATTTTAAGACATTATTTTATTAATTGCGTACCCTAACAATAACCACACAAATATTAAAAGGAAACTTTTGAGTTAAAGTCAACATTAGCACTTGTGATGGCTGTTTGCTGTGGAAGCCTCAATGGCTGGCCAATTGCTTAATAGCGACGACGACGGATGACGCGACGCTGGGTCTTGTAACGGTAACCATCGGTGGCGGAGAAGCTGTGGGCTGGCTCGGAGGCAGCGGTATCGTAGCTCTCAACGGCAGCTGGGGCGCTGTAGGTCTGGTGGGCAACTGGTGCGGGTGCGGGTGCGGCATAGGACTGGACTGGAGCAGAAGCAGCGGCGTGCACTGGGGGCAGGTACTCGCTGGATGGTGCGGAAGCGGCACCCTGGAAGGGAGGCAGATAGTCGTTGGAGGGAGTATCACGACGGTGGCGACGGAGCACAACGCGACGGTGGGTCTTGTAACGGTATCCATCGGTGGCAGAGAAGGTATGTGCTGGCTCAGAGGCAGCGGTATCGTAGCTCTCGACAGCAGCGGGTGCGCTGTAGGACTGGACAGCTGGAGCGCTGTAGGACTGGACGGCTGGGGCAGCGAAGCTCTGGACTGGAGCAGAGGCAGCTGGGGTGTAGGTCTCAACGGCAGCTGGGGCGCTGTAGGTCTGGACGGCAGGTGCGCTGTAGGTCTGGACAGCTGGGGCAGCGTAGCTCTGGACTGGAGCAGAGGCAGCAGCGGTGTAGGTGGCAGCAGGAGCCGAGTAGTGCTGGACAGCTGGGGCAGCGTAGCTCTGGACTGGAGCTGAGGCAGCAGCGGTGTAGGTAGCAGCAGGAGCCGAGAAGGATTGAGCCGAGAAGGATTGAGCGGGTGCCGAGTAGCTCTGGACTGGAGCAGATGCGGCTACCTCATACGATGCAACCGGTGCAGAGGCATGGGCCACATGGTTGGGGGGCAGATACTGGTTCGATGGCAGATGGCTGACATCGGCAGCAACGGCAGCGACGAGTGCACAGATCAACAACAGTTTCTGCAATTTAAACAAGGGTTAAAAGTTTAGTTTGTTGTTGTTGGTGGTGATTGATGTTGATGTATCCAAAACAAAAAAAAGGACTTGTAGGTACCATTTTTGCTAGCTTGCTTTGATCTCCAGCTGACTGTAGAATCCAAGAAGAAATGATACTATTTGCAAGCATCTGCCGCATATTTATATGATTCTAATCGTTGAAGCTGCTGCCACCAAAAAATTAGCATTTGGCTTTGCATTAAATTAATGTATTTTGCATTTTAGTATTTTGTGCAAACGAAAAAAAAAGTAGACAGCAGCCACAAAATAAATCTATTATAGTTTTTTCACAATCAGGTTTAATTCAAGTTTCTCGCTCGCTCTTTTCATTGCCGGTGCGCTGTCAACGCATACAGATATATACATATAGTATATCCGCAGACAATCTCTCGGTCGGGGACGATTGCGGTCCCCGGTCACCGTTCAATGGTATTAATATGGATGTCCGCATCCACTTGCAGCTTGACGATTGCTTTTATTGGCAATATAATTAAGTGCTTAGTGCTTTCAGGTTTTCTTTACTTCCTTTCGCCCCCACTTGCAAATTTCTCTCATCCAGTTTAATTTATCTATGGCTAATCATTTGTAATTAGATTTTAATATAATCGAATTATGGCTTCATTAACATGATTTTAGCTTATGTTCATACGCCCCTGAGCAAGACTCCCAGACAATATGGCAGACAGTCTCCAAGAAAATAGCGTAGCATAACCCAAGGGATTTTATATGAAGTGTTTTCTTTTGAAGCCCAGAATCAACTTTGGCACATAAACAAAGGAAACAATTATAACAAGATTTTAGTTTAAAAATTAAAAGAATCCTTTAGACATTAAATATTCCTTATTTTGTAGCTGGGCTTTATCTGATATTACAAACGATCTAAAAAAAGGCTATAGCAATATCAGTTAAAATCTATTTTATCGGCTTATCTTAGGGGAATCACTTTTCGCGCATAAATGCTAATAAGAGGTTTAGCTTGCTAGGCGGGTGAAATAAGCTTCCTAAAACGTGTTGGTATCATTAATAGAATCTTTTGTTATTTTATAGCCTTGCTGCATTTATGTAGACCACACGAGTTTGATTGACATTAGCATATAGCTTGGACGACGACGTTCTTTCAAACACTGCACTTATGTAGGTGGCAACACGTTTTCAAGCAACTTCTTGTTAGAGCGAAGACACACTTACCGATTAACCGACTGAGGTTCAAACGTAGGTAAACCTATCACTTAAGTTATAATATCTAAGCAGGTACTTTTCAGAACTACATACAGGGCTGTTGTTTAAACTTACTTTATAAAAAGGTTGGTATCAGTGGATAGGTCATTTAAATTTCGCTTTTATGACAATAATCTTCTTAACCCATTGAAAGTTTTCAATTCTTCCAAAGGTCTATTTTCCAAACTTTTTTTTCCCGCGCTTAAACATAAAATGTTTTGATGCAAAAAGTAACTTCAAACAATGCTAATGGTGACTGAAAATTATGGAGATTCTCAAAAAGATCCATTCGCATGTATTTTTTTCCTTACAATTATTATAATAGTGACTGAAAAATAATTTGTTCAAAAATCTCTTTGTATGTATTTTTCAAAAATTACAATTCTTTTATGAAAAGTAATTTTTAGCAATTTTCCAAAAATCATAAAAAATAGATGCAAGGAGATTTTTGAACAAATTTGTTTTCAGTCACTATTAAAATTGTGTAGGGAAAGAAATAACAAGTCTACAAATCTCCGGATCCTTATGAGAATCGTCCGTAAACATTACACTGGGAAAAATAACCATTTTTTTTTTTATAGCAAAACGAAGATTTCGGCTGGATCTTAGATGAAAACGTATCTAAACTTGTATAACATTGGGAATCATTTAATGGTGATGAATTCTAAATGATAACTTTTAGTAAAAACCAATTAAAATATCTATATAGTTTTTTTGTAATATTTTTATTTCGAGAACGAAAAGAGGAAATATTCTTATGTATATTAAACTTGTACTCCAAAATGAGTACAAGCTGATCACTTAGTGAATCAGTTTAGATGAAGTTTAATGACGACGACGGTAGACGACACGACGGTGGGTCTTGTAACGGTAACCATCATCAGCGAGTTCGTGAGCGGGAGCAGCCTCAACAACGGGGGCAGGGACATCGAAAACTGGAGCTGGGGCAGCGACAGTCTGGACAGCCTGGACAGGTGGCAGATATTCGTTGCTTGGGGCTGGGGCAGCAACCTGGGCAACTGGGGGCAGGTACTCGTTGGAAGGCAGATGGCTCACATCACGACGGTTGCGACGGTAGACAACGCGACGGTGGGTCTTGTAACGGTAACCATCATCGGCAAGGTTGCCCTGTGGGACAGCCTCCTCGACAGCTGGGGCCAAGTACTCGTTGGTGGGGGCGGCGACAATCTGGGCCTCCTCCTGAACTGGGGGCAGGTACTCGTTGGAGGGCAGATGGCTGACATCACGACGGTGACGACGGAGCACAACGCGACGGTGGGTCTTGTAACGGTAACCATCATCAGCAAGGTTGCCTTGATCGGCAACGGCGACTTCCTCAACGGTGTTTGAGACAGGGGGCAGGTATTCGCTGGTTGGTGCGGCGATGGTCTGGACCTCCTGAACTGGGGGCAGGTACTCGTTGGAGGGCAGGTGGCTCACATCACGACGGTTGCGACGGTAGACGACGCGACGGTGGGTCTTGTAACGGTAACCATCATCAGCGAGCTCATGAGCAGGAGCAGCCTCCTCAACATGGACTGGGGCAGCATACTGAACGGGTGCAGGGGCAGAAATCTGGACGGGAGCTGGGGCAGCAACAGTCTGGACAGCCTGGACAGGTGGCAGATATTCGTTGCTTGGTGCTGGGGCAGCAACCTGGGCAACTGGGGGCAAGTATTCGTTGGATGGCAGATGGCTCACATCACGACGGTTGCGACGGTAGACAACGCGACGGTGGGTCTTGTAACGGTAACCATCATCAGCAAGGTTGCCCTGTGGGACAGCCTCCTCGACGGCTGGGGCCAGATATTCGTTGGTGGGAGCAGCAACGGTCTCAACCTGCTCTTGCACTGGGGGCAAGTACTCGTTGGAAGGCAGGTGGCTGACATCACGACGGTTGCGACGGATCACAACGCGACGGTGGGTCTTGTAACGGTAACCATCATCAGCAAGGTTGCCCTGTGGGACGGATTCCTCAACAGCTGGGGCCAGATATTCGTTGGTGGGAGCAGCAACGGTCTCAACCTGCTCTTGCACTGGGGGCAAGTACTCGTTGGAGGGCAGATGGCTCACATCACGACGGTTGCGACGGTAGACAACGCGACGGTGGGTCTTGTAACGGTAGCCATCATCAGCAAGGTTGCCCTGTGGGACAGCCTCCTCGACAGCTGGGGCCAAGTACTCGTTGGTGGGGGCGGCAACAATCTGGGCCTCCTCCTGAACTGGGGGCAAGTACTCGTTGGAAGGCAGATGGCTGACATCACGACGGTGACGACGGAGCACAACGCGACGGTGGGTCTTGTAGCGGTATCCATCATCGGCAAGACTGCCCTGCTCAACCTGGCTGTAGGTAGCCTCGTTGGCAACTGGAGCCAGATACTCGTTGCTGGGAGCAGCGATGGTCTGGACCTCCTCCTGAACTGGGGGCAGGTACTCGTTGGAGGGCAGATGGCTGACGTCAGCAGCGACAGCTGCGATCACAGCGAAAGCAACCAGGAAAAGTTTCTATAAAGCCAAATAGATAGATAGATTAGTAAGTTGTTCGTCGATTTATTCCTTTTGTGTAGTCTTGACGTACCATCTTGACTGCTTGAGTTTGCTTGTTCACACGGGTTAAACCGAAACTCTAATGAAGAAATACGAAGAACCTTTTGGTATTTATACATATTCTTCTCTTCATTCGCAGCTCATTACAGCTCTGCTGGCACCACCAACGCTAACGTCGAGAGCGACTGCGACGTTGACTTCGACGTCAACACGGCATCGTCTTTGATCGCGCTGTAAATTCGCACGGTTTCGGACTCTGCACGAGTTCTAAGCCACAACGCTGGCTCCAATTAACTGACCAAACGCTTTGGACCAACTCGCTCAGCGTCTCAAACAGCGACAGCGACTGCGACGTCAACTTCAACGCTTACATTCGCACAACAAGCTTAGCCAATTCGCTCGGATGAATTCTCTTAATTGTTTTCTTTAATCGTATGCAAAACATTTGATGGACAACACGCACAAACACCAACACACGTACACTTCTTTGATTTGATTTTTGTGTATTTCATTCAAACTGTCAAGAAAATAGAAGAAACGTGTTCGATATAAATTTTAATAGTTTTGCTACAAATGTGTATCAAATAAAAGTCATCTACTCATTCAAGTACTTCTTGTGTTTATATGTTGTGTTATTATAATGCCTCGTGTTATTGCTATTGTTATTGTCGATGTTGTTGTCATCGTTGTTCATTAATCATTCAAAGGAACTGATGAAGCAGCGGCATTCAATACAATTCAAAAAGATATTATAATGATGGCATATTTCATAATGGTTTTTGTAGTGCGTAAATAATATGCCGGATATAATACGTTTATGACACACGCTACAACATAGTATATATCCATCCATTCACACAATCTTCACAATGCAATGAAATAAATAACAAAACGTTGAAAAGCCTAAACAACGTTCTTCTAATTAATAGTGGGGTTAAACTTTAAAAAAACCCCAATAACGAATTGCCAAAATGCCAAGCGATTAAGTTTGAGAATATATCTCAATCAAAACAAAGGCTTCTTCTACAGCAGCAATTGCTCCACTACTAAGATTGGCATGATTAATGATCTTGCGAAAAAAAGGAAGGAATTGCAACATATTACTAGCCTCAATGCTAAGCTGTGCCATTAAAAATCAAATCAGGCTCGTTAGTGGCGCCAGTGAACTAATTGGTTCCGTACGCTTTGAAGGATGATCAACTATTATTGAGATGACTAACATACAGCATCCGCTCTCTATAGTATTGGGTTATTGATTCTCAGAAGTACAGATAATGATTATAATTATTTCTTCAAACTGGAAGTCAAGGCTGGTTAGAGATTGAAGAGTACTTGAGATTTATAATTATTTGCAAATGTTTCAAATTTGCAGATATATGTTTTTTTGGACACGTATCGATACTAGTTTGCCTAATTGACTTGTGCTATAAACCATATTCTGCTAGGCCATCAAAAAATTTACATATCTTTATTTTCAATGCATCCACACTTGGAGAATTAGTATTCTTGATAAGACAATAGAAAAGATCGAACAATGGAACTACAAATTTGATTTCCTGTATGCTCAATTGATGCCTTGGCTTAATTTCCATCAAAATCTTTATCTAAATCAGAGCTCATTTGGAAGTCTTGTTTATTTGATTCTATTCTATATGAACTACAACTTATTCTATTTCTATATATTTTTGTAGTTTTGGTTCTAGTCTGTCTGAATCTGGTACTGGTTCAGTTGGCCATAAATGTGTTTTGATCTTTTTTTGTTCTCAGCCCCCACGATGCTGGACAATACATCACCGTCGTAATTATTATAGCAGCAGCCCCGATGAGCCGGTCCAAGCACTTAAAAGTGCCATTTCGGCATTAATGTTTATGCTGAAATGGCATAAATATGCAAATTAGTGAATGGCCGGCAAAGCTTACTTAAACTTGTCCCGCCAAATCACACAGCATCTTGAGAGTTTCGAGAACATACTCACACAATATACTTATAATATAATAATACAAAAGCCATCATAATGGCCATTAAACATAACATCAAACACACACACACAATCGCATACATAGATAGATATTTACGTTTTTAGCTACAGTCCAGAAACTCCAGCTTAAATCCGCGCATCCCATTAAAAAGTATCTACAAGATACGGGAGCGATAGTAAGCAACTAAGCAAGTAGACAAAAACTATGCGATCAAGTCGACAGTTAGATACGCTTCAGTTAGACAAATATAGCAAGTGGTTCTGGTCTAAGATCGTTTGGGTTAAGGCAAATGTTGTCATAGTCGACTTTATTGCCAAAAATATCTTTTCTTTTTGGAGCGTCGCTCTGTCTGACAAAAACGGAGACCTTTTTATGCAAATGCTGCTTTAATTAATTTTATTCGCAACTTAACAGGCAGCAACAGCGGCAATCTCTTTTTCGTCGCTAACTTCACTTCCCCGCACTCACACGCGCGCCTTAATTTAGTTTTCTAATCGTATACCCTACATATTTGGGGCTTGACAACTTTGACAATATGCCTTAAAAAGATTTAAAGTAAATGCTAGTATTTTAAATATTTACATATATTAAATTATTCTTAGCAATAATATATGTATATAAAATACAAAACTAGTTTTTATTCAAACAAATAACTTCAACCCTCATCGTTATACAAAATATTTAATTTTAAAAGAGTAAATGCATTAATATATATATATTTTTTTTGTTAAGTACACGTTTTAGTCTTTTATGATAAATTAAGCTTTTGTTTTTAGATGCTCTTTTTTTGGTATGTTTAATTTAAATGTATGATAAATCATTCTGGAAACCGGTTTTCTTTCTCGCTTCAAATCCGATCCAAAGCAACAACTAGAAAGTGCCGACAGCGACATGGATCTCATCTTCAGAGCGAAACAGAAAGAAGATAAAATACTAATAAAAAAAAAATTAACAGACAAAATCATAAATAGAATTATAATAATTCGCGCACACTTCCAACACGCGGCGATGGGGATCATTAAAGATTCATACGCGTGGCACACAAATTTTTTGGCAAGTTCCTTTCAAATTATCTTCTCTTCTTGATCGATGTGGGGGCGAGATGACAAGATACTCAGGTGCCTTAAAGTACTTACACAATTTCTAATCTTCGCAAACGAATGTTAATGTTCATTTTAGAGTCTTTGTTCAACAGATGACGTAAGCTGTAAGGGCAGCCCTTTTGTTTTCTTACAACATGTTCCCACAAAAAAAGGTTGAAAGCATAAAGACCATTGCTTGATGGCCCGCACAAATATGAACTGATGTGCCAATTAAGCGGGGCGTGCTCAATTACCTGACCATAGAAGAAATGGCAGCCAGCTGTGGATCATTGAACTCTCTGCTCTTAACTCATAATCGTAACGTTTGATTCTGATCTGAACCGCAATCGCTTTGCATAGCTACAAAGAATGGAGCATAAGAAAAAACGATCAAAATTCGCACATTTTCGTATAATTGTATTTCTGTAATCAGCAACAGGCTATAAAGCTCTGCCACGAGCCGGCCAAAATTTCAAATAATTTTATGCAAAATCTTAACTTGAATCTTACTCATGCCACAAGTTGACCCCATAGACACATGGTCATAAATTTTATTAATTTGATTTCAAGATTTAAATTTATTAAAGTGCAGTAAGGCAAGTAGTCAAGAAATCACGACTAGGAGATACCCTCAACCAGTGGGAGTTGCACAAAATTCTTGATTAAAGCTCGTAAATCCCGATTTTAGTCACTTAAAATTCCCGAAACAAGATCGTAAAGGATCTGAATGTTTATACTGTATGGAATCGAAATGCTTTTTACCTTCGTCATTGGTTGAGGGTATTATTATCAACGATCGGTTATCAATTACATCTTTATTGCTTGGAAACATGAGCTAATGATCCACTCTGCATATGTTATGGCTGCACCACTGCTACAACCCACTGCTATTGCTGTTGACAATAACCTACAGCAGCGCATGCGAGATACGTGCAAACAGTATGCGATGATTTAAGAGTTCGATGCCAAATATTGACTTTGATGGTAAACAATAATATTACTTTGAATACATTGTATATATGAATAGAAAAAGCGTGGGCCCGCCTTAGTTTACCAGCTTAACGTATATGTATACTATATATCTTATGGTATAATACATCTCACATCTAAAATGTATCCACGTCAGCATTAGGTTTTTATTTAAATGATTTGATTATTTGTAGTTTCTTCTTTACACAGTCGATTGGTTAAAGTTTTGTTTATTTTTGGCTGTGTTTTTGTATCTTCTGTTTGGTTGGATTTATTTTAATTTGCATGAGAATCGTATCTAAATGAACGCATTAATTTATGCTCACAATTGAATTTGCTCGCTTCCAAATGTGTGTATACGTGTATGTACGTTCATCTTCCTTTCTATTATGTTTAAAACTTGCATGACCTGTGTATCTATTTCCATTGTGCTGCAAATCTGTGTAGCTCTGAACTAGTTTCCTATACAAACATATCGTCTTTTCTGTTTTCCGCTACCACTAAATGATGAGTATCTAAAATTAACATTATGCGTAATAAAAATCATTGAATCTACATATATATTTATTAAATTTCCATCTATTCAGAGCTTATGTAAACGATGTAATAATTTTTAAAATAAACATTTAACAACATTCAACAAAAATTTCCATTCGCTATTAATAAAATTTTCCCACATAAATATTTTCGATTAAATTCCCGGAACTTGTTGCTCTGTGTAAAGCTCGATTGAAAGCTTTAACAAAAAGCTTGAACATGAAAGTGCTTAAAAGCTTAAACTTTGTCAAAGCGGAAACGGATTTTGCAATTTTTCAGAAAAGCCTAAGAATAGGCAACACTTTTTGAATGTTTATGTCTGCTCTTTAAGCAAGTGCCATGTTATATTTTATAAATATTCTCGAAAATATGGAAAAATGAATAAGACATTATCAATAGCTCATTTAGTACGCCTTGGATTCTTGTAGTGATACCCATCATCGTGATACTCTGTCTCGTGGTGCTCTGAGGCAGACGCTTCTTGATCTTCAGTACCCTTATGACGAGATCCTTTGTGTTCTGGCCTTGCATAGACCAACTCAGGTGCACTGCCGGCCACTCCAAGATCTGTTGTAGTACCCGCATCATCGTCATCGTAGTAATCATCATCAGTTAGGATAACAGAACGTTGATTGCCATTTATCCTTTGTAGCTTGTGATGTCCTGAATAGCTGCTATAGAAATTGCCATCGATGATATTGGTATCCTGTTGGTTGCCAATTGCATTTGTGGGTCCCTGAATATTGGGCTGACCAAAAACATTACCTCGAACAACATTCAAGCCTTGGTAATTGGAACGATTTCTTTGGCGACGACGGGGATTAAATCGGAACTGGTTTGGATTACCATTACCTGGCGCTTGAGCAGAGGTTGGTAGTTGACCTCCAAAAACGGGATTGGGATTACCATTGCCATTGGCTGGTGCCTGTGCTCCGGTGGACAACTGTCCACCCAAAACTGGATTGAATGGTGCTTGATTGGCAGGAAACTGTTGTTGTGGAGCTGGTGCCTGACCCGTTCCCAGTTGAGCACCAAAGAATGGACTACCGCCTGCAGGTGCCTGAGCCGAAGCAGGTAACTGTCCACCAAAGGCAGGATCAAATTGAATCAGAACCGAGCTTGGACGCTGGGTGATTGTTTGACCTCCATTGGCAGGCACAAATAGGTTCTGGCCAAATCCTCCATTTTGGTTGCCATTACCGACGCCCTGTCCTGCACCGAGCTGAGCGCCCTGCGAGGGATCCACAAAGAAATTGTTGCCATTACCTAGTTGACCACCTGCTTGAAAGCCGTTTGCTGGCTGTTGACCACCACCAGGAGCAAATCCATTGGCAGGCAACTGACCACCAGCTGGGGCAAATGCATTGGTGGGGAACTGACCTCCACCTGGAGCAAGTCCATTGGTTGGCAACTGTCCTCCTCCTGGGGCTAATCCATTGCCAGGCAATTGTCCACCTCCTGGGGGTAATGCGCCTGTTCCCAGCTGGTCACCCAGAGGATCAAAGACACGGCAGCCAACTGGAGCATTGCCAGCAACTGGAAACTGGCAATTGGGCAGAGCACTCGTTCCCAACTGACCACCTGTTGGCGCCTGACCATTTCCAGGTAACTGTCCAGCTGGTACCAAGGGATCTGGACGAATTTGCGAGTTAAGCTCCGAGTCCTGGGACTGCACATTGATCTGTGTGTGGAACACAGAGTTGGGAGCCGTGGCATAGAGCACCCGGTTGGGTCGTCGACGTCTGGTCACAATCTGGGATGGTGCCGGAGTAAGGATCTCGCGCACTTGTGGTATGGGCTGCTGGTAGTGGATATGCTTAGTCTTCACCTCTGGCTTCTTATCGTAATGATGATAGTGATCCACACGCTTTGGCTCATGGTGCTCCTCTTTGTCCTTATGATGATAGGTCACATGCTCACTGGTTTGCTTATCTTTGCGGAAATAGGGTTTCAACTCATGCGACTCCGGAGGCAGATAGTGACTATCGTCATCATCCTCATCGTCGTACTCCCTGTGGTGCCTATGATGCTTTGGCTGGTGTCACCACAGCCAGAAAACCAATTGCCAGAAGGCAAACCAATAGTGTCCTAAACAGTTCCTGTAAAAATAAGTATTATTCCATTTGTAGATCTGCGTTATCCATGTTATTCCCATCCTAATCTTACCATTGCGTCTGTGCTGAATTAAGCATTTTCACTTCAATTATATACCAAATCGATATTGCACTGTGCACTTTCAATAGAACCCCCCGGTGAGCAGATAAAACCTGTTTATCGAGCGTGAGAAAAATTTGTCAGGCACTTTATGTGACCCATTTATCGTATTGAATCAATGCAATTTGAATACTTCTTTTAGAACAAAGCAAAACCGCTTGCCGCACATCTCAACTCAGATCAAAGGCAATTGAATTTATGGAGCTGCATACGAGTTGAACTGAAACAATGCTTGTTAGCTCGTTGTATGCTCTTTGCGAAATACTAAACTAATTATAAAAGAGAATCTTCTTCTTTATTATTCGTTATACACTTTCTGAAGATTTAATTGCAATTTCTGCTTTTTGATAAACTTCACTTAGGCACGGTGTTTGAAGACACGACGACGGACAACCCTGTACTCGTATCCAGAGTGAGCGACAGATGGAGCAGAAGCGGCTCCTTCGTATGTAGCATCTGAGGACTCGGCAGCTTGGAAGTTGAATGCTGGGGCAGCAGCGGGAGCTGGAGCTGGAGCGGAAAAGGATTGTACGGGAGCAGAGGCAGCGGCAACATGATGATGGACGGGAGCTGGAGCAGCAACATGAACTGGAGCAGGAGCAGCATGGTGGGGAACCTGTGGTGCAGGTGGGACATAAGAGCGAGCGGGAGCTGGTGCAGACTCAGCAGCAGCAAAAGATTGCACTGGTGCAGATGCGGCAGCATGATGATGAACCTGGGGAGCTGGAGCGGCATGATGCACTGGTGCAGGAGCAGCATGATGAGAAACCTGAGGTGCTGGTGGCACATAAGACCTAGCTGGAGCAGGAGCAGACTCTGCAGCTACGAAGGACTGAGCTGGAGCAAAGGATTGCACGGGAGCAGACGCAGCAGCAGCATGATGATGAACTGGAGCAGGTGCAGCTGCATGATGATGCACCTGAGGTGCTGGAGCAGACACGTGATGGGTCTGAACTGGTGCCGGTGGCACATAGGTCTTCACTGGAGCTGAAACAGAGGCAGCCGCCGAAGAGCCGGGTGCTGCATAGTTGTAGCCCGATTCAGCAGCCACGCAACCCACCAGAGCCAAAGCAAGGACGAAGTATTTCTGCGAGGAGAAGTTGAATTAGTACATAATTCACACCAGAGAGAGAGATAACTGTTTACCATTTTAGATGCTGTTGTGACAAAAAGTCTCGAATAATAACTAATAATCGCTGGGGACCTCCACTTTTATACGACTATTCACGGAACGGAAGTAATGCATATCATCAATCAATCTTCTTCATTAGATCTGGCGTACATACATATACAAATATTTGGCAAATTAGCCAAAAAGTTTCTTAAATTCTCCCCCATTCGTTGCTGTCAAACGAAATGGAAGACATATAGCTAAATATGCATGAATATTCATAGTGCTAAACCTGATTTCACTACACAGCACTTCATTCATTATTATAAATTAATAACAGGATTTTAGCATTACGATATAGTTCATTTAGTATATTGTGAAGCAAGTTTAATCGAAACAAAACGTTTTATGCTAATTTTTGCATTAGTTTCAAAAATGTTTTTCATTTTCTTTGTCTGCTCGAACGCTTGATTAATTGATTTAGAGTTTAATGACTGACGTCTGAAGAACGTTCGAGTTCAAATCATATTCAATATTAATGCAGCTATCTATCCTCAAAGAGGTTATTGTCTTCTCTACAAGATGGCTTGCGATAACTATAAAATGATGGTTTCTTGTCGGTTTTTGGTTTCGTTTTGTGTTTTCTCTTTATTTTTTTGCTAATTTTAGTAAAATGCTAATTTACTTGATATGTATCTGCATTTAAAGAACTGTTTTTGCTTGTTGTCAATCGGGAATTTGCATTTGAATATATAGTTGGCGGTGTGGGTTAAACCGTAAACCTGTTAACGTTTTGCTGACGTCATACAGCTTAAAAGTCGGGAACATAACGATAGTCCTGAGGTGGCAAATAAGCGCGTGAAGGATTGTAATGATTTATCTGTTGAGTGTTTGGCCTGTAGACATTTGGTGGTGGCGAAAAGTAAGTATTTTCTGCTAGTGTTTGACGATATGAGGATGCAGGTGGCACCAGGGCAAACGGTAAGTGGTATTGAGCCAATCGTTGTCGCTGCACGTATTTGTGGTGGCAAGTAAGCGCGATCCACGTTGGCGGCACTAACAGCTGCCAAGAAAGACAAGGCCACAGCTACGAATGTAAAATGCTGCTGGAAGAATATTTCAGTTTTAATATCTCTTTAATTTTATAAGCTACAAAACTTACCATGTTGCTTACTCAAAGTGGAACGTTTGAATTTGTGAAATGCTCCAGTTTGGTTGCATATTTATAAGACTAATCCAGGATGTTGGTACTAAGTAATAAATACTGATCAGGTGTTTACAAGATTGATGTGAACAAGATACTTTTTGGTGCAACAAATCAATTGTAGGCCGTAAAACACCATAACTGTAAATATTGATATTGTTTGACTTACCGCCTTGCCAATTAATACAATCAATTTTATGCTCGTCATTAATTGTATAAAATTAATTGACAAGCACAACTAAATAAATCCAAAACCAGTTGCTGCAAGCAGTTAACAGATATAGTAGAGACACAAACCATGCGCTGTTAAATGCCTGTTGAATGCGGAGCTCAGCACATGCTGCGTATGCGTAACATGCTAAGCCAATGATCATTACCTTGTATTTTTGATTTTTTTATGAAAATTAAATCATTATTGTCATGTCTGGTATTTTATTTGTTTTTTTATGAAACGAACTCTACTTAATATACTTGTATTTTAAATAGTAGTTGGTAAATTAGCTGGCTAGTTCCACAGCAAGCGGATTAGCACGTTTTGTTATCGACAACATTCTTAGGCAAGCCTGACGATTGGCCCCCAGATTGAACAAACAGAACAAGAATCTATTCTAATCATCCCATGCAAGATAAATTTATGCATATTTAATACCTGAAAACTCACAAAAAACTCATAAAACCGGTTGCATTGAATGGGTGTTTTGTATTTTGGATATTTATACCTTTTACCCAATAAAATACTAAGAAAGGGGTGTCGTTTGGATGTTCAAAATGTAAAGCACAATAAAGTGAAGTAAAAATAAAACTGCTGTATGATAAAAACTAGTCTACAGGGTATTTTTCAGTCTTCGTCTCCGTTGACTAGGGCACTCTTACTTGTTTGTTGTGTTAGGGTGTTCTGACTCGGTTTTGTTTCGGCTTTGACAAGGCTTTTGCCAAATCCAGCTCTATTTCAGATGCTGACAACCAGCAACAAGTATTTGCATTCCCATTTTTGGATCTAGGCTTTATATACAAATATGAATATATAAAGATAATCATTCGATATTCGTATATGTACTCCTGTTCCTGTCCATTTGTACAATTGGCAAAGCTATAAATAATTATACTCATGTGTTCCTAACCTGATATTAATTTATTGTTAACGACCACAAACTCGTTTACCGTTTGTTCTCATAGCTGTTGTTTGGCATTTAATGTTTAAATAAATCTCGACAAATTTTTTGAAATTCTTCTTTTCTGTGCGATGAAGTAATCAGAGCTAATTTGAATATGAACTACAATCCAGGCATGGCTTCCATTTAAATGCCGGAAACATACGTAAAATTAATACAGTTAACTAACGGCTACTAAAGATTGTAGATTGTTGTAGAGCAGCTCATATGTCCAACTAAGATTGCAGCCATGCATGAGACACACGCGGCTAAGAAAGCAAAAGTGAATGAGCTCTGATCATAATGATGTTGATGAGTAAGAAACCCCTCAGGGTCATTAAAACTCAAATTTCCAGTCAGCATCACGCAGTGATTAACAGTTAAGCATGAAGACTAAAAGAGCTACTGCTGACAAATTGATGATTGGAACCAGAAACCAAAAAAAAAAAATATGTAGTAAGATTATTTCCAAAAAACATGAAATGATTGGTTCAACGAAATATTCATATTTTCGTATACAAAATTATGATTCCTAATATTTTGTCAATTGTGTGTGAGGGGAAGAACCGCATAATTCTATTTTAAGCGAAAAAGCCACCAAACATATGTATTTTCGATAGCTTATAAGACTTTAGAGTTGGCCAACTGATACCCTGTGGGAAATTATAAATCATTTTGCATAACCCTTCCGCTACATGTTACGAGGTATTTTTGTAAAAGATGTAAAAAACTTGTTTTCCTATTTTTAAGTAAAAAAGCCGTTGATCTTCAGCAAAATTTGAATATACGTTAAACATATTTTACACAGTTCTAAACAATGTTTATGATAAAGAATGAGAAACCAAAAAAATTCCCCTTTTGGGCGTTAACCAAAGTTGGTGAAGCATTAATATGAAAAATCATATTTGTATATTTTATGATAGAGTATTTTAGTTCAACGTTCGCTTAGCATTGAGTGAAGCTTGATTGGGTTATGTCTGCGTCAGCGATCAACACTAAGCTTCAGCTTGCTGTGGAATTCATCTACAACTTAATAATACTATGATCCTATGAATTGGCAAGGCCAATATTAAGTTGAAGTAATTGCGTGCTAAACAAGAAATTAGCGCTGCAAGTTTTTATTGATAAGCAGCTATTTATAATATATACACATATATGCGTGAGTACTGTTAAAATGTCGACAGCAATTAGCAGCTGGCCAAAATGATTAAAAACAATCAGTTTGTTGACCAGCTTGCTACGCGAAAAGGAATGCGTTGAATGCGCCGTCCAGGTTTAAAGGTCGCCTCTGGGCCCTTCTTCCTTTCAAACTGGTTTCACACCTTTGCAAGAACGCATACCACTTATATATGTACATGTGTGACCCAGTGTTTTTTTACACTCGAAGGTTGCAACCAGATCTGAACACTCTCTGGACCAGCTTGTGAGTAATTGAGGGGCTCTTGGGCTGTTGGTGACCCTGTCTCACTCACAGAGTAAGAGTATTTGGGTACAGTCTAGCGGAACTTTAGCTCATGCAAATTTTTGTTTAGTGATTCTATGAGTTCTCATAAATAAAACATGGATCCATTTTTATCGATCTGCTGTTTCATTAATAACCATAAAATGCCATATATTTTATTTTATTTGCACGTCACGCCAGTTTGTATAGAAATAAAGAGCATCACTGTTCATGTTCTTAAGTGCGAAGCTGAAAATCAGTTCAATAAATCTTAAACAGGAACATAGGCTTCATAAATGGCACTTTTATTGAATCGATATACTAATAAAACATATCATTTACGCATTAATTATGTACTGGTTATATATACTCTTGAGCTTGGGACTATCTACTTAAGGTGGGTTGAACAAATCTTTAGCACTTCGATTAAATGTTGAAAGGGTATTAAGATTCCGCTTTGCAAAACTTTCTTTAGGCGTTTTTGTTTTATTTAGTCAAATTGGCTGCCCGTTGATATCTCGGTTTTCATTGTGCTTAAATCTATAACGCTATGGGATCTGCCCAAAAGAGCGAGCAGAATAATTTTATGAGTGTTGGTTCTGTTGTCATAGCCGGTTAGTTAACCAACCCAATCAGGTTCGGTTAACTTTTCGACTCGGCAACCGCTAATCGATGACGACTGTTGTGCTGTTGTTGGCAAGAAGATTCTGCTTATTTTTTCGGAATGTCGATGCGATCCTGAAGCGACGCGTCGACGATGTATATATAATGTCGTATCTTCATCGGCAGCACAGTAATATTTCAACCTTCGTGTTGTGAATTTGAAGCTGAGCAAAATGGTAAGCAAATATTAAAACAGTGCAAATCAAAGAGGATAACTAAAATGTGAAAAGATATACCAAGCGTGAAGAATAAAATTATTGATTTGATATCAACCGTTAAATGTGTTTTTAAATACCTTCTCCAAGTGTAAAATGTGCTAACTAAATCATTGGATTGATTTCATCTTTTAGAAACTCCTGATCGCCCTCGCTTTGGTGGCAGCCGTCAGCGCTGACGTTTCCCATCTGTTCTCGCACAGCGACAACCTGCATGAGGATGGATATCATTATGAGCAGCCCGCCAACAAGTTCGTCATTGATGTGCCACATGTTCATGAGCAGCCCGCTCCAGCTCCCGTCTACCACGCTCCTGTGGTCCATGAGCAGCCCGCTCCCGTCTATCACAAGCCCGCTCCTGTGGTCTACGAGAAGCCAGCACCAGTGGTCTACCAGAAGCCCGCTCCAGTCGTCTACCAGAAGCCCGCTCCCGTCGTCTACGAGAAGCCCGCTCCCGTCGTCTACCAGAAGCCCGCTCTCGTTGTCCGTGAGGAAGCTGGAGCTCTGAAGGAGGATGGCTACCACTACAGCCAGCCCGCTGTCAAATTCGAACCCACCCAGGAGTACCTGCCCCCAGTTGTCCACAAGCCAGCTCCAGTTGTCCACAAGCCAGCTCCAGTTTACCAACCAGCTCCAGTTGTCCACAAGCCAGCTCCAGTCTATCAGCCAGCTCCAGTTGTCCACAAGCCAGCTCCAGTGGTCCAGAAGGTTGTCAACGAGTACCTGCCCCCAGTTGTCCACAAGCCAGCTCCAGTTGTTCACAAGCCCGCTCCAGTTTACCAACCAGCTCCAGTTGTCCACAAGCCAGCTCCAGTTTACCAACCAGCTCCAGTTGTCCACAAGCCAGCTCCAGTTTATCAGCCAGCTCCAGTTGTCCACAAGCCCGCTCCCGTCGTCTACCAGAAGCCCGCTCTCGTTGTCCGTGAGGAAGCTGGAGCTCTGAAGGAGGATGGCTACCACTACAGCCAGCCCGCTGTCAAATTCGAACCCACCCAGGAGTACCTGCCCCCAGTTGTCCACAAGCCAGCTCCAGTTGTCCACAAGCCAGCTCCAGTTTACCAACCAGCTCCAGTTGTCCACAAGCCAGCTCCAGTCTATCAGCCAGCTCCAGTTGTCCACAAGCCAGCTCCAGTAGTCCAGAAGGTTGTCAACGAGTACCTGCCCCCAGTTGTCCACAAGCCAGCTCCAGTTGTCCACAAGCCAGCTCCAGTCTACCAGCCAGCTCCAGTTGTCCACAAGCCAGAGCCCGTCTATCACCCAGCTCCAGTTGTGCACAAGCCAGTGCCAGTGGTCCAGAAGGTTGTCAACGAGTACCTGCCCCCAGTTGTTCACAAGCCAGCTCCCGTCTACCAGCCAGCTCCAGTTGTCCACAAGCCAGCTCCAGTTGTCCACAAGCCTGAGCCCGTCTATCACCCAGCGCCCGTTGTCCACAAGCCAGAGCCTGTGTACCACCCAGCTCCAGTCTACCGTCAGCCAGAGCCTGTCCACCACAGTCACGAGGGCTACAACTACCCCAACGACCCTCAACCATCTTTCAACTTTTAAGAACCACTTGTTGTAGTTAGAAACTATTCTCCTCTAGTATTAGACCCTTATTCAAATGCCTAATGAGAAGTCACTTGAAATAAAAAAAACGACATATGAAAACCTAAATTTCTTACTTACTTATTTTATTTGGAAATGATGAAAACTGAAAATAGCGGAAAACAGAAAAAACTAGGTTATAAGTGAAAAAAAGAAATCTCTTTAAGCAAGTTTTTTGTTCTTGAAAAATATATATTTAAGGTACTGTCAAAATAACACACAAGTTTTATCGATAAACATTGTCAAACTATTTAAACAGTATTTCAGCAAAGCGCCCTCTTTCAGCAGATGAAGTTATCATCGTCGCCAAGATCTGTGCTATGGTTTTTTGTCAGCTATTAGAGGTCTAGAAGTATGCAATGTTTTTAATACAGAATATATCCCATTCACAAACCATCAACCTCTATTCGAAGGCGGTCAAGTTTAAACATTGACCAAGAAACTAAGGCCACAGCAAAGAGTATAGAACTTGTACAAGAGTCAAAGACCAATTTGAGAGAGAGGGAGAGAAAGAAGAGCAAAGATATCAAGAGTATTTGGTAAATAGCTGACGGACTGTTAAAACACTTTTATTTGCTTTGGATTGGAAGAGTTGGGAGGTTGTATTGCTTACCGTTTGGGTCAAAGGTGCTACGTGATCTCTGTTCAGGGTTGTCAATACGAGTGTGAGATTCAGAAGCGTTAAAGTTGACAGAGACAAATTGATTTGGAACTTAAGTTGATTGGCAATAGAAGCTATAATGAAACGGAAATGTGCTCAAGCTGTTGACAGTATGATGTGCTTTATACGGATTCTGGCTCAATCTGTCTTGCCTGCATTATTGTCTCAGCGACAACGATTTGAGCTGATTCACGTGATGGATGCTGTGTTGGTTAGCTTGGCAGTTGAGTGGTTGTGCATAGAATCATTAATTCATTGTTGCTGAGCAGAGAGCGAAGAGTAAAACAGTAAAACAACAAGAAACGAACGCACTGACACTTGACCCCACAACAAGCCAAACAAGTCTTGACCTTGACAATGAGGCGCTAAGATTTTGATTCGTTTCGTATCGTTTCGTTGCGATTCGATTGGATTGGATTGGATGGCCCCAAACATCAACCACCAGCTTAGTTGTTGTCAGTGATTGCTTGTTTATCTAGGGCCGCGACAGCATCCAAAGCATCCAAATCATCCAAAGCAACAGCGCAATTAATAAACTGAGCCACATAAACAAAAACACGATCGACATATAGAAGTATAAATAGTTTGAGTCTCCACATCGCAGCCTGCATTCGCGTAAGATACGTTGCTGGAAGCTACAAAACGTTTATCGGTATTAATATTCTTTAAGGTTCATACAATGGTAAAAGCCTAGACCTAAAACAATTCATAACTTTTAATTAATATTTGTTTGGCTTTAGCGTTTGTTTATTTGGGCTTTGCTGGCGGCTCTCTATCTGCAGTATGTGTTAGCCGATGTTTCTCAGCTGGTGCGTTCCGGCAATGGCTTTGTCTACGATGTGCCCAAGGTCAGTGAGCTGGAGCTGGAGCTAAATAATGAGTTTCCCACCGGCCAGGAGTTTCCACAGGACGCCATACCTGTTGCTCCTTCCGATGCGGAGTTAGGTCTGAGCGAGGACCTATCTGAGGAGCCGGCTGCAAACGATGACAGCGAGGCCTATGCCTCATCTAAGGATCATGGATACGCCTATCGAGTGCCCAGCAGACGCTTCATCGAGAGATAAACCTATATTTATTTATGTTCGTTTGTACCAAAGTCTTATCACAATAAACAAAAGTATTTGAATATCTATCCGTAGCTGCTTCTTGGTTAACCTTTCACCAGCTTAAAAATGTTCCAAGGGCTTGAGATTGCCTTGGTCAGCGCTTAGAATGATATCGATATTGAAGCAACACAAATATGCTCTTAATACTAATAAATAAATATTGCTCTATGCTGTTTTGATTTTATTTGTTTAAGCCATAAACTGTTTAAACAATATACAAACCGGTTTTATGTTAGAGAATTTGATGACAATTTTGCACATGTTTTAAATAGTCGAGAGCCTATAAATTTGTGTTTGGTGTGAGCACAATTAATTTAATGATTTACATAAATTACGCAAAAATTGTGATTAAATCCGATCAGCGCAGCACACAAATCGAATTTCAAACCTGGCAATCGATCAAAGCCGCTGGCAGTTCAACAACCCGCATTAATTAGCCAAAAAAACGAAGATGTCTTCAAGCCAAATCGAAAAAAAATAAAAGTGATTGTTGAAACACAAGATGAGATGCCTGCCGAGCAGCTTTGTTTGTGGTCGCTTTAAAGAGATCTACGATCTCTTCTTGAACTATTTCGTGACTTCTAAACAAATTAGTGAGCTGCTTTAAATGCTTCACAAATAGTTAAAGAATTTGTTAACGTTTGTCGCCCTAAAAATTAAACGTAGGTGTTTTGATTGGTAGCCGACTTTTGATGAGTGTCTAAGTACTTGTTTAATCCGCAACGCTTCCGCAAGCTTTAAGTGCCATTAAATATACATATAAAAAGAGGCTCGAAGAGACAACTTCATTGTTTGCCGGGGCCATGAAATCTTGACCACTCCAACTTCTTGAGCTGCCGTAATTATTATAAATGAAGTCTAAATGATTTATGACAGACAGCGCAGTGCGCTTACAACGCCAAACAGCAGCGGAACAGTATCTGTATCGGCTCGGAAGCGCAACAACAGCAACAACAAGCAACAGCCATAACAATGGCAACAAGAATTCAGTTGGCTTTTCGGGCCCGCTTTATGACGTTGCGAAGCTGACCAAAAAGAAATAAGCTCTCAAGCATTTATGTTGAAGCCCGTTAAGATGCTACACAAAAACTACAATTAAAAGTGAACCACTTGAGTGTGATTGACTCGAAAATGCCCTGTACCCGATGTAATTTATCATCAAGTAACAAACTATACCATTGAAGTGCAAATCAATAATAATTTAGGGCTATTGCTTGTATGCATTATGCAAGAAATCGATAACTATCGATATTGATAGCGACAACTCATCGCTTTTTAATTCGAACAACTTCATCACACCCCTTAACCATGCACTCTACAGGGTACAATGTTGTCGTCTTGGGCCCCCTCAAGATGTTTAGTGCATAATGACTTAACACAGATACAAATATATCTTAACCGATACATACGCACAAAGAATACACACATGCAAGTATAACAATATAATAATAATCGAGAAACAGCATATCGATTTAAATAATAATAATTGGCCTTTTGAGCCATGGACATGGACAGTCTTGTCGAAGCTGATGTCTAGAATTGTGACTATAAATAAACAGGTGCCGTTGATTTTCGACAATCATTGAACGTCTTCGAGCTCAAGGTGTAACATGGTGCGTATGCTGAATAAAACTAACCAACTGACTGACTGATCATTGATTGATCTGATTTTTGTTTTATTTGTAGAACGCATTTTTGGGCTTCCTTTTGGCTAGTTGCCTAGTGGCATTGGCTGCTGCGGATGTCTCGCATTTATCTCTCGAGGAATTAGAGCATCATCATCATCACGCGGAACAGGAACATGGCTATGGCTATGACTATCCCAAGCCAGTGGTGCCATTTGTGATAGCGAGCACCACAACACCCGCACCCACTCCCAGCACCCACCTATCTGCCACCACCACCACCGACGCCTAGTGCCTACATATTTGCCACCACCTCCGGTCACAACCACCACCACCACAACAACGACGCCAGCACCCACACCTGCACCCACTTACCTGCCACCGCCACCACCTCCACCACCAACTACAACGACTCCAGCACCCACGCCTGCACCCACTTATCTGCCACCCATTGTTGTGCCAGATCCAGAGCCTGGCTATCATTATGATGCACCCGCCGAGCCCTTCCTGTTCTAGGCTGCACCACTTGTTGAACCACTGTTAACTTTATTGACCCGGAATGTTGTTTGTCCCGTTTTACCTAGTCGTTTTTGGTATTGTATAAGATTCAATATATGTTAAATAAATCACAAAAGTTTGTTAATCTAAATCAAAATCTCTTAATTCAATCATCAACGAATTGTCCGTAAAACTGAAATTTCCTCAACTCATTTGCCCTGCATATTCATGAGCAGCTCGTTTTTTTCTCTTTTATGTGTTTTTATGTTTGGCAGACCCAATTTGCTTTAATTGTTTGCCCCGAAAATGGGCCCCATCGATAATTGGACTGTCTTCAAGTTCAAGAAAACTTAAAAGAAAAGTGTGAAGCAGGCAAATTATGCGTTGGCCTTTTGTCTCTAACGAAAACCAAACACCGAAAACAGACGACGAAAGGCAACAATTATTAATTATTTCCCAAAGAGGTTGAAGAGCTGCTGCATCGTCGCTGTATAAAAGCCAAAACGTCAACGGATTAAAGCATTACTTCAAGTTGTCAGTTGGACAGCAACACAACATAGTTTCTTATACCAAAAATGGTATGTTGCTAAAAGCATAACTTTGTGGATAAATACTTAATAAACCCTTCTTTATACCCTTAGAAAACCTTGTGCATCCTGTTGGCCATGGTGGCTATTGGCCGCGCGGACGTCTCCCACTTGTTTGGCGGTGGTGGTGGTCCATAATCATCATCATCACGATTCACACTCTTATTCGCACTACGATCCGCATCATCATGATGCCCACTCGCACCACGATTCGCACCACTACGATCCACACCATCATGACTTGCATTCGCACCACCACCACCAGGATCTGCACTCCCATTCCCACTCCAACTCCCACGATTCACATCGTCATCATGGAGTTCACATCGGTTTGCATATTGATGGTCTTCGTCAGCATCAACCCAACGATGCGGCCAGTGGCTATAACTATGCGGCTCCAGCACCACCACCAGCACCCAAGCCAGAGTATTTACCACCACCCAAGCCGAGCAACACTTATTTGCCAGCAGCCAAGCCAGAAACCAAATATCTACCACCTAAGGTGGCTCCCAGTCTACCTCCACCACCGCCACCACCACCAGCGAGGGCTCCCAAGAAGGAGTACCTGCCACCACAGAAGCCACGCACCAAGTACTTGCCACCAGCCCAGCCTGAGAGCAAGTACTTGCCCCCAGCTCAACCGGAGAGAAGTTATCTGCCAGCTGCTCAGCCAGAGACCAAATACTTGCCACCCAAGATTCCACCAAGTCTGCCACCACCACCACCACCGCCAGCACCAAAGGCAACCTACTTGCCTCCCCCAGAGCCCAAGCAAACCTATCTGCCACCTGCTGCACCACCAAAGTCCACTTACCTGCCTCCTCCTTCTCAACCAGAGTCACAGTATTTGCCACCCGCTCAATCTGAGCCACATTTGTCTCCTTTGGAGCCTAGTTTCCACATTCCCATTCCCTCATATGCTCTTCCTTTGAGCAACTCTGCATCCTTGCCTTCTCCATCGGGTCGTGCCAATTCCGGCTACCGTTACAATCAGCCACTGCGCCGCTTCAAGTTCTAGGCTTGCAAGGAAGAATCTTATTTAACACCCTCTCCCAACATTATATCTATAAGCAGTAACTTAATCTTAAGTAGTTTTGAAAGAATTAATAAAGTATGTAACTCATAGACCTGAACTTTAATTAAATGTAAACTTCAGATTTTTTAAGTTTCAAATCATTTTGAAAGCTATTATAATCTGAACTTTTATACAAAATTTGGTTGAACTGATTTTTTAATCTTCAGAATATGTTGAAATTTAATAAAATTATAACAATCGATATAAAAAATGTTTCTATTATCTTTACACAGCATGAGATTATCGCCAAAACAAGGTCATCTGTGAAATCTATCCATATCATAAAAATTAGTTCAATCTTTTGTAATTATAATTTATATTTATAGTTCGTCAAAAGGTAATCCAATACTATATCATTGTTTTGAAATAACCAGTACTCAAAATTGGCACAATCTGCAACATAATTTCATTATCAATTTGCTCCAATTCCATGCCAAATCATTGTGTGAAATTCAGTAATCAGCATCACCTTTTGTCCAACAACTAATGCATCTTTCAACAGCGACGGGGCAGCAAACAGCAAACAAAGCCAAATTAAGCGAAAGCCATTAAAGCCAATTAGCCACCGACTAGGAGCCAGCTTTCGATATAGTAGTAGTAGTAGTCAAAGTGGCTTTCGATATAGTATGCATTTAGCTGGGAAATGGCCCAGACAGCAAACACTTTTGGCCATCAAAACAAAAGACTTCAATCAAATGATGTCTCAGTTGATTTCCAAAATCCAAAGCACGCGCTACGCTCACATAAATAAATCGACCTCAGTTTTGGTTTCAGTTTCGGTTTCAGTTTCAGTTTGAATCTCAACGTCATCAACACTTGCTATATAATTATAAAAGTGGTGTACGACTCAAAATGAATAATGATTGCGGGATATTGATTAGTGTCTATCGAATGCCAAAGATGTTTCTGCCTCAGTTTCAGTTACAAATACATTAAAGCCAAAATTAACTAATTGCCAATTGCAGCCGGCAGCGTTGAACTTGATTTTGTTGCTTCAAAGTTGACCTCTTTCAGGCCCGAGATGAGCGCTCGATTTTGGCTTGGAAATAAAACAAGTGAAGCTTGTATAAAATCAATAAAATCTACACTCTTTAAGTATGTGGGGAGCTCCAAAAAACTGTTTTTAAATACTTAAATTAAATGGAAGGCGTTTATTGCCATTGGCTATAAAACAAAAACGAGTAAGAGCCGCTATATTAAAGGTGTCGAATATATAAATACCCTAGCGGAAATAATAATATAATATCACCATGACAGCTTTACGATAGACGCAATCTCCGCTGATTAAGATGTTAAGTTTGATTTAATAAAAGAATAAATTATTGCATACAGTTTATGACAGCTGATTGCTAATTAGTCAGACTAAGTAAGAAGGATAAGTGACTGCTAAGAGGTTTTGAGACACTTATTAATTCGCTACACATTTCATATTACCCTTTGTTAGAGTATTATAAACAACACTGCCTTAGTTTTAATGTACATGGCTCATTCCGCAGGCTTATAATTAAGTGCAGATCCGCGATTCGATGTCCGCTTCATGCAGAGGCAAAAAACAAAGGCCAATCACATAAAGCGATTGGAAATTCAGAAAAAAAAGAATTAATAGAATTTAAAATGCGAATAACGCCTGACCCAGAGGTGCGAGAAATATCGCATAGCTTAGCATCGCATCGCATCGGAACGGAACGCAACTCTTTAAGCTGTCAGCAGCTTTTCGACGATGTCGGCGTCGGCGTTACCACAAATCAGAGAGACGGGGAAACTGAAACGGAGACTGCGTTGGAGACGCACGCAGTTCGCTCTACTCAGCGGTCGATTCTTGCTCATTGTATAAATAAAGAAGCACTTAGCGGAAACTGTATCATTTCGAAACGGTCATCGTATCGAGAACGTTGTCTTAGAATTGCTCAACATATTAAAATGGTTGGTATTAAAAATTATTTCTATTGTACATCAAGATTTGATCTTTCTTTCTTCCTTTAGAAAGTCCTTGTGCTCACACTATTCAGTTTGGCTATGGTAGCCGCTGATGTTTCCCATCTCTTTGGTAACGATCATCATCATCACGAGGATCATCATGATCACCATCACCACGAAGATCATCATTCTGGCTATCACTATGATCCACCGAGCATACCCTTCGAGCTGCCAGCCAAGCCCGCGCCAACCTACTTGCCACCAGTGCAGCCCAAAGCCGAGTACTTGCCACCAGCTCAACCCAAAGCTGAATACTTGCCACCAGCAACACCCAAGCCTGTCTACTTGCCACCTGCAACACCCAAGCCTGTCTACTTGCCACCTGCAACACCCGTTGCACCCAAGGCCACCTACATTCCACCTGCACCAGTTGCACCCAAGTCCACATACATTCCACCTGCACCCGTAGTCCATGAGGAGCCGGAGAGCAACTACCTGCCACCTGCCCCAGTGGTGCCCAGCTTCAAAATTCCCATTCCTTCATATGCTGCACCACTGGAACCGGATAACACCTATCTGCCACCACAGGAGATCATCGAGCCACACCATGAGGATGGCTATCACTACGATGCACCCGCCAAGCCCTTCTTCTATTAAGCACCACTCGATTAGCCACGATTTATTACTTAACTCAATGTGTATATACTTATGTAATCTGTAAATTGCCCAATTGTCTATTTATAACACTACAAATATAACAAATACAAATCAAACCAATCAAATACAAATCATGTTCTTGAACTTTGGGAAAATCCTCATTGAGCTTGAGGATTAACAGTTTGAGATCGAGTGGCACGACAACATAATTACACATCATCAAATACCACTAAATGTGTATAATACGCAAACACTTCAGCTGGTAACCGTTTCATTCATTCATGGGCAAAGCAAGTCTGTCTGTCAGTCTTCTAGATATTGAACACCCACAATACCAGAGCAAAAATCGCTTGAGAGCGTGTAGGGTATGCGGATTGTGCTTTTGATATATTGAACCGTTTGCTCATTTGTTAATTCGCGTGAGTAATTGAAGCCAAAACAAGTTGATACTTTATGGCTCAAGCCACCAATGGTGCTGATGATTTATGGCCAAAACACTTGGTCAGCAATCACACAGACATTGGCCATTGTCTTAGCCAAAAAAAGGTGTGAAGATGCCATGCCCCCTGCTGACGCCTACGCTTGTGAGCGTGAAAGTGAAACTAATGCAAACAGGAAATGAATAACGATCTCTCACTAATTATGTCTGGCACTTGCTTAAGCAGCATCTTGTTGACAAACTCAATTTGTTTTATGCATGATCTAATACCAAATTATGCGACTGCTGCAGAACCAGTTCATTCTCGTGCTTGTCATCGAAATGCTAATTAATAAGATAATTTCAATATTTAATGCCTTAAATGTTTTCATTTTGCAATTGTTATTGCTGTTTTAAAGCACCGTTTAAAAAAAAACATACAAGCCATAAATTATAATTCATCTTAGTTCCCTAATCTAGCTGCTAGTTCTGTTGATTTTGCAACTGGTTTGGTATTCTTTGCTTTTTGTTCTTATTTCCAATAAAACTATTTGTGTATATTATGCAAGAATTTGATCAGACTAAAAGTGAAAGGGTTCTTGAATTATTTCTTTCATTAAATTTACACATAAAACATCGGAAATATGTATGTTGAGGGAACTTGATTTATTCCTTCAAAGATCATAGCATACTTAGATGCTGAAGATATGCATGCAAATACATAATAACTGTTCTACACCAATGAGAAACTTTGATCGCAAACATTTCCAAATTAAAAGCGTAGCCAAATTTCAGGCAATTAATTGTGTGTCCTAAAAGTATGCTTTGTCTGAACAACTCTGTTGGTATAACAGTTTCGATTCAAAGGTAGTAATTTAAATAAATTCACCACACACGAAAAGTTAAGAAATCATTCACAACTTGTTTCCTTTTAAAAATCCGCATTGATTCCCATTGAGATCCGCCAATCATTGATGAACAATAAACTCATTGACATGTTCATGTAACGATTGTGTCGATAATAAATCAATTGTTGAAGGTCATTTATAATGATTGATCTGAAGGAGTTTCCACACACACGGAAGTCTTACAGCAATCTAGGCGCCTATTCAGAAGCTATTAACACCACAGCTCAAATGCCATAAATCGATTTAACAGAAAAGGCAACTAGTTCATCAATCAATAGCACTTTGTGATGACCAAGTGAACAGCTTAACAGTTAGGCAGTTAGAAAGGCTTCTTAGCTCATTTAATTTGCACTTTTGGAGACGATCTAACAAAAGAAAAATCTCATGAGATCGCAAACCGGTTAATTAAATTAAGTTTTTGAAAGTATATTAGTGGATTTACGTGTTTGTTTATATCCATCCGAATGTCGTAAAACTAAAAAATCCCCTTTCAAAATTGGAACATTTAAATTGCGGATAGAGTGTTACCAACTAGCTAAGAAGTATTGCGCATCTTCCTATGTTTTGAGTTTGTTTTATCTGTTAAAATAATTCCCAGACATTAAACAGAAATCAACAACAGCTTCCGTATGCAAAATGGTACTTAGTTCTCATAGACACAAGCAAGTACACAACATATGTTTCTTTGTATTGCGGGGTCTTCATAACTCGTGATTAATGATGAGTAACTAGTAGTCAAAAGAAGCCAGCCAGAAGTTCTCAGCAGGTTAATAATAAAGAAAATCAGAACGAACATTATTTCGGCACACATTTCAATCTTTGTAGCTTTGTATCTTATGATGAGCTGTGAATATGTACTATAATTAAAGTCATGCGTCGATATGGCGTATCATTCAAAGACCTTGGCCAAAACAAATAAAACATTACCATATTCATAAAGTATTTCTCAGTGTGTTTGTTGTTTTTTTTGTTTTACAAATAATTTATCTTTATTTATTTGGGTTTGCAATTCAACAATATAACTAAATACTTTGATTCGATATCGGTTTCGTCTTCCGAACTTCATTTGTCTCTTTGTACTTTTGATGTTTATAGTATTTTGTTTGTAGCGTAGTTCGTGGGAAAAGACAACAACGCCATTAGGATTAGGATTGGTAGTAGGATGCGATAGTTTTGGATTATAGATAGTAAGCTTGGGATTTTTTTTGGGTTACAGGTTAATGCTAAACATTAGCAAATCCATGTGTGCAGATAGTAGTAGTAGTAGTAGTAGGATCGGGAACGGGAACGGAAAGGGAAATGGGAAAGAGAAGAGATAAGGTATATGGTATGTGAATATAAAAAAAAACAAATCCAAAAACAAGAAAAGTCATTTAGAGTTTAAGATATATTAAATAGACAAAGTTAATTGCTAAGCGACCCTCTTTAATAGCGGCGCTGACGATAGAAGCGTCTTACATAGACTGGACGACGGTATTGGTAGCCACCCTGGCTGCTGTACGCATGTCCTGCCACCTGCTGTGGCTGCTGCTGGGGCAGAGGAGCCAGATACTGGACACGCTGCTGCAGCTGCTGTGGCTGGGCATAGGCGAAGTTCTGGGCCACGGCAACGGGGCGTGCGATGGGGCGAGGCTGTGACAGGACGGGACGAGCGATGGGGCGTGGTGCGGCTGCAACGGCAACTGGGCGTGGCGCTGGGGCAGCTGGTGCTGGCTCCTCGATGTCAATGTACTCTGGCTCTGGTGTGGCAATGTCCTGGGGATTGGGCCCCTGTGTGGCAGAGTCGGGCAACTGTGCGGCGGCAGCGCAGCCAAGCAGCGCGAGGGCAATAAAAACAAACAGTTTCTGCAAATGGAGGAAAGTGAAGGAAATTATTAAGTGGGATATTCTGCTTTGCACGGAGATTCACGGTCAAGTTTCTGTCGATTATTATCTTTGTCAACCTTGAAATAACTTTTGCACTTTATACACAGGAATTTCATTCAAAAAAACATTTATTCCTTTAAGTTTATATATATTGCAAACACATCGAGCCATTTTGCTCGCCTTTAAAGTCTTTAAGACTTGTTAAGGTATTTTAAGCTGTAGTCTAGGCGCGATTGGAATTTATGAGTATCCACTTGAGGCTGTCAGTTTGGCAAATGAAGTTATACACTTGAGTTGGGAGCACTCCACATATATATGATTGTTCTGGATATCAAACATCCACACGAATCCAAAAGCATATAAATATATATGTTTGGTTGTTAACAAGTTATTGTTCACTAGTCACTTTAGACGCTTATAAATGTCCTTGATATTCACTATTCACTTTTTTAAAGGATCTCATACCATATTTGATTTCGAAGATTTTATTTGGGTTATGATGGAAAAATTTCTCGTTCAGAAGCGCACGAGCAATTTACACTCAAGAAGTTCAAAGCACAAATGATGATGAGCTGGTCAGTTTCTATGAAATTTATACTATATCAGCTTCTGCCGGCCCGTCCAGTTCGGTTTCGGTTCGGTTCGCTATGTGGGTCCAAAAGAGAAACACCAGCAGCAGAAGCAGAAGCAGCACAAGCAGAAGCAGAAGCAGCAGCAGAGTCAAAGCGGCGACCGCCAAAAAAAAAACTCGATGAAACACACACATACGGTGTTATAAATAAAGTAACACCAACAACATAAATAAGAAGCTGAAAGAAGCATGATGGCAACAACAATAACAACATTCATTAACAACATCAAATCAAAATTTAAATTATATTTAAAACGATATTCGAAAGAAACCACAGCTAGAAGTGGTCACATGTCTTTTAACTGAGCCAAAGCATCTGCCGAACATATTTGTTGTAGACAATCCAAAATCCATCGAACAATCCACAATCGCCAATCACTTTGGTGTCGTCACGTCAAAACTCATGACGCATCCGAGTCAAACACTAAAGGTAAACAAACACAGCCAACAAAATTCAAAACAAAGCAAAACTAGAAGATATGTTATTTTGGTTAATCTAGCCGAAAATACAGCCTCATATAGACAACATGCTCGACTTACCATTTTTAAGTGGATATAGGGTATAACTAGATTGGTTCAATTTAAGAGTAATCTCTTTGACGTTCTCTTCTCTTTCTTAAATGCGAGTTGTGTTCTTTTGGTGCTTGGCACGGCTCGTGTCTTAAGTGAAGTTCGTTGCCTAAGTCTTTTGTTTCGGGCATTCTGTGATTCGCTCTAATTTGCATAACATTTTGTAAGAATAATATTTTTTTATATAAAGCATAGTTGTTGTCCAATTATGCAAAGTTCTTAACTTTTGTTTTCCTTTCCTTTATGGCGATCATAAATCTATTAACCAATTAGAGAAGGCATTAAGGTTTTGGCACATGTTTCAGGCCACTTTGGTCCCACTCATTGAAAGGCAAGGCTTAGCTGCTGCTAAACCTTTTAATAAACATAAACTTGGCTTGATCATGTCAAGAGCTGTGGAGATTGTGTTTGTGTGCCCATCCAATTGTTTGGCTGCCCACTTGACCTCTGGCACAAACAAGCAACAAGCAACAACTTAACGGCTTTCGGGCAATACAAAAATATCATTTCCGTTTACCAAAATAGTTTGTGCTCGTGAATGTGTGGGGGAAATACATTCACCTGGCCAACAGTAAGTGGCAAGCTGCCACTTGAGGCACGAAAAATGCAGCCAATCTGTGCGTATTGTATCAAGGCCTTTACACAGGAAATGCCGCCGACTTGGCCTAATAAAATGAAGCTAGAACTGATTCTCTTTTAATTGTGTGACATCATGCTTGAACACTGCCTTTCACCTGTTGTGAGGCTCAGCTGATTAATAGCATCTTTGTCAACGCCAAACATGAATTCTACAAAGCAGTTAACAATTTTTTTTGTCCAGTGCTTGATGTTTTTACGGTTATTAGAAAAATTGAAAAGTAATTAATAACGACGACTTGTGTTGTGGCATATATTAAATATCAAGTCGAAAAACTAAACATACATAAATCTTCCATTAGTAACGCATCGTATCATAAAGTATACAGACGATTGCGTCAATATCTTTTGGTCGCATCATAAATGGAAAACGAAAACTTATGCAAGAACTAAGAAACGAGACTGAAACATATTAAGAATTGGTTCATAAATATGTTTACTGGGCGTGGCAGATTTATAGAGCTGTAGTGAATGAATGAGATGACATTTTAAGAATATCGCCCATTCTATTTATGTTTATGGCATTATTTATCTGAAATGAATGTTGATTGTCATTTCATCTGTGGGCAGCAGCAGCAGCCTGTTTGCCGTGTGCACCGGAACCAAAAACAAAGTCGTGACAAATTAGCATAGTTGGCAATCCCCCAAAAACCAAAATATAAAAAAACAAATATCGATAGAACCGGTACGCTGAAAACCTATCAAAAACAAACAGAATCAAAAGCCGTGAGCCGACCCGAAGCAATGCTTGTTTATCAACCCAAAAGAAGAGTGTCGCATCATTAGTTAAACGCTTTTGAAAATCTGGCCTAATTGAAAGCGAGTGGAAAGCCCAAACTAAGAAGCTATGGTATGGTATGGTCAGCCGAGCGACCAAATTATGATCATTAACCTTGCACGTTGGCTTAAGCAACGCCTAATTTAATTATAATGCTTTGATCGTGCTGGCGTGACAATAGTTTCAAGCATTTATTCACAAGCAGATTTATGTATATAAATTAAGTATACGACCTGTTATCCAACCCATGTTTCTTGAGATCGTTTACAAGCGATGAAGCGATAAAGTTGCCCGATAAGAACGAAACACAACATATAACAGATGAACTTAGGTAAGAGGAGATGAGAATGAATTGAAGATACTCTTTGGTGTGCCTAAACATTAGCAACATTGTATAGGGTACAAACTTGAAGTTGTTTTTCACATCTTAAAGACACGCCTTGTTCTTCAGCTTGATGCTGCTGCTGTTGCTGCCGGTTTTTTATTCGTATTTGCATTTGAATAAGATGAACAAGATGTAAATACTTCTACGACTACTACCACTAAGAGCAGAAGCAGCAACAGCAGCAGCAACAGCTAGGTGTAGATGATAAATTTGCATGGCTGAACAAAGTCAACGAGCGTTTGCTCTATTGTCAAACATAGCACAAACTGGGCAGCATTTGTTTTCTTTAACAATTCAATCGACGATCAAAACAAAAAGAATGACAATGTATTTTGTTTTTTTGGCGTATGCTAACAACGCAATGCCAAATTAAGTTGCTAGGTTAACACTTCCAAAAGCATCTTTAGCATAAATTGACAATAACTGCAGAGTCTAAGATAAAAAGGTGTTTAACAAAGCAGCTGTTAAAAATTGCACAATTTAAAAGCTACACAACATGCAAGCGCCTTGGCCTTGACAATAAAAAAAAAATCATTTAACATTCTTTATCCACAAAATTAGCTACAACCAAATTCGTTTTGGCTCCTGTCAGCCAGCTTGAAGTGATTATTGTCAAGTGTCGACAACAATGAATCGTAAATAACTGACATATTTCCGCAACATTCACCAGCAACAGGCAGCAGCAAAACTCCAACATTAGCATCATAAATATTCAATTAATTACGCATAAACTATAACAGTTCAACAACACAACGAATGTACGATTGCTCTAACTAAAATGGTAATACAAAAGGAGTCAAGCAGTGCTAAATACTTTTCAAGTTATGAGTGTATCAAATATTTTTGTAGAATGTTGTTGAGCACTCGAATGATTTATAAATGCTTCAATAAATTGTATTTAAACGAGCAAATAAACAAAAGTATTAAGTATTTCCGCCTCCGCATTTAGCCAATCACATTAATGGTACAGTTTTTAAAAATAGGGCCTCAAACCAAGAAACTTTATACAAATGCAATCTCTGTTTAGAAATCTATTTCTATGCTGAAGCCACGCGCTGTGAAAGCAGTCTGAGATCTTAACATTTAATTGGTCAACAGCCAACAGAATTAATTATGCAAACGAGTCGCGAAAAAATAGAATCAAACAAGCATAGAACAAAAAAACAAGACACAAGCCAGTGTCTGGTTGGATCTAATCATTATTTAAGTTAGTAATTAGCTTTTATATCGCCAACAAAAATTAACGATTAATAAAAAAAAAAACAGGCAATAATTATAGACGGCTGGCTCAAATGATGGCCAAAACGCTTAAGTAAACAATATTGCGATTAGACAGTTTGGCAACTTTCGTTGTTGGAGCTTTGTTTGCTTTGTTGGCTCGTGCCGCAACATTGACACTTTGAACTTTTGCCTGGAAACATTGAACAATTGTTTATTGATTGATGGTTCGAATCCCTCCCCAATAGTTTTAAGCACGCAATTTATGTATTTAAACTTGTTTTTAGAGATTGTCTATCTATTCGACGGGGTCTTCATTCATATTTTGTTTGGTGACAAATCTAGTTCATAGCAAAACATGATAGCTATCATCCGAGAATTAACTCAACCCGTTTAAGCACTTAAGCGCTAGAACAGAAGAGAATCAGCAAAACTTGTTGATTTAAATGTTTATACTTATTTATCAGGTATTATTCAAAGTTAATTTGCACAAATGCAAATGCCAACAAATCTTTCTCTTTCTCTCTCGTTATAATCTCTTTGTTGTTCAGAACTCGTTTCGACACGTGACGCATTCGACTATCAAGCAAATCAAAGGTTCTCTGTGGCCCGCCACAATGTCTGGCCAAAAGATCTTCTGTAAAGTTCTACACAGTGTCAATGGCCTAGCTAATTAGTGCTCTGTAAGAGGTCCATATAATCTGTTGTGTGTGTGTGTTTGGATTAAAAGATAAGTAACTGCTCTCTGACATTGTTTCGCATTTTGGATGCCGCTTGTTGCGCTTTTTTTTATCTTTTGGTTTTTTTGGGGCTTTTGTTTCGTTGTATCTGTGCATCTTTATAAATGGCTTCAAATGTGATTGTTATAGGTGTATGTGTGTGTGTGTAAGGCCAAGGTTAAAATTTGTAAAGAGATTGTAAACATTGGATTATTTAATATTTTTTTTTTTTTGTGTTTTGGCTTGTGGTTTCTTTGGTTTTGGTTGGCTGTTTGCTGCCTCATTTGCATTTTTGGAGCTGAACTGCGCTTCTCAACATCAGCGCTGTATGTTTGACACGTATTATGGATTTTTCTTTTGACAAGTGCCTGTCAGCTACAGGGCCCTCCTCATGGCGCACGACCCACATTGCTGCCACACACACACACAGACGGATATAACACTAGCGTGCCGTTAATTGATACACGCAGAGCAGTCAGCAGCTTCCTGTGCCAGTTGTTGTAGTAGCATTCAGTATTTAACAGCATTTGCGTGACAAAAGCCGCCCAAAGGCATTATGAATGGTTCAAGTTAACAATCACACACACACACGCACACACACACACATAATGCATCAATGATCTGCTTGACTTCAAATCTGTCGCTTTTAATTTCAGCGCATTGTAAAAGATTTAATTGAATTTTAATAGTCAACAAACTGTGTTGTTGCTCATTGTGTGTGTGTGTTTTTTTTTCGCACCTTGATATTATGGAAATCATGTTTTTTGAGCCTAAACACAAGATAAAATCAATTACAAGAGCTATTCCCCCACATCCCCCTCAGTTGTGAATGGCCAAAATCGATGCTATTTTTAAACAAAAGGCCTAGCTAATGAGCCAAACTGATTGTGCCGCTGTCTACACGTCTTTCGGGGAATACATGGCAACAAATAATTGGCAATTTTTTTGTTTGTTTGCCGCTAAACGATTTTGTTCACGCTTCGTTTATAATTCATTATTCGCAACTGGCCATTGTTGTTGTTGCTGCTGTCTGTTCGATGCTACTTAGAAAAGATTTTGATTTATTTGCAATCACTTGAACGCTCAGAAGGTTAATTGTGGTTAAACGTCTATTAAACTATTGATTAATTTGCAGATAATGCGATGCAATCAAACACACGAAACGTGTGTCTGGGCTTGTGGGGGTGGGTTAGCGGTAATTTGTTTGCTATATTGGGTAATCTAATTCGGATAAGGAAGCAACGATCATCAATCAGATGCTGATGATCCCACTATAAGACGTATACATTATTTGAAGTTTTAGTAGTAAAGAATTAAGCTTTAACCAAAAGTTTTATAAGCTTCGCTTAGCTAAGAAACCAACCCAAAGTCATGTCTTCGGAGCTTAAAGTAGGCAACAGTTTTATTCGCCAAGCAAGCAAAACACTTATCGAAAAGTCCAAGGCACATCTTGCGGCTTAACTAACAAATAAAGTTCAGGCCAGTTTTCTAAGCACAATCTTGATTGAGCTTACAGCTTTCATGCGTGGCTGAGTCTTGAGCAGACTTTTTTCTGCTGCTGCTGCTGCAGCCGCTGTCCGTTCATATGAACGGACTATTTCATATATCTCTTAACCCCGAGCCGTCTACACAAATCATCGTACGCAATAATAAGTGTGTGTTAAAAAAATGTAAAGTGCGTTTTCTGACGTTGCCGCTTCTGTTATTATTGTTGGTGTTGCACACACCTCAGTTTACCTTTTTGTGTGTGTTTGCGCCATGTGGGGAGCCAAATTGAAGATTGAGATAACAATCAGCAGCACAATTCTGTGCCAAGGGCAATTTCGCCATTGATTGATTTACAAGAGAGGTTTGTGGTTTGGGTTTTTTAGCTTTTAGCTGCGGGCTTACATTGAAATAATTAGAAAACATGACGTTGGATTCTGGCGCTTGAAATAGAAAGAATGATGTCGATTAAGTCATAATTATTATTTGTCAGTTAATAATAATTTTGATTAGTTGTCGAGATTAATATTCAGGCAGTTTTTTCTTCGATTAAGATTAAACACATTTCGCCGCTGGCGTTTGGAATACATATATATATATTTAAGCCATCAAAAGGAATATTTAGAAATATTTTTTATTAATTTGTTGCTCAAATTATTTACATACATTTGCGTGTTTTGTCTGTGAGAAGCGCTGTGCTATGTCGTATAATAAATAACTTGTTTGGGAAATTACACCCGGATGGATACAGTCATACTCTTTTCGCCTTTAAATTCGATTCTATTCTATTGTCGTTACATAGCATTAGATAAGGTCACTGTGGCTAACTAATGAACTTGTTCTACGCAAGCTCAGACAATGAATCTTTTAACTAATCATTACAATGCGTGCCGAATCTCTTGACATGCCGAAAAAAAAGAAGCAAAAAAACATATCTTAAAACTGCTGTAATCATAAATCAAGCAAAAAACAAAAAAAGACTCAAGTGGCAGCCACAAGCTGCAGCTGCAGTCAACTCAAACACAATAAAACACACAAAAATAGACGTGAAAAATAACAAGTAAAGAGGGCTCGAGAGCAGAGAGTGATCGACCTGAAGATGTTGTGTAATGTTGTTTCATACTTTAACTAGTTTTCAATAAGCTTTTTTTCCTGTTGCATACTACCCCTTTTGGTATTAAGTTGTGTACAGGGTATTAGCACATAAATCACACCGCAGTGAGACACTCGTTAAGACGTTAATCAAAAGCAATCCAGTGGGTCGCTCGCGAAGGGCGCGTGTCTTCGTCAGCAGCCACAGATACAGCCACAGCCACAGTACTCAGAGTACTCACAATTGTGGCTTAAGCCACGTCCAACTGCAGTTATGGCCAAATCGAAGGCCAAATGTCTAATGCTTATGTAATTACACTCGAGCCCTGTGGCTGACAAAAGCATTGCTTAACCAATTGCAGTTGCAGTTTTTTTTTTTTGGGCGCCAAAATCACGGCTTAATGAAGCTGCAGCCCCAACAACAGCAGCGGCAGCGGCAACAGCAGCTCAATTTATTGACTAAGCGGCTGACGTATTGACTAAATGACTGATGAAGCAGCCAACTGTGTTGACGACAGCTTGTGGGAATTGAGTCGTATTGATTTTGGCTCGAACTAAGACTTAGACTCACTGATTCAGGCACCTTGAATGCGGGCCCAAGTATGGCAAATACAGGTTGCAGTAGTTATGCATCGTTATGCGTTCATATTGCCATTATGGTTTATAGTGTATATAGTATGGATACATGGATTTATGGATATACTAAGCATTTGACAAACATTAAACAGACCCGCCTGAGAACGAAACGCCGCACCGTTTTACGGCTGCTTGACGTGCTCGGAATTTCCGTCTCTCTCTCTGTCTGTGTGTGTTTTTGTGATTTATGGCATCTTCAATTGATTGATTTGACACTGTCCAGATCAAGTTAACCTCTGATTTGACAACGTCAAACTATTTATAGTTTATATGATCGTCAAGCAGAGGAGCTCTAACCAGGGATCTTCTTTATACACAAAGTGAAACTTATCTTCGTCCACTCTAGGAAGTAATCACTGTATTATAATTTTATGCTGCTGCACTTGAACCAACTGGTATTTCGGTTGATGGCATTTGGCTGCCAACTGGCTGCCGGCTCTAATGACCGTCACCATAGATCTTTGGAAGCGTCAACGCTTGTCAAAATTGACGCCACAGAAGGTTAACAGCAGTAAAATTTAACACTCGGACAATATTCCAAGTGCATACATTGTACACAACAATTAACATTTTCTGCTCTCAACTCGTAATTGGTTTTTGTGTTATTGTAGAATTGTTCTTTATTTTGAAACGACCATTTACAAAAGGTTTCTCTTGACCGTACGGCGATCGAGGGGCAATTAATTGCTTGGGATGCTTTATGCTAAGAATACTAATGTGTGGATTGTGATGCAACATCTAGAAGGTGAAAGGCCTGGCAGGCTTGTTGTAGTTGTAGCCATCGGGACCCAGGGATCCAGCATCGGGAATGGGCTCTGGTGGACTAGATGGAGGAGGACCATAGCCAGGAGTAGGTGCTGGAGGAGCTGGTGGCTGTGGTGGTGGAGGACCATATCCAGGAGTGGGTGGAGGTGGACGTGGTTGGTAAGTCGGTGGTGGTGGTGGCTGAGATGGTGGAGGACCATATCCGGGAGTGGGTGCCGGTGGTGCTGGTGGGCGAGGCTGGTATGTGGGTGGCGGTGGTGGTGGTGGCTGGGATGGTGGAGGACCATAGCCAGGAGTCGGTGCTGGTGGTGCAGGTGGTGCTGGTGGGCGTGGCTGGTATGTGGGTGGAGGTGGTGGTGGTGGCTGGGATGGCGGAGGACCATAGCCAGGAGTTGGTGCCGGTGGTGCAGGTGGTGCTGGTGGACGTGGCTGATATGTGGGTGGTGGTGGTGGTGGTCCAGATGGGGGAGGTGCTGGTGGCCCTGGTGGCAGATACTCATTGCCCGGCTGCTCTGGACGTGGTGGCTGAGGACGTGGTGGCTGTGGGCGTGGTGGCTGCGGGCTAGGTGGTTGTGGGCGTGGTGGTTGTGGCTGTGTGGGTGGTGGACCATATTCAGGACGTGGTGCTGGGGGCTGAGGACGCTGTGGAGTGGGTCGTGGTTTGGGTGGCTGAGGCTGATCAGGTGGCAGGTATTCGGGGCCAGCTGGTGGTGGTGGTGGTGGCTGAGTCTGTGGAGGTCCATAAGACGGAGCTGGCACTGTGGGCTGTGGCTGTGGACGTGGTGGTTGCGTTTGTGGTGGTCCATATGATGGAGCTGGCACAGTGGGTTGTGGCTGTGGACGCGGTGGCTGCGTTTGTGGTGGTCCATATGATGGAGCAGGAGCCGTGGGCTGTGGCTGTGGTGGTGGACGTGGTGGTGGCGTCTGTGGTGGGCCATAAGATGGTCCTGGCTCTGAAGGAGCAGGGCCAGGAATCAGGCCAGAGTCCTCAATGCCATTGCCAGTGGGTGGTGGTGGGAACGGCTGTGACGGCTGCTTGTAATGGTATCCATCCTCTTGCAAATCCGTGTCCAGATGCGACACATCCGCATAGACGCCGGCAGCAGCGAGCAGCGCCACCAATGGTAGTACAAAGCGCTGAGAGATAGGATTAACAACAACAACAAACAAAATTTAGATCCACTTAATCTCAGAGATTCATTCATCACAATGAAGCACTCACCATGCTGGCTTTATTCAAGGTATCAACAAAACTCTCTCACACAGTTTTTCCCTCGGGTGGAAAATGCAAACAAAAGGGCGAGAGACGAAACTTTAAAGTTTATTAATTTATTTTTTTACCGGTTTTTGCGGCACACACGAGCTGTAAGTATTGGAAACTGGACTCGAGTTGACTCGGGTGGCAAGCGTTGCCAGCGACGTCTTCGTTGCAAAATCAGAAAATCGAATGATGCCCAAATGTTCTCCCTTGGCGCATTTATACCACAGCAGCAGCCCCTAAGCTTCGCTCAATACGATTTTTGAGTCGTCGCTTAACCGCTCGGTCGGGCCAACGAGTTTTGGCTCAAATCTGAGCTGAGACGTCGTCGTCGTCATCGTCGTCGATGCTGCAACCTTTGTTTAGTTATATTGTTGCTGGTGTAGTTGTAGTTGTTGTTGATGCTGTGCTTGGTAATCAACAACGATTGTAAGTCAATAACAACGCGTACCAGTTTAAGTTTTTTTTAGTATTTAGCGCTTAGGGTTTTTTTACTTAATTCAAACTCACTCTTTGGCCCTGGGCCATAGAAGTGTTAACCAGGAACCATGCTTATCAACCAGCTTGCTCATGAACCAAACCCAGCTATGTTTTATTATGCCCTTTACCGAAGGGCATTCGAGCTTTGACACACAGTTTGTTGAGCTCTAAAGAGTTTACCTTTTAAGTCGAAATATTCGGTCAAAAGATTCAAAGTACTTCGTAATCGATTCTCTTTCAACATGCTCCCTAAATGATTCCTTTTCAAAGAGTATTTAATCTTTGACACTGTGCTGTTGACGATTACCTCTTGATTTTGTTTTATTATATATGTTAGCTTAATCACAGTCAAGTATTTGCTCAGCCAGCTGAACGAACTGACAGCAGTAGCAATAGCATTAAAGCGTGGGCAACAACCACACTTCAGCCCGCACCACTGCAACGCTTGCACGAGGAGGAGGTTGATAAATGTGTGAAATGCTTAAAGCATTTGCATATTTTTAGACATTTGCAATCATAACTGAAGAGATGGCTATGAATGACAACAAAATGTTGGCTAACAAACAACGAAATCGTGCCAAATGGAAACAAACTAAAAAAAATGGCTGCTGCTGCTGCACAGTGGGAGACATAATGTACTGTTATTCATTTTGCAGTGGGCAACAATTGAAATTGATTTGGAATGACAGAAACCCAAGCGAACACAGCTGGCACATTAAAATACTCAAAGCCAATATCAATTAATTAATAAGGCAATTAGTCAGGCGGGTTACGCGGCGTATGCACAATGAGCTTAGCCTCAGCTGAGCGAGTTTTCAAGTTGAGTTTCATTCAGTTTGAGTTTGTTTGTTTCTTTGTATATTAATTAACTTTGCATTTTTATTGGTTTTGGTGTTTTGTAGCTTTTTTGTTGCTACAGGTTTAGCTGTGTGTGTTATGTGTGTTTTGTTTTGATTTTTCATGTTTCATTATCATGTTATCCATTTGTTATTGTAGTTGGAGTTTTGTGCGTGAAGCATTTACAAATTGTGTGTGTGTTTTTAAGTTTAATCTTAAATTGCTTTACTTAACTGTCTAAACATAACAAGTTTGCAATTACTGTTAGCATTTTGTTTAATCAATTGGACTTAAACTAAATTCATTTTACGATTTTGCTGTTAGTCAATAAAAGTAATGCACAATTCCACTAGTTGTATAAATATTTGTTGGTTGTTTGTTTGTTTGTTTGTTTTGGTATGATTTCTATGCCTAAATGGTGAAAGCGTTTAGTTCAATGAGATATAATTGTAATTGTATTAACTTGTTGTCGCAGCTAGAACCTAGAAAAGGTCAAATTTTCATTTGCCAATTGTTATTAAAATCTAAAAATCTTCATTCGTTTATTGTTGCACTGTTGCAATGTTTAACCTTTTTTTGTAGTTTTGCCCAATTGGGGTGGTAGGAAGAGTTGGCGTTGACTCAACGCTCGCTTACTTGCCACGATAGATTTCGATGATGCGATCCTGATCGACATACTCAAAGATATGTGGTGCATCCATTAGAATGCCGATCGTGCCAGCTGTGGTGACTATAAAGAATATATACAGCTGCAAACGATCGATCACCATGGCCACATACTTCCAATCCTCGCGAGTCTACAACACAATTAAAACATGAGATCAGTTACTTTATTCCTAAAACGAAGACTCACCTGTATGTAGAGATCCTCGTTACGCAAATGCTCGGCTATGAACTCAACCGCTTCTGTGGCCTTGCTGGCCTCGGGGGAGAGTAGAATGGAGTCGGAGGATTCGCTTTCACGGCGACAGCCATCACCCAAACCAAGTTCAGCACCGCTGTTCACCTTGCGATTGATCTTGCAGTTGGGATGATGCAGATCCGACAGTTCCATGACCTCCATTTTGGACTGTTTGCCCCCGATGGCACTGATATGCTTTGGCAACTCTGCTGGCGATCCGTACGAGGGATGCGGATGCGCTGGCATGCTCATCCCTGGCATCTCCATCATCCAGCGCAAACGAGTCTTCCTCGGACGCTTCATCAGCAGGAAGGCAGGCAAATAGTGCAGAAATACAGAACGTATCCACATGGGCATGCGATGTGTCCTCGGCCCACGGAAGTTCCAATTGATGATGATGACCGTGACAAGAATGGAAACCGTATTCATAATGAAAGTGAACAGCAGATACTTGGCTATCAGCGGCAACACCAGCGATGTGGGCGGAAGAATCTTTGACACAAGCAACAGGAACACAACCAGTGACAGCAAAATACTAATGCCAAGCGTGACCTAAGACCATTAATTGAAGTATTAATAACCGAAACCCAAAGCATAATACAAAACAAATTAATTCTTAGCTCACCTTTTCACCAGCCTCGGCGGGCAGATAGAAGACGAGCACGCAAAGGAATGAGATCAGCACCGTGGGTAAAATTAAATTCACCGTGTAGAACAAGGTTTTGCGTCGTATTATTATGTAGAATGTAATATCCGTCTCGGTCGGATGATTACTGTCGCCCTCATAGACATTAAGATAGGCGGGCACCTCAATAATGTCCCAAGTACCCGACTTCCAATAATCCGATAGATCCACAAAGTTCTTGTTGTTGTAGAGCGCCAGAGAGACCTGATCGCCATTGAAGGTCCACGAACCGAACTTCATGATGCACGTCTGCTGATCGAAGGGAAAGTAGGTGACATCAATGGTGCAGGAGCTCTGGTAGATAGCAGGTGGCACCCACAGCACCTCGCCCGTGGGATAGATCAGTACGTTGGATTTGTAGCGTACCTCGTAGTTGCCATCGGCACTATAGATCGATAGATGAAAAGAATTTGTTAGTATCTGTTGCTAGTTTGTTACTTCTTCAACTTGACTCCTACTCAAAGAGTTGAAAGAGAAAGTGGCAGAGATTGCTTACTTAGTAGTAGTTAGTTAGTAGTTAGTAGTAGCTAGTTACATAGGGAGTTAGTTAGTTAGTTAGGCTATATATGGCAATCTACTCACTTATTGAAGAGCACAATGTCCGGCTTCCAAACCTTATCCGGGGGCAGACGCAGCACCCCAATGCCGCCGTAGTCAGCCTCATCCCATTGCAGCTGATAGTCGTACCAAACCAAACGTAACCAAACGTTTGATTTCATAATTTGATTTTTCTCATTCTTGGTTTCAATTTTGTTCGGTTTTTCGGTTTTTCAGTTCGTTTTCGGTATCAGTATGTTGATTTTGATTGTTGTTGTTGTTGAGAATTTGAGATTTGTTGTTGTTGTTGTGGTGATGATAAGTTGGTTGTGGTGGTTGTATTATATATTTTTTTTTTTGTTGGTGGTGATGGTTTGGTGGTGGTGGTTGGTGGTGGTGGTATCAGAGAATCGATCATTACGCACATTACGTATACGTACGTTTTTGTTTTGATTATTTGTATATGGGATTCAAGCGAATCGAATCGAATCGTATCGTATTCATTTCGTGATTTGACAGAGAGAAATACATTTGCGAGAGAGCGGGTGGGAAGGAGGTAGTTAAGACATTATTTGCATATTGTTTGTTGTTGGTATTTTTTTTTTTAGTTTTGTTTTTTTTCGCATAGTTTAGAGTTAGTATAAGTTTTTAAAAATGGTTGTTAATTGGTTTTATTTGTTAATTTTAAATGCAATCAATTGTTATTTAGTAATTTAAGAGTTAGTATTTTGTAATGCTAGGCATGAAGTTTCACTACAAACATACATAAATACAAGTCAAGACAACAAGTGTAATTAAGTATTTACAAAGCATAATCGAAACTGAAAACTTGAGCGAGCCACGCCCACGGATCTAAGGATCTAAAGAACAGTGTGGGCGTGACTGCGCACATTTGTGCGTGTGGCAGCAACAAAACTCAAGAATTTTATTTAGTTTTTTAAGTTTTTAGTTATATTATGAACAGAACTCGTAAGTTGTACAGTTTTACAGTAGTTTTACAGAGTTACACGCTACTAAATTTAACATTTTTGTTACTTTGTGGTGTTTAAATGTTTGTTTTTTGGTTTCTTGTTATAATTTTGATTTAGAACACTTACGACATTGATTAGCTGTACGAACGCCAAACCAAATCTTACTCCAACTTTTTGTGTCATATTTTGTACGGGTCGTATGAGTTTATTGTAGCCCCGAAAGAGGTCACGCACCAGGCGCTCTTCGTCCTCGGATGCACTGACTAAAACACACAAAAACAATACGAGAAAGAACACCAAACGAAACGAAAAGGAATTTCAAACGCAAAACGCATGGTTGGTTCAAAACATAAGCAACAAAAAACAAAAAAAAAACACATCAGAGAACAGAACAAAGAAGATACAGAAAACACAAATATGAGCATAAAAATTATTTGTTTTTTTTTTGTTGTATTTTGTTTATTTTTATTGTTTCGTTATTATTTGTTGTTGTTAATGTTTGTTGTTTGTGAGTTTTTCTTTAACTTTTTTAATGGTAATGGGCTTATAATGATAGCAATAGAGACAGAGAGAGAGAGAGAGAGGCGAGAGAGAAATAGATAGAGCGAGCGAAATTATGATCAGAAATAGAGTAAGAGACTCGACGCCGATAATGTCCATGAGCTTTCACTCCAATGAAAACTTAAGGATGACAGAGAACAAAATGAAAGCCGCTCATATGTTGTTGTTGTTATTGTTGTGTATATATGTACAGTTGTTGTTGTTAATGTTGTTATATGTTTGTGAATGCGAATGTATATTAAGTTATATATATATGGGAGCCTACGTTGCGTATACGCCGCTTGGGACGCCATTGCATTAAACAATTGTGCGAATTAGAGGTTTTTAGATTGGTTTCTAATACGCACAGTCGTTACTTTAATGCAAGGACCTCTTTGTGATTGAAAAAACAGTCCTAGAGCTAGTTACAACTAAAGGGCCGCCCTACTGTTTAAAAAACTCCCTAAAATCCTACATCAACTAAATGACAGCTAAAATTTATCCGACAGCTAAGGCGAGAGAGAGAGAGAGAGTGCTGACAGCTGGCTGAGAGGACATGTGCAGAAAACTGGGATGTGGATGCTGATGCTTCTTCTTCTCTTCTCTATGGCTATGTGTGTGTGTGTGAAGTAGCTATCATGACCGGGTTATGCTTGTCTATGTATGTGTGTGTGTGTTTGTGTGTGTTGGTCTGTGTTATATAGAGCACAAACAGCCTATACATACATCTGTATACATTTTGTATGTTCTTTAGTTGAGCTATTTAATGTAAAGTGGGTGGGGTTTCAACTGTTTGTATATGTATGTATGTGTGAGCTCTAAGTACACCAAAAAGTACTTTGTGTATTGGGAAGTGGGGTCTGCGGGGTTTCGACTCTTCATGTTCGTCTAGAGGACACACTAAAGTAGATATATATACGCTAGATTGGACTGCTCAAAGGTTGAGAAGGAGTATGAATTAAGATTCGGCAGTTGATACAGAAATCTGTTTATTACATTGCTTTCGGTTCATCATTTCAGTTCATTTCATTCATTTCGATTCATGTTTTTCAGTTGCTTTTGGTTTGTGTATCCATCTGCGGAAGTTTTAGCTACGCTTTGCAGTACATAATTTGAATTGATTCGAATGGGTTTAGTTTGGGTTTAAAAGGGGGGTAGGAAAATATGTTAATTACAAAAAGCAGAGAGATAGAAGAAGGTTGCTTGGGTATAATACATAATATATTGATATTGATATGAGAAAAATATAGTAGTAGTTGCTTGCTTTAGTACTTAGTTATAGTAGTTTGTAGTAGTAGTAGGTAGTAAGTAGTTAGTAGTAGGTTGGGAAAGTAGTATAGATAAGGTAAAGAAGATTTTTGATTGTTTTTGCGAGCGTTAGAGCTATATATTATATATGATATGCTAAAGCATTTAAGAGAAAAGCTACGTAGGAGTAGATCTAAGCTGCATTTAATAATTTGATTAATTGAATAAGAGCGGGTGCTAGGATTAAGACAGTTAGACAGATAGAGAGAGAGAGATAGAGAGAGAGCGAGCTTGGCCTGGAGGCTATTATGGCTACTAATGATTACGAGAATATATGTTTTGAGATATATATTATTTGTAGCAGGATATATCGCTTATATGGCATATACAATATTTATATGTTTTTTTTGTTGATCATTAATGAACGGCGCAGTCGTTGTATTCGTATTTTGTTGGTACGCATTTTCTTTTTTCTTCTTTTTTTTGTATCTTTGGCAGCGCTGCAGCAGCGACGCTTTGGCAAATTCCTCAAGTTTCAAGTCGAGAGTTGCGTCGTTGAGTCGATTAAAATTGTTGTTGTGTTCTTGTTGTTGTTCTTGTTAACTAAATTGTTGTTCTTGTTGTATGGATTGGTGTAGCTGCCAAAAACTATATATATACTGTACTGTATACTAAAGCCAGAAGCTGAACAAAAGCCAGAGGCATTGGCTGTGGCGGTTGAGGCTGTGGTTGAGGCAGTGGCACAGGCCGTGGTTGTCGGTTGTTGCTTGTTGGCCAACTATGAAACTTGCCGAGTTTGTCAAGGCGTCGCTGCTTGCGCGTTTTATTTAATTTAAGAAAAAAATCAAATCATTGCTGTAAAATTTTTGCTAGGTTTTTCAAAGAAAGACTTTGTGGGTTCAAGTTGGGAATTAAGATATCTATATATAAATATATATTATATAAAGAGTATATATATGTTTGTTATTTTCAACTTAAATTATATAACGTAAGTTTGCGCTTCCCCCAATCCCCCGAAAACGTACCTTGGGCAATCAATAGCAATGCCAGGATGCTGCCAAGCAGCAAGGGTCTGCTGGGAAACTCCATTTTCCGTTAGTTTGTGTGTGTGTATTAGTGAGTGTCCTTGCTGTCTATTTAATATGCAAGCCAGGCCATTGTGCCACAAATTGGTTGAATAGTCGACGCCCCGCTGTTGAAATTATTCGTTTTTATACTCGAAATAACAGGATATCCATTATTCAAATCACTTCACCTTATGATTTATGCTTTTAACTAAATATTTTGCTATTTTTGCACAATTTTCAAGGCGTTTTTCCTGCAGCTATGCGAATTTTCCGTCTTTTACTGCGGCAGTTTTGGGTGCGGATTAAGAAGAAATGAAGAAGTTTTTTGGATTCTGGATAAAAATCAATGAGATTGAGTTTCCAGATGCGCACAGCAGCTGAGAGTGAGAGAGTGAGAGCAAAGCGCAGGACGGCTCTCAGAGAGTGAGAAAACGGATAAAAGAGAGTAAAGGAGGGTGGCTCACACTTGAGTTCTTTAGTTTGTAAACAAAAGACACGTTTTTTAGGGGTTGGCCTTGTCGGCATTTCGTTTCTCAGCTGTTTATGTTGCTTTTGTTTACTTGTGATATGCGACCAGAGTTGCCAACATCTGCACACAATTATGTTGCTAGACAGTGCGTGGGATAAGTAATGCTCCAATGCTCCCCGACACTTCCTAGTACAAGTTTGAAACAAGCTAAAAAAAAAGGTCAACGGGGCGGCAAAAGATTGTTTACGATTTGTGGTTTTGTTGTTTTGTTTACGCCAAATTGCTAGAAGCTAACATTATTAATTCATATAGTAGCAAACAGTTCCTCATGGCGCTCAAATGATATGCAAAATTAGTATCATAAATTAAGCTACCAAGTTTTTTGTTACGCATTTTAAGTAATATATGTTCTTGGGTCATACATATAAATAACCTGCGGGAGAGCTGCTAACGTGAAAGAGTGAAGACTAGAAAATACCCTATATCTTGTCAGGAATCCCAATTGAGTTGGATCAAACTTGCAAATGGCATAACTTTGTCAAAATTGATCCGATATTCAAATGCAATACCTTCAAAGTTTTTGTTGGGGCTCTATTTCAATTCTGCATTTAAATCTAGAAATGCAAAATTTACTCGATGTTCATACAAAATGCTTTTCTCTGTCCGTCAAACCATTATACCTTTTTTACTAACCATTTCATAGGCTTAGAGTGTAGTAAAGATAAAAAAAAAAACTTTAAATATGTCATAACCGGCGCTGCAGCGTGTGAGACGTTTGGTAATGAAAGCATATTTTAGCATTGTTGATGTGTTGCTGGAGTTGATTTGCAGCTGATTTCTGTTTTCATGTGCGCATGACAGCGCAATACAATGCGAAAAGCGAAAGACTCAGGCCACGAACGTGCAAAAAAAAAAAAACCTTATAAGTATGAGGAGGCATGCGGCTGATGCTGATGCTGATGGAGGTGCTGGATGCTGATGGTGATGCTGATGCTGAGAAGACAAAACTTGGACGCTGACAAAACCAAACAAACGCTAAGGTCGCCAAAGCGTGCATAAAAAACACAATTTTGTGGCTGCCACTGCTGTTGCTGTTGTTGTTGCAATTTGGGTGCCGATTTTGGTGTCACCACACACAGCACACACACACACACACACAACGCATCACATCACATCACATCATCTCCATCATAGTTTCGATGGCAAACGCCAACGCAAATTACATGATGATATTAATTTTAGGTGTATTTATTTTTCATAAATTTGATTTCACTTAATTATCAGCTGCATTTAATTGAAACAGTTTTATGTTTCAAGGTTGCTCGACAGTACGTGCCTTAAAAAGATGGCCTACAAATGCGACAGAGATATGGGCGCACATTAGCCAAATGACTTAACAACTGGGTGTTATACAGCTTTACAGTTATGTTTGTATTTAGAGAGATGTATGTATGAGTGTGTGTGAGCTCATGCTGAAGCTATGCAAACAATTTGTTAGTTTTGTTTGCATTTGGTTTAGTTTTTTGCCGTTGTTGTTAAAAAATTCAATGTCTTGACAGCTTTGTGCTTTTAATGGATTACTTAATTATTTTGCTTAGTATCCGCTTTTGGCGTTTTTGCTTTTAAAATGCAATTAATCATAAGCGAAGAATATATGCAGTAAGTATGCTTGTTTTGTGCATGCTTCATTCTATGCAAATCGTGTGAAGACAACAAAAAAGAGTCATAATTCGCAATCGTAAAATCGTAAATGGATACGTAATGTGATACCATAAACATTTAGACTTTGAGTGTTGTCTTTGTGTATGTGTAAGGTTTTTTTGTTTGTTTCTCATAACTAAATAAATTAATTAGCCATGGCAATTTGAGTCGTATATGTATACAAATCACTTTAATGATTCCATGTTAATTTTTACACCAAAGATTCTTGCGCATATGCTAAAAATGCTGGCAGCAGCAGAAGAAACAGAAACAGAAGCAGCAACTGCATATTAATACAAAAGAAAAACATCAAAAGACCCAAAAAATGAGCAACTCACCGAAAATTGCACAATTAGCAAAAAAATTTGGCCCACTGGCAGCTGCTGCCAACTGTTGTCAGTTGGGCAACATTAAAAGTCCTCAACCATATTAACACTTTGGGCAATATTTTGCGGCGCGCCGCAGCTCTCAAAATTTGTGTCAGCAGCCTCAGTCGCAGCAGCCACAACAATGATCGAAAATCATGCTGTTAAAGCGCACGACCAACCAAAAATAAAATAACAAAAATGAAAAGGGAAAGAAAATGGAAAATAGTGTGTTGTGTGGCACATAAATTGTAAGCGATTTGACACACGTTGCATTGGGCGAGTCTAGTCCAGTGAGAGTGTGGGGCAATAGGGCTGTCAATGAGGAAGTGCGCGCAACAAGTGGCACACGTTGCTTCCTCATGTGTGGCACATGCCGCAGCATTAACAAACTACCAAACTTTGACACTGCAAGCTACTGTTGCCTTCGTTTATAAATACCACCCTCAAGACCTGGACCGGGACGTAAAACTTCCCGTAAAAATTTTTAAATTCATTCATCACCAAGTTATTAATCCCTATGTCTGTTTTCTTGACATAGCCAAATTTGTTAATTTATTTTGTTAATCCAATTAGATTAAGCTGCCATATAGGTGGGCCAAGAGCGCTAATAAATAAATATTTCTTTCTTAAAAAAAAATAAAAAATAAAAATTGGTATATAACGCACATGCCTAAAAGTATGCAGCACTTTTTAAACTCCGCTTCAACTTGGCGCGTATAAGTATAAAAGTATAAGAGTTTTCATTGTTTACATGTAAAATTGGCGCAAATTGTTAGCCATTATTTATTTTAATTACTAATACGAGCGACAGCTAACTATGAGCGAACAAAACTTCGTTGGTATGTGTTGGTATTTAATGCATAAAAACTATTTACAAAACGTCAGTTAGATCCAAAAATAACACCCCATCCTAATGCCTAATCCTATCCAATTATCCATGCTGCCAAATCAATCAATTTGACCCTTGTGCGCTATATAAGAGTCATAAAGCGTTGATTGCTTGCGTCGCTTCAGTCGTGAGCAGGCAATAAACAGTGTGACCGTAAGCACACAAAGCAACGCCGAACAGCTGGCTGTCAGCGCCGAGAATGTGGATGTCTTAAGGCAGGTCTGATGCGGCGACTGTGGCTTGGACTGCCGATGAGCATAGACATCGTCGCCGCCATCTGCTTCTCCTTCCTGCAGCACCCGCAGGGATTGGAACAGATTCACATTCTCCGACAGCGCTGGACTCTCTGTGGCTATTTCTCCCGCCTCATCTAAAGGCGGCAACGATAGATTTGTGGCCGTCATATTGGATGTATCTCTCTTGGTAACGGCTTTGATGTTGCGCCAGTGGCATGGTTGACTCTGTAGTGAGTAAAGTGTCTTTAGTGAGTTAAGTGTGCAACGCATAGAGATTCGAACTTACTGGACAGCGACCATGGCACATGCGCACATCGCATTCAATATATAGAGCTGGGGAGCCCGTGAAGCGAAAGGTTTTCATATACGCATATACCTGCGTTTCATATACACCAGAATCTGTCCAGGAGCCCCGAAAACGCGAGATGAGCTTATCATCGACAGGACAACCTTGCTGATCAATCAATTGTATGCGTTTATTGGCACCATTGTGAGCATAACAATCATTCACAACAATATCAAAGCCATCTGAAGAAAAAGAGTGTGAGCTTTAGATATCAAATGTCTCTCATGCCCTTCTTACCATATTTGCTTCTCATGTAGATGATTAGTGTAAGTGGATCACCCACACGCACTGGTCCAGTTACACGTGGTCCACCGATGCCATAACCATTCTGAATTTCCATATAGCATTCGGGTGGACTTAAAGTGAATACTACAGGATTGCCAGTCGCCACTCTGGGTAAGTAGTGTGGGTAAGTAAGAGATTAACAGAAAGAAATGTAATGCTTACTCCACATCTAAAAAGGGAAATGTGACAGTCTTCCAGAAATCATAGCCATATTCGCAGGTGACCTTGAAATGTTCATCGTATTCCTCTTCTATCAATGGATTGTATTGCACTGTAACCGTATTCCACATAAAGTTCTGCAAAACATAATTGTATTTAGTAAATATTATAGTACATTTCCATTGTGTATACGCACTGTGGGACTCTTGCGATTCTCCTCTTGCAACGAATTCTTGCCCAATGTGCCACAACGATTTAATTGTATATAGAACTCGTAGTAATCCCTGCCAGAACCATTGATATACATGCAATCAGGATCATAGGCATAGCCAGCCGAGTACAGCAGACCACTAAAGGAGCCATTGAATCCAATGCGTATTTTCATATAATCATCCTGGCACTCAGCCTCAATATCTAAGAGAATCTAATGTAATAATGAAATGTTTATGGCAAGGATCTACTTACGTTGCACTCTGGTGCTGTTGTGTGTGTATTGGTGTCCTTGGTAGTCCTGATCCCAGTACTCCTCGTGCCATTTGTTGCCCTCATAGGGTGCAGCATTGTAGCCAGCGCTGCCTGTTGGGGCGCCACTTGAATCGACGCCCGTTGAACCATACTCCAAGTGCACAGGATGTCCAATGCGTTGTGGAATATAGCCCGAGGAGTCGGGCACGTGATCAGGCTAGGATTGCGAATAAAAGATGAGAATCTTTTCACTCTCAATTAATATATAAGAGTGGATCTTACCACCTCGTGTTGCAGCCTGTTGCGTTCAACAGCATTGCTACTGCGATTTCGCACATCCTTGGGAAACTTTTTTTGGGCCGGCAAACCAGCACGTTTGGCCAGCTTGGAGGGTTGTGTCGTGGGTCCAGAGATGTATGATTTGGAGGACAGTGCCACCAACTCCTGCTGCGGTTCATCGGAGGTGTTGGCAGCCAAAGGGCGAGCCTGGCGCTTACTGCTCGAGTTTCTCGATGTTGTTGTTTGCACGCGACCCTTAAAGCTGCGCAGCGGGGTTGGCGCTGGTGGGGGAGGTGGTGCTGGTGAAGATGTGGTTGTTGCCACCGCTGCCTTACTCACTATGGCATAATCTGTGCTGAGCTCTATACTCCAGCTGGGCTGTTAGAATGAGAGAGAGAACAATTTGAGTCTTTTTTTTGCATAAAAATGCTGCATCAGGCATGGGGGCCTTAAGAAATTGGCAAGAGGCAAACATAATTTGAACGCCACGCCACTTCTTCCGCTCCCCAGCATTGGAGCTCGACAATCAATCGGCGCCGGTCTGGGAAGCTACGCAATGTGGCAGCGCATATCCGTTAGACGGGGCCAACGGATTGGCCAACGATTGGTTACGGTTCATGTGTCCGACTGTGCTGTGGCTGCTGCTTACCATAATCAGGAAGTTCATTCTTATGAATGCAGTTTAACTGTTAAATAGATTAGTTTTTTTCCCCGCCACAAAAAAGACTTAGGCAACAAACTTGCAAGCGCACATTGTGTAACAAAGTGAAAGGCAAAAAGATTCTAATTAGATTCTTGAATTCTTCAGTTCTTACCTGCATCATCAGCAACAACAGCAACAAATAGATTGCAAATCTGCACAGCTTCATGTCTCGCACGCAACTGAACTGCAAAGAAACACAAATTGTATATTCAATATAATCATAAATGAGAAGGCTAAAACCAACAACAACAACAACAGTTTGTCGTAACCTTGTTAATGGTCACTCAAGTGCTAAGGTGTGTTCAGCCTGGATGCTTTGGAGTTACACCAAATGCGTAGCATCGTAGCTGGCAGGAAGGAAGTTTGTGGTTCATAAATTAATTATGGTCAATATGCTACGATGAAAACATAAACATCAACAACATAAGCAACAACAACATCTCATAATCACGCTATCAATGTCGTTGTCGCCCAGAACAATGGCTAACAAAAGCCTGCGTCGTCGCCTGTCAGCCGTTAAGGTTAAAGGCATAAAACATTTAAGCTGTAGGATGCCTTCTTTTAATATAGTTATGCTCATAATTGGCTATTAATACTATAAAAGTTTAAACTAATAATTTTTGATTGGAATTTAATGAAAAACCTTAACATGTCTATAAAGCGTAAAGGTCAAAGACATAACATCGAAATTCTTCTGCTTTACGAGCTGTTTTATGTGCTTTAATTAGTTGAAGAGTCAAACATGTAGAAACCTCTTTTTTAGTTAGAAGATTCTCAAATGAGATTTTAATGAATGACTCCTCATTCGGCGCAGACAGCACCTCCCCACTCTGACGCCCGCGCACTAATGCTTGGCTGAGTTTTACGCTTAGCTGTAAAAAACGCACGCCGTTTGCTTAATTGTTGTTGTTATAATTACTTTAGCCATAGCTTTTGTTGCTGTTAGTTTTTTGTTTGTTGGTTATGCAACTACTTCTGACTTGTTTTTTTTTTTTTGGTTTAAGTTTTAGTTTCGGTTTCGGTTTTTGGCTTTCATTATTTTTTTGTTTCAAGCTGTTCTTTAACGGCGGCCACGCTTTGCTCCTCTTCGCCTTGTTGGCTTACAATTATTATTTAATTGTTGTTGCCTGACCTTGAGCCGTTTTTTTTTTTTTTTTTGTTTTTCGCATTCACCTACAACAAAATGTTGGTAGCTTGTCTAACGGTACACTTACGTTATGGGCATAACATGCGTTTAACATTAAACCGTTGACAGTTTTTGTCTTAGCGTGGCTTTAATTGCAGTTTATTGACCGCATACCTAAGAGATATAATCTTCTTGTGATATAATTAAGTTGGGTAAAAAGGGGAACTATTCTATGTGAAGAGTTGACTGCAAGTTCGTGTAGATTGGAATAATAAATTACTTTGTTACTCACCTCTTAGAATATATATAATTTTCCTTTAGCCTCTTTGAAACTCCTTCAACCTGCCAAATAACTGACCTGCTCCAATCTTTTAACGCCAGACAACTTTATTTTTTAGACACGCACTTTGACCAACTGACACGAAAAGACTTGGCCCATTTTAGCTGTGAGGCGTTGAACAAATTCACAAAAAGTTGACGAGGCGTGCCCAAAAACGGTACAGGCTTTGTATTTTTATGCGTGGGCAGACAGGGGAACGAGAGGGTGTTATTACACTTTCGATCTGACCAAAAACGCCGACGAATTTTAAATGTTGCGAGTATTGCGCGATTTTGTTATGCTTGTTGCAGCAGTTATTGTTATTGTTGTTGTTGTTGTTGTTGTATTGTTGTTGTTGTTTTCTACACCATTTATGCCATTTATCTAGCCAAGTGCCTTACATGTTGCGCGTCTTTTAAAACTTTTGTTGGTTTTCCGTTTTTTTTTTCGGTTTCTGTGGAAGCCCGAAAAATCACTCAAGTGCAACTTGCCAAATAGAATCACAGCAGAGCCGGCCCAAACTATATGTATATGTATATGAGGCTAGACGATTGCCAAATCTTACATAACAGCCCTCCTTTATGAATTCCGAATGCCGTTGAATATATGTACTAAGACTAACACCAAGTTCCGTTGGTCTACAGCACTTGAAGTTACGCGCAGGTGTGAAGCGAAGCGCGGATCACTCGGATCTTTATAGAGTTTTGGCCCAACTCTTAGGCCTTAGAAGCTGAGCTGAGCAAAAGAGTAAGCCACAAAAGCAAAGAGCAGTTGGGTTGTGAAAGAAGCTGCTGCTGCCTGGTTAGCCCATCTTCATAAACATAGTATCTGCCTATATCTACATACACTGCGAGCAACAAACTATGAAGTTCAGTAGAGGTTAACAGACACTTTAACTCTTTTTTTCTCTCAGTGTAACTGTGTAGCTGAGAGTCGTGCCTCCAAACAGCTTCATCCACATCTTTGCTTTACTTTCGTTCGCAATTCGCAGTTATCTTTTTGCTACACTTTAGCTTACTTTTGCGGAAGTGCAACAGGGAATAGTGTGTTGCATGTGCGGCTGACCCATTACCTTTTGCTTCAAGGTCAACGGCACCTAACTGTAACTGTAACTTTAAGTACTTAATTGCCTGCCCTGTGCAACATGTTGCAGAAGCAGCAGCAGCAATAGTAGACGATTTTACGAAGCGTGTCTGCGTTAACATACAAATTACTAATTAGTTAAAGTTGCTTTTACACTTAAATGGCAGTTAATTAAGTGCTCCACACATAGACACTGGACACTGGTGTTGTGAAAGGTGCTCTCCCTTCTGCATTGACCCTGAAAAAGCTTTGGATCTATTACCATTTCCAAGGGCATCCAAACTATCCACTGTGACGAGCAGAAGGAGTATACGTATATATATATGATTGATTTGGTTTTAATTATAGAAAAACTCGCAACAATTTCATATCAAGTTTGTAGCATTATCATTTTTATTGGGCTTTCTATATATGTGTGTATATATTTATATTTTGTAATCATTTTTTTATTTTCATCTTACTTGCGCTCCATTTTTTTTCATCAACATAATCATTATCAGGCATACAGCAGAATCACTTATATTATTTTGTTGATATATATGTATACTTAATTTTCTGGTGCCATTTTGTAATACATTTTACATAAAAGTTAAGCATACGTTTCACAATTACATACATATCAGTTAAAACCGAAAATAAACATTATTATTAATATTTAAATTAATACACAAATTCATCATCATCATCATTAACGCTTTCTCATACTTGTACAACTAAATTCAGAATTTCGATCGATTTATAGTTTAAAATACATAATAAATAATATTAATAGATTAAAGTGTAAGGCTACATTAATAAAATGTTTTTGTTTGCATATAATATTTTTTATACATTTCATTTTATTTATACTTTTTTTGTCATTTTTGTTGTTTTTATTTTTCTGTTGCATATTCATTTTGAAAACTTTTTATTGCATTTTTTGGTATTTTTTGTTTTTTTTTTTTTAGTTTTTCTTGCTTTTAAAATTCAAACTGTGAACATTTAAAACTACGCATTTACACAGCATTTTTTTTTTTTTGCTCTTTTTTCTTAATAATTTTTACACAATTACTAATTGTTAATTTCTGTATATTTAAGTGTAGTTGCTAAGATTTTGATATTTTTTGCGGCTTTGTTAATTAATTTTTTGTAAGATTTTTTTTTTCATTTTGGTGTTTTTGTTGGTTTTTTTTTGGCAATTTAAAATACTAATTAAAATTATGCGCGTTTGCCATCGCGACTTTTCTTTTTTTTTTCTTGCCATGATTGTTTGAATATGTTAAAGCCCCCCGCCACAGAGGGGGAGGGGGGAGAGTTGGTTGCGTTAGTCAAAAACTAGCAGCACTTGCGATTGTTGTTGGCGCCGCTGACCACCTTGCAACTTTGCATCTCCGAGCGGCGTGGACGATGCGACTTTGCCTGGAAGTCGCGCACCTTATTGGCACGCTTAATGGCGCTGCGACAGAGCTGCTGATGCTGCTTCTTATTGTTGCTCTAAAACAAATGAAACAACAGTTAATATTATTTTTCTTAACACTTATCATTTGAGGTTACCTTCTGGCTTTGACGAGCCAATGTCTGCTGCTTAAGCTCCACCGCCGCATGGCGATCGAAGCGTGCGCTATTGGAGCGTTGCGGCTGCTGCTGCTGCTGCTGCACCACTTGAGTCTGAGCCTGAGCCAGCTCTGGCTCCGGTTCAGACTCGGGTTCGGGCTGCTGCTGCTGCAGCTCTGCTGCTCCGAGATCAAGATTTACAAAACTATCGATGCGCGCCTGGCTAGATCTAATACTATGATACACCGACATGCTGTAAAAAGTATGAAAAAAAACGAAATTAAGTAATTTATCATATATTAAGTATACGAATTGTAAGCAGTAGCGAGGTAGAGGGTTTTTCGGAAGAGTCGTGTGTTTTATGACAACAAAAATCACCAACCTTGGATGCTCAATCAATAGATTCTCAAAGGGTGATGCTTCCATATTGATTGGCCCAATCGAGGTGAAGCATGGTGGCGGTGTTACGTACCAGGACTCCTCCATCAGCACGCCAGCCCCATTCAAAGTCCCCTTATCGCTGCTATCACTGCCGCTGGGTGAGATCGCAATGGGTGCATAGAGCGATTGGCTGACAGCATTGTTGTTGTCATTCTCGCTAGCTGGCACACTGCGTGGCGGGCTCAAAGTGGAGATGCTTAGGTTGCCGCGTGCCGCACGTGTGCGTTGCAAGTAGTTGCGCTGCTGTTGCGGCCTTGGTCCGCTGTACAGGGAATGCGAATTGATATGCTGCTGCTGCCGGCGACGCGAGGAGGCAGTTGCTCCTCCTCCGCCGCCGACAGCCTGCTTCGCCTGCTGCTCGACAACGCTCAACTCCTCCTCGGAATCGGTGCGTGGCAGCGAATCGTCCTCCTCGTCTGTAAGGGAAAAGGGTTTCATTCAGTGAATGTTATAGTTGTGTGTCCCTCTCTTTGTACTCACCCTCCTTCTCGACTATGTACCATTCGTCCTCGTTGAAGTCCTCGTCGATGGCGCATTCGCCGTTGGGTGTTAGTAGCTTCGTTAATGTTGGTGTCTGCTTGCGTTGTCCGCCTTGCTGCTGATTCTGCTGCTGCTGCTGCTGTTGCTGTTGCTGCTGTCGTTGCCTGGCACGCCTATTCTTGGCGCCACCGCGTTTACCACCGCCGTTGCTTACACGCACAGTGTTGCCACCACGTTGATTGCCAGCCACAGATGGGGTTGTTGAGGTCACCTCGATTACATCGCCAGCAGCTGGTTCGTTGCCGCTTGTTGGATCGTTGACGTTAGCGTTGGCCTGGACAGGATTCGTTTCGCTATTAGTTGACTCAGACTCAGTTGCTTGCGCTCCAAATAGAAACGTTGCGAGACTGCTAAACATTATACCACTTCTGGCTGGCTTTGTCTGGCGATTAGTCTGGCTCTAGATTCGAATGCGAATGTGGCTTAAATGATTGTCTGATATTGCTTGTTTTTTATGATATTGCTTATCGAATTTGAGATCAATATGTTTTGAGAATGAATAAAAGAGATTGCTTTTCTTCTTGTTGGTGTTTTTGTTCCTTAGGATCAGTCTTTATATATTTTTAAATATATGATATATAATTTCCTTTGTCTTTTATCTGTAAGCAAAAAAAAAGGCAAACATTTGATTAACACTTGTTCTAGGCACAACGCGTCGGCTACTTAATTTTATTTAATTACATGAAATTCGAAAGTGAAATTGAAAATTCAAAATTACACTCATCAGCTGGCAATTACTATGATTACACTAATTAGTTACTCGATGTTTGAGTCCACAGTTTGACAAGCATTGTGCTGACAGTATTATAGATTTTTATATATGTTTGCCATAAAGCGTCGCTGCCACAGCCCATTAAGTAGCCAACTTGATAGCTCAATGCCCCTCCTCTTTTTACTCTCCCCGCTTCACCCCCACGCCGTCTTCTTATGCAAGTTGTGCGCATGCAGCAAGCATATGATCATGGCAATTATATATATATGGTATACACAAACACACACACACACACACACACACACACATGCATATCATTTAAGTTGAGCGCACGTCATCAGACCCCCTTGCTTTCTCGCTCTTTTGCTGTGTATCTATCAGTAAATGTATCTATGTTCTTTTTTAGTGGCACTTTGAATGTTTGAATTGCACTACAAAACGTTTCCATTTCCAGTAAAAAAACTGTGCCAATGGGCTTTACTTTATCACAATTGCCTGTGAAATTGTGAATGTGGATTGTGTATGGTGAATGCATTCGCTAAAACCAAAATCCAATTGCAGTTTGGGGCACAATTTGCAATTTGACCGCAACAAAGCCAACTCCAAACTCGAACTCGAACTCTGCTTTTGTGTCTCTGCTTGTTGTTCGTTTTCTTTTTTTGTTTTTTCTTCAACTCTAACTAGGGTTTCGGGCAAGTGAAATCTGCAACAGAGACACAAAAAGCAAGCAAGCTATCATCTATTAGCCTGGCTAACAGCAGCAGCAGCTTTGTAGCTTTGTAAACGTGCGACAATTTGCAATTTACTCCCCAAGCCAAATGTCAGCGAAAGTTTTGCCCAAAAGGATTTGATTGACACAATGGCCAAAAACAATGTTAACCAATTGAAAGATGTCAAATATCTTTTTTCTTTTACTATATTCTTTTCAATATGTCGCCGAGTTTTTATACTAAAATATTGCATAATCTTTTTTTGGGCACACAAAGCACAAAAGCGACATTTTCTGAGCATTCATATATTTCAAATAGATATATATTAAGTATACGTATGCATATAATTACGACATCCCGTTTGGTTGTTGCCCATTTAAAGGTTTAGTTGCATTTCGTGCCGTGTCATTTTGCATATTGACAAACACGTACCAAAATATTATTGTGTATTGCGTTTTAAATATTAAAATATATTCATATTGAAAAACAGCTGATAAAGGAATGCAGCGCAACAAAACAAAGGCAATGACTGTTGTACATAATAAGATTCTATATGATGATTATGACTGGACAAACAAAATATTTATTTTCACTTTTGTTTTGTTGTTCAACTTTGGCTACATGGTCAAGGCTAAATAAAGCTGTCAGCTAAAAATGCACTCAATTGTCTTTAGCTATAGCCATATATATATACTATATAGTATCTAGCGTTTATTTTTGATGTGGCCTTGATCGATGGCAGCTCTTCGCTTATATAATGTCTATAATATATCTTCTACCTGGGCATAATGCAATACAAACGTCAACAAACTGTTTACCCTCCCTATCACTGCCATTAGTTGAATATTGACTGATAAACTTGTGAAGTTTTTTTTTTTTTTTTGCCAACTCATAGTTGAACGGTGATAAGCGTCATATGCCAGACTTGCTGGCTAGACAGGCTGTTTAAGTGTGTGTTTAGAATGTATACTAAAGTCTAGCGAAGTCGAAAGTTCAACTGATTAAATCATTGTGGAGAGCGAACAGAGAGGCTGTGAATACTCAATTGAAATTAGGTTTTGAGGCTGGGCTAATGAACTTGAACTAATTGAAAGCACACGTATACGTAATGTCTAAGTAGTTGTCAAATCTAATCATCTCCAAAGTAAAATTTAAATGCAATTAACTATTTCTCAACTCAACGCAACTTTCGATAAGCAAACAAAGAGCTAAAGCTTTTTGCACCCACATACAAACACAATCTATATGGTATAAATATATATATATCGCCCACCTATATAGGCGTCGTATCAGTTAAACGCATTTGATTAGTTTTAAAGCTTTATGCAGGCCTTTGTTCCTTTGTTTGTTTAACTATTGCGCAAAGTTGTTAAATTTCAAGAACAATTAAATTAAACTTATTATAATAACAATATTTAAATACAAATTATGCAATTTACAAACACAAAGATGCTTTAAAGGTTGACGTCACTTTTGACCTTGATCAAGAATTATTTTTTTGCACTCATTAGGAATAGTTTTTGCATCTCACCTGTTTAGCAAAGCTTCAAGATGGTTTGTTTTATATTTCACAACACGACAAAACAATCCACAAAAAAAAGATACAAAAGCACACAGAGGGAGATAGATAGAGAGCTAAACACAGAAAAAACACAGCAAAATTCACACTGCAGATACTGCAAAGTCGACAATCGTTTGCCAACTGAAAAAAACGGAAGCGTATTTGAATTTCAAAAGCGCACCAAAAGAACACAAAAGCTACACATAGCAAACGCGCGTGTGTGTGTGTGTGTGAGAGCGAAGCTGTATCTGTAGCTCTAGGCTATCTGTGCATCTGTAGCTATAGCTGTATCTGTATCTCTGTTTGTGTTTGTGTTCACTGCAGCTTATAGTTCGGGCGCACTTTGGTACATTTATCATTTTTGGGCTTATCTTAAGCGTATATTTACCTAAAACGGTCACCGTTATATTAATCCGTTCCTTAAATGTGTGTTTGTTGATTTGTTTCACTTTTCTTTAGCTGCACTTTTAACTGTGCTGCTGCTGCTGTTGCTGCTGTTGCGTTTGCTTTCAAATATCAGAGACGAATGTCAACGGGGCGTCAGCAGCTGCTCAGCCAAAGTATCTGACTGCCCCAGCGTTTGAGAGAGAGCGAGAGAGCGTGAGTCAAGCGAGCGTATCTAAACACATAATTATGTATTTTTTTAAAACGCAAAAAAAGCCAAACAGCAACAAAAACAGGGGAGAGCGAAACATCTCATCTTTTTTTTTCCAGCTGGTAAACAAAAAAGCAAAGCGCCAAAAACTGTTCAGTTTTATGCTCCAAAGCAGCTGAGCGAGCATTCGAGGCGATCTCGATCATACGCAAAGTTCGTGTTATTTTGTTTACCAACAAACGCGCGCAAGTGGCGCTCTCTTCACCAAACTCTCTCTCACTCTAACAACTGTACTCTCGCTCATGCTTATACATAACACTCATACGTTTAGTTGGCGCTTTTGTAGTTTCTCTCTCGCTCGATCAGCTGCGCTAACGTTTGCGCACTGACACACTTTTTGTTATGCCCCCCCGCTGTCTAACCCCCCCTCTGTCTGTCACACTATTTGCTTTGTGTATCTTGTAGATACTTTTGAACCTATAGCTTGCCAGACCGAGTGGAGCTCATTGCTAGTTTGCCTTTGCTTTTGTAGTTTGTGACTAACAGAGACACAAAAAAAAAAAAACAAACGAAAAAGCAAGAAGAGCTGCCAAAAAGAACAAAAAAAATAAATACAGTAGCTGCTTACGGGTTTTTTTCCGTCTGCTCAAAGTTCAATTTATAGAGGAAAAATAATACAGAATCCTCTATATTCGAACACTTAAATGCCAAGTCATGGATGGTAATAGTTTTGAGCATTTAATCAGCTTTTGAATTCTAATTGAAACTTAAGCATAATATTGTGTACTTTAGTATTGCAATTGGCCAAACATTGCAGCCATACCGAATTGCTTCTAGCCATTTGTTGTAGCCAAATGCTTTTCCATAAACAAAGAAACACTTTTAATATTAGAAAAAGTAAGCGAAAGCTTTCTACTTTCAATATAAACAATAATAAACGAGTCGAAAAAAATAAAAACAAAAATTGTATATAGCTGGGAAAATTAGCTAAAAAGTTGAAACAACCTCGCGGCCAGGTTCAAGGTTATTTTATTTTGTGTTTTGTGTGCTTTGTGCAGTTCTCTTCGTATTTTTAGAAATTTAATCATCATCAGCCAACAGCTGACAAAGTGAAAGAGGCCAACAACAGATTGTTGGCCAAAACAACACACGCCCCACCAAAAAAAAAAAACCAAAAGTAATCGCAAAAGTGGCTGACGCAAGATTTGACGACAATATCTACATAATAGTGATAGTGCGTAGGTAAAGATCGTTGTCCGAAAAAAAAAACAAAACCATTTCAGCTCGCACGCGCCTCCGTTTGATATAAACAAAAAAACCAAAACATCAACAAGTTAAGAAATGTGCCACTGCGTAGAGGGAGAGCGCGAGCGAAAGAGAGAGAGAGCTGAAAAGTAAACAAACTTTGGCGTCATTTCACAACAAAATACTTACAATTAATGGTGGAAAGGTATAAGCATAACAACAACAACATACTTTCAACTTGAACAAATAAACAAAAATTTGGTAGGAATATTTTTTTGTTATGGTTTTTTTTTTTGGTTTCTTGTTGCTGCAATCTATCTAATCTTGTGGCATGTTTACTGATAAACAACTGTTGGCCCCATAAATTAGCGTCATCTAATGCTAAAACTCTTTCTTACTAATCAAATGTTTGTCCAACTTTTTCTAAACAAACATGTCGGCAAAGATCACAGCCCCAACCCACCCCCAACTTGAGTTTGAGTTGCAAATGCGCAGTATTTTTTCTTAGCTTCAAATGCGACTGCGATTCTGCTTCAGAAACTTGAGAGCATTAAGCAGCTTTAAGTACTTTGCTTTGGCAAATGACGCAAGCTTCTATTGATGATTTGCCGCAACAACAACGTTCAACACTTGTTCTGTAGATTGCATATTCTGAGTACAGACTGTATTTTATTGATTGTGGACAAGCCTTTTGGCAAAAGTTCATTGTCTCTAACAGGTTCTAAACAACTTGAACATTTTTTTAATTCAGGCTATTAATGCACTTGGCCAATAATTGGCATTTAAATGAGATATATGTATATAATGTTTATATGTTTTTATAACGCGTAATTGCTAATGCGACGCAATTTTGGGCAACGCATTTATTTTATCACCTTGTTTATTTATCAGTGTCTGTTGCTTTTGCAACCCTTCTTTTTCTGTTGTATACATATGTTCATGTAAAATTCCTGTGTTGTTTAGCTGGGTTAATAGGTCAAACGTCTATCAATCTATGAGTATAAATATATTCACCAAGTCAATCAATCTAACTGTCTGTCTGTCTGTTTGACTGTCTGTCTCTCTGTCTGTCTGTCACCAACGGCGATTACAACATCTCAGCGCTCTGATTGTGCTTTCTGTAATACCATAAAAACAACATCATACAAATATTAAAATGTTCCAAAGTCGCATTTCAAACAGTTAACAATGCAAAACGTTTTTTATTAAGTTTTCAATGCCACTTTGTCATGAAATTTTATTATTGTCTCCTTAGATAGATTTTAAATAAATTACAAAAAAAAAAAAGGTTGCAAAAAACGTTATTAATATGTTTAAGATGTGCTGAAGGCCTCCACGCTAGTGCTCGGACTAATATTTTTAATGAGAATATTATTATTATAAAATGTATTATAGGTAATTTTAAAAAAAAAAAATGTTTAAGACATGATAAGATAGAAAAAAAAACCCTCTACTAAAATGCATTTATTAAACTGATTGTCGTAATGCATTTACAGTGTTTACTGAGTATAAAAGAATCTTTCATTTATGTCTAAACTTCATAGCTGCAATATCTATTCGTTAAGATTGACTGTAATGGCCACCAGTTAGGCCATAATAAATATCACAATCAAGTGCAACATTTATGACTGTAATAGATAACCACACACCCCACCACCCGCACTACCCACCCACTTCTAAGCTGTTACAATTGCAGTTGGCTAAATATAGCTTGTGGAACCGCAGTTGGTTACTAGGTTTTGCCTGTTGTTGTTGTTGTTGCTCGTGTAATTTTCCCCTACAATCACGCAGCGAGGGCATGTTTTTCGCACTCTTCTCTCTTCCTCTCTCTCCCTGCTGTGACACCCTGTTTTCTTTTAGGCATTTTTGTTTACAAACAAATTGGACAGTTTGCTCTGTTTTGACCTGCGCAGTAATGCCCAAAAATCATATATATATATAGAGAGTATATGTAGAGTATGCTCAAACCCTATGAATTTTTCACTGCAATTATGTGTGTGTGTGTGTATGCGTTCGTTATGACTGTATTAGTAACAACTTCCGCATTAGGCCTCCTTTGCAGCTTTTATCAGTGGGGAGGGGGGGTGTAGGGGAGGTCACCTTAGCTATTTTGATTTTATATTTTGTCACACATTGCGTTTAGCTTTTGGGTTGCAGATTATCGATTAATGTCGCTGCTGCGCTGCTGCCAGTTGAAAATAAACACGTCAGAGCTACGCATTGAATAAACAACCCCCACAACGGGGCAGGATTGAGATTGAGAGAGGGAGAGAGGTAGAGCTGCGCAGTTAAGCGTGTGTGTGTATAAATTGCAGAGCCTACCTGGGTTCAATTATTATACCAATACTCTTGTTAACAGAGCAATTATGACGTCACATATAATATGAAAATAATGCATAATTTTGTGACAGAAGAGATATTAGGCTTAGGCTATTGGGTTTCCCATCAGCAGGCAGCAGCAGCAGCAAAAACAAATCACTTTCGCCTTTTGCCTTTGGGTTTGTTTATGCCATAAATCAGTTTGGAAAAAAGGATCTCTGCCAGGCACCGCAAGGGAAATTTGAGAAGCAGAGCCACACTTGATGCCATAGTATATGTGTGTGTGTGTGTACACTTAGAAAAACCTTTTGGCAAAACCGTAGGAGAAAGAGAAAAGCGTAAACAAAACTCTAAAGAAATTACTTTAGCCCTTGACTAAAGAAAACATTTTTTCTCTCAGTGCAGCTATGACAGACAGCCGTAATTACAGTTACAAAAAAAGTCGTTGACTAACTTTCAAAAAGAAAATCAAGGTAATAGTATATAAATTAGACAGACAAACAAACAGAAGACAAATAATTAAGGGTCTTCATTTATTTTGTGTTTGCCATTTTGAGCTGCTTTGGTTTGGGTTTACCTGAAGATTATGATTGTTAGACCTGTACAGGTAGTACTTATATAGTTGGGAAAAAAGTGCAGCGTCAGCTAATGCAAGCAACTAATGCGCCCTAATGAAGACTTAATTGTTTTAACTTTGGCTCAAGTTGCAACTGCAACAAAATGTCTCAAAATGGCAAAGACGGGTTCCAACACAAAAGACGTTTTGGCTGTTACCCTTTTTCTTTAAGTGTGTGTGTGTGTTGCCAATTACAGAGATGCCCGTAGCCAGATTCGGTTGCAAGTTGCAGCTACTTCTTGTTAGTTCAAGACCAAGTCGTGCTGATCTCAAACCATAATACCGAAAATGTATCTGCCAGATACACACACAAACACACACGCTCTCTTGCATATACACAACATCAGCTGTTTGCTGTTTATGTTTTTACTGCGCTCTCTCTCTCTTTTCATCACATTATTCTTGTTGCCAGACTTGCCAGACTTGATTTATTGCCTACCTCGCTCTAACTGCAGGCCAAGCATACAGCATCCTCAAAACAAAAAACTCAACCGAAAACAAAACAAGAGTTGATTAGTAGTATGTGATCGACTAACAACTACCCTTTTGTTGATCATTGTGCAATTTTTCTTCTGTTTTCTTATCTTCTCAATATCTTATTAATTGTTCAGTCTACATTTAAAACTCAGAATCAAGCCACCCCTCTCCCCCACACTCTTTACACAGGGTATCACACAAAACAACAATGCAACAATACCTGTTCTGTTTGCTTATTGTGCACTTTTGCTATATGATTCACGGTTTGGTTTCGCCTTTTGGGGCCTGTGATTGGGTTTTCTTCTTGTTGTTGTTATTTTTGGTGTATTGCCTGGGTTTATCTATACATACATACTATGTATGGCTGTATGGGTTACTAGTCCTACATGTACTTACTGCATTGCATTGTTTGTACCCTCGTCAAGCATAAAGGTTGCTCTTCTACTACATCATTTCTTTTGCGGTTTCTAGAGACATTTCTTGCTTTTTCTATATTTATGACCCAAACAAGTACAATTTCTTGGCTCTTAGCCAAAAAAAATATATATATATTCGGAAAAATATTATGAAAACAAAACAGGTGACAAGCATCATGAACGTAATATTGAAAGCTCGCAAAAATGTTTATGGACGGATACTTAAACAAATTTTACAGGAAATTCATGTAAAGCCTAATTAAGATGCATATCTGTGAGGTTATGACAAAAAGTTTTAATGCGATTTGTCATAGTGCCAAAAAGTTGTTAAGCACAAAAAAAGCCTTATTTTTAAATCGTTTTCATCCTTTTAACTGACAAAGACGTTAAATATTTCATCTAATCGAATTGAAAACTCGTTGACAAAAAACAAACAAGAACATGAATTGAGTTCGAAGATTTGCAGCGAAAGATAGTACGATTTGTTAGTGGGGTTGGGGTACACTGAAAACAAATATATATACTCGAATACAAAATTATAAATCATGTATCAAGAATAGATCTGAAATACTTGAATATTGAATCGAGAAAATGTTTATATTTTTGCTATAAGTTTTAGTCAAGTTTTCTTTCAGTGTATATACTTCAGCACTTTTGCTTGCTGACAGGATGGACAAGTTCTGCGAACAGTTGCAAGCACAGGTCAGACTGAAAACACAAACAAACACACACACAATCACACACACACAATCACACACATACATAAGTATATAGAGTGTGAACTCTGCGAAGGTGCAATCAGAATGTTGTTTTTTTCTGTTTTCTCGCTTCGCTGCACATTTTCTATGTGAATGTGAGTAATAAATTTTTTTTTTGTATTTTTATTTATATGTAAATTGTGCATAAAACCAATTTGATAAAAATTATTTGTGCTTATTTGTATGTGTTTATGTTGATTTCGAAAAGAAATTTCACTCTTCTTCTTTTGTGTTTGCTGTTTTTGTATTTTTATGTTGACTTCCGCAAAAGCATTTTGTTGTTTTTTATTGTTTTTGTGTTTGTATTTGTGTGTTTGTAACTGTTGTTTGGGGGTGCAAATTGACACTTACTTGGCTTGGCTTTCCTTATTGATCCACTGCAATTGAGTTTAGGCCCCTTTTTATATTCTTAGCTGCACAAAGAGTTGAAAGTATCTTTTATCTCACAAGGTTTTCCAGTTGATTATTTAATCAATTGAGATTTTTTTGTTATTGTGCGCTGAGTGCAGAATGTTGCTGAAGCGGGGCGGGGGTGTGTTTCAGTTTTAAAATGTTTTTTTTTTTTTGTGTGTTTGTGGTTTTTGAGTAAAGTACTAGAATCAGAAGCAAGACGAACAACACAAACTCCGACGACTGACGGCGAGCGAATGAAGGCAGAAGAGGTCCCAAGTCGTCGATTCGCTCTATTCGTGTTTCGTCAGTTGTTGTTGTTGCTGTTACTGCTGTTCTCGTTGTTGCTGTTGTTGTTGCTGTTGTGAGTGGTGGTAATGGTGGCTGGTGGCTCAACCAGCTGAGCTCGACACACTTACCCTGTTATATTGCTGCTATTGCTGTGGTTACTTCTGCCACACAACAACAACAACAACAATCGCTGCTGTTGCTGCGCCTGTGCTCGAGAGATGCTCTCTCCAGAGCTCATTACTCTTCTGCAAGGTTGAAGTGCTTTAATAAACTAAGTATTTCAATTTGTGGTATAGGCTTTAAGCAATCATAGATTAAAAACACAATTAATTAAGAATTTCTTGCTTAGTTTGCAGAAAAGTTGAGATTTCTTTATTGAATAAGAGCATCGTCTATTCGACTTGCCACATAATATTTTTGCGTTCATTTAATTCTCGCTCGCTCTCTCTATCGCAATTGGCTGCTCGCTCTCATTAGTTTAGCAGCTGACTTTTGTTTGTACACAAAAATCATATTGCAACCATGAGCGAGAATGAGAGTGAGAACTGGTTTTTTTGTGCAGACCAACATTGCTACATCTGGAAACAAGTACATACACACATACAGAAATTATATGTACTTGCTAGCAATGGAGTGTAATTAAAATTCGTCATGTTGCATTAAACTAGATGCAAATAATTTAAATATTGTTAAATTTTTAACATTACTGCTGGTCAGCCTGTTAAACTTTTATGTTTATTTTGTATTCTGCTCCCCAATATTTTGTAAATCGATAGTCGGTTAACATGGTGCTGTTAACGCACTGTTGAGAGCCGTGAAGTTGGCCTCAACTCATATGCAGTATATCGATAGCATATGCACGTGTTGATATTCTGAAATTCTAACAACGCAGATTGAATTGTTTTAAGTTCGCGAAAAATATAAAGAATATAGAAAATGGGTCGTTCAAATCGGTCGCGTAAACGTCGCGATGAAATGAACAAAATCAAGAAAGCCCGCTACGATGCCAAGGAGCTAATACGTCTAAAGAAAACGCTGGGCCTGCTGGACGCCGATGGCAAGGAGATAAATATGGAAATTGCAGAAGTGGCTGAGATCAAGACATCCAAAGACATCAAAAGGGTAAGCTATACACAGTGTACATAAAACAAAGCTCTTAAACTCATTTTAAATTCTCACAGGCAGCCAAAACGAAAGAGCAACAAGAACTGGCCTTTGAGCATCAGGAGAGCCTTGAGAAGGGCAAAGAGATTGCTCAGGTGAATGAGAAAACTGGTGTGGAGCACGTTTACAATAGCAAAACTCTAAAAGATCAATTCGGCAACTACCCGGCGTGGTTCAAGAAGAAGAAGACTGCCAAGCGTCTACGCAAGAAGCAGCATGCACAAAAGAAGAACTTCAAACAGGCCTGGACAACAGTTAATGTGCCACTCTAAAGAGAGAAAGAGTGCCACTCTAATCATAATTAGCGTATAGGAATCAATCAATTTGTAACTGCAATGCTGACTCGTTGTTGTGTTTTAATAGCACTGCATATTAAAGCCTTTAAAATTACACACATGAATCGTAAAACTTAAAAGATAGATAATGGAATATATATGTATAAGCTACTTGGTAGATGCCATGGCGTTAACAAAACAAATCTCATTTAACGCTTAAACTAAACAAAATCTCACTGTATGGAACAATAGCTGCGCACGCTGCACAGGACTCCAGTGGTGGCCGCTTCCAAGCGACGAGTATTTCCAGTCCACATGTGCGTCGTATAGTTGACCAAGGCCAACGATTGTCATTCGGATTTAACGGCCAGCTCCAGCGTTTCGGTGGAATCGCCATCCTCCTGCTGCGCCTGCTGCTCCTCTATGTTGCCATGCATTACGTCCGGATTGCTTTTGAGCACAGAGCCGCCTGTGAAGCCGAGTATGCCACAGCCCACGGCAGCAAGGCCGCCCGCTTTGATGCCGGCCACAAGACCAATGGGTCCACCTACGCAGGTGCCCAGGAGTGCTCCAACAACGGGATACATGGCCTTTCTTGTAGGTGAGTGCATTGCGCAGATTCCTTTCGCCCTGTTGAACGTTCTCCAGCGCCTCCTCGGCATTGTCTGCAATGCTTTGAACGCTAACTGCCTGCTCCTGGGTTAACTCTCTCATGCCATTGAACATGCCATGCAGATCATAGATCTCATGCTGCAATCGTTCCATTTGCTCCAAACATGCCTCCCTCTGAGCCAGCTGATGTTCCTCCAGCTGGAAGTCTGTCTCCAACTGGGGCAAGGCATGTTGCAAGGCGGGCACATTATCAATATCCACTGCCTGATTGTCCTGATCCTCGTCATCGAATTGTGAACTGGCGCTGGGTGATTTTAACTTCAATTCTAATTCAGAATACAAAATTTGAATTTAACTGCTTTTGTAATTGGAGATGGGCGTGACACGCTCCCATCTCTAATTTAGGTCGTACCTGCAAACTTTTTCATGCCCTCGAAAGCCTTGTCCTTGCCGGGCTTCATGAGCTCATCGAAACGCTCCAGATCCTCATCGCGCAGCTTCTCCCTCAGCGCATCCATTTCGAGCAATAGATTCTTGATCTGTTTAATTACCCGCATCGCATTCAATTCCTCCTTTTTGATCTTTTGCCAGTCGCCGAGAGCTAAGCTCTTCTCAATATTGCTGCGATGATTTTGTAGTAAACTTAAATGATGTGGAACAGCTGCATCTTGGAATCGCTGCACCGAGACCTCGGCCTGCTTTAACGGTAGTTTATCGTTCGTCATTTTGTTATTGCACTTTGTACTGTTTTTGTTTGGATTCGTTGTGTCGCGACGCGACGCGAAAGTGAAATTGTCTGTGCCTCCTAATTCTGCGGGTGTTTAACCCACATCCAATAATTGCACGCTGCCTTGTGGATGTTGTTTGCTTATTAATTAAATGTCACACACACAGCTGCCGTGAAATTGCATATTGAAATTGTTTTGCGACTCAAATTTTTCTTTTGTTTTGGTTCGAGTTGTAATTTCAGCTGTTTTCGTATGAATACTTCTCGCAAATTGGCGCTGGTGAAGGTAACACTATGGCGCAGTTGCGCTGTACTCGCGAGTGAAAGTGTGACGTCATACAATGTACAGAATTTCCCTACCTCAATAAACTACATACCATGGCTGCCTTGTAGCGCTGCCAACCTGCTTACATGTAGCACACTCTGTTATCTAGTCTGTTAAGTGGCAGCATTTCACTGTTAACTGTAGCCCGCTAAAATTCAAAGGCGTCTGCATTTATTTGTGCGCTATTTTCTATATTATATACAAAAAAAATACATGCAAATACTAGACAATAGACAATACACATGTGTGCTTAAAACTAAAGCATTCGATTTTAATACATATACATTTATGACACGAGTTCGCTTAAGTACTAAATTATTGTTGTTCTTGTTGTTAAAATGTTTTACAAACTACGGAGGCACTTGCGTTCGGGAATGGCTTACAAGCAGGAGCACAAAGAAACAGAAAATATCTCTAAAAATCTTATAAACAAAATGCAGTTCTGTGTTGGCGCACTGGCAAGAAATCCACTCGTACTTAGGGGCAATTGGCATTGGGCCCATTTCGACATTTCATTAACAAATTCAACATACTCTCCAGCTTATTGGTGCGTGATTCTGTTTTATATATATTCGTCTGCATGCGATTCACATCCATCGCTTGTTTCTCCTATAAAAAAAGTCAAAGTTTTTATAATAAAATCTTTTCGTTTTTAATTCTCACTTACCAATGTGCTCAGCCTGCTCTTGAGCGTGTCCACCATACTGTAGGTGGCCTGTAGCGACTTTTGCAGCTCATTCGTATGCACTCGCTCATTGGCCAGCGAGCGTTCGATTTTCTGCAGTCGCGTCGCAACCTCAGCATCCGTATCATCAATATCATTCTCCAGATCCCTGGCCTCAAAAGCATCATCCGCATGCGTCGAGTGCTTGCGGCAACTCTGCTGATCCGCATGCAACACGAATCCATGGCGGCAGCGGCAATAGTAGGAGCCCTGAGTATTCACACACTGCTGATCGCAGGGCTTCTCCGTCTCGCACTCATTCACATCCTGTTCACAATAGCGACCCGTAAACCCGGAAGGACAACTGCATGTCTGAGGAGCGGTACAGTTGCCACCATTCTGGCAACGTGTGGTGCAAATAGCTACGGATTAGAGATTTATTATTATATATTCCAAATTTCATATCCTTTCCTACTTACGTTTCATGCACGCATCTGAGCGTGCCGAATCCTTGCTCCATCCTGTACAGCAATCGTAGGTCATCTGTTGAGCTGGCTTATGCTTGATGACATCCCGGTACGCCTGCTCGTGTATGAGCTGGACACGCGTGCACATCTGGCCCACATGTGTGGGTGGCTGGCAGGGAGTGCTGATGTGTTTCCATGTGGGTCGCGTGTACACCTCCGTTGTCTTCACTGGCATCGTGATCGTACGTTGTTGCACGCAAATGTGTCGTCTGGAAAGACATTTGCAACATGGGAATTCAGTGCATTTCAACAACTCAACAGCAAGAGCAAAAGTGAAAACAGAAAACGAAACTGACTTTTCCAGACGATGACGATGACGATGACTTGGCCAACTAGCCAATTACTGTCATAATAAACTGGCCAACAGGTTGGCCAACTGGCCTGCAGAAGCAGCAGACGCCCAACAGACCATGTTGCATCTGGAGACAATTGTCACATGTCATTAATATTCGAAAAAACACATGTCACGATTTGGGTACCAAAATCAAAGCATATGCTTATGGCAGTCGCTCTCAAACTAATTATGCTCACAGTTTGAGTGTTACTGCTAAACTGTAACACATAAAAATTTAAATGCAAACAGTTTGCGCCATAAAAAATTGTGTGAAAATTAAGTTTATGACAATGCTTGTCAAACTGTAAACAAAAATCACATAAAGTCAAGACCTTTGGCCGCCAGCAGGCCCAAACACATAAACGCTGATAATAAGCGGTTTTTGAATATATATTTCTTCGATTTTCGAACAGCCCCATAATAACAAAAAAAAAAGCTGCAAACTGGCCAACAAAGCATCCCATAAATTGCTGCTGTTGCCGGTTGCCGCTGCCGGTTGCTGGTGTCGTAATTGGCAATGCGGGTTAAAGCCCAAAAACAATTGCAGACGCGTGACGTGATCACTGACTGACGCTTGACTACTGCTGCTTGCTGTGGCAAGTTGCATGTTGCACCAAAAAAATCCTCTCCTCTTTGGAAAAAAACCTCCTTTGAATTCGCATTGTTAACTTATATAAACCGTTATGTTTTTCTGAGTGTAACGACGAAAAAAAGAATTTGTGACTTTTGGCCAGGCTAATAATAAAAGCGCAACGGGTCCTGAGACCCAGATTGCTTTACTCTCGGGACATTTAACAATTTCTTTATTGCAGCACATGCATATTTATGTTCTTTCTTGTTCTTCTTGTTGTTGTTGTTAAAACTGTAAACTGGACTGTTTGCCGTTTTGTTGCTCTTGGAGTCGCCATAATTCTCACGTTATTTATGCAGCAATGTAAGGGCGCCACAACAACAACAACAACAACAATGAGCAAGAACAAAATGCGGAAGTTTTTCTTACCCAAAAAAAAAAACTGTGCCAACAAAGTGCAACATGAAATTCTCTTTACCCCCCGTCACGCCTTTCGCCGCGTTCCCATTTCATACAGACTGCATAAATCTTTAACGGATCCGGCCGGGACAGCCCGCTGGGCCCAGATGTATCATGCGTATGTGCGTGTGTGTGTGTGTAGTTGGCTTCATTGCTTTTGTTTAGAAACGTTTAGAGTAAACATAAAATTTGAATTTTTAATTGTTTGACGCCTGAACACCTGTGGCGTCTCATTTAAACAAACTACTTAAGAAAAACTAAGACAAAAAAAGATGAACATTTTGAAAAACATAAACTGCCGCTCAAGTCCCTTTCTTCAGTGAACAACTATTCAAAAGAAAGGGTATCATCAAGTGTAGAGTATCTGCAGCTCAAGTCTGTTCCTTTACTTTTACTCTGTCTCTTTGTTAAAAACTTTTTTTGTTGTTGTTGGAAAATTATAAAAACATCAATCAAAATGTATTTCACATGAAATTGTATTTGTTGCCGCACCAATTAATCAAAATAAAAAACTTTAAACTGTGAAACAAGAAAGTTGGTTGCACTCTTGCTTGCTTGCCACATCTGGTGGCACACAACTTATTGTTGGTTTTGAACTTTTGAGTTTACGGTTTATTGATTTACGATATATTTTTATTGAACAAACACCAAGAAACGAAGTAAAAATTGATGAGCCTTCTTTAAAGCTGAGTCTGAGTCAGCGCCAGGCCAAAAGGTGAACCAGAAGTGCACATGTGTGCGTGTGTGTGAGTGTGTGTGTATGTGTGGGCGTTGCCTTATCTTGGCCAGCATACAACATTGATGCTGTGTCCAATTTTTCAATGCTCAACCTTTAGATATGCTAATTGTTTCAGATTAATTATTATTGTTGCTGCGTTTACGAACATGTTTATGGACTTGAGTTTCTTGCCACTAAGAGGATTTTCAAAGAAAAACGAATTAAAAAATAAATCTATCTTAAAGTATTTGTTGATAAATATGTATAAACCTTAAAGTATTTGTTGATGTTTGCGATTGCTGCTCATTAGTTGGAAAATATACGAAATATTATTGCAAATCAGCTTTGAAATTTAATTGAAATAGCTTTTTGTTTGTTTTTTTTTACAGGTTTTGTTGTTATGTTTAAGACGCTGCATTCGTGGGAATTTAATCTCTTGCCTTTTGTAAGACTCAAACTATGGGGTAAGTAGTATTATATTTATGCAAAGCTTTAAAAAAAAACCCCTTTACAATGCCATGCAACAACAAAAGGAGGCCTATTTGAACAGAGCGATCGATTTAAGTCGACTTAAATCATTTTTATGAGCTCTTTTCTTCTTTGTATCATCAGTAACTAGCCAATCGGGGCTCATTTTCGAACATCGTATCGAAACCCGTTTACTTTAAATGTTTTTTTCAACACCACACAGTAAAAAAAAGTAAAAGAAAAGATTAAATGCATTTTAAAATCGTTAAGAAAAACAGTTAAAACAAGTAAGAAGGGGCTTAGTCGGCAGAGCCAGACTAGGAGATACCCTAAAACCATAGGAAAAAATTGGGAATGGAACAAAACATTCAATTGTCACAACTTCGTTAAAATACAACCGATTTCAAAATGGTATACCTTAAAAGTCTTGCTTTGAGCTCTATTTTAATACTGCATTTAAATCTAGAAACCCGATTTTTACTCAATTATCATCCAAAAAAATCGTGGAGAAAAAATCATCTTGGGAGTTGGATAAAACTTTTGATTGTCACTTAACTTCGTCAAAACTTAACCCGATCTTTCGATAACAACATCTAAAATTCTTGGTTTGAGCTCTTTATTCATACTATATTTAAATATAGAAACTGAATTTTTAATCAATTTTCATCCCATAAATCTTGGTCGAATTTTCGATGACCATAACTTCATCAAAATTTACCCGATATTTGAATGTTACACCTTAAAAGCTTTGTTTTGATCTCAAAAATATTTCTGCATTTAAATCTAGAAACTCCATTTTTTCACGATTTTTATCCACATAATTTTTAACATCAAAGACCCTTGGCTATACTTGATGCAGATCAAAAATATCTTTACTCTATAGGGTCGAAGACGCTTTCTTCTATCTGTTACAAACTCTTCTACAAAACCCATATACTCTTATGCATCCACTTCATGGCTTTAGGGTATACAAAAGGCTACAAAAGTTGGCGACATTTAACGACTGTAAACGGCTTAAACTTTTGACCATAACCGCATCTTAGGGGGAAAAGCGCTCAACGGCGATTTGCCATATGACACAAAATTATTGTTTGTCAGGCAATAGAAAAATATATTTTATGGCCGTATGCTAAACGTGGTGAAAAGCGTTTAAGGTCAAGACAATAACCACAAAAAAAAAACTACAGCAGAAAAGGAAGAGAAAGAGAGAGAGAGCTAGCTGTACTTTTTGGCCATTTTGTTAGTATGTGTGTGTGTGATTGCGGGGCAAACTAATCTGATTTGTTGCATGAAATTAGAATCTAAATTGGCCCGAACAGGCCAACAACGTTCCAAATGCAATTCCAGCTGCTGCCTTCATGTTCTACAACGCTTGCAGAGTCTCCTCCAACAACGAAAAAATGCATCATTAGGCTGCAACTGTTGCAACTCCCACAACACTCCCCCCTGTTGTCCCACAAAGCAAAACATGACGACAACCACGACGACAACGACAACAACAACAAGAACAAGAACAACAACAACTGTGCTGCATTGCTTCCTGGTCATCGCAAAATGTCTTCTTCTTTCTCCGTCTGGTTGCCAACAGTTTCTCCGTTGCTTTATTTGGCTTTTTACTTAAGATAGAGACGACGCATTGCATCAGAATTTCTTATAATATTTTTTAGTTGATTCCATTCCATTTTCCAAGCTGCAAGTGCAACAACAAGCAGACAGCATTCCCCAGCTTTTAGCTTTTTATATTTTTTTTATATTCTACTTCTTCAGAGCCGTCAAGAGTTATTACAGCACTCAGCATCAGCTAAGAGGGTACAACTAACAAGCTAATAGCCGACTAATGGCTACTCTAATGTTAATGGCTTTTTAATTCGAGAGAGTAATGCACTTTTAATCTTTAATGTTTTGCAATGGAAAAATTCTTAACAAAAGAAACGATAAAACTTTTGCGTGATACCAATTCTACATATATGCATATAAACTCTTAACCTACCCTAACATTTTTCTAGCAAAAAAAAGTGCTAGTCATGGCTATCATGGAGTGTGTCTTACCTCATAGTCTGCTCAAGTTGTTGCACTTCTAATTTGGCTGCTCGAGAGATTATATATTCAATAAAAAAAAATGTGGAAAAATGGAAAAAGTGAAAAGAAAATTGCAGCATTGCAAGGTGTCAGACATGCTGGCTAAAAAGACTTGGCCAACAGCATTTGCTGCTAAGAGAGGACTTGATTATATGCCAAAAAGGAAGTTGAGTTCAGTGGCCGAAATGTGGCATGCGTCCATTCTTTCGCTCTCTCATTCTGTTGTCTCTTTTACAACATAATCGTAATCTGGGCAGCGATAAGCGATCTTCAACTCCTCCAACTCCTCCTACTCTTGCTGCTTGCCAAGGGCCTGTCAATGCGTTGCGCCCTACTAATGCACCTTCTTTTCTTGCCCTTTCTCTCCCCTGCAATTCGAGTCGGCGTGTAAAGCATGATTAATGCTTCCCCCAAAATGAAAAAACTTGTTTATATACATGCTTCAAGCCATGGCCGAAAATCCGATTAGTGTGCAAACGTGAGCAACGCAGAGAATGAAGACCCAAAACAGAGTTAACAACAACAACAACAAAAGCTCACGATTTCCATTTTTCTATAGAAAAAAGTCGCTAACAAAAGCGCAACGAAAAACTTTTTCATCAAATTAACATATTTTCGGCTGCTTTCTGGCTATTGAGTGATAGTTATCAAATAAATCGCGTGAAATGTTTCGAGTAATACCTTTTTGGAAAGCCCTTTGTGTATGTGTGTGTGTTTGTGTGTGTGTGGAAAGCAAGTGTTTGTTTGCTCTACTAACAACAATCAAGTTATTTAAGCGCCAGTCTTTAACTCTCCGTCTTGTCTCTCAACCTCAGTTTCAATTTCAGTCTTTAGGCTATGTTTTATAGTAAGCCAGATGCCAGATACAGATATACAGATATATATGTGTATATAGTATGCATATATTTAGTCGTCATCTTGTGGTATCCAATTGCAACATAATTAAGTAAGCCAAATGGCGTGTCTCGTTCTCTACGTCTCGCTTATCGCTGCTGGCTATTTGTTGTGCGTGCACTTGGAAAAACTAAAGGCGAAAATGTGTAAAGAGCACAAAAACTTGTGATTTTCTAAGATTTTGTTTTTATGAAAGTACAAAAATTTGGTTGAAGACATTGTGAAATATGATAAAAAAAAGTTTAAACGCTTTTAAAGTCAAAGTTCAACATTTTTAAGTCGATTTTTCTGTAACTTTAAACGAGTAAAGTTAGAAACTACCTAAAGGATTCACGTCCTTACCCTTTTAATTACTTATCTTAAAAAAAATTAGCGAAAAGTTTTAGAAACGTTTTTAAGGTGATTTTAAAGAATTTCTATGAAAGTTAATTATGTATATTGATTGAAGACATTGTAAAATATGTTTAAAGAGTTTAAAAGCTTTTAAAGTCCAACTTCAAAATTTTTAAGTCGATTTTCGGACTTTAAACCAAAAAGACAACAAAATACTTATAGAATTTAAATTATTAAATTTTGAATACATATTTTTTGTACAAAATATTTTAAAAAATTGTATAAAACTGTTTTTAGCGTTAATATTATCATCTTTTGTCACAGTGTAAACGTTTGTGGTATGGAATTTTGTGCGTCATGTTCGTTCAACGCTTTTTGGGTGGTTCATTTGTGTTGTGTTGTGTGCTGTTGTGTGTTGTGTGTGTGTGGTGCACAGTTTTGTTGTCTTTTGTGTATGCCTGCAAGACAAAAGTCACCGTTACCCCATCCCCCTGCCTCCACTCTCTTTTAACGAGTTTGCATGTAATATGTCTGACCTGTCCAACAGTTCCACTGTCTTCTCGACTCTTTGGCTCTCCAAAGCCTGCCAGCATTGCATTAACCCAATTTTCAACTTGAGATGCGAAGCTGCGTGATTTGCAAATTATTGTGGAGCTTGTTGTTGCCGCTGCTGCACCCGCTGCTGCTCAAGCTGAAGCTGTGTGTCATGTCCAACTGTCTGTCTTTTTTCCTCCGTCTGTCTATCTATATATGTCCGACTGTCCAGCTGTCCGTTTGTCCAGTGTAGTATTGTGTGACTTACTCAATTCTAGCCAAAGCCACACTAATTGCATTGAGACTTTGTCTAGACCATACATGTGTGTGTGTGTGAAGTATGTAAATATTAAACATGATATCGTATATTTGTTCAATCAATAAACCATTATAAATTTGTTTGTTTATTTGTTGTTCGTGACGAAACTTTCGTTTGATGACGTTGAATAAAACTGCAGTTGGAATTAAGATGGTTATCTGTGATATGATTTCTCAAAAATATATTAAAGAAAACATCTGATAAGTGTGTGAAGCATAATCAAGATCGAAATAAGATATCATAATAAACACTTTATAGTTCATGTTGAATTAATTAATGCAAACATGCTTGTTTTGAAGGACATTTCCTAATTGTTCCATAGAAACCCGGTTTTTACTCAATTTTCATCCCAAAAATCTTGGACGAATCTTTCGATTATCATAACTTCGTCGAAACTTAACCGATTTCCGAATGCAATACCTCAAAATTCTTGGTTTGAGCTCTATATTCTAACTGCATTTAAATCTAGAAACTGAATTTTTACTCAATTTTCATCCTTTAATGTCTTGGACGAAACTTTTGATTGCCATAACTATGTAGAAATCAAAGAAAACATCTAATGAGTGTGTGAATATCGAAATTAGATATCATAATAAACACTTTATAGTTCATGTTGGGATTAATTTATGCAAAACATGCTTGATTTGAAGGACATTTCCTAGTTGTACCATAGAAACCCGGTTTTTACTCAATTTTCATCCCAAAAATCTTGGACGAATGTTATGATACTCGAAAATCATAACTTCGTCAAAACTTAACCGATTTTCGAATGCAATACCTTAAAAATCTTGCTTTGAGCTCTATATTCAAACTGCATTTAAATCTAGAAACTGAATTTTTACTCAATTTTCATCCCAAAAATCTTGGACGAAACTTTTGATTACCATAACTTTGTAGAAATCAAAGAAAACATCTGATAAGTGTGGAACCATATCGAAATTAGATATCATAATAAACACTTTAAAGTTCATGTTGGATTAATTTATGCAAAACATGCTTGTTTTGAAGGACATTTCCTAGTTCTAACATACAATTTTCCACTTGTTCAAGCCAGTTCTTTGCTTAAGCATTTCTATCAACATTAATTATAATTTATATGCTATACTGTATGGTGTGTGTGTGTGTGTTGTAAGCATGCATTCTATGTATGTCATTTCAAGTCGTGTCTTGTCGTGACATGTCGTGTTTTATGCACGTGTTCACAATGTTTTCCCCTCTCGCTCTTTAGAGAAAAACTCATTAAAGCTGAAAGCGCGCGCTCGCGCTTCTTTTCGGCCTGTTTACCTGGGCCAAGGTTTTACCCTTGCTGGCTTTAGCTGATGGCATGACTTGGTCTTGGCGATAAGAGCTAGACGGCGACGGCGACGCCGACTCCTACTCGCAATAGGCTGTGTGGCACGTGTAGGCGTTGCCCCATTGAAGGCATAAATGCTGTGTATATACTTCACGGTGTGCAAAACTGTTAACGAATTTCCACAAAAAAAAAAACATTCTAAGTGGAGTTTTCCAAGCTGCGCAGCCATATCAAATCAGAGAACGCGGAGAACCGTAATTATTGCCCAGGTTGCGCCTTCGATACGATGACAAGCAATTTGCAGGCAAAAACTCTTGGCTTAAACAGCGGCTCAGCTGTGTTTTGTGCTGCGTTTTTTGTGGCCATGTTAGGGTCACAAAGTTGTTTAAAGTGCACATAACTCTTTGTTGTTGTTGTTGTGCATTGTTGTCGCATTTGATTTAAGCAATTGTTGCTATTGCCATTTTATGTTGCAGTCGTTGCTGTATATTGAAGTCAAGGCCCTGCTTTGTTTTCCAAACGTTTGATTCTTGTTTTGGGCACAGATGCAGTTAAAAGATTAACAGATTAACAAGCTGCAACAAGTGGCCTTTCCATTTATGTTGTTGTTTTTGCTGCTGCTGCCACAAGAGTCAAAAAATCCTCCAGCACGGAAATAAATAATATTGCCAACGTAATTGAAATCTTCAAACTTCAATCAAAGCGTGCGGCACCAAAAAAAAAAAGACATCCATCAATTGTCAGCTGCAACAACAGCAACAAATTGCGAGCAACATGCACAGGAGACAGACATAAATTGAAATCATCAACAGAAGCGCGAACCAGTTGAGCATTAGTATGGATAAGAGGGGTTGACTACATGTAATAATACCCTGTAAATTCGTGAGAAAGGGACAAAGGTTATTTAGGCCTGGTCACCAGTGCTCTGCCTCTTATAGTATGTTAAGAATTTATTGTTAACATTCTTTTTCATAAATAAAAAAAATAAAAAAAAAAAAAATATTTATCTAGGGATTACTTGACGTATACTTCATCTAAGATATCTCTCGAGTCCAAACACTTTCCCAAACTTCATTTGATATCTGCAAATCGGCGCATATATGACGCTGATTAACACCGCATTACATTGCCCCAAGGCGGCAAACAAAAATTGCAATTGAAACGTTGCACTGTCCATTAGAGTCTCTCTGGAGTCTCGGTGGCGTGTGAATACACAAATATCTATATGCAACAGTCGACGAGAGACTTGCTGCAAGCAATATGAGTGCTCATTTCCATATCCAGCTAAACTAGCAACTTGCAACTCCAACTGACTGCTGGTTGTTGCACGTGCAACGCTTAAATAAATAGTACTCGTAATAGAGGCTAGGCAAGCGTCAACTTTTGTTATCGTTTCTGTTTCGCCTACATGAACATTGTGAGCAGCAGCCCCAGCACAGTGGTGCAAACATTGAATAAAAGTGAACGAATAATATGAGTAATTTTTTTTTTTTATATATATTTTAAATCTTTCTAAGGAGACAATAATTGAAGTAATTGCTTAAGAGTCTTATTTTTACAGTTTTAGAGGAACTGCTGTGTTAGGATTCCAGCTATTTTTTTACCGCAATATTTGTGTTTTCTCTTGTTGTTTGTTACAGTTTTAGAGCCACTGCTTTAGATTTCCAGCTATCTGTTTCTCTTAACCTTTATGTTTTTTTCAGTTGTTTGTTGTGTTTTGTGCCACAGTGCAGCTGCCGCACATTTTATGACTGATGATGCGAATGGTTGGCTCTGCCCCGCTGGCGCTTTTTGGGCAGTTGTTGTTGTTGTTGTTGCTGCCACATAAATCAAAATGTGTCATAACTAGCAACAAACTAAGCAACAGGCAACAAGCAACAACACGCAGATCAACAACACCTTCACAAATTGCAGGGGCAGAGGCAAAGGCAGCTGTCGGACGACTGCCACAGATTATTGCACATTGCACATACGCAACGTTGGCCAATTGACAATTGGCATTTGATGTCTTGAAGTGCATGTGCGTTTGTGTGTGTGTGTTGTTGTTGCATTTGCCCTTAAGTAGACGCACATTAATTCCAATTAGAAAACATCAACACTGCCAATTGAAAACTCGTTAAAGTTCATTACCTTAAAATGACCAAGCAGACAGACAGACAACAACAACAACAACAACACAAGTGGTTGTGCGTCCAAGAGTCCAATGCCATTCACAATACTATCTCTTAGCCAGATCGCATTGTGGCACTTGTGGCATTTGTTGCATTGTCGTGTTACATTTAGAGGAGCTTGCCTTCTTCAGCTGTTGTTGCAAGTGCCGCACACTGATTTGTTGCAATTGACATAACAATTGACAAACACTTAGCCTTCGCCACAGCTAATAGATTTTTTACCCTCCCTAGGGTATTGTATTATTATTGTTGTTGACATTGAAAACTTTTGCCGCTTGGCGCGGTGTCATAACATTTAAATAATTTATGAGCTCGAAGATAAGGGGCAAAGCAAGCATTAAAATGTTAAAGGTAGCTGCGAAAATTTATAGCTGATGTAGCCTTGAGTTGTTGTTGCCCCATCTGCCACACCTTTCTGTGTGTCTGTCTTTGCTGCTGCAGTTCAAGCTGCAATTGTTAATGCCCTTAAGCTGAAAAATCACGCATACGCCCTCAAGTCCTCGACTCAGATTAAGCATTAAAACTGAAGCCGTAGAAAATTAATCAAAAATAGTTTTAATTTAACTTTAAACTCTTCAAGTTTTGTGTTTCTGTGTTCCATTTATAAGTTTAACTAATATGGAAAATGTGAGAATATAATGTGGGCTAAAGTCAATCTGAATGCACAAGTGTCTTGCCGTAGTAATGAGGCGTAAAGTGAATTGGGTGAACAAGTTTCTCCATATATTCATTTGAACTTGAACTTGTTTAAGCAATAAACTCACCTTTCCATTTCCTTAGCATCTGTTGGATAGTTTCTACTGATGGTATTTGTTTCAAAGGGTTCCTCGGTGCCGACTCCAGGCGTACTTGGCGCCGTTGTTGTATAGGTGTAACCTCTTCTCGCTGGCACCAGAGGTGGCACCGTGCCCAGGCTAAGGCCGGGAGTGATGGCACGACGATTGAGATTGGGTGGTGGTGCTGCTGTGGTTATGGGTGGCACATACTCAAAGCCACGACCACCACGACTGCCACGGCTGCCCACGCCAATGAACTCCACATCGCCCGTGTTGTCCTCACCCTTGCCCGCATAGGGTGAGACGGGCGGCAAGGGTGGCGGCGGTGGTCCAAAGGTATTCGTATAAATATTATACGTATTATAGTCCCATTCGGTGGGTCGCGAGGCTGGCTGATGCTGGTGCAGGCGACGGGTCAGCACCTTGTTCTGGTAGGTATTGTGTGGATTGTGATGTAGGCGACGCAAGCGTGTGGAGTCTGTGGCACGCAGCGGTGGCATCGTTACACCCGGCAACAATTCTACCTCCGATTTGACATGATGACGATGCAATCGATGCAAGCGTTGATGATGGTGCAGCCGTGTATTATTGTTGTTGCTCTGACTACTACCTGTTGCCGCTGTGCTTAGCAACAGCAACACTGTGGAGCACAGCAACAGCATCATTTTTGTTGCAACTGCAAGGAAAAAACAGGAATATCTTTATTAAGTGACGAATCGCAATGCAACAACAACTAAAACAACAGAGACATTCACTTTCTGTCAAGCTTAAACTCATTCAAATTCCTAGTCACCTCAACGCTTAATGTAAGCAACAAGGCGGATCACAAGTCTCCAACTCCATAACGAGCGTCCTCTACGCTCATTAACAATTCCTTTGTCTCTCCTTTAGTTATGCTCTGTCTGTCTCGAGAGGAAGCTTTAATAGATTGGAGTTGATAAGTCAACCATAGCTTATCGATACAAATCGATAACATTACACAAGGATAAAAAAATAATTTGAACATATTGCTCAATGCATGCTTAACTGTTGTAGAGATGATAAGTGAACCATAACTTATCGATATAAGTCGATAACATTGCACAAGAATGATTTGAACAATTCTTAACAGTTTGAACATCTTGCCCAATGCTTGCGCAACTGTTGTATTGGGACATTCATTTCGTCGACAGTAGTCGGGAAGAAGCTTTAATTTAGTGAAGATGATAACCTTTCGACACAAATCGATAACATTGCACAAGGATGATTTAAACAATGTTCAAGTTCTTAAAAACACTTTAAACAGTTTGAACATCTTGCTCAATGCTTGCTCAACTGTTGTGGTAGGGCATTCCGAGTTCCTGTCTGCCCAACATTTGGTGTTCTTATTCATGGTCGAGTGAAACAGAAAACACTTAAAGGCAGGGAGAAGACAAAGGCCTCCGATTTTGTTTATTATTATTCTCGTTATTATTATTATTTGTAGCATTGTTGTTGTTGCTTAACAAAAGCACGCGTTAACAGTTAAGTGAACCGGCAGGCAGCAGGCCAAAAAAATAACAACAACAAAATACAATAAACTGACCTGAAATTAATTGAAGTGTGCTGTGAAGTGAACCGAAACCGAAAGCCGGAAGTTTTTCGTGTTTCGATCTTCAATACTTTTGCTTTGTTCCTCTTTACATTTATCAAAAAAAAAATTTCAAGCTAAACCATTTGTCAACATCGACTCGCCCCTCCTCCTCTCCCTCCCCCTTTCTCTCCGTTACAATCATGAATGCAATTGCTCAGTGAGCTTATTAATATTCATTGCTTGTGGCAGACATCAAAATTGAATTTATGAACGCAGCTCATTAAACTTAAAGTTGGCCTAACATATGTCTCTCTCTCTGTCTGTCTATAACTTGTTGTTGCTGTTGTTCCAATTACAAACTAATTGAGAAAAAAACTTTAAAAAAAAACTTATGACAGCACGATTATTACCAATTGCTGTGTACCTAATTAAAAATTGAACAAGAAACAAAGTCAAAGAGTCAAAAAAAAAAAAAAAAGAGAATGGAGTCTGTTGCAAGACTAAAGACGATTCCTTTTCACTGTTCCCTGAGCATCATCAGGTGCGGCCTAAAGGCTTCTTCTTTATTTAAGCCGCTTAGTAAGTGAAACCCCCCCGAAAAAAAAGAGGCTTGTCTCCTGCTGTCCGCGTGTCCAAATGTGTCTGACTGTCACTCGGGCTGCCAAATGTTTTTTTTTGGGCTCTTCTTTCCAACATGCACTGAACGAAATTCATGTTTAGTTGGTATAGCTTGGTATTGGCATTTTGGTAGTTTTTGTTCCCTGCCCCTTTTTGGCTCAGTTGTCATAACTTTTTCAATGTCTTCCACGAAAAAAAGTAAAGGTCTTTTGGTTTTTTTGGGGCGCCTCTTTTAATCAAAACTGCAGACGAACCAACAACAACGAATGCTTCGATTCGGTTTTCCATTGAAATCTAAGTTCAAAAAAAAAAATGTTGCGTTGACAACTCGCCTCGCCTTGACCTTGCCCCCCGCGCACACATAGCCGCTTGCCAAAATTGGTCAGGCCAAAGATAAATCAGTCTATCTCTCTCTCTGTTGGGCAGCCAGACGGATGGAGGTTGCGGCTTAAAACAAAGATCATAAGATCGCGAAATATTTTGATATATTTCTAATTAATAGCGCTGCGGTGTCATTTGGGCTACAAAGAGCGAGAGGGGGCGATATCAAGTTTTAGCCGCAGGTAAGAGACGCAGTGGCAAAACTTAGCTGGAATTTAGACATAAAAATTTGTTGTTGATGTTGTGTGTGAGTGCGATATTAGTGTGTGTGTATTAAATGTTATTGATTTGTTTTCCCAGCACATAAATCACATGTTAAATGCTGCATGCCACACCGCCTTCATACAACAACAACAACAACAAAAGCAGCAGCAGCATCCGCAGTCTGACAAATGTCAACTTTATTTTAGTCAAACTGACAAAAAACACACAGAAACACACACACACATTGCTGTGGGTGTCCATAATAGTTGTGGTTGTGTGTGTTAGAGTGTGTGTTGAATGACCCAGACATGAGCTATGGCCAATGAATCACAAGAGATGCGAGAAGCAGACGACAAATGAACATTTATATATATAATTTTTTTGTAGTGATATACAACTAGCACATATGTCCACATTAGACAGAAGCCAAACAGTGAAGATTCGCTTTAAGGAACACAAGATTAAATATGTGTTTAAGACAAAATGCTGAGACTATTTATCAAATGTTTAATCTTAAGGTGAACCTTAAACTCACTAAGATCTTGAGATAAGTGTATGCAATATAATATGAAACAAGTCAGAAGGCTTTAGTCGAAAAATCACGCCTAGGACATACCCTTAACCCCGTACAGTCATTTGTATATTTAGCCGTTGCCCAAACTTCAAACTATTTTATCCAAAGTTTAAAACCTCATTTTCACAATTTTAAAATTCAATATTTTTTTCTATCGACCACATGTGTATATCGATAACCAGATTTTTTTTTGTCGATAATTTGAAACAGACTGGTTCTTCTCATAGCATATTTCTTCTTTATTGTATATATTTAAATTTATTATATAGGGTCGGAGATGCTTCCTTCTGTCTGTTGTCCTACTTGTGCACAACACCATTATACCCTTATTAACCCATTTTATGGGTTAAGGGTATAAAAATCATCTTACAGGACACTTAAGCACATTCCAAGCCCTAGATCTTAAGACCAAGAATCTCCTGTTCCGCTCTTCCCTTTAATCAATCTATGCTTTCTGTTTTGTTCACTTTAACATATGCACACTGTACTTAATATGCGTTGTCTGTACAAATACTCATAGCTATAGTTATATATATTTGTTTCTATGAAGATCCTCACACACAAACACACACACACACACTCATACACACTTCTTTGAGTTTTGTGGCTGTTCTCATAAGAAATGTTCCCGGAACGCTCGCAACGTTTTATTAATAAAACTTTTGCATTTCTCCATTAATCATTCGGCTAGCGGGGTCCAAGTAGTGGCAGGGGGGAGTTAGACTGTTGCTGCTGCCGTTCAACTTATAGAGTATTGCAATTGCTTAATTATCGTAGGCATTAATTTTGGACTCTCTACAGACAGACAGAGGCAGAGATTTTTTTGTTGGTATGTTTTTAGCGGGTGCTCAACCTGTTTAAGACCAAAGAGTTTTTACATACATACATACATTTGTGTTTATGTGTTTGTGTGTGTTGCTGTGTGTGTTCGGGTGCCGTAATTTAAAGTAACAGCTCCTCAGCTTTGGCCATTTAAATGTTAATTAAATGCTTGGCTGCCTTTCCTCTCCACTCCACGGTTTTTACTGCAATTTCGGGGCACAGCCCAATGAATGTTTTTTTTTACTTCTTTTCTTATTTGTGCAATTCAAACAGCTGCGTTTTTATTTATGTTTTTTGTGTAATCGCATAACAACAACAACAACAACAAGGAGACTTCAACACGGCGCGCCTCAAGTTCTTATAAAGCCCGAGAGAGAGAGAGCAAGAGAGAGATAGAAAGAGATAAACTAAAAGCTTAACGCCAACATTGCTACAGCAACAACAACAACAACAACAACAACATATTTGTTTGGCAACACTTACGCACTAACAACAACAACAGCAACATGTTTAATGGCAACTCTTTTTTCGGAATTGTATGTGTTTTTTTAGTACTAAACTTTTTATTTATAGAAAAATTGTTCAACGGAAGTTGTTCAAATTCGAACTTGATTTCATACTTGGGAAGATATTGCTGTGGGATTGGAGCTCTGGGTTTGATGAATCTGAAATATTTGATTCTCGATTTCAGTATTTTCGGAATGTTATTTAGAAAGAGGTTCTTTGGTTTTTTGATCTATCTCTGATCTATTCATTGCTTGTTATCAACTCTATTTTTGTTCTCCAAACATCTTCAATACTTCTGGGCATATTGCTATGGGATTTGGACTGAGGATTCATGTATTATGCATCGATTCTTTTTTTTCTGAATAATTCTTGATGTTATGTCAATCTCTGATCAATCCTTTCTCATTATTAACTCTTCTTCTGTTATCCAAACATTTTAAGTACTACAGGGTATCTACTAGTCGTGCTTTCCCTCTTTACACCTAATCACTTTTCCCTTCTTTGGCGCCTTTTTAAGTTTTTTCTCACTTTTTGGACGGACATAGATGAACTGCTAAATGTTTTAGATCTCCTCAGAACGAATTAATTTCATTCACAATTTTTTTTCTGGCACCTTTTAAAGTTTTTTTTGGATACCCTTTACCCATAAAATGGGTAAATAAGGGTATAATGGTTTTGTGCAAATGTGTGAAACAAACAGAAGGAAGCATTTTCGACCCCATATAGTATTTATTTTTGGACATCATTGTACCAACATCTTGGAACACCATTGTCCCAAAATTTTGTGATATCATTTTCCCAACAATATTGGGACATGCTGTACCAACATTTTTGTGACACATTCGTACCAACATTTTGGGATAAGTCGTACCAACATTTTTGGGACATATCATTCTGGTCACACAAATGACTGTATGCGTTTCGTATGGGGCTAAGGGTATGTCCTAGTCGGGATTTCTCAACTAGAGCCCTCTTACTTGTTTGTTTTTGTGGTTGGAGTGGAACCACCTGCCTGCAGCACCACCCTGCAGCATCACCACCTATTGTTTTGATCTCATTTATGGGTTCAATAACCCCTTCCCCCTTCGCTCTCTGTTTCTTTGTGGCATTTGGATGGATTGCCTGTCGCTCTGTTTTGTATATATGTATATATCTTATCTGACAGATCATCAAATATGTGCCAACTGTTCAGATTCTCTTTGTGAAACATTCTCACGTTCTCTTTCTGGGGTCAACAGTTAAAACATTTTATATCTTATTTTTTATTCTATTTCATAAGTTTTGCAAAAAAAAAAAGAATCATTGACACATGTTTGCATTTGGAATGTTTTCTTCAACAAGATCAATAAACTGAAGATGATGCTGGAGGGGGATGGGGAGGCCAGGAGGGGACGATTGATCGCACGCTTATTTTGTGTTTACACTTTACTCTTGTTTCTTATTGAAATGGAATGTGTTTCAACTCATGCGCCTTCTTGTGTTTTTCTCTCAAAGTCAACAATGAAAACTATGCGCAACATGTTCCAAAATCGGACAGTTTGACATTTTGGCACCCGGCAACAACAACAACAAAATACCTTTTTTTAAAAAAAAAAAAAACAATAACAAAGCTAACATAACGATTTCGACTTCAACTTCAACAAGTTCAACTTCAATATGCAAAACATGAAACATAATGAAAAAAAACTTCAAGTTTGTAGCCAAAGTCGTTTTGTAGACATGTCTCCCTCTGTTGTTGTTGTTGTTTTTTTTCGCTAATTGCTTTGCAGCTGTAAAATGGGGCGTGCCACACACACGCCCACACCAGGGTTTTTTTCTTGTTGTTGTCTCTGTTGACCCAAAAGCATTCTGTTACACTCTAAGAGTTACAGACATAAAGTCACATTTACAGTTACAGCTGCGCTATTCATGCAAATGACTTTGCTTAATTAGAAAAGGAAACAAGAAAAGAAAAACGTTTAAGTTCTGACAAGCTTTAAGCCAATGTTAACATAGCAATGCGCTTTGGCTACAGAAAACTTGGCTTTAAAGAAGAAACTCGAAGCTTCAAAAAAGTTTAAGTAAGGAAACTTTCTTAAATATCAGAGAATTGACTTTCTTATTCATAAAATTTTAAATATGAATTAAACCATTTTTTCAGGGTTTCCATAACGTTGTTCATAGTTTAAGTTCAAAATTTTTTATATATTTCAATAAAATTTTTGAAATAAACGATGACAAACTTTATTGTTGTTATTCTGAGGTCAATTGCGCAAGTCATGCCAAGCCATATATTATTATAGTATCACCCCAAAAAACGACACGAACGATCGTGACAATGTCAGAGAATGTTGTTAACGGAAAAAGGAAGGATGCAACAAAATTCTATGACAATGCTTCTGTCATCATTTCCTTACACGTCATAAAAGCTAATTGAATTGTTAGTTAACACATTCTTGAACACAGAAAACCGTTTATAACTTCATTGCCAGATTAAGTTAGAGTATTAGATCTTCAAGGCAAGATAGCAACTAGGAAGTATTTGATGTCATATGAGAAATAATTGCAATTAATTGCAATTAACATGTAATTTGCATTTTACTTACGCGCCGTTGAATCCCAAGTTGGTCCAAGTTCTTTTAGAGCCAAAGTGGTGTCCAGATGCACGTCGACTCCCAGGCGCAGGGATGGGAGGCGAAGTTAGATAGAGCTGGTATAAATCAAAAGCACAATTGTGTCAAATTTGCAATCACAAACAATAAATTGAATTATTTCGCGCTGACATTAAACAGATACGCCGTAATTTGCATGTATAATAAATTATGTAGACATGTATATATATATGTATGTATATGCTCATATGTCAAATTGTGTAAACATTTGAGTTGAAGATTTAAATCAGCTTCCGTATGTGTCGTATAAGCCAAGAAATATATACTTCTGCAAACAACAACAACAACGCGATGGTTGATCACTGATCACGTTCGATGCGTGATATTTGATCGATCTTTGCTTACGGCACAGCACAACAACTACAACAACTGATCGCTTTGAAGTCCCGAGACGAACTGAATCGACTGCCTCGAGCCCAACGACAGAGAAACAACCGAACAACCGAAACCGAAAGTCCAGTTCGTTACAACGCGTTCGGCTCTGCTCAACGAATACGAATTTGGGCAAGCGTTCGGCAACAACAAGTTCGCTTTCTTTGTTCGACGGCTGCCTTCGCTTTGGTCGTTGACTGCGACGCCAGCTGCGACAGTGCAACGGCGACAGCGACAGAGAGTTTTGTTTTTGTTGCGGCCCCCGCAAGGTAAAGCAAGCGCAAGCTTCAGGCGCAGCGAACTAGTGTAAATACCCTTTAGCTAACAGATGCACTTAGTTAGAGGTATCTTCTTAGTCGTTGCTGCTTATGTTTTGTTGTTAAGTTCAATATTTGCGCTTGCAAGCCAGTTTCAAGCTGCGATCTTGGCATCGAGATGGCCACGAACCAAGAACTTGTTTGGCGGCCCTTGCCCAATTGTGGCGACAGCTAACTGCTTGCCCCCCTCATACTCCCCCACCGTAACCACTTTGGCCATATGTCAAAAGGATTTGTTGTTTAGTTTTTTTGCGACAATGCGTTGTAAATCGCTTTTAAGCCACAACACATTTTTTTATTGGCCTATTAGCTGCTGTTGAGTTCGTTTTCCTCTTCCTTCCCCCCTTTTATTCGTGGGATCACCCACACGGTGGCAGCAGCATAATGTAATCAAATCATGCATAAAAAAAGCTGATAATAATGCAACTGTTTCGGTCTTTCTCCCTCTGTCGCTTTTGGTCAATTAACTGTTAACAATTCATTTGCATTTGGTGTGTGGGTTCCTCGATTCCATTCCACTCGAGAAGCCCTCAAATGTGTTTACATATTTAGTTAATTTGACAGCCATTTGATGATGAGGCCCCTAAAGCTGTTAGATGTATAGAAAAAATAAACAAGCTAAACTTTAAAGTGGCAATCGAATCGAATCTATGAAAAAAAAAACAACAAGAGAAGAAGCACTTCACACAATCTTGAAGATCTTTTGCTTAGGTGTTGCTTATTTGTAGAACAGGGTATATGAACTTGGACAGTGAGCTTGGAATACGATAGAGTATATTCAAACTCTTGACTAAGATGCATGGAACTTTATTAGTTGAAGCTTCCTTCTCATTACTTTTGTAGTACAAAACTTATTGCCAATAAAGTTAAGGAACTATATAATATAATATCATTTTTTTGATCAACTAAAACGTTGTGACAAGATTTTTCTTAAAAAAAAAAATTTAAAAAAAAACTCTTTCAAACTTTGTTTTCATGGCAAAGATTATTACAAAAGAATTAACATAAAATAACATTTGCATACAAATTTAAGTTAAAAACGATCAAACTGACTGCCAAATACTCTTCATATGATTTGAAATAGGAAAAAAGAAGCAGTCCTTTGTGCAATGTATAAAATATTTTCGGCTTGGTGAATTTTTTAACATTCCGAATAACATGTTGTTATAAAAATAAATGTAGTTTTGAATAAAAAAAAATATTTCAACGAAATTTTCACTCTCCCTTGGTATGAACACTCTTCTTTGAATATTTCTCTCAAGCCTAAGACAAAACCTTATCTCAAAAACAATTTCAAGCTTCTTTAGAGCCAAAAAAAAGAGTATTATTATGATCAGTGTTAGAATTGTGTTTGAAAATAGTTGTGTGTCAGCAGTTTTCTTGTTGTATCTGTATTCTGGCTGTGAATGCTGTCAGGCAAATGCAATTTGCTTGTTTGGCGCGTTTGCCCCGTCATTGCTTGGCCAGAACACAGTTGAGGCCAGGTTTTCCATTTCGTTCGAGTAAGGGGCTAGGCCATATAACAATATGGAGCAATATATGCAGTGTCATATGTGAGGCCAGAGTCTACGCTTTTGCCAAACTCTCTGACATGGGGCCATAAATCGGGGCTTGAGCTTTGGCAAATTGTCAAGAGTGGAGTAAAAAGATCTTTGAAGACTGTCAGCGGCAGCCCCCATTGGGGATAATTTATTTGATCACGCTTTTGCGCTGTTGACGGAAGCGCACGAATCTCCAATTGCAAAGAGACAGACAAAGAGAGAGAGAGAGAGAAAAGCTGCAATTTGTTAGCTGATTACTCGAATCAGTGCATCTTTAACCTTGACGCCTTGTTAGGCAACAACAAAAACTTCCTGGTTTGGGGCTTAAGGAGAAATTTTTTAATTTTATTTTTTTTTTGTATAATATATTTTGAATCTTGAAATTTCATGATTTCGTTCATTACATTAGGTTGTAGGAGGGAGTAGATAAAACGGCAGGGTAGGTGAGATGAAGGAAAAAAAAAACATTTGGAATTTAAGTGTTGTAAAATGTTTTGAAAATTAGTCAAATCAGAGGTGCTTTGTTTTGAATTTGTTAAATAGTTTACTCACACATCTTGGCAATACAAACAAAATTCCTGACACACATTTGTTGTAGGCAAACAATCCTTAAATCCTTGAAATCAAAAAGAGCGACAAGCAACATTTCATAATAACCAAAAATGTTCTCGTTTGCCTTCTGGAGAAACGAGGCGAAACGAAATCCGCGCGACAATGTACCGCAATTTTGGAAGGATTTGAATGCAACATTTGTGACGTAAGTACGGATAGGGTATCCATTAGTTCGGTATCATACTAACTAGAGAGTTATCCACAAATGCAGCTTGCTCGGTTGGAGCTGGGTAATATACACCATAGCTGTTATCGTCATCTCGATTTGCGCCTATTTTGCCTATTGCGAGAGCTGCCAAAGAACCGAGATTGTACGACGCAGACGGGTCACTCAACGGGCACAGGAGAGGTGAGATTAGAGTTTCCAAATGGGAATAGATTAAAGTCTGTTGAAACTTCACACAATTTGGTTGCACTTTTCAACACTTAGTTTTAATTGCTTTTCTAACACTTAGACCACCACAGAAGCGACGACCCAATGCTGCGTATCGAGATCATCAGATCTATCGTCACATCATACTCAGTTTGGCCAAGTACATGAAGAATCCGGAGGGTGTGCGTCCCTTTATCGATCACATGGATCATTTGTACCCCCTGCATCCGTCGCAGGCAAATATGGCACTTAATATTGGAGTCGACGCGAATGAGGCAGAGTCTTAATACACACACATACATATATTTTTACTCTGTTATATGCCCAGTAATACCCTGACCTCTATCAAATTAAAGAGCAAACACACACACAGTTCTTTCCCCCCCTTCTCCTGTTCATGCGCACTTTTGCGGCGAAATGCGATGCCTAAAAATATGCAATGCTATTTTTAACAGCGACGACCGCTTCCAGCAGCTATCTGAGCGTCTGGAAAGCGCGACAAATATAAACAAATGCCATGTGCGTGCAAAAGCTTTCGGCAAAAACTAGGCGAAAGCTCTCTTCTCTCTTTTCCTGTTGCATTCCAGCGAGCTTTCGCTCTCAGTTCATTCGCAGGCTCTCGGGGCGTTAGTCCAGCTCTCAGTGGCCCAGTTGCCAGTCAGATACCAAGCGCGTCGCACGTACGCCACGCATCGCAAGCAGCAGCAGCGGCATCGGCAGCAGCAGCAGCAACGGCAGCAGCAGCAGCAGCGCGGGCGCGTTCAGTGGTTGTTGGAAACAGTCAGACACAAAACCAACCAACACACGCATACACACACACGTATAATTGTACCACCTACACACACGCACACACACACATACAAGCAAACAGCGGCCAGCAAACAAAATTTTCTGTTCCGCTAACCAACAAAAAAAAAAAAACAGAAACTTTTTTTTAGTTTTTCCTTCATTCCCTCCTTTCTTTCATTATATATGTGTGTCAACGAAAATAACGGGAACATAGCGTGAAGCAGAAGAAGAAGAGGCAACAAAATTGATAGCATTTTAAAGTGAATTATGCAAATTTATTTAATTAACTTGTGAGAATAATTGAAAAAAAGTACAAGAGAATCAAGGCGCACACACATACAGACACACACACCTGCGCACATGTCTCACAGACGAGTATGTATGTATGTGTATGTGTGTTGAAGGCTAAACAGCAAAAGAAAAGCCAACAAGTAAAAAAGAAAAAGAAAATTACCAAAAGCAAAAGCAAAAAAATTTTGTGTGTGTAGCATGCAGCATGTGCCCCGAAAGCATTGTGGCAAGCAGCACGTGCGTGAAAAAAATGTGAAAATCGTGAAAAATGTGATATTGAAAAGAAATAAAATATAAAAAATATCAAAATTATATAAACTAGTGAAAAAATGCTTTCGCCTGACCAAAATAACAAAGAAATCCCATTTAATGCAACGAATTTTACATTTATCTTATATCATTTATCATATAAATCCCTTCATTTAACTATCTTATCATTTCTTATGCTAAATGCAAGCATTAAAATATTATTTTGGCGGCATGAATAAAACACAAAAAAATAAAACCCAAACACACATCAAGACATTTGATAGTTTTCTTTCCCTCTCCCCCTTGCCGACCCTTCTCATTGCAGCCAAACAAAGTGATAAAGACAAAGTGTTCAAGACAAAATGTAATAACTATACTTAAAAATAAATTTATATATACAACAACAAGAATAAAACACCAATAATCGAAAAAACAAAAAATCTGTAACGAAAAAAAACCCAAAAATGTTAAATAGCACTTGAAAGAAGTCATGTCAAAGGTGAGTATAACTGTATAAAGGAACCCCCATATAGACACACCTAGAAACGTACACACACACACAAACATAACGTTATATACCGATAGATAGAGAGCGCATCCTACCTCAACAGAAAGCAAGCGAAACAGCAAAGCAAAACATAAACAACCCCAAAAAAACATAACAACAAAATGTAAGAATAAAACCAAAAAACAACAACAAGCTGAATGCTTGAACGTTGACTGCGCAGCCAGCGTCGGCTCATCAGATGATGTGCTTTGCCCAAAAATGTAACAAATTGGCAGAGCAAACAAGCAAAATTTTCTGCACTTGAAAAGCTCAAAAAAAAAATGTTTGGCAAACAGGCAGCAGCAGCAGAGTCGGGATTAGCGTCAAGCCAAAGGCCAGTTGGGCTGCGTAAATATTGAAAAGCTCATTTGAGCAGCGCTGTCAGCGTCGCAGCAGCTTAGGCTTACCGTTTTGTGTGTACTCTCGCTGCTGCGCTCACACTTTGACAAGCGCTGTATATCGAGTGCCAATCAGTTTCTTACACTTTCCAGTGCATGCAAAAATCTATAATGATAAATGAGCAGCGCTGTCAGCGTCGCAGCTTAGGCTTACCGTTCCCTCACATTTTGATGGGCACTGTATATCGAGTGGGAATCAAGTTTCTTACACTTTCCAGTGCATGCAAAAATCTATGATGATATTTTATATAAAAGATTAAAGACTTGAAGTTAAAGCGAGTCCATTTGGGTATCCTATCGCACGTAAAACATTTCATAAAACTTTTCCTTTTTATTTTTTGTGATTTTAATGGTCAATTTGTCTTTTGCTGTCATAAAATAAATGCCGTTTAGCTCAAACTCAAACTCGTGTCTTATCCCATATAATATGCTTGGGCTCTCTTATCTATGGGCGTTCAGCCCTTACGCGTCGCCAACTTGTTTATTTTGTCGTAAAATATTCTCCGCGGGGGGTGGGGGTAGGGGAGAAGGCCGTATCAACATTATTACCATGGCCAGCGTTTTTATCGATCACACAATGGGAAATTTCACACCTTGCCACAAACGGGACGCTTGCTGCATTTTCTGTGTTTACTTCAAGGTCGTTGGCAGTTGTGGCAAGTATTGCCTGCATAATTCAAGGGTTTCTTTCGCCTTCGATCTGAAATGCGAGCCTAACAAAACTAGCTTTTGTTGCGGTTAAATGGCTTTCTCTCTGCCTTCGTTTGTGACGTGGCACAGTTGGCACTTTTCACACATGACTGGGGATACAACGTTGTTGCATGTCGCATAAGAGTACCGAAGAAAATTTCATAGCACACTTCAAGGCTGCATTCTAATTTACATACCAATTGGCGCGTGCAACACTTTTTTCTTCCCACTTTCTTCTTACTGTATTTTAAACCCATCTCCCTCTCTTTCTGTCGCTTACGTTTTCAATTAGTGTGGCAACAACATTTTCCACAATGACTCTTGGCCCCGTTATTAACATAAATGTTTCCCACAGACACTTAACAGATCAAAATGGAAGCATATGTTGAGCTCATTTATTATACAGATATACAAACATATATACTATATATATATATGTGTCATTGTAGTTGGATATGCGCCTACGCTCAAAGATTTATGACCGCAACGTGGCTTCTTCTTCTTCTTCTTTTTGGCCAACATGAACATTTGGTTAGCCAACAATTCGCGTCGCGTGTTTTTTAGCCAAACATCTGTTATCATCAGACACATCAGTGAGATTTGAAAGTAAGAGTGAGAATACATCATAAACAAACAAACAACAAATATTACATGTGTTTCTATACACTATATATCTAGTATTATACTATATATACTATATATATAACGTCAACAACTTGATTCTAAATATAGACAACGAATGTGTAGCACAAACAGAAAAATATTTCTATAGAAAGATGAAAAATGTATAAAAAATTGTTCATCGAAGTCAAATTACCCTATAAAGAAAAAGAACTTTATCTGTTTGATAACGTCAAAACCTTTGTTAATCAATCAATATTCAACTGTCTTTTATGCTTTATGATCGTATATTATCTCTAAGGTCTAGACTCTAGACTCCTATCTCTTGACATTGTATACCCAATCATAAATATATATCTTTCTACAAAATACATGCAATGAACTTAACATCGAGACAAACGACGACGTCAGCTGTCAAATAAAAATGAAGATACTTTTCCCCTCAAACATATCATTTGCAGCTGTTTGTATTCTTTTTTCATTGAGAGTCAGAGTCAAGTTCGTGTGTTTGTGTTTTCACGGGCGTTTCCCTACTGATTTATATAAACATATAATATTTATATGTGAGGGCGTGTCACCAAGGCAAAAAGGAACAACTAATTGCCTGAAAATAACAAACATGAAGCTAGTTATTCAGATATAAAAAGCCAACTGCAAATTGCCTCAAACTACTATACATATGTGTCACATACAACAATCTTGCATCTTGCATTCTCACAAAGCGAAAAGGCAACAAAAAAAAAAACATAGCACAACCGGAAGCCAGAACCAGTAAACAGTAAGAAGCCTTGAAAACAGTCGAGTGCTCAACAAAAGCTCAAGCCAATCAATTGCAAATGTTAGAGAGGAGTGAAAAAGTTGTGAATGACAGACTAGAAGATACTCTTTACAAAGTTTTGGGTATTTGTTGATTTTAGGGTTATCGATAATAGTCGATAACACGTGATTCGTTTACTCTTTCCATTCACAATACACTGCCTTCTCGTCCTTTGCAGCCGGCAGCTGGGGAGATACTTTTTACAAAGTTTTTTTTAGAATGTTGTAAGTAGCCTTTGTTGCCTCATATTGTTATCGATAATAGCCGATAACATATTCTTAGCTTACCTGTCATTCCTTTAATCTTGCCATTTCCACACCGGGTATTCCCTAGTGAACTATCTCCTCCTCGATTACTATCGATAACATATATTTATTATGCACACACATGATATTTCCACACTCTGTCTCCTCATTATCCAAAGCTGTCATTGAAAGATACTTCTTACATCGTTTTTAACTGTTTTAACTAGCATTTCTTGACTTTAAGCGTTATCGATAATAATCGATAACATATATTTGAAGGTAGAACCGTTTCTTAGCCTGTAAATTTCTTCTTTAATCTCTTTGTTCAACTTCTCACAACTTGTGCCATTCACACACAGGGTATTACCACACACTGCCTCCCCCCCTCCTCATCTACAACTGACATTCATTTTCAATATCGCCTGCTCTCCTCCAATTGATTGACATTCAGCGCGCACACAGCTGACACCAGAGAGAGAAGAAGGCACATGATAACCTCTAGAGCCACACACACACACACTCACACACACACAACAACAACAACAACAAACATGCTAGTCTTAAGCCACAATCTGGGTGTTTGGCGCATTGGCAGGCTTATCAATCAAATGGCAAATAACGGGCAACAAATAAACAAGTTGCAACAACTGCATGCAACATAGAAATAAACAAATTGATGCATTGCCCTATTGATTACATTTGCTGCTGCTTTTTCCTCGTCGTCGGACTGCTTAGGTGGCTTTGGCTTTGTTGAATGCCTTTTTCGCTTTAAATGTCAAGAGTTGCAAGAATCACATTTTATTTATTCTATTATTGATTGACGCTTCTTGTGTGTGTGTGTGTGTGTGTGTGTGTGCTATAGCCCTGGCGTATCAGGGCACACAATTGCGCCCTTAGCCTTTGGTAAGGCAAGTTTTATTTATTACGCATACGTCGCGTGTTGCCCTTAGCGACCAAACTGCAACGCCAAACAATAGAAAGAGACAGAGAGAGACAGAACTGAGAACCTTGTCAAAAGTAATTTACAACATTTCGCAACACTGCTTATGTGTGTGTGTGTGTTTGTGTGGGTGGTACAAACGTTTCCAGGGAAATCAAAGTCACAAAAAAAGAACAAGAAAAATAATAATATGAAAGTAAAAGGAAGAGAGCAACGAGAAAAGCGATAAAAACTGCAAAAACAATAAAGTACTAATAAACACGGCTGCGTCGCCAGGGTGCTCCGGTTTTTGTGTGTGTCCTTGGCCAAAACCACCACCAACAACAACACACAGCAACAACAAACGCACAATTGGGCCAACGGAGTGTGTACTGAATATTGCGTATACGTCATGTGGGTTATGGAGAATGTAGTTTAACTAGCTTTTACCATATGTTTCCATCTAGGTTTGTTGCTTTATTATGTTTTACGACACAAACCATCTTTATAGGAACGAATAATAATAATAATAAACACGTGAAATTTCTTCCTCTTCTTCTTGTTATGGAAACTTTTTAGTTCTATATAATTTTGTTTGTTAATAATTATTTTTAATTGTTTGAGAAGTATGATAAATACTTTGGAAATATTTGGTTTTAAAGGGTTACCAAACTATTAGCTAGACTAATAGATACCCTATATAAAGTAAAAAGTGAAAAACATTTTTCTTAAGAATCTTTCTTAAAATATCTTCACTTTAAGTAATTAAATTATATGGAAAATGTTGCCCTTTTGCTTTGGCTGACATTTACGTTCTTTGGCAAGCGAGTGCAGACAAAGTTTTTGTCTGGCCAAGTTAACAGCGCTCCAGGCATTCAAGCGAGCCAAGTTAAGACTTCAAACTGGGAAGCATGGCAGCATGCAACAGGCAACATGACATCCTGGGGGCAGGCATACCAACAACTGCAACAACTTTAACAAAGTTCTTAAAGTCATCCACGTAACTGCATATCTGCATACCCTCCCCTTTCCTCTCATTCTACCTCTCTTTTCTGTTATGACCATATGTCAAACAAACAAACAAATGTTTTTGCACATTTGTTGCCTTTTTATAAACAGCTGCACTACTTACTAGTCAATACATTCCGACTGGAAGATACTCTGTACATTTTTTAAACAATTTGCGATCAAAAATCGACTTTGGATTTGGACCAAAACTTTCGATTGCGATAACTTCGTCAAATTTAACCCGATTTTCCAGTTGAACACATTTAAAGTTATGTTTTAAGCTCTAGAATAGAACTGCATTTAAATCTGGAAACCCGATTTTCACTCGATTTTTATCATCAAAAACTTGTGGCCAAATATCGACTTGGGGGGAGATGGACACAACTTTCGATTGCAATAACTTCCTCAAATTTCACCCGATTTTCATATGCAATACACCAAAAGTCGTCTTTAACGCTCTAGATAAATACTGCATTCAAATCTTACATCGCGATTTTTACGAGTTTTTCATCCCAAAAATCTGTGACAAAAAAATCGACTCAGGGGGAGTTGGACACATAACTTCGTCGAAAGTGACACGATTTTCAAGTGGAATACCTTTGATGTTTTGTTTTGAGCTCTAGAGTTTAACTGCATTTAAATCAAGAAACCCGATTTTTACTCGATTTTTATCCCGAAAATTTGTGCACAAAAAAACGATTTACAAGTTGAACCAAAACTTCCAAATGGCATAACTTCGACAAACATCAACCGATTTTGGAAAAGAATACCTTTAAAGTTTAGTTTTGAGTTCTAGATGAATACTGCATTTAAATCTATCATCGCGATTTTTTCTCGATTTTCATCCCGAAATCTTATGACCAAAAAATCTTTTAAGTGTCATAACTTCGACAAACTTTAACCGATTTTCAAATGGCATACCTTTAGACTTTTGTTTTGAGCTCTAGAATAATACTGCATTTAAATCTGGAAACGCGATTTTTGACTCCATTTTCATCTCACAAATCTGTGGCATGAAATCAACTTGGGAGTTGGAGCAATATTTTGAATTAATATAGCTTTTTCAAATTCGACCCGACTATCAAATGCAAAACCTTAAAAGTCTTGGCTTGAGCTCTTAAACGATACTGCACTTGAATCTAAATCTTGATTTATATTCCCAACATTTGTGACAGGAAATCTTTGATTATGTAGACTTTACGGGGTCGAAAACGCTTTCTTCTTTCAGGAGGACAGGGACTATTTCTACCCTATACCTTTTACATATTCCATGGACGGTATACAAATAGACATGGCCACCAACAAGAACTTGAATGTAATAATATAATAGGGCTAAGAAAAAAAGTGCTGCTGTCAAGGTAAATATGGCGGCGATGCCAGTTAGTCTGTCTCTCTCTCTCAGTCTCTGCCTACGTGTGTGTGTGTGTGTGAGGTCATGCTATTTTTTTATATAAGCCTGCCTGCCTGGCAGTCGCCAGCCTGATGACGTAGTTAAGCAAAACCCCCCCACCAACCCTCCTCCCCCCTTGCAGCAGCCAACTGCGAACGTCATCAACTTTTGAGTGTTTCCCTCGTTTTCTTCTGCTTCTTCTTCTTGTTGATGCTGCTGCACCTTGCTTTTTTTTGTTGTTGTTTCGCCTTGGCCTTCGTCATGTTTCGCTTTATGTCTGTATTTTTAGCGGTTGCAAAGGGGTTAGAGGGGGGGCTGGGGGGGTCCACCTGAGCATGACATTTAAATATGATTTTATGGCGGCAAAACCAAAAATAGCTGAAGAAGCCCTTCAAAGGCCAAGCTTTGCTTTGGCGTCATATGCAAACCCCATCTCCCCTACCCCCTATTACCCTACTCATACTCCCTCCGGGCGGCAGATACATTTGTATCTGTATCTTTTTTTTATGTATTTCGCGAATGAGTTATTGTTGTTGTTGTTGAATGCCATAAACACGCATATCTGCGATACATATTTGATTTGGCCTCAAATGGAATCTACACACACACACACACACACACACACCTCGTAAGTGTGTCACAACTCTTCCTCTTTTCTGCTTCTGTCTTCTTCTTTGTGGCCTACAATCGCGTGTGCATTTGTATGGAAATTGAAAAGTTTTGTCCTGCAAAATGTTGAAGGCTGCAAAACGCATTCATAATTAATTAAATGTTTAGCCCAGTTTTATGGAGCGGAAAGAACAAAGTTTCCATTGAAATTCTGAATATAGTGAAAAGCTCCCGTGGGCGGACAGCCACGATTTCAGTATTTTTGTTCGCCTGCGGGAATGGATTGTTTAGGAAAATCATGCTATGGAACTAAAAAATTCGTCTTGCTAAAAGAGATGTCCGCCTGCGGGAGCTGTCCGCGATTGGAGTTTTCCCTGTTTATACTTTCTTTCCCAATAATTCTTCCTTGATTGTAAGTATTTTCCATCCATATTCTTACCTTCTTTTAGGCACGTCCTGCCATAGGAAAACCTTTTGGCCCTAAAAAGAAAAGAGAAGAAGAAGAAGCTTTAATTGTGTCAGAAAATATATTTATTGATTCTCCTACTACTTTGCTTACGCAGTTGACGCACGGTAATCAAAATTTCATCAAGTTTTGCGTCACTTTTCGCTTATTGTTCGCCATTTACTCTCTCCCCCTCTCTCGCACTTTCTTTCTCTCACTTGCCGGAAATGAACGTCCTTCGGGTGAAAACAGATTTCCATAATTAATCATTAACATTCACGTGTTTGTATTGATTTTTTCTTGTGGGTTTCGGCTTTGTTTGGGTTCGCTGAACTTATTAATCAGTTGCCCCCATGATACACTGAGAGAAAGCAAAGATATTTGTAAGCGAAAGCTTTTTAGCTCTAACTAAAGACTTTATGTTTGCAGTTATGAGAATGTTTGTTAGAGACGGAAATAAACTTGAATTCGTATCAAGGAAAAAAACGCTTTTCGATAAAAAAAAAACCTTTAAAATTGTGTTAAAAAAAGAAATGCTTTTGGGGAAAGATTTAAGCCTTCCTAAACTAACAATTTAGAAGTTGAAATTAAAACAATATAATACAAATTTTTGTTAGAGAAAAGACGTATACTTAATTTTACTCAAAGTTTTTGAATCATAACCCATCCAAACCTCGTCCTACGATATTAAACATACTTTCTTTGGTTTCCACTTGAACTTTTGCCCCCACTGACCTTCTCTTCTCCATCATATTTTCGCTCAGTGCATGCCTCGTGCACTAACATCCAGCCGTAGCCTCATTATGCTTACGTTTTGGGTTCTTGGCTTAGTTTGGCAGCAATAACGGTTATTTCATTCAGGCAGCTATGGCGGGGGAGGGGGAGGGGAACAGAAGCTTTGCTTTGGCGACGCTTTGGCGCCGCCATAAAACCATTTTGCACAAATGACATTTCGCCTTCTACCCCCCATACTGCGCCCCCCCCTGCCCCCCCCCCTTGCAGTTGCATCAGCAGCTGGCAATGCTCTTACGCAATGATTGACAATCCGCCTGCGTGTGTGTGTGAGTGAGAGGGGTGACATGAAGGGGGGTGTAAGGTGGGGGGCAAAATGCAATTCAATGTTATTTATCAGCTGTCTTCATGTCTTATCACAAAATGCCGTTAGCATTAATTAAATTACTAAAGTGGAAGGATAGACAGGGGACGAGGGGAGAGGGGGGCAGAGAAAGGCGCCAACCAAATGACAAACATGTTACAGTTATACCCCCCGCACTCCCAACCCCCTCGAAAACTTACCTTACACAATGCAGCGAAACCCCTGCTGAGCGGGAGAGGGTGACGAGGGGTGGGGAGAGGGGCGAGTCAATTGTGTGGCGCCCAACTGCTGCTGCTGCTGTTGGCTGTCCTTTAATGGCATTTGATAATGGGCTCCTGTTTAGTTGTTGTTTGTGTTTGTGTTTGTATTTGTGTCTGTGCGTGGAAAATGGCGAAGAGATGACGTCGCCAAATGATGATGCTGCTGCTGCTGCTTCTGTTGGTGTTGGAGGGAGATAGCTATAGTTGAGGTTGAGGAGTTGAATTGGCTTTAAATTGTTGGTATTGCGCTTACGTCGTTGATCGATGGCTGAAAGCACTCTAAACAACCAATCACACAGTTAAAGTAAACAGAGAATGCTTTTTGAAAGTGTGAGATTTGACCTTAGGAGCACCCTGTAATGCCTTGACTGCACACGTGTACAGTTTGACATGCATAATGACTGCAGCTAATACGACTTATGGCTGTCAAATATGTCTATAAATTATAACAAATTGATAATTGTATGTCAAGTCACAAAATGACATGTCAATAAGAACATTACAGTTTGACAGCAAGGCTTAACGTTGTGTCTGCTCAAAATGATAACAAACACAGAAGAAAAAAACTGTCTCAAAGCTGTCGAAAATTGTATGGCAAACATTAATCAAAATGTTCATTTACAGTTGGACAATAATTGTATGGACACAGGGTGCACCCGACTATTTATTAAGCTGTTGTACATGTCACTTACCGTTTGACAGTAACTGCATAAACACAGGGTGTAACCATTGCACGCATTAGCTAAACTGCTCTTTCTTCCTTATAAACAGTTTGAAAGTCACTTAATCAAAATGTTGGTTGTACATTTATCCACGTGCTTATCACTTATCGTTTTACAGTAATTACATAAACACAGGGTGCATCGAACTGTACATTAAGCTCTCTTCTTCTCTCTCTTCCTTATGAACAGTTTTAAAGTCTCTCACTTAATTCTTACGTCGTTTTCGTTATGCCATTTTGCTAGCGCTGGCTGTCAAACTGTGTCAAGTGCACAATTCATAAAGTGGGTCACTGCAGAAGCAGCAGCAGCTGCAGACGAGACGAGTAGGTGGTGGGTGGGTGGTGGGTGTTGGGGTAGACTGGCTGAAAGTATAAGGAGGCTTATGTAAAAAGCGTTTTATGCAGCTAAAAGAGGCTTTCGTAATAGTTTAAGTGTAATCATTTATTGATTAGGATAACATCAGCGTCTCTCTCTCGCTCTCTCTAATAATTAGTGATGTCAAAGCAGAGGGCGTGTTTGTGATTGGGGTCTTAGCTTAATTATAAGACTTGTGTATAAGACTTAAACATTAACCGTTATGTTCTCTCTTTCGCTCTCGCCCAAACAGATGCGCACAATTAGCTTAAACTGACAACAACAACAACAACTAATAACTACAGCCAGAATTTACAAAGCAAAAGGATAATCACAATAACAACAACAACAAATACAGCACAAAAACGCAGCGAATAAAAAATCTTAATGCTATTAACTAGAAAACTAAATATATAAAATTTCAACGTTTTTTCAAATTAACGTAACGTAACGTAGCACATCAAAAGCCTTACGTATATTACAACAACAACAAAAAACAAACATTTGTGCTGTGCTTTAAATATAGTTAAAAATCGATTCATAAAGTAAAAAGTTTTCAAATAAAATATTAATATATATATAATCATTATTCTTCCACTTCAAAAGTTCGAATTCTAATTCAAACAATAAATAATTAAATATTTAAATATATATATTAACGAAATAATAATTAGTCAACAAATTTAGAAGCATATTAGATATTATTAACAATATAAACTTTTTAGTAGCTCAGCAATAGCAAAATAACAATAAAACGATATTAACTACAAAAAAAAATATTTAAAAAGTTTTATTAAAATTAGCAAGAAAGCGTTGTGAATTTTAAATAGCTAAAACTATTGTCTATTAGTAGTTTTAAATCTTTTAAACGAGCTTCAAAACCGAAAAAAAAATACGCAAAAAACATTCACCTTAACCTTAACCTTAACAAAAACGAAACGGCCTAAAAGTAGGCAACACGACGCCGACGGCGACTGCAACGGCGACAGCGACCTTCGCGTGCATTGTGCATTTGCATTTTGGCTATTGCACAATAGAGGGCGCCAGCAAGCATGACAGGAAGTGAGGCGAGGGCCAACTTAGCATAACCTTAAGCCCCGTGCTACACCGTGTGCTGCATAAACAACAAACAACAAACAAACAAAACAAAACAAAACAAAAACAATGCAGGAAATGAGCTACCTGCAGGATAATTCCAAATTGGAGGCACTCACCAAAGCCGTACTTATCTCAATCTTAGGTGTGGCCATAGTGCTATCGAATCTACTGATTATAGCCACCTATGCCAACTTTAAAGGTAATTATCGATAGTAAATGCCAATTTGGTATCTCATACGCCCCTCTCCCGCCCTCTGTAGGTCCCACTGAGGTCATCAACTATTATCTGCTGTCGCTGGCGATTGCCGATTTATTATGCGGTCTGCTTGTGGTGCCATTCTCCGTGTATCCCGCCTTGACCGGGGAATGGATGTATGGCGATATCGTATGCCGTTTTACAGGGTATCTGGAGGTGACGCTGTGGGCTGTATCTGTCTATACGTTCATGTGGATATCGGTGGATCGTTATTTGGCGGTGCGTAAACCCTTGCGCTATGAAACGGTGCAAACAAAAACGCGGTAAGTGTTGGTCTATCGATTAATCGATAAATGTTAATATTGAGATACGCTTGCAGTTGCCAATGCTGGATGGTTTTTACGTGGATATCGGCTGCATTGCTGTGCTGTCCACCCATATTGGGCTATACGCAACCGATTGAGAATAATCTATCGCATATATGCATGCTGGACTGGGGCAATATGGCGGCGTATACCGTTACGCTGGCGATATTAGTGTTAGGTCCGAGTTTAATATCGATAGTGCATAACTATGGCTATATATTTGTGATGATGAAGAAGATCCGATCCGGCGAGCCCATACATGATAAAGAATATGCAACTGCATTGGCTGAAAATTTATCGAACCCTAGTCATATGATGTCATTCGCATTAGTCTTTGCATTCTGGATGTCCTGGCTGCCATGGATATTGTTGCGTCTCTATGAGGTGGTCACGGGCGATGTTATCCAAAGTACTCTCATCAATTTTGCGGTCGTCTGGATTGGCGTATTGAACTCCTTTTGGAAGATACTGATCATGTCCGGCATGTCGCCGCAATTTCGCATTGCCCTGAGAGTATTTTGCTTAACAATATGCTGTAAGACTAAGGGCAGATTGCAAGCGGAGCTAATCGGGTTGGACCCAGATGACTAGAGCCGTTAAATTTTCAAGTATAAATTGGTTGTGTCAAAATGCATCTTTGTGTCCATTATAGGTCTATGTATGATAGATAGAGATACATCTTATATACCTATTAGCCATTACATATTGCATATATTGTGCATATAGCTGCCCCTTCATAACTGAACCGTACTTGCCACAAGGCCTCCTAGTTGCATATTATATGGATCGCTCGGATTCAGGATGATTACTAACCCCAACCCCAACAACAACAACAAAACTTTCAAAAGACATATTCATTTCGTAGAGATCTAAAAAGTTAGTTTGTAAGCGAAAAAAAAAAAACGTTTTTAAACTATGTTTCGGATTATTTTTCGGGGATTCGGACAAAAAAAAAATCGATATATATTAGTATACTTTGTATTTATGAGCTTAACAACACTTATATATATACTTATATGTATGTATACATATCTAGCTATATATATACCTATATGCCTAGTTCGATCTTGAAAACTTTTTCCTCTTTCGTTACGTTTCATTTCGATAAGTAGCATTCTAGAGTTTAGAGTTTTATCGATAAATGCCAAAGATAGAAAGAGACAAACATAGCGCACGGTTCAGTCCGAAAAAAGTCCATTTCCCATTTTAAAATTCCCGAAAAATATAAGAATCATAACCTTTAAAAAAACGAAATACATTTCCAGTAGACTTAAAAAATAAATACTTAAAACGAATTGCAAACAAATCGTAATATATAGTTCAGATATATCGATATATATATATATAAATAATTTAGATTAATTTAGTGTTTAGACAAGTTTAATTAGTTTAAATCGTATCATGGATTATATATACCGTATATATATTTATAGGTTAAATACTAACAATTTGATGATCTATCGATTAACGATTATTTTGATTGCCGTTAAACATGAGCAGAACTTTTTGCACGGATCTCAACAGACTGTTGCGATTTTGCCTAGTTCCCTTAGTGGGTTAAATTCAGTATCCCAATGATCTGTGCTTCGTTGTGCTCATGTGGAATGTTTGTTGTTAATTATTATTGTTAAATATATTATCCACAAACAGGCCAGCGTGCATTGTTCATTAATTGTACATTCAGTTTATGTTTTTTTTGTTTATCGATTTGGTATGTTGTAAGTAAGCAAAATTGTAAGAACTGTAAGCGCAGAGCAAAACTTGTTAAAAGTCTTTAAATTAATATTTGAAATGAGAACAGTAAAAACTACAACGTAAATGGAAAGGTAAATAACATCAAGTGTTTTCACTCTTTTAAATTACAGTCAACGTTAACATTTTGGCGCTCTGTTAACTTTTCAGAGTTGTAGCTGCTGTTTAAATACTAGCAAAAAAAATACCACTTCATACTATCGGTTATCGAGCCGCACAGCTGCTTGTTCAACAATTGGTTTTGTTTGCAAATAAACAAATTATTTTTAATGGAGCATCGCAAAAACGATCCTGGTGCAGTTCAATATGGCAACTTTATGAACTATTATCAATTCAATTCGGCCAGCGAGCGCGTTAAACTTCTGCCATCCAGCAGTATATGGCTGGATGCACATTCAAAGGTGGATCAGGAGCCTTATCTGGTGCTGGATGTTGGCTGCAATTGTGGTGTCTTCACTCAGCTGCTGCAGAGCTTTCTCACAGAGCAGCTGCAACGTCCCGTGCATGTGCTGGGCGTGGATATCGACGAACGCTTAATCGAACGTGCAAAGCTGGAAAACACGTGCCCTGAAAATATTACCTATTTTTGTGGCGATGTCTTGAACGTTGCCACGTTTGACGACACGGTTTTAAAATACTTGCAACAACATCAACGCACTAAATTTGATGCCATTTGCTGTTACTCGATAACCATGTGGATTCATCTCAATCATCACGACACTGGCTTACAGTTATTCCTGCGAAAACTCTCCCAGCTTGCTGAGCTTTTTGTTGTAGAGCCACAACCCTGGAAGTGTTACCAGACTGCTGAACGCCGTTTGAAAAAAGCAGGAGAGGTTTTTCCATTGTTTCTCGAACTCAAATGGCGCTCCGATGTGGAGCAACAGATTCAAAAGTATATGCAGGATGAGCTGGGACGCCATAGTGTATATGAATCGACTCCCACCAAGTGGCAGCGAAAGATTTGTTTCTATAGATGATCTGCTGTGTACAATCCGCCTGGAAAGCGGACGTTGGAACTACTTGAACGTGAACTTTAGTTCATGTGCTATCATAAGATAAAACTGATTTGTATTTTAAATGTTTTTCTTTTAACAGCCCGTTTAAATACTGAGCAACATGTTAATAAAATGTTAAACAACAGCGATACATATCGCAATAGTAGCTATTCGAATACTTTTTGTCAGCGCCGCATTGAAAACCTATCGACAGCATTAGCCTGTCGCCCGGCCGCCACAATCTGTAGTGAGACAACAACAAATGTGCGAGCGGTTGTCCAGGAACTGCAAAAAGTGAGTTAAAAAAATAATAACGAAATAACTTCAATAGCCGGATATTAGAGTATTAAACACTATAACAAATTGCGATTTAGTGAGCATTGTGGAATATCAACAAAAGCAAGAATATCGGCATTAAAGAAAACGTGCGAAAAAATTCCAGCTGGCAACAGAAACTCGTTGAGCTTGTTTTGTGTTCTTTTCGCTTGGTTACTTCAATTAATTAGCTAAGCTGTTTACATACATACGCATTTATATACATACTAATGCGCATGTATATCTGTAAGCCAAAATCCTGAAGGTAGCTGCTGAAACATTTGTATGTATGTATGTATATAACCTTTGGCCTTCTCCGTCACTTGTTGTGTGCCCTTTAGGGAATCTCACGCAAACTCTTTTTTTTGTGTTTGTTGCATTGAGATGACGGCGACACGAAATTAAATTAAATTCAGCTGTTACTTCAAACAAGCCGCAGACACAAACACAAACATAAGATGCACTTCCTTTTTCACCTCGGCTCCAAACGCTTTGGACTGTGTCTTACCCCCCGCGGCGTTTTGGAAGTTTTTGGTCGCCAGCTGTTTTAGCATCCACACATGGCATCCGCAAATATGGCAGTGTGTGTGTGTTTTTGTCTTTGGATGCCATGTTGCTTTTGCATTATGTGCTGTGGATGCTGACCTGTTGGGATTGCGTTTTGGTTTTGTTTTTCTTGTACCTACAAACATACATACATATTTGTTTGTATATGCGTGCTGGCCAGCTGTTGAGTCTGACTTGGATCCTGTTTGGCTCCACAAATAAGACAAATATGTGTGTGTGTGTGACAAGACTGCGACGTCATTTGTCTGTAGGTACTTACAAACATACATATGTATGTATATCCTGCAAAATGTCTACCCCGTCCGTCGCACTGTGGTGAGAATGCCCAAGCAATATGTTTACAAATCTGTCTGCATATTTACTATGTAAAATCTGATCATTACAATTCCGGTTTTAACATAATAGAAAAGCATCAAAATCTGTTTAGTGCCGCCTTTCTCCGCATCCCTTTCTTTACATACTTACATACAGGCAGGCAGACAGACACACAGCTGTAATTGTTGTTATTTTTATGAGAGTTTACCAATCCTTCACCCTGCAAACAGTTCACACACACACACACATATATATATAGACATATGCGCATTCACTCTAACTCAATAACATATAGCGAGGGTTTTATGTGGACTCCATTTGGCTTCGCTTGGGCACTTGAATCGCCGCCGTCACCTTCTTCTTCGTCTGCCTTTTTCAGTACCTTTCGTGCAGCGCAATAAGCGCGGTGTGTGTGTATTTTGACTCTCGCAGAGTTTCTTATTTGCCGCCCGCCTCATTAATTGTTAGTAATCCAGCAGAAAAAAAACTGAAAGAAAAGAAAAGCTAATACACACATGCATGCATTTATGTGTATCTGTTTTAATTTAATTGTATTCCCAACAACAATAGGCATTTTTTTGAAAAATTATCTTCAACTCCTTCCCACACTCTCTTCTCTTTACAGTTTTTTGCAATATGTTGGCGCAGGTTCAGCGAAAAGTATGAGATGCAAAAAAATATATATATATATGTGTGTGTTTAAATATAAAATGCTATAAATATAATGTGAATACAGTGCAAACAGACAACAAACAGGCAAAAGCAACTCCAAAATAAATGAAAATCAAATGAGTGTGTGTGTTAATAAGTGAAAAAAAAGAAGTAAAACAAATATGCGCGCATTTTGTGTCTGTATATGGCTGAGCGTCACGCACGCACACAAACAAACACCGAACAGTGGGCACAAAATTAAATGAAAATCCAAGCAGAGCAAAGCTATAACTCCCCCGCCCCCGTAACACCCATTCGCTTCCCCCTTTCCACTTATAAGTTTGATGGCGCTGTTGCTTTTTGGATTTCATTTGTCGTCGTCGTCCTCCTCCCTCCCATTTATTTTTTTGCAATAACAAACAGTCCACACACACACACAAATACAATAACCAAAGCAGACAACGACTGAGGGATTCTGTTTAGCTTACCGTTGCGCATGTCACGCACAGTACAAAAACAACGACAACAAATAACATAAGCAAACAAATATTTCAGTATTTTTTTAATGCGTTTCGTTTTATTTCTTTTCAAATATTTACAGTCAGCGCAACTTCCCCTATAAACAGCAATTTGTCAACTCAAATTAAAATGCATTTCATAAATGAAAATAAACGTAACTAATAAAACAAAAAAAAAGCAAAATCTAACATAAAAAAAAAAAAAATGTGAACTTGTGTAATGTGAAATTTAGCAGATAAGCGCAAGTTGTATGTATTATTTAAATTTTTGTTCGCATTAAAAAAAAAATTAAAATATAAAACCAAAAAAAAAAAAAAAACGTAAAAAAACACTTGTAAAAGCAAACAACAAAAAAAAAAACCGTAAAAGCAAATCAAACAAAAACAAAATCCAACGGCAAAGCAGCAACAACAAAATATAACAGGACCAAACAACAAAGCGTGTAAACGAGATAGCAACAAGGTGAGCGCAACGCGCAGTACGCTCTGTTGCTGTTATTGTTGCTGCTGCTTCTACTGAGTGGCGAAGGGAGAGAGCAAAGGTGAAAAAAAGAGACAATGTCAACGTTCTTGAACAATTTTTTCCCGGCAGGTAAGTTGTCGCAATGCTAAATCAAAACCAAAACAAAACCCACAATCAAATATCAAAACATGAACGAGACAACAACACATGTGTGAGTGTGTGTGTGTGTAATGAAAGTCACCTTTGGCATATTTTGTGCTGCTCAAACTGCTGTCGATGCTATGTTGCTGTTCCCTTTCCGCCTTTGGTTAAGTTCGCCCTGCACTGTAAATTGAATTCTCTTCAAGCAGCTCACAGCACCATCATTATTGGCAATTACGTGCTGCAGCCGTGACCATGGCAATGCTGGATCATCGTGAACAAACCGAACAGAGAGATGAAAATTAGTAATGCTTAAGTGTTTTTCTTCTTCTTCTTCCATTATCCTCCTCATCTGCGCTCTGTAATCAATCTACCCTTGCGCTGTAATTACATATGTTGAGCGAAAGAGATGGCGAGATAGGATCGCATTGTTTGTGCATTGTTTCGTGGAAACGATCAACCCTCTCTCTTCAGGGCGCTTGTATTACAACAACAACAAACAAGTTCCACTTGTTTTGCCCATTGTTTGTGTGTGGAGCGCTTAATCCTGCAATACCTGTGTGCTCTGCTAGACTCTCTTATAAACCACTTCCTTCTGTCCTTTGGCTAAAAACAGTTTCCTGAGCATATCGAACAACGGCAGCTGACGGAAATACAATTGACTTGGCAAAAGAATTGCGACTTCTGGGTTCAGTTTAGTTCAGTTCTCTTTTCACTGTAGGTGCATTGGGTTACCTGTTGTTGTTGTTGTGGTTGCCTTTTGTTATTCTTTTCGTCGTCGTCGTCTTGTTGATCGCATTGAGTGCAATGTGGAAACTGGTTTCTTCTTGGCTTCCACTTTGGCTTGCTGCCTGTTCTAAGATATTATCATCATATTTTTTTTTGGCCAAAACTGCAAGCAAACATTGCTTTGTGGCCTCGTTGTTGTTTATTGTTTTTGGATTCGGTTTGTTTTCTCAATTAAACGCCTAATTGGCTTTGTTTTTTACGATCCACAAATGAGTTTCCTTTGTTTTACGATCCACAATAAAAACCAACATACGTTTTCGCACTATTTAATTTGCAATAAACATAAATTAAATCAAAATGCGATAGAATCTACGAAATTGTTTAGGATGACCCAGAAACCAAACACGTTTACGAAATTTAAAAATTAAAAAAAACACCCAAGCCACACTTTTGTTGTTTAGGCATTAAACAAAATAAAACCTTTTAACATAAATAAACCGAAAAGACACAAGCAGGAATCCAGAGAGCAGTGTTCACTGCGCCGAACCCAGGTATTACAAAAACAAGACCAGAAAAAACACCAAAATAAAACTTTAAAAGCGGCCAAAAGGCAAATTGGAACGTTTATAAAAACTTACTAAATGGACTTGGAATAAGTTAACCAAAACTTACTTAAATCTAAAAAGAATTACATAAACACAGCGTAAAGGAATAACCAAAAACAAAAAACAAAAAATAAAAAGAAAAAAAACGAAAAGGGACCACCCCAAGCAGCCTCAAGCACGGCACGGCCGAGCCACCTTGGCAGCAGTTTATTCAACAAAAACAAACAAACCTGACAAAAAAGAGGCGACGCCATCTGTGAATGCCAACTCTTCAATTTCAATGCGAGACGCCAAGCTCTTGCATTTTTTTTCTTATCCTTAAGGAACCCAAAATTCATTTGTCCTTTTGAATTGACCGCAGCGATTCAGAATCTTTATAGCATTTTACAAAAGCATTGTACAGCCGCTGATACAACGACACTTTGTGTTTGAGACAAAAATATTAAGCAATGATTTTAGTTACACCTTATTGGCGCGCAGCATTTGATGCTTTAAGATCAGAAGGTGGCAACGCTAAGACGTCAGCTGATTAGTTTGTTCAATCAGCTGACAAAACATATGCACTTCAGTGTTGCCACGCTGGCGCAACTTTTAATACAACTTTAATGCTCGAAAAACGTAAAATTTAAAAAATATACTACGTATAAACCCGAAACTCCCCCTCCCCTTGGACAAAGTGTAGTATTTTTAAGACCCCCTCCCCCTAAATGGCACAATTTGGGTACGTTCCCTTATTTATAAAATCATTTCAAAATTGTTTTCATTGCAATTCCATACTAAAACAAGAGAATAAAGGTATTTGGGGTATGCCGGCAACATAATACCCTATTATATCATATTCCTAAGGGTATCTAGTCTTCAACATTCTTCCAGGCGCCTTGCGTTCAAACTTTTTTCGTGTTTGTTATTGTTATCGTTTCTTGCTAGCTTGTTGTTTGTTTTTGCAAATTCTCTCATTCGTTGAATGACACTATTGTTGTTATTGCTTGAAAGTATGCAACACATTCCAACACACAGCACACACACACAAACATACATTAAGTCGCACGCTTTTTGCATATTTCCTTCGGCTATCGCAACAGCAAGCCCCCACCCACCCAACCACCCACTCACCTCAACCTTCTCTCTCTGCTTCTCTTCAGTCTCTTGCCGGCGGCTATTTAGATTCGCATTCGCTTTCGCTTTGGCAATGTGTGGCTGCCCTTGAAGGGGGGGGGTCTCTCTGGCATTACTCATACGCCGCATCGTTCGCAACGCACAATAAATTTTGTCACTCCCCTTCTCCGCTTCCCCCTCTATGTGTGGACCGTGGCATTTTTATTGCCATTAGCTGTTTCATTATCTATTGCGGCGTGTGACAGAACGTGCGTAAAGAGTAAGGGAGAGTGAGAGAGAGAGAGAGCATATTGAGATTTTGGGTAACATCCTCAAGTTGCTTTGATTCCCCTAAAGGGCAACAGTCCAATTTTAATGTTGAATCGTTAAAAATACAATTATTATCGGGAAAGGCCATTAATACAGTGGTCCAAAAACTGAATATGTATCTCTAGTTTCAACAAGTTATGTTTTTCTCGCAACTAAATTGTGATTTATTTTCCTATCCATGTGTAAATTGTGCTAAATACTCAAACTATGTAGTTGTTTTTGTTGTTGACCTTTTGACAAGGTGTGAACTTGTGCCTCGGTGAACTGGTTCACACTACAATGCGGCGCTTACAGCTCTGTCCACAGTTTTGCGTGTACTGCTTTTAAAACTGTATTATCAGTCGCTTTGCCGCGTTTGCTTTTATTATTTTTTCGCTGTCTTTTAGCTTTTTTGTTGTTTTTTTTTTTTGTGTGTTTGCTTTTGCACTTGGCTTGTGTTGTTTCGTCTTCAACGCTGCTGCTGCTCTGCTGCTTACCTTTCGTGTTAGTCACTCTTTGGCAACGAACGTTACCACACGGCGAACGCGGCGAACGAGAGCTCAACATAACGTGAGTGCTGTGCTGTGCTGCTCTCTCTGTCTATATGTTTGTACGTGTGTGTGTGCGCAATTGTGTTTGTGTTATTATTTATTTTTGTTGTTTGTGCGCCAAAGTAATGAGTGCGAGTGTTTGTATGTATGTATGTGCGTTTTATTTGTTGCCATTAATGTGGTGTCACACACACACACACGCACTTTGAACTATTAAGCGGTTCGAGAATATAATAAGCAACACTTCTATTTAGTTGTTGTTGTTGCTGTTTTCGCCCGTCTAAGGTAAATGCGTAATTCGCCGCAATTCGCTCGCTGCCTGTCAATCGACGGCGAATGAGCAGAAACACATCAATCAAAATGAAATTGAGCGGACGTCGACCGTTTGTTGTTGTTGTTGTTCTTGCTGTTATTCTTCTTTTTTTAATGCCAACGCAGCGGAAGAAGAAGCGCTTAACACAGCAAAAGACAAGCGCAAAGGCAAAAGAGGGATAGATATATATATAGAGGTGTAGAACTTTTGTTGCTTTTGCTTTTGTCTTATTTTTTTGGGTTGTGTCTGTTATATTTGTCTGTTAAGCATATCATTTTGCGCCTCGTTGCCCATTCGCGCTTCCGCTCGCCTTTCCTTTCTCTGACTCCAATTCATCTCTCTCTTCGCCGCCTACGCTTTGAATGCCGCTTTCTTTGTCGCGTCTCTCGCCCTTTTGGCCGCATTTCGAAATATTCAAATTCAACAACATTGCGTATTTATCGAGTATAGGCTTAGTTTTATTGCTTACATATTCAATGAGTTTGCAATTGTTGTTGTTGTAAAGCTTGTTGATTAACCCATTGGCGCCCTCAATATACGGCATTCGCACAGCTGTTCGTTGAGCCGCCGCCGCCGCTGACTTAGCTTAACGGCGAATTGGGTCAAACTCTGGCTCCGCTGACAGCAGCAATAACCAACAACAACAACAACCAACCAAACTTGTCTTTGGTCACGTTGGCGGCTGACAACAGACAGACAGAAAAGAGAGAGAGACTTGAGCGCAATCTGAGCTGGCAACACTGTTAATATCATATACACAGCGGCTGTTGTTGTTGTTCCAGAGATGACACCATAAGCAACAAAAATAAAATAAAAAACCGTTCTTTGACCAAATTTGCTGAAAAGAACAAAAGAAATGTGTTGAAATTTGTGACTCGAAATAAATGAATCAAATGTTCGAGTGACATTTTAAACTCTTTATTTAATTGGAAATGACTTATTAATCAACATTTGGCATCTAAATTGTATTAATTGAAAATCTTTTGCGTTTTTACAACCTTTTTGCATATTTTTGTAATCAAAAAAAGAATAAAAAAAAGTTATAAACAAGACGTGGATGTCAAAGAGGTATGACTGTAGAATTCAAGCATAACAATTATTTAAAATCATAAATTGATATTTTTATTATCGTACTTGAATAAATCACTCTCAAGTGCCGCACTTGATAAGATTTTCTTTAACGGTTTTAAACCAGCTTCTTGCTGTGTAAATGATAAGTGCAAGAGGCGCTCGCCCAATGTACTCAATTTTTTTGTTTGGTAATTTACAGTTATCTGTTGTTTAAGATCTTTATAGCTCACTTACATGAACACAAACACAAACTAGACTCAAATCTTGAACATTGATAAATTGTTTGGCCTTAAGGGGCAGGTGTGCGACAGAGACAACAGCTGTTATTTTTCGCCAGCATGATAATGCTGATAAGCATTGTTTTGTATGTGAATTATTTCATTGATTAACAATATATATAACTGCTGCTGCTGTTGCAATTCGCGAGGGAACACTGTACTGATAAGTTTACGAGTACGAAGCACACGTGCTCGCCCCTCCTCTCATTACACAGATGCACACACATACATACACATGTCAGATGATAATGTCCGATGTCCAATGCAGTAAAACAAATGTTGAAGCATTTTTAATATTAAATAATTCCCCCACGAAGCAGATGACAAATGCTTTAGAGGACACATACATATATAGGGGGTGCTAATGTGTCTAACAATCAAACACAAAACACACACTCATGATGATGATCATGATCAATGGTAAATGGGGAAAGGGTCAATGCATTTGCAATTGCCAAGCTTCTCAAACTGTACACAAGAGCGCGTGAGAGCGCGCAAACACATATGTAAACAAAATGCTTTAAGTTTTGTTCTTGTGCAGGCAGTAAAACTTTCCAGCTGTGGCTGCTGTCACCCCATCTCATATACACACAGACACATCGTGTTCTGTCTTTTAACAGTTTGAGAGTGATAGAAGTTGGCGCTCATTCACATTAACTGCAGGCAAGCAGCGGCACGCTCTCTGTGCCGCTCTCCATCTGTTGCGCGCTGTTCTTACTTGTAATTTACGCATACACCTCCGCCGCCTGCTTGCTTGCTTACTCACTCACTCACTCACTCAATCGCGCGGTCGCGCTGGGTCGTTCTCTCAGACGGTCGGTCGTCTACTCAGTTGAGTTTGCGCCGTGCTGTCGCGTAGTTCGTCTTCACCGCAATTGTTGCGCTCGCTTACGTTACGAAAGTTTTACAAACCGTTACAAACATACAAACTGAGCGGCGCGCGTAATACATAACGGTAAACGCTGCTGCATACATATGTATGTGCTTATTATGTACAACGTGACATAACGATATAATATTGTGATTGCTTGGCATCCCCTCACCGCCCCTCTCTCTCTCACTCTCTCGTTCACCTTTCTGAAGTTTCTTTTTTTGTGCTTGTGGTGAGAGTGTGTGCGTACGTAATACGCGAGCGCGCGCGTGTATGTGTGTTTGTTTTGTTTGTATGTGTGTGGTGTTTTCATGAACGCGTTCGTGATCTTTGAAGCAAAACACAGCTGTCTGTGTTTCACCGCAAAAAGCAAAAAGCGACAACATTAATATATACTTTTTGTTTTTGCCGACGTCATGCCAACAACAACAACAGCAACAGCAAACTGACAGTAGCAGTCAATTTATGTAAAGTGAAAACGTTCGTTCGCGCAGATACGTAAAACAGACATACAGACAGATATACATACATCACAGTTTGTGAATCGTTGTATACATATTACTCCCAAGCAGACGTAACTTGTTCTCACCGGTTTTACATGCACTGTCCTCATGCTCAAGTAAGTCATGGTGACTCTCCAACCAACCCAGTTGCTCATTAATTATTATTAACTAACTAACTACATTATACATATTTTTTGCTCACTCATTCGCGCAATTTAATTAAATACTTTCTGTGTTTTTTGTTTTGCGTGTGCGCAAAAATGTTAAACGAAATAAGTAAACGGCAGCAAGGCAGAAAGCACAAGTGTTTGCCAACACAGCTAAACACACACACATACACTTGCATATAGAAATAAAACGGTTTTTGGTTTTTTTGTGCTAAAATACATGCACACGAATATTTTCAAGGCCAATATCACTTTTAATACCATTTGCAAAGCCCCCATAAAAGTTTAGGGTATATTTGTGACAATAAAACAACAAAATTAAAATAGAAATAAATTTTGATAAGGCTAATTTTTTTTTAACTTTAATGCATTTCAATGAAAACTTAAATTCTTAAATTCTCTGTTTAGCAAAAGTTATAACTGTTTGTGATTTACAGGGTATTTACTTGTCATGTACACTCCTCTGTGCAATCTTACTTTTGGGGATTTTTTCATCTCTTGATTTGTTGCGCTGCCAAAAAGGCATTGGCCCATTTCATACACCCCGCCCGCCTTATTGTTACCCCCCTCTCTCTCCTTGTCGGCATGCAAAAATTATTTGCTCTTAATATTTTGCATTTTTACTTTCGCCGCTTTTGATTTCGCTTCATTCTCATTTCCAAGCAGTTTGAGAGTCAGTGAACCAACACCAATTAGTCATGACGATGGCAATTCCTCCAAAAGTATATGTATGTATGTATGTGTGTGCGCATAGGTTAAGCGTGTTGTTGTTGATTTCGTTTCGTTCGCACCTTCTTCTTCTTCATTTCCATCCAACAGTGGTGTTAGTGTTGTTGTTGTTGTTTGTGTTTGTCATTAACATTTTTTGCGTGTTTTGTTATTCGGCAAAGGAATTGCGTCTCGCTTTTGTATTTACACACTCTCGAAAGGCAATAAGAACAACAAACAACAGCTTTCGTTGCTGCTGTTGTTGTTGTTGTTGTTGTTGTATGCGCTCCAAAAATAAGCGCGCGCGTTATCGTTATATCGATAGCGTGGCGACAAAAACAAAACAAAACAACATAGAATCAAACAAAAACAAACACCAACAACAGCTGTATGTATGTATGTATGTATGTATTGCACTGCAGTCGCCTTCTCTCTCTCTCACTCTTTCGCTCTCTATTTTGCGTTGTTTACCCTTGCGCCTATCGCGCGCACACAAACACAAACACACTCAATATATAGTATAAATTCATGTTCATGTTTGTTTAATTGATTTCTAATCATCTATATTTTGTCTAATATTTTGCTCTCTCTCTCTCTCACACACACAGATACGGCTGCTATGGATCCAATTTTCTTTTCACCTTCCAATGGTATACCGTCTGAGAGTAAACTCGCCACATATATGGTAAGTTTTCGTTGTTTTTGTTTTAGTTAATTACTGTTCTTTTATTTTTCTTTTTACATTTTGGTTTGACATGCTCGTGCGCTCACTTGTTTATTAGTCGACAGTTTGAGAGTCATGGCGACTTAACAACGAATGACCCTGTCTGGCGAATACTCAATACTACTCCACCTCCGCTCTCATACATATACCGCAAGAACAACAACAACAGCAATAACAATTGCAGAGACAACCGAGCAAAGCAGCTGTTTAATTAACAGCTGAAGTTTGTTTTTGCTCTGTCAGACAGATTGTGTTTTTCGTCGTCTTCGTTTGTTGTTGTTGTTGGTAATTATGCTTCATGTATTTGTTTTCACTCAATTCGCTTGTTGGAACAATTTAATTTGTTCAATCCATATGCAATGTGTGTCTGTACACATACATATGTTTATTTGTATACTTGACCGACTTTATTTATATATTTTTTTTTGTGAGTATTAAGTGCATATGTGTATAAATTGGCTTTGATATGTGAATATTTACTTTTGTTTTTTTAAAATCGCACCGAAAACGAAATGGTTGGTTGAACAAGTGCAAAATGTTGTTTAATTCAATTTAAATGTCCCTCAATAAACAATCTAATTTATTTAGTAAACTTTTAAAGCCTGTTTTTAAGTATCAAAAATGTTAAAAAAGCCTCTGCAAATGCATTAACATTAACAGATCATTTAACATGTTGCTATTTGTGAGGCCATTGTTGTTGGGTTTCTGCGTCAACTGTTTTCTTGGCATCGTTTTGTTATTTGATTGCAGATAAGATAAAGTAAAAATATACAAACATAACATATATGAACGATCTATAATATTTAGAATGAAGGAATATACATTAAGGTTAAACTTTATTCAACTCTGTTTCTTTCGTTCTCTCTTTCTCTTTTCGCATGCTGTAAATTTGTCTCTCTCTCTCTCGCGCTCAGAATGTTACTGCAGCGACGAGCTTTGGGCTGAATAATGCAAATGTTAATGTTAACATCAATGTTAATGGTAACAGTGGCATTAACAGTAACAGTAACAGTAACGTTATCAGTAATGGGTTCACACGACTTAGCTTGGACTCTGCCGTTAATAATAAAAAGTCTCAGGTAAAAAGCAATGTAGCGACCCTCACTCTCTAGACCTTATGTTAGTTAGATAACCTTACTTTTCCCCCACTTCTCCTTTTAGTTAGTTTAGTGAAGTTTTTTGTTATTGTTTTTATGTTTGTTTTGTTTTCCGTTTAAACATATTTTTTTAATACTTTTTCTTCCCTGCGTAGGTAACGCCACAATCGCCCGAATTCATTCCAACGCGCATCAATTCGTCGTCTGCCAACTTTTATACACCATATCATCTGAATAATGGCCTAAACGGCGTCAATGGGTTAACAACCGCAGCTGCAGCCGCTGCCGCCGTCGCTGCTGGCGCCACAGCCATACCAGCGCCCAGCGTATCCACAACGTCCTCGGTAACGTCCGCCGTCAAAACGGTAAATGGCAGCAACTCCTCCGCCTCCGTCACCTCCAACTCCAACTCCTCCATGCAAAAAGCCTCAACAGTTGCATCCACCACACAACAACAACAACAGAAACAAACGGATTCAATAAAAACGGCAACATCAGCCCCGATTGCAATTATTGGCGGTGCAGCACCACCAAATCCCGCAGCACCACCATTTGTGAGCAGCATGTCGTCCGCCCAAACGCCGCTCAAAGCACGCAACAATGCCATGCTTCGCCAGGATTCACCCACAACGGCGGCCATGATTGGTGGCGAGAAATCTCCACCACATGGCATGACCCCGCATGGCGCCTCACCCATACCAACCACATTGCCAGCGAGTGTGCATCAGGTAAGGTCATCAATAAATACCGTTAGAGTCCCAAGCTAATCTCCCTCTCTCTTGTAGGAGAACGTTGGCGGCACCATTTACTTTTATCCCACATCCAATGCACAGAATTCGCAGCCTGTGGTCAATTCAGTTGTAGTGGATGCAGCACATCCGGCGCATCCGGCACATCATGGCGTTGTTAGTGCCGCATTGCCAGCATTGAGCGCTGTGCCCGCCCAGCTCATGTATGCCGGGCATGTGTATCCGGGTCCAGCGTCCAATGTGATTGCCATGCAGCCCAAGACACAACTGGAATCGGCCTTCTTTATGCCCGACGAGATGCGCTCGGATATACTTGCCCGCAACGAGATCTCCAATCTGATCATGGATGCTGCCGAGGCGGCTCAACATGCCCTGCCCCACGAGGTGGACAACTATCATGCGTTGTACCCTTTGGAGCCGCCAGCTCAAGCAATGCACACTAAATTGACGCTCCCCGCGAGCACATATCGAGCCACGCACAATAGCACCGGATTCAAGTACTGTCTACGAAGATTGCATGGTGGGTTTGTGCAGCATACAGTTTGAGAGTAATTGATGAATATCTGTCTCTTTGTAGGCTTCCGTTTGCAGTCCACGAAATGTATGACGCTCGTCGAGATGTGGAAGAAATTGCAGCACACGAATGTCGTTCAGCTGCGTGAGGTGTTTACAACAAAAGCATTTGGTGATAACTGTAAGCGAGTTTATAATAATGATGTATTTATGCTAGTTGACGCAGTGTCAATTTTCGCTCAACACAATCTGGTTGTCAACTAAATTTTCGTGCTAAGCAACCCGCAAAATGCCAACGAGTTAATGATGAAGTTGACAGTTGACCACACTTGTTGACGTTGGCGTTGTTTACTCATTTTTTGTTGACGTCGATATTGTGTAAGTGTTGGTCAACACAACATAAAGTCAATTTGATTTTGTGTTGTCAACGCGTCAATTGTGACGTCAACTGATGTTTTTCGTGTTGTCAACCCAACAGTTGACCAGGTTGACAGCTGACAATGTTGACCTGTCGGTCAACTAGTATAAATACACCATAAGGATTATATATCAAATGGATTTCATCTATATTAATCAATGTTACCTTAACAGCCTTAGTATTAGTATACGACTATTATCCCGGCTCACAGACATTGCTAGCCAAATACTTTACGCCCACGCCCGAGACCAACGGCTACACAGATCCATTCCAAGGCGAGGCACGCCCCTTCAGGTGAGTCATGGAACACTCTAAAGCTTAAATGCTTTAACTAATCTTCTACTTTGCAGTCATAAGAGCAACATGCAACGCACAAATAACGGTCCCTTGCTGCCCGAATCGACTATTTGGTCGATTATAATGCAACTTACAGCTGGCCTTCGAGCCATACATCAAGCGGGTTTGGCCTGCAAGTGAGTCGTAAATACGTAATCCTTTTTGGACCCAACTAATATTTTGTGTTTTAGAATCCTCGATCCCACAAAGATCATTGTGACGGGCAAACGTGTGCGCTTTAGCTCCTGCTGCATCTCCGATATCACACAGTTTGATCCCAATGCGGCAAATCCTTTAGCTTTGGTCAATATGCATCAGCAGGTAAGCCTTGGTCGACATTAAACCATACCTGTTAAGTAGTGATTACTAATTGTAGTCTTTAGTAGTTAAATTATTTTAGTTGAAATGTAGAACTATTCATTACATTAACGACTATTTTTGATTTTACTCAACTATATAATGATTACGATTACAAAAGATCAAAAATATTCAGAAAATAATCAAAAATAATCAATCTGATTATTTTAATTATTTTTATTTTTGATTGTATTTGACTATTTTTGACTAGTTGTGACTATTTTCAACCAATTTTGACTATTTTTTACTAAAAAAACAACAAATTAATTCCAGCAACAAAGCTGAGGGATAATATGTAAAGTGCAATTTAAATTTTTAAATAATTAATTTTTGATTATTCATGATTATTTTTATATTTTTTGATTATTCATGATTATTTTGAAATTTTTTTTTTTTTATTATATTTGATTATTTTAAAATTTTTATTTATTTTTTTATTATATTTAATTATTTTGAAAATTTGCGATAATTATTGATTATATTTGTTTTTTGTAATCGTAATCACTAAATAATCATAAATTTTGACCAGCGAACTATAAAGTCACTACGACTACTTTCCAAAAATAATTTAATTGATTTGTAATTGTAATCGCAATTTAACAGTTTTAGATTAAACCATTTATCAAATACTCATCTTCTCTTTGTTTCGTCGTAGGATGATTTGACCGCATTGGGACGTTTAGTATTAGCGCTGGCCTGTCGTTGTCTGCAGTCCGTGCAGCGTGACAATGTGCAGTCCAGCATTGATATGGTTACCAGAAACTACTCCACCGATCTACGCAATTTTATTGTGTAAGCAGACGCCAAAGCATTATAGAATCCTTGATAATTGTTTAAACTCTCTTGTTTGTAGTTACCTCTTCACTACGAATAACCGCCGCTCTGTAACGGATTTGATGCCAATGATTGGCGCTCGCTTTTATACGCAACTGGATGCACTGCAGGCCCAAGTTGATATGCAGGAAGATGAGCTGGCCAAAGAAATGGAGAATGGTCGTCTCTATCGCATTTTAGTTAAACTAAACAGCATCAACGAACGACCAGAGTAGGAACCTAATCTTTTCATACTCTATTTTCTAACTAATCTAATAATTTGTTCTTTTTTCAGCTTCAATTTGGATTGCACTTGGTCGGAGACTGGTGATAGATATATGCTGAAGTTATTCCGTGATTTTCTATTTCATTCCGTCACTGAGGATGGCCGACCCTGGCTGGATCATGCGCACATTGTACAATGCCTCAACAAACTCGACGCGGGCTCCATTGAGCGCGTAAGCTACCACTAAGGATACCCTTAATCCTTATACTAATCCCAATTTATATATCCGTAGGTTCAATTAATGTCACGCGATGAGCAATCGGTACTAATTGTCTCCTATGCTGAACTCAAGAATTGTCTGGAGAATGCATTCTCTGAACTAATGTCAAGTGCGGCCAACTAAGCAGCAACAAACAACAACAACAACAACACAACACACAAATACAACAAACACGCGCAGCTCATCCTGCCTATCATCATCCTCCCCCCACAACACCCCTCTCGACCACAAGCAAACTACGATTATAGACGGTTTAAGATATAAGGCAAAACAAAACATTCATTCATATACTATAACTAAGACATTTTTTGAGAAAAGAGATAAAGAATACATACATAAATACATACATACATAATAATGATGATAACATTGATAATGATAATAAAAATCAAACTACATACGCAGATTTCTATAGTTAAGATCAGGCAGACAGACAACAACAACAACAACTGATATCCAATGTTAATGTTAGATCTTAACTTACATTTTAGGCATTTAAACTTACAACAACAACAACAAACAGAAAAAAAGGAGCAACAACTTTTTTTGAATAAACGTAATCTCTCCAAAAAAAGCAAAACAAAAACAAAAAATTATAAAAAAGCGCAAAAATATACAAGAACAAAAAAAAAAAAACAAAAAAAATGTAAACCAACAAAACAAAAAAAACTGTAAAAAAAAATCTTGCAAAATTTGTTAAAGCAAAAAAAAAAAGAAAAGAAAAAACTGAAACAAAAGCAAAAAGTTGATCTATTTTTACAAAAGCTACAGCAAAAAAAAAGAGAAAAAGAAAATGCGGCGAAGAATGAATGAAAGTAAAATTAAAGTATTTATATTGTATTGAAAAGTCTTAAAAAGAGAAGAACATGAAAAAAATTGTAAATGTTGAGCGACAACAAAATGATGATAAGTAAATGAGAAATAGCAAACAAGGAACCATTAAAAAACAAAAAACAAATGTTTTAAGCATCTGCTCCTCCTTCTCCCTCCCCCCTTGTCAAACCCTGTAACCATAACAGCAGCAACAAACAACTAAAAAACATTTCTTATTTTTCAACTAATATTTTTATAGAGAAAAGATTTTTTAACAAAAAGAAACGATTTATAAAAGCAACAAGAGAATATTGAAAAAAACTATGTATTTGTAAAAAGTTTAAAAAATTGTTGTAAGAAGAGGAGAAGAAAGAGAAAGAAACATGCAAAAGCGACGCACAGCGCGACTTGGCAAGTTGCTCAAAACACACACAATATTTATATATCTACAATGAAAGAGGTGAAAGGAAGAATGAAAAGGATTCGTCTAGGCCACACTCATACACATACAGCGTGATATGTATATACAACATATATGTATACTCTCCCTCCCTCTCTCTCTTGTTTTAATTTTATATATACACAAAAAACTTTAAAGACTCTTCGTCTTCGATCTTTGAGATTGCAAAATGATTATAATTGTTTTCACACAACACTTACATACACATACCTTTGCACGTACAACAAGAACAACAAATTACTTCGAAAGTCTGTCAATATATATATGTAAAAAAAGAGATATATGTAAATATATATATATGTGTGTATATGCATACATGTATATATGATTTTAAAAAAATGCTTAAATAAGTCGCGTTGCGCCCGCATATCACCGAAAAAACGAAACTTAAATTCAGCCAGAAAATTTGTCATAATTTTTGATGTACAACTTCGACATATACCTGGTTCCATATATTTACTTAATTCTGTTATTCATTATTTATTTATTTTGTTGTTGACACATTTTTTTGACACTCGCCCGCAAAAGATTATCGTTTGTTTTTGCATTTTTTTATACATTTTTCCCAAATTTTTTTGTTTTGTGCACTCCTTTATCACTCCCATTATCTGTTTGTCAAAGCATAAATGCATACGCGTACTTTTCTTTATTAAGTTATTGTGTACTTCAAAGTAAGACTAATGAATTAGTTATAAATTTTTATTATTAAAACAGAAAAGAAAAAAAAAAACGAGAAAAAAAAACAAACAAAAACGAGAAAAAAAACCTACAAAAACAGAATGTAAAAGAAAAAAACTTTTTGAAAAAAACAACACAAAAAAAATAATAAAATGTTTAAAAAAAACGAAAAAGTGTTTTATTTAACATGGGAAACACTTTTAATTGTTCTCTGTTAAGTTAACAGCAGCTAATTCTGCTCGCCTGTTATTTTACTTGCATTTAGTTATTTGTATTTTGCACCTGGCAATGCTGCGCGCTCTCGCTCTCTCATTAAATGTGAACGCCGTCTGTCATTTCTGTTCGCCTGGTATTTTTATGAAAAAATTGCCTCATATTTCGCATTTTCAGCCGCTTGAACGGGCGATTTGACTTTATGATGACATCAGAACGGAATATGAGTACTATTATTGCTGGTAAGCTGGTTTTTCTGGACGCCTGGTGCTGCTTCTGGTTCATGTATCATCTTTTTCGCCCCATAAGGGACTACAGGCTCCATTCTGGACACCATATGCATCAATTAGGATCCCAATTGTACCACAGAGCGTTTCTGGTCCATTTTCATCGATCTCTAACAAGGACACACATTTCCAACGGTCAGAATTCCACCCACCCCTGAACAATTTCTTGATAAAGTCATCTCGCTGCTCGCTAGCTCTTTCTCTCTCACTCTCTATGAAAATAACCCATGCGTGTCCAATCCACCCACATGAGGCGTAATTCACCTTTTAACCACCCTTTAAGAGAGTGGTTCTAACATATAAACTATGTGAAAATGTATTAATTAGTTGGGCCGAAATCCTGGCGGTACTGCAATACCAGGCCAACCCGCGACAGAGGTGGAGCAAGCCCCTAGCACTCCGTCTGTTTCCAAAAATCAGTTTAACATTTGTTGTCCTCCGATGGAGGATCTATCAGATGTTAAGCTGATAAGAACAGATACTACACTTTGATCTTAGCCATAAGGCCGAGAAGCGATAACTAAACACTGCAAAGCAGCCACCATCTCATATGGCGCAACCAAGAACCAGTTGTGAATTATAAGCGCACGTTCATGCAAAAACTTTTCACTTGTGACTAACGCGCAGTCGAACGTAAACGAATGGTGGTTGTTTTCGCTTTGCGCTTCGGCCTTTCGTTCGTTCGGTTTTTTTCACTGCTTGTGCGTTATAATTCGCAAGTTGTTAATGCACTGGCTGAGTGGTATGGTTGAAGGTGTGCTGTGTAAAATTACTCTGGCTTCTCTTCAGTTGTCGAATAAATCTTTCGCCTTTTACTAAAGATTTCCGTGGAGAGGAGCACTCTAATGAGTCTAAAATAATTTTTGCTAGTGCCTGATTGCAAAATCGGGCCATAATTAATACATTCACTACTAATGATTAAGATTAATAGAAAGTTTTATTTTTAACTAAATAATTACAACGTATAATACAAATATTATAGTTAAAACGAACAACTTTCTTTTGTAGATATGTGTTAGGGTAGAGTAAATTTTATATTCGTTGCGGCAATTGAGTTTTTTTACAGAAGTGTTTTGATAAATTTGTTGTGTGGTTTATTTCTTATGTCTTATCACAGTTAAATATATAAAAGTTCGGCTTCTATATACCCTTTCTTTTTGTGGTTGTTTATCGAATTTGAAAGTTGAAAGCTGTTTGTTTTGTATCTTCATTTTTGTTTTTAGCTATCATATAAACTACTTAAGCTTAGGCTCTTTAATTAATGCTTATATTTAGTACAAAAAATTCAGCTGAATTTGAGCAAAGTTTTTGAGTATTTTTCACGTTAGTTAGTAGAGAGTAGCGGTAGGGGGGGGAGTAAAGGCAGCTTTTTCGCAGTTTTTATAACTAAATCTAAAGTGTATTTGTGTGTGTGTGTTTAGGGGGCAACATTTAATAATGTATATGTATGTATTAACAACTTGTTCTCGTTTCTCCTAAAATATTCTTTCTTAGGCTGGCGCCTCCGTTGGCGCATGACAACCCTCAACATTCTCGGGCCAATCGCAGACGTTCTCCTGTGGATTGAAGACCAGGTTGGCAGGACATGGCATATGATGCTTGCGCTCTCCCTCGCACATATAGTAATGTGTGCAGTCGGCCCAATCCTTGTGATAGCTAATGTGACCATCCTCCTCCGCGCAGGTAACATCATGTGCTGCAGTTGATAGAGAGTATAAGTATATTGAATACTCTATAGTTTCTTGGGTACTTACGATCTTTCGTTGTGTAGGCACCGCGTGGACCATGCGACTCATAGGGTCCATCGTATTCCAGTGCAACCTTGTAGTCCTTGAGCTCATCGCTCAAAGCAGTCAACAGTGGATACTTGCCACTGCCGCAACGACCCGAAAAGTCATCCATATCTATGGACCAGACCATAATGCCGCCAAAACCTTGCTCCTTAAGCCATTCCGTCTGGGAGAAAAAGGAAGGATTAGCAAATAAATCCCATTAAAGGCTTCCTCTACTCACCTTTGTCTTGAGCGAACGTTCGTCATCGAATCCAACCCATTGGTTGCCTCGGTAGGCGAAGGGTACCTGCTGCTCCGAGTCCCAGACGAGCGTAGTGTTATCCGCCGCCAGGAAGGAGCACACCTCGTAGTAGCTTAGGAAACCCGCCTCGTTGGTGAACTTGCCAGCCTTGCCGCCGCCCGAAGAGGGTGATCCGATATCGAATTGGGTGTCATTGACCAGCTCGAAGCTGCGTCCATACGTGGGCATGCCAATGAGTAGCTTCTCCTTGGGCGCACCCTGTTTCACCCATTCGCGAGCACTGTAGTCGACTGTGAGTTTCTTCTGGTAGCCCGTGGTGGACTCCAGGGCAAAGAGCGGCGAGTTGTGGCCCACTGTACGCTCCCATTGACCATGGAAATCGTAGGTCATGACATTGATAAAGTCCAGATACTTGGAGATCTCTGGCACATCGTAGCCAGCGGCAATGGCCTCAAAGGAGGCGGGCACAGCAGCTGTCAGCAGGAGGCGTGGTAATCCTGAGGACTTTGCCTCACCCTCGAAGGCGACACGGAGCTCACGCAGCAGATTCACATAGGCCACACGATCCTCGGCACCACGTGGATACTCCCAGTCCACATCCAAGCCATTGAACTTGTAATCTCGCAAGAAATCGATGGCCTCGTACACGAACTGGTTCATGCGGAACACATTGGAGGTGAGCTCCTTGAAGGGTGTGGAACCAAAGGCCCAGCCGCCAATAGCCAGCAGGATCTGCAGATCGGGATTGGTATCCCTCAGGGCAATCACGCTCTCATAGTTCTCCGGATCATCATCGGTGGCCTCCGCCAGCTTGTAATCCTGCAGCGTGGCAAAGGCATAAACAATATGGGTGCAGAGCTTGGGATCAATATTCTCCGGTTCGAATTTTCCCGCGCCCGGACGCTTAGCGGACCAACTGGTCAAGTAGCAGAAGACCTGAGCAGGACGTGCTGCAAACAAATAGAGATTGTTAGCTGGGGAAGATTCAGAGTTCGAGTTTCCCACTTACTGTTTGTATCAGCGGCATGGGAACCACCCTTGATGCGTTGCTTCTTCTGGACATGTGGCTTCCTTACCTTCTTCAGGATCTCATCAACATCAATCTTAATGGGTTCGGGTTTCTAAAAGAAGGTTTACGTTAGATCATAATATATATTATCCTTTCCAATTACTCACCTCTTCCTCGATATCCTCGAATGTGGCTGCAATTGCTGTCCAGTTGACATCCTTGGCCTCCTTGCCACGCGAGATGCCCAGCAGCTCTTCGCGCATAGCTCCAATCAGCGGATACTTGACATTGCCACCGCACACCTCACCCTTGAAGTCATCCATATCAATGGTCCAGACCATGGCACCACCAAAACCATTCGTCTTGATCCATTGCATCTTGTTCCTAATCGCGCGCTCATCATCAAAGCCCACCCATTGGTCACCATCGACCATGTAGGGCACCTTCATCTCGTCATCCCAGACATAGACGGCGCCATTGAGCAACATTTCACAGATCTCGTAGTAGGCCAGGAAGCCGCTCTCCTTGGTATAGACACCCTCGCGTCCTCCGCCCGTTGCAGGTGCATTCGGGCCATGTTTGTCGGTGCTGGCCAGGGTAAAGGAGCGTCCATAGGTTGGGCATGCCAATGATCAGCTTCTCCTTGGGTGCACCCATCTTGACCCACAAGCTGGCGGCATTATCCACCGACAGCTGTTTGCGCCACTCCGAATCCGTCGAAGGAGCAAAGCTAAAGAAGGAAGGATTAGTAGGTGTTGCTGGTTAAGGGGGGAGAGTTCTACTTACAGTGGTGCATTGTGTCCGGTTTCGCGTTCCCATTTGCCATGGAAATCGTAGGCCATCAGATTGATAAAGTCCAGATAGCTGGCAATGGCGGGTACATCATAGCCACCACGGATATTATCCGGACCGACGGGCACAGCCGCAGAGAGCAGGAGTCGGGGTTGCTTCAGTTCCTGTGCTTCGGCTTCGAATGCTTCGCGCAGTTCCTTCAGCAGCAGCACAAAGTTCTTCTTGTCATCGGTGCCCTTGGGGTATTCCCAATCCATATCCAAACCATCGAAGCCACGTTTGCGCAGGAAGGGAATGGCGGAGTAGACAAAGGTCTGGCGAGTATACCTTGTCGCCGACATATCCTTGAACTTCTGGGTGCCAAAGGACCAGCCGCCAATAGCCAAGAGAATCTAATGGAAAAGAAGATTTTATATAAAGGGTTTCCTTGAGGATCTCCAAAGCTTACGTACCTTCAACTTGGGATTGGCCTTGCGCAGGTTCATCATGCGCTCATACAGACCGGGCACATTGTCCTTGGTCTCATCGTTGGACTCATAGGAGCTCAGTTTGCCCTTCTTCAGCCAGCCAAAGGCAAAGATTATATGCGTACAGAGATCAGCGGGAATATCCTCGGGCACAAACTTGCCAATCTTGACGCGATACTGCGACCAATTGGTATAGTAGCACACAATCTTGGGCGTTCCATCGTCCACTTTCGTCTTCTTGCCCTTCAGCGATGATCCGCTGGCCACCAAGGCTGCACCACCTGCCCCCACTGCAGCTGCGGCCGCTGCTGCACCACGCAACTTGGACTTGGAACGGAGACGCGTTCTGCTGACGCTTGTCGTTGAGGCTGGCTCCTGATCAATGCGCTTCTGTGCCACTGGCGCATCCGTGACCTTCTTGGAGGTCAACACATTGCTCCTGGACGTTGTTGTTGGTCGTCGCAGGCGTCGACGTGTCTTGGCTGGAAGACAAAAATAAATTTATGAATATGGGTTAACTTCAGCTATCATCAAGATCATCATCTTGATTACTCATCAATCAATCAATATGACAATTGACAACTAACAACAATTAAATATAATTATTAATGTACCAATTGGCGTCTACATCTTCAGCTGTCTTTGGCCAATTAGCTTTGATTATATTCCAGGCCATTTGTTTATGTTTATAAAGTCTTTGATACATTTGCCTGTCAGTGCTTTAATGAAGATGCATGATGATGAGAATTAATGTTACTGGCTTTTAAATGCGTTTTGTATATATGTATATACCTGTTTAACATGATATTTAAAAATTAAACAAAATTGTCGCCAGCTGAAATAACAAAACTGTATGCAATTTGTGGCATTTTCTGCTGAAAACCGGTCGACAATTAAATATTCCATTTAGTACTAGAAGCTAAATTCAAACAATGCGCAAGCCCACACACACACACACAGATAAACGTAAAATGGGGGCGCTTTGTGTATATTTTTAGCTTGCCCTTGTGTCGTGTTGTTCTAGTGCTGGTTAAGCCAGCAAGCATGTATCTGGGGATATAGCTCAGTGGTAGAGCATTCGACTGCAGATCGAGAGGTCCCCGGTTCAAACCCGGGTGTCCCCTTGGTAAACTTTTTTGTACAAAATTGTATGAAAAGGATTTTTTTTGTCTTTTTAAGCATTAGTCATGTCGCTTTGCTATCTGTGGTTACTCTATTTATATAATAAAAAGTATTAAATGGGTGTTGCTTGGTGGGAGTAGCTCCATGTGGTGGAGAATAATGTGTGGGGATATAGCTCAGTGGTAGAGCATTCGACTGCAGATCGAGAGGTCCCCGGTTCAAACCCGGGTGTCCCCTTGAAAACAACTTTTTGTGTGAGTTTTAATAACGTTTAAAAGCTTCAAAGGGAAAAGAAAGGGTTATTAAGAAAAGTGCACAGTAGTTAAAAAGTAACCAAATCATTAATCAACACACATAGCTGCACCCTTTTTTTACTTTCTATTAACTTTTTAAAGCTTTTACAATCCTTTGTTGCATTATTACATCATTAAATGTACAATAAATTTATTAAATGCATACGCCAAACCACTTTTATAGCTCTGACTGCACCGCGTTTGCTTAAGTTAGTGTTTAGCCAGCAAGCGACCGCATGGGGATATAGCTCAGTGGTAGAGCATTCGACTGCAGATCGAGAGGTCCCCGGTTCAAACCCGGGTGTCCCCTTGATAAATTTTTTACCCAAATTTCTTTTTTAACTACTTTTTATTGTGTTTTCTTTTATAATTAAGCTTTTTAGCTGAATTTTAAACGTTAATCACTAACAAAAGCAACAAATGGAAACAATTTCCTACATAAATCTCAATTCAAATGTTAAGAGTTTTTTGTTGTTTACATAACTCAACTCAATTTACCCAGATTTTAGCAATCAACAGTTTTTAATGCACAGTCATTTATGAAAACATGTTGCTGGTTGCTAGTTATATGATAATGGTGCAGATATTATTAACCACAAAAAACAAAGGCAACATTGAAATCAACAAAACTTTATCAACTTCCGCCTCCGCTCAAGATAATGATACTCGTATTCTTTTGAGTTTTGAAAGAGGAGACACCCACACCAAGAAAGACTTCAAGTTGATTCTAAGATGTTTAGTAGCTGTTATTTAGTAAATTCTCGCTCCTTATATAAGAGGGGATATAGCTCAGTGGTAGAGCATTCGACTGCAGATCGAGAGGTCCCCGGTTCAAACCCGGGTGTCCCCTGAAAACAAACTTTTTGCTTTGTTTTTTAATGAACTTTTTACAATACTTACTCTGTGCACTGTCTGTGGAGGGTGAGAGCAATACAATCAGCAGACATATTACAAAAGCAATTCGCAGCAATCGCGGCGGCAACTGTAAAAGAGAGAAAGAGATAAAATAAATGATTTTTTAGGGCAATTAATCAGAGTTATGTTATGTCTTAAGGTTGCCTGCATTTTGATGATGTGCGCGATAAAATGATTAATGCGTGGAGGCGGGCCACAGCACGTCAAGTTGCCACAAATTACGTGGCACTTGCTTGTCAAAATTTGTATATTTCGTGAGAAAGAGAGAGAGGAGAAGGTCGAAGCATGTTCGTTCATCATTTAACGCATTAAGGCCCTTCTCAAAAGCGCCGCTCTTCACTCCAGTTTGTTCACACTGGCGCCCACCAACAACAATAACAACCACAAACAACAGCAAGGTGATGTTGTTATTGCCGTCCAGCTCTTGACATTGACCCAGTTAACTAAAAAGCCCAAGTTGTTGTTTGCTTTGGTTTTATGCAGGGGTAAAAGTTCGCTTGTTTCAACAACTAATTAAAATTATTTAGTGTTGTATCTTTTGTGTTGTTGCTACTGAAGTATCTGAAGCAATTTTTTACGGTGACATCTTCAGCAGCAACAACAACAATAACAAGTGATTGTCATTCGACTTTGAATACCATTATGTATCCACTTATAAGCCTACGCTGTCCGAAATTTTTTAATTTTGAGCAATTTCATGCGCAATATATTTTCGAACAATATGTGATTGAAGTAATAATCATTGCAAAAGGCTTGCAGCATGACGCGTAACTATATTAAACAGCTATATATTGATTTAACTTGGCAACAACTAATTGGTATTCAAAAAGCGTTAACAGTTTGCAAAGAACATACGGTTACACAACTTGGCTTAATGGTGTGGCTTATGGCCAAATGACAGTTAGGTTTAGAAAGAAATGGCCAAAACTGGCACAAACGTGTGCTGGCTAACAACGATCTAGACTTACAGTTAGAGCTTAACTGTTAACGGTTACGCCCAAAGGGGAGCTACCAAATCTTGGCATCAAGGTCGCCTTAACTTGGATTTATAGTCTGATTCGAGACATAACAAGACAATAAATCGTACCCAAAATAATTCTTTAGATCTTAACTTGGAATCTCTCATTCTCTCTCCAAAAAAAGTGAAACTGGTTTAGACTAAATATATACTATATATATCTAAAAGCAGCATTCATTATAATAATATTTAGCTTTTTAGACACACGAGCATAAATTATAAAAGCGCAAAAACAAGCCAAAAGCCAAAAAAAGTTCCTTATTGCGTGTGGAGCCGGCTTAATAACTGAACCAACTGGTTTTTATTTCTTATTTCTTGCCAAGCCACGGAAATGAACTTAAGTGAAAACATGCTTCGAGAAAAAAAGCAAAAAAAAAAATCATATGCCTTTCATTTTCCTTTGTGCGAGCTGAAAGCGAAAAAAAGCCAAAGAACTCCAAGAAATCAAAACGAAATCGAATTTTTTCATATTTTGTTTTTTTTTTTAGCAAATCATCTTTGAAATTGCAAGCATAATCTAAAGATTTGTATGTTACTTTTTCTCGCTTTTTCTGCTTCGTTAATTGCATTCTGCTTACGTAAAAACGTATTGTTTGTCCATTTTTGGGGCAATTGCCGAACTGACTGGACGCCCCTACCCTCACCGCCTCCCTCCTCTACCCGCTCTGCAAGTAAGTATCATTAGCGAGTGGAGCGTTTGGAGCAACGCCAAGTTTGAGATTTGTTCGATTTTGTTTTTTCTTTTTTTGTGGTGCGAAAGCCTCGCCAAGTTGTATTATTTTGTGGGTTTGCCGATTACAGTTTTGCCTTAGCATTACGACAGCACTAAATAAAAGTCAATAAGTAATAGACAGACGGACGGACAGACAAACAGAGAGACAGATAGATAGATAGGTGGATAGTTAGATAGATAGTTGGTTGCTTGATTGGGTAGAAAGAGGGACAAGGAGTGAAGGGGTGCAAAAACAATGAGAAACAAGTTAACTGCATTCCAGCTGCCACATTGGCTATTTCGGTTTATTTGTTTTTCACCAAAATTGCGCAAAATGTAAAAGAAAATTAAAAAAAAAAGAAGAAAAAATTACGATAAATTATTTGTGATTTGTGGCCAATGCGAAAAACAAACATGAGAAGGAGAGAGAGAAAAGAGATTGAAGTGGTAAGGCCGAAGTTTGAATACACTTTTAAAAGCTATAAATACCAAACAAGTTAGGGTATACTATGCCTTTACCTATATTTACGGTAAAGCTGCTTGGACGAAGTTTGAACAAACAAAAAGTTAAAGTTTTAGTCACCATATGTTAGGAGACAGTTGAATATATCATTTTATGTTAGGGTATATCAACTCTTTACATATATCTAACACTCGACACATTCACTAAATATGATAATTTATGTGGACATATGAAACTTCACATCGAAAAATAAAATACGAAGTGAAAAACGTTCGAGGAGCATTTCAAGTGTTATTTCAACGCCAAAGACAGCCACAAGTCTCACATTACTCAAATGCCATATGCACCACACATATATATTATATATATATATATATTATGATCTTTGATCTGGCTGGCATCGTTTTCACTTGCACGCAAGTAAAAGCAGAAAAATTTGCAAAATTTATTTGCATAAATTTGATATATATTTATGTACATATATGTATGTATGTATGTAGATGAACAATTGCATTTGTTGCGAGCGTGCGCTGAAGCTCTTTTTAATATTTTCAACATGCCTCAACTCAACTCAACAATTGCGCAAAAAAAAGCTGCATTAATCATGCTTCGTTGCCGTTTGGCATCGCGATTCAGCGCGAGTTTGTCGCTTAAGTCTTTCGTTTTGCCGTTGCATTTCAACGGCAAGCGGTTTGTTTTCGTTGTTTGAAATGAAATTTATTGAAATTTTAGCTTAGCAGCTTGTATTTAATTAAATGCTGACCGAAATTCAGCTCAAGGTGAAGTCGGGGCATTAAATAAAAAATATGGAAAATCGCTGCACACCGTTGTTGGCGACACGCGTTTGTCTTAACGGCATTTAAAAGCCGTCATAACTGTTTGGCAACCAACTTAAACGAAAACGTAACAAAAAGGTCTTCAAAAACAGTAGACCTTTTAAGGTTTATGCTTTATTATCAAGTTTTTCCTTTTGTTTGCGGCCGTTGCTGCTGTTGTTGCTGCTGTTGCTGCACCTTTGCAATTTGAGTTGAGATATCTGCGCACCTGTCCTGACCAGACGACCTTGCGCAATCTGGCCAAAAGAGCTAAACACGTTTCGCTTCGGAGACAGGCAACAACACTCTGGTTGCTGCTGCTGATGTTTATGACTCAGTTCAACGCTCATTAAAACTGCAAGCCAAAAACTGGTTCACTGACCAATTAGAATAATGCTTAAAGTGCGCATATTTCTCTCTCTGTTTTCTTGGGTGTGGAACTCAATGGAAACAAGAGCATTTACTTCCTGTTACCAAAGCATAACCCTTACCTTCCCTCAAATCCGAAGATTCTTTAAAGCTTCCATCAACCAACTCACGACTAAAGTTTAAGAATTTAGTGGGTTTGGCCCACGCTCCCTCTTAACATTTTTTACTAGATGCAACAGCAGCCGCAAAGGAAGACAGCTGTCAACATAATGTGGCCATTATTCTTGTGGCTGCCACAAGCGAATGCTTTACAGTTCTCTCAACAGTTGAGTGCACACAACTTCCGTTTCCACTGTTGTCTGTTGTCTCTCTTAGTCTATCGTTTCCCATCTCTGTTCATAATAATGTCAATACAATTTATGTCCATTTGTTTTCGTGGCCCACTGTTTCAGTTTCAATTCCAAACACTGACTATTGTATTATTTATTGTTGTTGTCTGGCCTTGTTCAGAATTTTGATAATTTGTCAGTGTCACATTAGGGGTCTTAACTGTTGCCACTCTAGCGGCAAGTACAACACATTTAAAGAATCAAACTGTCAAATAATAAGACTAATACTTGAGGGTATATGATCGTTTCTGCTAATTGAAGCCAACGAATTGAGTAACCCATAATAACCCCCTCGAAAATACAAGTTATTGAAGGTTTTTAACAATATCTCTTTCTGATAAAAAGTCACTTGTCGTAGGTATTAAAGAAAGCTTGCAGGAAAACATGTACAAAGAAATCAACAGATCTGGAAAAACATTATTCCTTCCATTTAAAATCTTGATATCAGTCTTAAGGTCTTTGGTTTATCAATACTATTCTAAGAAACTTAACTTTTACAAACTAAAATCTAAGCTGTGGTATATCTCTTCTTACATAAAGAAAAACTTTATTCTTTCCATTTAAAATGTTTTTTTAGAATGAAAAACTATAGTCTCAGCCTTAAGGTCTTTGGTTTCTTACGAATATTCTAAGAAGCTTTACTTCTCTAAACTCTAATGTTGTACATCTCTCCTTACATAAGCCCAACCTTAAGCATGGCTCACGTTTTGGTTTTCTCGCAGTTTGTCACAAAATTTGATGTCGGTTTTCTGGTTTCACATGCATTTTTGATGAGTTTTGTTGTTTTGTGGGGCGTGTGTGTGCCCAAAAGGCCGTCCCAACAGCAACAACAACAACAACAATAAGGAACTGATGTCTGGCCCGGACATTATGTCATAGTCTATAGTCAGTTTGTAAGTTCGTTAGTAGCAGCAGCAGCAGCAGCAGGAGGAGGATTATGTAAAACATATGCGCTTTTATTAATAATAAACAACAAAACGACAACGAAAGAGGGGGGAGGGAGAAAAAAAGCAAGGAAAGTGAAATTTGAATAGAGATGCGCAGAGTGTGTGTTTAGTTTAGTACATGTACTAGCTTAGTTAGTGAGTAAATCATGCATTGTATTCAACTTTAACCTTTTTTTTCTGTCTTTGTTTGTTTTTTGTTTTCTTCAACGAAACCTGTTTGTGAGTAAATAATTAATTGAGTCTACAAAGAGATATATTCAAATCTTCGAGGCTGGCCAGTTTATAGAGCGCTTTATGGCCTAGACCAACAGTATTAACTCAAACGTTTTTTATGGCATTGTCGGTTGGATTTATTGCCAAAATACAATAACAATAATGTAGATAAAGTTAATTGCGGCCGGCACAAAAGGGCCAAAACAAAAACGAAGCACAAATTGCATTCACAGTTAATTAGTTTAATTATGAAGCGAGTTACCAAAAAAAAAAAAAAAAGACAAAAAACCGACATGTGAAACGTTGCCAAATGCTAAAAGATAAACAGTTGTTGTGCAACAGTTTTTGTGTTTGAAAGTTGGTTAAAGCTTAAGATAAAGATAAAGACAAAGCTATATACATTTTCATTAGCAACATTAGGCGGGGAGCTGGCCAAGACGCTGATTAGCTCAATGATTTTTGTCTGATAATGATTTGTTTTTTTATGATTATGTTTTGTTTTTTGTTGCTTGAGGCTATATCCATAGCTATATAATATATATGTTAATAGATTTTTATATAACGCAGCAAAACGTGTTGGCTTGTGAGCCCTCGTTTTTTTGGCCAACAGCAGCAACGGCAACAACGGCAGCAGCAACAGCTGTGACATATGACAAATGATTGATATATAGTTTTGTTCGTTCACAAATTAAGTTTATGATAAAGTTTATTATTGCTGCTCCACTGCCATTTGGCATTGAACAAATAAAAAATAAAGTATACGTATGTGTGTGTGTGTGTGGCAATTATGCGACATAAACTCAACTCGAAACCTATTCATAAGATCAAAGTAAGTTTTTTGTTGGTTTTAGACGCACTTCCTGCTATATTCAAGCTTCAAAGGCAGAAGGTTCGTTGCCTAAGTTATTTGTTTTTAACACGTTTTTATAGTTATTGTTTGCTTTGGACTTGAGTAGTTAGTTCAATAGTTCAATAACCAATTGATGTGGCATATGCAAATGTTTTGTATATGCATAAAAGTGAATGTGTGTGTGTGGCAACAACAACAATTGAATGCTGCCCACTCGAACATTCGAACACTCTGAACAGTCAACAGCTGCATGCCGCATGCCGCATGCTGTCAGGGCTAGGCGCAAAAGTAATTGTGACTCGTGAGATATCTCATAATAAAAATCTAAAGAAAATAATAATAAAAAATAAAATAAATCAAGCCAAAGCAGGCCGTCGTCACAACATTCTTGTGTCAAGTACAGTCCAACGTAGCTAAGACGAATAAACACACATTACGCATGCGCCCAGTTGACCAAAACACAACTCTTTTTTTGCCTTTTGGGAGAAAGTTGTTGCAATGTGCAATTATTATGGCCAAGTGTATGTTTGTTTTTTTTTTTTTTTTTTTTTTTGGGAGACCAACGTAAAAGTCAACTTGTTATTTCAATTGTTTGTTTTTAAATTCTGTTGCGAGTGTTGTTGCTGTTGTTCACTCAATTGTCAAACAAACGAACGAAAAACTTCAAATGAAAGTGAGAGTTAAGGCAACAACAAACACATCAACAATGGCAATAGAGGGAAAGAGAGAGAGAGGGAGGGCGAAAGGTGCACACATGTCAGTTACGCTTTGTCTATTGAACACAGTTTGACGAGGGCGTGACACTTGGTAGAGAGAGGGGGCGAGATAGGGAGAGGGGGCTTAATAGTTAATTATATTAACAATAATAATATTTAATCAACGAATTATTTATTAAACTTTTTTATTCGCATTGCGCTTTTTCTTGCATTTTTTTTGGTTTTTGTTTTGAGCTCTCGACTCGTTTGGCGTATTTCAAACCTAATTTCATTGCGGGTTTTTCAATTTGTTCGAGACCAGTTTTTTGGGCCAGTCGCTTGGCCAACAACAGACGACGACGATTTGCCAATAGGCGACGATTGACTGGCAACAGTTTGTTGTTGTTGTTGTTGCTGTTGTTGCTTTTGTTTTTCCTTTTTGCAAATATTAATTGTTGTAAAAATCGCATAGGTAGAAAACTAGTTACAAGCGACTTTTACTTGACCAAATTGAGGCGTGGCCAGTGTTAACTGTATTTGATGGCGTGTCTGCCTGCTGCTATTGCTGCTGCTGCCATAATGGCTATAATGGAAATCGTAAAGGAAGTAAAAGCTAAAGAAATAAAATGAAAATCGACGCTGCAGCAACAAAAAAAAGCGAAACTGAAGTTTTTGTACAGAATCTCTCGGTTTATTTGTATAGCCATTGTCTTTGACAGGTTTGCCTTCAACTTCGGCTCAGACAGCAGCAACAACAACAACAAGAAGAACCCGTAAGCGTAATCGCTGTGACTACTATTAAATACATACATATATATGTATATATACTTTTATACGTGTTCTTTTAACCAGTCCGTAAGACGTTCTCCAATGCTGTTTAACATTCATTTTTTTCCGTTCACTGTTTTATGTTTTTTTTTTTTTTTTTTTTTGGATTCTTTCAGTCTCTTTTTCTCTCTTTCAATTTGTATGCATATCTAGTCTCTTAGTGTAAATATGATAATTTCTTTATTTTGTTTTGTTCATAGTTCTTCTGACACACATTTCTCTACTGTTAGATATTTTTCTTCTGCACTCCACACAACTCACCATTTTTTCTTAAACTTTTTCGCCCTTTTTCGCTTTAATTCCCAGTTGCACTATGTATAAAAAATTGTATTTATTATTTGTTTGATTTTGGAGTTACACACAACACTGCAGTTGAATTTTTTTGAATCGCACTTGTGGAAAACTTTCAAACTTCTTCGTTGTTACTAACCGTTAATCGCGTTTGCGAACTCGCACGTTGGACTGAAAAACTGAAACTGATTTGTGCGCCGACGCGGCCAACAGGCAAGACTGCCAAGAGCTCAAAATAAAAAAACTTGAGTGAAGTTATGCTATGCTTTGACTCGGCTGTTGGCCATGTTCGTTCGAGCCATAAACGTATGCAAGTGTGTGTGTGTGTGATAATAAAAAACAACTGTTATTGTACTGTGAGCTGTGAGCTGCATTGAAAATGTATATTTTTCTCGACTCAGAGCAGAGCAGCTGTTAACAGCGCTGCGACTGTTAAGTTAACAGTGGCTGTTAAGGATTGATTAAAAGTTGATCAGATTTGTTTGAATTGAAACAAGTTTTTTTGATTAGCATAAAAGGCAAACGATGAATTCCAAATTATGATTAACGAACAAAATTTGTGTGTAGAAAGCCGATTTGCATTTAAGTATATATGTGTGTGTGTGTGTGTGTGTTTAGTTTTGGTTACAAAAGTACAAATGAAAGCGAAAGTGCGCCCTGAGACCCAAAGCCCCTTTAAACACTTCTAACAACTTAGGTTCCTTTTGCTGCATCTCACGCTTTTTGCATGTGCCATAAAATTTCACTGCCTTTCACTTGAAATCATTTCGCGTTGCATTTTCAATGCGTATTGCGTGCAATTTGTAATCAGGCAGCAATTGCTGCTGCAATTCTGTGCCACTTTTTTTTTCAACGACGCGAAAAGTGAAAAATGAGAAAAATGGAAATGCAATGCTCTGTTTCACATGCCGGCAAAGTTTCACGCTGCAACGCGCACACTTGAATAAAGTAAGAGTATTAATTATTAACTAAAGACCCCGAGAATTGATCTTGATTAAGTTATACTTGTACTTGAATCTGATTAGAGTGCAATGCACTGTCGCGACGGCCATTTTGTCGTCTGTTTGCTTTCGAAACCGTTATACCAATTGAATATCAAATCGGGCAAACTTAACCTTCACTACGTTTACAGTGAGCGCGCGTCAAGTTTGTGTCTTAAGTCTTTTGTTTTTTCTACACAAATTGAAAGTGAAATTTCATTGTTGTTACGCTCGTTGTTGTTGTTGTTCTTTCTTTATATTTTTTTTGGTAATTGTTGAAAAAGAAAGGCACTCCACCAACAACAACAACAACAACAATGAACATTTAATGCTGATAAGAAACGTGATTCAATTTTTAGTTGAAAATTATGAAAATCATATGTTGTCAGGCTTGTTGATCTGCGCTTGCTTTTCACTTTTCGATGGCCTTGCAGAGGCCCCGCCCACCCTCCAAAACCGGATTGTTATTCCCACAAATAAGTGCTTGAGGGCAGAACAAGAAGTTTTTTCATCATAATAATAAACTGAAATTATGTTGATTATAAGCCAAGTCTTGGGAATCATCATCATACGCTTTACGCTTCCTTGCATTGTTGTTGTCGCTTTCGCTGAAGCTGAAGCAACTCCTCCCAGCAACACATGGCTCACCCGGTAGTCTGCGCTTGTTGTTGGTTGTCTTTATTGTCAAGATTAGATGCGGTGTACGCTTTTTAATAACAACATGATTGATGGACTCAACGTTGTGGAGACAAGGTGTGACTTTTGGGGAAGTCTTTTGTTCAAAATGCCGCCGCTCTCTTGGCCCGGATATGTTCTGAATAAAAAGCTTTTCTGCTTGATTTTGAAAGTAAATGTTTTGCCTAGTCTTGCTTAGGCTTGCTTGGCGCTGGCATATCATCCGTATTCGTTTCCTCAACGATATTGAAACGAACCACTTTTTTGACAACTTCTTTGGTCATTACTTTGGGTACACGATTTGTTGTCGCTGGGGCAATGAAAGGCCCATCTACAACAGGTAATGCATAGCTGTTGGCAAGCCGTTAAAGTCCTCGATCTTACTTATATACTTGAATGTGGGGTACTTACCTGCTATCATAGGTGACGAAACGTGGCAAGACTCGCGGTCGATACTTCTTTCTGTACAAACAAACCAATTGATGGCATGCAAGCAGCGTGGGAATGAAGAGGATGCAACACAGCTGAATGCTAAACCAGAAACCATTCTAAAAAAAGGAAATAAAATCAATTGAAATTACAGTAAAGTATATAAAGACTTACCATCGGATCTACCAGACGTTGACATATCCAATCAACACTGCGGCCATAGATATAGGAGAGTGGCGCACATTTGCCCACACTGTTCCTAGACTTCCTGATGACCATATCAATATAATCATCGACCTCGTCACGCACAAAGTACGATAGATTTTCACGTAGCTCACGGGCATAATTCTCTGCACTATCTCGCATATAAACTTCGGCACGTTCTGCTGCTTTTTCCAGAATCTTGAGAGATTCACCAAACGGATTGCCATTGTACAGTATCAGCTCATCAACCTTCTTGAGATTCTGTTTTATGTCATTGATCAGCGATTCTATCTTGGCCACAAACTGATCATGCAAGCTCTGCAGCTGGAATGCCTCATTGTACAACGCTATTTTGGCTATATCATAGTAGCCAAAACGACTCTGCAATGTGGACTCCAAGTCCATGATTTTTTTGGCCAACTTGGGCAGCTCAATGGGTGTTAGTTGTGTGCAGTATAAATTCGTATAATCTGTGCTGCGAAAGCTCGATAGATTAGTCAACCAGATATCCTCAAGTGCAAAATAATCTTCATCTGTAATCAGCTCGAATTTGCTAATGTTCTTGGGGAAGATGGGCGTTTCGGGTATATCATATTCGCCAATGACCTCAGTGCGCACTAGTTTCTCTATGTTATAGACATGCTTCTCCTCCAGCAGCTTGAAGATCGAATGATCTTTGTGGCACGCTTTCAGCGCCGTCGACATACGCAGCGGCGGCAATGCCGTATTGGCCTTGAGCAAACTTTGTGGCGCATAGCGATTAATATTGATATCTGCATCCAGTTGGCGAAAGAAGTGATTCGTCTTATAATCTCTCAAGGGTTCACAGGCACCTTGATACGTTAACATGCCGAAAATGAAATAAAACAGTCCAACCATTAAGGTTAATGAATACATGCAGAATATCATGAAAATGGCACTGAAAACAATTAATATTGTTGGTGAATGGTAAAAGAATATTCTTCATAGATTACTTACATCAACAGAAAATGTGAACTTCCTCTTCGGGAACAGATGATAGCTCTGTGTGCACCCTGAAAAGGTGCACAGCATCCACAAATGAGCGCAATAAGCAGAACGGCAAGAATCTAACAATAAATATAAAATTAGATTTGGGTTATATATTATTTCCCTTCCTCACTTACAACTGATATGATTATACATATGATGACATTGATTGTATGACGACCTGTGCCAAACCTATTGTTGAGATCATCAAACGATTTCGTCGATCTCAACGTATTTAGTTCAATGTCGCTGATGACCTCATTAACGGTATTCCGTATGAGCTTTGCCTGCTCCCGAAACACGCCTTCGCCATTGTGCAGATCACGTGTTATGGCCGGTGTAATGGGATCTAAAGCGGCTTTAATATATTTCTCAAATGGTGTCAGACGATCAATGATCTCCGAGATGAAGTTGAGATCAAGCATATCGATTACTTCATCGGTTGCATCTAAATATAATAGTGTATCGGGTAGCTGGAACACAAGTTAATTAACTATAATTTAGTTGCTTGGAAAGTTTAAGTCTTACCTCATCGAAATGCAGACATATTGAGGTATCAAGATTCTGAACTTCCACAGTCATCAGAAGCGCATGACAATCCTTATTGCCACAGAGCACATTGCAGGCATAAATCAAATCACGCTTAACACCACGCACACCTTTGGGGAATATCTGATATTATTAAGGATCAAAGATAAGGTTATTTTTTTACCATCTCTTAGCTGTGCGCCATAGAAACGTAATTCCGTTTCAAGATTATCCACTTGTTCCAATAGCTTTTGGGCCTCCGGAATGTTGGTTAAAATGCGCTCAATCTCAAAGACAGCATTCGCCTCGGATACATCCATTATGTCCAGATACATGTGCGTATGTGCATCTGCCAGATACACAAATATATATTATAGCTATAAGAAGTATATAAAGACAAACTTACTTTTTAGAATATCCGTTAGATGAAAGTCCAATTCTTCATAGTTTTTGACAAACAGATGATCGACATGACTGTTAATGTCGCGTAGAAATGTGCAGGTATCCTGACTGCTACGACGCATTGTCTCCGCGGAGTAGTCCAGACCAAGCTTCAACAATCTATTGCAATGAAAAGCCATCAAGACAGCAACACTGCAATTTGGACATATAAGAATTTACAATAAAAGTGTATAAGATAAACTAACAGAATTTCAATGATGAGAAATCCGAGTAGAATAGCCCAGCACGAACGTTTCCAGGCATCTTTTTTATTGTCAGTGGGTGGATCACGCTTTGTATCACGTACCCAGCAGCAGGAGCAACAATAACAAACGCTGCAAAAGGTCAAACGGAGGTCAAACTGATTGATATACTTTCTTGTTTGATTACTTACGCTACAAAAGGCATGACGATAATAAGCGCAAGCAGAAAAGCTACCCAGAGTATTGCTACCCAGTAGCGCACCAAAAGAGCCGTCCAATCATTGGCCTCCACCTTTGGGCCCAGGGCAAGCGTATCCTGTTCCTTGACCACAATGTAACCTGCAAAGAAATCATGAGTTCCTTTACGTCTCTAGATTATTTATACTCACCCGTGGGCATTGTAAAGTCGCGCAATATTATATTATCGAATATATATTGAGTTAGATTGAATAACGGTTCCACCAGCTCAATGGAATAGTTAACATTCTGCGTATAGTTGGCATTGGATCTGTAGACAGTGAAGCCGGCGGGCGGGAAGTGCAACTGTCCAAGCTGCTCGTGCACCGTATTACGTGCTAAGCCACCATCGTCGTAAGGTTCATCATCACTATCATCGTTACGTTTTCTTCTCTCGTATGCCACACTTGGCCTTAATAACAGGGCCATTAGATTAATAAGCGTGATAAAATGCTTCATTACATAGTCGTATACGATTGGTTTGTGTTGCTGCTTAACTCTTATACATAGCTCAGCAATGTCTCTCACTTTAAGCGTGTGTCTATGATAAGTTTTCTTATCGTATTTAGCAATGAACTGCACCAATCGCTTGAATATCGTATAACAAAAATTATAATCTCGATAAGTAATATCGTACGCTTACAGTTTGACATTCATGGCACAGTTGACACACACAAAAAACACACACTTGAATGAAGTAAATTTTCATAATTTATATTTGTATTTTTATATTTTCACAGTAATTGTTTTTTATTCTTTTAGCATTAAAACTTTGATTCATATTATTATTGGCTTATTGTTAAACACTAAAAATGACATAGGCAGAAATTCATGAAATGTATGTAAAAAACAAAAATGAAATTTGTTTTTTTACATACATTCAGAGACAGTATATATGTATATAATAATAATGCTTAACTAAAATACATATGTAATACATAGGTGTGTGTATGGTTGTGTGAGTGAGGATGTGTGCTTTATTTTTTTCATATGTTGGCTACTTGGAGTCTGCCATGAAATGTTGTTGTTATATATTATAATTAAAAACATTTTCATTTTTTTTTTTTTGTGAGTTGAGAAATATTGTCTTACTAAACTATGACAATTTCAAGTACATTCATATTATATAATCGAGTGTCATTTAATTTATTTCTTTTCATATTCTTAAGGAATTCGCATTGTGTGTGTGTGTGTGTATTAGTTTCTTGGAAAATAAATACAAACACTTCAACGAAAGTCGATTGAGTTTCTGGATTCACTAATTTAAAATGGCAGTTTTAAGTTGTTATCCCATTTAAAAAGTTGTTGGAAATGCTATAAATTAATGAGATACTTTCAAGTTCGTCCGTTAAGAGGGATATACTATTTGTGTGTTTTGTGATCTGGTTTCGTTTTCGAACACTAACTTATTAAATGCTTTAGCTGTGTGCATATTCAAATTTTTGTTTTTGTTTTTTTTTTTTTGTTATCAACCCAATTGCTTTTTTCCTTTTCCTATCTTTTGGCAACATTTTGAATGTGTAAAACAATACAATTATAATATTTATAGTATGTATATGTATAGAGTATTACTACGATGTGAATTTGCGATCTGTGCCTTATAAACCTAATCTTTACTACTCCGCGCCTTCATATTATATCATTGTCTGGCAGATCGTCTCAAAACAGTCCACAAAATCGAAATGTTATAACACATGTGTGATGGATGCTACAAATTACATAATATAACTCTAAATAAAAATCTAAACTTCTTCAACTAAAAATACAGTCTCAGTAAAATGGGTTTGTTGTTGTTGTTGATGTTGCCTTCCTTCTCCTTTCTCCTTGTTGATTCGCATTCCTGCCAACAAAATCCACATTCCACAAACGTTCTTAATCCTGGTCAGAGGCGCCGGGATAATAGTATGGCGGTGGTCGCTCATATTCGGATGCTGGCGGCGCCACTGGCGGATTATGATAGCGTGGCGGCTCATGATCCCAATGCCTGTGAATAGTTATGGGAAAATGATTAATAAATGTTTATAAGAAGAGAAATTAAAAAAAAAAATAACACACAATATAAAATAAGAAACACAACTGTTTGATCAGATTAGTCGTTTGTTGCAGCAGTTTTAATTGCATCTGGAGTTGGGCAATGGAGTTTATATAGTATGGAAGTAATATACATATATAACCATCTTCATATGTATTATGACTGAAAGATGTAAAGCGAGAGACTAAAGCAGTTGATGAGGGAGATGCTTAACCAGTTGAGAGTTCTTTGGACTAGCATTAAGACACATTGAGACACATTAATGATATATATGAGATTGCGTATACTTAATACAAGAAGCAACAAACAGAACACACACACACACACACATACAAACAGAGTGAGAGATTGGATTGAACTGATTTTTGAGTTTTGGGGCGCAGACAGCAATAACCAATAACCAAATATACATATATAGATAAACCAAACCATTTGCACTTTTCGGATCATGCCTAAAAGAAACCATCAGCCGCCAATGCTTTTGGCCTTGTATCAACTTTAGCGCTAAATTAAATGAAAACCACAAAAAAAAAATAGCAATTAAATTTGAGCGGCCAATAAGTGTGCGTGTATATGTGTGTGTGTGTTGGAGTATTATGGTAGGGTCAGGAAGACGCATGAGGGGGTTAAACTTACGTGGGTGCCACATCGTTGTAGCGCATATTGCTGCCACCAGCAGCTGGATCACCATTGGCAGCACCCGAGCCAGCGCCACGCGACACCCGCGATACACTAGGCGAAGCATCCTCATAGTAATCCTGCTGCTCGCGTCGTCGCTCGTACGCCTTGCGTCGCTTCTTGGGCACACTGCAAGTAAAAAAATAGAAAGCCAAGGCAGAAAGAAAGGGAAACGCAACGTTAGCAATTTAGGCTAGCTCGATGTGTGTCTATATCTGGTGTCTATGTCTTCTCGCTTACTTGGCCAGTGGCACATGCTCGCGTTCGCGCTCGCTATAGGCATCGTATAAGTAGTCGCTGCTGCGTGCGGGGTGCGTATGTAGTAGCGGGGGGGTTAGCGGTGTGAAATGTGGAATGAAACAAGTAAGTGGCATGATCAGATTAGGCCCATGGTGCAATACACAAATGTTCAATTTTGACTCTCATTTGCCCAACCAAAAAAAAAAAAAAAAAAAAAACATGCAGCCAAAAAGATGATGATTCGTCGGGACACTTACCCGCCCTCAACAACGGCAACGGCTGGCGCTGAATATGGATCGATTTTCTTGTATAAGCACAGCAAACGGTGGGACACAAAGAGCACAGGCAAAAAGAGTAGTCCACAAAGTAAAACGCCAACCCAGAAACCATTCTAGAAAGCAAAAAGATTATAAAATATATTATAAGGAGTATCTAATATCCACCTACCATTGGATCAACCAGACGATGGCATATCAAGTCAACGCTACGACGATAGACGTGTGCGAGTGGAGCACATTTGCCAACATTTCCGTGGCATTTGTTTACCACCATATCGATATATTCGACAACCTGTTCCTTGATATAGCTAGTGAGATTATCGCGTAAGCCGCCAACATATTCCTGGCCATGAACTCGAAGGAATGTCTCAGAGCGTTCTGTGGATTCTTGTAGCATTTTAATGGATTCACCAAATGCATTGGAATTGTACAAAATAAGTTCATCGATTTTCAAGAGTTTTTGTGTCATTGTGCTGATAATCGTTTTGATCTTCTCAACGAACTCATCATGATACCGCTGCAGATTATAGGCTTCGTTGTACAGTGAGGTTCTGGCCCAGTCATAGATGCCCCATTGACTCCATAGACTGGCACGCAACTCCTTCAACTGATTGGCCATTGTGGGCAAGTCCACGGGTGTAAGCTGATTGCACATGAGATCTGTAAACACCTTGCTCTGATAGCTGGACAGATTGCTGCTGCGCAATGCGGCCAGATCACGTTTATCCTTATCCGTGAGTATTGTAAAATTATCCAGATTGGCCATGATGATGGGCACTGCTGGTGTTTCTCCAATCACTTTAACCCTCGCCAAATCATCGATATCATATAGATCATTCTCTTGCAGCAGCTTAAAGATCGACTGATCTGCCTGACAGGCCTTAATGGCACTCGAAATGCGCAAGGGAGGCAACGGTGTCTCTGATTTGAGTTCGCTTTTTGGCAAATAACGATTGAGATCAATAACCGAGTCGAGTTGACGGAATAAGGCATTTGATTCCTGATCTCTGAGTGGCGCACAGGCACCCTGATAGGTGGCCAAGCCCAAGACAAAGTAAAAGACGCCAACCAGAACCACCAAGCGAGAACACGCAGAATATCAGCAATATGGCACTGCAAGAGAAAGTATGAATTAATTGGACATGCTATCAGAATCTTAAGCTACTTACAGTAATAAGCAGGAGGCGCCTGTGCCCTTGCTGCAGCAATCATCACGATAGCCACGACGCCGGCGACCGCAGCAGCCGCAAACCAAAGCAATAATCAGCACCAAAAGAATCTGCAACAGAATGTTTACAATTATTTGCATTTCAATTAAGTTCAATAGCAACACTTACGATCAAAAGTATGACGCAAACAATGACATTAATAATGCTACGATCAGCTCCATATTTGTCATAGACATCTTCAAAGGTTTTCGTCGATCTAACCGTATTTGAATGTATATCACTGATGACAGCATCAATCATATTGCGAATGTTGTTCGCTTGCGTGCGGAACAGTTCCTGTCCGCTGCGTATATCACGGATTATTGGTGGTATAATGGGATCGATGCCAGCCTTAATCCGTTTGCCCACATGTTGCAGACGATCGATGACTTCCTTTGATGTTTTTGCACTGTTCTTGGCAATGATTTGGTCCATGGCCTTTAGATAGTATGTGGTATCGGGCAACTGTAAGAGAGAACGGTTTCAGTAATAATCGTTTTATTCAAGAATCCATCCATGTCTTACATCATCGAATTGCAGACATTTCGAACTATCAAGGAACTCTATTTCGGTTTTCTTCAAAAAGTGCAAACACTCCCGATTGCCACACAAAACAGCACAAGCATAGTTCACGTCACGCTTAACGCCGCGAACACCTGAAAGGAGTAGAGATTTTTATATTATTCGTATATAAGAGTTTGAATTTTTTGGTAGTTTTTACCATCTCGCAACTGTGTGCCATAGAAACGCAAATCCTTTTCCAATTTGTCTACTTCTTTGATTAACTTTTGCGCCTCTTCCATGTTTTCCAATATGCGTTCTAGATCATACACAGCATTGGCCTCCGACGCATCCATAAGGTCCAAGAATATGTGTTTATGTGAGTCTGGGAGGAAAGAAAAAGTTGAGTTCACTTTCACACCAAAAAGTTTACACGTTACTTGTTAGAATATCATTGAGATGTTTGTCCATTTCTTCATAGTTGTTGACGAGCAGATGATTGATGTGATCTGAAACGTCCTTGAGATAGGTGCAGGTGTCCTGACTGCCACGTCGCACTGTTGTGCTGGTCTCCTCAAAGCCACGATCCAACAGTTTATTGGTCGCAAAAGCAATGATGACACCAAATCTGTATTAAGAATTTAGTTAATACAATTACAAGTGATATAAGCTATGATTTGGACCTACAGAATTCCAATGATTAACAGGAGAAGCAACAGCCCGCAGCAGCAGCGTCTGCGAGCGTCCTTTGTGCTATCGCAGGGTGGACAACCCTCCTTGCAACGTCGACAACAGCAGAAGCAGCAATAGCAGATGCTGTAAGAGGACGAAAAGGGGTTAAAACACATTCAAACTGAGAGTTTGCCTCACTTACGCTATGAAGGGCATGATGACCACGAGTAGCAGCAATAAGATGGTTCCCAAAAGCACCACCCAATACTGTGTAATCAGTTCGCGCCAATCGTTCTCCTCCACCTTCGGACCCAATGCAATTGTATCCTTCTCACTAATGACAATGTAGCCTAGAAAAAAAGAAATATGTTATGATAATGGCATAATATTCAAATGATTCGTGGCTCACCTGGTGGTATTGCGGCCTCTTCGGGCAGCAGATAATCGAACAAGTAGTGTGTAAAGTTATAAACGGGATCCATTGCCTTTGTGGAGAAGTTTGGCTCTTTGGTATAGTTGGCCTTTGATTTGTATTCGCTGAAACTGGCAGTGGGAAAATGTAGCTGTCCAAGTTTCTCATGGGCGGTGGCCACACGCCACACCTCTCTGTCCGCTGCCCCCCCATCCGCTGCGTGAGTTGGCCGTATTAAGGTGGCCAAGGCGAAGCCAAACATTATCACGCTGAGACTGCATATTGCCAAATAGGCAATTTGCCTCTGACGTCGCTTTTTGGCGCTACTTTTATGACGTGCTGTCGCTGGCGTCTTGGCCCTAAGATGTTCCGAAGCATGTTGTGTCATTCTAAAGCCGTCTTCTGTTCCTTAGGATGTGTCTGTCTGTGTGTGTGTGTGGCCGTCTGTCTGCCTAGGCCGTTGAAATGCTTCTAACACGCTTGGCTCCTGCTGTGGTTGCTCTGGCCGCCGGAGAGCGCATCCATTTCATGCGTCAGCTAGCTGCAAGAAAACGAAACGATTAATATAAACGTGTTTCAGAGAACCTGGGGCACACTCCCTAATAATACGATATTAGCATGTCTTGACCTTATTTGTATATTAATGCGTGGCAGGACAGTAAAACGATGGAAATACAAATGCATATATATAAAGTATATAGTATATACATATATCATTCATGGATGTGGGTGTGTCGCATTTTTTATTTGCTTAAGCACAAATGCTCAAATGCTTTTGCAGTGTGGCAACAAACCACTCCACCACTTGACATCAATTAAAGCCAATAAAAAATGCGAATGACAATAAACGGGAAGCGAGAGCGAATGCAGCAAACTTTAATCTTGCGATTAAGAAGATATCTACGTCAGAAGATCTTTATGTTCTCAAATGGCATATATAATTATTAAAAATAAATATAAAAACCAAAAAATATTACATGCCCCGGGTGAGGCTCGAACTCACGACCTTAAGATTATGAGACTTACGCGCTGCCAACTGCGCCACCGAGGCTATGCCCGATAGCAACGCCAAATACCTAATTGTATTCTGACTCTCGTTCTGCATTGAGAACACGAAAAAAAGCTAACTGTTCTTTTTGAGAGCATAAATAACAATTGTGTTTTGAATGGGAATGTGTTTATTTATGTATTAAAGCGATAAGGCACTTGATTTTATTTATTTATTTTACTTAATTCATAGAAATATATGTGTTTATGATAGAAACATAAACCATAATCATTCAAGCAATAGCAACAACAAGTGCCGTCTGCCTTGATTGCATGTGTGTGTGTCTGTGTGTGTGCATGAAGATAGAAAAGCGCAAAAAAGAGGCAAAGTTGAATGAACCACATGAACTGTGTAGCTGTAGTTGTATGTATGTGTGTATGTGCTGTAGGCTAAACGAACCTCAACTCTTAAATAGACAGCAGGCAAGTTAATAAGTAGTAGGGCGTTAGTAGAACAGAAGGGTCTGCCAGGTACCCTTGCTGTTCCTGTTGTTGTTGCTTTTGTTGTGGTGTTGTTGGTGTATTGGTCACATAGTACTTGAACCAGTGACGAGCGAATGCCTGACTATTGCTACTAGCAGTAGTTCGCCTGCCTTGGCCCGCTGCTGTCTCGCCCCACAGCCAGGTGTCGCAGTAAACACAACACACACACACTAACGCACACACAAACGCGGGCACACACAGCACACACAGAAGCTTTAGGGCGCCCTGCATTCGACGCCTGCCTTGGCTTATCTTGAAGCTTGTACTTTTTGCTTTTTTATGCGCACTTTTTATGGCTGTTTGTTTTGTTTGGCTCGATTGGTTTTAAGTGTCGAGGCGGACAGTTAACAGCTAGTTAATTATCATGTCAAACAAACGAGCAAATGGGTTTTCAATTGCGTTGCGTTCTCTAGCTCTTCTCATGTCAGACTACAAGGATGCTCCTGGCATAAAATTTCTGTATACGCTTGGCCCCAAAATAAACTCAGAGAGAAAGAGAGCGCGTGAGAGACGCATTTGAACGGCCTTGACATGGGACAGCAACAGCGACAAAAGCTGGAAGCTGTCTGCCTTTAGCCTGGCAACTCCTTGCCCATTGCACATGAGTAAGAGCAAGAGGAAGAGCTGCGTGTGTTTAGTAACGGCACAGAGCACATAAACGATTTGTGCTTGAAAACAAAAACCAAACAATTATCATTTTGCAGACGTGATAACAATAAGCACATGCGCACTCTTAACATACACTCAGGTGGCGTCGAAGATTTTAGGGGCGGCAGCTGCGCTGCCTGATGCTCCTCAACAATCTATAATTCGCCCAAAAAATCATGTGCGAATGCAGCACTAAAAAATACCAAAAAACATAAATAGACATGCATGCATTGGAAAGGATTGCCAACAGTTCTTAAAGAAAAGAGTGCAAACGATATTTCAATTAGTTGACAATAACAGTTAAACTATTTACGATACATTTCGCACAGGTGTTTACATAAGTTGTACTCTTTTTTTTTGCAGTTTTACGACATAGACAAGTCATCGAAAATATATAAGCTGTAAACCAAACGGACGACCCACTTCTTGAAATTGAATCAGTTTGTCTGTCTTGTTGGTTTGTTTGCTGTTGATGCTGTTTGTTTTTTTTTTTCAAGTCAGCCAAGCTTAACTGGTTTTAGTTTTCTGTGGCACAACCAGAGATACCTTTCGCTTAGGCAATACATCAAATGTACTTAATTAGAAAGTGTTTTGCGCACACACAAAAGTGCAATAAACACACACGGATAAACAGAATGAACAAAGAAATGCATGTAACTTGGGATTAAAAATACAAAAAGATAAAGTCGAGATAAAGATATATGGCTAACATCTTGTGATTAAAGTTATTCATTTAACTGTTGACGCAAGTTTAGTCACTAAATAAATATTATTATCCAACAACGAAACCAAAGTATGGTTTATCAGCGTGAATTTTTTTTATTATTATTATTTTTCGAGAATTTACTGCAAAGCACATACATACATATATTCATACATACTTATTTAATTGAATTAAACAAGTGTCTGGGGCTTGTGTTTTGCCACTTAAAAAATAAATAATAAGCATTTTGGCCTTGAACTAAACTATGTATATACAACATGATTTAAGTAAACAGACGGGTTGAATTATTAAGCACAAGTTTTATGTGTCATAAAATCTGTCAATATACAAAAATAAAAAATAAATAAAAACAAGGTGTTAATGCCAAATATTAATAAAGCAAACACGCAAAAATAAACCAAACACGCAGACTTTTATTTTCAGGTGAAAGCAAAGAACTGAGTTTCGATCCTATTGAGGCCAACAAAAGTTGTTGTTGTTGTTGTTGGTGTACTCTATTTAAAATTCCCGCACTGCGTATTTGAGGCGCAGCCAATTTGATTAATGCACCAACAGCATAAGTTAAGCTAGAGAAAAGGAGTGTTTGCATTAACTCGCAACCTTACTTTATATCCTTTCTTATTCTTGGTATTTTTTAATCACATTTGCCTGTCTGATTATGTTGAAAAGAGAAAATAGAAAAAGAAAAGGCTAGCTGCAGTATACTTAAGGCAATCTAGGTCAAATGTCCTACTTTACAAACTTTAAGCTTTAGTTTAATGAATTAAGTTTGTATTTTTTGCACCAAAACAGCTGAAAGAATAATAAAAATATGATATTCCAATTATATCTATGCAACAATAACAATCAGCTGTATAAGCTATTTGGTTTATCAACAATATCTGGTTTCAAACTGAGGAAAACTGATCTGTTGCCCCATGGGCGGAAATTCAGTGCCATCTCACGGACGGGAAAGAAATCTGTGCTCTTTAATGTGCAAAGACTTTTATATGAACAACTAAGAACCGGTCTTTTGGAGACCGTACCGTATAAAGTGTGTGTGTGTCCAAGGGAAACTGGTTTACCGGCCATGTGACTCACCAGCTGGAGAGAGAGACACCAATAAAAGAAACAGAACAAGCTGAACTCTTTTTTTTTTTGTTTTTGTTCGTGGAAGCTAATCAAAAGCTGACACAAAGAACTATTTTCAATTGAAATTAAGCACACGTGCAAGCGAGACAGATGACAAACAATGAATAAAAAAACACCATACTCATATCTGGATGTGAGAGGAGATACACACACATGCACTCACACCAGAGCCAAAGTGAGAGAAATGAGTCAAGTTGTTGCGGTTGTTATTGTTATTGTTGTCGATGGTGAACGGAAGTAGAAGTTACACTGGAACAGACACACAAAGAGATGGGGTGAGAGAGAAAGAAGCAAAGAAAAAGTCGTTGATTTGTGATGTATGAATATAACTTGAAATGCAATCACCGATGAAAAAAAAAGGAGCTGTTGTTCTAATAAGAACAAAGTTTTGCTCGACATGCACTTGCATTGGTTTTTTTTATTTCGTTTTTTACTTTTTCGTTAACTGTAATTTCGTAAGAAAAAGCAAAAAGCGATTGGGAGGCCTAGTCTCAGTGGGTCGTGTGGAATGCAAGCGTTCCGAAAAATATATACACAGAGATAAATACTTTGGTGCCGGCGTTGTCGCCAGCTATAAATACATACAAACAAACATATGTAAATATATGAATACATAGTACATGCGCATAGACTGCTATATTTTTTGGGGCTACGGCCTCTTAGTAGACACTTGTATGTATGTAAAAGAGCAGCGAGCATCGTCTTCCAAACATACATACATATTTATGTGCAAATGGGAAATAGGTAATGACATTTACGTATATACATACATATTGTAGTATGCATGTACGAATGTGTTTTTTTTTTTCTTTTTTTTTAACACAGGTCAGGGATGTACATATGTATGTATGTATTTGTGGTTGCGTGCTGTGTATCTGCGCGAATGCCCTGCACATTACCATTGCACACGTATATACATACACATATCTTTGGCTTTTGCTTTGTTTTTGTTGCCCTGCTTCCGATCTCAAGATGTGAGCGTGTGAACGGTAAACTACAAACAGTGCTTCATAGCGCATCAAATAACAACAGAGAGAAGAGCAAAGCAATGGGCACTAGAATCACCTTCGGTTTACCCTCACCCTGAATAAGAGAACAAGCAAAGCAAAGTAATTCAACGACGCACTCGTTGCACTTGTCGCACCTGTCTCACTCAGACCACCACTGGCAAATGTAACGGTAACTTATGCCTTTGTCTCTTTGTCTCAGATTTTGAGTTAAAAACACATAAATCAAAAGATGTTTTTAGTTGACGGCAACTTTCAAATCCAATTATCCATACACACATGCATAAAGCTTGTAAATCAAGAACACATGTATGTGTTAGTGTTGGTTTTCGCGTCGTTTGAACTGTAATTTGAAACACTTGGTCAACAATGAAAACAAAAGAGGCACAGCTGCAACGCTTCACCAGGCTTTGATTCGTTGTACAACACTTCCAGTGCAATGGAATTTAAAAAGTATAGGGCACTTGTAAAATCTTATTATTAATTTAGTTTACAGACACAAACACACACACACATTGTTTTTGTTTGCTACCACCTACAAATTCGTTTTTAATTTGTAACGCACACTTCACTACCCCACCCTCCCTTCGTCATATCAATGTTCATATACAGCTTCCAGTGGCCTGGGTTTGTATTGTAATTGGAACGATAATCGTGCGTGGGTCAAACTATACACAACATACATACATACGAACGCATGTCGTATAATAAGAATTCGGTTATCTGCATTAAGATGCATATATGCAATTGCATTTTATTTTTTTATTAAATAATATACCAAGTTCATGTATGTTTATGTGAATATGTGCGTGTGTGTATCTACTGCACCTCGCGCTGGTGCTCTGCTGCGCTACCATCACAACATTCTTTTCTTTGTTTGCACAGGGCACGAAGAGAACACAGATTTGGTGGTGGGTCTGTTCAACTGCTGGATTCACTGAACTTTCATTACACAATTTAAATTGTAATTGAGAATTAAGTTTAATTCAACATTTAGTTGGATTCACTAGGTAATCACCTTTTTTATTAAAGGGGTAATTAACACAAATTACACAAAAATAAAGGAGCCGTCGTCAGACGTTTGCCTCGACGCCAGCGTGACCACACAACGACAACTACTAGAGATGGTGTTTGGCACATTTTGAGCAACCATCAACTATCGTTTAAACATTTCGTATATATCGATGTTCAGCATCGATATGAGTTGCAGTATTTTTTGACTCCGCACAGTAAAAATACTACTTTTGAAATGTTTATTTTTTGATTTTTTTTATTGATTGTATTATAAATATGTTATGAATGAAACTATTCTTTCTTGCGTTTCTCCCTTATGGTTTGCGACTCGTTCTCTTCCAAAATATAACTTTCATTGGCCAGTTGATCCATTGAAATAATGTAATGACCCTCATTTTTACCACCCGTCGATCTTCCCGCCTCTTTATAGACCTGTTGTCCACCGGAACAGGCTACTATTGGTGGTGCCACAAATGGAGCACCCGTGCAAATTGGACATGCCAAATGCCTAAAAGGAAAAAGTTTATAATACACTTTAATGTAATGAAAACATGTATATTACCTTGCTGGACGAGATGTTGTGACAAATGGTGAATAAGTTTTGTACAAGCACAACAAACGATGGGATACACAGAGAACGGGCAGGAAACAAATAACGCACAACAGCACGCCAAACCAAAATGCATTCTAAAAACATTTAATAAAAATATTATATCACATAATAAGGAATGTTTGTTAATACTCACAACTGGGTCAATTAGATGATTGCAGACGAGATCAACGCCACGATTATAGACATAGGTCAAGGGTTCGCATCGTCCAACTTTGGTATTGCACTGGGTTATAACCATATCGGTATACCGATCGACCTGTTCACCCACCGAATCCGTTAGATTTTGCACCAGCTCATTAATAAAGTTTTTACCACGACTTTGTATAAACGCTTCGGCACGCATTGTTGCATCGAGGAGGACACGTATAGAATCACTAAAGTTCAGACCATTATATAAGATTAATTCATCAATTTTAGCTAGTTTTTGCTTGATTTGTCTCTGAGTCCAGATGATCTTCTGTGCAAACTCCCTGTCATACAATCGTAGTTGAGTTGCTCCATCACGGATTGACTGTCTTTCTAGCCAGTAACCGCCCGATGCTGTATATATATCCCAGGCCAGCCAATCTAGTTTGTCAGCCATATTTGTCAAGGAAATGGGCGTCAAAGTATCGCACATGATTTCAAGGTAGAGACTGCCTTGATATGTGGAAAGATTTCCAACTACTGTTGTTGTTAGTTGTTTCCTTTCATCCTTTGTCAGGAGAAAAATTTTGTTAAAATCTTTATCAATTTCCGCAATTTCCCCATCATCGTCGGCTAGGATTTTGATCTGCTTCAAATCACTGACCGAATACAGTCTATTCTCTGCGAGCACATTAAATATGGACTCATCCTTTTTGCAGGATGTCAATGGATTGGACATTCGCACTGGTTGCGTTGCCATTTGATCACCTTTACTATCCCTGTTCTTAAAGTTGCCCACATATTCAAAGCTTTCCATATTGGCATCCAATTTTTTATACAAGTTTGCCTTCTGCTCACTTTGCATCGGGACACAGCCTCCCTGGTAGGTCAGTAGTCCCAATACAAAGTAGAATAGGCCAACTAATGCTATGAATGAGAAAAAGCAGAATATCAGGATGATCGCACTGTAAATAAAAAAGTTTGTTTACATATTCATAAAGCTCAATTATTATTATACCAACTTACAGCAATAAACAGTTGGCACCCGCCGATTTGCTAAACAAGCAGCCGCATATTAATGCAATAAGCAAAAAGCAGACGATCTGCAAACGAACAAATAAAAATGAAAACAAGTAAGAAGGCTCTAGTCGAGAAATACCGACTAGGACATACCCTTAACCCGATACGAATGGCGTACAGTCATCAAACTCCAAACTGCGATATCTCCGGTGTTTCTTAACCGATTTTAATCAAATTTTTTTGTAAATGTTTATTATTTTATCCATAGTTTTTAAACCTCATTTTTACAATTTTGAAATTCTATTTTTCTGTTATCAATAACATGTGTATATCGAAAACCAGAAGTGTTATCGATAATCCGAAACAAACTTGATCTTCTCATGGTATAGGAGAGCTTAAGTTTCAAGTTTGCAGTTTGAGATCTACGCGTTCATACAGACGGACAGACGGACAGACGGATATATATGTACTTTATAGGGTCGGAGATGGTTCCTTCTGTCTGTTACATACATTTGCACAAAACCATTATTACCCTTATTAACCCATTTTATGGGTTAAGGCATAAATATCATTTTCGACCCAATTTTCTTACCACTACGATAAGTATGCAGACAAATGAGTTGACCAGATGACGATCGGGTGCAAATTTCTCATACATATCCTCGAGTGATCGACTCTTTCTGGCCGAATTGAAGTGTATATCGCTGACGGCTGCTTCAACAATCTTGCGTAGCTTATCGGCTTGATCAAGAAACAAATCGCGTCCCTTTTTCAAGTCCATTACAATGGGTGGTCCCACCTTGTCCATTTCACGTGCTATCTCTGCTCGCAGTGTCTGCATTCGCTGCAATGCCTTCTTGGGTATCTGATCATCATGCTCCTCAATGATTTTCTTCATGCCATCCAAATATTTTCGGCTATCAGGCAACTGTTTGCAAAAAAACACTTATTATGAACGAATATAAATGATTAGTTGTGTGTTTACCTGATCAAGATGCAAACACTTCATGGTGTCCATAGAATCACTAACGCCGCTAGTTATAAAGTTTGTGCAGTTTCGTTGATCGCTAATGCCACAGGCATAATGAATTTCGCGCTTAACACCACGAACTCCTGCAACAAAATAAATATAATGTATACGCAATGTTAACAATATATCACATTTACCATCTCGTAGTTGATAGTTTAGAAAACGTAAATCCTTCTCGAGCAAATTGACTTGTTTCATAATACGCATGGCTTCTGGCATATTATCGAAAATGCGTTCCAGTTGGGTAATTGAATCCCCCTCAGATGCATCACCCAGATCATTAAATATGTGCTTATCCGCATCTAATAACAAAATAAAATAAATAAAAAAAATAATAAAAATATAAAATATTACTAAAAAGCATATCCGTGGCATGGTTTAACATTTCCTCATAATTGTTGGCAAACAGATGATGAACGTGATCTTTGATGTCTTTCAAGAAGGTGCATGAATCATCGGCGACACGACGCATCAAGGTACTCGTTTCCGCCATTCCACTATCCAAGCTCTTGTTAGCCAAGAAGGCAATAAGAACGCCAAAACTGTAAACAAAATCGTTTTTAAATCAAGAAGAGAAAAGAATTGTAAGGCTCACATGATCACGGCGATGAGGAGGAGAAGCAGAAATCCACAGAGGAAACGTAGACTGGCATTTCGTTTATGATCGCAGGGTGGACAGCCTCGAGGACAGCGGCGGCAGCAACAAAAGCAACAATAGCATACACTACAAAAAGTGCAGTGCTTGTCAAACTGCGCGGAATTCAATATCATTTTACTTACGCAATAAATGGTATAATGATGATGAGTAGGAGCACAAAGATAACCCAAATCAGATAACCCCAATACTCCCACAATAGATCCCGATAATCGTGATATTCCATTTTGGGACCCAATGCCACAGTTTGATCGCTTTTGACCACAATGTAACCTATAAAGAAAATAAGTTCAATCTGGCCCAAAGGTTTTTTTTTGTAATGTTTACTTACCCGATGGCAAAGCGGGCTCATCGGTCAGCGTACTATTGAACAGATAGTGTGTAAGGTTAAAGATGGGCCTGAGGCCACGATATGCAAATTTAGGGGTTTCCCTGTATTTGGCCTTTGAGACATATTTCGTATATTCAACATCGCCCCAATGACTCTGACCCATCTGCTCATGTGTGGTGCCACTGTCCCTGTAGCCATAACGCTGCACTGTGCCCACATCATCCGGATTAATCTTTGCTGTCTCATTTGCGTTATCCGCTGAAAGTTTTCCAATGCAGATTAATAATAAATATCCGATTATAAACCAAATGTTCCTGTTGTTGTAGTGTTTCTGACGATCCCACTTTAGCTTGTCGCCTGTTGCTGCTCTTTCCATCCTATCCGTAAGGGTCGCCCATGCATTTCAATCTAGCATATGTATGTGTCGTAAAAGTGTCGTAGTGTTGGGTTTTAAGTGTTATTTTAGTGTTAATTCCTACAACTATTGTTTTGTATTGGGTTGTACAATAAAATCAATGAGCATGTGCTGTGATTTCAATTCTCATCTGATTTTATTACATTTAAAAATTTTCTGTTCTACAATAATACAATATTAAAATAAACATGATTTTTAATCATTTTTACGCTTCTTTGGCGGCAAAGGTGGCAATCGTATGTTCCTTGGCTCTGGATCTGGACGTTGCTCTGGACGATCTTCGGGGGTAACAACGTTGATCACTCTGTCATCATTATCTGGTGGAGTAGGGGTTATGCCGCCAGCTCTGCGTTGACCACCGCTGCACGTGATAATCGGTGCTGGCACATACGGTGCACCAGTGCAAGTGGGGCAGCTATAAACAGATTATTAAAGTTGAATTCTTTGCTGATTAAACGGTTAAACTTACCCGCCCGAAATGGGTATAACGCCTTCAGCTGCTGAATAGGTATGGATACGCCTCCACAGGCATATAAGCTTGTGGGCAACACACAAGAGTGGCAGCAGGAGCAGAGAGGCTATCAATATGCCAAACCAGAAGCCATTCTACAAAAACGAACAATTAGTTACGAACACTTTAGTATTCGATGCTTACCATTGGATCGGTTAGGCGATAACATATATGATCGACACCACGATTATAGATGTAGGCAAGGGGTTTGCAGTGTCCAACATCGTAGCTGCTGCGTCGAATTAAACCCTTTATGAACTCATCGATCTGTTCGTTAACAACCGACGTTAGATTTTCACCCAACGCATTGATATAGTGTTTGCCCTTATTCTTAAGGAATACCTCCGAGTGCATAATTCGATTGAGCAGAACCTCAATGGAGTTACTAAAATTGTTGTTATCATACAGAATGAGTCTATCGAGGTTTTCCACCGTACTCCGCATATCCGCAATAATGCGATTGATTTTGTCGGTCCAGTGATGATTGTACGTATCAAACTGTAAGGCTGCATTGGATAGGGCAGTCTCACCGTATACGTTAATTTTTTCCCATCCTTGATTATCTTTGTCCTTTTTTAAGCTATTCCTAACTTTTCGTAGTCCGTTCGCAATGTTTACCAAATCGGGTGTAATGGGTGTGCACAATATGTCCAGATATAATGTGCTGTGATATCCTGCAAGTTTTTCATTGCGCATCGTATTTAGTATGGTCATCTCATCTTTGGAGAGCAGAAAGACCTTTGATAGATCATCATCGAATATTTGATCGTCCATGCCTTCATCCTTCGCCGACATTATGGCCAAATTTTTCAGATCCTCAGGATCCCACAATTGATTTGCTTTCAGCAGATCAAAGATCGATTCATTTGCCATGCAATGCCTTATGGCCTTTGACATTTGCAGCGGTGGCGGTGGCTTAGGCGTCGTTGATGATGCTGATGATGATGCATCACCACTTTTGACTTGTGGTTGTGGCAGGAAACTCCTGAGATTGATGGATGCATCAAGCTCTCGAAACAATTGATTGCCATCTAGATCACGCAGTGGTGCACATGTGCCTTCATATGCCACCATACCCACCATAAAATAAAACAATCCCACCAATACGCAAAGCGAGAATGCGCAGAATATTACTACGATAGCTCTATAGACGGGAGAGAGAAAAGAGAAAATATTATTAGATGCTCAACATTAATGTTTCATAATGAACTTGCAACAACAAACACGTGGCACCCAGCGCTCGCCTGCCGCAACAGTTGAATATCAAAGCAATTATCAATATGATTATAATCTGCAAAGAAAAAGAAAACTTAAAAATGTATCAAAAATTCTCGAAAAATCAAAAACTTACCGTCACAAGAAATATGCAGCAACAGGCGTTGAGATAGCTGCGCTCGTATCCAAATGTTTCATAGACATCCTCAAAGGATTTCGTCGAGTGTAGTGTTTTCATATGTATATTACCGACCAGATTATGGATTAGTGTACGTATCGAGGCTGCTCGCATCTCAAATTCTTGCATTCCTTGGTGTACATCATGCTCCAAGCTGGGCGTAATATGACCCAATGCCAATTCAATTAATGCACGAATTTCCTGATAACGCTTCAGAGCCTTTTTGGGTATCTGGGCGTCTTTATCTTTGATTATCTTTTCGATGCCCTCCAAAAAGACAGTCGTATTGGGCATCTGTAAGAAGAAGTTAGGTATTATTGTATTTTTTTTTTGTTGCTCAAACTCACCTCATCAAAGTGTAGACAGGGCGAAGCATCAACATATTCGATAGCTGATGTCTTTATGAATTCTCGGCACTTGTCAGAATGCATCAGAGTTGAACACATATAATTAACATCACGTTTGGCTCCACGCACACCTGCAATGCCGTGTTTTGAGAAAAATATTCATAAGAATAATACGATAATTCTTACTATCTTTCAATTGTGTGCCGTAGAAACGCAAATCCTTTTCCAGTTTGTCTAGCTTTTTCATTTCAGCTCTCGCCTTCACCATGTTATCCATTTTTTCCTCCAGAATTTCAATGGCATTCGCTCCGGACTTGTCGCCCAGGTCCATAAATATATGAAGATGTGCATCTGCAAAGATATTTGTTTTTAAGCTAAGTTTGATTATCTAAAGTCGAACTCACTTCCTAATAACTCCGATAGATGATGATCCAATTCCCCATAGTTAATGACATAGATGTGACGTATGTGATCGCTGACATCTTTTAAGAAGCGACATGTATCATCGCTGGCACGATTCATTATTTCACGGGATTCATCCAGGCCACGATCTAGCGCTCGGTTCGATGTAAAGGCAATAATTAAGCCAGCTCTGCAGTTGGCAAAATTAGAAAATATTTTCAGCAAAAGTCTTTGAGTTGTCTTACAGAATCAATAGGATTAGAATCACCAATATAATGCTGCATATCCAGTTTGTGAGCCTATCTTTGCTCCCATCACATGGACCACAGCCCTTTCTGCAACGTCGACAGCAGCAAAAGCAACAATAGCAAACGCTAAACAAAAGAAATTACTAAATTCCAAGTTCAATAAGTTCCAAGTTTTACTTACCCAACAAATGGTATGACTACTATCAGAATGATCAGAATTATAATAAAAGTCAAAGCCAGCCAATACTCAGCAATGAGCTCAACCCAATCATTATCTTTGACTTTGGGGCCCAGCGTCAGTGTATCACCATTCTTGACCATAAGATAACCTGGCAAATGCGACTTACCATTAGTAAAAGTGGCTAACAAGGAGCTGTTAAGTGCTTACCTGGCATCAAGAGTGGTTTTTCCTTGATTGAGGTGTCGAATAGAGAATGTGTTAGATTGAAAACAGGTTTGATGCCCCAACTGGAACGATTCTTTGGGGCAGTATATTGCGTATGCGAAATGTAGGGTGTCAAATCCACACGTGGATAATGCACCTGACCCATTTGCTCATGTGTGGTGCCATCTCCCTCCTGTTGCCCCTCAACTTGTGCAATCAACGCCAGAAGCACAAGATACACAACGCAGATGATAATTGCATGATGAGATCTTCGTTTTCGTGCTCTGGCTTCGACCGGATCCGCCCTAACCTCCCTAGCGCATTTTGCAGCGTTTGTGTTGTGTGAGTACATGAAATTTGGTAAACTTAAATCAAACTCCTCCATACGAATTGTAAACTAACAAAACACCTAAACACCTGAAACACTAAATACAAAATAAATGTCAAAATTCAAACAGAGATGATGATTAGGATTTCATCGAACCATATCTTTATTTTTATTGATTTTGTTTCTCATTTTCTCTGAATTGTTTTCCACTGCGTCAAAAGTTAGTACATATATATATTTGTATGCATTTACAATCAGTTTTTTTTTTGTCATCTATGTTAAATTAGTTTTTATATTATTTATACATTAGAAATTTGGTTTCAACTGCATTTCAAAATCAAAAATATATAAATATTATTATTATTATTTGTTTCATGTATACACATATCGAAAGTTCTGAAACTTTTTGCACCCTGATATAGCACACGTGCAAATACTCTTCTTTATTTTGTTTATACATCTACTTAGTAATATACACATACGCACCTCTATTTTTGTTTGTTTCTTGCATTATGCTAAGCTTTCATAGTTAAAAATAAAACAAAATTTGCAAATTTTTGTTTCGTTTTGTGGTTTTGTATGGTTATCAAAATAAAACAATTACACAAAGTATATAACGATAGGTGCAACGTCCGATTTACCATTTTGTATTAATTTATTCCAGTTTGACTCTTATTTATTTACTCAGATCACTAAAATTTGCAAAAGTAAAGCTTACTAATCAGTTAATACTAATTTTATAATTCTAGTTTTGTATTTAGAGTTTTGTTAACAAATCTACGATTTTGGTGATGAACATAATATATAATAATATACTTGAAGCATGTTACAACGATTATCAAATTGTGTATCAAATCTTGTGCTGCACTTTTTATAGAACAAAACAATATAATATATGTTTATTATTTGGCAGTTTTTCCGTTGATGCAATACAAAACGTAATTGTTAAGCTCAACATTATTGTTTTTTGTTTATTGCTCTGTGATGCTCGTTAATTAACAGAAAACTATTTTATATTTGTATTTGTTTTTGTGTTTAGAGGAAGCCAGGCAAGCACACGCAGTGGCAATTGCTTAAAAATAAATAGAAATTATGAAACGTTAAAAAGTTTTGTTAAGAAACACAAGAAAATGCAAATCACAAACGCAACGGCAAGGAAATCATTTTACATCCTAACTTAGCGCTGAATTATGCCATAAAAACTAAAGCGAAACTAGTTACAGCATTTGTTACAATTACTAAATTTGTGTGTTGGGGATTGTGTTGGGGATTGTGGGCGTGTCAAACTACAGCTGCGCCAGTGAATCGGATCTGATGAGCGGCGCCAAAGAGCTGGGCACCTTGTGTCCCGTCTCAATCTCGTACTGTACATCGAGCGAGGCACCTGCATCAAGTAAATTGTAGTGTAAATAAACATAAAAGAAAAACATAAAATTAGACACTTTTATATTCGAAGTACACACAATTTACACTATGAAATTTGATAAGAATGAATGGAATGTGGATTGACTAGAAAAATGAAAGTTCTTAATTTGCTTTGGTAGGAGGTGGAGGTGTGGGAGGCGGTTCTTCCTTACGTTTCTTTTCCAGTGCCGCCTGTGAACCCTGTTCGGGTATAAAGGCGGCCACAATGATCGCACACAGGACGCACAGGGCGCCAAAGACGAAGGGCGGACCGGGCACATACTGTGAGATCTTTTCAACATTCGTTGCATGACTCTTGCTAATCGTATCATGATCAATATTCAAATCCACATTGAACAGATAGAAAATGACGCCAAACACAGCTGGTCCCAAGCCATTGCACAGCCCTCGCATGCCCGTAATCATGCCCTGAACGGCACCTGTCAAACGAATACAAACATTAGAGGTTGTATAAAGTGAAGGATGTGTGATTCTTACCTTGACTCTCGGGCGCTGCGTAGAGTGAGACAAATGCACTGATTGCTGGATACGTGATGGAACCCAAGGCAGCCACAACGCCAGCTGACCACATCATCCTGCAAAGAATGAGATTTAGTTAGATACTCTTCAATTGATATTTGTTTTGGGCTACTTACCACTTTTGACTGCCTAGGCCATACCAAAGCAGTTGAACTATCTCAAGAGCTAGGCCCACAATGATAGTGCGCTTGGCGCCAAAGACTCTGCAAATATAATAATCAATTAGTAAAAGATTAGTAAGAAAGAGTATCAAATAGTTTACTTCATAAATGAGCCCAGCGTTACTTGCACAGTGATGCTGAGTATGCCCACAACGGCTATAAATATGGAGACCTCAACATAGTTGAAGCCCATCTTGAGCTTGAGGTAGACAAACATGCAGGAGTACTCGCCAGCCTCGGGCAGATAGGATAACAGTACAGTGAGGCACAGCATCAACACGGTCTTATCTGTGCCCACTTTTCGTAGTGCCTGCAAATGGTAGATTCATTAATATACATCCGGTAAAAAGCTTATGCGAATGCTTACTAGAAAGGGATCTGCTTGCTCCCAGCTAATGGGCGCACCCCATGTCGCTGGTCGCATCTTCTCCGACAAGCTCTCCGGCACAGCGACTAGAATGAAGAAGACATCGAGCAACGCAATGGCTGTGGATAGGGCCACCACCAATGTATCACCATACATGTCCATGAGGGCATTGCCCAGTGCCGGCGATATGACCAGACTCGCTGCAAATGTGGCCGAGGCCAGGCCATATGCCTTGGAACGCTCCTCCGGCGTGGTCACATCGGCCACATAGGCAAACACCACCGAGAAGGTGACGGCAAATGCGCCGCTAATTGAGATCAGGGCAAAGAACCACCATGTATTTATGCACATCAGCGGTATGGGCATGCACGTAAAGAATACTGTTACTAATAGGAAGAATTTACGTCCCCAGATATCGGACAGAGCGCCAATCAACGGCGCCGACAGGAATGACAGTATGCCCTTGATGCCCATCACCAGACCGTTCATCAGGAACGTATGATCCGGAAATGTTCGATTTAATGTCTGCAAAATAGACGAGATTAGTATTAATCATATAGAAGATTATGTAGGTTGATCTTACCGATATAATGGGCATGGTTAGCAGACCCCAGGCAAAGAATTCTAAAAATATCACAACCAGCGCATGATGAACACTCGGCTCGCCAATTCCCGAACTCTGTAAAAGGCAGGGAATAAATATTTAAGTTAGTATTATATAAATCTAAACTATTGAGAGGTCAAAGCTAGATCTTTCTGTAATTAGAATCGCCACTTAAGTGTTCCTTAATTAAGTTTCAAACCTTGCAACAGCATATTTTGACCATGCAGCGTATCCATTCGAAGCAACAATTGCGTTTGGGTCGTTCGGGTGGCGTGCCTGTCGCGCCCAGTTGGGAACGCATCGAGATATAGGAGGCGGCCGATAGGGTGCGTCGATGGGTGCCACCAGCTGCTGAACGGCTGGCGGCACCGCCCTGAGTTGTTGTTGCTGTGGTCTCTGCAAAGGCAGCGCTTGGATGCGCTCCATAACGTGATGACTGCAGGATAATAGATGATGCTGATGAATTGTTGCTGGATGTTGCTTCTTTGGCTTCAAGTTGGCTTACCGTCGGCACATTATCCAAATCGTGTACCAGCTGACTGCTGCTGGATGCGACTGTTGTCACAATGACTGTGTCCGGCTTGTGTTGATGATGGGCCTTTACGGCTGCTGGCGAGAGTGGCAAGGAGCCACCAGTGATGGTATCGGCATCTGCCGCCACATCAGCAACATCTGCCGTTGTTGGCGTTGAGCTGCTGCTGTGCGTGCTTTGCGTATCCGTTTGTTCGCCCACATCCGACTCGTATTTGTTCACCTGAATGCTTGTCGTTGTGGCTGTGATTGGGTTTAAGGTTATGTTGTGTATTTGTGGCTCATGTTCATCCAGCTCGAAGCTGCTGCTGTCTGCTGTCTCCGAGAGCTGACGCTGCACATGACTCAGCTCCTTACGCATTCTAGCTCTGACAACAATTCCCTCTCTTATACTCTCTTCTTCTCTCTCTCTCTCTCTCTCTCTCTATCGGTTGTGCTCTTCCTGCGCTAATAGTTTCCTTGTAGCGTCTAACGCACTTATTTCCATTGCCACGTATCCTTAGTTTTGTATTCAGCTTGGTTAATCTCTAGAGGAACATAGCATACACAATAGATCACAGTTTCCACACTTTAATTGCACTCGTTGCGTCGTTACTCGGAACAAAAGTTTGTTTATCCCTTGTCGTAGATCGTTTCGCACTGATCATTGATCATGGATCCTTTGTACACCTGAAGTTCGTTGAGTTTCAGGCACTTTTCTGGCTGTAATAACATTTTGTAAGCGTTGCTGCACGTTCTTAAATTGTAATTGAAAATCGCGCGATTTGCATTCAGACCATAAACACTTTAATTGCAAAACCAGTTGGGTCAAGAACTGAGATTATTCCGAATTAGTTTTCGACACTTAAGGTTCGTAGCTCGTAAAATTCGATTAATGACGCCGTCAAGTATGCAATAAAATGTTTTCAACATTAGGTTAAGAGTCGTTAAACGCCAATTTGGCCTATACACTGTTGTTGTTGTTCTGTTTTTTAGCATTCGCATGTTAATTAAAAAAAAAAGCATCTAAAACTACAAACTATAAATAGTGAATAGGTCTAAACAATTAGCAGAAACGTAAAACAAACGCAAATGCAAATCAATTGAAATTCGTAACGAATCACAAGAGCTTTGCTTTTCATAACAAGTTCAGGTGTAACAAGTTAGAGCATTCACCCGTTTCGTATTCGGAAATTGTATAAAAATTCAAATGACAGCATCAGCCTCTTGCGTTCCGTGTAGCACACCTCCGAATACCCCGAAATAGCCAAAAAACAAAATAACGTAATTTAAGCCGAAAATGCACTAATAATAAACTAAATTTCAGTATCTTGAAATTTTGACAAACGTGTTGAATTTCATACAACTCTGATATTAGCTCAATTCTGTCATCATTATTTATTTATTTACAACACACAAGTGTCGAGACAAACTTTCAGCGACGTCCGTTCGCTTCAAATGCACGCTGAGAACTGCGAACTGAGAACTTGGAATGAAAGCTTTCAGTTGCAAGCGCAAAAAAGGGAGAGAGAGAGCCAAAGAGAGCAGAGGCTGAGACTGCGCAACGGACTTTGCATGCAGAATCAGCAAAAAATAAAAATACAAAATTGGGCAAAGCGAATAGATTTATGCGGGAACGCTGACCAATAAACTGCACATTATGAAGCATTAGCAAAACTCTGATATGAATTTAAAAGTGCTTCAAAACAGCTGTTCACCGGCTGTAGCAAAGATAAGCAATGGAAAGATGCTGAAATAGAACAAACAGATGTCGTCGCCTGCCTATCATAATAAGCCGCGCACATCAACCTTTTCCCATACATAAATCATAGAAACGTGCACAGCCCCAATTGGGGATCGTGCGATCATCATCGCATTTGTAAGCGGGTCAAGTGCAAATACTAACTAAGCATAAAGTGTACAACAACGCAACAAATAAATGAGATAAGAAAAGAGATACATATTTGTTAAGCGTCTTATCTGAGTCTAGATAAAAGTCTTGTGATATGCTTGCAACACACACAGAAGACCTTCAAAAATAAGGCAGAAAAAAATAACAAGAAAATAAATAAAAGCAAATCAATATATTTGCAAGCAGCTGTCGTCTGCTAGTGTAAACAATAAAATAAATTAGTTTACAATATATATTTTTTTTGAATCATACAAATTAGTGTTTAGAGACAGCTGGCAGTTAATACGAGAAACGTTACATAAATACTAAAACGCGATTTTATGTACTTCACGCGTTTAAAGTGTATTGAAATTCGAAACATTTGTGCAAAGTTCGAAGCTTTGAGTTTTTCCAAGTAATACACAGATACAATTTCATTATCTGAAAGTACACTGTATACACACACATACACACACTCGTATGTTTATTTTGTTTGCACTTATTAGATTTCCTTTCTAATTTGCTTTATTGTGGCGGCCGTATTTGACCGACTATGATCTAATAGCACGGACGTACCTCTCACGTATACGTAATGTCATCTATTTTACAACACATTTATAGTTAATTAATCTACGTGGGCCCACACGTGTGTTGCCGAATGCCCTGTTAGTTAATGGGCTAACGGCATAAGGGATTTGTGCCCAAATCTTCTGGTCAACTAAATACTACTCTTCTACGTTTGCAGGGTAGCTCAATGTCGACTTCTGATGGCCTTACTGAGTTTTTGCATATGGTCGCGACACGCGAACCCGCATGAAATGGCAGGCAAAAGGTTTGCGGCTCGTGGCAAGGTCAAAATTTTAGGCTTCTCTTCTTCTTGTTTCAAGCGGCTCGCTAAATAATTGATATGCATATAAAAATGTGTTTTGGTCACCGAATTACACACCACATGGCCCTCGACATTACTCAAATGAAGTATGCCCCTAAAAGTATGCAAATAAAATTGCAAACTCATACGTATGTGGAGCAAGGTGTCCCAAAAATGCATTCCAAAAAGAGGATTTACGTCTGTCAGAGATGTTTGTGGCTTAAGCTTTCCCCTCCTCGAACTGTCACAAACCAGTGTGCTAATGTCAATCATTGTGGCTTTATCAAGTTCCATACGAATTTAATTGATTTATATTCGCATGCCTGCTGAATAAAAAACAATTGGGCAAACACATATTTTCAATATGCTTTCATGAATGAACATTTGAATGGATATGGAAAGCAATTTCTCGCACAAATTGACAAACAAACTCAAGGTTAGATGAGTGCAGCAGCCGTTGCCATTGGCTCTTGTTGATGCTCTTATTCTTACTACTTTTTTCTGGTTCAAATTCAATTCAAAAGCAATGACGACACAGCCAACAACGCGCGCGACGTATACGTAATATGTCAGAAGCGGACTTCAAGTATTTTTCAAGAGTTTTAAGTGAAGTTTCTTATTGTTCCAAGTGAAACAAAAGTCCTTCCAACACACACACACATACATAACTAGTTTTATGGACACGCGCGTGCTTCTGTCGGCACAGCTTGTCGCTTTTCAATATATAAGCCAAAAAGAAAATAGTTTTTTGGCCAACAAATATTGGTTTGGGTAAAGTGTCAAGCGGCGCTGCCAATGGCAGCCTGTTACCAAAATTGCTTTTGGGCCTGACCGTGCCCGGGCATCAAAGCGAATAAAGCGACCAAAACGAGTCAGATCCAAAGGGTCAAACACACACACACACATACAGCCACCATTTGTTCATGATGAATGTGCATTTTATTGATTTTATACTAGGGGCCAAAGTTAGATAATGGCAATTGCATTTGCTATTTTTGCCTTCTCTTCTTACTCTCTCCCTGTCTCTGTCTCTGACTCTGTTGGCAGCGACATCAAATCAAATCATGACAGGAAGCCACCCATATGGAACGTCAGCGGGATGTCATCAGCCAAGAACAACACAGCAGTAGTAGAGGACACTCTCGACAGTTGGGGGTTATGGGTAAGGCCTACTACACACAGGCCTACACAGAGGCCAACATCATCATGTGGGGTGTGGCAAATGCCAACTGGCACATGCCACATGGACTAGATATTATGGTGGCCAAGTGCAAGGCAGCACTGGCAGCAGCAGCAGCAGCTTTCATTCTTATTTTCATTTCACAATATACTCTTTCTTCTTTGGGGTGCTATACATTTTTCAATGCAAAATGTCTCCAACTTCTGCCTGTTTGTCTTTCATTACTTTCATAACTTTTGTATTTATTGATTAACAATGATGATGTTGCAGCTAAATCACGAACTGACCTTGCATGTCCTGAAACACGACATTTCAGTTTCGTTTCGTTTCGCTTTCGCTTCTGTTACTTTAAAGGCACAACAAAAAAATGGTTGACAAATAATGAAAAAATCGCTGTAGGCAGGAAGGCAGTCAATCAGGTTTGTAGGCAGTTAATTTGCATACATGCCTGGCGGCTTTTTGGCAGCGTTGCCAAAACACAATGAATGTACAACAAAACGATTATCATATTGTAGCCGCAGGAGCAGCACTTAAAACTAAGGGAATTCTAATTCCTAATGCACTCCCAATGCAGTAGGTGTGCCGGCTTACACAAAAAAAAGAGGACAAATATTAGCCAAGGACAAACAACAGAGTATGACTCATACGAAAGCCAGGCAGGATATGATGTGGGCTGAGCTCAACCACAAAATTTAAAACCTAATGCAAACAATGCCATAAAGTTAAAAACAACTTTCAGTTAAGCTATAGAAATTATGCATCATAACAGTATAATTATAGCAAAAAGGCAAAGACAATGGCAGGAGATATTGCGGTATTGCGCATACGCCGCATTAGCCACCGAGTAGCTGCTGTTTATGAACTGGCAGACAAAGAGCAGCGAGCGACAAACGAGCCACAATTTATGGATGCCACACTGTTTATATGTGTGTGTGTGTGTTATCTAACAGCATAATATAAGAGACTGCTCCTTTATCTGCTTGAGCTTGCCTTCATACATAATTGATTGGACTAAAAGCATCGAGACTGCCTGGCAAATATTTGTTCGCTCCACCATAACGAAATCGGGGACATGTCAATCACATGCAGATGCCGTTCACGAGGTGACAGTAAAAGTTTTTTACACCAACAACAACAATGACAACAACAAGCTGCTTGAGAATTTATATGCTAATGAAATGCCGTTATGTGTCCATTGAAAAATGTGTAGCAATATTTTCTGCTACGCCTCCTGCCTCTCGCCATTTCTTTGCCACAAAAGTTTATTGAACCTTTTCCGTTGTGGCACACGCGAGAGTCCCTCGAGAAAGGTGGGTCCTTAGCACATTTTATCATAAGAAATATTTGTTGGCCTCCTATAACAAATGTTTAATTGAATTAAACTATACATTGCGTATACAACACGTGCACAGCTTTAAGCTAATCCAAAAGAATATCTATTTATAAATCCGATTGTTGTATGCAATTTGCAAGAATCTTTTCAAAATGCTTTAAGATGCTCACACGCTTTGCAATTGAGGTCAGCGGGGAATGAGGTTCGGTTCGGACATTGATGAAGGGAACGGACGCTTTATGAGCCATTTTGATTTGGTCATAAAAGCAAAGAAAACACAAACCTAAGCACAAAATCATCATCATCATCATCAAACAGCAACAATAGAATACACAAAGCATCAGCAGTGCAATGAGCTGAGCAAAAGCAGACCAACAGCAGCAGCGTCAACGTGACACAGATGGATACACAATATGTATACTATATATACAAGATATATATAGGTCTGGCCGACAGACGGGATTGTATATGATAGGTATGGGAAAAGGCTTTTAATGAACAATATTTGCGAACGAAATGCT